>OY821518.1:57943291-60343291 GCA_963682025.1 Cordilura impudica | reverse complement strand
TTAAACATGGATTAATCAAAAAAATCATATAGAACACAATAACTTACGAACGACGAATTGTGCTCTTGGCAACGATTTTCGCTGCTTTATAAAGGGCATGGCAAGCTGCAATCCTAAATTATCCATTAAATGCCGACGTTTGGCAAAACAGTTCTTATTCTAACCATTATGAGCTGATGTGAATAATATAAAAGCATTATAAGCTGATATATGTATCTAAAATGTTTCTAAATACAACTTGAGGCCATTTATTAGTCTTCCTTTTGCAAGTGTAACATGAAACAACCTTATCCTGAGTATTAACTCCTCCTTTACATTTATTATAGTCAATTGATAAGAAACAAAAAAGTTGTCTGCAGTCACATTATGACCTCTTAGGCCAACTGTCAAATCGATAACTACTCGCATACCTTGATTTCTTTCGGACACAGCTTCAACTTATTTGCCTGTATACGGTTGTATATTACATAAATGGTACTCCAATCGCAGAGTATATAAAATTTTTTTACCATCTACATATACTGTCGGAATGGAAACCTTCCTCTGAATGCGACTAATTGCACATCTACTGTTGCATCTAGCGATGGATTGTAAAGTTTGGGCAATATTTCAACCCACATATTCCATAACTCACGTATCGGTGGAAACTTATCTAAAATTCAACGTTCACTGCGCCTAGCCATATCGTCAAATCTTATCACTCTTGAAAGACTTTTGAATCTTTTCAATGGCATGATTGCTCTAAAAATTGTTCTTCCTTTCTCAGAGTCCCATAAACTTTCCGTACTTTGATTATTTGATCTATACACGCCAGCTAACAACAGTGTACCAATAAATGCGAACATTTCGGTGTCGTCAACTTCGTTCCAATCAATACTAAATACATGTTTACTTCATTATTGGTATATTTTAAAATAATGTTCATCACAGGCGTCGGGAAAAACAATTGAAAACTGGAAAATTCTTCCTTTGTGATTCTCGAATAAGAGTAGCGGGTCAAGCCTGGTGTGCTGCTAATAATGTTCTCGCTCCGGAATCTTCCTTGACTATTTGTAAGAGGTTGTTTGAAATATCTTATTTCATCAATTTTTGACGTCATTGTTGCAGTTGCCACTACATCAATTTCAGCTCCACTAGAACTGTTAGTTGTCTCAGCGCATTCCAAGCTATCTTTATATTCTGAACAAATCTCCTCTTCATCCGATAATGCATTTGGCAAATTTTATGTCTCACTAGTACATGTACACTTTTGAATAATCTCGGTTGATGTATTGAATATTATGTATATAGAAATGGAAAACACGGAAATCTTGATGATATTTACTTGCAATTATTTTGTATTGTCGTGAATGATTATTGTTTGAACGTCTGCAAAAAAGAGACAATTATCATCAGTTTTTACAACTAATACACATTATATGTAAAACACATTTGACATTGCTTTTGACAAAAGAATTATTATAACAAAACTGTGCGTAACAAAAACTCAACGATTTTGTTCCGCGTCAATTTGACCCGAAGATCTTACTTATGTGCTATAAACTGAATAAATTTTTTTTTGCCAATATTTTTTAACCCATTATTGGCCGCTACCCTAAAACGTGGGAATTTTTTGAATCCCTTGCAGGAGGGTGTTATTATGACCCCAATGAAGAATATTTTTAGCAAAATTTTCCCTCCCGATATATAGGTTTCTTTACATGGACTGGTAAAAAAAAAAAACAAAAAATTATTTGATATTTTTGAAGGAAAAAATATTGCCTTAGGCTTTATTCAAATGAATTTATTGCAAATTGTTATGGTAGTCATAAATACAGTTTGTATGTAAGTATATATTGCACTTTTTGCATGTAAAAATAGTATGTTTCTTACACAATTTGCAGCGCCGATATTTATTTTCAACGCTTCTTATAATTGAGTGTACTTTTTCGTTGACTTGGGGTTGGTTGGGGACTATATCAAAATCTTCACTGTTTAGCTCACTGTCGTATTTTAAAAGCTATGTTGTGACTTCAGAACGAAAATCAATTAGTGAAAGGGGTTTTGTCTTTTGGATTTTTGCCAACATGCAGTGCATCTTCCACGCGTTTACCATTGCGTTACCAAGCGCATTTGTCCATATTGGCCACCACCATTTCTTTCCCTTTATACAGATCGATAATTGGCCACGGCATTGTCATGAAGGTCGACACCACCCATACCATGATTATACTCCTGAATTGCTTTTGGCTGTGGAATAGTAATAGCTTTTTTTTGCTTACGGCAATAACGTTTAGCATTAGCCATTGATTCGACTGTTGAGTTATTGGTAATTACGTTGACAACAGAATTGTCATTCCAGCGCACCAACAATATTTCTTGTTCACTATCTAGCAACTGGTCAAATTCTCCGCGATTGCTTTTTTTTAGATTCTTTAACGGAGCTTTCGCCGTTCGATTTTCGCGTATAGTACCCGTAGCACAAAATTTGCATTCACTCAATAGGCACATGAGATGATAAGAAGAAAAGAAATTGTCAAAAAAAACTATGTGACAATCGGGATCAGGTACGTTTGCCAGTAAGTCCAAAACAGTTTGAGCCCCAAGGCCAATGTCCTTATCGTGGGGCGTGGCTGAACCACCATATAAAATACTGTAGAATAAATATCCACTTTCGGAGCACATGCACCACGATTTAAATCCAAAACGGATTGGTTTACCCTTAATGAATATTTTGCACGAGTGTCGCCCAAAATACGGAATCATCTGCTCATCAATTGATACAATATGGCTAAAAATTCCAAACTGCATAAAATTTTTATTGAGAGCATCAACTAGTGGGCGAACTTTGGCAAATCGATCTGTTTTGTCTAAGCGGCTATTATCTGATAGATGCAAATACCTTTTAATTGTTCTGAACCGATTGCGGCTCATGGCTTGCTTTACCATTGGAACTTCCATGTCGGGCTTCGTAGACCAATAATGGTCTATATGTGGTAAGGTATGATACCCCGACAAGTATAAAATTCCAATAAATCTACGTAGTTCAATAGGTGTAATACTGGCTGTAGCATTGTTCTGATATGCATATGTATTTGAAAAATTTGTGATATCCAGTATTATGGAATTATCAAAATATAAAGAAAAAATTTCAAATGGAGATTTAGAGCCTATAAAAAATATATAAATGACTAAGTAATACAAGAATCCAAAAGAAACAAAACGGACCAATTACTCACCAATCTCTAAGAAAATTTCTTCCATTTTAATAGCTTCATTATTGGTTGGCTTTGTCGTGTAGCTAAAGTTTCTTGGCTTTCGCCACATAGGTATAGCAAAATCCGATTTTTTTGTAATGCTTCCCCTTTCCATACCTTTGTTACGTGAGTTGGATGTTGACGGCTCTTCAATTCTACTTTCAAACACATCACCCAATTTCTGTATATTGCCTTCATCTAGAGAATATTGTAATTCTGCACTACCAGCAATTTCTTTCATGAGGTCATCATTGTTGTCATTTATATTAATTTTATCGTCATCCAAATCTTCTTCATCAGTTAGAGATCCTATAGTTGCTGGTGGAATGTAAACGATATCTACATCTTTGGCTGCCGTTATAGCTTGGTCTTCCTCGCCATCTGAGTCTAGCTCATTTAAAATATTAATTATTTCAGACACATTTACTGCCTTATAAATCGGCATTGTAAAATATTGTAAAATTAGTTTTCAGCACAATTCTTTGCATTCACCTTCGTACACTTACTGACATTTTAACACAAATATTTCTATAACTAAAGTAAAACAAAATAATCTGGGGTTCCCCTGACTAAAATACGCGATATATTACTTAGCAAGAGAAAACTACAGGGCGACACACAGAAAAACTTCAAAGGAAGTATTGCCAGATTTATTATGAAAATAACAGTTTTGAAACTCAAAACAATTTTTAAATTCTATGGTAGGTCCTCCGGCCACTGGTCGATTTTTCGACCATTTAAGAATGAGAAAATGTGTCATATGCAAATTGATTTTCGTCGATTCTTATAGTACAGGATTAAGGCTCTTAAAATAATGAAAAATAAGAAACAAAAATTACAATTATTAGATATAATTTTTAATTGGAAAAAAGTGCTAAAAATATGGTTTTTAAAATCCTCTTACCAAAATTTTTGTCAAATACTTTAGAAAATCATTTCACTACAGATATTTTAAAAATTAGTTCAGATTATATTTTTGTGAAAACAGATCAAAAAAATTATAGTAGACTTTTGAGATATACGCTCAAAAGTTACTGGTCGAAAAATCGACCAGTGGCATATAATGGGCTAAAAAACCAAAAGCAGTTATTAACATTTAAAATTAAATAGAAGTCATAAAATATCTAAAATCTAAACCCTCTACTTAAAGAAAAAATTCAAATTTTCTTCCAAATTAGATCAAATTTGACCTGAAGACCTTATGAAGTTTAACTTAGGAAAAAATAACTTTAGATCCTATTTAATGTTTCCAATTTTTATATAAAAATTATTTTAAACTTTTTTAGATTAAAAACTAAAAACAATTTTTTTTTTGTTTGATAATTTTTCTATTAATGAAAGGAAATGATTCACTTTAAATATTTAATACCTTATTTAATTAAAAAAATGGCAAATAAGAAACACACAGATAAACATATTAATGAAAAAATAGATCTAGTTCATCTCTAATTTTTCAGATTTGCATATAAAAAAATTTCGAAACATTCTAGTAAATTTTTTATTTCGAAAATCAACAAAAACAAAGAAATATTTATTATACAAAGAAACATTAAATTCAAAAATAAATTCAGATCATATTTTATATGCTCCACCTCATTAAAATAAAATTTGTATCAATAAAAAGAACAAGTAATAAAATTACAAACGGTCTAGACTGGCTACACGATACCCTATACCATGGTTTAGAGACCCAACTAACTGGATACAGAAAATAAGCACAAACCAAATTTGAGTGTTATTGTTATTAATTTTTTTGGCCGCAGTTATGAAAAGGTCATATCGGGTGTTATATTTATATGGGGACTTGGTCGAAAAATGGACATATCATGACCATATTTGGTAAAGTCACTTATATTTTGAACAAATATATACAAACCAAATTTGAGAAACATCTGTACAATATTTTTGTTTTTTTTCTTTTTTGATAGATTTGTTTGCCAAAAAATATTTTTTTTTACTTTTGATTCTTTTTAGGAAGGCATACTAGAAGCATACTAGAAAAATAAGAAAAATTCCACCAAGCCCCTTCGTTGTAGGAATTCATTAATTTTTATACCCTATACCACTATGTGGTTTGGGTATAATGACTTTGTTGCGCTGTTTGTAACTACCAAAAATATTTGACCTAGACCCATCTTTTATTATAACGATCGACTCAGAATCACTTTCTGAGTCGAATCACTTTCTGAGTCGATTTAGCGAATATATAAGGTTTATTCGGCCATAATAGCATGAACACTGTTGAAACTGGTGAAATTCGGTCCATGTTCAGACCTAGTTCCTATACAAATGACCCCTATGAAATCGACATAAATTGCCATAAAATAGAAATTATTATATAGATCTCAGTCAAATAGGGTTTTTATGTGTTTATTATATCCACTAATCAGTAGTTCAAAAATAATACCTATAGGACGATTCTTATTCATTGGCCCCATATAGAGCTGCTTCCCGGTCGTCACTAAAACCTCTCAAAAAACAAAAATGTTGCACAGATTTTTCTCAAATTTGGTTTGTATATATTTTTTCAAAATATATGTGACTTTGCCAAATATGGTCAAGGTCGGCCCATTTTTTAACCTAGTCCCCATATATTTATGGCACCTGATATGAAATTTTTCATATCTGCAGCCAAAAAAATTAATAACAATGCCACTCAAATTTGGCTTATGCTTATTTTCTATATCTAATTAGTTGGACTTAAACCCATGGTATAGGGTATCGTATAGTCGGTCTAGACCGACTATAATTTTCTGACTTGTTTACTTATCTTTTTCGTATAAATAAACTAGTATATTGAATATATTTGACTTATTTATACATGCTTTAACTTATATGTTCTTTTTGTTCAAGCTGACAACTTACAACGTCCAGGACCGCTGGGATCATCATCAAAAACTGGGATATGGGCAACTCCATCCAACCGAATATCTTCGATAGTAGCCACATAACGTCGTTTATCTGTTTTTTCTGGAATTTGACTATTTGAAGGGCGTCCACCTCTTTTTAAGGGTTGTTCCCGAAACAAAAATAAAGCACTACAAACATCCATGAGGAAGTGCATGAGATTAAGCTGTTTATTGCAACTCTTGCACCTTTACGATATTCCATCCAAGAAGCTGTTATAGCAATGTCAAAAAGTGTTTTATAATTCGAAGGGACCACTTTTTGGATTTAAGGAAATACGGTAAGAGGCAACAAGTTGATAAAGAAGATCAACACCATTTACTTGTGGCCTTGGAACATTAAGGTACGATTTTGTATTTTTTCGTAACGCTTAGCTTCGTCAACAACAGTTTTGCCGAGGAAATTCGAAACCATATGAACTAGCTTATTATCGAAACATTTTGTGACAATAACACTGTAATCTTTGCTAATTAAATGATGTGATGAGTCACGACCATCTTTCTTTAAATCTTTGTAGCTTGGTAATGGTGGTGCGTTGAATCTGTTTATCCGAGCGGTTCTACCAGCTTGTATATTCTTCGTCTTTAGGAAATGAAAACTATGATACGAATTGAAAAAGTTATCAATGAATAACTTGTGACCAATAGAATTTCTAGGGATTCTGCTTATAAGATTTATTACAATTGCTGCGCCAAATCCCATGGCCTTCAGAACGCCATTACTGATTTCCGTAGATGCCTTTTGGTAAGATGCCACATAGGAAGAAAAATTTTATTCCCCATCGGTAACGCTTATTTTTGATGTATTGTTTTATTGACAATTGACCCTTAAATGAAAGGAAGCTTTAAGAATTCTGGTGGAAAATATTGTTGAAAGTATAAATATGGAGTTTCGACGTCGTTGCTGGTTGGAACTTCATTGTAATCAATGGGTGACTCATAATCCTCATGCGCTCAACTGATTCGGCCGTTGCTTTGTTTCTGCCTATTCTTTTCGCTTTTGCTACATTTTCGTCCATCAAAAAATCATCTGAGGTAGCATGAGAAGTTCCGACACTAGTTGTGGGTACAAAACTTTCCTCATTCGGCCCTTGACCAACTGTTCCTGTTATTGTTTGGCTAAAGAAAGGAGTCTCTGGAACATATTTATCATCTTTACCCAGCGCAGCAAAATTATAAACCTCCTCAGCATCAATATCATCGAGATTCTCGTCGCTATAATTCTGGTTATTAACTATAACAGCTTCTTCATCAAAAAATTACCATCACTTACGTCTGAAAAATCTTCTAAACAAGCCGAAATTTGCTCGTTTTTGATAAATCCACGTTTTGTACGAATAATTTTTACCTAAAATTGAAAACCACGATTACAGTTTAAAAAAAAGTAAAAACTAAAACTTACCGAATGTATTTAAGAATATAAGTATTATCACTGCAATTCCACGTTCACTTTTGAATTGATTTTTGCAAGGATATCTATAATATTATTAAGCTAGGCGATTTCTTGTGACCGATGTTTTGTTCTACCATTTTATCCCGATTTTGACCAACGTATATTATATGAAAGGTATTTCTTTTCAACCGTTTTTCAGATTTACAGATTTGAATAACTAATAAATTTCACTTTTGAACCCGTATTTAAAACTTAACTTGGCATATCGCAGCAAATACAAAAAAAAAAAACGACCAAAGTCACCAAAAATTGAACTAAAATGAACAAACGATAAATTTTTTGTTTCAAAGTACCGCTATGTTATGGTCAACGCTGCAGCAATTATATTTGTGCAAAGAAAAATTCAAAAATTGTAATCGGTCATATTTTTAAATTTTTTTGAAAATGTGTACACTGTAGTGTACCATGGGAGCGAAAGAGTTAAGTGATGATCGGGAAGCAGCTCTTTACGGGGTCTCTGACTAAGAATTGTCCTATAGGGATTATTTTTTGGACTACTGATTAATGGATATAATAAACACATACAAACCCAATTTGACTGTGCTCTATATTATAATTTCGATCTTATGGCAATTTATGTCGATTTCGTAGGGGACTAGGACTGTACCGAATTTTACCAATTTCAGCAGTGTTCATTCTATAGGGGACTAAGGGAAGCGGTTGGTAAAAGTGGGAAAATGCATGCTAAATTATGGGAAAATGCCTGCTAAGTCTATAGGAAATGCGTGCCAAATGGTACAAATTCAAAAATTATTGCTACTATAGACAAATATTATCTATAAGCACATTGCACATGAAATTCCTGACATAACCATAAAAACTTATCTCAATTTCTTGCCTGTTATTTATAATAAAATTCTTGTGTGGTAAGTTTTTATTTTAATTTTTGTAGAACAACTTTTTCCAATTTTTTTTACATGTCTGAGCACAATTTTAACTAGCTCGAAAATAAACAATTGTAAAGATTTTAAAAGTCTAACTTCATAAACAAACGCTCACGCATATTCACCCCCTAATATGAATATTTTCAAGGAATTTCTTTCTCACGGAAAATACGTTTCTCGATAAAAAAAAAAATCCTCCAATTATAAATTTCCATGAACAAAAAAATTAATAACCCAGTTGTTTAGCTTATCTTTTATATTAAAAGAATATATGAATAAACATTGCATTCAAGATTTTTTCAATATTTTTCTTCTCTCAAACCTCTATAACTAGAGTTCTAATTAACGTAGGCTGTTGACATAGGTCTAAGAACTCTCAGTGGATAAAGCTCCTTCTTTTGAGCTAACTCAAAACTGCTTAAATTCGTTGTGTTTGAGGAAAGTTATGCGTGGAGAATCAACTTAACTTTTACTGTACGTTAACTTATCTTGGCATATTTTGGCATTACTGTACGTTAACTTCTCTTGGCAAATTCGTTGGGTTTGAGGAAAGTTATGCGTGGACAATCAACTTTACTTTTACTGTACGTTAATTTATCTGGATTATTTTGGCATTACTGTACGTTAACTTCTCTTGGCAAATTCGTTGGGTTTGAGGAAAGTTATGCGTGGACAATCAACTTTACTTTTACTGTACGTTAACTTCTCTTGGCATATTTTGGCATTACTGTACGTTAACTTCTCTTGGCAAATTTTGGTATTATATTATAAAAATTAATGTAATATAATATAATGCTTCGGAGCAGCAGGGGTCCTCTAGTTGATAATTAAGTTTCTAGTTTTTTGTGCAAATGCAAACAAATTTATTATAAAGAAAAATAAATAGCAACAACGAAATAGCTAAAGGATTGCCAGAAATTAATTTCGGTCTGAACATATGGGAACCGCAATGAGTGTCTAAATTGGCTTTCATTAAAGTTAACAAAAGTTGAAATTGGGCGTTTTTGTGGTCTTCGACCTACAAGAACAATAAAATATATATATATATTTTTTTAAATTTTGTTTTATCAAAATACTTCTTGCATTTTTATGTAAACTCCCGTCTGTTGTGCAATTGAATTTTTTTAAGGGAAAAAATCAAATTCAAGTGCATTGAGAATAACTACTTTTTTCCAATCGAATTTTTTTCCGAAGGAATCTTTATTTATAATAGGAGAAAAGGGAGATGTGTAAAATTCCATGCGGAATTTTTGTTTAGAATTGGGCTGATTAATTTAAGATTGAACCGTTGGAAAAAATAACAAGAACTAGTGGAAATATGATGGAAAAACGATTAATGTATACAACTTGAAAGAAATAGTTTCATGAATGGAACTTTTGTTAGATAATGGACATATTCCCTCTACTTCTTCAAAAGAATGAACTAGCAATTGGCAGCTCATAAATTATTTGTAAAACCAGTAAATATTTATTTGTTACCTAAATGAAGAAAGACACCCCTAATGTTCAATCCATATAACAATGTGCAACGAGTTGTAGGTGTATATATGTGTATTTGCTTGTTATTCAACACAAATATTGGAACATTTGTGCAAATTTGATCTGGTCAATATGGCATTCAATAAAAAAAAAAAAACTGTAAAGTAAGCAAATATTTACTAAAATGTGTTTGCAATCATTTCTTTAACAAATGGAGAGTTTAATTCAAGTTGTAACATTTGTACCAGTATATGTATATTTGTGGCACTACGCCATTTCATGATTAAAGTTTTTTTTTTTAACAAGCCTTTATTTAACACTTTCTCTAAATAAATAAATCTATATTGGCAAATTGCAATATAGCATCTCCAAATTATTTACTTTTTGCGAATTCTAAATCAATTCTAATGCCAAATAAAATATATGAGGGCGTATGTGATAAGGACCAGAGGAAATTAAAAAATAAAGTGTATGACCCAAAAGTGAAAGTACGAGTGTATTTGAGATCGATGCAGCGATAAAAAGAAAAGTTTTTTATATAAACAATCTAACCAAATATTACATAAAGAATATTTTTATACATATATATATATTTCTGTACAACCCACTATTGAAAGCAATTCTCAAAATTTGTATGCTATGGTAACACAGTGGAACAAATACAGTTTAGCAAAAGTTAGGTCGATTCTGAGAGTGAGGGTGAAAACAGAGGCTAAATTAGAAGACCAGTATCGCGGCGTTTGTTTATGTTAGTACGATTTTTTTTTTAAACTTTGCAGTCAAATGCCGATTTTCAGCATATTGTTTATATGGTGTTTTGGCTATAACTCGTCGACTAATTGATATTTTTTCAATCTGTAAAAGCCAAATTATTGCTAGAGACCCGTGCAATAACAAAAATTTTTAAAAATATTAATTTAGAAAATTTTTGTGGTGCTTATGAAGCAAAATGTTGGAAAAATGATTTTTTTTTCATGCTTTCTGTTCGATCTATAATATGCTTCTCAGCTTCTTCAATAAAATTCATTTGAAACGAAAATGGTCTTAGTCGATAATTTGCGTTAAAAATCCCAAAACAATTAAATAAATAGCGATTTAGGTAGAAGTAGTTAAAAAGGGAACTTCCAAGAATTAGGAATTAGTAAAAAAAACTATTTTGTTTTCAACCACCGCACAGGTAGCGATTTTCCTTTATTTCGTACAAGCGAACTATTTTTAAAAATGTAGATTCAGTTAAGACTCGAAACTCAGCCGAAGCTGATGTCTTTTAATTTTCGCTCGGTCGTGATAAAATTCGCTATTAATTTTTTTGGAACTTATTTCATTTTGTGAGTGATTTATGTTAGCTGTATCGGTTTCATAAAAATAACAAAAAAAAACATTGTATAATATATATTGTATTAAAAGTTTCGGAACCAATATGTAAAATGGACCATTTTTGTAATGTTTGTGGACATTTCATAGCAAGCGATGAAAAATGTGGCAATGCGAGTGATTTTTTTTTTTTTGGAAGCCTATAAACAATATTTTTCGCAAGAGTTTATCACTGACGTAAACTATGCCCCTAAAGTAGTATGCTTTAATTGCTATTCAACTCTTATGCGATGGAAAAGTGAAAAGAAGAAGGGTATGCCTTTTGGTATACAAATGATGTGGTTAGACAACAGCCCGCATCAAGAAGAAAATTGCTATGGATGTATCAACTACCATAAAACTTTGAATAGAAGGAAAGCATAGAATAAAACTTATGTACCAGTGCCAAGTGTCCAATTACCATTACCGCACTCAGAATTCGTTCCATTACCAACATACCGAAGTATTGATCTTCAAACAGATATCAGTACTACAACCGCCGCTGCTACATCTACGTATTTCTTCTCAGAATACGACCCTGGTGAATGTACATCCTATGAAACATTAAAGGACCCAATCCTAGTCACACAAAACCAATTGGATGGAATTGTTGCAAATTTGTGTTTGACTCAGAAAAAATCAGAACTACTGGCTTCATTTTTGAAAGGAAATAATTTGCTGGCGAAAGGTACCAAAGTAACAGCATATCGAAAACGCCAAAAAGAGTTAGAAAAGTTCTTCAATGTGTATGATGCAAAAAATTTCGCTTATTGCAACGATATTGAAAAGTTAATGGAGACGATAGGGTTAAGCTTTAAAAAAGATATTTGGCGTTTATTCATCGATAGTTCACTAATCAGCTTAAAAGTTGTGCTTTTGCACAAGACAAATAGAATGCCTTCTGTTCCGATTGCGTATAGCACTGACACTAGTGAAAATTTCGATAATATGGAATACAATCTGGAAGTAGTCATATATAACGAAAACCAGTGGCGCATTTGCTGCGACCTCAAAAAAGTTTCATTGATTACAGGCTTAACAGTATTTGGCCGTCCAAAATATCCGTGTTTTTTGTGCGATTGGGATTCACGATACGGAGAAGGTATTAAAGTAAGAAACCAGTACAAACAGCATAACTGGAATAGTAGCATTGGTCGGAAATGGCTTAAAGAAAATAAGCTACATGAAAGCCTTGTTCCTGAAATGAAAAATTTGTTGCCGTTGCTCCACATTAAACTTGGAATTGATAAAAATTTTTTGAAATGTATCGCAAAAAGACCAGCAGTATTCAACTGCTTAAAAGACATTTTCCCAAGACTAAGTAACGCCAAAATTCAGGAAGGGGTTGTTAATGGTAACTACATACGGAAACTAATGAGTCGTCAAGATTTTGATCAAGTTCTGACAGACCGAGAATTAAATGCATGGCTCGCATTGAAAGCAGTCATTAAAGGACTTTTGGGTAAAGAACGCAAAGACAACTACAGCTACATCTAAACTACTAAATAAATAAATAAACTACAGGCAATTTTTTGCAAACATGTTGGCAACTTTCGATGAAATTGGGGTTAATATGTCGTACAAAATTCATCTCTTGCATCAGCATCTTGATCAACTCGCTCAACAGTTGCTAACTGAATCTGTTGAGCAAGGCGAACGTTATCACCAAACTGCGCTTCCATTTGAAATAAGGTAACTATAGAGTGTGCATATTTTGAATTCCTAGATTTTTCTAATATCTTTGTCAGATTGCACAATTTAAACATGTTAACGATTGAAAACTATTTTTGTTTCGGGTACGGAGGAAAGAAATCTCCAGATGCAATACTCGCTGAAATTTGTTGGTGGTATAAAAACACCTTTGAAGAAGAGGAAGACGAGGAAAAAGAGGAAGAAGGGGAAGACAAAGATGAAATTCCAGAATATCTATTGGACGAAATTATCGACCTTTCTGATGATGATGACGATGACCAAGATATTAGAGAGAGCAGTGATGTTGATCCACAGCCGCCTGCTAAACGGCAACTGGCCAAATCATTAATTTAAATTATTTAATTTTTTTTACTTAAAACTTCTCATAACTAACATTTCCAAAATGTATTTTTTTTTTTCGATATTTTTATAATTTCTTTTTCAATGTTTCTTCAAAACCAACACTGAACAAAATTGGTACATAAAAAATGAGAAGTAAATTAATATTAAGCTGGAAAACCCAAGTTTTGTATTATGATTGGTTTCTTTTCAATTTAAATTTATTGAAGAAACTGAGAAGCATATTATAGATCAAACAGAAAGCAAAAAAGACTTAGTTTTGTGGAAAATATTTTCAAAAAGCAAGAAAAAAAATAATTTTTCCAACATTTTGCTTCATAAGCACCACAAAAATTTTCTAAATTAATTTTTTTAAACATTGGAATGGCTGCACAGATCTCTAGCAATAATATAGCCTTTACAGATTGAAAAAATATCAATTAGTCGACGAGTTATAGCCAAAAAACCATATAAACAATGTGCTGAAAATCGGCATTTGACTGCAAAGTTCGAAGGTCGATTAAAAAAAAAATTCGGACTAACATAAACAAACGCTGCGATACTGGTCTTCTAGTTTAGCCTCCATTTTCACCCCTCATTCTCAGAATCGACTTAACTTTTGCTAACCTGAATTTGTTCCACAGTGTAATTGTAAACTGTTTGAAAAATGACGTTAATCGAAAACTGTACAAAAATTAAAATTTTTTGTTTTTCAGGATTATATGTACATATATAAAAAATATGAATTGTTCAAGTCTTGTTGAGTGGTTGTTATATTTTTAAAAAAATCCTTCCTAAATGTCATACTTTTTGTTTTGGAAACAGAGACAAAGTCATGTGGCCCAAGTTTGCAGGTTGTAGAGTATTCAATTCATTTCATATATACATTAGGTTGACACTCATTTTTTTGGAATTTCAAGAATTGCGGGTCTGATTATTATGACACTGGATCTAGAACTTTAGTGCACAAAATTTGAGCAAAATTGGACAATGCTTTCTGAATGCGCAATGAGTTCAAAATTAGAATGTACATTTCTATGTAAAAATGATCAAAAAAAAAAAAGAAAATAATTTTTCACAAAAATTTTGATATTAATAAATGCGCATCAATTAAATTAATTAACGAACCATAATAGTAAAACAACAAAATCTATTAGCGGTTAAAAAACATCCAAGTTATATCAAGTTTCTCAGGCAATAAATGGGCAGCAGTCCACTTGATAAAGAAAATCGAGGTCAATTTTTAAACACATTGACATAATCTACGACAGCAATATTTTTGCATTCTTCTGATCCCAAAATGAACTTATGCCGTTCTAAATTGATGTCAAAACGGTACGTATTTTTTAGCACTATTTCAAAATCTCCAATTTTACTTTTTAAATAATTTTCTTCAAGAAACTTATAGAAATCAACGATTGGAGAGTCAATATCTGTGGATTTCTGGAATAACCACGTATGTCAATTTTTGTCACTTTTGATTAACGATGCCAAATATAATAATTTTTAACGCTCTTAACATGTGTTTAATTTAAAAAAAAAAATATTGACCATTTCTGAGTTTTTCTTTAAATAACGACGTAACTAAAATGTTTATTAAATTAATTTGTAGCACTAACGACGTATGTCAACCTACGTTTGATCGCTGACAAATTATTTACTCAGAAAACGACACATAGCGACATACGTTGTTATTAATAAACAAGTAAGAAAATTATAGTCGGTCTAGACCGATTATACGATACCCTATACCATGCGTTTAGAAACCCTATCTCTTAGGCCCAACTAACTGGACATAGAAAATAAGCAAAAACCAAATTTGAAAAAATTTTGAAAAAGTTCATATCGGATGCTATATCTATATGGGGACTAGGTCCAAAAATGGACCGATCCTGACCATGGTTGGTAACGTCTCTTGTATTTTGCAAAAACATATACAAACAAAATTTGAGAAGAATCAGTGCAATATTTTTGTTCTTTAATAGATTTAAGTGAATATCGGGAAGCAGCTCTATATGGGGCCAAAGGGAGCATTTTTGGACTACTCATTAGTGGATGTAATGAACGCTTACAAACCCAATTTGAGTAAGATCTATATGACAATTTGGATCCTATGGCAATTTATGTCGATTTCATAAGGGTAATTTGTATGGGGGCTAGGTCTGAACATGGACCGCTTCTCACCAATTTCAACAGCGTTCATCCCATGGCCGATAAAAGCTCACATACCAAATTTCATCGAAATATATTCATATTTGCGACCTGCAGTTTGATTACAAGGTTTACATGGACACACAGACGGACGGACGGACGGACGGACGGACGGACATTGTTAAATCAATTCAAAAAGTGATTCTGATTCGATCGGTATAATTAAAGATGGGTCTGGGTCAAATATTATTGGTTGTTACAAACAGCAGCACAAAGTCATTATACCCAAACCACATAGTGGTATAGGGTATAAAAAAAAATTAAAATAATTTTGGATTATTTTTTACTTTATAAACACTTATGAAAACTTGTGTGTTTATTTCTGTTATTTTTTGTCACTATTATTCTTGATACGATGTTATATTCTCATCTCAAGACCCGTTAACTTTTTGTTGACGAACAAAAAAATCAATTTTTCAAGCAACAACAACTTATGTCTACATGGGTGGTTGCATTGGTAGTTTTCTTTTTCAAAGAAAACGACGTTTGTCGACATAAGTTGTTTTATCTGCACACATTTTAAGTGTAATTTACGTATAGTTTTTTCGTCCTTCTCTAGGATCTATTCCTCTGAAGATTTTTGGCTCAAAATTTTATATAAATTATTTATTGCCCATATCAACAGGACTGTTAAATAAAAAGCTCTAAAAACTTTGGCTTTTTTTTGACCCTACTTTACATTTTGATTATATACGCGGTTATTCTAGAAAATCTGTTATTCTAGAAAATCTGTGGATTCCAGTATTGAAAGGGCCTTGGAACTGTGTGTATGTACAAAAATTATAATTTTGGAGCAACGCACGATGGAGTTTACTGGTAATACATATATATGCAACTATAATTAATTATAATCCAATTAGTTGAAAAGGAATTCTTGTAAAAATTTATAGTTTTTAATATATATATATTTTTTATACCCTATAACACTATGTGGTTTGGGTATAATGACTTTGTGCTGCTGTTTGTAGCAACCAAAAATATTTGACCTAGACCCATCTTTAATTATACCGATCGAATCAGAATCACTTTCTGAGTTGATTTAACAATGTCCGTCCGTCCGTCCGTCCGTGTGTGTGTCCATGTAAACCTTGTAATCAAACTGCAGGTCGCAAATATAAATATATTTTGATGAATTTGGTACATAAGCTTTTATCGGCCATGGGATGAACGCTATTGAAATTGGTGAGAATCGGTCCATGTTCAGACCTAGCCCCCATACAAATTACCCATATGAAATCGACATAAATTGCCATAAGATCCAAATTGTCATATAGATCTTACTCAAATTGGGTTTGTATGCGTTCATTACATCCATTAATGAGAAGTCCAAAAGTGATCCGTTTGACCCCATATAGAGCTGCTTCCCGATCTTCACTTAAATCTATTAAAAAACAAAAATATTGCACTGATTCTTCTCAAATTTTGTTTGTATATATTTTTGCAAAATACAAGAGACTTTACCAAACATGATCAGGATCGGTCCATTTTTGAACCAAGTCCCTATATAGATATAGCATCCGATATGAACGTTTTCATATCTGCAGCCAAAGAAATTAATAAAAATGCCACTCAAATTTGGTTTTTGCTTATTTTCTATGTCCAGTTAGTTGGGCCTAAGAGATAGGGTCTCTAAACGCATGGTATAGGGTATCGTATAGTCGGTCTAGACCGACTATAATTTTCTTACTTGTTTTAATTATGATATTTTTCAAAATATTTTGTGATATTTAGTGATCGACTATACGACTATGTGGTCAGAGTATAATGCCACTGTGCTTATGTTTGTAGCTGGCAAAAATATTTGACCTAAACCTATCTTCTATTATACCGATCTACTTAGAATCACTTTCTGAGTCGACTTAGCGATGTCCGTCTCTACGTCCGTCCGTCTGTCCGCCCATCTGTCCATCTGTGTGTCCATGTAAACCTTGTAATCAGGTCGCAAATAATAATATAATTCTACGAAATTTAGTATATAAGCTTTTACCGGTCATAGGATGATCACTCTTGAAATTGGTGAAAATATTATCATAATATTGAAATTATCATATAGATCTCGGTCAAATTGGGTTTATATATATTTATTACATCCATTTACCAGTAGTTTAAAAATAAAACCTAAACGATAATTCTTATTCACAGTGTCCATATGAAGCTAATTCCCGATCTTAATTTAAATCTATAAAAGACAAAAAAAAAATTGGACAGATTTTTCCCAAATTTGGTCACCTTACGAAATATGGTCGGGATCGGGCCATTTTTTGACCTAGTCCCCATATAAATATGGCATCCGATATGAATTTTTTCATATCCGAAAGCAAACAAATTAATAACAAAACCACTCAAATTTAGAGTATGCTTATTTTCTATATCTAGTTAGTTAGACCGAAGTGATAGGGTCTCTTAACCATGGTATAGGGTATAGTATAGTCGGTCTAGACCGACCATAATTTCTTGTTACAGAACGCCGATGTTTCTGCACATATTACAAAAGTGGACAAAGAATTGATAGAACGAATGCATGTGATACTCATTATTGTATTCTTTGGAGATGAGATTCAAGTTGCAAGTTTTATAAACTATACTCTAAACACGGCCAGCCATTTCATTAAGCTCTATCCGTGGTTTTATATACATCCCACATTACACAAATTCTTTGTTCACAGGCCAGAAATATTATCACATTCATTATTGCCACTTGTTAAACTACGTGAGGAAGCTCAAGAAACTCGAAAGAAAGATTCTAAAAATTATAGATAACATTATGGGTATAAATGTGGCCGGAAGAAGTCGAATGCAGATATATTTAAAAGGATTCTACTTAGTTCAGGTCCATTACTAAATGTGAAAAGTAAAATTTATGAGAAAAAAAAAATTCATCATATACCACAGATGGAACTGGATTTAATAATTTTGCAAAACACAACAGTTGAAGAAGAGATTAATGACGACGAATATGAAAATTATGCCTATGAAAGTGATGATGATTAGGTGAATGTGAAATATGATGGAATGTTGATTATTATAATGAACATTCTGTTGGTATAGAGCATAATTAATAAAATAAAATATAATTTGAAATACATAATAATACATTTATTATAAAATAACAACACATTTATTTGCTTATTTTTTTTAATAGGGCGTTAAGCAGACTATAATTTGCAATTTAATTTATTAATTTATCCCTTTAGAATCCAAAGTTGTATCAAAAATTGTGAATCAAGGTATTTTTTTCCGAAAAACAAAAAAGCGCTTAACAGGTTCAAAAAAATTTTTAAAAATATATTTTTTTTCCAAATGGTAGTTCTAAATGTATTAATAACTTGTAAAAAATGTATTTTTTTTAAAATACGGCTGCCCTGAATTAATCCCCACTTTAAATATCATTCAACACACCGTGTATGGATTACTGATCAAAATTGCTTCCACTTACTGTCGTATAGAAAGGAAATCAACATTTGGATAATAGTTTGTCTTAAACATAATGATCCAGAAACAGTGGACATTTTATTTCTCTGTAAGAGTAGTGTGGATATATTAGTAGTGTTAGATTATGACAACCCTCAAGTAAAAAACACGGATATATTGGCTCTGAATACTTAGGCCCCAATGAACAAATGCCCCTAAAAAATTAACAAATGCCCCAAAAATTTGGGACGTAAGTTCGCGATGAACAAAAGCCTCAAAAAAGGAACCAATGTCCCCGTCTTTCAAAAAACCAAATAAAAAATGAATTTACGCCCCAAAAAAAAAACTCTGAAAACTTTTCACATATTTTTATTTAATGGTTTCTTTGCCGCATATCTATTCAAATTAAAACAAGTAAGAAAATTATAGTCCTGCGTTTAGAGACCCTATCTCTCAGGCCCAACTAACTGGATATAGAAAATAAGCATAAACCAAATTTGAGTGGGATTTTTATTAATTTTTTCGGCTGCAGATATGAAAAAGTTCATATCGGATGCTATATCTATATGGGGACTAGGCCCAAAAATGGACCGATCCTGACCATGTTTGGTAAAGTCTCTTGTATTTTGCAAAAATATATACAAACAAAATTTGAGAGGAATCAGTGCAATATTTTTGTTTTTTGATAGATTTAAGTGAAGATCGGGAAGCAGCTCTATATGGGGCCTATGACTAAGAGTTGTTCAATAGGGATTATTTTTGGACTACTGATTAATGGATGTAATATATACATACAAACCCAATTTGAGTAAGATTTGTATGATAATTTGGATCTTATGGCAATATATGTTGATTTCATAGGGGTCATTTGTATGGGGGCTAGGTCTGAACATGGACCGATTCTCACCAATTTCAATAGCGTTCATTCCATAGCCGACGAAAGCTTATATAGCAAATTTCGTTAAAATATATTAATATTTGCGACCCGCAGTTTGATTACAAGCTTTACATGGACACACAGACGGACGGACGGACGGACGGACATCGTTAAATCGAATCAGATGGTGATTCTGATTCGATCGGTATAATTAAAGATGGGTGTAGGTCAAATATTTTTGGTTGTTACAAACAGCAGCACAAAGTCATTATACCCAAACCACATAGTGGTATAGGGTATAACTAGCATACTGCTCTCAATATTTCTCCTACAATAAACGCATTTAAATCCTGTTTTCTTTTCAACAGTATCATTGCGGTGCATTAGCTTGCAACAATAGCACATCTTGAAATGTTTGCATGGTAAAAAAGATTACGCACGATTTTGCATTCAAGAAAACAAAGCAATTTAAAGTTTGACCTGATTCGATCTGCGCTTCAGTCTCCGAAAGCTCTTCACCGTCGGAACAAGGATTATCAGAATCCGGACACTCTTCGGATATATTATTTTCCGCTGGCAGCATATCGGAGCATGTACCATTTTTAACACATTCTGGTCAAAAACGTCGCGTTATTATTTTTCCTCTTTTTAGTAATTCGGAAATTTTTCATATTTTTTCAACTTTCAATAAGATGGTCCTTCTTTTTTAAGCTGTAGAAGCACCACCGCTTTCAATTAATAACTCGAGGTCTTTCACCTTAAATTATTCCTCGTCTCTTTTAGCTTTGGCAAATTTAAAAAAAAAATCCCTTGTTCGTGAATCACACGGCAAAAACACCATTGTATGGTTCCACAGAAGAAGCTGACCAAAAATGTTATTGAAAAACGGAAAAATTTTCCGGTTTTACCGGATATCTGAACAAACTTTCATAGCATTTTTGCGTTTTCTTATTCATTAAAACGTAAAATATTGATATGTTTTGCGGCGATTACAAATAAGTTATCAGCAAGGGAGCGGCGTGGGTGTGGCTGCCAAACATGAGTGGAAGCGTCGCGCGGACGAGGGCACGACGCGCTCGCAAAACACATTTCAGCGCAAAGCTTTACGATAAATTTTATTTACTGATTACTTCATTACAAACGTTTCCGTTATTTTTTCAGTTTACGAAAAAAAATAAACTACAAACAAGAAAATAATATAAGCCGCTTTCGTAGTTTATTTTTGGAGTATATTTGTTCATCAGTCTCGAAAGAAAAAAATTAATTTAGACCTCAAACTTACAAACTAAAAATGAACAAATGCCCCAAAATATTTCAAATTGGAATAAAAAATTAACTTGTGCCGAAAAACCCAAAAAATTGGGGCATTTGCTCAACAGGAATAATTGCCCCAATCCCAAACAAATTTTTTGGGGCATTTTTTAATTTTTTTTGGGACATTTTTTCATTTGTAGCTAAGATTTATTATAACTTATTACGAATACGAGAGCCAGCACTTTATTATTGTAGATTGGAATAACATTTCTTTGGAAAAAACACATATTTGCAAGGAATTTGAGCAAATCATGAATCCAATCAAATGGCGTTATTTTAGCTAAGAAACTAATGTCATCTAAATTAATCCAGAATGCTTTCGGGATATAAAGATCAGTAAGTCTAAGTATATCTGCTATACACCGAATTGCAGTGGCGAGTTATTCATATAATTGGACATCGGATTTATGAGATATATAAGAAAGAGCGAGAAATAAATTGTGAACTACTTGAAAATTGTATGACCAAAACTGTAGTACTTTAAAGCTAAAAATCTTACTTCAAAAAGGGCTTTAATTTGAGGTTATCTATACTATTCATTAAAATTCCAATTTTGAAGGTGAATGTAGTTCGGCTTAAGGTCATCGGTTGTTAAAAGATTCGCATTATTATAAGAACATTTAGTTAAAAATAAATAAAAACAAGTTTTTTTAATTTTTAAACAATATTTATAACAATATTCTTTTCCAATATATTTCTATCAACTTTGTTCATCATCATCAGGGAATATTTTAAAAAAAAATTTTAATTTGTTCGGGTTACAACTTCTTTTTACACAGTGTAATTTTATATAAAGACTTACAAAAATATAGAATTACGTATTTTTTCTCTTTTCTTTGCAAGATACATGGAAAATGGCTTTGACTTTTGCTAAAAATATCTAAAAATATCTAATATCTTAAAGAAATTTTCATGGCCAGTTAGAAATAGGCCAAAAATAATTGTAGGCTTTTTTTTACCTGCAATTACCTGAGAAAACTCCTGGTCGAGATCTAGACTGCTGGGATATTTAGAGCAACCAATTTTCTGTCTGCAATGTTATGATATGATATATAAGCTAAGTAAATATGAGACCTAAGTTTACAGATAAATAAAAAGATCGAGGAATTTAGTTATTATTTTTATTTACTTTCATGTATTGAATATGAATTTAGTTTATTTTTATTTATTTAAAATTTTTGTGGTACGCCTTGAAGCAATTACCCACATGTAGATTTTCATTACACTTAGGGCTAATATAGGCAGTATGCTTCATGTATATTTAGCATCGGCAACAATGGGCAATGATGTTGGACGGTCTATAAAGTCGTCATCACTTCCATTTTCTTCATCAGACGAAGTTAATTTGGTTTTTGTTGCCGGTTCGACGGATTAAAACAGAGTTTTTGTTATCGAGTTCTTAAAGTCAATTTGACTCATGGGCTTCTGTTTTGTTTTTTCAGCAATCATGCAATGAAATTTACATGCATTGACACTGGTGCTGTCCAAGCAGGTAACCCAAAGTGACCACCACCATTTTATGCCTCTGATTCTAAACCGGTAATTAGCGACAGCAGTATCACACAAGTCAACTCCGCACATATACTTATTGTAATTATCAATAAGGTTGGCTTGGGGTACAGCGATCGATTTTTTTTTTTTTGCTTTCTGTCATATCGCATTACATTTTTTAACGGATCCATCGCAATTCGTAGCCAAAGTAACCTCTGTATTAGCTCTCCACCGATCCAATGCAATCTTATGTTCTTGATCAAATGCGTAATCCATTTCATGTCTAGGTAATATAGTTTTTAGTTTTAGGCATGCGCCTACCAGCCTGTTTGTGCTGATTGTTCCAGTTGCACAAAAATATTTTTCTGTTAGACAGCAAAGTAAGTGGTATCCGATGAAAAAGTTATCGAAAAGAACAGTATGTTGTCTATGATAATCACAAACTGACATTAGATTCATAACAACGCTTGCACCTAGGCCAAGATGTTTATCATATGATGCTCCACCATACGGTAGGAATTGGAACAGATACCACTTCGATGAACACAAACACCAATATTTGTATCCAAATCAAATTGGTTTCCCCCCAATGAACATCTTGCAACTATGACGACCAAAATATGGTACCATTTGTTCATCAATCGAAAGGTTTGGTTGAAAATTACCAAACTGCATAAACCGAGTATTCAGAAGAGCAAACAGTGGTCTGACCTTAGCGAATTTGTAATTTTTTTCGATTTCATTGTTATTTGCTATGCGGAAATTTCATTTAAATTTTTGGAAAATATTGCGTGCCATTTCTTGTTTTATGATGGCAATTCCATAGGTCGGTTCATTGCTCCAATAATTTTGCACTTTGGGAATGGAATGATAACCGGAAAATGGCAATACCCCAAAGAATCGACGCATTGTGGCCATATCAACCAACTTCCCAATATTATTATGTTGTCCAGCATATCTGTTTGTCTCATTCACCAAATGCTGAGTAACCTCATCATCAAAAAATGGACAGAACAGCTGGTATGGCGTATGTCCATCTGCAAGCAATATAAATATTCATAAACAATTAAATTGAGAACTCATTGTTAACAAGTAAGAAAATTATAGTCGGTCTAGACCGACTATATGATACCCTATACCATGCGTTTAGAAACCCTATCTCATAGACCAAATTAAGTGGACATAGAAAATAAGCAAAAACCAAATTTGAGTGGGATTTTTATTAATTTTTTTTGGCTGCAGATATGAAAAAGTTCATATCGGATGATATATCTATATGGGGACTAGGTCCAAAAATGGACCGATCCTGATCATGTTTGGTAAAGTCTGTTGTATTTTGCAAAAATATGTACAAACAAAATTTGAGAAGAATCAGTGCAATATTTTTGTTTTTTAATAGATTTAAGTGAAGATCGGGAAGCAGCTCTATATGGGGTCAAAGGGATCATTTTTGGACTACTCATTAGTGGATGTAATGAACGCATACAAACCCAATTTGAGTAAGATCTATATGACAATTTGGATCTTATGGCAATTTATGTCGATTTCATAGGGATAATTTGTATGGGGGCTAGGTCTGAACATGGACCGATTCTCACCAATTTCAATAGCGTTTATCCCATAGCCGATAAAAGCTTACGTACCAAATTTCATCAAAATATATTCATATTTGCGACCTGCAGTTTGATTACAAGGTTTACATGGACACACAGACGGACGGACGGACGGACGGACGGACGGACGGACGGACGGACGGACATTGTTAAATCAACTCAGAAAGTGATTCTGATTCGATCGGTATAATTAAAGATGGGTCTAGGTCAAATATTTTTGGTTGTTACAAACAGCAGCACAAAGTCATTATACCCAAACCACATAGTGGTATAGGGTATAAATTTAGAATTTAGAAACAATATCATCTTTTATTGCATTCAATGGTTCATGTACAGGAGCAAAATCAAAATGCATACGCTTGGTTCTTTTCTATTTCGGCACGAAGTCAGATTCTGGGCTATATCTAGAGACAGTGAGGTCTGCCACTTCATCTATCTCCGCTGCAAAATCGTGACTGTTGGACGTGTATTCCACTTCGACTGTACCCTCAAAATAAAAAAACATTCACACACAATAAAAATCAACCATATCATAGAATTGCCTGCCTGCAATTCCATTCAATGGATTTTGGTCAGTTGACAAATTGAATGTAATTTTTTCATCATCAAGAAACTCTTCCTCTGAAACTTCGTCAACGTTAGGTGGAGGTAACCACACAGCGTTGGTTAAATTATGCAATTGCATTTCACCATCGTTATCATCATTGCAATCCTCAATTATTTTTGAAATTTCACTTGTACTTATATATTGAAATCGCGACATTTTTTTAGAATAATGAATAATAAAAAAAACAGCAGAGTGAAGATACAACTATTCAATATGAATCGTGCAACAAGAATGCTGCAAAAATAGAGAAATGTATTAAACATAGGCATAGAGCTCTAACTCATTTTCTTACTCACGAATACGGATATTCTCCTTTTTCCTATTTATTAAGACGTATAATTTAAGAAATGGTACTAATAGATAAGTATTAAAAATAAATTTAGTGCACTAATTATCCCAGTGGTCGAGATCTCGACCAGCCATGTTCAAGGCTCTCTGACGATCACCAAGAGTAGCTATAATAACCAGTTTTTATACATTAAAATTTATTTGAACAGTTGGCTATTTAAATCAGCTAGCGGATTCCAGCCCTTGAAATTTGAGCGCAAATTCTAGGAAATTTTATTTTTTCATTAAATAAAAACCCTAAAAGTTTGCTAATCAGTTATAGCCAATTCACAAATCAACACAAAAACCAAACTCATTTTTATTACAAACACATTAACAAATTTAAAAAACACACACATAGCATTCTATAATATTATGTTTGTGTTAGTAGCAACTTTAAATGCAATTTACTCAAAGTAAAGGACAAAGTTTAAAAATCTGTAAATCTAAAAATCGACTAAGAAGAAATACCTTTCAGATAGTATTCGTTTGGTCAAAATCGGGATAAAACTGTAAAACAAAACATCAGTCACAAGGAATCGCCTAGCCTATTAATGTTATAGATTACTCTTTATACCCTATACCACTATGTGGTTTGGGTATAATGACTTTGTGCTGCTGTTTGTAACAACCAAAAATATTTGACCTAGACCCATCTTTAATTATACCGATCGAATCAGAACCACTTTCTGAGTTGATTTAACAATGTCCGTCCGTCCGTCCGTCCGTCTGTGTGTCCATGTAAAGCTTGTAATCTAACTGCAGGTCGCAAATATGAATATATTTTGACGAAATTTGGTATATAAGCTTCTATCGGCCATGGGATGAACGCTATTGAAATTGGTGAGAATCGGTCCATGTTCAGACCTAGCCCCCATACAAATTACCCATATGAAATCGACATAAATTGCCATAAGATCCAAATTGTCATATAGATCTTACTCAAATTGGGTTTGTATGCGTTCATTACATCCACTAATGAGTAGTCCAAAAATGATCCCTTTGACCCCATATAGAGCTGCTTCCCGATCTTCACTTAAATCTATTAAAAAACAAAAATATTGCACTGATTCTTCTCAAATTTTGTTTGTACATATTTTTGCAAAATACAAGAGACTTTACCAAACATGATC
This sequence comes from Cordilura impudica, assembly GCA_963682025.1. Lineage (NCBI taxonomy): Eukaryota > Metazoa > Arthropoda > Insecta > Diptera > Scathophagidae > Cordilura > Cordilura impudica. The sequence goes on along the minus strand of OY821518.1, from coordinate 60,316,965 downwards.
AGGATCGGTCCATTTTTGGACCTAGTCCCTTTATAGATATAGCATCCGATATGAACTTTTTCATATCTGCAGCCAAAAAAATTAATAAAAATCCCACTCAAATTTGGTTTTTGCTTATTTTCAATGTCCAGTTAGTTGGGCCTAAGAGATAGTGTTTCTAAACGCATGGTATAGGGTATCGTATGGTCGGTCTAGACCGACTATAATTTTCTTACTTGTTTTATTATACCCTATACCACTATGTGGTTTGGGTATAATGACTTTGTGCTGCTGTTTGTAACAACCAAAAATATTTGACCTAGACCCATCTTTAATTATACCGGTCGAATCAGAATCACTTTCTGAGTTGATTTAACAATGTCCGTCCGTCCGTCCGTCTGTGTGTCCATGTAAAGCTTGAAATCAAACTGCAGGTCGCAAATATGAATATGTTTTGATGAAATTTGGTATATAAGCTTTTATCGGCCATGGGATGAACGCTATTGAAATTGGTGAGAATCGGTCCATGTTCAGACCTAGCCCCCATACAAATTACCCCTATGAAATCGACATAAATTGTCATAAGATCCAAATTGTCATATAGATCTTACTCAAATTGGGTTTATATGCGTTCATTACATCCATTAATGAGTAGTCCAAAAATGATCCCTTTGGCCCCATATAGAGCTGCTTCCCGATTTTCACTTAAATCTATCAAAAAACAAAATATTGCACAGATTCTTCTCAAATTTTGTTTGTACATTTTTTTGCAAAATACAAGAGACTTTACCGAACATGATCAGGATCGGTCCATTTTTGGACCTAGTCCCTTTATAGATATAGCATCCGATATGAACTTTTTCATATCTGCAGCCAAATAAATTAATAAAAATCCCACTCAAATTTGGTTTTTGCTTATTTTCAATGTCCAGTTAGTTGGGCCTAAGAGATAGGGTTTCTAAACGCATGGTATAGGGTATCGTATAGTCGGTCTAGACCGACTATAATTTTCTTACTTGTTTTTTTTTTATGCAAAAATTAACAATTAGTTTAACAATAGGCTATTTTTGGACTATTCTTGTGTCCTCCAAGGTGGATCTTTGAAAAGGGGGGAGGGGCATAAAAAGCATCAGGTCGGAAAGCCAATGTCCCAAACTTATAAATAAAAAAAAAAAAATTATTTAATTCCATTACCTAACATTTCTTATTATATAATGAGAAACAGCAAAAGTTTGTGGTTGAGATCTCGACCACTGGTACAAAATGGGTTAAAAGAAGCAAATCTGTCTATCAAAACATATTCTTATAAATTAGTAAATACTTATAAACCTACGAATTTACTTTCAGTATGAACCTTTCTTTCATAACAAATTTGTATTTGTATCTATTGGTTTCGAGAGTTTATTCCTAAAAGCCATTTCAATTTGCCTCCACTTATTATACCCTATACCACTATGTGGTTTGGGTATAATGACTTTGTGCTGCTGTTTGTAACAACCAAAAATATTTGACCTAGACCCATCTTTAATTATACCGATCGAATCAGAATCACTTTCTGAGTTGATTTAACAATGTCTGTCCGTCCGTCCGTCTGTGTGTCCATGTAAAGCTTGTAATCAAACTGCAGGTCGCAAATATGAATATATTTTGATGAAATTTGGTATATAAGCCTACATCGGCCATGGGATGAACGCTATTGAAATTCGTGAGAATCGGTCCATGTTCAGACCTAGCCCCCATACAAATTACCCCTATGAAATCGACATAAATTGCCATAAGATCCAAATTGTCATATTGATCTTACTCAAATTTGGTTTTGTATGCGTTCATTACGTCCATTAATGAGTAGTCCAAAAATGATCCCTTTGGCCCCATATAGAGCTGCTTCCCGATCTTCACTTAAATCTATTAAAAAAACAAAAATATTGCACTGATTCTTCTCAGATTTTGTTTGTATATATTTTTGCAAAATACAAGAGACTTTACCAGACATGATCAGGAACGGTCCATTTTTGGACCTAGTCCCCATATAGATATAGCATCCGATATGAACTTTTTCATATCTGCAGCCAAAAAATTAATAAAAATCAGACTGAAATTTGGTTTTTGCTTATTTTCTATGTCCAGTTAGTTGGGCCTAAGAGATAGGGCATGGTATAGGGTATCGTATAGTCGGTCTAGACCGACTATAATTTTCTTACTTGTTATAATAGATTTAGTTGGATGTTCCCTTAAAAAAAATATCAAAACACAATGACCTCTTTTAAAACCTAATTTTTAATTTATTACATAAACTTATCTTTCAGTGTTAACCCCTTTTGTATACATTTGCCATTTAAAAAAAAAAAAAAATACTTAATTAATTTGATTTTATTTCTAAATTCTACTCAAGTATCATATTCTTTTTATTTTCTGCTCTCTTTTGAAACAAGAAGGAAAAACTTTTTCAAGTGTCACACTTCAAATACTTCACTTAACCTAGCTAAACTTAGTGGTGACTTTAACAAAAAATAATAATATTAATTTTTTTTTTCAATATATATTTTTAAAGACCCAAAGGAAAATTTTGAGAAAAGATGAGGGAAAAGAGACAAGAAAAATTAACACAAATAAATATAAGAGTTGAACTAAAAGTAGTATTTTAAAAATTTTCAGCCAAAAAAAATTGGAAAGAGTCAGATATTATGAAACCCAGACTTGATGTGTTTGCAAATACCCAAAATTAGGAGTTATAAGTTATTATTGTTCAAAAGGTTAAAAAAGCATCTGTTGTGACTTGGAAAATTATATTTCAAATTTATTTACGATTCACACGAAATCCTTAAAGAGCTGTATTTCGAATCCAGTTCAATTATTACTTATGGCAACTCCCTTTAAAAACTCAGATGAAAAAGGTTAATGGGAACTATTTAGAACTAAATTTTGTTAAACTACAATAGCATTGCCTCTGAACGCCACCAAATAAAGCGACCAAAAAGCAGGTACAGGTTAGTTGGTACACGGAAAAATTATCAATTTTTTTAGGAATTTTTCTTGCGATTTATTTCCTACAGGATCATATCTTTATTCAATTCATAAGTAGGTCTTCGACATTGTACCATCTTTACACTGGTGGCTGTTGTACTGAAAGATTGTTGTTTTTCTACAGATTTTCATTCAATTTCTTATTGCACAACTTTAAGCAGCTTTTTTATGTGCGTTAGTGTGTAAAAATCCTACGCACACAACCCTCTTATAATAACAGAGTTAAGGAGTGTGCAAAAAAAATTAAATTTCGAAGCTAACAGAGAACTCAAATAGAAAAAAATCATCGTCGCTACCGATTGAGTTGAAGCTAACTAACGAATTTCTCGTTCATTGGGATAAAAATTCTATTGTTTTAACATTTCAAATATTACCAATATATAAAGAAAAATTCAGGGGCGAGCTATCAAACCCTTTGCTCTGCGACGTGTGAGAAAAGGTTTTCATCAATTTCTCAATTCCTCTTAGTTTTGCTTTTTAACCTTCAACTGTCGAGGTGAAATTTTCGGAAATAGTTTATGACGTGGTGGTAAATTTTACCTCTTAATTAAACTAAAAAAAAATGTAGTAAAAAAATTTTTCGATAATCTATACTAATATTATAAAGAGGTAATGTGTGTTTGTTTGTTTGTTTGTTTGTTTGTTTGTTTGTTTGTTTGTAAGGGGTAATCTCCGTAACTAATCATCTGATCTTCCTGAAATTTTCACAGAGTCTTACTGCGGATATGGGAAGTGCTATAGGCTATAATTTTTTGAATATTTTTAGTGGGCGTGGCACCTCCCACACAAAGTAAATTTTTTATATCATATACATATATTGAGTACTATGATAGGGAGAGCTTTGCAAATTTGTGTGAGGTCACCTATTGTTAATATTAGTAGCTACGCCGGAAATGGGCGGGATCAGATAAGTGGGCGTGGTACCTCCCATACAAGTAATAGTTCAATATTATATATCTCGAATAATGTGATAGAGATAGCTTTTAAAATTTTTCTGAAGTCACCTATTATTAATGTGAGTAATCGGATGCAAAATGGGCAGTATCGGACCAATAGGCGTGGCACCTGCCATACAAAGTAAATATAAAATGCCATATATCTGAAGTACTGTAGTAGTGAGAATCTTGGGACTTTGTGTGAGCCCATAAGTAATTCATTTGATTAGTTAGACAAAAAATGGGCGTGATCGGGTAGTCGGACAAAAAATTGGCGTGGCACTCCCCATGCAAAGTAACTATTTAATGTTATTTATCTGGAGTACTGCCAAAGAGAGAGCTTTGTGGCTTTGCGTGAGCGCATAGTTTCTTTGTATGATTAGTCGAACAAAAATATAGGCGTGATCGAAGCAGTGGGTGTAGCACCGCCCATGCAAAGTAGATATCTAATATCATATAACTCGTGTACTATATAAGGGAAAGACTCGACATTTTACATGAGTCCATTAGATATTAATGTGAGTAGTCCAATAAAAATTGGGCGGGATGGGATTAGTGGGCATGGCACCTCGTATGTAAAAAATATGAAGCACTACGAAAGAGACAGTCTTTTGACAAGTTCATTAGTTATCAATGTGATTTGTCATGAAAAATATATCGCCAAAATCAAAGATCGCCAAACCCAAAAATCGCGAAAAATAAAAATCGCCCAAAAACAAAAATCTTCAAAATCAAAAATGGGCAAAATCAAAAATCGCTAAAAAGAAAAATTGTCAAATGATATTCTAAGTTGAAGGCCAACAGTTAAGTGTTGCCAGATCTAATATGGATAATCCATCTTCTTCTCATGGGCAACTACATGTACCTTGCTCCAGGGTAGGAACGCCGAAAAATCTGATAATTTTTGTACCGAATGAAAAAACAAAAAAACGTTGTATATCAGCATCAGCAAGCATTGAACTAAAAAATTTATACTAATAAAATATACTGAAATTTTCACATAGTCTTACTAAAGATATGGGAGTGCTACAGGCTTTAGTTTTTTAAATATTTTTAGTGGGCGTGGCACCTACCATACAAAGTGCATTTTTAATATCATATATATTAAGCACTATGATAGAGAAAGCTTTGCAAATTTGTCTCAGGTCATCTATTATTAACGTGAGTAGTCAGACAAAGAAGTGAGCGGGATTACCCAAATGCGCGTGGTATCCCCACACAAACTTAATATTAAATGTGATATATTTGAATTACTGTATTAGTGAGAGCCTTGGGACTTTGCTTGATCGCCTTCATAACGATTCGGAAGGGGTGGAGAGGGAGGGTGTAGCGAAGCACACCGGGTTACATCTAGTTATTTATATTTTAAAAATAAGCTACTATATTTTTAATAACAAAAAATAAAGAAAACAATTTTTTGTTTTATTCGTTTAAAAAAAACAGGTACTTTGCTTCACAAACTTTTTTAATATAAAAAAAACGATATATAAATAACATATAAAAAAAATATGAATTAAAAAAAAAACAAAAACTTAAAGGGCATTTTTTCACAGCCAAATGTTTAGATTTAAAGACATAAAAGAGATCATAAAAAAAGATAGTCAGCTGTAGAAACTGCAGGTCCACCTTTCAGGTGGTTTTTTACTCTCAAAATCTGTGTTCGCACAGTGTAAGCATATACGTTTGCTGCATCCCATACACATTGGCTTACTACATTGTAGACAAAAGTGTGTAGTTTTTCACTTTAGCCTAGTCGGGCATATGTAGCATAACTTACGAGCAACAGGGATCACTCTACTGGAGGCGGAGGCGGAGGTACTGAGTCCGGACCCAAAATGTTACCAATTGTGTCTCGTAATAAACGAGGGAGCTTTTGGTTGTGTTGACGTCTTTGCAAATGTGGTAAAATCATATGTCTTGCAAGCTTTTGTAAAAAGTCTCCCCTTGAGCTGTTATCATAATCCTTTGAAGATTGAAAAATAATGAAAGAGTTGACACCACTAATATCCACAATTCTATAAAATAACGCTAATGGCCAACGGCGTGTACGTCGACCAGATGAATAAATCGAGCATTTCTTATCAAGCTCATCCACTCCACCTTTTGTGTTGTTATAATCAGCTATCATTGCAGGTTTTAAATGAGTGGGTCATCTTCTTTTTTGTGATGCATGGAGAATAATAATACAACAGCACGATTTTGACGAGGAACGTAGGATAAAATAGTGACATCTTTGGTAAAACCATACATGCAGGATCCCAATGGTCTATTTTTTTTTTGACAAAAATTCTGGCGGAATCTTTCTTTTGTTCTTTTTCAGCGTACCTAAATAAGTTAGTTCTCGTTTGTTAAGTTCTTTCACCAGCTGGAGTGATGAAAACCAATTATCAGCAGTTATATTTCTTCGACTTCCTTCTAATATTTTAGACAGCCTTATTACTGATTGGGTTGGTACTGCAAGTCGTTTTTCTTCATTTGTTAGACCAACTCCATCCGAATTTTTTCCAAAGTATATATAAGCATTTGCAAGATATTGTGTGCGTGCATCAGTCAATGACATTATCTTAATGCCATATTTTGCGACTTTCTTTGGCATGTAAATTTTGAAGTTGCATCTTTCTCGAAATGGCACCAACATTTCATCAATGCAGGCATGAGTACCAATTGAATAACTTTTTCGGCAGTTTTCTATAAATTTGTTGAACATATCAGAAACTGCTGCTAATGGGTCGTTTAATAATCGCTGTTGTCTATCACAAGAGTTATCAAATCTTAAGCAATTTAGAATACAAAGAAACCGTGCCTTGGAGATTGTAGCTCTAAAAACTTCTCTACTCGTTCCATCAGTTGCAAAAATAAATTGAGCGGCCTCGTGGTTGGACTTGAATACGGATGTATAAATCAAGATACCGAAAAATGCACGCAATTCTATTTTATCAAGCATTTTCGCTTCAATTTGTGCTGTTAGATCAAATTTTGCTTTTAATTTTGTATTTGTATGTTTCAAAACAGTGTTCTCCATATCGCTATCAAAAATTCGCGACCAATATCCACATACATCCTTTTCCGATTGCGGTCGTGTTCAACTGGTAACCGCACAATATTATGTAGAGGAGTTTTTACGCAGCGTGCTGATTCCAATGTTGACCACTTGAACCCGTTTTTTCCATAAAAGTAGTTTACAGCAGATTCGCATACATTTTCTTCAACAATTACTTCTTCTTTATCATTGCCAACAATTTCATCAACAATCATTATATCCGTTTCATCGTATTCACTGCATACATTATCTGTACGTATTTCATCCTCCATGTCACTTTCTTCAATGCAGAAATCCGGATCGACAATTTCGTCGTCGACTTCGCTAACATCGTCATCGTCTTCAAAACATTCTTCAAGAAATTGAGATATGAACGAATCACTGAGTTTTTTTTAATTCGACATGATCTGTAAACATAAATAGCATATCATGTAGTTTATAAAATGTATAATATAACGTTTTTGAAATAAATAATTTTTTACCAACAAGAAAACGGACGAGTGGTAAAAATAATTCCATGAAAATATTACGTTAATTTTGATGTGGGGTAAATTTGTTTCTACTAAATACTTACGTTAACGTTGACGTGGTGGTAAAATACTTTCAACGAAAAACTTACGTAAATGCTGACGAGTGGTAATTTTTACACTAACATGTGCGTAGCTCCGCTCGTGCTATGTCTAGCTCAGGCAAAACACAACTGAATAACAACGATCACAATATGAGAAGATACTAAGAGAATTAAATTGATTGAGCGCAATAGAAGAGAGAATTTTAAAAAAATTTTAAGAGAGGATAAAATTTACCACCACCTCGTTAGTTAAATGTTAAGTTTATAGTTTTTGATTTTATTTTTTTTTCGCAGGATTTTTTTTAGTTTTTCATTTTTTTTTTTTTTTTTTGGTTTTTGAAGTGATAACGTGGTATAAAAAAGTAATTAAATTAAAATTCCAATTTGCAAAATATGCAAAAAAAAAAGATATGTTCAAAAATAATCATCATTGTTTCGTGTATTGAAATTCATATTATCATTTGTTTAACTACTTCGAAGAAGTGGGTAAAAAGTCTATTGATAAAAATTTCTTCTTTTGAACTCATTGTTTCATGGAAGAGGACATAATTGTATAATATTAAAATATTTATTTTACGGTATAGATTTTTGTAAGATTAATACCAAGGGACCAACTACAAGTTAAAAGTACAATAAGAACACTGGCGGAACTATTTGTTGAACGAATACTATCATATTTTTCCCTGGCATTAAGAGCGGTAAGGTTTTTTGAATTTCTTTTTCTGAATGCACGACATGTGTCGAAATTTCAAGTAAATCAAAGCAAAACTAAAGGAAATATAGCATTTCCAGCGACCGGCCTCATACGAGATATCTATAATATTAATAGGATAGGCGATTGCTTGTGACTGATGTTTTGTTCTACCGTTTTATCCCGATTTTGACCAAGCATTTATTATTTGAAAGGTGTTTCTTTTTAGCCGATTTACAGATTTACAGATTTTTAAGTTTTAAGTTTTTTTTTAAATTTGTTAATATGTTCGTAATAAAATGAGTTTGTTTTTTCTGTTGATTTCTGAATTGGCTATAATTGATTGGCATATTTTTAGGGTCTTTATTTAATGAAAAAATAAAATTTCCTAGAATTTGCGCTCGAATTCCGAGGGGTGGAATCTGCTAGTCATATACAAAGTAGTTTTTAAAAAACTTTAAATCGATTTTTTCCCAAATAAATGTTTGAAGTCGGTGAATATCATAACTCATTCTTTTGAAATTTGCGCACTATTTCTACACATAAATCACCAGGTAACACCGAAGAGTTTTTTTCCCATTTTCTTCCCCTTTTTTTAACAACAGATTCCCGAAATTTTATAGCAAAAATCGTGTTTCTCACTTTAAAATGCTGCCAAAAAAAAAAAGAGAAATGTTAAAAAGAACTCTTCGGCGTTACCTCGGGAAACATATCACCTTTTAAACGCATTTCGATTTTTTTATTTCGCATGATCCTGTAACGAGGTACGATGTTTACCGCAAGACAACAACGTCTCCGGAGGTTCGCTGCCACGGACATATTTATTAAAATTTTTAATTGAAAATTTTTCCTGAGATTCCTCAAATATTATGCTATAACGTGTATATGAAATAAATAATCCAACTTTATTCATATCTTCATATCTTAACGAATCCGAGTTCCACCAATAATAATGAACACTGCTTATGGAAGGCAACAAAATATCTGAAAAATCCAACTAAAAGAGATATCACAATAAAAGGATCGAATGGAACTTGGTGTCGTAGTAGCAAAAATAAAGCTGATGCATTTTGTGAACATTTAGAAAAAAATATTTCAACCATTCCTTTCAACAAATAATAATAAAGAATCTGATATTAATGCATTCTTAGAATCTCCCTGCCAAATGGATTTGCCAATTAAATCGTTTTCACCACGAGAAGTTTTTAATGAAATCACCAAGCTTAACAGTACTCCCGGACATGATAAAATTGATCCACAGTGGCAAACTCCCTTTAAAAAAAAGCTATTTATTTCTCACTCTAATATATATTTCAATATCGAGACTGTCTCATTTTCCATCGTAGTGGAAATGTTCGGAGAATATTATGATACCTAAGCCCGGCAAACCTGAGAATGTTAAATCTTCATACACACCCATCAGTTTGTTACCAACTTTTTCCAAAATTTATAAAAGATTACCATCAAGTAGAGTATTACCTATTATCGAAGAGAAAAATTACATCCTTGATCATCAGTTTGGCTTTCGTTATAAACATGGAACACCAGAGTAGTGTCACCGATTATTAAACGTTATAACAGACTCACTGGAAACAAAAATTATACTGTTCTGCTGTGTTTTTAGATGTCAAACATGCCTTTGACAAAGTATGGCATATACATATGTATTTTATATAAACTTAAAAGCCTCTTGCCAACCCCATTTTATTTCCTTTTTAAATCGTATTTAGAAAAACACACATTTTATGTTAAAGTAAGCGACAAAAATCAAATATATGTAAAATTAATGCCGGGGTTCCACAACGGAGTGTATTAGCTCCTGTATCATACACTGTATACACATCAGACATACCTGTAACTGACAACATCACAATTTCCACCTATGCAGATGACTCTGCTGTATTAGCGTCAAATAAATCACCAAATGAGGCATCAACTTTAGTACAAAACTACCCAAATCAACTACAACGGTGGCTAGCGAGATGGAATATATGTATCATTCCAGAAAAATCACATCACGTTACTTTCACTCTGAGGAGAGAGGAATGTCCAACATTGTATATAAACGGCTCTCAAATTCCAAAAATTTACGCTGTTAAATACTTAGGCATACATCTTGATCTACGACTAACGTAAAGAAATCATAGTTTAGCAAAGAGAGATCACATGAAAATTAAAACGAAAAAATGTGGTGGCTATTAGGATCTAATTCTCAGCTATGCTTGGCAAACAAAGTTCTACTTTACAAGTCTGTATTAAAACCGGCGTGTACTTATGGCATTCAGTTGTGGGGTACAGCCAGCACCTCCAATGTGGAAATACTAATAAGATATCAGTCAAAAACTCTACGTGTTATTCCAAATGCTCCATGGTAAATGACAAACAAACAGATACATATATATCTTAAAATTCCATTTATTAAGGATGAAATTAATAAATTTAGCACCCGATATATATGTAGATCGGCTCACAGTAATGTGTTGGCAATATCTTTACTTGACGAAACGGACGAAGTTAGAAGATTAAAAAGACTTCATGTCTTAGACCTACCCATAAGAAAATAAATATAAATAACATAATATAAACATTGTAAATATTGTACGTACAATCCTAAATATATACAAACTAAAATCTGTAAAGAAATATTTATAGTATCAGTTTATTAAGCTTACTGAAGCTTAATAACGTATGTTAAGTTAAGTTACATAATCAAATTTACAAAATATTGTAAAAAAAGAAAATAATAACAAAAAAAAAAATCTTAAAAAAAAATAATAATAATGAAAATACGTTTTTTTTGCGCTTTTAAAACCTTATCCCCCTTAAGCGAAACAATTTATACATCAAACTGAATATTTTTGGAGAAGTTTTTTTTATTAATTAAGCTATTTGCTTTTTATTATTCTTTTTTTGAAATTTAGTATATGGATTAAATCCTTTCAGACTTAATAATACACATCTATAATATTAACAGGCTCGGCGATATTTTGTTACCGATGTTTTGTCCTACCATTTTATCCCGATTTTGACTAAACGTATATTATTTAATAGGTATTTTTTTTAGCTATTTACCAGCTGTTTAATTTATTTGATTTATTTTGAGTTAATTGCATTTAAAGTTGTTAATGACACATACATAACATCATACATATGCTAGGTGTGTGTTTATTAAATTTGTTTATGTGTCTGTTAATGAGTGTGTTTTCTTCATTCACAATAATAACAAACCAAACAATTGTTTATTTGTGAATTGGCTTAGCTGAAAAACAAAGTTGCCTAGTATATATAAATTCATAATCTTATTTGATCCTAGTATCAAAACAAAATTATATTGCGCTTAACAACATTAATATTTAAGGAATAACTATTAGATTATAATCCACAAAATTATAAAGATTATTAAAATTCTCCAACAGTCTTCTAAGAGGATCAACATTTCCATAGTTTAAGCGGAAATGCTGAATAGACAAGGATTGAAATAACGGGTCGGACATTGAGGAACATTAAAAAAGCATTATTATTCGCAGGAACTCTGAAATGGTAAAAAAAATCGCAATCAGCATTTTTCTATGGCTTTTTAAGGAAGGATATTTAATACGAGCTTACCTGGAACTAAAAGACGGTAGATTAACAGAAGGATTTGGATGTAGATTACGCAAGCAGAACAGTAAAAATTGTTTTTGAACAGAATCAATGTGATCGCTGTGAACAACAAAACCATATTCCACTGACAAGTGATGTATACAATTGTTTTGTTATGATTGGATTGCAAAATTTTTTTGGCCCACGAGCTTTATTAGCTGTCATAGTAATATGTTGAGAAAATTTTAGTTTTGTATTTAGCATAACTCATAGATCAAGAGTGGCGTTCACATACTCAAACTGATAATCGCCAAGGAATATTTACCGAAACCTCTTTGGTTTCTTGAAAAACGCATATATTTACATTTTATAAATTCAAATCCCAAAAATTTGAGTTGCACGACACGAAAAAATTATTTAAGTCGTTTTGCAGGAAGGGCTGATCAAAGGAATCGTTATTGCTAGGAAGATTTTTACATCATCAACATTCCAATAGAATTCTAATAAAATTTAAACGTAGTATTTCATTTTTTTAAATTAAATTAATTCAGCTATTTTGTTTATATACCATTTTATTTAAACTATATATAAGATACACATTTTTAAAAAATTTATGGTTTTAGATGTCAGTGTGAGGACTTATAAAAACATATATAAGTCTAACTAATTCACACGTAAGTACAGATCTTCACTTATCTTAACATGCAAACATGAATATATAATATATAATAAATCATTTAAAGCTGCTACTAACACATTACAATGCTGTGTGTGTGTTTTTTTTTTTTTAATTTATTAAAGTTTTTCCAAAAATTGTCTATCAAAAGCCCTGTCTTGCAGTGTGATTTGTACAAAATTGATTAACGAAGCTTTAGGCTCTTACAAAATTATTTATTAACAAACGCATTTATTATTCTTCTGTGTGTTGAACAAATATTTATAATGAAATTTAATGAAATTTATTAAGAATATACAATTTAGTAAATTTCATTTAAACATTTTTTATAAATATAGATAAAAAAAAACTTTGAAAGAAAAAAATTTAACGAAAAGTAAAATTTACTAGAAATTGCACTACAATTTCGAGTGTTGGGCTCTGCTGTTATTAAGAAAATTTTCTTCATATATTGTTCTAAAGTACAAATTTTAGTAAGATTTAAATCAACATATGCTCTTTTTTTTATTTTATACATTATATTTTAGTAAATTATTTTTTTTTTACTTTCGATGACTTTTTATTTTTAATTTAATTATTTTTTTTTTATATGGGTTACATATTAATTTCTAATTTTTAAAATACATTCAATACATAATAAATAAGTTTTAATCAAAGTATTTATACAATAAAATTGAAGCATTTTGCTCTACGGTGCACATTGTATTACATGAGGGGAGAGTTCAAGTTTTTTTTTTTATTATTTTCCGATATACTAGTATGCCTTAATAAGTGAAAGAAATAGTTTTTGGGTACTAAGAATTTGTTTTGCATGCTTCTTATAAAAGAAAAATTATGTAGTATGTAGAAATCCATTTATTTACATAAATAATTACCATATTTTATTTAAACATCACCATCATCATCGTCATCATCAGCATCACCATTATTATCCAAAATACAAATAATTTTTATTAAATCATAAAACTTTACTAAATTAATACAATTTTGCTATATGGGGGATTTCATGTCAAGTGCACCAACTTTTGAAACCGATGTCTTCCGATCTGGATGAAATTTGCACCAAGGTTAGTCCTATTGGATAGTAGTTTAGACACAATTTTTAAACAAGATCGGTCCAGATCTCTCAGAGTAAGAGGGGAACAAAATTTGACATTTTGGCCAAACAGGTGTTTTTTCTCATCAATGTAACTTATTACCTATTGTTCCTAGAAAATTTTCTCCCAAACAGTTTAGATAGCTATTTCTTCAATATTTCGGAAAAAAATACTTAAAAAAAAAAAAAATTTGTAGACTTGTTTTTTTTGGTAAATTAAAGCATTTTTTTGCCTTTTTTTCAAAAAGGGCATTTTTTTTTTTTTTTTCATAAGAAAGCTTAGGATTTTTCCTTTAAGAGCTTTTTGGTCGCTTAGTGGGATGGGAGTGGGATATCTATCAAAATAAATGTTTTGTAACTCAAGACAACGGTTTTTCAATTTTTCACAAATGCACTATTTTGAATTTTTCGGGATCTGTGTCTAAAACCTTACAAATAGAACTTATACTGAGAAACTAGACAAACTAAACTTTCCGAAGGTATGTAACATACCTTCATAACATAACAGAAGAGAATGGTTGTCTGTAACCTGAAAGAGTTATTTGCAACATTTCAATCTGAACACGAGAATGTTAGAATTGGCTTCACGAAATTAACCCAAATGAGGGCAAAATATTGCGTTTTGGCAGAAAGCAGCGGAACTCACACAGTATGCGTTTGCATTTACCATGAAAATGTTAAACTGATGTTGAAGGAAATCAACTTAAAGTACTTAACAGATGATTCGGCAGAAGATTTACACGATTACCGCGATTGCCTTAAAATGACTATGTGTCCTAATGCAACAACTTCTTGCCACTTAGGTGAACGTACCAATTGCCCGAAAACCACATTCGTCAAAGAAAATTTAATAAACTCTTTAGATCGATATTCTTGGATTCAGACTGACAGATGTACATTGAAAACAATCATTTTAAATGTGGATGATTTTGTGGAAGAAATGTGTACAAGATTGCTAAACTTGAGAAACCATGACTTTTTAGTCAAAGAGGTCATTCTTCAACGATTTGAAGATTCATTTGAAGTCTGGTGAATTCGTTATTTCATATGATTTCGCAGAAAACTATAAATATGTTCTTCAGGATGCCATACAAGCATTTTACTTCAATAACGACCAAGCAACTATATTCACAGTAGTTATTTACTACATGAAAGATGAAAAACTGGAACACAAAAGTATGGCAGTCATATCCGACGATTTAAAACATGATACCGTTGCAGTTTATGTGTACCAGAAGAGAATGCTAAAATTTCTAAAATCTATATTTACAGTAAAGAAGGTATACTACGTTTCGGACGGAGCTCGTCAACATTTTAAAAACAAAAGTAGCTTGGCAAATCTTATGGCCCATGAAAAAGATTTTGGAATGCCAGCTGAGTGGCATTTTCATCCTACTGCTCATGGTAAAGGAGCATGAGATGGTATTGGAGCAAACCTTAAAAGAAATGCAGCGAAGTATAGCCTCCAGTGCTCTCATCAAGATCGCAACTTAGATGCGACTGCTTTATTCCATTGGGCAAAGAGTTATTGTAAAGAAACTAAAATAGTTTCTAGTAGCAAAGATGATCATCAGGAAACATTGAAAACACTGAAGATCAGATTCGATGCTGCGGTAACAATCGATGGCACCGCTCAATACCATGCTTTTATACCGCTTGTCGATAGAAGACTCAAGTTGAAAAAGTTTTCTGCCTTTATTCAATGCGATTTCTTTCCAAAGACAACCAATAAACCAGCACTGAAATCAACAGCTGAACCTAGTAACGCAAAGTATTGACAAAAAAAAAAACGCAGCAAATAAAGGCGACAAAAAAGCTGGATGAAAGACTGGCTATTTAAAAATTTACAAGACTTAAATACTTCATCAGCTACAATAAATTAAGTATAAAAATAGTCATGATATAAATAGTTCTAGTGCAATTAAGACTAAATTTTAATAAATTATTTAT
Organism: Cordilura impudica; assembly: GCA_963682025.1. Lineage (NCBI taxonomy): Eukaryota > Metazoa > Arthropoda > Insecta > Diptera > Scathophagidae > Cordilura > Cordilura impudica. The sequence goes on along the minus strand of OY821518.1, from coordinate 60,301,421 downwards.
CTTTTTATTTTTAATATTATTATTATTATACATTAATTTAATTATTATTAAAAATAATTAAAAAATAATAATTTTTCAACATTTCTATAGAAAAAAAGCGATTTTTTCCTGAGGTTAACATATTCTGAGTATTACAGTATCGAGGGTATAAAGTTTTAGTTAGGTATGTTACATACCTTCGGAAAGTTTAGTTTGTCTAGTTTCTTAGTGTAAGTTTTATTTGTAAGGTTTTAGACACAAATCGGGAAAAATTCAAAATAGTGCATTTGTGAAAAATTGAAAAACCGTTGTCTTGAGTTACAAAACATTTATTTTGATAGATATCCCACTCCCATCCCACTAAGCGACCAAAAAGCTCTTAGCTTTCTTATGAAAAAAAAAAAAAAAAAAAAAAATGCCCTTTTTGAAAAAAAGGCAAAAAATGCTTTAATTTAGCAAAAAAAAAGGCTACAAATTTTTTTTTTTTTAAGTATTTTTTTCCGAAATATTGAAGAAATAGCTATCTAAACTGTTTGGGAGAAAATTTTCTAAGAACAATAGGTAATAAGTTACATGGATGAGAAAAAACACCTGTTTGGCCAAAATGTCAAATTTTGATCCCCTCTAACTCAGAGAGATCTGGACCGATCTTGTTGAAAAATTGTGTCTATACTACTATCCAATAGGACTAACCTTGGTGCAAATTTCATCCCGATCGGAAGACATCGGTTTCAAAAGTTGGTGCACTTGACATGAAATCGCCCATATATAAAATTTTGCTAATATATAAAAATTTTACTATATATAAAATTTTCGAAATATAAAAATATTCTATATATCAAAATTTTTTTCTAATTATAAAATTAAACTAAATATAAAATTTTTCTAAATATGATATTTTTCTAAATGTAAAAATTTTCTAAATATAAAATTTTTCTAAATATAAAATTTTTCTAAATATAAAATTTTTCTATATGTAAAAAAATTTTCTAAATTTAGAATTTTTTATATATAAAATTTTTCTAAATGTTAGAATTTTCGAAATATAAAATGTTTGCTAAATCTAAAATTTTGCAAAATATAAATTGTTGCTAAATATAAACAAAAAATTAAAACTTCGAAATGAAGGTAGAATAAATCAAAAATTTTATAACCCCATGTAGAAACCCAACCAAACCAAATTTTTTTTTTCTTTGTAAGTGGGTTACCTCCAAGTAAGATTAAATAAATAACAGGTAACGTGGTAGAGAGGGCAATAGGCGCACTCCATCTAGTCCCCACCTAAGGGCAAGTATGTCCGTCCCTTAGTTGCCGTAGTTTTTGACAGTTTTTCTAATCGCACGTGAAAATATTTGCAGTGCGGTTTCCCTGGGTCATAACAAGATCCCACCCATATGGCGAGCTAGGCCTCACGCCAGCACGTTCGACCCGTTAAGGCTCAGGGAAACGGAAGCGGAATTTTCCAACAAGCACCGCACAATTACAATTGCACCACGATTAAAAAATTCAAGCTAACCAGATGAAGAAGCACGTAATAATAGAATACTATAATCATATAAATTTGGGACATAATGATACTATAATCATGCTTATAGGAACATATACGTGTAAACGAAAGACAAACATATGGCCCGTAGCTCTTTCTGCCAATATGCTTGATATATCTGCATGTAACGCTTTTGTGATTTGGACTTCGATAAATCCGAAATGGACTAAAAATATATATTTTCGACGCATACTTTTTCCAGATAAATTAGGTTTTGATCTTTTGTGTAATGAGAGACAACAGCGAACACATCAACCACATGGATCTGTTACGAGAGAAATTGTACACAAACAGAAATATATCAAGAGAGCACGTCGTCACTTGTGCCCAAATTTGTCAAAAAATACTAAATATAATACGAAACGTAAAACGTGTAATTTTTTGTGTGCAAAACTTTTTCAAATATAGAAATAGCGTGTATTAACTGTGAGAAATTTTAATTTCCAACTTAGATAGCTAGCACTAAGAATAATTTTACTATGATATTTTATTTTATTTTTACATTTTTATTTCAAATTTGTATTTTATGTTGTGTTGTATGTTTCGTATAACAATTAATGTGAAAATTGTCTAAAGATTATATATTCAATAAAATACAAATCCCTGAAGATGGTGGAAAAATCTCACCGAAACGTTGGATTGAAATAAAAATCTTTTATTTACATTAAAAACAAATGACCTTAAAAGCTGTACGTAGAAATTGCTATTAAAATATAAAATTAAATTGTATTGGGCAAAATTTGCCCAAAACTCAGAATTCGTTATTTTATTTTCTTCCAGGATGAGGGTTAAATTTACAATATTTTAATGTTCTTTTTATTTATAAACTTACTTATTAAAATCGAATAGACCTACAAAGATGGCATACGTATATATAAAAAAGATGCACAAAACAAGTAAACCGCATATTTTACACATATCTACTTGCTTCAATATATAGAGTTATTACCAGACTTAATTTTAAATTTTAAAATTGAAAAACATATAAAATTAAGTTGTTAAATAAAATCTGCAAAAATCCCTACAATTCGACAAAAGTAAAAAATCTTTCCCTTTTTCCCTACATGTCCAATTTTTGAAAAAAAAAATCCTTATACAAAGGAAAAAATCCCAACGCTTGATATCACTGGTTACAGTAGCTCCAGGCAGGTGAGTCGATGACAGTACCGATAATAGAAAATTGTTAGCAGCCATTACGTTTATATTAGTATGATAGATAACAAAGTTGTTCAGCGTTTAAATATTCGGTTTTGGTACTTTTTTCTTAAGTCCACAGATAATTTTGTGTGTGTTTATAAATAAATCAAACATTGCAAGTGACTATTACTGTACGGTTTTTACATTGAAGTGATATTGAAAATAAAAAAGAATAACGTAATTGGCTAACATAAGATACAATTTCCAAAGACACACTCCTTAGTCTTACTCTGACGATTTTAATACACACTTACATACAAACAATAACAATAAAGTTTAAATTAAATGAAAACTTTTTCAATTACATTTAAAGAAAAAATAGCAGGAAAAAAGAATTGGCTGTACAATACCGGGTGAGAAAGACTTTAAAGCAGGACTGAAAAAAAAAACACAAGAAGAAAAGCTACAACAAATGAACAAAAGGGGAAAACATCGAAAAAAAAACACTTCATATTGTAGTCTCACTGTACAGAAAACAAAGCGAAAAAGGAAAATCTTTTGTTTTATGTTATTTTTTTCTCTCTTGTATATTTATTCCGTTCGTATCAAAAGAATGTTATTGGCTATACACAGACTACATATCTTTTAAGATTATGAGTATTGTATAACAAGTATACGGTTTCTTATTTTTTGCAACAATAACACTTTCAACTAAATTTGTAAGTGGTTATAACTAGAGTATGCTATGTCGCAAAAAATGACATAAAGATAGACTCTGCTTATTTTTGAATATAATTTGTAAAGTAGTTTTGGTCACTAAATAGCTTAGAATAACATTGGATAACAGAAGCTGGAAAATTCATTCCATTGAGTTTATACATGAAATGAGCTAATTTGTAAAATTTAAGCCTATTTTGAGAAAACAGAATTGTAGTCAATTTAGCCTACTTAAATTTAGAATTAACAACTCAATTCATATGGTTGTTAACTGTAGCAGGTTTGTTAATATGAAAAGATAAGATATGTTTATTTTAATCTTTATCTAATGATGATATTTGGCTCAATTAGTTTTGAGAATAGCGATATGTAGTAAATTAAATTTAACCTACTCTAGAGCAGTGTATGCCAGCAAAGCTAAGTTAGTAAGTTAAAAATAAGAATAAGATAATTTGCGAATTTTTAACAAAACTTAAAAAAATATCATAAAAAGTGGGATAAATGCTATTTTTAGAATCTCCGTGTGATGCAAAATAGAATCGCCATTAACTTTATAAGACGAATGATTTTTTTACGGACCGTGTAAAGTACTATTTAAACCTGCTGTTAGGTTTGGACCAATTTAGAAATTTTTTTCTATTTTTTATTATACATTGGCAATGGCTAATCGTATCAGATTAAAACTTCAGCTCAATTTCTAAATACCTGATTTTGTAAAATCGAACAGAAAAAATTAAAAGCTACAAATCTTAGGTTATGGACAATTTTGGCCTACGAAATTTATTTAATTTTGTACATGAGTAAAAGTAAGAAGAAACAGCTATGTTTTGTTATAGCAAGATGTACAAATTGTTTTTCGATTCAACTTACATAGAACTCTATTGCATAAAATGCATTTGGTTGCAGGTTTCTTCTTCTTCTTTTTTATGAATGGTGCCCATCAATACAGTACCTTTATTTTTATGGCAAACCAAGTGTTGCGATTTTACTGAAAGCAAATGCGAATGTATATGAAGGAATATTTTTGAAAAATTAGCAACTTCGGGGTTTTGCGAATTGATACGACATAAGGGTGGCCCTTGTAAGATAAAATGAAATAAAATAAAATTAAAGGACCCACAAATGACCCAAAGCTAATAAACGACATTTTATTTAAAATAATATGAAATATAAAATTAATGTAATAATATAAAATTAAAGAAAAGCAATACTTATTGCAAGTCGTAAGTGATTGCACAAAACAATTTGAATCGCACACTAAATCATCCTTAAAAACACAAAAAAAAAAAAATAGAATTAATTTAATATTTCATATTCGTTTGAATAAATTGTTTTTTGTAAGCTTTGGGTCATTTATAGATCTTCCTATTTTAATCAGAAAAATGTAGATTGCTATTATACATAAAATAATTTTATAACAAAATTGGTTAAAAGTTGTTTTAATTTATATTTGCGAGCAATAAGCAGATAATTGCACAAAAGATATATCGCAATGGACTATTTTGATCCCAGGAGCACTGAAGCCTTAAGTAAATAAAAAATAACCGAATTATTTTTCTGAAATTCGAAATAGTGGCTTCATCGTGTTTAATAGAAAAACTCGTTTTCCGTAATTTTTAAAAATATCTTGAAATCCAAAGCTGGCCTTGGCAAATAATGGGTTAACCTTCTCGGATTTATCACAAATTTTAGGACTGGAAGTTCCATACATGCGGTTATTATATTTTAAGCATCACATCTAAACAGAACAGCACTTACAAAATATTTGAATTTTTTGAATAAATTGTCTTTTATTAGCTTGGGGTCATATGTGGTCCCAATACCAAAAGTGTTACCCTGGTCATGTTATTTGTTTCTGAAACCCTAGTCTATTAAAATAAAGTACAAGATTTAAAAGTAGAAAAGTGATGATGCAAAGTATTTAGGAATAGTACATTTACCGAATATTTTACAAAAACCCCATTTTTCTCGAAAGCCGAAAAAATAAAATCCTTGTCAAAAAAATCCGGCATAGGGATTAATCTTTAACATGCTTTTAACAAGACTTTGAAAAGCTGGATCAATTTTTTTAAATTTTGTTTAAGAAAATTTTTCAAAACTTGAAAAAGGAGTTTTCAAAATATTATCCAAAAAAATTTCCATTTTCGGTCTCAATGTTTAATAGGTTAGCATGGTGGTAATAAAACAATACTTCATATCTGGGTAGCTACAGGTATAGAGAATAAAACAAAATGTTGGCTTTAATTAATTTCTAGTGTTTTTTTTTTGCCACAAAAGTTATTTGGGGCATTTGCAATTTCTAGGCGAGTTTTTATTGGATTTTCAAGTTTTGTAGCTTTTTAGAAAGGTAATTTAATACTGATCCCGAATTATACACAAATTAGAACAAAATTTTCGTAAAATCTGAAAGAAAGTCATATAAAACACACATGAAATTTTCAATCGCGTTGAGCCACCTCTAAATGTTCTTTGATTTGCCCAAAACACTGTATTTCTCAGTTTTTCTGCTATTCGCATATTTCTAGGGAGTGCGATCGAGAGTTTGACCACTTTTTTTTTCCCCATATAATGAAGCGCCACACTAATACCATATATGTAAGTTTCCTGTGTAAAAGTTTTTTACCCAACTCAAAAGATGAAAAGAAGTTATCAACTGTAATATTTTGCCCTTTCAGTACTTCCAATAGTCACATAACTAACGAATTGGAGCAATCTTGTCACTACTTGTTTGTTGTCTTCTATTGATAACGTCATCAAAGCGAAGAGCACTAGTTATCATTTGAAAATTATCCTCACTCACAATAGACCGGAATATTGGACGACCAAAACGTGCATAAAACAAACCATGCAGATCTTCGTTTTTGCTTCTACTACACAAAATTATCACGGTAAGCACTTTTCATATACACCAGATAAAAACGTTGTATTTATGCCCGCAAAGGGTTTTATTCTAAGTCTTTCAATTGGTTTATACTTTAGATCTACATTACTTATTCGTATGTTCTGTTATTATTTTTTCCATTCTCAGAGGAAAAAATAGCAGAAAGGTAGTCAGAACATCATTACATCTGGATGCCGCGAAGCGTGTTGCACCTGGAGATAAAGATGTAATATTCCCTGCTGAAGTGCCGATGTTACGTTGTGCATTTTGTTTAATTTTCTTCACAATTTTTCCATTTCATATTCACAAATATCAGTATAAATTTCATTTTCAATATCTTCATGGGAGATATTGAAATATCAGAGTCACTTTCATTTGGAATTTCAGCAAAGGCACTCTGTTTCAAATTTCGCTGATTTTCAATTTTGTTTTTCAATTTTGTTTTCCTTTAGAAACTAAACACATCAAGATCCAAGCACGAACTGAACTAACACTTATACTTTTTGTATACATACATACATACATATGTCTGTGGTTTTCTGGAATAACCGCGTATGTCCATTTTTGTCAGTTTTGAGTTAACGATGCCAAATATATTAATTTTTAACGCTCTTTACATGTGTTAAATTAAAAAAAAAAATTACAATTTATGAGCTTTTTCTTTAAATAACGACGTAAATTAAATATTTATTAAATTAATTTTTAGCTCTATCGACGTGTTTCACATTACTTTGGTCGCTGACAAATTATTCTCTCAGAAAACGACACATAGCGACATACGTTGTTATTTACCCATATTCAGCCAAGAAAATTCAAACGTGAACTTTTTAAAAAAATTTACTCTTTTTATAGTAACTTGGGTCTTCTAAAACCAAATCCGTTGTCGGCTTGGCGCTATCTTGTCCATGATAGGAAATAGGTGTTCGCAAGTGCGAACACTGGCTTCAATTTGACATGAATTTCCCATATAAAAAACAGAGTAATAACTATTGAGAAATATTTTAAAATATATTTATTAGCATATGAAAAAAATAAAGATTTATTTTAAATGAAATTTTTCAAAGCATTGTGGATACAAATGTACATTGCATTTTTGTAAAATCCATTTGATTGATTTGCCACAACCTTTAAGTTGGCACCTTCGAGGCTTTCCCTGTGGCTGAGCTATTGGAATATGATCCCCTACAATACGTGGCAATTGGTAGGTAACGCTTCTGTCTGACCTCTCTTGAGTGGATTCAGCATCTGACTGCGAACTTAATAGCAAAGCTTTACTTACGCTCACTCTGAAGTCTTTTTGAGATAACATATTTTTTTTTCAGCTTTTTGCAAAAAGCAATGTAGTTTCCACGCATTAGTTACTTATGAACTAAGAACAGAAATAAATAAAGACCAATGCTACTTCTTTGACCTTATATTTATTCTGTAATTTGACACAGCATTATCGTGAAGATCTACTCCTCCCATACCATTGTTGTATGAGCTGAGAAGCAATGGTTGTGACACATTCTCATATTTTTTCAAATCCTTCTTCCATCGCTTTACGCTGCGCATCGGTTCAATTTGTTCGAAGCTGGTAAGAACCGTCACCTGTTTGTTGTCTGCCCAACGAAAAACCAATATCGAATTTGTTCTATCGAATTGGTAGTCACTTTCTCCCCGCTTCAGCTGCTTTCCTGTGCGTAGTGGGGCTTTTGCAATACGATTTGGACGAACGGTTCCCGTGGCGCAAAACCTTTTTTCACTTAAAAGGCACATCAAATAATATGACGTGAAAAAATTGTCGAAATATATTTGATATAAAATGGGATCTTCCACACATTTCAATAGTCTTAATTCCACGTCTGCACCCAAACCAATTTGACGATCATACTTGTCACTCGAACTAGAATATGGCATACAATTAAACAAGTATCCGCCAGAAGAACACAAACACCAAATTTTATACCCAAATCGAATTGGTTTATTCCGGATATGCATTTTGCATGACTGACGACCAAACTATGGGACCATTTATTCATCGATTGATAGTAGTTCACTCCATACACCAAACTGCATATATTTTTTGTTGGCAAGGTGAAACAGTGGACGAACCTAATTAACAATAACGTTTTTAAAATGCAAATAAACAGAAGAAATAACGTTTTTACTTTTGACAGCTTATCATTTCTATCCAGGTTATCATAGTTTTTAATATGAAGGAATCGTTTAACCTCTTTGAATTTGTTCCTTGACATAGTTTGCTTGACAATTGAATTTCCAAGGCAAGGATCTTTTGACCAGTAGTCATAAGTCATAAATGGAAGGCAGTGTGTTAAATTCTGACAAAATTAATATTCCAAAAAAATGCCTTAAAATCACCTCATTAAAAACAATATTTGCGGATTTTTTTTGCGCACCTTTGTTTATTTGCGTGATAATAAAATCAAACATTTCTTTATCAAAGAAATTTTCAAACAATTGAACTGGCGAGAGACCACTGATTTTATCATGCAGCTTTTTTTGAATGACTTTCAATGATTCTGCATTAGGTTTGAGTTAAAATTCGAACTGCTTGTTGGCGTTAAATTTTTTTTTGTCCATTTTGGTTTGCCAAAAGAGTAAGATGGTTTGTGGGTTGCCCTTCCTCGCTTCGGTGGTGGTGGTCCACAGGAAGCTACTGACGACCTTTGCAATTCCAAATCTTCAAGCTCCTCATCATTTGCGTTCATTATTTCAAATGCTCCTGCAAGTTCGCACGTAGAAGGGTCCTGAAAATGTCAGCATTGAAATGACAATAAGGAATGTAATAATTACTAAAATTACCATATCATTGATGGGAATAAGGTCTTCATCAATCAGTTCTTCATCTGTGACATAATCAACAAAGTCTGGAGGTAACACAGTTACGGACCCAATTGGGTTTTCAAGCTCTTCATCACTTTCTAACATTCTTTCAATTTCTTTCATAGTGAGCACACGTCGATAAGCCATTTTTAAATAATTCACTTCACTTGTAATATTTAAAAAAATAGATCGTTACAATACAACAGATGCCACGCAACTGGTTGTATATATGCAAAATATACAATTACAAAAAACTGTAATTGACCTTAACTATAGCCTACTTGTTAAAAATATTCAAATTCAAAACGTAAAGCATCTTGCATTTACTGTTATCTGGTTTTATTGCATGATTTTTTTAGTAAAAACACTTGTCATATTTAGAAAAAAAAAAAACAAAGAACAACAATATTGTATCATAGAAGCATATTCTCCAAATAGCAGCCAATGTTCGCGCTTGCGAACAGCTATATTAACAGCTATAATAAGATAGAAATGTTATGGTTTATTATACCCTATACCACTATGTGGTTTGGGTATAATGACTTTGTGCTGCTGTTTGTAACAACCAAAAATATTTGACCTAGACCCATCTTTAATTATACCGATCGAATCAGAATCACTTTCTGAGTTGATTTAACAATGTCCGTCCGTCCGTCCGTCCGTCCGTCTGTGTGTCCATGTAAAGCTTGTAATCAAACTGCAGGTCGCAAATATGAACATATTTTGATGAAATTTGGTATATAAACTTCTATCGGCCGTGGGATGAACGCTGTTGAAATTGGTGAGAATCGGTCCATGTTCAGACCTAGCCCCCATACAAATTACCCATATGAAATCGACATAAATTGCCATAAGATCCAAATTGTCATATAGATCTTACTCAAATTGTGTTTGTATGCGTTCGTTACATCCATTAATGAGTATTCTAAAAATGATCCCTTTGACCCCATATAGAGCTGCTTCCCAATCTTCACTTAAATCTATAAAAAAAACAAAAATATTGCACTGATTCTTCTCAAATTTTGTTTGTATATATTTTTGTAAAATACAAGAGACTTTATCAAACATGATCAGGATCGGTCCATTTGTGGACTTAGTCCCTATATAGATATAGCATCCGATATGAACTTTTTCATATCTGCAGCCAAAAAAATTAATAAAAATCCCACTCAAATTTGGTTTTTGCTTATTTTCTATGTCCAGTTAGTTGGGCCTAAGAGATAGGGTTTCTAAACGCATGGTATAGGGTCGTATAGTCGGTCTAGACCGACTATAATTTTCTTACTTGTTTTTTTTTAATTTTTTTTTGTTCAGTTGAATTGCTTGCACAAATACCCTATATTAATATTTAAAATTTTTCAACAATTATTATTTTTGTGCAATTATAAAAAAATCCTTTGAAAATAAGTCCCACTAAATACGCCTTCAGGTAAAATATAAGATAGATTTTATATTTTTTTTTGCGGTTAATTAAAATCTAGTCTATATATTAAATAATAGAATCATTAAGTTTTTATAAATAAATGCATAAAACTTTGTAATTTGGCGATAAAAACGAGTAAGTTTACTGTTCGCAAGCACGAACAGTGGCCGAAAATGGGATAATAAAAAAATGCAAAATAAATTTGGATTATTTTTCAGTTTATAACCACTTACAAAAACTTGTGTGCTTATTTCTGTTTTTTTTTTGTCACTATTATTCTTGATACGTTGTTATATTCTCATCCAAAATCCCGATAACTTTTTGTTGACGAACAAAGAAATCTATTTTTCAAGCAACAACAACTTATGTCTACATGGTTGGTTGCGTTAGTAGTTTTCATTTTCATAGAAAACGACTTTTGTTGACATAAGTTGTTTTATCTGCATACACTTTAACATATTGTTTTTTTTTGTCCTTTCTTATGATCTATTTCATTGAAGGTTTTTGACTCAAAATTTTATATAAAGTACATAGTTATTGCCCGTATCTACAGGACTGTTAAATAAAAACTCTAAAAACTTTATATCGAGCCCATAAATTCAATTATAACGGTTTTTGGCTCCGCTCAACATTTTGATTTTATGACATACGCGGTTATTCTAGAAAACCACAGATGTATGTATCGATCTGTATAGAAATGGGGAATCTCCGAAATAAAACAATATAATATTATTTTCAACCTAGTAGCAGGGTTAAGAATTTTTTAGCATGTCACGATAAAATACTGCTTCTAGAAATCTATTTTCACAACAAATTTTGAAAGTAATTCTTGACACTTTTTACCAGTTAAAACGTCAATTTTCAATACATACTTTTATTATCTTAATAACAAGTCAATTTTCAATGTCATATTTTGGATACGAGGCCTTCGGATAACAGTTTGTCAATGATCCATTTTTCAATATAGATATATATGTTTTGTATATATATTATTATTTTCTATAAAAATAAAAAAATTTATTTTCATTTTAACGATTGAGTTACAAATAAGTCACACAAAGAAAATTGGCACATTTGTTTCATAAATTGATCAACATTCTGCATGTCAAGTGGGTCACTAATCCTCATCAGTAAGCAACAGCAGTAAATATATTGGCAAAAAGTTATATTCCTTTGCTGTAAACCCAATGCAATCAGAATCCAAGCAAACAATTATACTATCTAACCTTCCCCAATATAGCATATAAATTTTTTTTCTGAAACTTATAGTTTCATTTCGTGTATTTATTATTACAAGCAGATTCCAGTCCTCGAGCGCAAATTATAGGAATTTTTATTTTTTTTATTAAATAAGGACCCTAAAGGTATGCTAATCAATTATAGCCAATTCACAAATCAACACAAAAAACAAACTCATTTTTATTACAAACACATTAACAAATTTAATAAATACACACATAGCATTGTATAATTCTATGTATGTGTTAGTAGCAACTTTAAATGCAATTTACTCAAATAAGGGAAAAAAATTAAAAATCTGTAAATTTGCAAATCGGCTAAAAAGAAATGCCTTTCATACAATAAACGTTTGGTCAAATTCGGTATAAAATGGTAGAACAAAACATCAGTCACAAATCGCCTAGCCTATTAATATTATAGAGTATTATCTTTCTTTAATTTTTCGTTATCAGTTTGGTTATTCTTAGTTTCAGTTAGTAGTCAAGGTATAATAATTTTGTGCTGATGTTTGTAGCTATCAAAAATGGCTAATACCCATCTTTACACCAATTAGTTGCACCTAAGAACTTTTCTCCATACTCAAGATATAGGGTACCATTAGTAGCTCCATAATGACCATAGCTAACTTACTTGGTATTAAATAACTTTAGTTTTTTAGAAAGACTTTTCAAAATGCCGAAAAGATGTCTGATGATACTTGAAACTAATTCCAGGGAGAAAGGAGTTAAAGGCAAAAATGAACACGGCAAGAACCCGTGGAGAAAAGGCAACACTTGAAGAGTCATACACACCTTACGATAAACAAGTAGACCAAAGTGCCAGATATGACAAAAGAAAACAAGTAAGAAAATTATAGTCGGTCTAGACCGACTATATGATACCCTATACCATGCGTTTAGAAACCCTATCTCTTAGGCCCAACTAACTGGAAATAGAAAATAAGCAAAAACCAAATTTGAGTGGGATTTTTATTAATTTTTTTGGCTGCAGATATGAAAAAGTTCATATCGGATGCTATATCCATATGGGGACTAGGTCCAAAAATGGACCGATCCTGATCATATTTGGTAAAGTCTCTTGTATTTTGCAAAAATATATACAAACAAAATTTGAGAAGAATCAGTGCAATATTTTTGTTTTTTAATAGATTTAAATGAAGATCGGGAAGCAGCTCTATATGGGGCCAAAGGGATCATTTTTGGACTACTCATGGAGGGATGTAATGAACGCATACAAACCCAATTTGAGTAAAATCTATATGACAATTTGGATCTTATGGCAATTTATGTCGATTTCATAGGGGTAATTTGTATGGGGGCTAGGTCTGAACATGGACCGATTCTCACCAATTTCAACAGCATTCATCCCATGGCCGATAGAAGCTTATACACCAAATTTCGTCAAAATATATTCATATTTGCGACCTGCAGTTTGATTACAAGCTTTACATGGACACACAGACGGACGGACGGACGGACGGACGGACATTGTTAAATCAACTCAGAAAGTGATTCTGATTCGATCGGTATAATTAAAGATGGGTCTAGGTCCAATATTTTTGGTTGTTACAAACAGCAGCACAAAGTCATTATACCCAAACCACATAGTGGTATAGGGTATAATGACACGAAACTCTCGCCACCGATGCGCAAAAAGCCTCAGATCCAAAGATTTGTATGCAAATAGGAAAAATTCACCGGAAGAAATTTCGCTAATTGTAAACCGCTGAACTGGAGATATGTAGACGACACAGCATTACTCCAGTATACTTTCAACCCTCCCGCAAATCCTTTAGATTTCTGTACAGCCCATAGAGTGAGACCAGATATCTCCATACATGTTCCTGATTTTCCAGAAGTTCTAAGTGCTGTCATGGCCCGTAATTCAAATAAAGCTCCTGGAGTTGAAAGTATAGCCCCTGAGATGCTCAAAGCCGTCTGTCAAACAACAGAAAATTTACTGCTACCTTTTATCGAGAACTTTTGGCTCATCCTAGATCTCAATTCAAATCTAACGGAAGCTATCATCGTCAATATCCCAAAAAAATTAATTTTACCCAGTGCAGAAACTAGAGACGTATTACAATTCTTGGTGCAGTAAATAAAATAATAGCCTATGCCCATATTATCAACAGAAGAGGCTATTCTGAATGGCTGGTTTTCGCCTACAAAAATCGTGCGTTAAAAATATCAATAGTCTTTGGATAATTGCAGAACAGTCTGCCGAGTGGTAATCCCTCTCTATATGATCTTTACAGACTTCGAAAAGTCGTTCGACAGCCTCAACCACAATGCAATATGGAGCGCTCTGGCTTGCAAAGGCATTCCTTCCAAAATTATCACACTAATTCAAGCGCTGTATAAGGATGTTATATGTCGCGTGGTCCATGACAACGCACTGAGCTTTGACGTGCTAGCTGGTGGTCGTCAGGGATGCGTACTATCCCCCTTACTTTTTAACATCGTTCTAGATGTTACAGTGCACAAGGCTACTCGCGTGAACAGAGGTATAAGATGGGGACTGATCTAGCAGCTCGAGAGCCTGGCATACGCAGACGCTATCTGCCTTTTATCTCACAGTAGCCGCCGTATAGTAGCCAAACATAGGCAAAGTGATGCGCTGCGACACCAATAACAACTCAAAATTCGAGATAAAGGATGTTGAACTTGAAAAAGTTAAATACTTTTGCTATATTGGCAGAATTTTAACGCATACCGGCGGCTCCAGTGATGACGTAAACTATCGTATCTCAAAAGCTGGCCAGTCCTTCGGCATGCCTCGCCCTGTATGGAAATCTGCAATAATTTCTAAACGTACCAAGATAGAAATATCTAACTCCTGCGTTAAATACACAAAAAGGAGAATTTTATATCAAAATAATACTGTGTCCTTAACATTAGAAAAAAAATGGATATGCTTTTATTTGAATACTAGATGTAAACCGGTGTGCTTCGCTACACCCTCCCCTCCCCCCCTTCCTAATAGTTATGAAAGGTCTCACGCAAAGTCCCAAGGCTCTCACTAATACAGTAATTCAGATATATCACATTTAATATTAAGTTTGTGTGGGGGTACCACACTCATTTGTCTAATCCCGCCCATTTTTTTGTCTGACTACTGACTACTTTGTCTGACCTGAGACTAATTTGCAAAGCTTTCTCTATCATAGTACTTAATATATATGATATTAAAAATTTACTTTGTATGTGAGGTGCCACGCCCACTAAAAATAATTTAAAAAAATTAAAGCCTGTACCACTGCCATATCCACAGTAAGACTATGTGAAAATTTCAGGAAGATCAGATGAGTAGTTACGGAGATTACCTCCTACAAACAAACAAACAAACAAATAGTACCTTTTTATTATGTTATAGATTATAAGTATAGTTTCTTTTTATTTCAGTGCTTGCTGATACTGATATACAATGTTTTTTGTTTTTTCATTCGGTACAACAATTATCAGCTGCCCATGAAAAGAAGATGTATTATCCATATTAGATCTGGCAACATTTAACTATAGGCCTTGAACTTAGAATATTATTTGGCAATTTTTCTTTTTTAGCGATTTTTGATTTTGCCCATTTTTGATTCTGAAAATTTTTGTTTTTTGGGCGATTTTAATTTTTCGCGATTTTTGGGTTTGGCGATTTTTGATTTTGGCGATATATTTTCCACGACAAATCACATTGATAACTAATGAACTTTTCAAAAGACTGTCGCTTTCGTAGTGCTTCATATTTTTTACATAGGAGGTGCCACGCCCACTAATCCCATCCCGCCCAATTTTTATTGGACTACTCACATTAATATCTGATGGACTCATGCAAAATGTCGAGTCTTTCCCTTATATAGTACACATATATGATATTACATATCTTCTTTGCATGGGCGGTTCTACGCCCACTGCTCCGATCACGTCCATTTCTTGTCTAACTAATCACACAAAGAACCTATGGGCTCACTCAAAGCCACAAAGCTCTCTCCTTTTTACAGAACTCCAGATATATGACATTACTTAGTTACTTTTCATGGGGAGTGCACGCCCATTGGTGTGAACCCGCCAATTTTTTGTTCGACTACTCATACTAAGATCTGATAGGTTCGTGCAAAGCGTCAAAGCTGCCTTTTTTAGCACACCATTTATACGGTATCATATATTTACTTTGTATAGGTGGTACCACGCCCACAGCTCCGATCACGCCCATTTTTTGTCTAACTAATCAAATGAATTACTTATGGGGTCACACAAAGCCCCAAGACTCTAACTATTACAGTACTCCAGATAATGGCATTTTATATTTACTTTGTATGGCAGGTGCCACGCCTATTGGTCCAATAATGCCCATTTTGCATCCAACTACTCACATTAATAATAGGTGACAACAGAAAAATTTTTAAAGCTCTCTCTATCACATTACTCGAGATATATAATATTGAACTGTTACTTGTAAGGGAGGTACCACGCCCACTTATCTGATCCCGCCCATTTCCGGCGTAGCAACTAATATTAACAATAGGTGACCTCACACAAATTTGTAAAGCTCTCCCTATCATAGTACTCAATATATGTATATGATATTAAAAATTTACTTTGTGTGGGAGGTGCCACGCCCACCAAAAATATTTTAAAAATTATAGCCTATAGCACTTCCCATGTCCGCAGTAAGACTCTGTGAAAATTTCAGGAATATCAGATTGGTAGTTACGAAGATTACCTCCTACAAACAAACAAACAAACAAACACACATTACCTCTTTATAATATTAGTATAGATTTATAACAAAATATCTTCACATGAACGTAAAAATTAACATCAATTACTGGCGCTTTTTGGTAATTTTTAGTTTTATTGTAACCTAGCGCCTTTTAGTGCTTTTTGAGGTACTTTTATTCGTTTTTTTTTTTTGCTTGAAAAAAGTCGGCATCGCTGATAAAATTTATGTTTTATATTAATTTGTATAACAATACTGAAACGTATGAGTGATAATATATTAAAAGAAAATATTAATGATACGTGATGCGTTTAGCTAAGTATTCCTTAAACACCAGCTATAGTTGGTATAGACTAACATTTAATTGAAAATTTTTTGTTTTTGCAAATTTTTTTAAATTTGTTCTTGTTTATGCAGTTTTTATTTGATGTCAACTTTTAACATTACCCTGCAAAATGGAATCGTTTCATAGCTTTATATGAAAGCCAATAATTTAATGTCATTTAACAACAGATTGTTCTCCCAATTGATATTAATATTGCTCTTCAGAATTAGGAAGCATCTTCATGTAAGGAAAACACATTGTCTAAAAATCTATCTTTTCCCTGTATTTTTTATCTATAGTGTAAAGGTCCCACTATTGTTTAGTAAACCAAACTTGAGTGTAATTAATATAACTTAATGCAACTATAGCCAATTACATAAAATTATTATGCTAAATCATTATCATTTTGAATTCAAAAGTATTACTAGTCTTCAATGAAGGACATACGCAAATTACTGCCAAATAGCAACATGACTAATAACTAGAAATTTCTAGTTTTTCTATTAGCTATTCACATTATGAGCCAAAAATTTAAGAAAGAAATGAATTAATTCTCATTAATAAATATAAACCATGTCATGAAAAAAGCATATAATTATTATTTACAAAAATATACAAACCACCACAATTTTGTGGTTTATATTACGACATAAAAAATAAAAAATTATAAAAAAATAGGGCAGTTTCCTATTATGCGTTTCTGTTTCATTATTTACATAATAACTTTTTATTTTGAAAACTGTAGAAATTTATAATAAAAACCAAACAACCCTTTCTTTTATATGCCCTGCATTAAACAAAATTAGAAAAAAGTAAATATAACGAGGGTTGTTCCAAATTCATTCAGGCGGAGAAATTTGAATATGTAAATGAATTACTGATAAATGAATTACTGAAAACGATATCAACTGAAATAAGGGTAAGATTTAGTTCAATAAAATACATGAAAACGATAGTAAATCAAGTATGTCTTTCTTTGTATGTCATTTTATTGGAAAGCATAATTAGCTCTTTTTTATGAGCCAATTTCTAGCTTTTCAAATAAAACGCCCTTATTTGAAATTACCACTACAAGTGAAAGGTTTATAAAAAAAAAACATTTTCTAAAGCTCTTTGAGCTTAAAATAAAAACAATATTTATGAAAAAGAATTTGGACTCGCAAAAATATGTAAACAAAAAAAATTGTTTTGAAGGAATTTTTTTTTATCTTGAAAAAAATATACGAATCAGAGACTTGATTTTAAGAAGTAAACCAATTTTGTTATAGCTTCAGTTTTAATGACCCTGTGTCAAACAAAATGGTACAAAAAAATTGTAAGAGCCAACAATTTATCATTTCGATAGAAAAAAATATATTAGAGTAAGTAATTCCTTTAATTGGTTTATATATTAATCAAAAGCTGAGAAAATATATAGAAAACAATTATTTTTAACAATCTTTCAACAATAATATAATAATCCTCACCAAAAAAAAAGAAAATAAATAACTAAATCAATAAAAGAAAAAAATTATTTTTATTTAAAATAAAAAAGTTTTTTTTTTTGTAAAAGTGGTTCCAAAATTTTATATCGCATTTTTCATAACAAAACACAAAATATTCGCTAGTAAGATACCACTATTGTAAAGACCAATGCAGTTATTATGGAATTATCATACTTTTTTTTAATCAAATCTTATTCAAATGAGATATAAAATATTATATCTTAGTTTTTAATTTTTATTCTACAGACGGAAGAGTCAGATTGGTTTCAACGAAAAGGAGCTATGAAGAGATGCTTAGTAACAGATTTCAGGCCACCTTTTTTTTTTTGAGGTTTTTTAGTCGTAAAATTTGAAATTTTATGCTCAAACTAATAGTTTTTATTAGATATGGCTACAGGAAAGGAAAAATGAAAATGTTTTTGTATAAAATCAATTTCCGGCACGCCGTACCGAATCTAATAGACCGAAGAAAATTCTCATTAAGTTCTTGGGCCATAAGGATTACAAAAATAAAAATGGTTTTTACTAAACTCTTGTGTGTGTGCCTGTAAGGCTATTTTCAAAAATTTCAAAAAATGAAAAATTAAGCCCTTTTCTTATCTGGCCAAAAATAGTGCACTTTTTGCCCTTTTTTCGAAAAGTGTATTTTTTTATATACTCCGAATTAAAACCAACCTTATCTTATACATCAGTCGAATAGTCTCAAAGTCGAGCCCACGTAAATCACAAAAAATTCCAGCCATTGACTTCTTTCAGTTCATAGTCTGAGAATATTTCACCATTGTTCCCCTTTTTTGAATATCTTCACCCTATGACTTCCAAGAGGGTAATAATCAAAATTTTTTTTCATATATGCACACAGCACTTTGAGACCTTTCGAATGATATATAATATAAGGTTGCTTTTAATTCAGAATATATATAAACAATACACATTTCCCAAAAAGGGAAAAAATGGGCGACATTTTTTGTCAGAAAAGAAAATGGCATTAGTTTTGTACATTTGCAATGATATTTTCAAGGATGTTATCAGTTGGCGCAACGCTATGTCATCGTTTTATTGTAAAAATATGACATACAAAAAATATTATTTGTTAATGATTGATATGTAATTAAGCTATATTCACACTTCTGCTTAATAATAATATAAAGATTATTTTTAAAACATATATTAATGAAAATTCGGAATATTAATATTCCGAGTGCTTTAAACTACGTCTAGTTTGACATACGTTTTTTATAAAAGGCTTTTGTTGGCTTCTTTAGCACTAAGTGGATAATTTTAATAGAAATAAGTCAGTATATAATACAGCGTAATAATTTTCAGCAGTTTTCACTTATAAATCTTAAAATAAAGAAATCCTTAAATCCCAATTTTGAACTTAAAAGGACAATGTTTATATTTATCCGATTTTTCTTAAATTTTCACCATATTTGTTTTAGACCAAATATCATAGCATTTCGGGTAAACTCGTATTATATATTGTGTCTCTTAACAAATTTTCGCAATCAAAAGATTTTATAAAAAAATACCTATTACATACCTACAGCATCATCCAACTGGTTATATGTCCTAGAGACATATTCACGCATCCATGTACAACAATCAGAACAAGTAGTGATAAACATTAAAATCAATTTGGTATGTTTGGAACACATTTTCCATCAAATTTGTAGTAGATAGATAGACAGATAGATATATACATATATACTAGAGCGACTCACACTATATGGAGAGAAAAAAATGAGTTAATTAGAAAAGCAAATCAACATTGAAATTAACATTACTTTATTTATTTTCTACTTGTATAAACTTTATGTCACCCAAAGTTTCAAAAATTAATTTATATACCATGCGCCTATTTTGATGCATTTGAGTTTGACAAAAATTAAAATAATATAAATAAATTATTTTAAAAACAAAAGAAAAAATAAAAAAATTATGCTACAACAAATGTTTTCTGCTCAAAAATTTGATAAAACTGAACTATCAACGAAGTGCGTAATAATAGAGCATTTGTTTTTATGAAAGCACAAAACAGAGGGATTGGCATATCCAATTTTTTTAAAATAACAATAAATGAGATTTTGGAAATATGGAATAAGGCTCAAATTCCAGTTTTAAGCAAAATTTCGATTTGGAGGAAGATAGAATATCAGTTAAGTTACAATAAGAATACATACATATATGTAGTTGGAATAACAAAAATTTTTAACGCAAAAAATGCATGGCATTAGAGAAAAGGTTTCGTGTTGCTTTTTGCTTTTTATCTGAAATTTATCCTGGTGACATTTAGAAACTAAATTTACTTCAAAATTTAAGAACCTCCACATTCTTGTTTAAATTTACTCCGGAGACCATGAAAAATGTATTAAATTTGCAAAATTTCATTTTTTTTTTCCACAGAACTGAAATGTACTTGAGAAAAGAAAAATTTTAGTACCCATATTGCCTATGTTTTAGCACATTATTTCCACGTCAGTAGATATTAGTTAAAACGCGAACTAGTTCCTATTAACCCATTATCGGCCGCTACCAGAAATTGCAGAAATTTTTTGAATTCCTTTTAAATACTTACTTTTAGGAGCTCAATTTAGAAAAATTTAAAAAAAAATTTTTTTTTTTAATTGTTGTTCTCTAGATATGAAGTGGTCGAAAAATCGACCATTGGCCAGAAGTCAACATTTACATATATAAATAAAGAAATATTTAGCTTTAGTTCAATTTATTCGTTTTTAGTTGTATTAAAAATGTTATTTTTTGATAAGATATGAATAATTAACGCAAAAAAGGTTAGATAGTTTAGACATATTCATCAAAACACTTGGTATGCAAATAAATATTACGCTTTTATTGTGTAAAATTGGAATTTTTTCACGAATATTTAACTTTAATTCAATTTTTTCGTTTATAGTTGTAGCAAAAATTTTATTTATTGATAAGATATGAATAATTAACGCAAAAAAGGTTAGATAGTTTGGTGGTATTCATCAAAACATTTGGTGTGCAAGAAAACATTACATTTTTTTGCATGTAAAAATTGTATGTTTTTGCACACTTTGCAGCGACAATATTTGTTTTGAGGGCTTTTTACCACAATCTGGTTTATTTCGTCGATCCGTGGGAAACCAGGAGGGCATTCTTTTTTATCAACATCAGCAGCGTTATCTTCCATGTCTTCGTTCATCATATTGAAAGTCAGTAGCTTGGTAGTAACAGCAGAACGAAACTCTAATTGAGTAAGTGGCTTTGTGTTTTCATGCTTTGCCAACATGCAATGCATCTTCCAAGCATTGACCATTGTATTGCCGAGAGCGTTGCTCCTTAGTGGCCACCACCACTTCGTCTCGTATGCATATTCGATAGTTGGCCACTGCGTTGTCGTGAAGGTCAACGCCTCCCATACCTTGGTTATATTCACGAATCACTTTAGGTTGGGGAATCGCAACTGTTTTCCTTTGCGTACGACAATATCTTCGAGCATTGAACAATGGCTCGACTGTAGAATTATTAGTAATGACATTCACAACTGCTTAGCATCGAATAATTAGTCAAATTCGCCACGTTCAGCCTTTTTTAAATTTTCTAATGGAATTTTCGCCATTCTGTTTTCACGTATTGTGCCAGTTGCAAAGAAACGGCGTTTATTCAGTAGACACATAAGATGATAGGAGGGAAAAAATTTTCAAAGAAAATAATATGACAATCGGGATCAGATACATTTTCAAGCAAATTCAAAACCGTTTGAACGCCAAGACCGATATTTTTATCATGGGGAGTTGCCGAGCCACCGTATGGTATGGAAAAGAATAGATACCCTTGCTCTGAACACAAGCACCATGATTTGAATCCGAACCGAATCGGTTTTCCGCGAACAAACATCTTGCACGAGTGTCTTCCAAAATAGGGTATCATCTGTTCATCTATAGATAAGATGTGGCTGAAAACTCCGAACTGCATAGATTTTTCATTGAGAGCATCAATAATCGGTCGGACTTTCGCAAAGCGATCTGCTACGTTCAGATTGTTGTTATCCGAGAGGTGGAGAAATCTTTTTATGACTTTGAATCGATTTCGGCTCATCGTTTGCTTCACCATAGGTACTCCCATGTCCTGCTGAACTGACCAATAATTATCGATGTGTGGCAGCGTGTGATACCCTGATAGGTACAATATACCAATGAAGCGCCGCATTTCACTTGGTGTCACATCAATGGTTGCATTATTTTGAGTGGCATATAAATTCGTGAAGTGAGTAATATCCTCGATCAATGTTCCATCAAAATACGATGTCACAAAGTCGAAAACTAAAAATTAAGATTCTAAAACGACTAAGGCCTGGTTGTTCAATAGTCAAACAACTCATGAATAAGCTATCTATCGAATAAATTTTTTAAATTCTGTCAAATTCAATACAAATTTTACAAATTTATTCACGAGAAATCTGAGGTTTCTTTGTCTATTGAACAACCGGGCCTAAATGATATTAAAAAAAATTGTTCACTTACCAATTTTTGCGCAAATTTCTTCCTTTTTCAAACCTTCCACGTTGATTGGTGCTCTGGTGTAAGTAAAATCCCAATTTTCTGCCAATCAGAAACTTCAAAATCTGCCTTTCCTTTGAATAAGGATGGATTAACAGCTTTTTTTAGGTCTTCCATGTCTTTTTGCGGCTTTCGATGTTGATGGTTGCGGCTCTTCAGTATCATTAGATATTAAGTCATTGTCTCAAACGTACTGTAACTCCACTTCCCCGGTAATTTCATTCGCATAATCATCATTGCCATCATTTAGAGCAACTTGATTATCGTCGATATCTTCTTCATCAGTCACATAGTCTACTTTAGGTGGAATATACACGACATCAACATCTTTTGAACTCATAATGGCTTGATCTTCCTCGTCATCCGAACACGGCTCGTTCAAAGCAGCCATGATTTCTACCATGGTTAACACTTTTCGAAAAGACATTTTCTTTATATAAAACCACACCAAAATGCAATTATCTCACTTTTATTTGCCACACACACGTCTGCTCTGCAGAAAAGAATAACAATTATGACAAAGAAACAGCGAAAATAAAAAAAAGTCGTAGAATTATTCACAGCCTACTAGCAAAATGTGAAATTCAATTAAATATCTACTTGACGACTTCTGGCCAGTGGTCGATTTTTCGACCACCAAAAATAACGCTCTTCTGGGAAGTAGAAAACTTTCAATATTGTTGCGGATATCAATTGATTATTGTTACTTGGTCTTTTCGCTTCCTCAGAATGCAAAAATAAAATAAGTAATTTTAGTTTTAAGACTTTTTACTGAATTTTGAAAATTGGTCCAAAAAAAGCCCTTTCTTCTTCCTTTCACGAAAATCTGCAAACTTTTATTTTTTTACGAAAAGCTAAAATCAATGCGTTAACAAAATATCAAAATTGTCTTACCCATCAACGGTTTAAACAAAACATATCTAACGTTTGAGTTACATCGCTTCAAAGTTGCTGGTCGAAAAATCGACCAGCGGCCGAAAATGGGTTAAGGAAAAAGTTATAAATTATTATTGTTATTTTCAAACGAGTAATGTTGAAAAATATGATCATTTGATGTTCTAATTAACTAATTTTGATACAAAACCCATCAAAAATTACATATTTTATTGAATACCACAACAGTTGGACATGCTTAAAAAACCTATCATGTGATACCCATATTGGATATGTTGACCTGGAAAAAATGGAAATATCTTCAAAAAACTAAAAAATAGACCTTTCTTAAATACGGTCCAGCTCGGAATGGATTAACGCTAGGACAGAAATATTTCGGGAATCGTTATAAACCAAACCAAGCTAAATTCCTAGTGGGGGCACTTTTTAACTTTTTTTTGTGAATCGGTCTAATATATGTATATATATTACGGTGACAACGGTTGGTATGCAAAAATTGTGGTCTAATTTTGAGGTGTGCGGGTCGGTTTATTGCCACAGTAGGTCTATAACTTTAGTGCGAAAAATTTGAGCCAAGTCGGACAATGCTTTCTGGACGCGCAAATTATCAAAAAAAAAAAAAAAATCATTTCTCACCAAAATTTTGATATTAGTAATGCGCCAACAATTAAATTAATTAATGCACCGCAATCTACAGTAAATTATCTTTCTAATAAAACAACAAAATCTATTAGCGGTTAAAAAACATCCAAGTTATATCAAGTTCCCCAGGCAATAAAAGCGACTCATACCACTTGATTAGCGGTTAAAAAACATCCAAGTTATATCAAGTTCCCCAGGCAATAAAAGCGACTCATACCACTTGATTAAGAAAATCGAGGTCACATTTACAAAGACATTGACATAATCTACATCAACAACATTTTTGCATTCTTTTGATCACAAAATGATCTTATATAGAGTATTTTGCATCTCGTTTAATGTAACGTCGTTCTAAATTAATGTCAAAACGGTACGTATTTTTTAGCACTATTTCAAAATCTCCAATTTTTCTTTTTCAAAAATTTTGTTCAAAAAATTTACGGAATCAACGATTGGGCTTTAGGTCTTATTAGCAAAATAAATGTAATTACAAATGGCAAATATTTTATTATTTTAGCGAGGTCAGCGTTCTAATTTAAGCGGATTTGAAGAAAAATGTGATTTTCATACTTTTTCAACTTTTAGGCTACTTTTTTTTTTGGTGTTTTCATATTTCAAATATCTTTTATCAAAATATTATACTACCTGATATACTTCTCTATCTTGTAAATTAACGTTAAATTGAGACACTACGAACTGTCCCAAATTAGAGTCGAATGTCAAATTTAAGAAGATTTTGATTTCTATACATACAAGTTTGCTTGCACTAAAACAAAATTTTCGTAAGAGACCTGTACGTCATTGTATAATTCCTGGGAAAATGTGTGAATACTTTCTCTGCCACCTATAGATGCCGCGTTGCTTTTTTTACGCTTATGTAGTTTCAATTTATTTATTTTTGTAACAAAAAAGTTTCAATTTTGAATTTTTTCGAAAACTTATTTGTTTCTCTTTTTTTTTTTTGAGAAATATTTTTTTTTTTTTAATTATACAAGTTTCAAAAAAACGCATTTTTAAATTCGAATATATTTTTTTTTTCTGAGTTTTGTTTCCACTTGGCTAAAAATATTCACCTCTACAAATTTTTTCCAGATGTTTCTAGATATGGAACATTTTAGAGTTATATCTTTATACTTGTCGTTATAAATATAACTAGAAGATTCCAGCGCTCGAAATCCGAGTGCAATTTCTAGGAAGGCTTTTTTTCAACTTAGCCAATTCACAAACCAACACTTTTATGGTTTATTATTATTGTGAATGAATATAACAAACTCATTATAAAACGCATTAACAAATTTAATAAAACACACATAGCATATGTGTAATTTTATGCGTTAGTAGAAACTTTAAATGCAATTTACTCAAAATAAAGGAAAAAATTTAAAAATCTGTTAAAAAGAAATACCTTTCAAATAATTTACGTTTGGTAAAAATCGGGATAAAATGGTAGAACAAAACATCTGTGACAAGAAATCGGCTAGCCTATTAATATTATAGACTAGCTGTTTTTACCCGGTCTTGCCCGAGATAAAAAGGCCTTTGAATTGGAAAATGGTTCACTATGCTTAGCAGGCGCTGACCACTTAGTCCCCAATGAAAATGAACTTTCTCCCCAAAAATTTGTATGGGCAGTAAATTCATTTTTTATTTCAATTAAAAATTTTTTAATTTTTTAATTTAAAAGTTTTTTATAAGCAAAAATGCTTCAAAAGCTTTTTTTTCAGTTTATTTATAAACATCAAATACAACGGAATGGTTCGCAAATTAAAGGAATCAGAACTTTTAAAAATTTAATTACTTCATTCAATAAGTGATCATCATTGAGCAGAGACGTCAAATTCAAGTTTCAGAAATGAAAGACTTATGCGACGTTTAATATTGTGTCTAAAGGTTTCTTTAAGCAACTGCTTATAGTATATGTTTTATCAATAGGTAATTGTTTCACATACGTAGATAAAATTTATCAAACGACATTACACTAAGCTGTGTTCCGCGAGCGAGTCGCGTTCGCCTACGCGCTTTTGGCAGCCACACCCGTGCTGCCGCGCAGTTGTTGTCAACTTATTTTAATCGCCAAAATATATTTTTCAGATTATTGCGATATGTTAGCTGAGCTGTATTCCGCGAGCGCGTCGCGTCCACGTCCGCGCTCCGCGGGGCTCGCGCTGCTTCCCGTACTGCCGCTTAGTTCTCGTTAACTTATTTTAATTCCTAAAACATATTTTTTAGAGCATTGTGAAATTTTAGCTGAGCTGTATTCCGCGAGCGCGTCGCGTCCGCATCCGTCACGTCCGCTTCCGCGCGCCGCGCACCTCGCGCCGCTTCCTTGCAGCTACTACCCGTGCTGCCGCTTAGTTCTCGTTAACTTATTTTAATCCCTATTTTAGCTGAGCTGTGTTCCGAGAGCGCGTCGCGTCCGCGTTCGCGCGCCGCGCGTTTGGCAGCCACACCTGTGCTGCCGCGCAGCTGTTTCCAACTTATTTTAATTGTAAAAATATATTTTTCAGATCATTCCGATATTCTAGCTAAGCTGTATCCCCCGTGCGCGTTGCTTCCGCGCAACAAAATGATGCTATTGGAAAGAATATTCATTTTAAATGCATTTATTGTAGGACATATATTGAGAGCAGTATGCAAATGTTCACTAAAATAAAAATTTAACAAAATTCATTAAATAAAAATATTTAGAAGTTTTTAAATTTTGGGGAGTAAGTTGATTTTTTATTTCGATTAAAAAAAAATGGGGAATTTGTTCATTTCTTTTGGGTACCTTTTTTTAAGCTTGGGGAATTTGTTCACCATGTAGTTATTTCCATGTAAACCAAATTTCAGAGAAATCCGTTGCAAAGTACAAATTTATTTAGGGGAGAAATATACCACACAACAAAATAGGAATTTTATATGAAAATTGGGCGTAAAAGTAGGCGTGGTCGGCAAAAATCATATGGCGACCTTCCCTGGAATATGTACTAAATTTCGGAGAAAGCCATTGAAAAATAAAAGTTTGTATAGCAATCAAATAAAAAACAAATAAAAGGAAAAAAATAAGTTTTATATACATAGAAGTTGGCGCAAAGTAGGCATGGCCTGTAAGAAGCATATGGTGACCTTCCCTGTAGTATAGAGATCGTGTGACCAAATTTTAGACATCCCTTGAAAAATAAAAATTTATATAGTGAACAAATATACCAAAAAACAGAAAATTAATTTTGTATAGAAAGTGGGCGTAGAAGTAGGCGTGGTCCGCAAGAATCATATGGCGACCTCTCTGGAGTACAGAGATCGTGTGTAGCAAATTTCAGAGAAGTCCGTTTAAAACAAAATTGTGTAGCGAACAAATGTACCAAAAAACAGACTATGAATTGTATACAAAAAGTGGGCGTAACAGTAGGCGTGACCGGTACGAAGAATATGTCGACCTTTCCTGGAGCTGAGATATCGTGTGTACCAAATTTCAGAAGAAATCGTTAACAAATAAAAATTTGTATATCGAACAAATATACCAAAAAGCAGAAAATGAATTGTATATAAATAGTGGGCGTAAGTATAGGCGTGGTCGATAAGAAGCATATGGTGACCTTAGGTGGAGTACGGGTATCGTGTGTACCAAATCTCAAAGAAATCTGTTAACAAATAAAAATTTGTATAGCGAACAAATATACCAAAAAGCAGAAAATGAATTGTATATAAAAAGAGGGCGTAAAAGTAGGCGTGGCCGGTAAGAAGCATATGGTGACCTTAGGTGGAGTACGGGTATCGTGTGTACCAAATCTCAAAGAAATCTGTTAACAAATAAAAATTTGTATAGCGAACAAATATACCAAAAAGCAGAAAATGAATTGTATATAAAAAGAGGGCGTAAAAGTAGGCGTGGCCGGTAAGAAGTATATGGCGACCTTAGCTGGAGTACAGGCATCGTGTGTACCGAATTTCAGAGAAATCCGTTAACAAATAAAAATTTGTATAGTGAACAAATATGAATAAAACAGAAAAGGAATTTTACAAAAAAAGTGGGCTTAAAAGTAGGCGTGGCCGGTAAAAAGTATATGGCGACCTTTCCTGGGGTATAGAGATCATGTATACAAAATTTCAGGGAAATCCGTTGAAAAATAAAAATTTGTATAGCGGTCAAACAAACAAACAAACAAATAAACAAACAAACAAACAAACAGAAAATGATTTTTATATATATAGATTAGCTTTTATTTTAAATGACAAATGAAATGAGAAACGTTAAACTTTAACATAACTGTTTTTTGAATTTTTCCTAGAATTTATCAAAACCTCCTCTTACAAAAACTATACAGCCTGTATTTATCCATTACAGCAGTAACAATTACTGTTGGTGCTTCTAGCTCAAATTAAAAATCGATTTAAATATTTGCCAGTTATTGTATATCACTTCCCATATTTTGCTACTTCATTGAAATTTTTTTCTCCATAATTTTTTCTGTATCCTCTATTATACTGATATTACATACAGAGATGGTTTATACAATATAATTCATATTTTTTGTTTAGACAGTGGGTTTTGTACTATATACAAAAGAGGATAAAAACTACAAACTAAGTTAATAGAGAGAAGAGCAGTGTATAACATCTGTCATTAATTACTTTTACATTTTGTATGTGCAAGCGTAACTAATGCAAATATAATTAGTTTTATCTTGTATACAAAAACAAAAAAAATAATAAAAATATAATGTATATCTATTTGTAAAACTAATTTCGTATGACATTTCAATAATCATTTATCATGAATATATTCTTGACCTAGTTTCAGGCAGTAATCAGTATCTGGACATAAATTTTTTTGTGAAGTAGGAACTGAGATTATTTACTTTAATCAAATCCCAATTGTAACCACTTAATTCAAGGGCTTTATTCTTAACTTGGCTTCATGCTTAAAGAATAATTTAATTTATTTAATGAATTACTCCCAAGAATTATAAATATAATCCACAGTTTGCGTAACAAGCATATAAGTTCAAGTGTATTTAAGTTTCTTCAGAAATCGATTTGAATGTGCATAATATTTATATAAACATTTGATCTCTTAACTAAGCGGAATTGATGGAGAGACATTCGTCTGCTAGTTTGTATCAAAAAAAAAAAAAAAAAAGAATTAAAGACCCCAACTCAATATCCTATCTTTTAATAAACAAACCTTGAAAGTAAATGCCAAGTTAGGGTATGTGCTATTACAGCTGTATTTTTTCATAAATATTAATAAAGTAAATATTAAGTATTACCTTTTTTGGAAAATATTTTTATTCATTATGGTGAAATAAGTTTTATAGTTTAATATTGTTTTTTTTTTATGAATACATCTTTTTTTCTGAAAATTCATCTGTGGGTAAGGCCTGAATGTGATTTTTATGGTTTTAAAAGCATGCTCCAATATCACTGTGTAGATATAATGATTTTAATGTTGTATTTGAAAAGACATAAACTATTTGAAATAAACCGCAACTTATTATACCCGTTAGCGGTATTAGTTTCTGTCAGAAAATAGTTGAGCTCACTTCGAACAATTAAATCTATTGGGTAGAGAAAAATTACAGTATTATACTATGATAATAACAAGCACGTAAATTACACTGGTATACAAATTTTAAAAAATTGACTGCAGAAACGAAGCATGTCTTTTAACTAATCTGGGCGTGCTGAATTCGAATCTGGCATAAAAATTGGGCTATAACGTCTTGTTCTTGTTAAGTCAATACTGGCGCTACAATTTCACAATTGTTAATTTGACAGAAGACCACATTCATTCTAAGCATGTCAGGGAGATCGTGTGTTACTGATTCGAGCTACTTTTGCTTTGTGTGTGGTGAATATTTGGTTGGAAAAAAAGGATATGCAATATTAGGGTGGCCTTTCATTATATGGAGAAAAAAAAGTGTTCTCCGCTGAGAAATACAAAGTTTTGGGGCGATCAAAAAATATTTAGAGGTGGCTCAACGCGATTGAAAATTTCAAGTGTGTTTTATATGGAGAAAATATGACTTTATTTCAGATTTAATTATTCCAACAAATTGTTATATAATTCGCGATCAGTATTAAATTATCTTTCTAGAAAGCTAGAAAACTTCAAAATCGAATAAAGACTCGCCAATAAATAGCAAATGACCCAGACGACTTTTGTTATAAAATTATTTTATGTATATAAACTATCTATATTTTTTTAAATAAAACAGAAGATCCATAACTGACAATAAAAGACAATTTATTCAAAAGAATATGAAATACAAATTTATATAAAAATATAAAATAAAAGAAAAGCAATACTTATAGCAAGTATGTGATTACAGAAAACAATATGAATCGCACGCTAAATCATCCTTAAATACACCAAAATAAATAATATTAATATTGTATTTCATATTATTTTGAATAAATTGTCTTTTATTAGCTTGTGACCCCAATTCCAAAAGGGTTAATGGGGTTATGAATTTTTGATACAAAGTATTTAGAAATAGCACATTTTCAGAATATTTTACAAAAATCCCATTTTTCCGAAATCCGCAAAAATTAAATCCTTGCTAAGAAATTCTGGGATAGGGATTTACCTAAAAATTCACAAAATTTATCTCTAACATGCATTTAACAAGAACTTAAGCTAAATCAATTTTTTTAAATTTTGTTTAACCCATTATCGGCCGCTAGCAGAAATCGCAAGAATTTTTTGAATTCCTTTTAAATACTTACTTTTAGGAGCTCAATTTAGAAAAATTTAAAAAAAAATTCTTTTTTAACTGTTGTTCTCTAGATATGAAGTGGTCGAAAAATCGACCATTGGCCAGAAGTCAACATCTATATATATAAATAAAGAAATTTGTTTTTTTACGAATATTTAGCTTTAATTCAATTTATTCGTTTTTAGTTGTATCAAAAATGTTATTTATTGATAAAGATAAGATGAATAATTAACGTAAAAAAGGTTAGATAGTTTGGATATATTCATCAAAACACTTGGTATGCAAGTAAATATTACGCTTTTTTTTGAGTAAAATTGGAATTTTTTCACGAATATTTAACTTTAATTCAATTTATTCGTTTTTAGTTGTAGCAAAAATTTTATTTATTGATAAGATATGAATAACTAACGCAAAAAAGGTTAGACAGTTTGGTGGTATTCATCAAAACATTTGGTGTGCAAGTAAACATTACATTTTTTGCATGTAAAAATTGTATGTTTTTTGCTTACTTTGCAGCGAAAATATTTGTTTTGAGGGCTTTTTACCACAATATATTTTTTTCGTCGATCCGTGAGAAACCAGGAGAGCATTCCTTTTTATCAACATCAGCAGCGTTATCTTCCATATCTTCGTTCATCATATTGGAAGTCAGTAGCTTGGTAGTAACAGCAGAACGAAACTCTAATTGAGTAAGTGGCTTTGTGTTTTCATGCTTTGCCAACATTCAATGCATCTTCCAAGCATTGACCATTGCATTGCCGAGAGCGTTGGTCCATAGTGGCCACCACCACATCTTTCCTCGTATGCATATTCGATAGTTGGCCACTGCGTTATCATGAAGGTCAACGCCTCCCATACCTTGGTTATATTCACGAATAACGTTAGGTTGGGGAATCGCAACTGTTTTCCTTTGCGTACGACAATATCTTCGAACATTGAACAATGGCTCGACTGTAGACTTATTAGTAATGACATTCACAACCGCATTGTCATTCCAACGGATGACCAATATTTCTTGCTTAGCATCGAATAATTGGTCAAATTCGCCACGTTCAGCCTTTTTTAAATTTGCTAATGGAATTTTCGCCATTTTTTTTTCACGTATTGTGCCAGTTGCAAAGAAACGGCGTTCATTCAGTAGACACATAAGATGATAGTAGGAAAAATTGTTAAAGAAAATAATATGACAATCGGAATCAGATACATTTTCAAGCAAATTCAAAACCGTTTGAGCGCCAAGACCGATATTTTTTATCATGGGGAGTTGCCGAGCCACCGTATGGTATGGAAAAGAATAGATATCCTTGCTCTGAACACAAGCAGCATGATTTGAATCCGAACCGAATCGGTTTTCCGCGAATAAACATCTTGCACGAGTGTCTTCCAAAATAGGGTATCATCTGTTCATCTATAGATAAGATGTGGCTGAAAACTCCGAACTGCATAGATTTTTCATTGAGAGCATCAATAATCGGTCGGACTTTCGCAAAGCGATCTGCTACGTTCAGATTGTTGTTATCCGAGAGGTGGAGAAATCTTTATATGACTTTGAATCGATTTCGGCTCATCGTTTGCTTCACCATAGGTACTCCCATGTCCTGCTGAACTGACCAATAATTATCGATGTGTGGCAGCGTGTGATACCATGATAGGTACAGTATACCAATGAAGAGCCGCATTTCATTTGGTGTCACATCAATAGTTGCATTATTTTGAGTGGCATATAAATTCGTGAAGTGAGTAATATGCTCGATCAATGTTCCATCAAAATACAATGTCACAAAGTCAAAAACTAAAAATTAAGATTCTAAAACGACTAAGGCCCGGTTGTTCAATAGTCAAACTACTCATGAATAAGCTATCTATCGAATAAATTTTTTAAATTCTGTCAAATTCAATACAAATTTTACAAATTTATTCGCTAGAAATCTTAGGTTTGTTTGTCTATTGAACAACCGGGCCTAAATGATATTAAAAAAAATTGTTCACTTACCAATTTTTGCGCAAATTTCTTCCTTTTTCTAACTTTCCAAGTTGCTTGGTGCTCTGGTTTAAGTAAAATCCCCAGGTTTCTGCCAATCAGAAACTTCAACTTCCACGTCTTTTTGCGACTTTCGATGTTGATGGTTGCGGCTCTTCAGTATCATTAGGTATTAAGTCAGTGTCTCGAACGTACTGTAACTCCACTTCCCCGGTAATTTCATTCGCACAATTATCATTGCCATCATTTAGAGCAATTTGATTATCGTCGATATCTTCTTTATCAGTCACATAGTCTATTTTAGGTGGAATATACACGACATCAACATCTTTTGAACTCATAATGGCTTGATCTTCCTCGTCATCCGAACACGGCTCGTTCAAAGCAGCCATGATTTCTACCATGGTTAACACTTTTCGAAAAAAATAAAATAAGTAAGTAATTTTAGTTTTAAGACTTTTTACTTAATTTTGAAAATTGGTCCAAAAAAAGTCCTTTCTGCTTCCTTTCACGAAAATCTGCAAACTTTTATTTTTTTACGAAAAGCTAAAATCAATGCGTTAACAAAAGATCAAAATTGTCTTATCCATCAACGGTTTAAACAAAACGTATCTAACGTTTGAGTCACATCGCTTCAAAGTTGTTGTTCGAAAAATCGACCAGCGGCCGAAAATGGTTTAAGAAAATTGTTCAAAACTTGAAAAAGGAATTTTCAAAATTTTATAAAAAAAAATTCCCATTTTTGGTCTCAATGTTTAATAGGTGGTAATAAAACAATACTTCATATCTGAATACTTACAGCTATAGAGACTTAAACAAAATCTTTGCTTTAATTAATTTCGTAAAGTTGGAGCATTTGCTATTTCTTGGCGAGTTTTCATTCGATTTTGAAGTTTTATAGCTGGTTGGAAAGCTAATTTAATACTGATCCCGAATTATGTAATAATTTGTGGGAAAAGTTAAACTATAGAACGAAATAATCGTAAAATCTGAAAAAAAGTCATATTTTCCCCATACAAACACACTTGAAATTTTCAATCGCGTTGAGCCACCTCTAAATGTTTTTTTATTGGGCCGAAACTTTGCATTTCTCAGTTCTTTGCTACTGGCATATTTCTAGGGGTGCGGCCGAGAGGTTGAACACTTTTCTTATTAAGGGCCACCCTAATGCAATATCAGAATCATTAGAATATGCATATTTACATTATTTTGGTTTTGCTGTCAGAAACATGGACGAACCGTTGCCGCCGACAATGTTTCGCAATAGCTACAGAACATCTATTTCGATTTTTCGATGCCAGTACTTTGGAGAGAGTCAAGGAAACACCAAACCGATTGTTATTTCTGTTTAACAAAAGTTGCTGGATTCAATATGAAAGATCGGAAAAATATTACTTACGCGAATGTCCCATCGGTTTCCAAACCAATTCAACTTCCACCAGATGATCCATTACCAGTCATTCCCAGTGCTACGAGCAGTGAGTCCGAAACATCCTTCACCAGCAGTGGTAGTGTGTATGAGGCTGATGATGAACGCCATTTAGTGACTCAAACTGAGCTGAATGCTCTAATTCGATATTTGCATTTAATGAAGCAAGACGCAGAATTTCAAATACTGATTGTGTGCGGTTCGAAAGATATGATGATGTAAGTTTGGTTGATGTATCCGTAAATCTAAAAAAGTGTTTCAGTTTTCCAAGGAGTGTATCATGGTCTACCGTATCAAAGGTATTAGAATGGTCTACAAGCACTAAAAAGTTAATATTTCCATTTTCCAATCCTTGCCGTATGTTCTCACTAACTTCCACAGGAGCCGTAACGCAGCTATGGCTCTGATGAAAACCAGATTGCGTACTGAAAAGCAAATTATGAGTATTGACATATGGAACCATTTGTTTATACAACAGTTTTTCCAAGACTTTCGATAGAAAACACAATATGGCTATAGGTCTGAATTCTCCATTTGACTTAGATTGGCGTAATTATTGCATGTTTACAGTTTAGCGGGTACATACATGACATTATAATAGTATTAAACAGATGAGTAACATACGGCAAAAACAGTTGCAGAAGTAATCTTATAAATTTTGGGTGTAAGTAATCACTGCCCATTTCATTTTATTTTAATAAAGAGCACATTGAAATATCGTCATTTTGAGTAACGGAAGAATATTGATAATGTTGGCTGATTATCTCGTTATCCGTATTTAAGGTGTCTGTGGAAAAATTATAAAAAGTGGAATTTGCTTTAATTACAGGTGCGTTGGTAAACGTTCTGTAAAGCATATTTGCATCTACTTGGCAAGCAATGTTGTTGTTCGCATTGCCAATTCCTATTTCACGAATAGTATTCCAAGTCTATTGAGAACTGATCGCAGTGCTAAACCGTGTGGAATAATATTCGGTTTTAGCATATCTGATATGTTTATTAGCATTTTTCCTGGCAATGGATTTTGAAAAAAATATATGATAATTTTGGCACGTACTTTCATTTGCCACTCATATTAATCAAACTAATAATACAAATAATAGTTATAAAAAAGTTAATAGTTATTCGATTTCACTCCTTAAGGGCATGTAAGAAC
This sequence comes from Cordilura impudica, assembly GCA_963682025.1. NCBI lineage: Eukaryota > Metazoa > Arthropoda > Insecta > Diptera > Scathophagidae > Cordilura > Cordilura impudica. The sequence goes on along the minus strand of OY821518.1, from coordinate 60,265,804 downwards.
AGTTTTTTTTTACTATATTTTGTGCTGAAGTGTGGAGATTGAAATAATGTTTAGTAGAGAACTATAGTATAACTATTTTAAGATCCCTTATTATTTTTAGAGTAAAAAGAATTTTCGCGTTTTAGTAAGGTCCCAATTTTATCGATTTTGTGATTTCTGTCAATTTTTTAGATGGCCGATGTTATGGATAATTATACTCTGGTCTCGTGTTCTAAAAAAAATATCAGGCTATGTAAGTAAAGAGAAGAATTTATATCCACGTGCTTGTATTTGCAATTGATGCATAGAACCCCATTTACTTTTGTTCATTATACCCTATACCACTATGTCGTTTGGATATAATGACTTTGTGCTGCTGTTTGTAACAACCAATAATATTTGACCTACACCCATCTTTAATTATACCGATCGAATCAGAATCACTATCTGATTCGATTAAACGATGTCCGTCCGTCCGTCCGTCCGTCCTTCCGTCTGTGTGTCCATGTAAAGCTTTTAATCAAACTGCAGGTCGCAAATATGAATATATTTTGATAAAATTTGGTATTTGATCTTTTATCGGCCATGGGATGAAGGCTATTGAAATTGGTGAGAATCGGTCCTTGTTCAGACCTAGCCCCCATACAAATGACCCCTATGAAATCAACATATATTGCCATAAGATCCAAATTATCATACAAATCTTAGTCAAATTGGGTTTGTATGTATATATTACATCCATTAATCAGTAGTCCAAAAATGATCCCTATTGGGAAATGATCCCTAAGAAAATTATCGTCGGTCTAGACCGACTATAGGATACCCTATACAATGCGTTTAGAGACCCTACCCTATAGGCCCAACTAACTGGAGATACAAAATAAGCATAAACCAAATTTGAGTGGGATTTTTATAAATTTTTTTGTCTGCAGATATGGAAAAGTTCATATCGGGTGAAATATCTATATGGGGACTAGGCCCAAAAAGAGACCGATCCTGACCATGTTTGGTAAGGTCTCTTGTATTTTGCAAAAATATATACAAACCAAATTTGAGAAATCAGTGCAATATTTTTGTTTTTTGATAGATTTAAGTGAAGATCGGGAAGCTGCTCTATATGGGGCCTATGACTAAGAGTTGTCCAATAGGGATCATTTTTGGACTACTGATTAACGGATGTAATATATACATACAAACCCAATTTGACTAAGATTTGTATGATAATTTGGATCTTATGGCATAAAGTCATTATACCCAAACCACATAGTGGTATAGGGTATAAAAACAAAAATTTATATTAAAAGGAACGCATTTTATTATTTTTTTAAGAGATCCTTTTTATTATCAAATCAAAAACTTAAATATATACATATAAATATACATATATTCTGATAGATATTTTTACTTAGTGTCATAGGAACAAAAAACTTTTTATATATTCTGTACAGTTTGCTTTGTACATAAAAATGAAGTCAGTCTTTTTATACCCTATACCACTATGTCGTTTGGGTATAATGACTTTGTGCTGCTTTTTGTAACAACCAAAGATATGTGACCTACACCCATCTTTAATTATACCGATCGAATCAGAATCACTATCTGATTCGATTTAACGATGTCCGTTTGTCCGTCCGTCCGTCCGTCCGTCCGTCCGTCCGTCTGTAAAGCTTGTAATCAAACTGCAGGTCGCAAATATGAATGTATTTTGATGAAATTTGGTATATAAGCTTTTATCGGCCATGGGATGAACGCTACTGAAATTGGTGAGAATCGGTCCATGTTCAGACCTAGCCCACATACAAATGACCCCTATGAAATCGACATAAATTGCCATAAGATCCAAATTGCAATACAAATCTTAGTCAAATTGGGTTTGTATGTATATATTACATCCATTAATCAGTAGTCCTAAAATGATCCCTATTGGACAAATCTTAATCACAGGCCCCATATAGAGCTGCTTCCCGATCTTCACTTAAATCTATAAAAAAACAAAAATATTGCACTGATTCTTCTCAAATTTTGTTTGTATATAAAGTGTCCACCATCCAATGTTTTTTTTTTCTCAACTAGTGCTTATTTCGTGAATGGTAAAACTTAGCTCATGTCTAATTTGACAGACAATTAGTTTTGTCTTTCCGCTGAACGAATATGGTTGTGTATAGGCTTGAATGTGTGCGAAAATTGCGTACGGACTTTGGAAGAGAAGCACCGTCAGCTCCGTATGTTCGTTATCTTGTGAAAAAAGATAAAGAAACTGGCATCCTCATCGATAAACCAAAGCGTGAAAGGCCAAAAACAGTGCGTACACCCGAGAATATTGCTGCTGTGGCAGAAAGTGTGCGTGAAGCACCATCAACATCAATTCACCGTCGTTCTCAAGAATTGAACACTTCGGAGGCATCATTGAGACGAATTTTGCATAAAGACCTTGGTATGACGCCATACAAAGTCCAACTGGTTCAGGAGTTGAAGCCAACTGACCATCCAATGCGTTTTCGCTTCGCTAAGTGGGCCTGCGATCGACTTACAGAAGATGCCGATTTTGCCAAAAAAACATCATCTTTTCAGATGAAGCTCATTTTGATCTTGGCGGGTATGTAAACAAGCAAAGTTGTCGCATTTGGGGCACAGAAAACCCGCACGCATACATTGAAAAGCCGATAAACCCAAAACGAGTCACTGTTTGGTGCGGATTTTGGTCCAGAGGCATAACTGGGCCATTTTTCTTCGAAAATGAGCAAGAAGTGGCCGTTACAGTCGATGGCGATCATTATCGGGCCATGGTGAACGAATTTTTGTTCACAAAAATTGAAGAATAGGATATTGGCAACATTTGGTTTCAACAGGACGGCGCTACGTGCCACACAGCCGAAGCTACACTCGATGTTTTGCGCCCTGTTTTTGAAGATCGCATTATCAGCCGCAGAGCTGATGTCATTTGGCCACCTCGGAGCTGCGATATGACACGGTTGGACTATTATTTGTGGAGTGCCTTCAAAGATAAGTGTTACCCAACAAGCCAGAGACAATTGACGCTTTAAAGGACAATACAGCGGCACACAATTGATAATGTGCTTAAAAATTGGACCGATCATGTAGGCTACTGCATGGCTAGCCGAGGCAGCCATTTGAATGAAGTTATTTTCCATTATTAACCGGAAGGATTGTAACGGGTGATTTTTTTGAGGTTAGGATTTTCATGCATTAGTATTTGACAGATCACGTGGGATTTCAGACATGGTGTCAAAGAGAAAGATGCTCAGTATGCTTTGACATTTCATCATGAATAGACTTACTAACGAGCAACGCTTGCAAATCATTGAATTTTATTACCAAAATCAGTGTTCGGTTCGAAATGTGTTTCGCGCTTTACGTCCGATTTATGGTCTACATAATCGACCAAGTGAGCAAACAATTAATGCGATTGTGACCAAGTTTCGCACTCAGTTTACTTTATTGGACATTAAACCAACCACACGAATGCGTACAGTGCGTACAGAAGAGAATATTGCGTCTGTTTCTGAGAGTGTTACTGAAGACCGTGAAATGTCGATTCGTCGCCGTTCGCAGCAATTGGGTTTGTGTTATTCGACCACATGGAAGATTTTACGCAAAGATCTTGGTGTAAAACCGTATAAAATACAGCTCGTGCAAGAACTGAAGCCGAACGATCTGCCACAACGTCTAATTTTCAGTGAATGGGCCCTAGAAAAGTTGGCAGAAAATCCGCTTTTTTATCGACAAATTTTGTTCAGCGATGAGGCTCATTTCTGGTTGAATGGCTTCGTAAATAAGCAAAATTGCCGTATTTGGAGTGAAGAGCAACCAGAAGCCGTTCAAGAACTGCCCATGCATCCCGAAAAATGCACTGTTTGGTGTGGTTTGTACGCTGGTGGAATCATTGGACCGTATTTTTTCAAAGATGCTGTTGGACGCAACTTTACGGTGAATGGCGATCGCTATCGTTCGATGCTAACAAACTTTTTGTTGCCAAAAATGGAAGAACTGAACTTGGTTGACATGTGGTTTCAACAAGATGGCGCTACATGCCACACAGCTCGCGATTCTATGGCCATTTTGAGGGAAAACTTTGGAGAACAATTCATCTCAAGAAATGGACCGGTAAGTTGGCCACCAAGATCATGCGATTTGACGCCTTTAGACTATTTTTTGTGGGGCTACGTCAAGTCTAAAGTCTACAGAAATAAGCCAGCAACTATTCCAGCTTTGGAAGACAACATTTCCGAAGAAATTCGGGCTATTCCGGCCGAAATGCTCGAAAAAGTTGCCCAAAATTGGACTTTCCGAATGGACCACCTAAGACGCAGCCGCGGTCAACATTTAAATGAAATTATCTTCAAAAAGTAAATGTCATGGACCAATCTAACGTTTCAAATAAAGAACCGATGAGATTTTGCAAATTTTATGCGTTTTTTTTTTAAAAAAAGTTATCAAGCTCTTAAAAAATCACCCGTTACTTTCAAATAAAAAAAGAAATTTAAGATAATATTCAGTAGTTTTTTTTATAGCATTTTCAAAAAAAAAACAAGTAAGAAAATTATAGTCGGTCTAGACCGACTATATGATACCCTATACCATGCGTTTAGAAACCCTATCTCTTAGGCCCAACTAACTGGACATAGAACTAACTGGATATAGAAAATAAGCAAAAACCAAATTTGAGTGGGATTTTTATTAATTTTTTTGGCTGCAGATATAAAAAAGTTCATATCGGATAATATATCTATATGTGGACTAGGTCCAAAAATGGACCAATCTTGATCAAGTTTGGTAAAGTCTCTTGTATTTTGCAAAAATATATACAAACAGAATTTGAGAAGAATCAGAGCATTATTTTTGTTTTTAATAGATTTAAGTGAAGATCGGGAAGCATTCTATATGGGGCCAAAGGGATCGTTTTTGGACTGCTCATTAATGGATGTCATGAACGCATACAAACCCAATTTGAGTAAGATCTATATGACAATTTGGATCTTATGGCAATTTATGTCGATTTCATAGGGGTAATTTGTATGGGGGCTGGTCTGAACAAGGACCGATTCTCACCAGTTTCAATACCGTTCATCCCATCGGCGATAAAAGCTTATATACCAAATTTCATCAAAATATATTCATATTTGCGACCTATAGTTTGATTACAAAGTTTACATGGACACACAGACGGACGGACGGACGGACGGACGGACGGACATTGTTAAATCAACTCAAAAAGTGATTCTGATTCGATCGGTATAATTAAAGATGGGTCTAGGTCAAATATTTTTGGTTGTTACAAACAGCAGCACAAAGTCATTATACCCAAACCATTAGTGGTATAGGGTATAAAAAAAAGTTATTTGGCGGACCCTTTATTTTTTGCAAATTACAAGAGACTTTACCAAACGTGGTTAGGATCGGTCCATTTTTGGGCCTAGTCCCCATATAGATATAGCATCCGATATGAACTTTTTCATATCTGCAGCCGAAAAAATTAATAAAAATTCCACTCAAATTTGGTTTATGCTTATTTTCTATATCCAGTTAGTTGGGCCTGAGAGATAGGGTCTCTAAACGCATGGTATAGGGTATCGTATAGTCGGTCTAGACCGACTAAAATTTTCTTACTTGTTTTTTCGTATATCACATTTGTAGCAATTTGATGATCTATGCTCTGAACAGTATTATTTATTGCAATAATAACTACTCAATAATAACTACACATATGACTACTGTATGATCTTGCTGGGTTTCAGAAGTAGGGAAAGAGTCTTTCAAAATCCACTTTCAAATTGTCCGGTTTTTCGCTGCCATTTAACGACATCTCTTTCAGCTACTCTTGTATTTGGTACTAGCAAGCAATCGTCTCAAAAAATTAAAAAGGAAATGATTTACATATGCCGCGAAACCATGTGTTGGCATTAACAAGAATTCGTAAAATATCATTAAAAAGAAATTGGTTACGCCTTACAGGCAAGTTTAGTATTCTAGGGTAAGTTGACCCACCAGTAGATAAATATTAAAAAAGTGAACTCATTATTAAAGAATAAATTTTGTATTGCTTCCAAAATATTAGTACGAGAAAAATTTTATTTCTCCTATAAAAAATATACCAGAAAATCAGTTCTTCAAAAGCAATCAATAATATATATCTTTCTTCCCATCACAACCTTGTGTCAAAGGCATTGAAGTTGATCAAATTTTTCACAGTATCATTAATATAAAAAATTGTTCAATTCTTGTGACGTTCTTTTTTTTTTTTTTTGGTGGGTAGATAATCAATATTTCCTTAAAGAAAGCGAAGACATTAATTTTTTACTTTTAGATTATATAACGAATTCTGTTTACAAACTATACTATTTCGGTGCAGTTCCAGATAAAAAAATATATATGATTATAGAATTTTAAAGTTAAGATTTAGAGAAATTTTGTGTTCAGCTTTTGTTTTAGAACACCAAACACTTTTAGACAAGTTATTAGCAATAGATTATCTCAATGTGAACAAGGTCTAAGCAGAATAGAAAGAAAGAATAAATAGCTCAAAAACCAATACAACCGTTGAAGATTTTTAACATGTGCTAAGGACATTATTATAAATCAGTATTCCGGAATAGGCATTTTTAAAACAATTTTTATATTAATGTCATGGTCTTGTTAACATATAAGCTTTTGTGTAATTTGTAATAAATATGTACATATATTTTCTATTCCCGACACAAATTTTTTTATTATTATTTTTTTTTTTTTTTTTTAATTTCCAAGTAATAAAAATTTTTCGAGTTATACAATTTATCATCAATGTATCGTATCTTAAATACAAAATGGTCACAACATTTTCAAATTTTCAGGAGAGGCAAAAAACTGTTTATGTAAAAATGATTGTATTATGTAAAAAAATTTAGTTTCATTATGAAAAGAGTCCATTTTGAGGAAAGTTTTGCTTTTTTTTAAGTTATATTGTATTTGTGGAAATAAAATAAAATTTTGAGTTATGACTCTTGACTGAAATTTTTTCATGTGACTAGTGATATTATCTCAAGTTGTGCCCCAGATATAACAGCATTTTTCTTGTTAAAGAAGACAGTTATGAGAAATAAATTTTTGCATTAAATAGATATGTCTACTGTGAATTAATTTATGGAAAAAAAAGTCAATTTTGGAAAATTTTGAGTTGTGGCTCTTTTGTATTTAAGGTGCGATATATAAAACTGAAAGTATGTATGATTATGTGTTGGTATCTTATAGGAGGCTAAACCATTGAGCTGGTCTCCGTAAAATTTTTATAAAGTTTTACTTGTATTTGGAAGGAACTACAGGCTATAATTTCTTTTATATTTTTAGTGGGCGTGGCGCTTCCCATAAAAAGTGAACATACATATATGTTGAGTACTATGACAGGGAGAGCTTTGGAAATTTGCCTGAAATTATCTATTATTAATGGGATCAGTCCAACAAAGAATGGGCGAGATCAGAGCAACAGGCGTGGTATCTCCCATACAAAGCAAATACTTGCAAAAAATGACATATATCTGGAGTAGTGTAACATTGAGAGCCATGGGACTTTTCGCGAGCCCATAGTTTCTTCATGTGATTAGTTGTACGATAAATGAGCGTGATCGAAGCAGTGGGTGTGGCATCGCCATTAAAGGGTTAATATCATATGCCACGAATACAATAAAGGGGAAAACCCTTATATGAGGATGTGAGTAGTGAAACAAAAATGGGCAGAATAAGATAAGTGGGCATGGCGCCTACCATACATAGTACTATGGATGCGACAGTTTTGAAACTTTGGACAAGTACCTTAATTACCAATGTAAGTCTTCGAGGAAAATATGGGCGCAAGCTCCATATCAAATATCTTCAAAAACAAAGATCTTCAAAATCAAAACTCGGCAAAATCCGAAATTGTCAAAATCAAAAACAAGCGTTAAGTGACGCCGAAAAATTTGATAATTTTTGCACCGAAAAAAAAAAACAAAATATCTTATATATCAGCAAGCAGCGAAATAAATAAAAGTGAATAAAATTAAATTTTTAAATTTTACAGTACAAACTTATAGAAAAAATTTATTATTGACATACATGTCACTTACAAAAATAGTGTTTGCAGCAAGTTTGTTTGCATTGTAGCTTCTACATCTCACACAATTTTAATAGTATCCATATATTAGCAGTCGTTTGTCCACCCTATATTTTTAGTAGAACAAATAGAATGAACCATATTTGTTTAGAAAAGTAACTGTTGTGATGATTATTTAGATTTTCCACTTTATCATTGATACAATACTCGTTACGCTTTAAAGAATTCAGAGATTTCTTAACCTTATTGTTTTTATAAAGTAGTGTACAAACTCATCTATCGTAGATATTTTCTTGTTTTCTTTTCAAATGCTATTCGATTATATTAACGAATCAGCCAATTGACGGAATGGTTAGACAACTAAGGCTAAAGATATAGAATTGAAACTAAACCACTTACTTACTTAAACTATTTTTCCGTCTCAGTAAAAAACCAACTTAAACTAACTCCCTAATTTACTTATATTTTCGCATTATTTTCTATTATTATTTACGCCACCGCAATATTAAGTTTTTTTAAGATTCTTTTAATACGTTAAACCAAGACTTTAACTTCTTAGCTATAAATTTATGTTGTAGAAGAACGTGTAACAGAGGTGATAGGATGATATCAGAAAATCATATATACATACAAGAAAACCCCACATTGAAAGAATCATCAGCATTAAAAAAAGCAGCATTAACAATACAACATCTAAGGACTTCAGCAAATATAGCAAAGGGCGAAAAAACGAAGTGAAAAAATAACAACAGAGAGCAGAGCAGGATAAAACGAAATAAACACAAAAGCAGCAAAGTAAGAAAAAAATGACAAAAACACCTTTTAGCAAATACTTGACAGTTTAAAAAGGTGCTTAACCTGATGCCGGTGGCGACAGTAATGTTATGAAGTGAAAATAAATTATAAAATAACAAACAAACATATACACACATAGTCATACAACGACGAATAAATGCTCACAAAAACAAAACAACAAAGTCAGGAAAAATTAAACGAATCTGGGAAGGCAAACTCCACATACAAGATTAGAATTATGAGATTAGAATAATGAGATTTGAAATAATTTGTAGGCAAGATTAGTTGTTATGATTAAAAGATTTCGAAAGCAAAAAAGAAAACTGTGAGTTTATTATAAAAAAATCAAATGATTTATTCAGAAAGTTAACTGAGTTTGTTTTGTTCCAACTACAAGGCCTTATTTAGAAACGCTTGTACACCTCAGTTGAAATTGTATGTAATACAAACCTATGATAAATATAAACCTATGAACAAGTTTACTGTGGCAGCAGTATAAATTGTAAATTTTAAGGCTTTTATGCTACAATATTAAGTAATGCTAAAACTCGAAATAAACTAACAACATATCATCGACTTTAAAAAGATCTTGCGAAAATTACTCACAATAACACAAACGTACAGGGAATTGAGCTCATATAAAATGGAACTTAAAAAGAAGGATGCATCACAGATTAATGGAATTTGGTGCATATACGAACTTGTCATAACTTCAAATATGTAATCAGATTTATCACTATTTTTATAAGTTGGCCGAAAAAATCCCAAAGTTCCAGAAAACTCTGTGTTTATAGTAGATTTTATTTTAATGATAACTTGTAAATATTTAAGAGCAATTTCTTATTATATATTACACTGTGGAATATTTTCGGTTTTATTGTGGGAGATGAGAAATTCGAGATCTTTGTCATTCGCAATTTTCGATTTTGGCGATTTTTGACTTGGCTTTTGTAATTATTTTTTTTTATGTTGATATTTTTGTTTTTGACGATCATTTGTGATTCTATTTGGCTTTAGCGACTTTTGTTTTTTTTTTTTTTTTCGATTTTTGATTTTGGCGATTTTTGTTATTCGCGATTTTCGGGTTCGACAATTTTTTGCAATTTTTGTTATTCACGATTTTTATACCCTATACCACTATGTGGTTTGGGTATAATGACTTTGTGCTGCTGTTTGTAACAACCAAAAATATTTGACCTACACCCATCTTTAATTATACCGATCGAATCAGAATCACTATCTCCAACATTGGTCCAACGGTTCAAAAGTTACGGGCATTTTTGTCCAAATTTTGGAGCATTTTTCCATTTTTTTCATGATTTTGTCCAAGAATATTACTTTCATGGCCATTTTTTTGGCTCAATTTTTTTGACTTACGAAGCTTACGAACCTTACGATAGACTTCTTTATTTTTGTTGTTTATAACATTCCAGTGCAAGAAGGATAGAGATAAAGATGATGCCAGTCATTTACTGTTATATGCTCTCATTTGCTCTCTTTTTAGGGTTTGCATACGATTTATAAAGAATAATTCTTCGCTGACGTCATTTTAACAACAACAAATACACAGCAATTCTAATTGGACGAAACAATCAGCTGTAGTTGGAGGGGTGGTGATTCCAGTGTATGCTAGTTTTGTTTGAGCGTCATTTCAGTGAAGTGTTACTTGAAATAACTAACAAATAATCAAACTATTTTGAAATTTAGAAAAGATTTAAAGGTAAGTGTAAAAACATTGCTAACTTTTATAGTTAATAGTTATATTATTATTCTATGAAAAACATATTTAATTCTTTTAGTGACGGTTCAAAAAATGGATTCAGAGCCTGCTTCATCGCAAAATCCAACAGATACCCAACGCAGTAGTTTGCAACATTTGGTCTCTCATGATGTTTTTTCTTTTGGCGTGGCCTGTGAATTGCCTGATATTAATCTTTCAACTAAACGAGATATATTGAAGTACTATTTTTTTCTTGGCCGAACGTTCAAAAGCCCAAAGCAAAATGTTTTCGTATAAAAGATTTACTCCCCAAGTAGCAGACAGATTGTTAGAAATTTGGAATAAACTTAATATTGAACTTATACTCAAAGGTAGCATTATTAGAAAATTGAATAATTTGCTTGACGCATATAGTAATGCAGATAAACAACGAGTAAAACGCGCAACATAATTCAAAAAATTTGTAGAGTCAACAAACCACTTATTCAACATTGGAAAATGTAAATGCAACTTGAAAGAAAACGACTGCTCATGTGGATCTATCCCAGAAAACTTAAAAGATTTCATGCGCGATCAATACAATGACAGAATACAAACGATACCGGAACACGATAGTGGAAGTGAAGAGACGATACCAACGACTATACCAACAATCCCAGTGAGCAACGATCCTACATACGAACCACATTATGACGAAATGGAAGTTGATGTGAGAGGAGGTTCAGAATTAGTTCTACCACCACAAACATACACTCCCAGATACAATACTAAAAATTATGCAATGATGTGTGACAGATTTGGTGTGCATGATAGAATGGGATCAGCATTGGCAACAGCTCTGATGGAAGACCTGGGCGTAAAAGATGCTCATGACAATCTTGTCATCATGGATAAAAGTAAACTTCGTAGAGAAAGAGAAAAATGGAGACAAGACGCACTTCGTAAGCGGTATGATGGCTCGAATTTGATATCATTTTCATTCGACGGCAGGAAAAATGATGCTCTAACTGTAGAAAAAATTGATGAGAAGTTGCATCCAAGGATGGTTAAAGAACCTCATCTAGTTGTTTTGAGGGAACCAAAATCTCAATTGATAGGCTACACAAAACTAGAAAGTGAAACTGCGGCAAGAAAAGTCAACAAATTGATCGAATTCTTCCAAGAAAAACAATTGTCTCTCGATTCATTAATTGCCATATGCGCTGATGGTGAACCAACAAATACTGGCGTACACGGTGGAATTTTGCGACTATTCGAAAAACAGTTAAAGAGACCACTGCACTGGTTTGTGTGTCTTCTGCACTTTAACGAGCTTCCGTTTAGACATTTGTTTGACACTTTAGACAAATCAACCACCACTGGACCACGATCAACTACCGGAAAGTTGAGCTCAAAAATTGCTGATTGTGAAAATCTTCCGGTATGTAATTTTTATAGCTGATTCTTTACCATTTTTATACCCTATACCACTATGTGGTTTGGGTATAATGACTTTGTGCTGCTGTTTGTAACAACCAAAAATATTTGACCTAGACCCATCTTTAATTATACCGATCGAATTAGAATCACTTTCTGACTTGATTTAACAATGTCCGTCCGTCCATCCGTCCGTCCGTCTGTGTGTCCATGTAAACATTGTAATCAAACTGCAGGTCGTAAATATGAATATATTTTGATGAAATTTGGTATGTAAGCTTTTATCAGCCATGGGATGAACCCTGTTGAAATTGATGAGAATCGGTCCATGTTCAGACCTAGCCCCATACAAATTACCCCTATGAAATCGACATAAATTGCCATAAGATCCAAATTGTCATATAAATCTTACTCAAATTGGGTTTGTATGCGTTCATTACATCCATTAATGAGTAGCCCAAAAATGATGCCTTTGGCCCCATATAGAGCTGCTTCCCGATCTTCACTTAAATCTATAAAAAAACAAAAATATTGCACTGATTCTTCTCAAATTTTGTTTGTATATATTTTTGCAAAATACAAGAGACTTTACCAAACATGTTCAGGATCGGTCCATTTTTGGACCTACTCCCCATATAGATATATCATCCGATATGAAGTTTTTCATATCTGCAACCAAAAAAATTAATAAAAATCCCACTCAAATTTGGTTTTTGCTTATTTTCTATGTCCAGTTAGTTGGGCCTAAGAGATAGAGTTTCTAAACGCATGGTATAGGGTATCGTATAGTCGGTCTAGACCGACTATAATTTTCTTACTTGTTTATTCTATTTTTTAGCTTTTATGTTTTCTTTTCAGGTGGTAACCGATTTTGAGGAAATCGCTTTGGAAAATATGCCTCCTGGTGATTTAAATCCAGAAGAATTATCTACTGATTCGAGGTACTTGATGTTAATGGCCAATGCAATTTCTAATGGTGTGGTTCCTGCGGATTTGTCACATAAAACCAGGGCCAATTGCACATTCTCGTTGGCTGACCAAAGCCAATAGATTATTACGGTTGTATGTGACAACTAATAATCCAACTGAAAATTTAAAAATTCTGGCTAACTATATAATAAAAGTATACACGCCAATGTATTTCAATGTTAAGTATTATAGCTCTGCCGCAGACGGTAGTACATTACTTTTTAAATTTGTTACTTGGACACGATTTTTAGCACCGAATTTACTTGGAGTTGTAAATACAGTAATTCAAGATAATCCATATTTTGCACATTCAGAAAATATCTTACTATCTATGTTGCTTGATGATAGAATGGAAAAACGAAACATTGCTATAAAGAAGATTTTACATTACCGAAGAGATATTGTCGACCCAACGGAACTTAGAGTTTATAAAAAATCTCTTATAAACTTTAATTGTACGGAATATACAAATATGATTGATTTAAATGACGATACCATTTTATTCGAACCACCGTCTACGCAAAGTTATTCGTATGAACATTTGGAGGGATATTTAGATTACGAAGTGCCACCGTTCGATGATCCACAAATTCCTTTACACATCCAAGGAACGGAAAGACATATCCAATTGCTGGCTGCCACTGCTAAACGATTTGCAGGAAAGAATGTAGAAGGCGCTATGGCGACATATATACATTGTATATATTACATCAATTAATCAGTAGTTCAAAAATGATCCCTATTGGACAACTCTTAGTCATAGGCCCCATATAGAGCTGCTTCCCGATCTTCACTTAAATCTATCAAAAAACGAAAATATTGCACTGATTCTTCTCAAATTTTGTTTGTATATATTTTTGCAAAATACAAGATACTCTACCAAACATGGTCAGGATCGGTCCATTTGTGGGCCTAGTCCCCATATAGATATAGCATCCGATATGAATTTTTTCATACCTGCAGCCGAAAAAATTAATAAAAATCCCACTCAAATTTGGTTTATGCTAATTTTCTATATCCAGTTAGTTGGGCCTGAGAGATAGGGTCTCTAAACGCATGGTATAGGGTATCGTATAGTCGTTCTAGACCGACTATAATTTTCTTACTTGTTTTTTTTGTGATTTTTGACTTTGACTTTGACTTTTGACTTTGACGATTCAAGAAAACGTAATTTTTTGGCGATTTTTGTTTTTTGCGATTTTGGCGGTTTTATATTATTGATTTTAGGCGATTTTTGGCTTTAGAGATTTTTGTTTTTGTTTTTTTACGATTCAAGTTAGTGGCTATTTTATTGGATATTTTTGATTCCGGCAATTTTTATTTTGGCGATTTCTCTTGCTGTCGTACTACTCCAGATATTATATGTTAAAATTAGATGTTAAAATTTCACTTTATATGGAAAATGCAAAAAAACTATATCCAATTTTTGCATTGTCAAATTTTTCATAAACCAGAAGATTTTTACTTCTGTCAAACAAACATCGTAGGTTATAAGTACAAAAACCATGATCGTATTAATTATGCCAATGTGTCCAAGCCAGAAATAATCAACCATAATTCAAGTACAACTGAAGAAGAACATGAATCCGATGAAGAGAATTCTGCAGACATGGAATGTGGGCAAGCATTTGTTGCTCAGTCGATGCAACCACCGAGTTTTTAAGCTATCATGGAGACAAGCAGGAATGTTAGCTTCCCACCAGTGAAATAGTAAAATAGTGAAATATCACGAAAAGTGACTTAAAAGTAACATTTGCAAGAGACTATCCCCAAATAGAGTTCGCACACATTTTTTTAAAGCTGAAAATGCTAACGATGACAAGAACAATGAGAATAACAACCTTGTATATTGCTTATATATAGATAAGTTATTCCGTTGTATGAATTAATAACATCTATCGAATGACTGGAGATTATATTTGGACGGCTCGTGTGAAAGTAAGTAATATTTTTTGTTATTCAAAAACCATTAAAATATTTTTTAATAGCATATGCTACTAACATGAAAGTGTCGTATGAACAATGGAGAAGATACTGCATTTAATATGTTATAAAATTTATCAATGGCAAATTGTTTCAGATGTAAAAGTTCTTACGATCTTATTCGGAATGCAAGGAGCCCATACTAAATTTCCTTGCTATATTTGCGAATGGGACAGCCGCGGGAAGGATCAATACAAGCAAAAAACTGGCCATCAAGAACAATTTTTGTAATTGGTAGAAAAAACACGTTTTAAAAAATCCAAAAAAAAAAATTTCCATCATTACACCTCAAATTGAGATACATGAAGTAGTCCATGAAACGCCTGGATAGAGACAGCGATATCTTTTTACACTTAAAATCAGCTTTCCCAAGAATAAGTGAAGCAAAAATAAAAGAAGGTAAAAATGCTTATTGATTTCTAACAATAATTGTATTGTTTTTTTTATTTTTAAGTATTTTTGTTGGACTTCAAATCCGCAAAATCATGCTGGACCAAGAATTTGCAATGAAATTAAATGTTGTGGAAAAAAGAGCATGGAGAATATTTATTAGTGTATGTGAAAATTTTTTGGGAAATAAAAAAAGTGAAAATTATACTGATCTTTTTGGGGCTTGAAATGGCATGCAGAATGTCCACAATAGCTCATTCTCTGTACGCGCATTTAGATATTTTCCTAGAATACCATGGAAAATTTAGTGATGAGTAAGGCGAACGGTTTCACCAAGATATTTTGAATATCGAAAGACGCTTCGAAGGAAAAATCCAAGTAGGACTGATTTCAAATTTCTGCTGGTCACTTAAGCGAGATACAAACGACTTGATGTACAAGCGTTAAAGGTCTATCAAACAATTTTAATCTAATTTTTTAAATACCTAAATAAAATAATTTGTATAATGTTTTTTAAAATATTTAAGTAAAATAAAGTGGTAGTTCTTGATCAATATTTGTAAAAGCTAAATTTTTTACTTTTCAAAAACCTTAATACCTTTTTTATTTTTTACTCAATTTTATTTGTTGAAAGGTGGTTTAACTCAGAACTAAATTAGCTTTAATTTATATATAAATAAGTGTATGTTTCTAAACAAGCTAACTTAAAACAAGAGTGTTTAATTCGGCTGTGCCGAATCTTTGATGCCCTCCACCTCGGTTTGAGTATTGATAATAAATGTAAACAAAGTATTTGAAAAAGTAATCCAAGAGTTGTTATATAGAGCTGCCTCACATTAGTAATTCGTGCTCCAGCGAGGAAATATCCTTTTCTTCTTTTCTATTATTTCGGATAAAAGAAAACACATTTCGGTGTTTGCTTTTTGGTCATCGTGGTTGCTGGTCGGCACACATTTATTCTATATACCTATATGCTTGCGTTTCTGGTTATATGACATAAACTCTCGTTAAATTTAAAGTTTTTGCAAATTATGTAGCTCGCCCTAACCTCCATTGCAAAGCTAATGGTTGTGTACGGTGGCTATACGCAATATTTTTAAAATAATTTTTTTTACATACTAAAAGGAAGTTTCCACTATTTACACAATTCAATACAAAGTCTAACCTAGTGATGCCAACTTTTGATTTTGAATTAAATTATGTTAATAAAATATAGTTTCATTTATTGACTCCAAATACTACTGCCTGGGAATTATTATAAAACTTCAATTTGTTGGGTTTTACCTTGCCTACCATGAAGTCAAATTTTGAAGTCATCATGAACAGTGGTTCAAATTAGGGGGATGCCAAACGCAAAAAACCAAATGTCCCAAAAATTTTAAATGAAATAATTTATTATCTTTATTTTCTGAAAAACTTAAAATTTTCATCCAATAAAATTTTAAAAAATAATATATAAATAACATTCTCATCAAATTGCGCTTTATTTATATAACAATTTTTATATTCGCAATTCTTAAATATTATTTGATGTGTTCTAAACTTCATTGAATTTAAATTAATATTTTCTTATGTTGAAATGCTATTAAGGTCCCTTAACCCATTATCGGCCGCTACCAGAAATTGCAGGAATTTTTTGAATTGCTTTTAAATAATTTTAGGAGCTCAATTTAGAAAAATTTAAAAAAAAAATTTTTTTTTAATTGTTGTTCTCTAAATATGAAGTGGTCGAAAAATCGACCATTGGCCAGAAGTCAACATCTATATATATAAATAAAGAAATGCGTTTTTTTTACGAATATTTAGCTTTAATTCAATTTATTCGCTTTTAGTTGTATCAAAAATGTTATTTATTGATAAGATATGAATAATTAACGCAAAAAAGGTTAGATAGTTTGGATATATTCATCAAAACACTTGGTATGCAAGTAAACATTACATTTTTTGCATGTAAAAATTTTATGTTTTTTGCATACTTTGCAGCGACAATATTTGTTTTGAGGGCTTTTTACCACAATATGGTTTGTTTCGTCGATCCGTGGGAAACAAGGAGGGCATTCTTTATTTTATCAACATCAGCAGCGTTATCTTCCATGTAGCTTGGTAGTAACAGCAGAACGAAACTGTAATTGAGTAAGTGGCTTTGCGTTTTCATGATTTGCCAACATGCAATGCATCTTCCAAGCATTGACCATTGCATTGCCGAGAGCGTTGGTCCATAGTGGCCACCACCACATCTTTCCTCGTATGCATATTCGATAGTTGGCCACTGCGTTGTCATGAAGGTCAACGCCTCCCATACCTTGGTTATATTCACGAATCACTTTAGGTTGGGGAATCGCAACTGTTTTCCTTTGCGTACGACAATATCTTCGAGCATTGAACAATGGCTCGACTGTAGAATTATTAGTAATGACATTCACAACTGCATTGTCATTCCAACGGATGACCAATATTTCTTGCTTAGCATCGAATAATTGGTCAAATTCGCCACGTTCAGCCTTTTTTAAATTTGCTAATGGAATTTTCGCCATTCTGTTTTCACGTATTGTGCCAGTTGCAAAGAAACGGCGTTCATTCAGTAGACACATAAGATGATAGGAGGAAAAAAAAATTGTCAAAGAAAATAATATGACAATCGGGAGCAGATACATTTTCAAGCAAATTCAAAACCGTTTGAGCGCCAAGACCGATATTTTTTATCATGGGGAGTTGCCGAGCCACCGTATGGTATGGAAAAGAATAGATATCCTTGCTCTGAACACAAGCTCCATGATTTGAATCCGAACCGAATCGGTTTTCCGCGAATAAACATCTTGCTCGAGTGTCTTCCAAAATAGGGTATCATCTGTTCATCTATAGATAAGTTGTGGCTGAAAACTCCGAACTGCATAAATTTTTCACTGAGAGCATCAATAATCGGTCGGACTTTCGCAAAACGATCTGCTACGTTCAGATTGTTGTTATCCGCGAGGTGGAGAAATCTTTTTATGACTTTGAATCGATTTCGGCTTATCGTTTGCTTCACCATAGGTACTCCCATGTCCTGCTGAACTGACCAATAATTATCGATGTGTGGCAGCGTGTGATACCCTGATAGGTACAATATACCAATGAAGCGCCGCATTTCATTTGGTGTCACATCATTGGTTGCATTATTTTGAGTGGCATTTAAATTCGTGAAGTGAATAATATCATCGATCAATGCTCCATCAAAATACAATGAAAATATGTCATACGGTGACATACCACCTACACAAATTCAAAATCTAAAAATTAAGACTCTAAAATGACTAAGGCCCGGTTGTTCAATAGTCAAACAACTCATGAATAAGCTATCTATCGAATAAATTTTTTAAATTCTGTCAAATTCAATACAAATTTTACAAATTTATTCGCCTAAATGATATTAAAAAAAAATTGTTCACTTACCAATTTTTGCGCAAATTTCTTCCTTTTTCAAACCTTCCACGTTGATTGATGGTCTAGTGTAAGTAAAATCCCCAGGTTTCTGCCAATCAGGAACTTCAAAATCTGCCTTTCCTTTGAATAAGGATGGATTAACAGCTTTTTTAGGTCTTCCACGTCTTTTTGCGGCTTTCGATGTTAATGGTTGCGGCTCTTCAGTATCATTAGGTATTAAGTCATTGTCTCGAACGTACTGTAACTCCACTTCCCCGGTAATTTCATTCGCACAATCATCATTGCCATCATTTAGAGCAATTTGATTATCGTCGATATCTTCTTCATCTGTCACATAGTCTACTTTAAGTGGAATATACACGACATCAACATATTTTGAACTCATAATGGCTTGATCTTCCTCGTCATCCGAACACGGCTCGTTCATAGCAGCCATGATTTTTACCATGGATTACACTTTTCGAAAAGACATTTTCTTTATACAAAACCGCACCAAAATGCAATTATCTCACTTTTATTTGCCATACACACGTCTGCTCTGCAGAAAAGAATAACAATTATGACAAAGCAACAGCGAAAATAAAAAAAAAATTCGCAGAATTTTTCACAGCCTACCAGCAAAATGTCAAATTCAATTAAATATCTACTTGACGACTTCTGGCCAGTGGTCGATTTTTCGACCACCAAAAATAACGCTCTTCTGGGAAGTAGGAAACTTTCAATATTGTTGCGGATATCAATTGATTATTGTTATTTGGTCTTTCCGCTTCCTCAGCATGCAAAAATAAAATAAGTAATTTTAGTTTTAAGACTTTTTACTGAATTTTGAAAATTGGTCCAAAAAAAGTCCTTTATTCTTCCTTTCACGAAAATCTGCAAACTTTTATTTTTTTACGAAAAGCTAAAATCAATGCGTTAACAAAAGACCAAAATTGTCTTATCCATCAACGGTTTAAACAAAACATATCTAACGTTTGAGTTACATCGCTTCAAAGTTGCTGATCGAAAAATCGACCAGCGGCCGAAAATGGGTTAAACGCAATATTTTTTTTTAATTTCAGTTAATTTTTTAAATGTAAACATATTTTCTGAATTTCAATTTGTGTTTAAAGAATAAAATTTATATTTTAAAAATTCAATTGATGTCTTCTAAATTTCAAGTTATAATTTCTGATGTTTTAATATGATTTTCTGAAATTCGATTGATATTTTCTAATTTATAATTGGAAATCTGAATTCCAATTTTTAGAATTGATATTTTCTTAAATTTGAATGGAAAATTTAAAAGGTGCAATTTTGTATTTATGTCAATAGTAATGCTTTAGTAACTATAAACAATTTTTAAAAACAACAACAGAAAGTTAATAATCCAAACTTATTGTCATAATTGTAAAAGAGAAATGGAGAAACGTATGAAATAAAAGACCAGCCCTGTGTATACTCTAAACATTGTTGTGTTTGATATCTAACTGAAAATGTTGACATTCATGTAAAACTAGAAATAACGATTGCAAAGCTAATTAGAACAAAAATTGCGGCGCCATCTACTGTGGCATAACAACACTGAGCAAAATGAAGTGACACTGTTTGCTAATACAAAAGAAATGTGTTTTCCCTAAAACAAAATACATATTGGAGAATTTTATATAAAAAAAGTAATATACCGATTTATTTCTATTTTCATGCGGTTATTATTAATATACATGTATAGAATATATGTATGTATAATTTGTTATTTCATATACATATGTATGTATTTACATACAAACGTATATGTAAATATTACACACAAAAAATACAACATTAAAAGTTATTTTCGTGTTTTAAATACAACATTAAAAGTTATTTTCCTGTTTTTCTTTAAATAAAATAATACATACAATTAACGTTTGGTAAATTAACATTGGATACACTTTTGTTATTAACAACTAGGTAGTTTAACATTATATACCAGGGGTGGGCATGTAAATGGCGTGTTGGGCCAAATTTGGAATTTCACCTACTAACGGTGGGCCGCACTATTATATTTCTGTACAAATATCAACTTTCAAACAAAATAGCAAAAAAAAAATACCGATGTTACGGAGAACATTTTTTGTATAATATGTTAACCGTTTACTTGAGGAGTTATTTTTGTCCTTCTTTTAAAAGGAACAAAAACACCATTAAAACAGTGATTTAAGCGGTTAAAATGTGCCGCACAAATATTCGCCGTGAAATTTTTCTATAAGTCCCTGAATACACCAAAACGGAAAATTCAACCAGAAAGTCAGAAATAAGACACATCAAAAGAGAGCTTAGGGTTAATTTCGCATTTATTAAGATTAATAATTTGTATTATTTTTGTGGCCCTATTGAAAAGTTATATTAATGCTATTTCGGAACTATAATTTGATATTTTAGTATTATTGTTTTGAATTTATTTTTTTGAATTAAATCTAAATTTAAAAAAACATTTTGAAATTTTTATGCCCTATACCACTATGCGGTTTGGGTATAATGACTTTGTGCTGCTGTCTGTAACTACCAAAAATATTTTCCCTGGACCCATCTTTTGTTATACCGATCGACTCAGAATCACTTTCTGCGTCGATTTAGCGATGTCCGTCCGTCCGTCCGCCTTTCCAAAAATAATCCCTGTAGGACAATTCTTAGTCATAGGCCCCATAAAAAGCTACTTCCCGATATTCACTTAAATCTATCAAAAAACAAAAATATTGCACAGATTTTTTTTTTCAAATTTGATCGGTCCATTTTTTGACCTAGATCCCATATAAATATAGCACCCGATATGAACTTTTTCATATCTGTAGCCAAAAAAATTAATAACAATGCCAATTAAATTTGGTTTATGCTTATTTTCTATATATAATTAGTTGGACATAAGAGATAGGGTCTCTAAACCATGGTATGGGGTATGGCATAGTCGGGCTAAACTGACTATAATTTTCTTACGTGTTTAAAATTCTTTTTTTTTTTATTAACAAATTTTTTTTATTTTGTTTTAAATTTATATGGGGCCGCACAAAATTTGTTCGTGGGCCGCATTTGCCCATCCTGTTATACACTTTAGATGTTGGTGAATTTTTACTCCCTTTATAAAATTAACTCGTAGTGTCTGCTTGTTGAAAAAATTTTGGATTGATTTTTAACCCCTTTCCCGTGATCCACTCGATCTGAAACTTTGCAGGCAGGCTCGTGGCTATGACAAAAATGATCTAAAAAATGTTTTTAGTGATGCCAAAACAATGGAAACTTTAAAATTCTTCTACCAGAGTTGATAAAAAAAGCTAAAGGAAAGATATTGTTGCCTTTAACTTTTAAAGTGAGGTTTATGTATTTAATGTTGCCACGTTTTCTGATCTACGAAGAAGAAATTCACATCAATTTAGTTTTGGAAATAAATTTATTTACATATACTTAAATATATGCTTGTATATTTTTAAAAAAGTTTTATTACACATTTACAACAATTATGGTTTCTATTCTATTGTTTTTATTGTTAATTTGATAAAGCAATTCATTTGATCAAAAGTGATCGGTGTTTCCTTTGGTGTTGCCACAATATCAAAAATATTAATTTTATTTTACTGGAAAGTTGTAATAACGAAAAGAAGTTAAAGGTAACTTTACTGCTCACTTTAGCTAAAGTCACCTTTAACTAACATTTACTTTAAGAGCAAGTTGTAATAATGGCCCTTAGAATAACAACAAGAACAATATAAAAACATCATAATTTTCATTTTTTTTTTTAATTTTTCAGAGATTTCCCGGGACCAGTTCCACCGGTTTTAAAGATTTTTGAAACCAGAAACTTCCCGTGATCTGGATGAATCACTCTCAGTAAAAATTATTACCCTAGCTGTCCTATTGAGGCCGTGATCGTGACAAGAACAACATAGAAAATCATATTTTTTCAAGACTTTTTTTAGTTCTTCATTCAGAGCTCGGGCCCTGTTCAACCGATTTGGACGATTTAAACAGAAAACTTCTCAGAAAGTCAGTTAAGCATTTTTTATGCAAAAGAGCACCCTAGCTGCCCCACTGAAGTTGTCATCGTGATTTCCACAGACGGACAGACGGACATCGCTATATCAACTCCGCTTGTTATAAGGATCACAAATATATGTATTTTATGGGTCCAGAATTTTTTTTAATTATTGCAAACGTAATGACAAACTTATGTATACCCTCTGCACACTGGGGTGGAGTGTATAAAAATGACGCCAAAGTTGAAAAAACCAGAAAAAATAAAATTAAAGTCAGATATAATTAAGAGATTATATATTTGGAAAGGCACGTTTTTTTTTTCTTTCTGAAACCATTTAAAAAATAAATATCGGCTAAAAACCAACTAAGTTACCTGGTCACAAATACTTGTACCTACCCAAAAACGGTTCTATTGTGTCACGAAAAAGGCATAAGTCTCTGCAGATTTATGTGGAGAAACATATTTTAAAAAGTAGAATCTCTTCCTATAAGCAGCCTTTTTCGAAATATGAGATCGTGTTTAAAGGAAAAATTCAGGAAAGTGTATAAATATTTCTGCTGAATTAGATCATAACACGTTGATAAGCAGACGTTATCGAATTCTGTTTTTTTGTATAAAAAATCCCAATTTCAGATTTTTTGTGTTAATAAGAAAAATGTGACGATTTTTTTTTTAAATAAATCCCTGCAAAACTGTTCTACAAAGTACTCATTGTTTAAACAGAAATTTGAATTATAAGCCAGGAACTAAGTTCTGAAAAACCAAGAACTCATCTCATATGGTAACTGATGATTGCAAGATTTCACTTTGTGTTTAGGAGTTGATTTTTGCCCTTTAATTTGCTCTATTTAATTTGAGTATTGTAACCAACAATATGTGCGTAAGTAGGGAATCTTTTTTCTCTCATGAAAAGCTCTAAGCATTGCCTTTTAATTTCCATAAAGTTACATCTACTAACAAGACTTATAATTATTCTTATTTTTTTATCTTTAAACTTATTACATAAGTAAGTCATGAGGCTTAGAGCCAAAGAATAATTTATTGAATTGAATGAAACTAAATCTGAAACTTTTCGCACAAAACAAATTAATTTTGTTCCACTTTAAGTCATAAAAATACATTTCCTAGCAATCATTAAAATGTGGGGTAAATAAATGCAACAAAGTGGTTTTAATGAGAGCACTATAAAGCTCTACTATATGGAACCCAGCACTTTAAATTTGAAATGTGAGATTGTGTGTATAAACAGAAACATACAAAAAAAAGCATACAAGTATGCGTTCGTAAATGTACTAACAAATCACGCAAAATAAAACTGTACGAGTAGAACACAATACGTTCTTTAACAGATGCTAATAAACAGTCGTTCACTTATCAGATACACACAGTTGAATAGCAAAGAGACAAGTGTAAAGTAATGAGGTCACTGCTCGAGGATGTGTCATTAAGCTTTAGATTTCCATTAATATTTTTTGCCACACATTTCTTTTCATCTATTTTTGTTGTTGTTGGTTCCTAAATGTATACATATAAGAGTCTATCTTGACAAAAGCATTTGCAGTTCTTTTTAACAGTAACATATGCAGGTTTGATTCATATTCCTTAAAAAAAATTAGTTCAAGCTTTAACCTTTTGAAGTTGGACGGCATTTAAAAATTTAACAGTGTAACGAAGTTTGTTATTTCCATGATAATTTGTAGAATAAAGAGCAAAATTAGGATTTTTGATTCATACCAATTATTTGCGTTAGCGCCTTTATGACCTTCGAAAGGCTTTTAAAATATATTGAAATTCAATATGACAACAATTTAAAAAATATAGTTTGAGCATTAAAAAATCAAATGCTAATTTACTGTCTTCAAATTGTCCTAATACAAAGTTATTATTGAGTTATTATAAAAAGCCGTGTTTACTACTAAAGCATTTAGAGATTGACAATTATAAAACATGAAACCAAAACAAGTGGCAACATTGCACAAATCTCGCAAAAGTCGAAATGCATCAAATCATGCGCGTAAAAAAAGTAACCAGTTGTAGCACATAATTCTTTGATTCTTATACCCTATACCACTATATGGTTTGGGTATAATGACTTTGTGCTGCTGTTTGTAACTACCAAAAATATTTGACTTAGACACATCTTTTATTATTCCGATCGACTCAGAATCACTTTCTAACTCGATATAGCGATGTCCGTCCGTCTGTGTGTCCATGTAAATCTTTTAATCAAACTACAGGTCACAAATATGAGTATATTTTGATGAAATTTGGTATGTGAACTTTTACCGGCCATAGGATGAACGCTAATGATATTGGCGAAATTCGGTCCATGTTCAGACCTAGTGTCCATACAAATAACCCCAATGAAATCGACATAAATTGCCATAAGATCCAAATTACCATATAGATCTCAGTCAAATTGGGCTTTTATGTGTTTATTGTATCCACTAATCAGAAATCCAAAAATAATGCCTATAGGACAATTCTTATTCATAGGCCCCATATAGAGCTGCTTCCCGATTTTCACTAAAATCAATCAAAAAACAAGTAAGAAAATGTTAGTCGGTCTAGACCGAAAATTATACAAACAAAATTTGCGAAAATTATACAAACAAAATTTGAGATGAATCAGTGCAATATTTTTGTTTTTTGATAGATTTAAGTGAATATCGGGAAGTAGCTCTATATGGGGCCTATGACTAAGAGTTGTCCCATAGAGATTGTTTTGGATTATTTATTAATGGATGTAATAAACACATACAAACCCAATTTGAGTAAGATCTATACGACAATTTGGATCTTATGGCAATTTATGTCGATTTTATAGGGGTCATTTGTATGGGGGCTAGGTCTGAACATGGACCGATTCTCTCCAATTTCAACAGAGTTCATCCCATGGCCAATGAAATCTTATGTACCAAACTTCATCAAAATATATTTATATTTGCGACTTGCAATTTGATTACAAGGTTTACATGGACACATAGACGGACGGACGCACGGATATTGCTAACCTTCATCTCACCCTTGTGTGAAAAACCACACAATACTTAAATATTTTGTACATAAAAAAAATAATAATTAAGCAATGTTCATGAAATTTCTTGACTTTTCCTGTCTCATCAATTTTATACAGAAAACGTATTAATTGATTCAAAAATATTTTTTTACAACGAGATATTTAACAAGTAAGAAAATTATAGTCGGTCTAGACCGACTATACGATACCCTATACCATGCCCTATCTCTTAGGCCCAACTAACTGGACATAGAAAATAAGCAAAAACCAAATTTGAGTCTGATTTTTATTAATTTTTTGGCTGGAGATATGAAAAAGTTCATATCGGATGCTATATCTATATGGGGACTAGGTCCAAAAATGGACCGATCCTGATTATGTTTGCTAAAGTCTCCTGTATTTTGCAAAAATATATACAAACAAAATCTGAGAAGAATCAGTGCAATATTTTTGTTTTTTAATAGATTTAAGTGAAGATCGGGAAGCAGCTCTATATGGGGCCAAAGGTATCATTTTTGGACCATTCATTAGTGGACGTAATGAACGCATACAAAACCCAATTTGAGTAAGATCTATATGACAATTTGGATCTTATGGCAATTTATGCCGATTTCATAGGGGTAATTTGTATGGGGGCTAGGTCTGAACGTGGACCGATTCTCACCAATTTCAATAGCTTTCATCCCATGGTAGATAAAAGCTCATATGCCAAATTTCATCAAAATATATTCATATTTGCGACCTGCAGTTTGATTAAAAGCTTTACATGGACACACAGACGGACGGACGGACGGACGGACGGACATTGTTAAATCAACTCAGAAAGTGATTCTGATCCGATCGGTATAATTAAAGATGGGTCTAGGTCAAATATTTTTGGTTGTTACAAACAGCAGCACAAAGTCATTATACCCAAACCACATAGTGGTATAGGGTATAAAAAGTGACGTTGCTTACCTTGGTGTGTGGTTTTCCGCACATATGTAATTTATATATATTTCGCACTAGGAAAATAATTTGTTGCCCTCAAATTTCCATTCCTATTGATGTTCTGATAAACTGACAATGCGAAGAGTTTTCTTGCCGTAGCTTGGAATATCTCTTGTATTAGCAACAATTTACAAAATGAATCCGTGGGGGAGCCCAGTTGCTCAATAGCACATTCCACACCTTCAATGTTTCGTGAGCCTTCAGAATCTGGAGAGCGCTCATCAGTATCATTCGGCATTACTCCAAAAAGAACAAAATGTGTTTCTCTGAATATCGAAGGAAAAGCTAGATGTTGTGTTGTGTCAAAAACGGTGGATTCTGGTACCTAAAAGGGTGTAGAAACTTTAAATGCGTTTTTTTTTTATCAAAACTTAATTTTCACACACTAGGTCCCTTTTCTCGGAGCACGTCACATAGGTTATTACGAAAAGTCGAAAACTAAGAACAATGTATATAAAACGATGTGCTGCTTCTGCCAAAAAGGTAAGCATGCTAATAACCCTAATGTTTGTTTAAAATGTGCTGAAGGGAAACTAATTTGATGTAATAGATAACAATATATAAAAATATATGTTATTGATGGTAAATCACGATTTTAAATATAAAAAAAATAGGTTGCTAGTGCAAAATATGTAGACATCCGATATGTGTGGAAAACGACACACGAGGGTAAACAACGTAAGTTTTTTGAGGGTGAGATGAAGGTTAAATCGACTCGAAAGTGATTCAAATATTTTTGGTTGTTACAAACAGCAGAACAGAGTCATTATACTCAAACCACATGGTGGTATAGGGTATAACAAAAATATTGCAGATTTTTCTCAAATTTAGTTTGTATATATTTTTTCAAAATATTAGTGACTTTACCAAATATGGTCAGAGTCGGACCATTTTCCGACCCAGTCTTTATATATATATGGCACCCGATATGCACTTTTTCATATCTGCAGTCAAAAAAATTAATAACAATGCCACTCAAATTTGGTTTATGCTTATTTTCTATATCTAATTAGTTGGACTCAAACACATGGTATAGGGTATCGTATAGTCGGCCTAGACCGACTATAATTTTCTTACTTGTTTATATTTCGGAGAAGAACCATAATTTTTTGTGATAAATTTGTAATGATTATGTGGTTAACTTCACCAAAAATTATTCTTATGAAGTTTTTGCTAATTAGTAATAATTAAAAAGATCTAAAAGAAATTATTCCCACTATGGAAAAGCAAACATCGCCTGATACTCGGAAACTTATATTAAATCTATATATATATAAATCATTTTCTGTGTGTTTGTTTGTTTGAGGTACTAAGGGAAGCGCTTGGTTAAAGTGGGAAAGTGCATGCTAAATTATGGGAAAATGCCTGCTAAGTCTATAGGAAATGCATGATAAATGGTAAAAATGCATGTCAAGAATGGCAAAATGTTTGCTAAATTTGGCCAAATTTATGGGAAAATGCATGCTAAAAATGGGAATTTTTCTGCTAAAAATGAGAAAAATTTGCATGCTAAATGTAGGGAAATTGCATGCTAAATGTAAGGAAATTGCATGCCGAATTAAGAAAAATGATTTTTAAAAGCTGCAAATAAAAACAGTCTTTCGAGAAAACAATAACATGCACATGACATGCATTTTTACCGTTTAGCATGCATTTCCTATTGACTTAGCCATTTTCCCATAATGTAGCATGCATTTTCCCATTTCTGTACAGCAAATCCAATTCTCTCTTTGTTTGACCACTATACAAATTTTTATTTGTTAACGGTTTTCTCTGAAATTTAGTACATACAATCTCTGTACCCAGGTAAGGAAACCACATGCCTCTTATCGGCCATACCTACTCTAATGCCCACTTTTTATATACAATTCATTTTCTGTGTTTTCGTATATTTGCTCGCTATAAAAATTTAAACTTTTCCACGAGTTTCTACGAAATTTGGTATACACGATTATTACCAGCCACGCCTACTTTTACGCCCACTTTTTTTAATTTTTTGCGGATTTCGCTCGAATTTACTGCACATTATTCTCATATCACAGGCAAGGTCGTCATATATTTTTATCGGCCACGCCCACTTTTTTGATCTGAAAAATATATTTTGGCGATTAAAATAATCTGAGTGTGGAAGCTTCCCTTTTTTAGTAAACCAGTTATATTATACCATATATTCAGTATGTATGGGCGGTGCCACGCCCACCACTCCGATCACGCCCATTTTTTGTCTAACTGTTCACATTAATAACTTACATAAAGTCTCAAGACTCAAGATGACATCAGGCAAATTTAAAATATATATAATATGGAACTATTGGGAGGTACCACGCCCACTTATCTGATCCCGCCCATTTTCGGCGTAGCTACAAATATTAACAACAGGTGACCTCATACAAATTTGCAAAGCTCTACCTATCATAATATTCAATATATGTATATGATATTAAAAATTTACTTTTTGTGGGACGTGCCACGCCCACAAAAAATATTAAAAAACTTATATCCTATAGCACTTTCCATATCCGCAGTAAGACTCTGTGAAAATTTCAGGAAGATCGGATGGGAAGTTACGGAGATAACCTCCTACAAACAAACAACCAACCAAACAAACACACATTACCTCTTTATTATATTAGTATAGATTGCAAGAATTGAAATCGTTCGATAATTCCCAAATTTATTAGAAGCAATTGCTTTAGTTATGGATGCAACTTCCTGAGCCATCTTATGAAATATTGTTTTGTTATTTCATGGATACCATTTTCGGCGTAATCATGTGAAAACCGGGTCTCTTTTTTGATTCCTAATTATCTAACATATCACCAATTTTTGTTCTTTCAGTCGCTTCCAACTGGAATCTTGCAGCACGAGTTACAAATTTTTATGCCCTTTACCACTATGTGGTTTGGGTATAATGACTGTGTGCTGCTGTTTGTAACTACCAAAAATATTTGACCTAGACCCATCTTTTATTATACCGATCGAATTCCGATTCGATTTAACGATGTCCGTCCGTCCGTCCGTCTGTGTGTCCATGTAAAGCTTGTAATCAAACTGCAGGTCGCAAATATGAATATATTTTGATGAGATTTGGTATATAAGCTTTCATCGGCCATGGGATGAACGCTATTGAAATTAGTGAGAATCGGTCCATGTTCAGACCTAGCCCCCATACAAATGACCCCTATGAAATCAACATAAATTTCCATAAGATCAAAATTATCATATAAATCTTAGTCAAATTGGGTTTGTATGTGTTTATTACATCCATTAGTCAGTAGTTCAAAATTGATCCCTATGGGACAACTCTTAGACATAGGCCCCATATAGAGCTGCTTCCCGATCTTCACTTAAATCTTTCAAAAAACATATATATTGCACGGATTCTTTTCAAATTTTGTTTGTATATAATTTTGCAAAATACAAGAGACTTTACCAAACATGGTCAGGATCGGTCCATTTTTGGGCCCTATCCCCATATAGATATAGCATCCCATATGAACTTTTTCATATCTGTAGCAAAAAAATTAACAAAAATCCCACTCAAATTTGGTTTATGCTTATTTTCTATGTCCAGTTAGTTGGGTCTATGAGATAGGGTCTCTAAGCGCATGGTATAGGGTATGGTATAGTCGGTCTAGACCGACTATAATTTTCTTACTTGTTTAAACATGTCATTGTTATCGAGAGAGGTATATATTTGTGGTATGTTATCTGGTATATTTTGAACTTGATCAATAAAGTGCTAGTAAAATATTTAAATTTTTTCTATACAGACCAGAATCATGAGAACTTTGAGCTGACCTTTGTAACCAACAAACATATATCACTAGAACCGGCAGTTAATTATACCGTCGATTAAGAATAATATTCTGAATCGATTTAGCGATGGTCGTACATCAGTCTGTGCATCACTCTATCTGTCTTTCTGTGTGTCCACTAAATATTTTAATTAAGCCACAAGTCACATATATGAATAAATTTTGATTAAATTTTTTATGGTCGACCATAGCATGAATGGAGCTGTAATCATAGAAAATCAAATAACCAATATAATTTAAAAATTGCCCCTAGATCCACCCAATAATACTGATTTCGGTCAAATTAGGTTTCTGTATGTTTTGTTATCAACAAGCACTCCAAAAATCAATCCTCTTTGACCATGTATATATATAGTCTCTCTATGAATCTGCTTCCCTATTTTCACCCAATTCTATTAAAAAAATAATTTTATAAAAATTTTCAAAAATTTGGTTTGCTTATAACCTTAAAAGAAATAATCTAACCCATAAAAGCAACGTTTCTATTAAAACTCTTTCTTTCCTTATGTATATGAGTTTTGAATATCTCCGTGACTGTGAGTGACTGTGTGTGACTCTCTTAAAATTAATCTTTGGCCACAACAAGTCTATGGACAAAGTTTCAGATCCATCGGGTGAGGGGAAGTGGGGTTTTAATCTATCCGAGACTGTGCGTGCCTATGTCAAAGTTAATCTTTTTTCACAGAAAGTCTATCGACCACGTTTTAGATCGATCGGATAAGCGAAATCACTCCGTAACTGTGCATGACTATGCGTGACTGCGCGTGACTATGTCGAAGTTCATCTTTCTTCACAGTAATTATATCGACCAAGTTTCTTATCGATCGGATGAGGGGAAATGACATTTAGATAACTCCGTGATTGTGCGTGACCATGCGTGACTGTGCGGGACTATGTCGAAGTTCATCTTTCTTTACAGCAAGTGTATGGACCAAGTTTTAGATCGATCGGATGAGGGGAAATGACATTTAAATCACTCCGTGGCTGTACGTGACCACGCGTGACTGTGCGTGACTACCCCAAAGTTAATCTGTAGTCACGACAACACTATGGGCCAAGTTTCAAATCAATTGGATAATTGGGAATGGGGTCCACCCATGGCAGACAGACAGACAGAGAGTATGAGTTGAAAGAAAGAGTTTAAAAATAAGTACCTTCCGGAATTATGTCCCATGCAGAATTAGTCCCCATGCAAAAATAGCATGTGATATGAACTTGTTCATATTGGCAGACAAAAAGAATTTTGCATTTAATACGTTTTATTCCCTACTTTTAATTCAATACGTTTTCTATTGAAGTTAAACTTTCTGCCGTGAAGTCAGTATACCGTTTGCAATAATAAGAACAACAATTATTAACCACCTGTGGTTAAACTGTATGAATTACTATCGTCCTACTGCTCACCATTGATCCTCAAATCTATCGCCATAATTGACAAAACTTACTAGTTTTGAACCATATTGGGTTTGATTCTCATCGACCATTTTACGCAAATGAAAATTTGACAATAAATAGCATTGTGGAACAAATTCAGGTTAGCAAAAGTAGGGCCGATTCTGAGAGTGAGGGGCTAAATTAGAAGACCCGTATCGCGGCGTTTGTTTATGTTAGTTCGATTTTTTTCTTAATCGACCTTCGAACTTTGCAGTCAAATGCCGATTTTCAGCATATTGTTTATATGGTTTTTGGGCTAAAACTCGTCGACTAATTGATATTTTTTCAATCTGTAAAAGCCAAATTATTGCTAGAGACCTGTGCAACAATTAAAACTTTAAAAAAAAAAAATGATTTAGATAATTTTTGTGGTGCTTATGAAGCAAAATGTTGGAAAAAAAATTTTTTTTTCAGGCATTTTGAGAATATTTTCTACAAAACTAATTCCTTTTTGCCTTGTGTTCGATCTATAATATGCTTCTCAGTTTCTTCAATAAATTTCATTTGAAAAGAAAATGGTCTTAGTCGACAATTTGCGTTAAAAATCCCAAAACCATTAAATAAATAGCGATTTAGGTAGAAGTAATTAAAAAGGGAAGTTCCAAGAATTAGGAATTAGTAAAACAACTTTTTTGTTTTCAACCACCGCACATGTAGCGATTATTTTTATTTCGTACAAGCGAACTCATTTCAAAAATTAAGATTCAGTTAAGACTCGAAACTCAGCCGAAGCTGATGTCTTTTAATTCTCGCTCGGTCGTGATAAAAGTCGCTATTAATTTTTTTTGGAACTTATTTCATTTTGTGAGTGATTTAAGTTAAGTGCATCGGTTTCATAAAAATAACAAAAAAAACATTGTAATATATATTGTATTAAAAATGTCGGAACCAAAATGTAAAATGGATCATTTTTGTAATGTTTGTGGACGTTTCATAGCAAGCGATGAAAAATGTGGCAATGCGAGCGATTTTTTTTTTTTTTTTTGGAAGCCTATAAACAATATTTCTTCTAAGCCCATTTTCTTTTGAAATGAAATTTATTGAAGAAATTGAGAAGCATATTATAGATCGAACACAAAGCAAAAAGGAATTAGTTTTGTGGAAAATATTTTCAAAATGCCTGAAAAAAAATTATTTTTCCAACATTTTGCTTCATAAGCACCACAAAAATTTTCTAATCAATTTTTTTTTTTTTAATTTTAATTGGTGCACAGATCTCTAGCAATAATTTGGCTTTTACAGATTGAAAATATATCAATTAGTCGACGAGTTATAGCCAAAAAACCATATAAACAATATGCTGAAAATCGGCATTTGAATGCAAAGTTCGAAGGTCGATTAAAAAAAAATCGAACTAACATAAACAAACGCCGCGATACGGGTCTTCTAATTCAGCCTCTATTTTCACCCCTCACTCTCAGAATCGACGTAACTTTTGCTAACTGAATTTTTTCCACAGTGTAGTTGTAAAATATTGCAAACTTTTTTAAAACTTCAAAATATTGTAAATTTCTTCAGTCGGTTTTTACAGTGCGTCGCACTGTGCATATGAAAAGTAATCTTCAAGATGAATTCATCCCAAAATTTGTTACGGGAATAAGGCCAATTATAGTTTATGTTTTATTATATTTTGTTATCTCGTATTTATGTTTAATATCACACGTTTATAAGAAAAATCTTTTCTTTTGTATTTACTATTTATTTACATGAATGAATCTTAAAAATTATCTTTATATATATATATTCAAGTAGGCTTGTTCACTTTATAAAAACTTCTTTATTATAAAATATATCTTTTGCTTTTATGCTTGTTTAGTTTTATTTTTTTTAATATATTTTTTTTCATATTATGACTTCCTTTTAATATATTATATTTTACAGGTCCAATGACATTACGTCTAGTATGATTAGAGTTTTCTGCAAACAATATTTGTCGTATTAATTATCAAAGGTTGAGTTAAAAGATCGAGGATCGAAATTCAATATTTGCAACAGTTACAAACAAAGTTATTGTAGTCTACACATACGGTATGTTATGTTTGACGTAGACCCTTTGGGATATATGAATGTCGAGTTCTTGATAGACTGGGATTACAGTCCCTTCTGTGCTTTGAGACAAACTAATCCCCACTGCCACAATCGTTGCTGACTTCGTCAGACACGGAATTTTCAATGTCACTGCTCAAGGTTTTCGATAATTTGGAAATTTACGTTCTTTGTTCATCCATGAGTTTGATAGACCTTTGAGACTTAAATGGAAATCATATAATGAATATATATTACGTAGAAATTTACGAACTTCATTTTTAGTATTCTGAAAAATATTGTCTTGGCCTGCTTGTAGGTTTTCTTGGAGCACGATATCAACGAACACATTTGATCGAAATTATCGAATCCATAATATAATATCAGGGTTATAATATAATATCATGCCTGGACCAATTGTGTCATCAATCGTAACTTTTTCATAAGAGGAAAATAGCAAACAGACAATTTTAGATGGCTTAGGTATGCACGATAAAAGAGTTAAAGGGCCATAGCAAAATATGGTAATTCCAATTTGTCGTACTCGGGGATTTGTCAATTATCCCTGTATTTTTTATTTATTAGATATTATGGTTCCCAAAAGAGACAGGTTGAAAAGTTATTTAAGAAAACCCCTTTACTAAAGGAGCAGCAGTGAACCAATTATCACGTGTCATATATCGACATTAGTTTCATGACATAACACTCTCCTAATGGAGGACAGATATTTTTTTCGCTTTTTTTTCAGATATGGAATTGCATTAAACATATACTCGTAGTAACGTCGCATATCGTTGGAATTTTGATTCCGTATTTGGTTGTCTTGTATGGAACATATATTTTAAGTGGACAGCTACTACTAAAGTTGTTCATCAACTTTAGTATGCGACCTGGGTACGCAAAAAGTTCGGCATTATTTTATAAAGGCTTTTCATATCATCCTGACATGCACGAATGCATCAGTTGTATAAAGGTCAGGTCGCATTGCTTTATCTTCCATTTTAAGACATCGAATTAGAAAGTCGAATTTATCGCAACTCATGGTTGCCGTATTTGGGTGGCCCTTAATAAAAAAAAAAGTGTTCAAACTCTCGGTCGCACCACAAAGAAATATGCGAATATCAAAAAAAGTAAGAAATACAAAGTTTTGGGCCACTCAAAAAACTTTTAGAGGTGGCTGAACGCAATTGAAAATTTCAAGTGTCTTTATATGGGAAAAATATCACTTTTTTCAGATTTTACCAAAATGTCGTTCTACTGTTTAATTCTTCCGACACTGGGGGCTTAAATAAATAGAAATTAACCGAATTATTTTTCTTAAATTCCAAATAGTGGTTTCATCGAATTTAATAGAAAAATTCATTTTCGGTCATTTTTATTTAAAAATATCTTAAAATTGTAAGCTGGCCTTGGCAAATAATGGGTTATCGTTTTCGGATTTATCCAAAATTTCTGGAACAGCAGTTCCACACATTTGGTTATTATATTTTATATATCGCATCTAAAAATTAAACAGCACTTACAAAATATTTGAATTTTTGAATAAATTGTCTTTTATTGTCTTGGGGTCATATGTGACCCCAAGTCCAAAGGGGTTATTCGGGTCATATTATATGTTTCTGAAACCCTAGACTGTTAAGATAAAACATAACATTTAAAAGAAGACAAGTGATGAATTTTTGATACAAAGTATTTAGAAAGAGTACATTTACAGAATATTTTACAAAATTCGCATTTTTCTCGAAATCCGCAAAAACAAAATTCTTGTTAAAAAAATTCTGGCATAGGCCTTTACCTAGAAATGAACGCAGTAAATCCTAAACTTGCATTTAACAAGACCTTGAAGATCCAGATTAATTTTTTTTAAGTTTTTAAAGAAAATTTTTCAACAACTTATCGGAGAACTTAAACTATAGCACGAAATTTTCGTAAAATCTGAAAGAAAGTCATATTTTCCCCATATAAAACACACTTGAAATTTTCAATCGCGTTGAGCCACCTCTAAATGTTTTTTGATTGGCCCAAAACTTTGTAATTTTCAATTTTTTTGCTATTCGCACATTTCTAGGGGGTGCGAAAGAGAGTTTGAACACTTTTTTTCTCCATATAATGAAGGGTCACCCTAAGGAGATATTGTTGAATAGCTCATCGGGTGAATTCAGCAGAATCTATAATATTAATAGGCAAGGCTATTTCCTATGACCTCTTCAACGCTTTAAGTTATGAACCAATTTTGACAAAAGAAATATACCATTTGAAAGGTATTTTTTTGCCAAGCCTGTACCATCATTACAGATGTGGACCATCTGGTTATTTATTTTTTTTTTTTGAGTAATAATCATTTAAAGCTGCTACTAACACATACATAATTTTGGTTTTCTATTTGATGTCTAAAACCCAAATAATTTCGTAAGCGTATGAGTGATATTAATTATACGTATAAGTGATTTGTTCTAAAAATTTAATTTTGAATTAATGTGTAATTCCATTTGGAAGAACTGATCCGAAAACGGTTAAATTTTACGTTTTTAGACCACACAAATATTAAAGGATTTAAACAAAATATCGACAATATTTTCGCACAAATGTTTTGTTAACTAAAAAAAAAAAAAATATTCAATGTGTTCAACTGAAAAAATATTCATATAATAATCTATTGTTTTATTTATGCAATTTATGAGAGCAAATTTTATTTTATTTAATAAAATTAGTTTAAATTTATATGAAATATATACAACCATTGACCAATTTTTTTCTTTTGTTAGAATTTTGTGTCATAGAAACGAATACATGTTCATTTTTTGTAGATATTTATTCAATTACACTGATAAACAAAATTTATATCTAGCAATAACACAAAATGTTTAAGGCCATACAAAAATATGCAAATATAATAAAAAATAAATTAATATAAAAAAAAACAATAAAAGTGGCAATGAAAAACGGATTCCCTTTAACGAAAAATAAGTTAATAAGTTGAGGAGACTTCTGTAGATAGAAAAAAAATATTTTTTTTTTTCAAGTCTAGCAAGGCAGAAAATATCTTGGCATCCATTTATGGAGATTGGGTGCTAAAGATTTAGCGACCCTTACCCAAATTGGTTGCGCACCCCTATTGTAGCGCAAAATATGAAGTGGGCTAATAGTCACAAATATGATGCAAAAATATTTGATTTTGAATCAAATGGACATCTGTAAAGTTTTTTAAAAATTGTGTATTGTGTTTGAAAGCACGAAGTTCTATTTAAAGGGCAAATAAAACTACATGAAAATGTAAGTTGTGCATCTTCTTATTAATCTTGTGTCGAAGAACAACTTTTTGTGGTAATTAAATTAATAGTTGAATTGAGGACAACATTGCTAAAGGAAAAGCCATAGTTGACGTCATGAACAACTCTGATATGAAGTCGGCAATTGTTTTGATAAACTGAAGTTTGGTATCTGAATCGATGGCATCTTCAAAATTTTTAAAATTTTCCAAATACCTGTTACCACTAGTAAACAAAGATACATAGCAATGCCTTAGCTTCGATTCCAATCTCTCCTTCAGGCAATTGTGAAGTCTGTCCTTGTTGGAAGCCAAAAAATTATGCTTTGATTCAGCACATTGCTAATATTTCAAGCGAGTACGTGGTTTTTGGCTGAAAACCCCACACATTACTAAATACGATCTGTTTACTTTAATTAAATGCAGCAGTCCAGCATGTTTGAGAGATGATTTATCACAGTATTTGTTGGTATCTTTTTTAAATGTAAGCAACTATATTCACTTTGTAGTTACATTAATCAAAAATCATAATGGAAACAAAATATGGATGACACTATTAAAATATGACAATATGCTGAGGAATTATGAAAAAATAGCGGCCGTCTTACTGTTTGCGGTAAGTGCGATATTGGTCTCAGTATAAAGTTGGTTGCAGATTATAATCAAAAAGCCATAAAAAAAAATTTTTTATTATATTTTTCAGTAACATAGCTGACGCGTCAGACGTTGTCGTTTCCAACTTCAATTAATACTTTTTTTTTTATTTTGTGACAAACAAAGGAAAAAAAAGAGAAATAAACGTAGTTTTATATTGAACATTTTTATTCATTGCAATGCTCTAATAATAAACGACATTTTGTTTTGTCTGACACGGAACAGGCAATATACAACTGACCATGCGAGAAACATGGATTTTCAAGGTTAATGCCGCAAACACTCTGTAACTGTACTTGCGATTTTTTATAGTCATAGCGGACGCAAGCCGCACTGGGAACTTCAAGCACTTAAAGTTGAATGGCATGTCGGTCGAAATCATTGGGATAACATCATAGTGACTTCTCCTTTATATTTTAAAACTGTTGCTTCGGCGATATTGTTCATCAGGTTTTTCACTGCAAGTCGGTGCATTACAAAGGTATTGGTTGATATTTTTCAATATTACAATACCGATCCGACTTTCAGTTGCAGGTTGTGAGGCGGTAATACTGTCAAATGCAGCGAGTTTAAAAACTCTTGGAGAGTTGACGAAAAGTTCTTGGGTAGTAATATAACCCACCGGTCTTAAATTCGGTGGGTTGGCAAAAATCAACGGCCATTTTTCTATTTCCAATCTCGAGGAATCTATGTATATAAAATTCATTTTCTGTTTGTTTGATTGTCTGAAATTTGGTACATACGATCTCTGTACTCCGGAAAAGGTCACCATATGATTCACTCCGGCCACGCCTTCTTTTGCGTCGCATTTTTGTATACAATTCCTTTTCTGTTTTTTGGTTTATTTGTTCGATATACATTTTTTTTTTAAACGGATTTCTCTGAAATTTGGTAAGCACGATCTCTTTACTCCAGGGAAGGTCGCCGTATGATGCTTTCCGGCCACGCCTACCTTAACGCCCACTTATATGTATATAAAATTTATTTTTTCCTTTTATTTGTTACTTTGTTTGACTGCTATACAAAGTTTTATTTTTCAACGGCTTTCTGTGAAATTTGGAACACGTGATCTCTGTACCCCAGCGAAGGTCGTACTGTACACCTTTCTCACTATGCCTAGCACTACGTCCACTTTTTTATAAAATTCATCTTTTGTTGTTTGGTATATTTGTCTGCTATACAAATTTGTATTATTCAACGGGTTTCTCAGAAATTTGGTTCACACGGTAATAACTTCACGATGCACAAATTCCCCCAATTTAAAAAAGGTCCCCAAAAGAGATGCACAAA
Organism: Cordilura impudica; assembly: GCA_963682025.1. Taxonomy (NCBI): domain Eukaryota; kingdom Metazoa; phylum Arthropoda; class Insecta; order Diptera; family Scathophagidae; genus Cordilura; species Cordilura impudica. Next base: position 60,226,557 of record OY821518.1, on the reverse strand, counting down.
TTCCCCATTTTTTTTAAAAACGAAATAAAAAATGAACTTACTTCCAAAATTCAGTCATAAATTTTTACATATTTGTGCTTAACAAATTTTGCTAAATATTTATTTAAATAAAAATTTGGATACTGGTCTCAATATCTGTCCTGCAATAAACGCATTTAAATTCTGTATTCTTTCCAATATCAACATTTCGGTGCGCTGAAGCAGCGTGCTGACGCCGACGCTACGCGCACGCGGAACACAGCTTAGCTAGAATATCGGAATGATCTGAAAAATATATTTTTGCAAATCAAATAAGTTGACAACAACTATGCAGCAGCACGCGTGTGGCTGCCAAACGTGCGGAAGCGGCGCACGGACGGGGACGCGAAGCGTTGGCGGAACACAGCTTAGTTAAAATATCGGAATGACCTGAAAAATATATTTTGGCGATCAAAATGAGTTGAGGAGAAGTTCGCGGCAGCACGGAATTTGCGCGGTGCCGCCCGCGGATGCGTACGCGACGCTCTCTCGGAACACAGCTCAGCTAAAATATCGGAATGATCTGAAAAATATATTTTGGCGATAAAATAAATTGACGCTAACTGCGCTGCAGCACGGGTGTAGCTGTCAAACGCGCGGATACGACTCGCTCGCGGAACACGGCTCAGTGAAAAGTCTTATGATAAATTTTATCTACGTATGTGCAATAATTACCTTTTAATTCAAATAGGGTACACATATACCATAAACAGTTACTTAAAGCAACCTTGCGACACAATTTTAAACGTCTCATTAATTTTCCATATTTGAAACTTCTATGAATTTGACGTCTCTGCTCAACGATTATCACTTATTGAATGAAGTAACTCAATTTTTAAAAGTTCTGATTCCTTTAATTTGCAAACGATTCCGTTTTATTTGATGTTTACAAAACGAATAAACTTAAAAAAAAACTTAAATCGGTTTCGCAGCTTATATTTGGAGCATTTTTGCTGTAACGCCTTACAAAAAACTTCTAAATTAAAAAATTTTAAATTTTTGAATTGAAAAAGGAAACGAATTTACTCCCAAAAAAATAAACGCTAACTTTGGGGAATTTCTTCATCATGAACAAATCACAATCCAATACAAATTTTTGTGTAGAAAGTTAATTTTGTTGGGGAATTTGTTCATTAGGGACTAAGTACTCAGCGCCTGGTAAGCATAGTGAAGTCAAAGTCAAAGTTCAAGTCAAAGTCCATTGGATCCCGGGCAAGACCGGCTAACAGTAGCTAGTTGTTTTGTAAAATACTTCTCTAGATTGCTCGTTGTATATGTCAACACGCACGTTCGTACTCAATTTGGTTTTCTGGATGCGTTTCCACAAAACAGACGACTTCAATCACTTAGTTCATAGGCTGACATTGGTCGTGGAATCACAGGTAGGATATGGTAAAAATCACCTGCCAACAGAATCATCGTTCCACCAAGCTGGGTTTGATCGTTCCGCAGATTTTTCATCGTTTTATTCATCCCATGCGCTTAATTTGCTTTGGTGCAAAACTTTGCATATGTAACGGCTACTTGAGTAATGAGATGTCAGTTCGACCGCCTTCCAATAACGTAGCTACAATTCCTGATGAAACAAGTGCAAGTGCAATTTTATTCTAGAAGCGAATCGTTGCCTAAACCAGAGCAATCAGAAAAGTTTTTTCAGTTCTACCGAAAGCATCTAAGTCCTTCTACGTCCATCGCTCACAACGTTTGAATTAATTGCATGTTAAGATAATCACTCGATTGCTTTCTATTTCGCTTATATTTAGTCTTGTTTCATGTGTTGTTATTCGTATTGCTCTGCAGTTCGATTGGGTTGAAAATATGTTTGGTTTGTAGCATTACGAGTTCTGTGACTAAAATTCCTCCGACTTATTAGCGTTGCAATGACGCGACTAAATTTATTTTCTTTGTTCTTATTTTATAACCGGTTGTAGTTAAATTTGTAAATTTGTTTCATTTAACGAAACGATTACAATGAACTTACAATGAAATCACAATTCAACAAACTAACCACCATTTCAAAAGTTAATTTTTTCGGATATGCTAAAATATTTTTCTAATATTTTTAGAATATAATCAAAATTCAACTATGAAAATTTTTTGGACAATACATAACAGATTGGATTAATTAACAATTTAAAATTAGCAGTCAAATAATGTTTGCATACGTGAAAAAATAAATTGTGTATAAATAAAATTACCGAGCCTTTGGGAAAATCCCGAACCAACATCACGAGAGCATCACGAAAAAAACCAAAATAAAAAGTATAAACCAAATATGTAGTTCATTTTTTTAAAGCTTCTTCAGGACCATAACGAGCAACCCATAAAAAAATTTATAATTCAAAATTCGCATAGGCACAAAAACTAAGTACAAAAATTTTTTAATATTCAACGTTTTTAAAATGGACTAAAGAGTATAAAATAATTTTTCATTGCCATAAGCAGTTTTTGAAACCAATATAGATGGTCCTGATAATGTTTAATTTTGGATTTTTAATAGACGGAAATACTAGTAAGATATACAACTAAAAACGTTGGGCGCATACATTGTAAAAGTTGAACAAGTTTTTGTTCAACTATTTCTTCTGGATTTTCAAGAAGACTAAAAGCATGTGCGTATGTACATGTATTGTGTAATTGATGCGTGAGTAGTTCACATAAGAAACTAAAAGTTTGAATGTACTGCCTATTCTTTGATTTAAACTTGTTTCAACTAAAAAGTAGAACAAAATTTAACCGATATTACAATTCTGCTGCATGCTTTGTGTTTCGATATCAACTATTTTATTTATGAATTTTAGTCATTTATGCTTTGAAAGTCTAAAAAAGTTCGACAATTATTATTAAATCACTTAAGTACAAATTTATTGGAGTGAAAATTTTATGAACTGTTTTCTTAACACAACTGCTACTTACTATTATTTTGCGCCAACGTTTTGAAATTTAAATCTTACTAGTATTTCTGTCTATTAAAAATTCACAATTAAACAATATCAGGACCATCTATATTGGTTTCGAAATCTGTTTATGGCAATGAAAAATTATTTTATAGTTTTTAGTCTTGTTTCGAAAACGTTGAATATGAAAAATTTTTCGTTGCTTGGTAATTATTTTCTAGTTTCCAGTTTTGTATGTGTAAAATTTTTCAACTGATTTAAAACATTTTCATGAGCTTATAACAGAGACATGTAACTTTCAGTTTAATTTCACCTGATCATATCCGAAATAGAAGATTGTTATATCTACCTATCACCCTCTTTATTTCTCCTAATATATAAAATAAAGAAGCAAAATAAAGTTTTTAGACATTTATATTTCAATTAAATTATATTAATAATATTGCAACTTTATGGTATAAGTTGTCGCATTTTCTCCATATTTTTCAATGCCTCTTCATTGCACGGGTTTTTTGCCAGAGAGTTTGAGTGTGGTGGTTTTTGAATGTATTGAGTTTGCATGTGATGAGTTTGAGTGTGCTGAGTTTTTAGTGTGGTGAGTTTGTGTGTGATGAGTTGGATTGTAGTAGGTTTGAATGTGTTAGGTTTGAATGTGTTAGGTTTGAGTGTGGTGGGTTTGAGTGTGGTGAGTTTCAGAGTGGTGAGTTTGAGTGCGTTGAGTTACATAATACCACATATGACAAGAATCTAGGAAACAACTATTGACACCTTTATACAAAATTTCATTTATATTGCGGTGCCACGCCCACACAGAATAAATTTTGATATAATATTGCATTGTCATCCAGTTCTGAGCTACGTTTAAAATTTCAAGTCTCTAGCTTATCGGGAAGTAACTTTTAAAGCTATTTCATTATTTGTGGGCGGTGCCAAGCCCACACAGAAAAAATTTTGATAAAATATTGCTGTGTCATCCCGTTCTGAGCTATGTTTAATTTTCAAGTCTGTAGCTTATCGGGAAGTTACTTTAAAAAGTATTTCATTCTTTGTGGGCGGTGCCGAATTCTCTAAGAACCCATAACTTCGACCCAGTTCTCACATAAAAAGAAGAGCCGATGGAAAATATTTTATATTTCCGGCAAAAAATTTATGACATGGCCATTAAGTTTTAATAACAGACCATTTCTCGTAGTGCATGCCAGTCCGTACATAACATAATATTCCTACTTGTTCTCTTTAAAATGTTTTATAGTTACAATTTGTTTTAGATGTTCTCTGAATAAGTATTGTTTTGATAAACAGTGTTGCTTGTATTTAATTTTTGTTCTATATTTTTCGGTAAATGAATTTGTTTGTTATTTGCTTCAACAAGCGACAAACAGAAAAATTATACAATTTTTCTATATTTCCTTAAAAATAAAATATATAAAGTTAATGCTGTTTGGCAATGGCAGACAAATTAAATACGGAAATGTTCAACAATGGAAATAAATTGATATATTTTTGCATATATTATTATAGCAAAGCTCCTCACCTCCTGGTGCTTCATGATTTGGTGTAACAATTTTATTGATTGTCGACGTTATAAGAATTGAGAACATAGCTGCAATTAGATACGTATTGTTAATATCTGGCTTGGGTAAAGATGGAACTTCTAGAAATGAGTAAAAAAAATTGAAAATCCCACAAATGAACTCGATTGTAAATTTCGAAGAATAGTTCTTATATATTTAAAGCTTAATATAAAGAATTTTTGGTATAACTTCATAACTGTGGATAAGATATGAATTCATAACGCAAGAGTAGAGACGAAAAGCGAATAAAAGCTGCGGACTTTCCCGATAACTCAGCACTAAAAATGTGAAGATTAATTGAAACTATCAACTACATTTTTTTGCGACGCATGCAGAGTTATACACGTCAATTATGTTAAAAAGGTAAAACTAGTCTAGGAAAATATAATTCTAATTCAATGGTTGATTATAATTATTTGACATCGAAAACCTTATTTAATCAGGATAAAGCGTGTATGCACACCTGTGTCATTTCCGTGGTAAATTTCCTAAACTTAGATCTGAATTTATTCATAAACCTAAGCTCTATTCTAACTTCCTTAACGAGCGGTTGTGTACAAAATCTGTGGTTGTTACAATATAGACAAAGCCAAATCAATAAGTGAATATACGCAAATTTATAACAGTCTCTTGGACTTATCATTGAACTCTCGCACATGTAGGATAAGTTACAAATAATTAAAAGTAAAGAAAATAATAATTAGTGATGGCCCCAGGGGCCAATTCAATAAACAGGAGGCCTAGGCCTACCAACCATAAAGTTCATAAAATCACTAGACCAATCCCAGCGCATACTTTACTGAACTGGCGCTCATCATCCAATAGATTCAGCTGTTTAGCGGATCCAAACGATAAGGAAACATCACCTGTTAGTAGTATTATCGAAGAAAAACAAACAAAACTTCCACCAATTGTTGTAGAGTCAAAAACCAGTCTTAAAGCACTACAGAAACCATTTGGTAAAGACTGTACTTTACGGCAGGTAAATTTAAAAATCACCCATGTAACAAGGAAAATCGTATTCTAGGGATCAAAATAAGAATCTTTAGCCGAGGAACCATTCCTCTAAAACGAATTCTGATATCCCGACTTTTGACCTGTCTGTCTGTCTCTCTCACTCTGACTCATTTTGGACATAGTCCCCATATGGATATAGCATCCGATATGAACTTTTTCATATCTGCAGCCAAAAAAATTAATAATAATCCCACTCAAATTTGGTTTTTGCTTATTTTCTATGTCCAGTTAGTTGGGCCTAAGAGATAGGGTTTCTAAACGCATGGTATAGGGTAACGTATAGTCGGTCTAGACCGACTGTAAATTTCTTCAGTCGGATTTTACAGTGCGTAGCACTGTGCATATGAAAAGTAATCTTCGAGATGAATTCATCCCAAAATTTGTTACGGGAATAAGGCCAATTATAGTTTATTTTTTATTATATTTTATTATCTCGTATTTATGTTTGATATCACACGTTTATAAGAAAAATCTTTTCTTTTGTATGCACTATTTATTTACACTAATGAATCTTAAAAATTATCTTTGTATATTTAGGTATGCTTGTTCACTTTATAAAAACTTCTTTTTTATAAAATATATCTTTTGATTTTATCCTTGTTTAGTTTTATTTTTTTAATATTTTTTTTCATATTATGACTTCCTTTTAATATATTATATCTTACAAGTCCAAAGACATTACGTCTAATATGATAAGAGTTTTCTGCAAACAAAGATTCATATTAATATTTGTCATATTAAATATCAAAGTTTGAGGTAAAAGATCGAAGAATCGAAATTCAATATTTGCAAAAGTTACAAACAAAATTATTGTGGTCTCTACATATGGTACATTATATTCGACACATACCATTTGGGATATATGAACGTGGAGTTCTTGATGGACTGGGACTGCAGTATCTTATAAGCTTTGAGTTAAACTAATCCCCACTGCTGCTACAATCATTGCTGACTTCGTCAGATACGGAATTTCCAATGTCACTGCTCAAGGTTTTAGATAATTTGAAAATGTATGTTCTTTTTTTCATCCATGAGTTTGATAGACTAGCAGAAAATACTTTCATATATACTTTGAGACTTAAATGGAAATCATATAATGAACATATATTAAGTAGAAATTTACGAACTTCATGTTTAGTATTCTACAAAATATTGCCTTGGCCTGCTTGTAGGTTTTCTTGGAGCACGATATCAACGAACACATTTGATCAAAATTATCGAATCCATAATATAATATCATGGTTATAATATAATATCATGCATGGACCAATTGTGTCATCAATCGTAACTTTTTCATAACAGGAAAATAGAAAAAAGACAATTTTAGATGGCTTAGGTTTTCACGATAAAAAGATTTAAATGGCCATAGCAAAATATAGTAGTTCCAATTTGTTGTACTCGGGGATTTGACAATTATTCCTGTATTTTTTGCTTATTAAATCTTATGATTTCCAAAAGAGTCAGGTCGAAAAGTTATTTAACGCTTTCACTGCCGAGGCCGTTTTCATAAATCTAACGTCAGGTGCCAACATAAATTTAGGCATTTTTAGGTATATAAAATATCATTTCGATATGCCAACTACGAGATAACTCCTACCTTATTTTTTCCATAATTTCTTATTTGATTTCAAGATAAACAAGCAAAACTGCAATAAAGAGAGAATTCAACTTTATTTCGATAAATAAAAAATGACACAACAAAATATAATTAATTTTTTTTAATTTTTTATTCTTCATAATGATAAATTTTAAAACAGTTATCCACGCAAAGAGCTGGCTTTTCAGGGTACTCTGCACAAATATACCTCGTTTCACATCTTTTGTTTTCTTTATAGCAAACACGACATGGCTAAGTTGGGTTATTTTTCTCTTCTGTTGGTGGAATTGATTCCAAGTAGTGAAAGTTGTCTCTAGTTTCGATGCGAGCATCAATATTTTTAGGCTCACCAGATAAGTGTTCAATAGCATTTTCTCAAAATTGTAATATTGACAGTTTTTTGTTTGAAGAATTATTTTGGGTGTAAAGTAGCCAAGCATTATGCATAAACATTTCGAAAAATTGAAACCCAAGTTTTTTGTACCATCGCACAGATTTTCTTAATGATGAATAATATGAAATATTTTGATCGCTACGATCTACTCCAGCCATTCCAAATGTATAGTCCCGAACAATATCCGGTTTTATGAAGATTTTTTTATTTCTATTCATTACTTCCACCTTGTTTCCAACTGAATGCTGTTTGGCAATGCCAGACAAATTAAATACGGAAATGTTCAACAATGGAAATAAATTGATACATTTTTGCATACATTATTATTGCGAAGCTCTTCACCTCCTGGTGCTTCATGATTTGGTGTAACAATTGTATTGATTGTCGACGTTGTAAGAATTGAGAACATAGCTGCAATTAGATACGTATTGTTAATATCTGGCCTTGGCTAGAAATGGAACTTCTAGAAATGAGTAAAAAAAATTTGAAAACTCCACAAATGAACTCGATTGTAAATTTCGAAGAATATTTCTTATATATTTAAAGCTTAATATAAAGAATTTTTGGTATAGCTTCGTAAGTGTGGATAAGATATGAATTGATAACGCAAGAGTAGAGACGAAAAGCGAATAAAAGCTGTGGACTTTCCCGACATCCCACCGCAAAAAATGTGAGGATTAATTGAGAATATCAACTAAATTTTTTTGGGATGCATGCCGAGTTATACACGTCAATCATGTTAAAAAGGTAAAATTAGTCTAGGAAAATATAATTCTAATTCATTGGGTAATTTAAATTATTTGACATCAAAAACCTTATTTAATCAGGATAAAGCGTGTGTGCACACCTGTGTCAATTCCCAAAACTTAGATCTGAATTTATTCATAAACCTCAGCTCTATTCTAACTTCCTTAACGAGCGGTTGTGTACAAAATCTGTGGTTGTTACAATATGGACAAAGCCAAATCAATAAGTGAATATACGCAAATTTATAACAGTCTCTTGGACTTATCATTGAACTCTCGCACATGTAGGATAAGTTACAAATAATTAAAAGTAAAGAAAAGAATAATTAGTGATGGCCGCAGGGGCCAATTCAATAAACAGGAGGCCTAGGCCTACCAACCATAAAGGTTACAAAATCACTAGACCAATCCCAGCGCATACTTTATTGAACTGGCGCTCATCACCCAATAGATTCAGCTGTTTAGCGGATCCAAACGATATGGAAACGTCACCCGTTAGTAGTATTACCGGAGAAAAACAAACAAAACTTTCACCAATTGTTGTAGAGTCAAAAACCACTCTTAAAGCACTACAGAAACTATTTGGTAAAGACTGTACTTTAGGGCAGGTCGATTTAAAAATCGCCCAAGTGACAAGCAAAATCGTATTCTAGGGATCAAAATAAGAAACTTTACCGAGGAACCATACCTCTAAAATGAATTCTGATATACCGACTTTTTCCCTGTATTTTTGACCTGTCTGTCTGTCTGTCACAATTTGCCCCATTTAGAGTGCCCCAATCGAGTCCGAATAGAAATCTTGTAAAGTATCTCGTTTGACGTTTATTATTATGTCAAATAAATTTGTCAAATTTTGTTATTATTTTAATTTGTCAATTTTGTAGCTTTGTAAAATTTGTAGAAGAAAAATTGGTAGAATAATGAAAGAGAAAATGAACTTTTTAAAATAGAGTTAGAAATAAAAAAACTGCAAAAAAGTGGAAGAGGAGCTAATATTAAAAATGATGACAGAAAATAACGCACCATTTTAGATTTTTTTTTTAAATTTAATTAGTTATATATTGCTAATGTTTTTAATAAATATAATTTATAATGAACCAAAATAGTTTATTAATGTATTCCTTGTTGTGTTTGTAGGATTATGGTTTAAGGCATAATTCTGTGACATTCTATTCATATTTATTTCATAGGAGTTTTGCTGCTGAATGTTTTCAAATGGCGGTGTATCATCTAAGTTCTTTCGGCATATGTTGTGTAATATTGATGTAGCAATAATAAAATCTTGAACGGTTGATATATTGCCTCTCATACCCATAGAAATAATAGGGAAATGGCGCTTCAAAACTCCAAAACATCTCTCAATTATATTTCTTGTTCGAATCTGTGATTCGTTGTTTAATTTTTCGGCATAAGTTCTTGGGTTGTCTAATGGTATCATAAGATACGTCGATGAGCTGTACCCTGCATAACCACCATCTCCAGGTATCAGCTGATCACCACGAGACCCAGAATCGAATAGGAATTTTAATCTGCTATTGTTAAATATAGTACTATCATGAGTTGAACCTTGCCAGCGGGTGACTAAATCTGTGAAACATAAATCCGCACCACACACAGCTTGAACATTCAGAGATAAGTACCCCTTTCGATTACGAAAAAGTTCTGCAAACTCACCACCTATATAAAGATAAACTGTTAAAAGTATATTATTAAAATATATGATTTTACCGGGAGACATAATTTTTACGTTAGTAAAATCTAGGGCTCCAACACATCTAGGAAATTTTGCGATTTTATAAAACTTTGTTTGTGAGCGCAAGATTTATTCTTCTGTAGATGGATGTCTGATACATACTTTTTTAATAATTCTGCTTGCTGTCGTTTGGTGAATTCCACCGAAATCTGCAACAGCTATTTGGAAGCTTCCAGAGGCATAAAATGGCAAGGCTACTAACAATTGGAGGCTTGGTGAAATGTTTGTTTATCTTAAGTGCAAATATTATTATTTTTTACTAAACGATACATTTCAATACTTACCTTTCCACTCGATAAGAGAGCTTTGATTCAATCTCTTTTAAAACCATTCGTGCACTTTTCTTGGAATGCCGAAACCTTTTCAGAAATTCTGAATTATTTCAACTTTCAAAATGGTCACTTCTTTCGCTATATTTGTGTGTTGATTTTTGGGAGTTTCTTTGTAGAAAATATCGCAAAGTTCTTAGCTCCTGCAATTCTAAATTCATTTTTATTTGGATATACTCATATATTTAACTTAATTTAATTTTTTTTTAATTTTTTAAAATTTGACGGTTTTTGCAAAATAATTTGAATTATATTTACCTAACACATTAACCAACTACAATCCTCCGTGTAAGAAACACTACAGTTTATCCAGCCGGTAATTCATACCTACGAGTTAAAATTACGAATTTTGATTTACACGATAGGTAACTATGCACTAGTAGATATCTATTCGTTGAAGTTGCGGGCATTAATAATAGAAAAGAAACTAAAAAAAATTATTGTTTGATGTCTTTTTTGCTTTCAAGTCTGGGAAATTTCGCACGGCTCTCTAATGTCATCGCCATAACAGCGTCTACATTTTCCGGTATAACTCGTTTGGAAACGCTAGCTGCCAACTGAACGTGTCGTTCCGTTCCTTGTATGTGTGATTAAATTTTGGATCATTAAATGGTGGATTATCTTGATTTAAATATTCTTTCAATGTATCGTACGGAATGCTTCGCGTGAATGGTGGTTCATATACATTATTTATATCATTCAAATTGATCATTTCCGTGCAACTTGTGGAACTAAAATTTATATTTGGTTTTTTATAAACTCTAAGTCCCATTGGGTCGTCAACATCGGTTCGATAGCGTAGAATTTTCTTTATAGCACAGTCGCGCTTTTCTTTGCTATCATCAAATAACATTGGTAACAAGATATTTTCTGAATGCGCATAATATGAATTATCTGTTATTACTGGATTGACAATTCCGCGTAAACGAGGTTCACGACAGAGCTGTAACACTTGATATTGAAATACATTGGCACATCACATAATTCTTAAATTCTCATCTAGATTTTCCGTTGTCACATATAATCGTAATAATCTAGTGGCCTTGGTGAGCCACCGAGAATGTACAACTTTCCTTGGTTTGATGTTAGCCAGATCCACCGAAACCACGCCGCTAGAAATTGCATGGACCATGTCGTATATGTACTTCGAATCGGTGGAAAATCCAATTTTTTCTGGAGCAGGGGGCATATTTTCCAACTGACTGTTGCCGCAATATTATTGAAAAACTTTCCAACGATATTTTTAAAAATATATAAATAACCACCAGTGTAATCAACAACAATTTCTTCAGGGAAGTGGTTTTTCATCTCTCCGTGACTGTGCGTGACTATGTCAAGGTTAATATTTTTCACACCAAATGTATGGACAAGTTTCAGATCGATCAGATGAGGGTAAATAAATTTTAGATCACTCCGTGACTATGCGTGACTCTGCGTGACTACCCCAAAATTAATCTGTAGTCACAACAAGACAATGGGCCAAGTTTCAGATCAATTGAATGAGGGGGAATGGGGTTGCCCCATGGCAGACAGAGAGACGGGTCACAAGTCGGGACATCAGAAGTATGGTTCCTTGGGCAAAGTTTCTTGTTTTGATCGCTAGAATATGATTTTCTTTGTCACTAGACCACAAATCGACCCGCCCTACTGTACTTATAATATAAAAATATTCCCTATTGCCAAAGAAAAATTTTTATTATTGCGAGAAGGTACTAGTGTACCACAGAATTTAATTCCATTCATTTAACGCTAAAGTGAACCGGCAATATACAGTTTTTTTGTTTGGCCTAACAAAAGTTGAAATAGGTGATATTGACACTTAAGTGTATTAAACTAAAAAAATGTTATTCAGCAATTTGTGATTTCCTTAATTTTTTATAATGAAAGTTATTTAGACACAGAAATGTCATCAATCATTGAAATTTACTCAACAACCCACCTTACTCAATTTATACCCAAACGCGATTCTTCCCTGTACATTTCTTATGGGAGAAATTCACTCAAGCAATTCGAATTCTCATAGCTCCTCTTCTAATGAATGGATCTTGATCGTTCTACTCTCAGAACACTCAGCTATTACCTGCTTATTCGTCGAGTTTGAGGAAAGTTATGCGTGCAAAATCAACTTTACATTATGCAACACATAAGTTAACGTACAGATTAACTGTTTAAATTCGTTCAGTTTGAGGAAAGTTATGCATGCACAATCAACCTTACATTATGCAACACGCAAGTTAACGTACAAATTTCATTACAATAATTGCATAACACATACACTGTGTTGAATTGTGAATTGCCAGAAATTTAAATACAATTAGGTGGCATGCAATGTGGCCTTTATTTTTGTGTATTCAACAAATATTTATAATCAAATAAACTTAATGAGTTAAACAGATTAAAAAACATTTAAAGAAATAACTTGAATGATAAAATAAAGTATCCTAGAATTTGCACTGGAATTTCGAGGGCTGGGCTGTGCTAGTAGTAGTGATTTTTATTAATTAAAATGCATTAGTATTTAGACGAAGGATTTTTCACAAACTAGAAACTTTAATTGCAATTTAAAGAATTTTCGAAAATATATCTCACCACTGCACTTTTTCGCTCTTCATCCCACTCTAATATGCATTATCATTAAAATAAGTTTTTGATATACTAGGTTATATATTTACAACAGCAATAATAAAAATTACAGTAACAAAAATAATGACAAAACAAAAACCAAAACAATAAACAAGTGTTAGCTATTGAGTTTATAGCATTTTTTTGCAACTGGCAATTTTTAAAAGTAGGTTAAATATTTTGCATGTTTGGAAATGTATGCAAAATATTTTTTGGAATCTGCAAGCTGAAATCCATTGTTATTTACTATGGAACAGTTTTACCCGATCTTACCCGATAACACTTTAAAACTCTCTATTTATTTCAAAAATATATTTTTTTTGGATAATATGCAAAAAAAATTTAGAAATGTTTTCACAACATTTAAAAAAAATTATCAACAATAAAGTTCAGTACCTTAGGTAGAAGCTTCCATTTAAAATAGTTTTGATTTTAGAACAACTAATTTAAAAAATTTGCTTAGAATTAGTAATATTTTACTTTTTACCACTTTGCACTTAATTAGCGAAAATTATTGAACTTTGAGTGTAACAAAAAAAAAAATGGAACATTTTTTTGACAGTTATTGATGGTGAGTTTTATCTTCTTTAAACCGGTAGCGAAACTTACAACTTCAACTTTTGAACTAATCTCCACTTTTGCCACTTTCAAACCCACTGTGCACCGCTGTAAATACTTTTGATAAGTCTACAATTGAGTTTTAAGAAAAATGTGATGCGGGGTATCACTGTTACTACAGACATTTAAAGATTACCAGAAAGTCAAAAATCCTTTGCCGGTATGCCAGAATATATATTTGTGAAAGAAATTGACAAATTTGGGGACCAGCTAGAAAATAAGGAAAATTGCAAAAAAAAAAAAAAAAACGTTTTACAACATCACATTTTTGCCTGTAATTTTGAGGCGAGCAAATGTAAATAGAAGTCCAAAATTCTCGATTTAGAAAGATCTTTACAAATGATTGATGTTTTGTGCAAAGTCACACTTTTCATTGTAATGGCTGTCTGGATGTATATAAAAAGTAATTAATCTTTCCTAATTCTCTCACAAACATAAACTTTGTTCAAGCTAGAACATAAGAGTTTTGATTTAAAAAAGAATACACAATTACATAACCTTGAAGTTTTAACATGTAAAGTAAAGTAATAAATTTGGGTTTTTACTGTACCAGTTTTTATGTGTTAGAATAAAGATAAGAACAATGCATTGGTATTCTTGACGATGCATTTTTGTGTGTTGATCAGGTAACGACCCGTGGTTTGATTTTATTTGTTTGCTTTACAGCTACACATATTGCCGTGTAGCATACATAATATGAGATAAGATTCCTGCTTAGAATTAAAAATAGTTTTATAAGTTGTAATCTTTTATGTAAATACATTTCCCACATGGGTTGGTTTCATGTGGAAAACGTATGTTTAATAGTTTTTAAAGTATTTAGGAAAATATATATAAGTAGGGAAAAATTGTAAATAAAGGTCTGTTCGATTTGAAACGCTCAAACGATTGTGTCGTCTAATTCATTTTATATTCGCTTTCGCTAGCTAGTCGAAAATAAACTTCGTTTTAAAATGGACACGTGTAGCTGAACAAATTTCAACACTCTTTTTTTTCTATTAAACACAATTTCTTATGATTGCGATAGCCTTCTTTGGAATTCAAAAACTTTTTCCATTTGAAAATCTAGCTAAATGGCTATAAGATAGCAATGGAATGCTTGTTAGAAATGGTAGTAAAATGCATTAATGACATAATAACATTCTTTTAACAAATATAACGAAAACTATTGCTGTAGCACAAATGGTTGAAATAGATGTTCATCCATGGAAATCGAACACATTTCTATGTTTGAAAAATTAGAAAAAACATGCTCTATAAAACATTTGAGAAAAGTAATAATCCAATTAATGAAAATCTGTATCTTATAGCCAGAAGTTATTATCATCTAAAAAAAATAAAATTCTTATTCGAAAAAATCCAAAAGTGTTTTACAAATTTATAAGCTCTAAATGTAAAATTAAATCAATCAAACTGCTGTGAAGATTAATGGTACCTTGTTTTTCTGATATGTTGATGCCACTTATTATACGGTTGCAAAACTGAATACTATTGCAAATCTCTTTGCGAAAATAATAACTGAGATACTATCAATTCTATCAACAGCTTAGCACGGTTTTGCAAAGGGCGGTCCATGACTACCTAGTAGAATTGACGTCCTACAAAAACTCTGGGTTCTGAAAAACGAACCCATATTATATATATGGACTTAAGAAAGTCTTTTGCTAAAACTAGACATGTTCTACTGATCGTAAAGAACAATATGTAATTTTTAACCACTCTAATTGAAACATATAGATGTTACTTCGATTACTTTTCAAGACTTCTCCTGTTCCTTCGCTGTTTATAAATGACCTTTCAAAGTCTATCCAATTTATCCTAAACGTCTGAACTAAATTGCTTCTACAACTGATATGATTTCAATTTATGGGAATTAACTTTCTCTAGATATTTGCCGTCTATGCAAGACAATGTCATCCATGATACAAAACTAAATTCTGTCGACTCATTCATTGATGTGGGAGTTCATTTCGATAAAAGAATAAGTTTTAATTCTCGTATTGAATCAAGTGATGTTTGAAGTTTTATAGAACGTTATGCAAAGGAATTTAACGATTCGAATGTAACAGAAAATCTATTTACGTCTTCACTCAGGCCGATACTTATATACGCATCAGTAATCTGGGATCCACAGTACAATGTTGTAATCATTGACAGATCGTCTTGAAATTTGTACAGTAGGTAATTGGCTACCTGGAAGGGAAATAGGATATATTTTCTCGCAATTGTATTCGAAAAAAACTAATATGTACAGGTACATATTAAACTGATTTGAATAGTTGAACAATAAGTGGACGGGATCGGACCAATATCAGTGTCACTCACATACAAAATAAATATTTAATGTCATATAAATGGAGTACTATAATACAAAAAGCCCTGCGATTTTTACTGAGTTCATAAGTTTTTAATGTGAGTTGCCCAAAAAATAGACCAATGGTCGTGCCACCTTCTATTCAAAAAATATGAAGTTCTCTGAAAATGACAGTCTTGAAACTTTTGACAAGTACATTAATTACCAATGCGAGTAGTCGTGGAAAATATGTGTGGAATCGCCAAAAACAAAAATAGATAAAGCCGAAAATCGTGAATAGCAAAAATCGCCAATCAAAAATTGCCAAAAACAAAAAATTGCCCTAACTGAAAATCGCGAATAACAAAAGTCGCAAACATATATGTTGCCAAATTAAAAAGTCGCCAAAATTAAAAATTTCCAAATCAAGTGGCGATTAAGAAAAATCGCCAAAATCAAAAATCGCAAAAACAAAAAAAAAAAAACCCAAAACTCGAAAATCACAAAAATAAATTCAAAGACAAAAATCGCCAAAAACCTAAAATTGCGACCAAAAAAAGTGCAAAAAGAAATAGCCAAAAACAAAGATTTCCGGAATCGAAACTCGCAAATAACAAAAATCTCAAAAACATAAATTGCCAAAATCAAAAAACGAAATCGCTAAGGCCAAACATCGCCAATATCAAAAATCGCATGAAACAAAAATCGCCGAAATCAAAAATCACAAGAAAAACAATCAAATTCAGAAATCGCAAAAAGCGAAAATCGCGAATAACAAAAAAAAAAGGAATCGGAAATGGAGAATATCAAAATTCGCAAAAAAAAAACTTTCAAAACAATTCGACAAAAGCGAAAAACGCGAATAACAAAAGAAAGAAATCGGCAAATATAAAAATTGCCAGAACCGAAAATCGCGAATAACAAAATTAGCAAAAAAAAAAACTGATGAATCAAAAACCGTCAAAACCGATTAAAAAATCGCCAAAATGAAAAAAATCGCAAAAAATCGCTAAATCAAAATCGCCAAATTTGCTAAAATCAAAATCGATAAAATCAAAAATCGCCAAAGCTGAAAATCGCGAACAACAAAAATCGCCAAAATCAAAAGCGCCAAAATTAAAAATATCGCGAAAAACAAAAATCGGTGAATCCAAAAGTCGCAAAAAACAAAACCAAATATCGCCAAAATCAAAAATACTCAAAAACTAAAATCGCAAAAACAAAAAAAAAATTAAACAGTTTTTCTCCAAAATGTATACCCTTTTTTATTTCGAATAGGGTTAGAGCTGGTATATTATAATAAACTGAAATTATAAGAATTTGCAAATGAACAAAATTGTTTAATTTAACTTCATGTGCACTAAGATATAATAGAATAATCTAACCCATAAAAACAAACTTTTTTTAAAACTCTTTCTTTCCTTATGCATATGAGTTTTGAATATCTCCGTGACTGTGCGTGACTGTCTGTGACTATCTTAAAATTAATCTGTGACCACAACAAGTCTATGGACAAAGTTTCAGATCCATCGGATGAGGGCAAGTGGGGTTTTAACATCTCCATGACTGTGCGTGCGTGACCAAGTTTTAGATCGATCGGATAAGGGAAAATGGGTTTTAAATCACTCCTTGACAGTGCGTGACGGCGTGTGACTAAGTCGAAGTTAATCTTTTTTACACAGCAAGTGTATGGACCAAGTTTGAGATTGAGCGGATGAGGGTAAATGACATTTAGATCACTCCGTGACTGTGCGTGACCACGCGTGACTGTGCTTGACTAAGTCAAAGTTAACCTTTTTTCACAGCAAGTGTATGGACCAAGGTTGAGATTAATCGGATGTGGGGAAAAGGCATTTATATCACTCCGTGACTGTGCGTGACTACCCTAAAGTTAATTTGTAGTCACGGCAAGACTATGGTCCAAGTTTCAGATCAATTGAATAATGGGGAATGGGGTCCATCCATGGCAGACAGACTGACAGACAGAGAGTATGAGTTAAAAGAAAGAGTTTAAAAATAAGTAATACCAAATGACTACCCCGCGGAACACCTGACACAAATAGTAAATTAAAAACCACTTCTAGAAACAACTTTCTGAGATCTGCCTCTCAGCTAAGATTAACCCACTGCAACAAGCTTGGCGTAAAGCCAAAGGAATCAATTTTAAATAGTAAAATTTCATGTCAAACAGCATAAAAGGGTCTACCAAAATCTGTAAAATAACATCTGCCTGAAATTTTTATGAAGAAGCTCTACATACATGGGTAGACAACTCAAGTAGGTTCGTCAGTGTTGCCTACAACTATCTATTCAAACACTTTGGGTATAGGATTCAGCTATAAACATCGCCTTTTTCCTCAATTTAATTCATGGTAAAATTGTAATATAAACTTTTTAATGGACCCCCTTAATGATTGAGGAGAAGATATGTATGTTTTTAAAAATATTCGTAGTGGGCAACTAATGGGAGTCGGTCATACATTTAGCACCTGTGGCGCCCAATTTTTTTTTTACAATTTCATAACATTTTAAATTTTCTATGGGAGTCCGCTACGAGAATGGAGATAGCGGCTAGTTATGTTCGGAAGAAACATCGTGTAATTGTGTTCTTTTTGAGCTCAATGAGTAGCCCCCACAACCTCTGTTTTTTTTTTTGGCTCATGCAGCTTTTTCCGAACCACACTAAATTAGGGGGTCTAGTGCATCTAAATCCTATTACTACATCATTCAACACTATCCCATAGCTGATGTACATAAACAACACGACCTTCAATATCAGGAACGCAACTCGTAGTGGGAGCGTTCAATTTGCTTAATTTATTTAGAGATATCAGAAAGTCAATCAGAAGTCGCTTTCTTGGTCTTTTAAGTTTTACTATCGAATGTAGTGTAAATATTTTTGCATTCAGATATTTTCTTCATTAAAAAATATTGCTCCACTGGAGAGCACAGGGCGCTAAAAATGTTCACCCAAGTGCCTGCAGATAATTTTTTTTAACCACATTTCAGCTCCGCTGACCACTGTCGATATTTTATTATGCCATTAGATCCTACATAGAAAATATATTTTTGCAAAATTGATTTCATAATCTGTATGATTAGTATTTAAAACAACCAAACAATATTATTTAAACACTAAAAGTTAATTTACATATTCCACGTGGGCACATATCAATATATATATGGAAAAATTCTTGTTATTTCCGCTAAATTAAATAAACATTTTCCCTTTGTGCTCATTTTCTTGTTCAAAACGTTTTTAAATTAAATCTAATGTTTTTGCATATTTAATATGAATTTTCTATTCTATATACAAACAGACATTATATGACATGGCAGTACGGACATTAACGTTTTTAACTCAATAGTCAAACTACATTGCGCAGTATGAAATAAGGTCGGTGATTTTTGATGTAATAAGCCAAATAATATGCAAAAAGGATTGCTAATGCGGAAATCGGATATAGTAACGAAAAAAATGGGTATATAATATAATTTTCCAATAAATATGAAAGTGTGAAATTGAGTATTGAATTGCTGTGGTAAGCAAATTCTAAATAACAAAATATCGATATATTTTATGAATTGAAAAAAATTTAAACATAACTGAATAATTAATATTATAACATTAATGATAAATAATAATAATGTCAAATATATACGGTGATTTTCAATAATTAACCGTCCAAAAACTTCATATTTATCATTCAATTTTTTTAGCTATGACCAGCTAACTAAAGATATTTTCACATATAAAACCAAAGTGGAAAATTTTGAAAAGTTTATAATATATAATATTAAAGTATCCAGGCATCATCCACGATATTAAACATGCTGACAGCAAGTGCTTTTAGGAAGGATTGTACATAGCAAATAACGTATATTATTTCTGGTAGATACTGCAACTATAACGATTTAAATACTCATCCAGAAAAATCCCAATTTTTTTCAGAAAATTCAGTGCAGTAAAAGTTATGACTCTCTCTCGTTCTACCTCTGTTGCTGATGATTTAAGTGTGACATTCTTCATACATAAACTACAATATTGCATCAAATTTTTAATTGTACTATTGGACACTTCAGTTTTTTTTATTGTTATTTAAAGCTGTATATAATACGAGTCTATGAACATTTGGTAAATAGACACAGATAAAAAAAATGGACCAACAAGTATTTATAAATGAAAAAATATATATATATATGCATATAATTATATAAAAAAATTTTGTTTGCATATACTAAATTAATGTTAAAAGATAAATACAGACTATCGTCCATATAAGGAAGATGGAAAAAATTTCGTGATGAACATAAAAGAGGAAAATTAATGACAATTATAGCACCAACAAAAAAAAAAAAAGCGGCCAAATAAGCTTTTATTATTTTTTTATTATGCAATTAAAAAAATATTTAACATTAAAGTTCATTTCGATTTATGCGATTGTGGCTGAAAGAGATAAAATAGTAGAAAGCATACAATCCAAGCCAGCGATCAATTTAATTAAGTATAAAAATTAAAATTTAACTTTTTTCCTCGACCTTTTCTTAACTTTAACTTTTACTTTTTCCGCGAAAAGATGTCTTAAAATTTTTTTACTTTTTTTAGTTGAAAGGTGCACACTTTAAAAGTAACCTTTTTTGGGAAAAAGGTGCTTTTTTAAGAGAACGTCTATATCTTAGAAAAGTTACTTTTTAGGACAAGAAAGTTTTTGGGAAAAGATATCCCCTTAACATAATGTATCTATTTAAGAAAGGGTCGTTTTTTAAGAAAATACACATTTTTTTAGGAAAATATGCATTTGTATGAAAACGTACTTTTTAAAGAGAAGGCACTTTCTTAATAAAAGATGCTGTTTTAAGAACAAAAGATTTTTTTAAAATAAGATACGTTTTTAAGAAAAGGTACTTTTTTTTAAAGGAAAATACAAGTTTAATACAAGATACTTTTCCAGGAAAAGCAAAATTCCCTTTTTAAGAACAGATTCTTTTTTAAGAAACAGTTCTTAAATTTTTGAAAATATATATTTTAAGAAAAAGTAATTTTAAACAAATTTTCTTTTTTAAGGAAGTATACTATTTTATTGTGGAAAATAAATTTTTTTTCGAAAAACAATTTTTCTAAGTAAAGAAAAGGTATTTTTGAAGATACCTTTTTAAGTAATTTGCTTTTTTAAGAAAAAAAATTTTTTTCTAAAAAAAAATACTTTCTAAGAAAAGATACCCTTTTAGAAAATATAGTGTTTTAAGATAAGGTACATTTTTTTAGAAAAGTAAGTAATTTTAAATTTTTAAAAAAGTTTATTTTATAAGAAAATATAGTTTTTTAAGAAAAAGTAATTTTTGAGGCTTTTTAGGAATAACAACTTTCATAAGAAAATATCCTTTTTTTAGGAAAATATAATTTTTTTTAATATTTATTTTTTAAGAAAAGACACCTTATTAGGATATTTACTTTGTTAGAAAAATGTATTTTTTAAGAAAAGGCCTTTATCAACTTGTTATCATTGAAACCAAATACAGATGAAAACACTGGCCGTGTGCTGTTTTTTTTTCTTATTTGGGAAGACATCTTTTGTCGGATCTAATGGTGCCAACGTATGCTATGGGCGACAAGCATTTAGTGGAGTCCAATGTTGTTAAAAAGTTATCAGCAATGATAGTTCTGCCACTATTGGAAGAAACAAGAGAAAAACTCATACAAAAACTACCTAGAAGCAAACATCTGCATTGTATTCACAGAATAAAATAAAAAATGCTATAAAAAAAAAACCCATCTTGACAACAAACTACCTGGACGCAACAATTTGCATTGAATTCACAAGAAAACAACCCAATATATGAATAATAATAATGTATTTCATACGAAATATATAGGGGTCTGGCCAGGCCCATGTGTGTTTCGTAGGGTAACTTTCGTACCCTATACCACTATGTGGTTTGGGTATAATGACTTTGTGCTGGTGTTTGTAACTACCAAAAATATTTGACCTAGACCCATCTTTAATTATACCGATCGAATCAGAATCACTATCTGATTCGATTTAACGATGTCTGTCCGTCCGTCCGTCCGTCTGTGTGTCCATGTAAAGCTTGTAATCAAACTGCAGGTCGCAAATATGAATATATATATGAATATATTGATGAAATTTGGTATATAAGCTTTTATCGGCCATAGGATGAACGCTATTGAAATTGGTGGGAATCGGTCCATGTTCAGACCTAGCCCCCATACAAATGACCCCTATGAAATCGACTTAAATTGCCATAAGATCCAAATTATCATATAAATCTTAGTCAAATTGGGTTTATATGTGTTAGTTACATCCATTAATCAGTAGTCCAAAAATGATCCCTATGGGACAACTCTTAGTAATAGGCCCCATATAGAGCTGCTTCCCGATCTTCACTTAAATCTATCAAAAAACAAAAATATTGCACTGATTCTTCTCAAATTTTGTTTGTATATATTTTTGCAAAATACAAGAGACTTTACCAAACATGGTCAGGATCGGTCCATTTTTGGGCCTAGTCCCCATATAGATATAGCATCCGATATGAACTTTTTCATATCAGCAGACAAAAAAATTTATAAAAATCACACTCAAATTTGGTTTATGCTTATTTTGTATGTCCAGTTAGTTGAGCCTATGGGGTAGGGTCTCTAGTCGCATGGTATAGGGTATCCTATAGTCGGCCTAGACCGACTATAATTTTCTTACTTGTTTTTCTTTTGCATTTTTCGTCCGGATGTAAGGTTAATTAACGCTCAAAAATTAAACCATGTGTTTGTTCGAGGGTTAAAAAAATTTTTTTTTAAAGAAAGAAAGATTTTTAACAAGAGATTTTGTATGACCATTTTGTGGCTGAATTTCCTTGGTGCAGCGTTGAATTTTCTCATTCAATGCACATTTTGTTGCGGGCTTGTTGGCCTTCACCCATAAAATGAATTAAAATTGTGTTAAATCGCACAATCTAGAGAGCAATTCTGATCACCGAAATGAAAGAGTACATGACTGGGAAATATCTTACCTAGAAATTGAATATTTTCAAGGGCTGTATGGCATGTGGTACCGTCTAAATCGATATCTTCCGACTTGGACAGAACGAACCTTGTTATTATGTCTATATGTCGACCACAATCCACAGCCTCATTTCTGAAAAGTTATGAACAAAGTATTCCTCCAACACAAAATTAGCACCAAACAAGTCAAGTAAGAAAATTATAGTCGGTCTAGACCGACTATACGATACCCTATACCATGCGTTTAGAAACCCTATCTCTTAGGCCCAACTAACTGGACATTGAAAATAAGCAAAAACCAAATTTGAGTGGAATCCTGATCATGTTTGGTAAAGTCTCTTGTATTTTGCAAAAATATGTACAAACAAAATTTGAGAAGAATCAGTGCAATATTTTTGTTTTTTGATAGATTTAAGTGAAGATCGGGAAGCAGCTCTATATGGGCTCAAAGGGATCATTTTTGGACTACTCATTAGTGGATGTAATGAACGCATACAAACCCAATTTGAGTAAGATCTATATGAAAATTTGGATCTTATGGCAATTTATGTCGATTTCATAGGGTCATTTGTAGGGGGGCTAGGTCTGAACATGGATCGATTCTCACCAATTTCAATAGCGTTCATTCTATGACCGATAGCGGCTTATTCGTCAAATTTCATCAAAATATGTTCATATTTGCGAACTGCAGTTTGATTACAAGATTTACATGGACACACAGACGGACGGACGGACGGACGGACGGACGGACATCGTTAAATCGAATCAGATAATGCTATTGATTCGACCGGTATAATAAAAGATGGGTCTAGGTCAAATATTTTTGGTAGTTACAAACAGCAGCACAAAGTCATTATACCCAAACCACATAGTGGTATAGGGTATAAAAATGTGGATGCATATTTGTTTTTCGACAAACACCACTCTAAAACCAAACGCGACAATTTTGAATTCTCAAAGTCATCAAGTTAAAAATGTACTTCATCACTTAGAATGATTTAGTTTGAAAAGTCAGGACCAACTTTTTGATATTCAATATTTCAGTCTTCAAACTCTCTACACTGGGCTTCAGTTTCCAAATATGCCAAATATGGTTAGGATCGGTCCATTTTTCGACCTAGTCCCCATATAAATATAGTATCCGATATGAACTTTTTCATATCTGCAGCGAAAAAAATTAATAAAAATGCCACTCAAATTTGGTTTATGCATATTTGCTATATCCAATTAGTTGGACTAAAGAGATAGGGTCTCTTAACCATGGTATAGGGCATCGTATAGTCGGGCTAGACCGACTATAATTTTCTTACTTGTTTTTTATTTTTCAAGTGAGCGGTGGCGTCTCCCATATAAAGTAAATTTTTAATATCTAATTTTCGCATATAATACCTCTAAAACTACGACAGCAACAGTTCCGAGACTATGTACTATGTAGTTTTGATTACACGAGTTTATGTGCAGATAAGCCAACAACATTCTTAAGTTAAATGTGCTTATCTGCGTAAATCTGTGGTTTTCTAGAATAACCGCGTATGTCATAAAATCAAAATGTTCAGGAGAGCCAAAAAACGTTCTATTTGAAATTATGGGCTCGATATAAAGTTTTTAGGACTTTTTATTTAACATTCCTGTATATATGGGCTATAAATACTTTATATAAAATTTTGAGTCAAAAATCTAAAGAGGAATAGAGCCTAGAGAAGGACGAAAAAACAATATGTAAATTATACTTAAAGTGTGTGCAGATAAAACAACTTATGTCGACAAACGTCGTTTTATTTGAAAAAGAAAACTACCAATGCAACCACCCATGTAGACATAAGTTGTTGTTGCTTGAAAAATTGATTTTTTTGTTCGTCAACAAAAAGTTAACGGGACTTAGGGTGAGAATATAACTACGTTTCAAGAATGATAGTGACAACGAATATCAGAAATAAACACAAGTTTTTATAAGTGGTTATAAATTGAAAAATAATCCAAACATATTTTGCATTTTTTTTTCATTAATAACAACGTATGTCGCTATGTGTCGTTTTCTGAGAAAATAATTTGTCAGCGATCAAACATAGGTTGACATACGTCGTTAGTGCTGCAAATTAATTTAATAAACATTTAATTTACGTCGCTACTTAAAGAAAAAACTCAGAAAAGGTCAATATTAAAAAAAAAAAAATTAAACACATGTAAAGAACGTTAAAAATTAATATATTTGGCATCGTTAACTCAAAACTGACAAAAATGGACATACGCGGTTTTTCCAGAAAACCACAGAAATGTGCAGGTATAGAATTATGGTATCCCCCTTTCGTATTTTTGAGATTTAAAAATGACTAAAGTTTTCTTTTAGCACTTTTTAAGATATTTTTTTTTGACTGTTATCTGTGTCGCAAAAATTTAACACCACCATTTATTTTGTGTGTGTATTCATTTCCATTAAGAGTGGTATTGTAAAATAAACAAACTTAATACCATCTTTTTCGCTCCAATTGTTTTGATTTTGTTTTTCGTAGGAGGCAGCTTAATGTAATTTTTTTATGAAAACAATTTAAAACTTTCAAAAATATGAGGCGCGTATCATAAATGTGCAGGTACAAAAAGTGCACTTAAAGAAAGAAATTATTATTGAATTTTGAAAATAAAAACCAAACCAAAAATTTTGTGCACTTACCAACAACTCAGTTAACTCAAAGCTAATGTACAAGTACATATTAAATTTATTTGAAGAGTCGCGGAAAAAATGACGGGATCGGAGCAATGGGCCTGCCACCCATAAAAAGTAAATATTTAATGTCATATAACTGGAGTACTATAATAAAGAAAGCTTTGGAACTTTGCGTGAATTCTTAAGTTGTCAACGTTAGCACTCGAAAGAATGGGCGGGATCAGATCAGTAGGCTCGGCACCCACCATAAAAAGTAAATATTTAATGTCATATATCTGCAGTTTCAAAAGCCTTGGAACATTGTCTGAGTTATTGAGTTATTAATGTGAGCAGTCCGATAAAAACGGGTGGGAACGGACCAGTGAGCGTGGCACCCACCATACTAAAATAATGAAAGCCTTGGAGCTTTATGTGAGCTCTTCAGTTAACAATGTTAATACTCGGAAAAAATCGCGGGACCAATGGACGTGGCACATCCTATACAAAAAATATGAAGTACTATGAAAATGGCTGTTTCGAAACTTTTGACAAGTACTTTAATTACCAATGTGAGTAGTCGTGGAAAATATGGGCGGAATCTCCAAAATCAAAAATGACCAAAACCGAAAATCGCAAAAAACGAAATCGTTAAATTCAAAAATCGCCAAAACCAAAAATCGCGAACAAAAAAATCGGAAAAATCAAAATACCAAAAACCAAATTCGTCGAAAACGAAAATCGCGATTAACAAAAATCGCCTAAATTTAAAATTGTCAAAACCTATAATTCCAAATGAAAAAATTGAAAAAAAACAAAAAGCGCCAATATTAAAATTCGACAAAACCCAACAAAAATCGCCAAAAATAAAAATTCCCAGAACCGAAAGTTCCGAATATAAAAATCGCAAAAACAAAAATCGCCAAATTTTTATTTCGTTTCGATGAGTGTATCGACGCTCATCGGGTTACAGCTAGTATGATTTATGAAATTTTTGGAGTGTAGCCACCAAATCATCATTATTATATATTCTACTTTCAGCTGTCAAGCCATATATATGGTGGTTACGACTGCGAATTATCGTGCATTATCGCGAATTATCTTTTGGACACCTGTTTAAATACACACAAACGAAATATGGCCGAGATTTATATTATAATTTGGATGTCATGGCAATTCAAGTCGATCTCATAGGTGTCATATGTATTTATGCTAGGCCCGAACATACGCCGCTTTTCACCAATTGTAAGAGCGTTTGTTTTATGGCTGATAAAAACTGATATACTAAATAGTATTTATATATATTCACAGTTGCGATCTCTAGTTTGATTAAAAGGTTTACATGGACAAACAGACAGACAAGCGGACAGACGGTCATCGCTATATCGAATCAGCCAGCGAGTAAAAAAATTACAAATTTAAATTTTTATCTCATTATTATTATAAAGAATAATTTAGCAGAGTTTTGAGCAATTAAAGACATTCATTGGTCTTAATTAGTAGAATGAGCTATTGAGCTATTTTTTATATAAACTAATAAGTTTGTGAGAAATAAATTAATTTTAAAGTAAACATACATCAGTTTTTTTTTTTTTTTATGCGTATACATCAATAAAAATTCTTTATTTAAGCCTAAGGTAAAATTATACTCAAGAATGAAATGATAAATTACATAACAATTTGGAGGTTTTACTATACTATCGTAGTATTTTCGCTCTAACTTGGAGAGTCGTACTCATAGACGATGACCCCGAAAATGCTTCACAGCATTATTTTCTAATCGAAAATCCTTTAATCCTTTTTAAATCCGTTCGATCAAATTTACTTTATTTCATTTATTAATCGAATAATTGTTAAACAATTGTGAACCACAAATTGATAGAACAATTAACAATTTAAAGTAACGTGCTGTTAGAACCCAGTTAAGTCTGATATCAGAATCGTATAGCTCATAGTTTTTCATCGGATTTGTTCTCAGAATGTTTGGTAATACGAGTGTATTTTGTGTCATTTATAAAGAATAATTCAGAAAGGTTTTGAGCAATTAAATATATTCATTGGCTTTATTTAGTAGAATGAGCCATTGAGCCATTTTTTATATAAACTAATAATCTTGTGAGAAATAAACCAATTTTAAAGTAAACATGCATCAGTATTTTTTATATTTTTTTATGCGGATGATTTAGAAAAAGCAACTCATTCAAAATGAAATTAATTGCTGAAAAGTTCTGGTTTGCGAGCTGTGGTTTACAATTTCCTTTGATATTTGGTGATAGAGCACCATAGAGGTTTGTGAACATACACGATTTACGATTTACGATGTTGTCGGGTTGAGTGTTATTCCCTCCTGCACTGCGACCAAGTAGATCTAATGAGCACCCTCTTTCAGATTCTTGTTCTCTCCTGTTTTATTAGTTCATTACAGCGTTTAGGAACTTGATGATATCCTTCACCGCCAATGTTTTGTATGCCTCCTCCCTGATTTCAGATCCGCCAAAAAGTTTGTGCCTTAGATAAGCAAACGCTGGAGACTCTGTCCGTATATGCGCCATGGTTTCATCATCCACCAGGCAGTATCTGCACGTTTCATTTTCAGCCAACTGCATTTTGTATAGGATGTAGTTGCACGCATAATGCCCTATGAGTGCCCCATTTCAGAATCTTAGATTGGATCTGTTCAATATTGGGCATCCCTGCTCCTTTTTTCGTTTCGATGCAAGAATTTTTTTGAGTGTTGAAGTAGTAATTGTCCATTCCAATACTCCATTATTTGGTCTTTAATCCATCTGTCGGTTATGTCTTTTCTGGTGAATCAGAATTGAGGGTTTGGACCAATAAATGGTCTGTCCGCTCCTCGTCTTGCCTGTTCATCGGCCTTCTCATTTCCTTCGTGCCCTTTGTGACCTGGTACTCATATAAGCGTCACTTTATTAAGTTCAGCTAGTTTACTTAGGGCTCTATGGCTTTCGGGTACGGATTTGTGGTGCTATACCGATTCGTCCAGTGCTTTTAGAAGAGCCGGGCTATTTGACATTAGATTTATCTTCGTCCTTGTTAGGTTTCTTTCCAATAGTTAAGCAGTAGCAGCATTTAGTGCGTAAAGTTCCGCTGTAAATAGTGTGGATTCATTACATGGGGGAATATGGAGTTTGCACCTTGGTCCGTACACCCCCGCTCCTACTCCTTCTGATGTTTTGGATCCGTCAGTGCCATGTAGGATTAGATACCCACTCGAATTTGGTCGCGATAAGAACAGTGTAGTTCTTTTTAAGTTGAAACACAGGATCTATCTGATCACTACATAAAGTCATATCTTTCATGCTTTTCGCTTTATCAAGGATCCTCAGGTGTCCTATATGATCGCCTTCTTTAAATTAGTATATTTTGTGAAGGCCAATAGCTTGTTTAAAAGCTTCTCCTTGGATCGATAAGTGCAGCGGAGTGAGATTTAGGATAACCTACATAGCTGCCGTAGGAGTTGTTCTCATTACTCCCGTGATGTTCAAACATGCTAATCTCTGTATTTTGGATAATTTTAAACGTGCTCCAGTCTGGTTTGTCTTCTGCCACCATATGAACATTGTGAACATACAACTTCAGACAGAAACTACATATCTATCTCAGACAAATTTAAGTTTAGCCTACGGTAGGGTATCATTATTAGACCAACTATAAACTTCTTACTTATTTAAACAGACGTTTATCTAAGTTATTCGGGCTGTTACAACATCAAATAAGTATCGCTGGGTGCACTTTAAATAATGCCTCTGTGTTCAACTCAGTATTTTGAGTTAGTAAATTGCATTGTTTTAATGTAGAAAATATTTCCTTAAAAGCCTCCATTGTATTTGAAATTATAAAAAAACAGAGAAAAATACTAAAATAAAAATTTTATGTTACAGAAAGAAAAAAATTTATTCACTCAAGTGTTTTTATATAACTTGACTTTATTTGAAATTTATTAAAAAAAAAGTCTTGTAATGTCCATAAAATATAAACACTCAACAATAACAATAGAAACGTCTGGATTTTTTTGTATTTTTTTATACTTTGCCTGTCGTGTGTCAGTAGTAAGTAGACTTTTTGTCTGCATTACATGTCAGACAAAAATAAAACTATGCTCGTTGTAGCTGCTTTATTTCTTCATAAATATTGCAGGTCATAAGAGTATTACAATTGTCTTAGAACATGAGTTCAACAATGAAAGATATTTGGCATCATAAATTGCATGCAACAAAAGACCAGCTGTCAAGTTGGAAATGAATATTTATAAATACTGTAATTGTTAAAATAAGGATTAAGTATCACATAGTTTGCTAAGGCCAAGTATGTAATATTTACAATGATAAGTTACTGTGATGGTAGACTGGTAATGTTAGCAACTATAATTTTATAAATTTTTTATAAGTTTAAGTGTAAATCTCGACATGTTCAGACCTAGTAACTGTCCGCTGTTTGAACTGCAAGTTATATTTGCCAGATATATGTTTATTCTTGTTTTGTTCTTAGTACGAAAATAGAAAATTTATTGCCCATAATTTCCTTAAAAAGCAGCCTGCTAATATCCCCTTCACCATAATTATCATAACCAATTTGAACTTCACAAATCCAACACAGATTTGTACTATTGGAGTGTATGTTTAAACTGTGAACATAAATTTCTAATCGTTGATTTCCGAAAAATGACTTAGCTCGTACCATTTCTGGAGCTAGTTCCCATTTCCAAATTACATTCATTATTAACTTTTTAATATTTTCAGACAAGAAATATAATTATGGCAATCTCAGTTAAATTTGATTTCTTATAATTTTCTATACCCACTGATAACATTACGTAGTATGCTTGGAGTACAGGGTATCGTAGGTCGGCTTAACTCGACTACTACTTGATATTTTTTTTAAAGCACTTCGCTACACTTCTACACACTTTTTTATCGTATGATTTATTTCTAAATAAAATTTGTATTATTTTCTCTTAGCACAACAAACGAAAAAGTCAAAGTTCATTCATTCATTTGTAGTTTTGTACTTGAAAATAACCTTTAGACATTTGCTTGCCACTTGAATCCCTAAGGAGATTAAAAATGTCATTTTAAACTTCCGTACTAAATTGTATAGTCACCACAAAAAGTTATTGTGTATGAAGAAAATTTAAAATATGTATATAAGGCCACAAAATTTTATCGTGATCGTTTCACACACGTTTTCATAAAAGTTATACTACAATTTCATTCAAATATTATTAATGTTTATATGTTATATCCGGTAGTTAAGAGATTTTCTTTGTATTAAAGAATGCATTTTTCAGATTTTATTTTATGAAGATCCAATAACAACAGTTATACAAATTTTCTTGTTTTTCATTAACTCTGTTGACTCACTGTTCATAGAAATAGCCATTTTATTTATTACTTTCACAAATAAAACATTACATCTGAGAGAGCTGCAATGTTCGCCCTAAGCTCATAGCAACATAAAACAAAAGATAGCAACATTTAGCATTTCTAAGTTAAGCAGTTTTCATATTTTTTTATGTAAAGTAAGCCATAGTGTATTTAAAAAGTTGGTCTCTTATAGTTTCCCTCCCACAATCTCTAATGATTTTAGGGGTTTTTATTACTTGACGACAACTCTGTTAATTTAAAGGGAAAACAAGTTTTATTTAAAACAAAAATCAATTTGTTTTTATCAATTTAAATATACACTAGTTAGCATAATTATCTCGACAAAAATAAATTAATGCATTTTTGTATTAAATTTTTAGTTGTTTTTATATTACATAATTATTTTTTGTTCAGATATTGCAAAAATAAACTAAAAAATAACTCAATAGAGTTTCTTTCATAAAAAATTAAAAATATATGAATGAAAGGCAAGTTATTACTACTAAAAAAAGAGCTTAATATTTAACAAATATATAGAAATTTGATTATTAGTTAATAAAATACAAAGCCCCCTGTGGCTTCAATAACTTTTTGAAGGCGTCTTGGAGCTGAGTCCAGTAAATTTTGAATGATCCCAGAGGATATCCCATTCCAAAGGGAAATGACCTCGGAAAGTGTCTCGTCTTTGATTTTTCTAAATAACCAATTTTTTTACGTTTGATAGGACGACATGTTTTCAATGGCATTCAAGTCTGGGTGGCCATTCCAGGTTAGTAGCAGCAACATTCTACATATATTTGGATATCATCCTGCTTTTGTCGCATGGGGCATTGTCCTCTTGCAGGATAAATGATACTCCGATCAACCTGTCACCGGAAGGGAAAACTTTATCATATTGGGTACTAAAATATTGGCCCTGGTTCATCGAGCCGGCGATGGGAACCAAGTCACCCAACCCATTGTTCGCAATATACCCCGAGAACATGACAGAGTCTCCAATGTTGTTAACTTTTTGGCCTTCGTGTCTGTGACAGCCTTAAAAAAATCTTTTGCTTTGATAAGTTGAACTCAAAGGAGCTTTGAGCTGTCCATAGAATGCTTCTCTAAAACTCTTTGGGTTTCTGAAGATTTTCCTTTGGGAAGGCCAATCTATTCAGCTTGTTTACATCTGATATGGAGGTATGTTTTTTTTTTTTTATTTATTAACCAACACTCAGGGGATGCCCCCTACAGATACAGTGCATTGTGTTGATCTCAGGAAAATAGGTTATGGGAAGGAGGAAAGAGGGAGTAGTGTCTGTGGATATTTGATTAAATTTTATTAGATTACTAGCTGTTTTTACCCGGACTTGCCCGGGATAAAAAGGCCTTTGACTTGAAAAATGGTTCACTATGCTTACCAGGCGCTGAGTACTTAGTCCCCAATTAACAAATTCCCCAATAAAATGAACTTTCTCCCCAAAAATTTGTATGGGCAGTAAATACGTTTTTTATTTCAATTAAAAATTTTTTGATTTTTTAATTAAGAAGTTTTTTATAAGATGCTGAATTACTTCATTCAATAACTGATCATCATTGAGCAGAGACGTCAAATTCAAGTTTCAGAAATGAAAGACTAATGCGACGTTTAATATTGTGTCGCAAGGTTTCTTTAAGCAACTGCTTATAATACATATGTGGCTTATTTTGATCAACAGGTAATTATTTCACATACATAGATAAAATTTATCATACGACATATCACTAAGGTGTGTTCCGCGAGCGAGTCACATGCACGTCCGCGCATTTGGCAGCCACATCCGTGCTGCCGCGTAGTTGTTGTCAACTTATTTTTATCGCCAAAATATATTTTTCAGATCATTGCGATATTTTAGCTGAGCTGTGTTCCGCGAGCGCGTCGCGTCTGCATCCATCGCGTCCGTGCTCCGCGTGCCTCGCGCCGCTTCCTCGCAGCTACTACCCGTGCTGCCGCTTTGTTCTCGTTAACTTATTTTAATTCCTAAAACATATTTTTTAGTGCATTGCGATATTTTAGATGAGCTGTGTTACGAGAGCGCGTCGCGTCCTGTGCTGCCGCGCAGCTGTTGCCAACTTATTTTAATTGTAAAAATATATTTTTCAGATCATTCCGATATTCTAGCTAAGCTGTATTCCCCGTGCACATAGCTTCCACGCAACGAAATGATGCTATTGAAAAGAATACTCATTTTAAATGCATTTATTGTAGGACATATATTGAGGGCAGTATGCAAATGTTTACTAAAATAAATATTTAACAAAATTCATTAAATAAAAATATGTAAAAATTTAAGAATGAATTTGGGGAGTAAGTTAATTTTTTATTTCGATTAAAAAAAATGGGGAATTTGTTCACCGTTTAGTTATTTCCGTGTAAACCAAATTTCAGGTAACTCCGTTGAAAAGTAAAAATTTGTATACCACACAACAAAATATGAATATTATAAAAATCATATGGCGACCTTCCCTGGAATATGTA
Source organism: Cordilura impudica (assembly GCA_963682025.1). NCBI lineage: Eukaryota > Metazoa > Arthropoda > Insecta > Diptera > Scathophagidae > Cordilura > Cordilura impudica. Next base: position 60,193,159 of record OY821518.1, on the reverse strand, counting down.
CTCAATTTCGGAAAAAGCCATTGAAAAATAAAAGTTGGTATAGCAATCAAATAGAGAAACAAATAAAAAGAAAAAAAATAAGTTTTATATACATAGAAGTTGGCGCAAAATAGGGGTGGCCTGCAAGAAGCATATGGTGACCTTCCCTGTAGTATAGAGGTCGTGTGACCAAATTTTAGACATCCCTAGAAAAATGAAAATTTCTATAGTGAACAAATATACCAAAAAACAGAAAATTATTTTTGTATAAAAAGTGGGCGTAGAAGTAGGCGTGGCCGGCAAGAATCATATGGCGACCTCTCTGGAGTACAGAGATCGTGTGTAGCAAAGTTCAGAGAAATCCGTTTAAAAAAAAAATTGTGTAGCGAACAAATGCACCAAAAAACAGAATATGAATTGTATACAAAAAGTGGGCGTAAAAGTAGGCGTGGCCGGTACGAAGTATATGGCGACCTTTCGTGGAGTACAGAGATCGTGCGTACCAAATTTCAGAGAAATGCGTTGAAAAATAATAATTTGTATAGCGAACAAATATACCAAAAAGCAGAAAATGAATTGTATAAAAAATGTGGGCGTAAAAGTAAGTGTGGTCGATAAAAAGTATATGGTGACCTTAGCTGGAGTACAAGGATCGTGTGTACCGAATTTCAGAGAAATCTGTTAACGAATAAAAATTTGTATAGTGAATAAATATGAATAAAACAGAAAATGAATTTTACATAAACAGTGGGCGTAAAAGTAGGCGTGGTCAGTAAGTAGTATACGGCGACCTTTTCTGGGGTATAGACATCGTGTGTACAAAATTTTAGGAAAATCCATTGAAAAATAAAAATTTGTATAGCGGTCAAACAAACAAACAAGTAAACAAACAAACAAACAGAAAATGAATTTTATATATATAGATAACTGTCAGGAAAGACCTCTGCGGGGAGTATATTCCACATAAGACTAGTTCGACTGATAAACGAATTCTCTCTGCAACGCGTTGTGCGGTCAAGTTCGGAATAAGTTCGCTAATCTTAGAAGAACATTTCCCATGGTAGTATCTATAGAACAGTGATATAAAACCCACATTCTGGCGATGTTCCAATGAGTCAATAGAATTGGAAACCCACTGTCATTGATGAGCATCAACGCCCTTCTTTGCACACGGTCCAGTAGCTCCAAAATAGACTTTGAAGCTCCTGCCCATATATGGGAGTTGTATTCCATTTTCGGTCGGATGTAAGTGGAATAGATTTTAAGGAGATTAGAAGGAGTGAAGTAATTTTTGCACCGTTTTAGAAAACCAAGACACTTGAATGCTTCTTTCGACACTTGAAAAACATGCTCGTTCCAACGAACATCACATAGAATACTCATGCCTAGAACATCAAGAGTATCCGACTTCTCTATACCTATACCACCCGTATATACAGATGACATGGTTGAATCCATGGCCCTATGGGCCAACATACAACATTGAGTCTTCAGCGCATTAAAATCAATCCTATTCGATTTACCCCACTCGGAGATTGTTAACAGATCTTGATTGAGTGTGTCATTCATTGTCCACTCTTTGCCCCCCAACTCCCAAGAGACTTGGCCTACAATTAAAGGAAAATGGATTACAAATGCTGCTGTCATCTGCGAAAGAGTATATAGAGTTAAAAGTTTGACTAACAAGGTCGTTCAGAAAGATAAGGAAAAGAGAAGGAGAAAGAACGGAGCCTTGGGGTACCCCTGAATTAAGCTGAAACTCATTAGATGAGACCCCATCAATAACAACACGTATTGTTCGATCTCTGAGAAAACTCGATATAAATCGAGAGAAGTCATTACCGACCCCAAATGCAATAAGCTTAGATATCAGTACAGCGTGCCACACATGATCGAATGCCTTGGAAATATCTAGAGCAACCACTTCACTTTCGCCAAAACTGCAAATGGATCGACTCCTGCGCTCAGAAAGTATAGCTAACAGGTCTCTTGTGGAATGATTTCTACGGAAGCCATGCTGGCGATCATTAATAAGTGAGTTGGCCTCTAGGTAGTTCACAAGACGGAAATTGATCATGCTCTCCATCACCTTTGAGAGTGCAGAGCAGACTGCAATTGGACGGTAATTTTCAGGATTATTAGCCGCACCCTCTTTAGGGATTGGTTGGACATTAGCAGCCTTCCAGCAGGAGGCAAAGACACCCGCACGGTACGAACAGCTGAAAAGGTTGGCCAATGTACTGGCTAGAGTCGAAGAGCACTGTTTCAATACCAGTGCTGGTATACCATTACCATCCGGTCCCGGAGACTTATTAATGTTGAGATCCGAAAGAACCTTTTTAATTGCACTTGCTCGGAAGAATTTTTTAGGCATAGTACCAGATACTCTTTCGAGTTCGGGCAGTTGTTCATCGCTATCCGGCAAAAATGAATTTTTTGCAAAAAGTTCAGCTAAAAGGTTGGCCTTATCAACCGGGTCAGTGAATATTTGGTCTTTCATTGCAAGAGTTGTGATTGCAGAACTAGCATTATTCTTTACTCTTTTAACAAATGACCAAAAGCTCTTGCTGCCCCGAGGAGCAGAAAGAACTTTAGCACGAATACGCTGATCGTGAAGAAACTTTTCGCGCCTTAGTACTTTGGCACATTCATTTCTCGCCTGTTTGCGTAGCAGTTCAGTGACGGAATTTTTGTTTTCACGCCAAAGTCTGAATGCTTCCCCTCTGGATCTGACTGCATCTCTGTAAGTCTGGTTAAACCAAGATTTTTGATTAGGTTTAGCCGAAATGTACTTTGATGGAATGAATAATCTCTTACCAAGCACAATTATTTTTTCCACCATTATCGCTGCAGCGTCAATATTATTGTTATTGATTTGTATATTTTGAAATCTCCATATTTTAAACGTCGCTGAACACTATGCACACTCAGTAGATGCTTGGCCCACTGATTCCATTGAGTTGCAGCAGATTGAGGCTTAAGTTGAATAATTTCGCGAAATTCCCTCAGAAGGATTCGGTTTTCAATTAGCGTTGTTTTGCTTTTAGTACCTGACCTAGGTAAGTTACTGATGTCATTATGTTTCTTAATTTGTAAATTTCGTAGTGCACTGTTTGGCGTGACAAACTAAATTCAACAATGTCTTTTACTGCGACGCGAGAATTAAAATTGCCAATATTGAAGCTATAGCAACACAGCTTAACTCAGCCGTTATTCCCACGGCCTCCAACAACTTTTATTCAAATGCAAAGCGTAAACGAAAAAATATTGGGCACGCATATAGCTATGAATATGGATATTTTAAACATAATCTGTGTACAGTTAGTTCAAGCAATCAAATGAACTGAACAGGAAAACATCACAGTTGCGTATGTCAAAATAATTATGCCGACTAGTGTACTTTAAAAAAATTAAATGTAATAAGTTACAATTTATATATTACTTATATACTTAGAATTGTGTTTTAAATAAATACAGGTTGCCAGAAAAAATTATATTCACGGCAACAGTTATTACAGTTTACTGTCTTACCATTAACTTTGAGCACTTCGACGAAAGTTGTATTTCCAACAGATCGGCTCAAGTCCACATTTTCTTCGCGGTCTACAGAATAGGTTTGGCATTCACTATCTTGTCTGGGTATAGTGACTTTGTGCTGAAGTTTGTAACTACCAAAAATATTTGAACTAGACCATCATTTATTATGCCATTTAAATTTGTTTATGTTTGTTTTCTACATCCAATTAATTGCACTTAAGATCTTTTCCATAAGCCCATGGTATTGGGTGTCGTATAGTCGCTTGTTTTTTTTTTTTTAATATTCTGCAAATTTTTAGACTTTGCACCACTGGAGCATTCTGTTAATCACTCAGTTTAATCTGTATTTAATATTTTTCTCGCTTTTGATTTTTAACAAGAAATTGCCTAAAACGCCTAATTTATTTACTGATTTTATTTGCTTATACAAAATGAATTATCTTTCCAATCTTCTATTTTACTGAAACACGAATTCACTTTAGAGCCTCAGCTTAACAAAATTGCTTATATGAAACATCCCTAAAAATCGATTTAATTTTATTTGAAGAAATTTGAAAGTTTCGCTTTAGAAAAACATGTTTGTATCCCTTGCTAGCAATAATGGCACTTGCTTATAAATAAAAAATTAAAACATTTTCAAAGTACGGTCTACTTAACAACAACTTAAATTGAAGAGCTGAATTAAAATCATATTGGACGATTAGGTTAATTTTAAATACACATAATATCTGCATATTAAGTGTTTGTTTTGTGTACATATTTTTTAAATTAGTAAAAACAGCAATTACTTAAATGTTTTTATAAAATTATAGGTGATAGTTAAATAAATAGAAATCAATTAAAAACTAATAAAATACATCCGGCGAAAGGTGTTAGAATAGTAATTTAATTTTTCATGAGTAAATATTTTTTTGTAAAATAAATATTTATAATTAAAGTTATACAAATATATATATATATTTTAAATTATTTTTTTTTTAAATAGTTCACAGGAAATAAAAAACATATTCAATTAGAACTAGCAAATGTTATCATTAATTTTATATTGAAAAATATTACCAACAATATATGCAATTAATTTCAATTAGGGAATATTTGTGTTGATTTTTTATTGATAAATTTTCATTCGCTTACCTTAGAGAGCATATGAATATCAATAAAATTTAATTGAAATTATAAAAATAATAAGCACAAAGTAAATAAAATTCTGATTTTTTGAAGCAGAAAAAATATAGAGCACATAAGTTAATGCTGTCTAGTGAGCCTTGCTAGAAAGCAGATACCTATCTATACTATTTGGGACTAATTGCTAAGAACAATAGCTAATAAGCTACATGGATGAGAAAAAACACCTGTTTGGCCAAACTATAAAATTTGACCCCCTCAGAAACTTCTTGTTGAAAAATTGTGTCTGAACTACAATCCAATATGACTAACCTTGGCACAAATTTCAACCCGATTGAAAGACATCGGTTTCAAAAGTTTGATCACTTGACATGAAAGCCCTTATATATTAATTACGAGGTAAGAGGTTTCTAAAGCAAATCTTTTTAAATCTGACATTTACACCCGAAGAAGTCATGAATCCGAAATTTTATAGATCTTATGAACAATGTTCTTATATTTATCAAAGACAAGTGCTTTAACCCATTTTCGGCCGCTGGTCGATTTTTCGACCAGCAATTTTGAAGCGATGTAACTCAAACGTTAGATATGCTTTGTTTAAACCGTTGATGGATAAGACAATTTTGATCTTTTGTTAACGCACTGATTTTAGCTTTTCATAAAAAAATAAAAGTTTGCAGATTTTCGTGAAAGGAAGAAGAAAGGACTTTTTTTGGACCAATTTTCAAAATTAAGTAAAAAGTCTTAAAACTAAATTTACTTATTTTATTTTTGCATATTGAGGAAGCGGAAAGACCAAGTAACAATAATCAATTGATATCCGCAACAATATTAAAAGTTTTCTATTTTATGTGGTCGAAAAATCGACCACTGGCCAGAAGTCGTCAAGTAGATATTTAATTGAATTTAATATTTTTTTATAGTAGGCTGTGAAAAATTCTGCGACTCTTTTTTTATTTTCGCTGTTGCTTTGTCATAATTGTTATTCTTTTCTGCAGAGCAGACGTGTGTGTGGCAAATAAAAGTGAGATAATTGCATTTTGGTGTGGTTTTATACAAAGAAAATGTCTTTTCGAAAAGTGTTAACCATGGTAGAAATCATGGCTGCTTTGAACGAGCCGTGTTCGGATGACGAGGAAGATCAAGCCATTATGAGTTCAAAAGATGTTGATGTCGTGTAAAGTAGACTATGTGACTGATGAAGAAGATATCGACGATAATCAAATTGCTCTAAATTATGGCAATGATGATTGTGCAAATGAAATTACCGGGGAAGTGGAGTTACAGTACGTTCGAGGCAATGACTTAATACCTAGTGATACTGAAGAGCCGCAACCATCAACATCGAAAGCCGCAAAAAGACGTGGAAGACATAAAAAAGCTGTTAATCCATCCTCATTCAAAGGAAAGGCAGATTTTGAAGTTCCTGATTGGCAGAAACCTGGGGATTTTACTTACACCAGAGCACCAATCAACGTGGAAGGTAAGTGAACAATTTTTTTTAATATCATTTAGGCAAACAAACCTCAATTTCTAGCGAATAAATTTGTAAAATTTGTATTGAATTTGACAGAATTTAAAAAATTTATTCGATAGATAGCTTATTCATGAGTTGTTTGACTATTGAACAACCGGGCCTTAGTCGTTTTAGAATCTTAATTTTTAGTTTTTGACTTTGTGACATTGTATTTTGATGGAACACTGATCGAGGATATTACTCACTTCACGAATTTATATGCCACTCAAAATAATGCAACCATTGATGTGACACCAAATGAAATGCGGCGCTTCATTGGTATATTGTACCTATCAGGGTATCACACGCTGCCACACATCGATAATTATTGGTCAGTTGAGCAGGACATGGGAGTACCTATGGTAAAGCAAACGATGAGCCTAAATCGATTCAAAGTCATAAAAAGATTTCTCCACCTCTCGGATAACAACAATTTGAACGTAGCAGATCGCTTTGCGAAAGTCCGACCGATTATTGATGCTCTCAATGAAAAATTTATGCAGTTCGGAGTTTTCGGCCACATCTTATCTATAGATGAACAGATGATACCCTATTTTGGAAGACGCTCGTGCAAGATGTTTATTCGCGGAAAACCGATTCGGTTCCGATTCAAATCATGGTGCTTGTGTTCAGAGCAAGTATATCTATTCTTTTCCATACCATACGGTGGCTCGGCTACTCCCCATGATAAAAATATCGGTCTTGGCGCTCAAACGGTTTTGAATTTGCTTGAAAATGTATCTGATCCCGATTGTCATATTATTTTCTTTGACGATTTTTTTCCTCCTATCATCTTATGTGTCTACTGAATGAACGCCGTTTCTTTGCAACTGGCACAATACGTGAAAACAGAATGGCGAAAATTCATTTTGGAAATTTAAAAAAGGTAATGTTTACTTGCACACCAAATGTTTTGATGAATACCACCAAACTGTCTAACCTTTTTTGCGTTAATTATTCATATCTTATCAATAAATAAAATTTTTGCTACAACTAAAAACGAATAAATTGAATTAAAGTTAAATATTCGTAAAAAATTCCAATTTTACACAAAAAAAAGCGTAATATTTACTTGCATACCAAGTGTTTTGATGAATATATCCAAACTATCTAACCTTTTTTGCGTTAATTATTCATATCTTATCAATAAATAACATTTTTGATACAACTAAAAACGAATAAATTGAATTAAAGCTAAATATTCGTAAAAAAACGCATTTCTTTATTTATATACATATGTAGATGTTGACTTCTGGCCAATGGTCGATTTTTCGACCACTTCATATCTAGAGAGCAACAATTAAAAAAAAAATAATTTTGTTTTAATTTTTTTAAATTGAGCTCCTAAAAGTAAGTATTTAAAAGGAATTCGAAAAATTCCTGCGATTTCTGGTAGCGGCCGATAATGGGTTAAAGTAAAAATTGGTAGGCAAGTTATAACAACTCATATAACCATATCTTTAGGAAGCTATTCGTATTAAATATTTTTAGGTAAATATTTGATTAGAAGAGAACTAATTCAGTAATATAAATTTTTTCGAATAATTGCGGTCACTATGTCTTCACTGCTAACCAGATAATCACTTGTTCTTATTGATAAACCACCACCCCCAATATATGGTTAAAATTGACTTCGGCGTGGACATTCAATAAATTTAAATTATGTACCTAAACCACATCTGAATAGAATCATGAAATGAAAACCGACTTAGGCAACTATCCAGACTACAATGGGTACTTTTGATTAAGGTACTTGTGCTGCAAGAATATTTAAGTAGAGGTCAACTGATACAACCATTTTCTACAGTACTTTTATACAGTCTACCTACTACATAGAATTGAAATGTCTACAACCCAAGAGAATATTAGTTTGTCAGATTATTGCTTATTTCTCCAAAACGACCGGACTTAATCACAATGTTTTGCGGCGGTGCAGTGCTAGAAGACATCTGGAATTATTTCCCAATGATGTTAGTTTTATTTTTGTTTTCACCGCTGTGCTTTAAGTATATCATATATTTATTTTTTTTTATTTGTTTATTAGTCTATGGAAATATAATCCTTACAGACTATTTAACATTAATGACATTTGTAAATAAATACAAAATTAAATTTAAATTAAAATTATTTAAAATAACTAAAAATTTATAACATATTGTTTATACAAAGTATTGTAACCTTTTAGATCAAATCTAAACTTTTTAGAAAGTCAATGATATTATAAATGGTGCTTCTAATTCAGTAATTGCTGCAAGTTTCAGTGTGATATAAAATCCGATATTTGAACAAAATTTTGGTCATCATGCAATGAAAAATATTGAACAAACTAATAGATACAAATTTTTATACCCTATACCAAAATGTGGTTTGGGTATAATGACTTTGTGCTGCTGTTTGTAAAAACCAAAAATATTTGACCTACACCCATCTTTAATTATACCGATCGAATCAGAATCACTATCTGATTCGATTTAACGATGTCCGTCCGTCCGTCCGTCCGTCTGTGTGTCCATGTAAAGCTTATAATCAAACTGCAGGTCGCAAATATGAATATATTTTGACGAAATCTGGTATTTTATCTTTTGTCAGCCATGGGATGAACGCCATTGGAATTGGTGAGAATCGGGCCATGTTCAGACCTAGCCCCCATACAAATGACCCCTATGAAATCAACATATATTGCCATAAGATCCAAATTATCATACAAATCTTAGTCAAATTGGGTTTGTATGTATATATTTTATCCATTAATCAGTAGTCCAAAAATGAACCCTATTGGACAACTCTTAGTCATAGGCCCCATATAGAGCTGCTTCCCGATCTTCAATTAAATCTATCAAAAAACAAAAATTTTGCACTGATTCTTCTCAAATTTTGTTTGTATATATATTTTTGCAATATACAAGAGACTTTACCATACATGGTCAGGATCGGTCCATTTTTGGGCCTAGTCCCCATACAGATATAGCATCCGATATGAACTTTTTCATGTATGCAGCCGAAAAAATTAATAAAAATCCCACTCAAATTTGGTTTATGCTTATTTTCTATATCCAGTTAGTTGGGCCTGAGAGATAGGGTCTCTAAACGCATGGTATAGGGTATCGTATAGTCGGTCTAGACCGACTATAATTTTCTTACTTATTTTAAATATAAATAATAGCAAAAAAAAGTATATAATGGAACAAACGGTCCCTTAACGTAACGTACGTAATTTTCTACTTTTCTCAGTCCTGGTTTAAGTCCGAAAATTTATCTTTCGCACATAAAATTGTTTTACAAAAGACCTCGTGAGCTTAAAAATAAAGTCAATATTTTACCGTTCAAAATTACAAAAGCAAACGAGTCAATAATTGAACCAAATGGGATTAACTTAACTGCAGTGTTAACTATACCCGTTTCTGGCATTGAACCATCATCAGTAAAAATTGTTATGTTATCTATATATATATGAACGTATGTATGCTCCGTAAGGCCTCCAAAATAACTGGACCAATCTTGATGAACTTTTCAGAAAATTTTATGGATAGCATGGCGAGTGACAATATTATTTCTTATATCCGTGGTTGTCTGGAATAACCGCGTAGGTCCATTTTTGTCAGTTTTGAGTTAACGATGCCAAACATAATAATTTTTATAGCTCTTTACATGTGCTAAATTTTTTCAAAAAAAATATTGACCATTTCTGAGTTTTTTCTTTAAATAACGACGTAACTTAAATGTTTATTAAATTAATTTGCAGCACTATCGACGTATGTTAACCAACGTTTGATCGTTGACAAATTATTTTCTCAGAAAACGACACATAGCGACATACGTTGTTATTAATTAAAAAAAATGATAAAAAATTTCGGATTATTTTTCAGTTTATAACCATTTATAAAAACTTGTGTGTTTATTTCTGTTATTTTTTGTCACTCTTATTATTGATTCGTTGTTATGTTCTCATCCTAAGTCCCGTTAACTTTTTGTTGACGAACAAAAAAAAAACCATTTTTCAAGCAATAACAACTTATGTCTACATGGGTGGATACATTGGTAGTTTTCTTTTTCAAAGAAAATGACGTTTGTCGACATAAGTTGTTTTACCTGCACACACTTTAAGTGTTATTTACATATTGTTTCTTTCGTTTTTCTCTAGGATTTATTACTCTGAAGATTTTTGACTCAACATTTTTTATAAAGTATTTATTGCCCATATCTACAGGACTGTTAAAAAAAGCTCTCAAAACTTTATATCTACCCCATAATTTCAAATGTATTAATTTTTTTTGCTCCCCTGAACATTTTGATTTTATGACATACGCGGTTATTCTAGAAAACCACAGATATTTGGGTTTTGGTTTGTGGGGGGAGGGTCGTGGCAAAATCAAATTTTAATATTGTACTACTAATGGCATTTATATATACAAGCAGATTCCAGCCCTCGAATTCGAGTGCAATTTCTAGGAAATTTTATTTTTTTCATTAAACAAAACCCCTAAAGATATGCTAATCAATTATAGCCAATTCACAAATCAACACAAAAAACAAACTCATTTTTATAACAAACACATTAACAAATTTGGTAAACACACACATAGCATTGTATAATTATACCCTATACCACTATGTGGTTTGGGTATAATGACTTTGTGCTGCTGTTTGTAACAACCAAAAATATTTGACCTAGACCCATCTTTAATTATACCGATCGAATCAGAATCACTTTCTGAGTTGATTTAACAATGTCCGTCCGTCCGTCCGTCCGTCCGTCTGTGTGTCCATGTAAAGTTTGTAATCAAACTGCAGGTCGCAAATATGAATATATTTTGATGAAATTTGGTATATAAGCTTTTATCGGCCATGGGATGAACGCTATTGAAATTGGTGAGAATCGGTCCATGTTCAGACCTAGCCCCCATACAAATTACCCCTATGAAATCGACATAAATTGCCATAAGATCCAAATTGTCATATGGATCTTACTCAAATTGGGTTTGTGTGCGTTCAATACATCCATTAATGAGTAGTCCAAAAATGATCCCTTTGGCCCCATATAGAGCTGCTTCCCGATCTTCACTTAAATCTATTAAAAATAAAAATATTGCACTGATTCTTCTCAAATTTTGTTTGTATATATTTTCGCAAAATACAAGAGACTTTACCAACCATGGTCAGGATCGGTCCATTTTTAGACCTAGTCCCCATATAGATATATCATCCGATGTGAACTTTTTCATATCTGCAGCCAAAAAAATTAATAAAAATCCCACTCAAATTTGGTTTTTGCTTATTTTCTATGTCCAGTTAGTTGGGCCTAGGAGATACGGTTTCTAAACGCATGGTATAGGGTATCGTATAGTCGGTCTAGACCGACTATAATTTTCTTACTTGTTTTATGCATGTGTTGGTAGCAATTTTAAATGCAATGTACTCAAAATAAAGGAAAAAATTGAAAAACTCTATAAGTCTGCAAAACGGCTGAAAAGAAATACCTTTCAAATAATATACGTTTGGTTAAAATCTGGATGAAACGGTAGAACAAAACATCATTCACAAAAAATCGCCGAGCCTATTAGTATTATAGAAGACATAAAGAAGATATAAACAGATGGACCGAAATTAATGAAATTTGCAGGAAATCTTCAGAATAGCCTGGCGGATGACCCTATGAAGTCTAATGTTTGATTTATGGTCTATGGGCGAAGGGGCGTGAAAAATCAGATTATAAAATTGTACCGCTAATAATCTCTATACATATATAACAAGTATGAAAAGTAGAGTCGGTCCCGACCTACTATGCGGTACTTTATACCATGTGTTTAGAGATCTTATTTCTTAGGTTCAACTAATTAGATATAGAAAATAAGCATAAACCAAATATGAGTGCATTGTTATTAATTTTGTTGCTTTCGGATATGAAAAAGTTCATATCGGATGCTATATTTATATGGGTACTAGGTCGAAAAATGGACAGTTCGTGACCATATTTGGTAGTCACTTACTTTCTGCAAAAACATACACTGACACACAGAACAAATTTTCGAAAATTTTTTTTAATATTTTTGTTTTCTAAACAAACCCAATTTGACCGAAATCTATATGACAATTTTTTATATTATGGCAATTTAGTTCGATATCATAGGTGTCATTTGTATGGGGACTAGGCTTGAACATGAACTGACTTTCACCAATTTCAACACTGTCCATCATATGGTCGATATAAGCTTATATACCAAATTTTATCAATATATATTCATACTTGAGATCTGTAGTTTAATAACAAGATTTACATGGATACACAGATGGACGGAAGGACAGACGGTAGGTAAAATATATAACGTATGATATTTTTGGTCATTACAGACATCACCATAAATTTATTATACCCTGACCACACAGTGGTATAGGGTATAAAAATGGATGGACCGATTTTAATGAAATTTTCAGGAAATCTTCAGAATAGCCTGGCGGGTGAGGCAAAATCAAATTTTAATATTGGACCTAGATATCTGCTAAAACTTTCGGGGGCCAGCTAGTATTTGGTAATATTAATTCCATATAATATTTGATTACTGAGGTTGGACCTTCGTCTATCTCACATACAATCATACCTGCTGTTTTTGGTAATGCGCCTTAATGCACTCACCTAAAGTCAAGCCTACTATCTCTATGGTTAAGATGGTATATGCCATGAGCTAGAAATCAGCCTGATTTTTGTTAAATTGGCAGCAGGACACCTGTAGCTGGTATCCACACCATTGATAATAATTCTTATTTTCGATCCGTGCTGATTGCCGCCGACCATAGATGTTGTGGGGAAATAGAACAAAATGTATTAACTAAGCTTTGACGTTCAAAAAAATTTTGATGGTGCTCAGGCAAATAGAGGTTTATTTCTTAAGCGAAAATCTATTCAAAATTTTACAACTTTTGTATATTTTTCATAGATTTGAACCTAGTATGGAGCAGTTTGATTATCTTGTCTAATTTGTACTTAAAAATTTTGTTATACAAGATTGATAGAATATTAAATAATAGCTTTATGTTCATGAAACAGCAAAATTTTTCTAGTAAGAATGGACTTGTGCCAGCTTTTATGTTTGTAATCAATGGCATTTGTTCGTCTATTAATTAATATCAACTGTGAGATAATTAACTTGCATGAAAGCTGCAAGTAGTGTGTCAGTAACATATTTGTGGATACCTTCATTCAAATGAAACCATTGGATTATTTAGGAATTTGAAAATTAGGTGTATAACTATTTGTATACACATATCAAAAGTAGCACTGCATATACAAATATCCAATGGAAGGATTATACATTATCGCAGTTTAGTAAATAACACAGCAAAATTGTAATATATTTAAATGTAATTATAATTAAAATAACCCGTTTTTAGATCCTGGGAATAGAGTATATTTTCTAATAGTTTTTCTTAAGATTTCTGTGTAAAAAAAACATATAGCAAAACAAAGATATTACTGCATTTTCGGAATGGGGTTTGGTGGATTTAATGTAATTTCTAAATCAGACATTTGGACCAAACTTTTCTTTTCTAAAGCAGCAATTAGATTTGAATTTAGGAATTCTCAAATTTTGATTTGGATTTAGAGCGCCAAAAATGTTTAAAAAAAAAATATAATGTTTTTCCTATTTTGCGAGCCAGTGTAATCAATGTACATAATTTCGCTCACTTCTCAGAATTGTTTGAAACTTGGTAGAAATTTGTCGCTATGCCCTTCTAAAAATACTCAAAAACATGAAGCTCTTTCCATTTTCCAAAATATGCCACCTAGAAAAGAAACAAATCAGTTTATCATAAATAATGGTTAGCGCGCTGTACAGATACTTATTACATGGCGATTTGTTTTGCCAAAAGTAAAAGATTATTACCATTTGGTTTTAATGTTTTGAAGGTATATTTGTTTGGTAAGGTTTTAAAAGTTAAAAAAAGTCGTATTTTCATAATTTATTTTTGAAGATACGAATAAAGCTGGAATATTTATTTCATATGCACGGTATAGCATAACATTTGAAGAATCTTTGAAAAAAATTGAAATTAAAATTGTAATAAATAAGGCCGTGACAACGAATCTCCGGAGGCGTTGTTGTTTTATGTTGAACATCATAACTCGTTACCGGATCATGTGAAATAAAAAAATCAAAATGCGTTTAAAAGATGGCATGTCTAGTGAGGTAGTGACAAATAGTTTTTTTCAATTTTTTTAATATTTTTTATTTTTTTTTTTTTTTTCCAGCACTTTGTAGTGAAAAACACGATTTTTGCTATAAAATTTCGGGAATTTGTTGTTAAAAAATGGGGAAGGAAATGGAAAATAAAAAAAAGATTTTCGCGGTTACCTGATGATTTATGCGTAGATATAGTGTGTAAAATTTCAAAGGAATCGTTGGAGTCGATTTTGACTTATGATGTTCACGGTCTTCGAACATTTATTTGCGAGAAAATCGATTTAATGTTTTTTAAAAACTGATTTATATACGATATACCGTATGAGGCCGGTCGCTGGAAACGCTGTATCTTCTTAAGTTTTGCTGCGATTTACTTGAAATTTTGACACAACAGTCTTAACATGTCAAACATTCAGAAAGAGAAATGCAAAAAAATATTTTAAAAGCAAACCCCTTAAAGGGAGATGAGTGCAGATATTAGAATGACGAAGCTAAATTGAAACAGACGGACGCTGACATAGTTGGACAGGCATATTATTTAAATTTCTCTATTAGTCATTAAGTACTTAGAATTAATATACTTGTTATTGTATTTCATATTTAAATCTCGTATTCATATTTAATATTGTATCCAAAAAAATATAAAAAAAAATCAGTCTGAAAATAATCATTCTACATATTGGGGGGTTCAACCAAAAAAAAAAAGAAAAACAATCAAAAAATAATAAAAATAATTATTTGAATATTATGCCAAACGAAAGAAAATAAAAAGATTTGAAGAAGACTTTGTCATGGTCACCTTATGATAATTTAGGTTTGCATTCTAATGCACTCTGAATTAATTAGTGAAGAAGAAGAGAAGTCAGGGTGCATTAGAATGCAACCCCAGAAAATAGGTAAGAACAACACTGCAATTCTTGTTTGACGAAAACTGAATGAAGAATTGAACGAAAAATGGCGATCGACAGCAAACGATGGCGTGGGTTGCAGGCGTATAAAAGGCAAGTTTGGCGTGGCTTGGCGTCTTTTGGTTTTAGAACGGTCAAGTGAAGTGTTGGAGTTTTTTTATCCTTTTTTTCTGGTGTGGGACTGTACCACGTTTAACAAAAAGAATATAAAAAACAAGTAAGAAAATTATAGTCGGTCTAGACCGACTATACGATACCCTATACCATGCGTTTAGAAACCCTATCTCTTAGGCCCAACTAACTGGACATTGAAAATATGCAAAAACCAAATTTGAGTGGGATTTTTATTAATTTTTTTGGCTGCAGATATGAAAAAGTTCATATCGGATGCTATATCTATAAAGGGGCTAGGTCCAGAAATGGACCGATCCTGATCATGTTTGGTAAAGTCTCTTGTATTTTGCAAAAATATGTACAAACAAAATTTGAGAAGAATCAGTGCAATATTTTTGTTTTTTAATAGATTTAACTGAAGATCGGGAAACAGCGCTATATGGGGTCAAAGGGATCATTTTTGGACTACTCATTAGTGGATGTAATGAACGCATACAAACCCAATTTGAGTAAGATCTATATGACAATTTGGATCTTATGGCAATTTATGTCGATTTCATATGGGTAATTTGTATGGGGGCTAGGTCTGAACATGGACCGATTCACACCAATTTCAATAGCGTTCATCCCATGGCCGCTAAAAGCTTATATACTAAATTTCATCAAAATATATTCATATTTTCGACCTGCAGTTTGATTACAAGCTTTACATGGACACACAGACGGACGGACGGACGGACGGACGGACATTGTTAAATCAACTCAGAAAGTGATTCTGATTCGATCGGTATAATTAAAGATGGGTCTAGGTCAAATATTTTTGGTTGTTACAAACAGCAGCACAAAGTCATTATACCCAAACCACATAGTGGTATAGGGTATAATAATAATAAAAAAACAAAAGTGATAAGTAAACCAGCTCGGAAGCCAATAAATTCCACCACCTGCGGTGAAAACTAATTCCGGCATCGGCAGAAACAACTTCTCCAACGTCAGTAGTCTGGGTAAGTCCAACAACACCTACGTCCTTCGCTACAACGTCACGGGACAACGAGAAGGCGTCGCCGAAAACAATAAGAAAAGGCATGGAAACCCAATCTTCAGAAGGGACCGTACGCACTGGCAGGGACGCATGAACGGCAGTCGGATCGGCAGAAACAACAGCAGCAATAACGTAGTTATAAAAATAAAATAATTAGTGATAACCACGTTTATTTTGTGAGCTCCATTACCATCATCGTCATTTGAGGAGTGTGCAGTGTTTTAAATGGTCGGTAAATAAGTTTAAAAAGTGTTGAGACCTAAAAGGTCATTAAGGGCATGTGAGATAAGTCCCACGTGAAAAAGAAAAAAGAGGATATTGGTTTTTTTACTCGTTTAACAGAGTACAGCAAGTGCCGAAGCTCCAATAAATTTTTAACCGTTCGATCATCCCCGCAATCAGCCATCGTGACTTATTTAAGAAGCCGTAACCATTTTTGCACCTCCTCCGGAACTATTGGATTTTTTATATGCAACCACATGCCTCATTAAAGCATAAATACGAAACCTGTTCGTTGCTTTTGTTTTGTTTAAAAAAAGGTGGGGGCGAAGAAATCAACACCACCACTAAAGTTTGGCAACATCAGCAGTGACATCAAACACCAGTAACCACAACTACAGCTACAACAAATTCTGCAGATATGACCAAAAGAAACAACAGCAGCAGAAACAACACCAAAAGCCCAACAGCAGGAGAAACAACAGCAGCAGAAACAACACCAAAAGCCCAACGGCAGGAGAAACAACACCAGAAGTCTCAGTTACAACACCGACAGTTACAAAAAACGTCAACAACAAAATCAGCCAAAAGATAAGTAATTTTTTTTGTTGGTCATATATTTTTTTATATATTTAAATTAAAAACTTTTTAATTGCCCGTGCGATTATTTTTTTCATTACGTACGAATACGTACATATATTATTCATTTATCTTAATATATTCTATTATATAATGGTTTTTTTAATTTTTTTTTGATTTGCAAAGCATAAAAAAAAATAGTCCCGATAGACCCATAACTTTGAGCTCAAGGGGATGTTAGGTCTGGGTAGGAAAAAAACGATTCGGGTAACTCTCCCGAAAGGGAAAATAAAAATTAGAAAAAAACTAGACATAGCACAGACTAAAAGAAAAAAATTTTTTATATACTCCAATTTAATAAAACTTTTCCGAAGTTATTGATTTTCGCCCATAAATATTTCCAGGTAACTTATTTAAAACTTTTTATTTGTAACTTTTTGTTATCCAGTATTTTGGATATCAATTTATTAGTATCTCTCGCTTTAATTTTTAATAATCTTCATTGTAAAGTATCTCTAGTATAAGTTAATTGTAAATTTTTCTTCGCTTTTAAAACCTTTTTCTTATAAGAATTGTATAAAAAAAGGGGTAAAAAGAAAATCAAAACTTTTTAGATAATACTTTAAATTTATAATATAAGAAAATTCAAAAAAAAAAAAAAAGGGGAGGGGATAAGAATGTTGGCATTGAAATGGGACTTAGGCCGGCTTAGTTTTTATATCACCATAATTGGTACTTAAAAAAAAACCTTTATTCCACTAAATGAATTAGTAGAAATTTCCCACAAGGATTCATGTGGTAGTCATACATCCTAGTTTATTTAACTTCCCTAAGGCAGGGGTAACAAAACGTTTTTAAAGCAGTTACCATGGTAGGATTTTTTTTGAATTCTAAGAAGGAGGGTTTTGGAGTAGGAATAATATCTAGCCTCTCCACACATATATATATATATATATGGATATATGCAATTATATCCATTTATATATGTATATCTTCAAGTATTGCGCCTGTCGCAATACCACCGTCCAGTGCGCGATATAAGAGTTTTCCTACATTATTTTTTTTTTGATTTATACTTCGGGTCCCTATCTATAAACTTTCGTATATAACTTTTTTTTTTATCCCGTTAGTCTGGTACGAATATTTTTTTGTCCGTCTGTCCCAGAACTGCCAGTGCCATCGGCAAGAACCACCCCGTCCGGCGAGCTTAGCCGCGCTTAAACGCCAGCGTACCAGGACCGCTGATAGTCGGGCCATACATGCACAAAATTTGTTTAAAATTCGTTTAAACTTTATTTTGTTTCGAACCACCACAAAAGGCAGCCGCCACAACTTAGCCAAAAAATTTGGAATAGAAGTAGCCAAGAGGAGATTTAAGAAAAATAACTGAGAATTCAGAAAACAAATTAAGTGACAACTTAAAGAAATGAAGCTATCGAAATAGAAGATGTGTGTATGCGACATACAAGACGTGAGCAGAGAGGTATAACACAACGCAAAATAGAGAAGCTCCACCCAAAGTTGAAAGGATAGAGCGATAAGTATTTTATTTTATTGACGTTTTGCTTCAAGTTGAAATATTCGAAGTCATATAAAACAAAACTTTATTTTAAAAATTATATTATCGATTAATTTAAATAATATAAAATTAATATTTATTTATTTATTTTTTTTTTATTTATTAATAGTAAATAAATTTAAAAATTAACAAAATTCAAAGAAATTAGGAAACTGGCTGCGGAGGCCTTCGTCCTTACTTAGTTATATAAATATATTTACATAAAGTTATACAATATACATAATTATAAGTTTTTTAAAATTTCAAACCGTAGATGTTTCTTAATATTTTCAAAGCCAAATTCTTTTATTGATTCCAGGAGGCTATTTGGGAGTGTTGTGTTATTATAGCAGGATATAAGATGTGACATCGTGAGCTGGATTTTACATTTCGGGCATAAAGGTGCGGTTTCCTTTTTAAGGTGGTGCTGATGAATTAGCTTGCTATGGCCAAGTCTCAGACGGGTTAAAAGTTTCTGCTGATATCTTGGCATTCTTGTTTTATAAGTTATTTTTTGGAACGTGGGATTAATTAATTTGTAATATCCGTTTGGGGAGTGGATTGTTGATTGGTGGTTTTATTTTTTTATTTCGTTTTTTATATAAGTTTTTATATCTTTTTTGGTGTAGTTATTATGAATAATTGTCGGGGATATAACAGCTTCTTTAATAGTTTTGTCGGCTAATTCATTTCCTAGGATTCCTATATGGCCTGGTGTATGTAATAATTTGGTTTTGTTTTGCCTTGATAATGATTCCCGGGTTTTTGGTTACAAGTGGTTCGTTTTTATTTAAATTCTTAAGAGCATTTATTGATGACAGACTGTCAGAACATATAAGTTTCTTTTTGGTGGCTTTGTATATAGTGCTTCTTCGATAGCAGTGATTTTCGATGTAAATATTGAGGTGTAGTGTGGCAATAAACCTTTTTTGATTAAAAGGCCATTGTCGTCAACAATTGCAAAACCGTTACCTGCTTCTGATTTTGAACCATCACAGAACCAGAAAGTCCATTTGTTTTGTTTCCATTCGTTAAAAATGTGATAATGGTACTGTCTCAGAGTTTCTGGGCTATTATATTTTTTTGGGGACATGATAGATTCAATGAAGAAGTCGGATATTAATAAAAAATTAATATAAAATTAAAAGTTCTTATTAGAATGCCATTACAATTTCACTTATTATTTTATAAGTTCTAAACGAGATTTGGAACCAATATATAAAAACATGTATGCAAAAGGAAATCAAATTAGTTTTGATTTTTATACTACTTACCACTCTATAGTCAGGGTATTACAATTTAATGCTTATGTTTAGAACTACAAAAAATACTAGACTTTGATCTACCCTTTAGTACACCATTTATTTTTTTCCAAAAAGTTATCTCAGCACCAATATGGTAGTAAAGGTGCTAAAAAAACAACTAGTATTGATTAATTATTTACAAATAATATTTGTTATTTAAACTAAAATATTAATGATTTATATACAAGTTTACATTTTTTCATAAAATTTACATTAAAAATTAGTTCATGAGTGTTGCGATATTGGTAAGCAAGAATTGTTTAAGTTCTTTTTTGAATATTGAAAAAATTAGGAATTAGTAAATTATTGCATTCAGTTGGACTGCAAAAAAAAAAACAATACGCTCCTTTGATAACACAAGGGAACAATGGTTCTGTTGATTAAGAACTGAATATTGTTTTTAAGGTTATTTGGGACGCTGAATCCAAATCTGCCCTTGGTTTTTTTCTATCAGCTCGACTTTTCGAGATATACCGTTATGTTCAAAACTAAGGCACTTCCGCTACATATATTGGAATAACTTGAAAACGGTTCACCATATTAAATTAAAAAAAAAAATCCGAAACTCGCAAACAATATTCTCTTAAAGCCGTTCTTACTTTGTTTTTAAATTTTCCAAGTAGTTTTAGAGATATCGTTCAAGTTTTGAAAAAAAAATTAAAATTTTTTTAAAAAAAACATTTTTTTTGTTCTTTAAAAATTCCTAAAAAAACAAAAATGGGACAAAAATCACAGTTTTGGTCTACAAACAGTTAGTTAAATATATTTCGAATAAAATGAGCTTTATTCCATTGCAATCGGTGCACAACTTTTGATTTTGTTCACGATTTACTGAATTGATATAAATCGCGATTTCCATACAAAAATAACATTTTCTAATGTGTAAGTGTTTGTATGTAATAAGTTAGTTTTTTATGATTCTAAGAATTAAAAAAATTAAGTAATAAAAAAAGATTATTTCATTTTTATGGTTGCGGTAGCAAACTCATAACGCCTATAAATTTTATTGTCCCTTTATGACACCTAGTCAGTTCACAGTCAATTAAAGAGAAGAAAGAAAAGTCCACTTGTTTTTATTGATGTGTGGTTTACCGTTGGTAACGGATGATTTTTTAAAGGAATTCCCCTGAACACATGTGTTCATTCATAAGTGACTGTCAATAAAATTGTGGATATAATTTTTTTTGGTACTTCAGTAAAAAACTACTAAGTATTTATATGGCTTCATTCAACCAATTTTTCTCATTCAACAAGTGTTTACGAAAGCGAAAAGTATAACGACAAAAAATATAAATCATTTTACATTGAACATTTAATCAGTCAACACAAAAAAGTTCAATTTTGTTCCAGTGTGTTATTTATTGAAAATTGTGTTACTTTGATATATACTTCAAAATTATGCACTGGCTACGTCAAGAAACACCTGTAAAATCAATCCCAACTATTTTTGTAACATATGTGGCGAATACACGTTTATAAAAAATAGAAAAAGTGTGTCAGATTTTATTAAAAAAATTTATTTTGACTACTTCGGATTTACCATGGAAACCCGTGACAAGTACTGGATTCCTAATACTGTATGTAAAAACTGTGTAGAGTATTTAAGGTTACGGACCCACTTCAAGTATAAAACACCAATGATCTGGCGGGAACCTTCGAATCATTATGATGATTGTTATTTTTGCGCTGTCAACATAACAGGCATTAATAAAACAAACCGGTCTAAATGGATTTATCCTAACGTGTTGTCTATTACCCAACCAGTCCTGTACTCTAGTGAGGATTCAGAACCACAACCATCTACATCTACACACAATTTCCACGACTTACGACAAAATGTTCCTTCACCAATTTCTGAATTTGGATCAGATGACTTGCATTTAGATATTTCTTCTGAACGCGAGCAATTTAATCAGGAGGAGCTTAGTGATTTAGTGAGAGACCTTGGACTTTCTAAAAAAGCATCTGAAATTCTTGCTTCTCGATTAAAGCAAAAAAATCTGTTAACCCAAGGAACAACAAATTCATACTACCGTAACAGAGAAAAAAACTTACTTCCATTCTTTTCCGAAGACGATGAATTTGTTTATTGTTCAGATGTTCCTGGTTTAGTAACAGCGATGGGATTAGAGGAGTATGATCCAAATGACTGGCGACTATTTATAGATTCTTCTAAACGCAGCCTAAAATGTGTACTTCTGCATAACGGTAATAAATTGGGTTCGTTGCCCATTGCACATTCAACTAAAGCTAAAGAAGAATATTCTACAATTGCCTCAGTTATAAATAAAATAAAGTACAACGAACACCGCTGGCTAATTTGTGTGGATCTAAAAATGGTGAATTTTCTTCTAGGCCAACAAGGTGGCTACACAAAATATCCGTGTTTCATTTGTTTATGGGATAGCAGAGCCAGATCTGAACACTGGAGTAAGAAAGACTGGCCTTCGAGGGAAGCTATGGTTCCAGGAAACCACAATATAGTTAATCAACCACTTGTGCCCAGGGATCGCATAATACTGCCACCTCTCCATATCAAGCTAGGACTTATGAAACAATTTGTCAAAGCTCTCAACAAGGACGGTGATTGTTTTAGATATATCAGTAAAAAGTTCAACAATTTGAGTTCGGAGAAACTGAAAGCTGGCATTTTTGATGGCCCTCAAATCAAAAAATTAATCAATGATGAAAATTTTAGTAATTCCAAGACAGATATTGAAAGAAATGCTTGGAATGAATTTGTTTGGATAGTGCGCAATTTCCTGGGAAACAAAAAGGGTGAGCACTATTCGGACCACGTGGATAACATGTTGTCACATTTCAAGCAGCTTGGTTGTAATATGAGCATTAAGGTGCACTACCTACACAGTCATTTGGGTTGTTTCCCTGAAAATCTTGGAGACTTCAGTGAAGAACAAGGTGAACGTTTCCATCAAGATATCCGCACTATAGAGGAGCGGTACCAGGGTCACTGGGATAAGCATATGATGGCGGACTATTGCTGGAGCATTAAAACAAATCCCTCTAAACAAGGTTATTTAAGAAAATCTTATAAAAGAAAATTTTTCGATGAGTTGTAATTACATTGTAATATTTGTGTATTAAAATTTTTTATTTTTCTTTAAAATTCTCTTTTTGTGTTAAATTAAAAAGTATAGCTGACCATAAAAATGAAATAATCTTTTTTTATTACTTAATTTTTTTAATTCTTAGAATCATAAAAAACTAACTTATTACATACAAACACTTACACATTAGAAAATGTTATTTTTGTATGGAAATCGCGATTTATATCAATTCAGTAAATCGTGAACAAAATCCAAAGTTGTGCACCGATTGCAATGAAATAGAGCTCATTTTATTCGAAATATATCTAACTAACTGTTTGTTTCTGTGATTTTTGTCCCATTTTTATTTTTTAGGAATTTTTAAAGAACAAAAAAAATGTTTTTTTTAAAAAAATTTTAATTTTTTTTTCAAAACTTGAACGATATCTCTAAAACTACTTGGAAAATTTAAAAACAAAGTAAGCACGGCTTTAAGAGAATATTGTTTGCGAGTTTCGGATTTTTTTTTTAATTTAATATGGTGAACCGTTTTCAAGTTATTCCAATATATGTATGTAGCGGAAGTGCCTTAATTTTGAACATAACGGTATATCTCGAAAAGTCGAGCTGATAGAAAAAAACCAAGTGCAGATTTGAAATCAGCGACCTCAAATTAGTAAAAATTTGCTATAAATTTCAAATCAACACAAAAAAAGTTCAATTTTGTTCCCTTGTGTAATTCAAGGTGGCATCAAGATATCGACAAGTTTTTATAGCCTATACCACTATGTGGTTTGGGTATAATGACTTTGTGCTGCTGTTTGTAACTACCAAAAATATTTGACCTAGACCCATCTTTTATTATACCGATCGAATCAGAATCACTATCGGATTCGATTTAACGATGTCCGTCCGTCCGTCCGTCTGTGTATCCATGTAAAGCATGTAATCAAACTGCAAGCCGCAAATATGAATATATTTTACTTAAATTTGGTATATAAGCTTTCATCGACTATAGAATGAATTCTATTGAAATTAGTGAGAAGCGGTCCATGTTCACACCTAGCCCCCATACAAACGACTCGTATGAAATCAACATAAATTGCCGTAAGATCCAAATTATCATATAAATCTTAGTCAAATTAGGTTTGTATGTGTTTATTGAATCCATTAATCAGTAGTCCAAAAATGATCCCTATGGGACAGCACTTAGTCATAGGCTCCATATAAAGCTGCTTCCCGATCTTCACCTAAATCTATCAAAAAACAAAAATATTGCACTGATTCTTCTCAAATTTTGTTTGTATATATTTTTGCAAAATAAAAGAGACCAAACATGGTCAGATTCGGTCCATTTTTGGGCCTAGTCCCCATATAGATATAACATCCGGTATGAACTTTTTCATATCTGCAGCCAAAAAAATTAATAAAAATCCCACTCAAATTTGATTTATGCTTATTTTCTCTATCTAGTTACTTGGGCCTGAGAGATAGGGTCTCTAAACGCATGGTATAGGGTATCGTATAGTTTTTAATTCGATGCGAGGTTTGAAGAATTTGTTGAAGAGGAAACATATTGATAGCATGAAATTTAAAAACGTCCAAATTATGATATCTGATTGGCAGATGATAAACCAACTTTTTCAACTTGTTCTGCACTTATAGTAAGCTCTTTATATATTGTAGGAAGGTAAGCTAAGAGGCTATGTCTGCGGTTTTCTAGAATAATCACGTATATCATAACATCAGAAAGTTCAGGTGAGCCAAAAACGTTATATTTGAAATTATGGGCTCGATATAAAGATTCTAGAGCTTTTTATTTAACAGTCCTGTAGGTATGGGCAATAAATACTTTATATAAAATTTTTAATCAAAAATCTTCAGAGGAATGGATCTTGGAGAAGGACAAAAAAACAATATGTAAATTACTTAAAGTGTGTGCAGATAAAATAACTTATGTCGACAACCGTCGTTTTCTTTGAAAAAGAAAACTACCAATGCTACCACCCATGTAGACATAAGTTGTTGTTGCTTGAAAAATGGTTTTTTTGTTCGTCATCAAAAAGTTAACGGGAATTAGGATGAGAATATAACAACGTATCAAGAATAAAAGTGACAAAAAATAAAAGAAATAAACACAAAAATTTTTACTAATCCAAAATTATTTTTAATTTTTTTTCATTAATAACAATGTATATCGCTATGTGTTGTTTTCTGAGAAAATAATTTGTCAGCTACCCAACGTAGGTCGACATACGTCGTTAGTGCTGCAAATTTATTTAATAAACATTTAAGTTACATCGTTATTTAAAGAAAAAACTCAGATAGTGTCAATATTTAAAAAAAAAAAAAAGAAATGAACACATGTAAAGAGCGTTAAAAATTAATATAATTGGCATCGTTAACTTAAAACTGAAAAAATGGACATACGCGGTTATTCCAGAAAACCACAGATGTATCAAACTCTCATGTATTAGATCCACCGCTTGAATGTAATGTTTCCGTCTGAAGTGGGTTTGTGTATGTTTATCACATTAGTTTATCAGTAGTCCAAAAATAAGTCCTTTACAACAATTCTTAGTCATAGCCACCATATGAAGCTGATTCCCGATCTTCACTTAAATCTATCAAAAAATAAAATATTATGCACAGATTTTTATCGAATTTGGTTTGTATATGTTTTAGCAAAAAATAAGTGACCTTACCAAATATGGTCAGAATTGTTCCATTTTTTGACCCACTCCCCATATAATTATAGCATCAGATATGAACTTTTTCATATCCGAAGGTAAACAGTTTAATAAAAATTCCTCTCAGATTTGGTTTATGCATATTTTTCGGTCTCTACCGACTATAATTTTGCTACTTGTTTTGATTTTTTATATTCAATTATATGGCAATCCATTGTAAGCTAATACCAAAAAGCATTCGTTATTACTGCATTTTATTTAATTCTTCGATGAAAAGAGCACCGATATGAACCACAGCTAATGAGCTTCGACTTTTGTGCATTTAAAATCAGCCTGTTAAGTCTTATGAGTCTCACGAGTTTTAAGCTGCGAATTTTGTTTATAACGATAAAGCATGCAAGTATCATCCGCAAGCATGAACATTATCGTATACATCAATCGAAAGGTCTCAAATTCGAGCCCTCGTAAATCGCAAAAAATTGCAGCCATTGACTTCTTTCAAATCTTAGTGTGGTAAAATTTCCCATTTGTTCCCCTTTTATAAATTTTTAACCCCATGACTTCAAAGAGGATAATAATCAAAAATTTTTTGCATTTTATGAACATAGTACTTTCAGACCTTTCGATTGATGTATAAGAAAAAGTTACTCTTAATTAAGAGTATATAAAACGATACACTTTTTGAAATACTCTAACCCATAAAAACAACGTTTTTATTAAAACTCTTTCTTTCCTTATGCATATGAGTTTTGAATATCTCTGTGACAGTGCGTGACTGTGTGTGACTATCTTAAAATTAATCTTTGGCCACAACAAGGCTATGGACATAGTTTTAGATCCATCGGTTGAGGGGAAGTGGGCTTTTAATGTATCCGCGACTGTGCGTGACTGTGCGTGACTATGTCAAAATTAATCATTTTTCACAGCAAGTCTATCCACCAAGTTTCAGATCGATCGGATAAGGGGAAATGGGTTATAAATTACTCCGTGACTGCGCGTGACTATGCATGATTGTGCGTGACTATGTAGAAGTTGATCTTTCTTTACAGCAAGTATATCGACCAAGTTTCAGATCAATCGGATGAGGTAAATGACATTTAGATCACTCCGTAACTGTGCGTGACCATGCGTGACTGTGTGTGACGAAGTCAAAGTTAATCTTTTTTCGCAGCAAGTGTATGTACGAAGCTTTAGATCGATCGGATGAGGGGAAATGACTTAAGATCACTCCGTGACTGCGCGTGACCACGCGTGACTACCCCAAAATTAATCTGTAGTCACAACAAGACTATGGGCGAAGTTTCAGATCACTTGGATCAGGGACAGAGAGGTTGAGTTAAAAGGAAGAGTTTAAAAAGTGCAAATAAAATGGAACATTTTTTATCAGAAAAGAAAACGGAATAACGTTTACAATGTCATTTATAAAAATTTTAAGTAAATGTGACTCAAGCAGAGTACCTAGAGGTCCTCCAGATTTTACGGGTAACGGCGAACTGTTAGCTTCCCCAATCTTTACAAAGTGCTTTTTATTTCCTAAGTAAACTTTTATGGCAAAATTTTATGGCTATAACATTTTAATCAAAATTTCATGATCAACTAAGTAAAAAGCTTATTTGCAAATCAAGAAACACACAAGCTGCACCTCTGAACCCTGCATCGACTCCACTACATGTGTAGTCAAGAATATTGACAACTTCTTCTTCAAATTGAGCACGTTTGCAGAATCCAAATTGACATTCAAATAAAATTTTGTATTTATCCATATATTCAGATAACTTGATGACTTATAACTTATTCGTAGACTGGGCGAAACATATCAACATTTGTTGATATTGGTACCTTTTGGTATTGGTACAGTTTTACGAATTTTTGAAACATCGCGTTCAATCATCTTTCCCAATAAATTTGATAATATTTCTGCAAGTTTGGTGTTTTTACATAACATCATTTTATGTATTATCCCATCGTAACGACAACTCTCATTTGTAGATATTTCATCTAAAACATCTTCCAAATAGTTGTTGTTAATATATTCAAGACTAATAGGTGTTCTGCAAGAAAATCAGCACCGGCATTATTCCTACTGATTCCCTTGTAAAATGGCCTCCTAAATCCGAATATCGCACCCATATTTCCCCATTGCATACCGTTTTCGCGGGACGCCACCTCCCCCTTTTGTTATCTTATAGTCTTTTGTTTGCATAACTCAAGAACGAAAAATTAAGAATTACCATTCCTATCATCTCTCCTTAAACCATTTCTCTATATAATCAACATTTTCACAGATATACATAAATAAATTTATAAAAAGAAAAAAAATATTTTTTTGCCTACAAAATTTTAATTTTTTTTTCTAAAAGTCATGGAAAATCCAAAAAGGGGGAAAAAAATGTCACGGCTTAATACTTTTGCTTAAAGCTACATAGCGTATGAATAAAATAAGTAAGAAAATTATAGTCGGTCTAGACCGACTATACGATACCCTATACCATGCGTTTAGAAACCCTATCTCTTAGGCCCAACTAACTGGACATTGAAAATAAGCAAAAACCAAATTTGAGTGGAATTTTTATTAATTTTTTTTGGCTGCGGATATGAAAAAGTTCATATCGGATGCTATATCTATAAAGGGACTAGGTCCAAAAATGGACCGATCCTGATCATGTTTGGTAAAGTATCTTGTATTTTGCAAAAATATATACAAACAAAATTTGAGAAGAATCAGTGCAATATTTTTGTTTTTATACCCTATACCACTATGTGGTTTGGGTATAATGACTTTGTGCTGCTGTTTGTAACAACCAAAAATATTTGACCTAGACCCATCTTTAATTATACCGATCGAATCAGAATCATTTTTTGAGTTGATTTAACAATGTCCGTCCGTCCGTCCGTCCGTCCGTCCGTCCGTCCGTCCGTCCGTCCGTCCGTCCGTCTGTGTGTCCATGTAAAGCTTGTAATCAAACTGCAGGTCGCAAATATGAATATATTTTGATGAAATTTGGTATATAAGCTTTTATCGGCCATGGGATGAACGCTATTGAAATTGGTGAGAATCGGTCCATGTTCAGACCTAGCCCCCATACAAATTACCCCTATGAAATCGACATAAATTGCCATAAGGTCCAAATTGTCATATAGATCTTACTCAAATTGGGTTTATATGCGTTCATTACATCCATTAATGAGTAGTCCAAAAATGATCCCTTTGCCCCCATATAGGGCTGCTTCCCGATCTTCACTTAAATCTATTAAAAAACAAATATATTGCACTGATTCTTCTCAGATTTGGTTTGTATATATTTTTGCAAAATACAAGAGACTTTTCCAAACATGATCAGGATCGGTCCATTTTTGGACCTAGTCCCCATATAGATATAGCATCCGATATGAACTTTTTCATATCTGCAGCCAAAAAAATTAATAAAAATCCCACTCAAATTTGGTTTTTGCTTATTTTCTATGTCCAGTTAGTTCGGCCTAAGAGATAGGGTTTCTAAACGCATGGTATAGGGTATCGTATAGTCGGTCTAGACCGACTATAATTTTCTTACTTGTTTTTTAATTGATTTAAGTGAAGATCGGGAAGCAGCCCTATATGGGGCCAAAGGGATCATTTTTGGACTACTCATTAATGGATGTAATGAACGCATACAAACCCAATTTGAGTAAGACCTATATGACAATTTGGATCTTATGGAAATTTATGTCGATTTAATATGGGTAATTTGTATGGGGGCTAGGTCTGAACATAGACTGATTCTCACCAATTTCAATAGCGTTTATCCCATGGCCGATAAAAGCTTATATACCAAATTTCATCAAAATATATTCATATTTGCGACCTGCAGTTTGATTACAAGCTTTACATGGACACAGAGACGGACGGACATTGTTAAATCAACTCAGAAAGTGATTCTGATTCGATCGGTATAATTAAAGATGGGTCAAGGTCAAATATTTTTGGTTGTTACAAACAGCAGCACAAAGTCATTATACCCAAACCACATAGTGGTATAGGGTATAAAAATATTGCACTGATTCTTCTCAGATTTTGTTTGTATATATTTTTGCAAAATACGAGAGACTTTACCAAACATGATCAGGATCGGTCCATTTTTGGACCTAGTCCCCATATAGATATAGCATCCGATATGAACTTTTTCATATCTGCAGTTGAAAAAATTAATAAAAATCCCACTCAAATTTGGTTTATGTTTATTTTCTATATCCAGTTAGTTGGGTCTAAGAGATAGCGTCTTTAAACGCATGGTATAGGGTATCGTATAGTCGGTTTAGACCGACTATAATTTTCTTACTAGTTAGTTATAATCATGATAACAGATTTCATCCAGGATTTGACTTAGGTTTTCGTATGTCTCCTTCATAATCTCAGAGTATGCAGCCGGGACTGATGGTAAATCATTCCTACTGGCCAACAGGATAACTTCCAAGCTTGTCTTTGATGAATCTTTAAACAATCTCCATTTGTGTGGGTCATATGACATCTGTAGTTCTATCATTAATTCATTTGCGTTAGGGCAACACATTAAACCATCATCTTCTCAAAAAAGTAATTGCAGGGTTGACTGTCTGCTCCTATAAGAAGAGGAAAATGGGTCCGATCTTCGGATTCACTAGGTCATTTTACATAGGACTCAGCAATAATAATTTTGGAGCTCGGAAAAAATGTTACTTTGCAGAGCAGTGTAGTTGGTCTCAGGGGTGTTACCATTCTAAAAATTATAACTATAATTATAGTTATAATATAATTCCAATAATTATTGGTATTATCCCTTAAATAACGAGATATGTTATTCTCAATTAAATCAAAAAAAAAAAAAAAAAAACTGATTAAAAACATTGCTTTATCATTATTGGTATTATCATTGGTATTATCCTTTGAATAACGTGATATGTTATTCTCAATTAAATAAAAAAAAGAACTGATTAAAAAATATTGCTTTATAATTATCGTTCACAGGATAGAAATATGGGAAAAATTTTCTTGTATAGTTTCACTTATTAGATAATATTGAATTTTTCAATAGGTATATATATGGGGGATTTCATGTCAAGCGCACCAACTTTTGAAACCGATGTCTTCCGATCGGGATGAAATATGCAACAAGGTTAGTCCTATTGGATAGTAGTTTAGACACAATTTTTCAATAAGATCGGTCCAGATCTCTCTGAGTTAGAGGGGATCAAAATTTGACATTTTGGCCAAACAGGTGTTTCTTCTCATCCATGTAACTTATTACCTATTGTTCTTAGAAAATTTTCTCCTAAAGAGAAAAAATACTTTAAAAAAAAAAAAAATTTGTAGACTTTTTTTGCTAAATTAAAACATTTTTTGCCTTTTTTTCAAAAAGGGCATTTTGTTTTTTCATAAGAAAGCTTAGAATTTTTCCTTTAAGAGCTTTTTGGTCGCTAAGTGGGATGGGAGTGGGATATCTATCAAAATAAATGTTTTGTAACTCAAGACAACGGTTTTTCAATTTTTCACAAATGCACTATTTTGAATTTTTTCCTATTTGTGTGTTAAACCTTACAAGTAAAACTTATACTGAGAAACAAGACAAATTAACCTTTCCGAGGGTATGTAACATACCTTCATAACATAACAGAAGAGAATGGTTATCTGTAACCTGATAGAGTTATTTGCACATTTCAATCTGAACACGAGGATGTTAGAATTGGCTTCACGAAATTAATCCAAATGAGGCCAAAACATTGCGTTTTGGCAGAAAGCAGCGGAACTCATACAGTATGCGTTTACATTTACCATGAAAATCTTAAACTGATGTTGAACGAAACCTACTTAAAGTATTTAATAGATGATTCGGCAGAAGATTTAAACGATGCCTTAAATTGACTATGTGTCCTAATGGAACAACTTCTTGCCACTTAGGTGAATGTACCAATTGCCCGAAAACCACATTCATCAAAGAAAATTTAATCAACTCTTTAGATCGAGAATATATGGAGGAGGTCAAATTTGATTCTTGGATTCAGACTGACAGATGCACATTGAAAACAATCATTTTAAATGTGGATGATTTTGTGGAAGAGATGTGTACATGATTGCTAAACTTGAGAAACCATGACTTTTTAGTCAAAGAGCAATGGTCATTCTTCAAGGATTTGAAGATACATTTGAAGTCTGGTGAATTCGTTATTTCATATGATTTCGCAGAAAACTATAAATATGTTCTTCAGGATGCCATACAAGCATTCCACTTCAATAACGACCAAGCAACTATATTCACAGTAGTTATTTACAACCTGAAAGATGAAAAACTGGAACACAAAAGTATGGCAATCATATCCGACGATTTAAAACATGATACCGTTGCAGTTTATGAGTACCAGAAGAGAATACTAAAATTTCTAAAATCTAAATTTAGAGTAAAGAAGGTATACTACGTTTCGGACGGAGCTCGTCAACATTTTAAAAACAAAAGTAGCTTGGAAAATCTTATGGCACATGAAAAAGATTTTGGAATGCCAGCTGAGTGGCATTTTCATCCGACTGCTCATGGTAAAGGAGCATGTGATAGTATTGGAGAGCAAACCTTAAAAGAAATCCAGCGAAGTATAGCCTCCAGTGCTCTCATCAAGATCGCATCTTAGATGCGACTGCTTTATTCCATTAGGCAAAAAGTTATTGTAAAGAAACTAAAATAGTTTTTAGTAGCAAAGAGGATCATCAGGAAACATTGAAAACACTGAAGATCAGATTCGATGCTGCGGTAACAATCGATGGCACCGCTCAATACCATGATTTTATACCGCTTGTCGATGGAAGACTCAAGTTGAAAAAGTTTTCTGCCTCTATTCAATGCGATTTCCTTTCAAAGACAACAAATAAACCAGCAGCGAAATCAACAGCTGAACCTAGTAACGCCAAGAAAGGATTGACAAAAAAAACGCAGTAAATAAAGGCGACAAAAAAGCTGGATGAAGGACTGGGTATTTAAAATTTACAAGACTTAAATACTTCATCAGCTACAATAAATTAAGTATAAAAATAGTTAGGATATAAATGGATCTAATGCAATTAAGATTAAATTTTAATAAATTATTTATCTTTTATTTATTTTTAATATTATTATTATTATTATACATTAATTTAATTATTATTAAAAATAAATAAAAAATAATAATTTTTCAACATTTCTATAGAAAAAAAGCGATTTTTTTCCTGAGGTTAACATATTCTGGGTATTACAGTATCGAGGGTATAAAATTTTAGTTAGGTATTTTATATACCTTCGGAAAGGTTAATTTGTCTAGTTTCTCAGTATAAGTTTTATTTGTAAGGTTTTACACACAAATAGGAAAAAATTCAAAATAGTGAAAAATTGAAAAACCGTTGTCTTGAGTTACAAAACATTTATTTTGACAGATATCCCACTCCCATCCCACTAAGCGACCAAAAAGCTCTTAAAGGAAAAATCCTAAGCTTTCTTATGAAAAAAAAAAATGCCCTTTTTGAAAAAAAAGGCAAAAAATGCTTTAATTTAGCAAAAAAAAGTCTACAAATTTTTTTTTTTTTAAAAGTATTTTTTTTCGAAATATTGAATAAATAGCTATCTAAACTCTTAGGAGAAAATTTCCTAAGAACAATAGGTAATAAGTTACAAGGATGAGATGGAACACCTGTTTGCCCAAAATGTCAAATTTTGATCCCCTCTAACTCAGAGAGATCTGGACCGATCTTGTTGAAAAATTGTGTCTAAACTACTATTCAATAGGACTAACCTTGGTGCAAATTTCATCCCGATCGGAAGACATCGGTTTCAAAAGTTGGTGCACTTGACATGAATTCCCCCTTATATATATTACTCTAAAGTCTAATCAAATTGCATGATTTACAAATAAGTAAATATTATATAATTAGGTACTTCAATAGGTAATTTGCTACCAAATAAGTCAACCGTATTACATTATTTTTTTTACAACCCTAATGTACACAGACACATACTGTAACTACTTACCTGGAAACATTTAATATATTCCAAATCACTTCGAATGTCATAGTGATGACCAAATGCAAATCAAGCATATAGACTCATGCTGTTTGTATTATTTGCATATGATGGCCTAGATATATACATATATATATATATGTATATATATATTGGTATTGAATACAATAATAAGACGAAACATTCCAAAGTAAACTCTCAGTAATTGAAAAATATATACATGGAAAATTAAATAAAACATTGTCTAACGTTAGATTGCTTTGCTATTTCGTCAAAGCATTGTTTTGTATACGATAATTAATCACAGTACATTTGGTAAAGAATCTGAAACAATATCATGCCATATATCAACTTAATCAAGAATATGTAAAAATATTTCATTAGTTGCTTTTTCGTAAAACTGGATTTAAAAAACGAATACAATCATTGTTAGGTTTTGGAAATTGTTTAGTAGTGAAATCTAAATGTAAGTACCTATTATATCTGACATCTAAAAAACATACAAAAACAATAGCGAAATCTATAATAATCTGAATAAGACTGCAGATTAATTAAAATGGATCTATTTTACTTAGTTTTTATCTTATATTTAACACATAAACAAAATAAGACCTACTTTAAAAGTAAGTAACAATAATTTTTTTGAATACTGCCTGCAAAAAGTAACCCACCTTACAATTTCTTCAAAAATTCGAATTCTCTGTAATGAATCATCTAACGAGCTTACCACGCGCGTTAAGAGGCTGATGCGTGATATCTCCCCAATGCCAGTGTGATGTTGTTTTCTGTTGAGCTGTAATATATGAGGTTGTCCCTCTTCGTTTTATAATTTCGTAAAGACCATCTCGCTATGGAACAAATCCATTGCTGGATTTGGTACAAAATATCCGTAGTTACAATTACTTTCAAACGAACTTTGGAGCAGACTTCTATATGGTGTTCATCCTGGCCCTCCCCCTGGAGCAAAACTGCCCCTATCAGGCCAGTATGTTCTTTAATAATATTGTTATCGAAAATTTGCATATCGTTCAATTTAATTTCCTGTGAGTTCGTAATACCGATAATATAAATATGGATATCGAAAGAGTATAACAGCATAAAAATATCAACAACATAGTTTGTTCAGTTTTTCTTGTTTTTATAGATGGTGCAAAAAGCTTGAAAGATTCTCTAGGTGTTCGTAGCACAAATGACAAAGCATTTTGATATATAGTGGGTGAGCAAATAGGGTGTGGTGAATATTTTTTTCACGTTTAAGTGGTATCATTAATTTAACAAAAATCTTACTTTCTAAAGCAGGTACTTTTAGTGGGATGAATTTTCTTCGAATTTTAGAGAGGTTCTTTACCAATTATGTCTACAGCAAAAAGACCAATTTGCAAAGGATTTCTATTAATAATTTTAGTTTTCGGTTGACCCTCAAAATTCCAGCATCACTGCGCCATACCCAGTACAATTCCTGCTTGTTTCAAAAAGGCAGCACCTAATAATGTATGATTCTTTGCAGCGTTTTTAAGATATATGAGTCACATCCTCTGATCTCGGTTTCCAATTACGACATCAAAAAAAGTGCTCATATCTTTGCCGATAACACATTTCAACATTTTCCAGCTCATTGATTTGGTACTCAATTGTGAGGATTGTAGCTGAAAGTAGCCCGAAAAGTAAGAACTTCTACGTCATTAGTTTTGTCAAGTTGGCTGCCATTATAATTTAATGGCCGTTCGAATTTTTTTCTCAATGTGGATTTTTATAACTTTTTGTATATTTTAACACGGTTTTAACTCGGTAGCCGTACGGAATATCTCTTTTATGTCTGAAAAAATGTTGCAGATATTAAATAAGAGAAAAAGCGGAATAATTCCCCCTTTTTCCCCCATTTTCAACTTTTTTGATAAATAACTGGATTACAAATCCACAAATATGCTGTTTTTATACCCTATACCACTATGTGGTTTGGGTATAATGACTTTGAGCTGCTGTTTGTAACAACCAAAAATATTTGACCTACACCCATCTTTAATTATACCGATCGAATCAGAATCACTATCTGATTCGATTTAACGAAGTCCGTCCGTCCGTCCGTCCGTCTGTGTGTCCATGTAAAGCTTGTAATCAAACTGCAGGTCGCAAATATGAACATATTTTGACGAAATTTGGTATTTGAGCTTTTATCGGCCATGGGATGAACGCTGTTGAAATTGGTGAGAATCGGTCCATGTTCAGACCTAGCCCCCATACAAATGACCCCTATGAAATCAACATATATTGCCATAAGATCCAATTATCATACAAATCTTAGTCAAATTGGGTTTCTATGTATATATTACATCCATTAATCAGTAGTCCAAAAATGATCCCTATTGGACAACTCTTAGTCATAGGCCCCATATAGAGCTGCTTCCCGATTTCACTTAAATCTATTAAAAAACAAAAATATTGCACCGATTCTTCTCAAATTTTGTTTGTATATATTTTTGCAAAATACAAGAGACTTTACCAAACATGATCAGGATCGGTCCATTTTTGGACCTAGTCCCTATATAGATATAGCATCCGATATGAACTTTTTCATATCTGCAGCCAAAAAAAATAATAAAAATCCCATTCAAGTTTGGTTTTAGCTTATTTTCTATGTCCAGTTAGTTGGGCCTAAGAGATTGGGTTTCTAAACGCATGGTATAGGGTATCGTATAGTCGGTCTAGACCGACTATAATTTTCTTACTTGTTTCTTCATAAATTTAATTTTGTATGAACCCAAAAATTTCAATTCATATTACAGCTATTCCCACACAGAAAATGTAGGATTTTTATTTGTTAGTTATGCATAGAAACAAAATTTAGAACATTTTAAATTATTGTCAATATCCATCCTCGTTGAAGTTGACGCTCGTGGTTCTGGTGATCTTGTTCTGGTAAGTTGTACTATTCATGGTCTAAGTCTGCCTCATCATCCGAGTGTCCACCAATTTCATTGCCATCTTCATCTTCGGTGCTTTCATCTTCAAACCGCATAATTTTAGAACTCCACCAACAAACCTCCGTAAGCAATGCATCGATTATATGAAAAAGTTCATATTGGATACTATATCTATAAACGGGCCAGGTCGACAAATGGACCAATCCCAACCATATTTGGAAAAGTGACTTATATTTTACAAGACCATATACAAACAAAATTTGAGAATAGTCTATGCAATATTTTTGTTTTTTTTATAGATTTAAGTGAAAATCGGAAAGCAGCTTAAATGGGGGTTTTGACTAAGGATTGTCTTGTAGGATTTATTTTTGGATTGCTGATAAATGGATGCAAAAAACATACATAAGCCCAATTTAACTGAGATCTATATGATAATAGGATATTGTGACAATTTAAGTCGATCTCATAGGGGTTATTTGTATGGGGAAAAGGTCTGAACATTAAACAATTTTCACCAGTTTCAAAAGTATTCATTCCGTGGCCGATGGAAATGATTCTGAGTCGATCGGTATAATAAACGATGTGTTTAGGTAAAATATGTTTGGTAGTTGCAAAAATCAGCACAAAGTGATTATGCCTTAGCCACATAGTGGTATAATGTATAACAACAGCGTGTTCTCTTTGTAGGTTCATCTTTAATTTCGACATCAAAGGTATTAGAAGAACTTGTTTACGTTAAACAATTTCTGGCTCCCTGCTGGCAGACATGAGTTGACCAAAGGTTTGTGCATTTTCTCGGAATACTTCTTCACGGATAGTAATATTTGGAAAACCCTAATATCATACTCGATTGCACTTCTTCAATAACAAGAACTTTTAGTTGTGAAAAGAATAGTCTCTTTCTACATATGCTGGCTCCTTCCCTAGTTATTTTATATTATTTTACAAATATTTGCAAAAATTCGCCAATCAAGTACTGAGGGAGAAAACGTAGCTTTTATTACATTCCTAGCCTCTACAAAAGTAGTCACCGTGTCTTTCACACCGATCCAACTCGTAGCAAAATAGTTCTCCAAGAGTTGATACCACGCAAAGCATCGGCATCTGATTTTTTCTATATCTCTAAAAACGCTAATGGCAGCCAAAACCTCTTCCAGTATATATATGCCCTCAGCGGCTTTTATTTGCTCTTTATCACATGCTATACGTTGAGCAGATGAACCGCCTATGCTGTGACCAACTATAGCTGCCCATATTTGCTAAAATTGTTCCGAGGAAAGTGTTGCAATGTTTTAGTCCTTACCGGACTCTTCTTTGGTAATTTTGGAAGTGGCTGCATTCCTTTGTTTGGCTTTGGACTCTTTTTCAGTATCTTTCTGTAGCCACTATAGTGGACGCCAGTGTGATAAACTCATATGGGAGATTGTATGGGTTCATATATTAATTCAAATACATAACAAACAGTTTACGTTTTACTTTAAAAATGCCTCTTTATTGATTTACTTTAATCATGTAGAAAACTCACGTCCGGTATTTTATAAAAAAAGCTTGGCTGTACTAATTGTTTATAGTACAAGAAATTTTTCATTTAATATTGAGGATGTTATTTTCAAATACCTTAAACTTATAATTTTAAGGTTTATTGGTTTTATTGTAAAAAACAGTTTACTAATTTAAAATTTTAAGGAAGCGTGAGTTATAATATTCTACCTTTTATAGTTTTAATGAATATTATTCAAATAAAAAAATTATAAACATGACCGTAATCATCATATTCATAATAATTTTTATCATTTTCGATATCTTCTTAATCTGCAATTTTGGGCAGAATAAAAAAAATTTTTCTTCTGCTTGCATACATATGTACATTTGGCCAAATATCAAAACGTAAAGCGGTCGAGATAACACCATATTAACACTTTTAGTTTTCTGAAATTTGTCTTTTTATTGTACAACTTTCTACCCCAGTACATTTTGAATTTCGTGATGACTTGTCATTCCTGATCAATAAAATTATTTGCTTCAATACTATTTTATTTGTTGCAACATCAATCACAGCTACGAATTTAATGATAAAACAAAGACCAAAATAAAAAGAGTTTTCTGTTGTGTCTTTACGCATTTTTTTTTCATTTTCAACTGAACATTTTAATGTTTTATCTATCTCGTTTGTCCAATCTTGTGTAATAGTGCTCTCAACCTGTTTTTTAACCTGTTTTAGGATAATTTCGATTTGCCATTTCCATTTTTTGCCATCGGCAAAAAAAATTTAAACGTTCTCCTTTGTACTGGGAAAATTTAGTCTTCTGGAACTGGAGTCAGAAATAAGCACATAATTTTTACATGAATTTCTATCTGTATTTTGTATGTCAATATTTTCCATTGAATGACTCTACACATAGACTGTTCTCGACAACCTACCACCTACGATCTTCTGGTGATGGTATATTGTGTTACAAATAATATCTCGTTGAAATTAGAAGACAACAGCGTAGGTTCCTGCAAAACTAAATCACAGAATTTGCTGTTCTAAACTTCCAGATTTTTAGCACACCAAAATTATCAAAATTTTATATAAATATATTATTTATTTAGTTGCTCTATAAGGAGCGACAATATTGCTTCATATTTACTTGAATAAAACTGCTTCTGGCATTGGAAAATAATAATTGCTAGATTTTTGTTTATGCAACAGAACCGTCTCATTTAAATATTTAGCATGCACAAACTTATTAATTATGTATTGAAACTTTCCAAATATTTGCCAAAACATGCATTTCATTTGTTAGAGACCAAACTGTTTTTTTCTCTCATTTTCAGATTTAAGTGTTTAGTTATTTCATGAACTTGCCATTATATGTTTACTTATTTATAGTAATTTGGCATTAAAATAATTAGCAATGTAAAGTTTGCAAAATGTAATTATATAATGGGAACCTTTGTATTATGGTTAATACAAATAGCGTACGTGCATGTGTTTTCTATTTAGCAGCAGAATTCACTAATTACTTAATGTTAGCTTATTTATTGGTACACTTAACCACATGAAACGAAACTATAGTGAAATTATATAAACAAAAATTTGCATATTTTAGCTCCTATATATTAAAAATTGTATTTGAAGAATTTACTGCATATTTTTGGACTAGCTACTGTCAAGTTCGGGCTGGAAATTACTATCGGAGAGACTCTAAGTCTGTTTAATTAAACCTCTAGAATGCACGTAGAATAGTTCGCAGTTTTGGTTAATCTATAAAAAATAAATGAATAGTAAAAGTGATAGAGTTTCTTTGATGAAAGCTTTAGAATTTCATAGCTCTCTTTGAACTAGAATCTTCATCTGAATATCTAAATCTTTTAAAAAAATATAAGAAAATTAATAAATAAATAAAAAATATAAAACGCATTTATAAGAAAATTATACTTATTAATGACGTAAAGCGAACAAGAATTTAACAGATTATTTGCATAAATTTTATAAGAATTTATTAATTGTGAAGCAGTAAAATTATTTTCATTGTTGACACTTTGGGTAATGATTATATTTTTAATATTGTAAGGAAATAGGTAATCTACGTAGGCTTTATGATACCAACTTGGAAATATATATAGCAGTGTAATAAATTGCAGATAAATTTGTAGGGTGTTTGTATTGTTGACCTGTGTTGAAGTTTGAAATTGTTTATATTTCGGCTTAAGGTCTTTTGTTGTATGTTATTAAAATAAAACACACAAAATCCCTAATAAAATTTCTTTA
The DNA here is from genome assembly GCA_963682025.1 of Cordilura impudica. Lineage (NCBI taxonomy): Eukaryota > Metazoa > Arthropoda > Insecta > Diptera > Scathophagidae > Cordilura > Cordilura impudica. Next base: position 60,152,692 of record OY821518.1, on the reverse strand, counting down.
TTTTCTTCCGATATTTCGGTTAAATTCTTTAACCATCTTCTGGGAGTTCAAATTAAGATATTTTTTTGTTTAAAATTTAAAGCTAAGCTACATCTTAACTATACAACAGCTTTTTTCATACTGAGTATGTATATATATAACCGAAATATCGTGAGTATGTGTTTTATTTTAATAACATACAACAAAAGACCTTAAGCCGAAATATAAACAATTTGTAGATAAATTTTTAAAATTTCATTTCCCACACCCATAGTAACGAAATAAAACACTGAGAATATATTTTGTAGGAAACTGCTTTCTTTATATATGGCGAGTTCTGATTTTACCGGCTTTTGTTTTTTCGATTTTTGAATTTGGCATTTTCTGATTTTGACGATTTTTATTTTTTGCGATTTTTGTTATTCGCAATTTTTGGTTCTGAAAATTTTTGTTTTTGCCAATTTTTGTTTTAGCAATGTTTTTGCGATTTTTGCTATTCGCGATTTTCGGTTTTGCCGGTTTTTAATTTTGGCGATTTCACCTATATTTTCCACGACTACTCACATTGGTAATTAAGGTACATGTCAAAAATTTCGTATAAACTTCCAAACAGACAAACAGAAGTATAAACAAATTTTATATATCTGTGGTCACAAGCGCTAACCGCTTAAGTCGACTTAAGAACGATTTGAGTTATGTGTGCTATTATATGCTCTAAAAACGCTTCATATATACATGAAATCCCCATTTCTCTAAGGCTGTTTAATAAAAAAGTTATTAATGAAAACGTACTGACCTAAGTCGTAATGAAGCCTCATTACATTTATATAAAAAGTCATTTTTCTCGAAAGCATGGTATTCAACGATTTGGGTTAACTTTGCTATCATGTTCTACTAAAAACGCATCATATTTACGTGGAATCCCCATTCCTATAACACTGTTTATTAATTATCTTTGGTACCTTTGGCGTTTTCAACCAAAATTTTTTCATTGAAATTGATAACCTGCATGTCTGTAACTTCTGGAGAGCTACTTACTTTCAAACATATTAGTATTTTTGCATCCGTATACTTAAAATTATTTTTATAGTTTGCGTGAGAGACCAATTTACTCTGAACACCATTAACTGCGCACCATGGTACCAGGGTACCTCTACGTGTTTTTTATGGTAATGCGGCCATTGTAAGTATATTTTTTTAATTTGTTAGTACTTCTGCATACATATATAAATAAAAGTCTATATAAAATGTATTGGCATAATAGTTGATCATGGCCTCTATCAATAACAACCTGGGTTCTATAGCCAGAGATAGATCTATTTTTACATCGTGTCTTAAAGCTTCCAATTTCAATATGGCTCATTTAAATGCACAGAACATAGTACCCAATAGAAATCCGGCAAAGAAATAAGTGGATGAAATAAGGTGTATATTTAGAGATGCTCATGTAGATGTGATAGGGGTAAGTGAAACGTGGCTACATAGAGGTGTTACTGATAAGGCCGTTGCTATTGATGGTTATCAAGTATATCGTAATGATAGGGTCTGTAGGAGGGGTGGTGGAGTGTGTTTATTTGTTAGGAATACTTACAAGTCCAAATTGATTCATGAAGAACGAAATGAGGGTATAGTGGAAGGAATTTTTGTGGAAGTGGAAGTTAATGATAGACTTAAACTACTTGTTGGGGTAATATATTTACCACATGGGAACCTTAGTCTTTGTGAGGAAATAGTTGGGGATCTATCCGCCACATATAGTAATATTGTGTTTATGGGTGATTTTAACGTTGATGTTATTAGGCATGGTGATGTTACAAGGGATTTTTGGACAACTTTTAATTTAAACCTCATTCATAATAGCGTACCTACACATTATGATATAGCTAGAGATACAACAACACTTTTGGACTATTTTGTTGTATCAGATATTGACCTGATTGCTTTCAAGGGACAATTCCAAATCCCAGCTTTGAATTCCCATCACTCTGTGATTTATTTTTCGTTTGAAGTACCTACATATCATCGTGATATACAAATATTTTATAGGGATTACAATAACATGAATTTGGAGGCATGTCTGAGGGAGCTTGTGAATTTGGATTTTAATACAATGTATAGTACATCCGATCCTGAATTGCAACTGCAATATTTTAATAATTTAGTTTTAGATCTTTTCAACAAGTATTGTCCACATAAAATTTTCAAAAAGAAAAATAATTCTAATTGGTTAGATCATCCCCAAATTAAACATGCTAGATAATTGAGAGATATGGCGTATAGAGCATATATGGAGTATCGAGTTAGTGCCAGGTGGTCTACTTTTTGCAAATATAGAAACAAATTGAAAAGTGTTATGGGAAAAATAAGGAGAAAAATGTGTGACAGAATGTTTAGTGCATGTAATTTGGAATCTATTTGGAATAAATTAAGAGATGCAGGAATTATTGGGAACGATAGGTCACGCATGAACATTGATTTAAATGAATTAAATACAAGTTTTATTCTTGAGCCTGATTGTGTACTTAATACTGACTTTATTGATTGTTTGGGTTCACAGGGAACTTTTTCATTTCATAGAATTGAGCAGGAAGAGGTTGTTGCCGCCTTGTCGAAGATTAAGTCTCGAGCAGTAGGTCATGATGGAATATCTGTTCGCTTTCTGCGGTTAATTTTTCGATACATCTTACCTCATTTAACTCATTTATACAACACAATTTTAAGGGTATCTAAGATTCCAGAATATTGGAAGTTGGCAAGGGTTATACCATTGCCAAAAGTTAGATACCCCGCTAGCTTTTCGGATTTCGGACCGATTAGTATTTTACCGGTTTATGTTAAAATTCTTGAAATAATATTACATAATCGAATTTTAGATCACTTAAATGTGGAAAGACTAATATCTCCTTGTCAATCTGGTTTCAGATTGCATCAAAGCACCTCTACGTTGATTACGAATGTGGTGGAAATTATTAGAAGATATTTAGATAATGGGCTTAGTGCTATAACTGTTTTTCCTGATTTTACAAAAGCATTCAATTCTGTATGTCATAAGAATCTTTTGCAAAAATTCTATAGTCAATTCAAATTCACAACGTCAGCACGTAAACTAATGTTTTCTTTTCTACACAATCGTGAGCAATATGTGGAGTGCCTCAGGGCTCTATTTTAGGGCCATTATTTTTTACAATCTATATTAATGATTTAACTAATGTTCTCTCTTTTTGTCGGGCTCACATTTATGCAGATGACATACAAATGTTGGCGTGTTTAGAAAGGGACACATCTATAGCAGATTTTGTTTATTATATTAATCAGGATCTAGAAAAAATTGTACTTTGGTCTATTGAAAATAAAATGGCTTTAAATCCTATGAAAACTTCTGCAATGCGGTTTGGGAGTATTCCTTTAGACATATGTATGTTAAGAATAAACAATGTAGCTATTCAATATATTTCGCATTACAAAACTTTGGGAATATATATAGACGACAAATTATCATTTGATTTCCACATAAATATGCTAGTTTCAAAGATTTGTTTTTCCCTTCGGCGAGTATATAGCGTTGGTTTGTACTTTCCTTTGAAGGTAAGAAAACTAATAGCTAAATCATTCCTTATGCCCATAATTTTGTACGGATTAGAAATTTACACGTGTTGTAGTTCTATGAGATTTGAGAGAGTAAGAAGATGTTTTAATCGTATAATTAGGTTTGTGTATAGTCTTCGGGTTGGTGCTCACGCAACAGAGGGTGTTCTTGATTTCTTGGGAATGAGTTTTTCTAATTTTGTAAATATGCGTTATTTAATATTCTTCTATAAAATCATTAAATTTGGTGTGCCAGAGTATATTGTTAACTTTTTCAACTTTTCACATTCGACAAGGGCCGCCGCGTTGATGTGTCCGACAATTAGAACATTGATTATGCAGAAATCGTATATTGTAAAAGTTGTCGGGTTATGGACCTCCACTATTCCTTATGGTAACAGAAATTTTGCTGTTAATCTGGTAAAATTTAGAAATATTATAATAGAGCATAGCTAAACTCAATTACTTTGAATTTGTTTCATTTATTTAAATAGAAAAATCACTGGATATAGAGAACATTAACTCTTATATGAGTAGATCTTACTTATTGATTTCCATGTAATCCGTTGGCCACTGAACTCTTTTTGATTATGAATGAATAATTAAAAAAAAAAAAAAAATATGAACGTAAACAACTTATTTCATGAAATAAGAAAACAGAAACATAACAAAAAATAAAAATTCAATAAAAAAAAAAACAAAAGGAATAATATGTTAGCGCAGATCTTTCGAGCAGTTTGTACACATTGGACGATTAATGGAATGTTCATCAAACAGCCGATACAAGCTTTACGAGTTTTTCTCTGCTTCATACGTAGTTGCGAGCACACGTGACAACTATTACTGGAATACGACCGCTTTTGTCCTTTGTTTGTAAACTGGATATGGGCGCTGATAAAGTTTCAAAGTCTTTTGTATAAAATATGAGTGTGAACAATTTTTGTAGTTTTAGCGCGCTGTTTCATATTTTCCTGACACAAATCAATGCTTAAATCTTTTAAAAATTTTCTACGATGATCAGTAGACTTATGTTCGGTATTAAATTCCATATATATTATATAGGATGCTAATGCTGCTATATCAATAGCATTAAAAAATAGTGCCAACGGCCATCGACTAGTTCTGCGTTTGCACGTATATGCACCCAGTAATTTATCCATATTATCAACCCCTACTTTACTTTTGTTGTAATATGTTATAATTTCCGGCTTTGCAAGCGTTTTCGATTCCACATTGGATTTGGCATGCATAGTTGATAATATAACTACTGCCTTTTTCTTTTTTGGCACGTAGGAACATACCGTTGCCTCTTTGCTTAAGGCGAAATTTGTAGAGTATAATGATCTGAAATATATTTCAAGCCATGTATCAAAACACTTAAAGTTAGATAAAGTTTATCTTGGATAATATAACCCAATCAATAATATATGTATGTATGTTGTGTTCAACTATATTTAGAATAACCTTTCCTTATGTGCCAGCATATTAGGTGGTAAAAAACCTTTTGTTTTTTTCGCACTGTGACGACGAGTGACAGGTTCCATGAGCTTAAAGCTCTTGCTACTTCTAAAGACGTAAAAAAATTGTTTTTAGTTACGTTTCTTCCTGAGTTTTTATATGGAAAAACCAGATCCAAAACTGTTTTTTCGCCTATTTTGGTTTGACGCTCGCCTTCTGGTAGTTTACCGGTATACAATTGGCCATGAAAAGGGTAAGAGTTACGTGCATCGCATGCCCAAAATATTTTAATGCCATATTTTTTAGGCTTTGATGGCATGTATAAACGGGTACGCCCGCAGTATCCATACAGCTGCTCATCAATAGATATGCATTCACTAACTTTGACGTAAATTGGCGTTAAGCATTATCACACTTTGCACGTATATCCAGAGTTTGATTATTATCAAAACGTATACACCGTAAAAGCATTCTGAATCTGTTGTATGACATTGCTGCCCGATACAATGGCAAATTAATAGGTTTCCACAATTCAGATACATGTTCTCTGTTTGATTTGTGAACACCAGAGTAAATCAAAATACCAAGAAAAGCATTGAGCTCTTCTTCTTTAAAAGGCTCGAATATTTGTTTTGTTTCGTTTTTTGTATTATATTCTGTTGTAATTTTCTGTCTTCTACGATTTGATTCCCTAAGACCCAGTTTTTGAGATATCAGTTAAACCTAGTTTTGTTAAACCCAGAATTTATTCATCAATTCCTTTATGAATTTGGACATGTCTGAAAAAATTAATTCTCGGTTTAACTAAACTAGGTTTAACTGACATCTCAAATACTGGGCCTAAGTATTATGTCACACATTTCATTTGACAAAATACTTCTAAATATTGCATTCACTGTTAATAACTTATATTTTTGGACAGCACCCGCACGTTGTCGTAATATATTTTTTTTTTTTACAGTCTATGATTCTGGAAATGGGCTAAGTTGCCAGCAGGTTCCATCTTTAACACAAAGTGTACTTCTTGTCTGAACGCCATCATTGTCATAATCATAGCTTTCTTCCGAGTAAAAAGAATCTTCATTTACTATAGGCACTATAGACCTGCCATTTCAGTGTCTGAAGCTTCCAGCGTTATTTGGTTTAGCGATCTTCATCGCCATCGGAGTGGAAATCTTCTTCACTGATTTCTAATTCACTTAATATATTATTCATGTCAGTAGCATTAAATCTTTTAGAACAAACTCTTGTGTTTGAATTCACTTAGTTTGTTTTACGTATAAATGTCACCTTCATACTTAGGAGATAAGTCGAACTGAAAATAATAACCACAACACTAAATAAAGTTTTGTATATATTCTCAAAGGGGAATCACCAACTTTATATTCGTACTAAATATGTATTGCAAACGTCAGCTTTTATATACCTATAGGAAAGAAGCTGTTAAATTTAAAATTCATCTTACGTAAAAATTAAAATATGTATCTGAAATTTTTAATAAGCTATGTTGTATACCTTATGAAAAATTATTTGCAATATCTGTTGCCAATCCCATATATATTTTACAACATCTTAACTGGATATGTAGTGCGAATATGCTTGTTTGGTATGTAATTTCCATATATGTACCCGGGTACCTTGCACTGCAATAGTAGGTGTTTTTTTTTACCGCGCACATAAGGGTTAACACATATTTTGATATCTGATTCAATAATACAACGAAACTTAGCTACTTACATATATCAACTAAATTTTTTGACTTTTCTTTTACACACATTTTGCATAGGGTAGTATAAAAACTTTATAATTATTAAATTGTTCTAAAACAAAAAAAATGTGACATAAACTACCAACACGTATCGCAGAGACACATTCAAAAATGTTTGTATCTTTTGCAAATAAAGAACAAAAGCAACAATCTGTCATATATATTACAGCCACTGCATATGTATAACAGAGCTATCTTTCATATATACTCTGCTGTTCAAATTAATAGTTCGTTCTATATATTTATTAATATTTCAACAAAAATAAAAATATAAAATTTCTTTTAAATTTATTTGAATTCTACATTGTAAATTAATTTTTTTTTTAAAGATAGTACGTCGCTCTGTTGTTATTATTAAAAAAAAAAAGAAATATAATTTTTATAAATAAAGGGTCCGCCAAATATTTTTTTTTTTTTTTTTGAAAATGCTATAAAAAAAAACTACTGAATATTATCTCAAATTTCTTCTTTTATTTGAAAGTACAATCCTTCCGGTTAGTAATGGAATATAATTTCATTCAAATGGCTGCCTCGGCTGGCCGTGCAGTAGCCTACACGATCGGTCCAATTTTTAAGCACATTATCGATTGTGTGCAGCTGTATTTCACCAATGGCTTCACGAATATTGTCCATTAAAGCGTCAATTGTCTCTGGCTTGTTGGCGTAGCACTTATCTTTGAGGGCAACCCACAAATAATAGTCCAACGGTGTCAAATCGCAGCTCCGAGGTGGCCAAACGACATCAGCTCTGCGGCTGATAATGCGATCTTCAAAAACCGGGCGCAAAACATCGAGTGTAGCTTCGGCTGTGTGGCACGTAGCGCCGTCCTGTTGAAACCAAATGTTGCCAATATCCTCCTCTTCAATTTTTGTGAACAAAAATTTGTTCAACATGGCCCGATAACGATCGCCATTGACTGTAACGGCCACTCCTTGCTCATTTTCGAATAAAAATGGCCCAATTATGCCTCTGGACCAAAATCCGCACCAAACAGTGACTCGTTTTGGGTGTATCGGCTTTTCAATGTATGCGTGCGGGTTTTGTGTGGCCCAAATGCGACAATTTTGCTTGCTTACATACCCGCCAAGATCAAAATGAGCTTCATCTGAAAAGATGATTTTTTTTGGCAAAATCGGCATCTTCTGTAAGTCGATCGCAGGCCCACTTAGCGAAGCGAAAACGCATTGGATGGTCAGTTGGCTTCAACTCCTGAACAAATTGGACTTTGTATGGCGTCATACCAAGGTCTTTATGCAAAATTCATCTCAATGATGCATCCGAAATGTTCAATTCTTGAGAACGACGGTGAATTGATGTTGATGGCGCTTCACGCACACTTTCTGCCACAGCAGTAATAATCTCGGGTGTACGCACTGTTTTTGGCATTTCACGCTTTTGTTTATCGATGAGGATGCCAGTTTCTTTCAGTTTTTTCACAAGATAACGAACATACGAAGCTGACGGTGCTTCTCTTCTTCCAAAATCCGTACGCAATTTTCGCACACATTCTGCAACATCACTAGTTGAAAAAAAAAACGTTAGATGGCGGACCCTTTATATAAGAGAAAAATACAATAAAATTTATTTAATTTTTCCGGTGCTAATATAAAATTATTTTAATAGCCGGAATGTCTACCTTTATTATTTAGAACAGCTTGTATTCCCTTGGGCATGGCTGTTAATTTTTGGCATTTCTCAAGAGAAACACTTTCCCAAATACTCTTTGCTGCTTCCCAAAGTTGATTTTTGTTTGTAAAAAATTTTATTTTAGGCAAATTTTCCACAAATTTTCAATCGGGTCGAGATCGGGATACTGAGAAGGCCATTCCAAAACAGAAATATCGCGTTCACTCAACCAATTTGACTAATTTTGATGAATGTTACGGATAATTATATTGTTATATGCTGGTGGCATATTATTTTCTGCATAGGGGAGCATCACGTGAGTTTGTATAAAGGTCCAATACCATCCCAGGAAAACGCTCCCCAAACCATGATATTTTCTCCTCCTTGTTTGCCAGTGTTTTTAGTGTAACGCTCACTCAGCTCTTTACCTTTTTGTCCCCGGACATTACGTTGACTGTCGGAGCCAAAGAAATTATTTTTTGTTTGTTAGATTTGTAGTCATTTTTCAGACATATTGCAATAACGATTGTTTGTTTGAACAGAGTTGTATTTTCTGAAATTAATACGAAAAAACTGTATGGTATGAAAACTGATTCTAACCACACTGCTCCTAGGCCTGACTTTAGGTGAGTGTGTTAAAGCGCTGTATGCGAGCAATGGAACCTTTCGTCCGAGTCTTCCGGGAAAATTATTTTCTCACAATCTGCGATGTACTGCTATTTCACTGACTTCGTTATTTATTTCTGCAGAAATATCCTTCGATGATACAAAGGGATTCTTTTTGTCTAATATTAGAATAGGAGAATTAGTGGTTGTGGTGCTCTTTCTTGGTCTTATTGTTTTATTATATATATATTAACCAACACTCAGTGGATGCCCCCTACAGATGCAGTACATTTTGTTGATCTCAGAAAAATAGGTTATGGGAAGGAGGAAAGAGGGAGTAGTGTTTGGGGATATTTGACTTAAATTTTATTAGATTATAACTGTCAGGAAATACCTCTGCGGGGAGTTTATTTGACACACGGGTAGTTCGACTGATAAACGAATTCTCTCTGTAGTGCATTGTGCGGTCAACCGGGCAATAGACTACAAACGGATGTGCTCTACTAGAGAAGCGGGTAGAGCGAACCGAAACTCGGGTAATTGGAATAAGTTCGCTAATCTCAGAAGAACATTTCTCATGGTAGTATCTATAGAACAGTGATACACAACCCGCATTCCGACGATCTTCCAATAAGTCAATATAGTTGGATGCACTACTGTCATTGAAGAGTATCAACGCACTCCTTTGCACACGGTCCAGTAGCTTCAATATAGACTTTGAAGATCCTGCCCATATATGGGATATGTATTTCATTTTTTGTCGGAGGGAAATGGTATAGATTTTGAGGAGATGAGAGGGAGTTTCAGTGGATGGCTGCCATTTTGATGCATGTCTTATGCATTTTGCGAATCTTTCGAGTGATCTGGCAATGGAATTTATTTTCTTCTTTGACGCTGTAACTGCGTAGCAACTCGACGTTCCTCGGCAGTGCAATGTGTATTTTCTGCCCATTTTTAACAAAAAAAAAACTAAATAATATGGTATTTTCGATGTATTATCTTTTACTTACCTCTCTGTTAGTAATTGGGAACAAAATTTATGAACAAAATACGAAAGAAATTCCACTTATTACATATTTATTTTAAGAGGGCTATAATTTTTAACAACTAATTTGGATTTTTACCTACAACTTACAAATACCCTATAGTAAATTTCAGACAAAAACAACAATTATATAAGAAAACAACAACTAAAAAAAGGGTATCAATAAATATTAATATATTCCCTTTAAAAGAGTAAAATATAAACATATACATTTTATCTAAATTACAGTCTATTATTTTGAACAGCTGTGTATATCTACAAGTTACGTGTCTTCATGAAACTATGTTATCTTCGGGGAATCTCCGTTGATTGCAATTACTAACCAAGTGGTTTTGAATATTATATCACATTACAAAAATTTGGGAATATTATATAGAATATTGACGTGCAAGTAATTATATTAAAACAAAATTTGCCAAAGCAACTTACGGCAGACGAAATCCGACTAGCCAATAGTGTATTGGCTAAAGACACTAATGGGAATTTCCTTATCATATTTGCCTAACAAAAAACCGGCGAGTGGAAACAAATTTCTTTGCTTTTTCGAGTAGAGCAGTTATTTTACTCTCTTCAATGTATTAAGGTATTCAGTACGACGATCAAACTAAGAAGAAATAGGATTTAAATTTATATTATACTCAAAAGAACGGAACAATTAACACTTTGGATAAACTTACACATAGTTTTACTTGGCGGAGAAAATCAAACAGGTGACCTTTTACGTGTTTCTCGAATTAAATTGATGTTTGTGGAATTGAGGGATATGTTAATTTAAAAAAATTACATCCATCTTGGAAGGCAACGAAAGCCACAAAAAGCCTGAAAACCTTTTTTTTTTACAAATATTTAGCAGTTATTGCTGCAGATATATGTATGTACGTCAAAAAGTCGTTTAAGAGGGAAATACACCAAATACAACAACTTTTACAACAAATTACAAAATATGCTATTTGTGCTATCTTAACATATGTCGTATTATAAACCAATCCTGTCGCAAATGTAACGATAACGTTTGCAATGAAAATGCTATATAGGCTCCAAATTTTAAAGAATGTAGTTAATAACAAAATTTTAACATAAACTTGTCTGCAATTGTTTTAAGCTGTTTTAAATGTTTTTTTTTTCAATGATGTACTTGTTACTTTTGAAAAACAAAAATTTTCGTGAATTTTTTATGTTTCTCACAACTAAAAAATTATGAAAATCACCAAAAAGGATGAATCGCTTTCAAGTTATTCCAATATACGTAGTGGAAGTGCCTTAATTTTGGACATAATGGTATATCGCGAAAAGTCGAGCCAATAGAAAAAAAAACAAGTGCAGATTTGGATTCAGCATCCCAAACACCTTAAAAACAGTTATCAATTCTTAATCAACAAAAACCTTGTTCCCTTGTGTAATACTATAAACGTAACATAATAGAAACACTAAAATGGAACTTGCAGAATATCTTCTGAAAAAGGCAGACATTTCTACATAGTTACATCAGCAAATATTAAAATTTTGTTGATACGATTTTGTTTTCACTGGGTTTGTACTTTAAAGACTTATGTAGTAAGCAGATTATGCCGAAAAACGTTCATGAAATCGCTTATCATCTGGAGGTTATGAACAAGTAGAGTTGTCCAATGAAATTTTTTTAATTTTCAATAACATCTATCATGACTATCATGGCCACGTAACGACAATATCTGAAAAGTAGAAATCCAGTAGCAGTGTTCCACCATGGAATTAAATCTTTTTTACTATGGAGGAAAAACCTCGTATCAGTTAACTTTCCAAACCTATTTTAATTTATTTTTAATGTGCTGTCAAGTAGCAATGGTACATCAACACGTTTGACATTTTTTGTTCTTTTTTTGTAATTAAAATGTTCATGTTAACGTTTGTCAATTGACCGAATCTTGTTTTATGTTTATTAATATGAAATCCATTCTCTGTATTTAACTTTTTACCATTTGGAATGACCAAATGAATTTGATTTAATTATTTTTATTTGACAAACATCAAAAACCAAAATGTTGACTTATTTTTGTAATTTATTTTTTTTTTTTTTTTTGTTGCTGACATCGCTAATTAAAAGAATTTTATATGGTCTGTACAAACATATTTATTTATGCTTTGAAAGAACGCACTGTTAATTTACCTTCATCCAATTGTTATATTTGTATGTAATTTTGTAATTTGTATACACATATAATATAAAAAAAAACTTCACAATATCAAATGCTAAATAAATTTCATGAAAAATGTTCAACCGAGCATTTAAATTTAAAGCTTTGGTTACTTTGGCTTTGAAAAGGGCTCTAACCACATACTAGACATTGCTTTATTTACCACATCCAAACATTTTTGTGGTAGAATGGCTTTGGTAGCACATCATATATTTATGTATAGTTATATAACAACTTTGTAAATTTATGGTGAGCTGAAGTGAAGTTCAGATACATAATATGTTTTTCTAGCTAATTTTTGTTGATTCTACACATGAGGCCTCCACGCAAGTATTAAATAATTTAAAATTTCACCTGGACTTAGCTATTGATATTGCAATTCCCTTTACCTTGCAATTATTGGGTTTAAGTGAGTTTTGTTATTAATTAGGATTCCTAAAAATATAGCTATATAATATTTTCTGATTCTATTACCTAAAAATCTTCCTATAACTATAGTATTTTTTTAAATTCAATATAAACAAAATTTGAGTTATATATTTCTAATGAATTTTATATTAAAAGAGAAACCTTAAGAATATAAATTTTTAATAAACTCTAAAATCTATTAAACACATACAAGTTTTCAAAATAACACTGTCTGTTTTAAATAATTATTTCGTTGAATTTTTGTTCACTTGAGTACGTATTTTGAAAATGTTTACAGATTGGAATGTACAAGGGTTCTATTCGACATATGGTAGATTTTTGATAAGAATTTAACACGAACAAAAAATTAACTAAGAAAGATTTTAGCTACGTTAAGTTATCTGAAACCAGTAGAATTAGAAAAAAAAAAACAAATAATCTGAGATCATCTAACCTCTTGAAAACCTGACCACATAAACCAGTTTGACACTATCAATAATTTTTTGAGCAGCTATAAATTTTATAATTTTTTGAGCAGCTATAAATTTTATAATTTTTTGAGCAGCTATAAAATTTATATATTTTGCAAGGACTTAAAAGGTGGATGATATCATTATGATATTGAAATCAGAAAAAAAGCCAGATGAAGTGAGCCCCTATAAACCAATTCCGTTGGCTCTGTTTCACGTATTAGAAACCATCAATAGTCTCCCAGCATGCTTTTGTCCCAAAATCCTTAATATTTTTTTTAAATTATCATAAAATTTTGGTGAGCACGCTCCCTTGTTCGTCGCTCACCGCATCTTGGTTTTGTGGAGAAAAATCTAAATGCGAATGAAGAATATGTAATTTGAGTGACATTCTTGCACCTAATTCTTGAAAATTTTTCAATAATTCGGCAACTGTCCACGATGCTCTTGAAAGTTTTCCAGGCTGCATACACCGTCTCCAGTAAACATTGTGAAAAATTGTAATGATGTGAGGAGCAACAAATATGCCTTCTTTGATTTTAGCATATGAAATTTGAATCAATTATTGGTTTATTTGAAATGCTTTATTTTCCTGGTGAATACTCACTTCTTGTTGGCCACTCTGTTCTGATGTAATGATGACATGTAGCGCGACTATCCAATAGACAAAGGAAACAGCAATGAAACTAGGCAACAAACCAATGACCTGAAACAGATTAATTTACAGTTATTTACGATGGTCTATAGTATAAACAAAGAAATTTAAATCACACAACTTAAGGTCATCACATATCTTCCAGTTATGATCCTTATATTTGTCAAAATTTCCGTCATTGATTCGTGATTTTCCTTTGTATTAATGGCATTAGCAATTGGTGTGGACAGGTTTTCACTCCCATTATACAAAAAAAAAAAAACAGCCTTTAAACTATATTTGGAGCCATCAATAAATAATCTCTATTCAGTTTTGCATATGGCTGGTTAATTTTTTGAAATAAACCATCAGCATCAGTACAGTATAGAATGGAGTGTCTCTTTTCAATATATGCAGCCAATTCCAAGCTCCATAAATTGTTACTTTTCTTAACTCCAAGATGTTTCCACTACTGCATGCGTGAAGATAGTAATTCTGGGTCTTGCTTCGTTAAATGTAAATCCGTAATTAGAGCCTTCAGCTCAGCTTGAATCACTAAATGCCGTTCATCATCAGCCTCATACAAACTACCACTGCTGGTGAAAGATGTTTCGGACTCACTACTCGTAGCACTGGGAGTGACTAGTAATGGGTCATTTGGTGGACGTTAAATTGGTTTGAAAACCGATGGGACATACGCGTAAGTACTATTTATTTTTTTCATATTGAATCCAGCAACTTTTTTAAACAAAAATAACAATCGGTTTGGTAGTTACTTGACTCTCACGAAAGTATTGGAATTGAAAAATCAAAATAGACCTTCTTGCATTTAACCACTTGTATAAAACAGTTCTGCAATTATTTCAAAACATAGTCAGTGTCCATGGCTTAACCAAGTTTCTGACAGCAAAACCAAAATAATGCAAATATGCATATTTTAATGATATTGCATATCCTTTTTCTCCAACCAAATATTCACTATACACAAAGCAAAAATAGCTTGAATCAATAACACACGATCCCCTGATATGCATAAACATTTGTATTATAAAGATTTAGAAGGAATGTGGGCTTCTTTCAAAATAATAATTGTGAAATTGTAGTGTCAGTATTGACTATTTTATAGTATTGCAAGCATGCGATAAAAAATGAATAAGACACAATAGAGCAAGTTTTCCTTTTTTTTTTTCTAATTCGTTAGAAAACATAGTGAAAAATTAAGGAACTTAAGTTTACTATACCAACTGATTTGTTTTTTTTTTCTGTGTATTCAAATATATGAAGAGGGATAAGGGAATCAATAATAGAAAAACGTAAGCTTCTCTATTAACCCCAGAAGGCTAACATACGTAAATTTTACGTGTAGTTTTTATACCCTATACCACTATGTGGTTTGGGTATAATGACTTTGTGCTGCTGTTTGTAACAACCACAAATATTTGACCTACACCCATCTTTAATTATACCGATCGAATCAGAATCACTTTCTGATTCGATTTAACGATGTCCTTCCGTCCGTCCGTCCGTCCGTCTGTGGTTCATGTAAAGCTTTTAATTAAACTGCAGGTCGCAAATATGAATATATTTTAATAAAATTTGGTATTTGATATTTTATCAGCCATGGGATAAACGCTGTTAAAATCGGTGAGAATCGGTCTATGTTCAGACCTAGCCGCCATACAAACGACCCCTATGAAATCAACATATATTGCCACAAGATCCAAATTATCATACAAACTTTGTCAAATTGGGTTTGTATGTATATATTACATCCATTCCTCAGCAGTCCAAAAATGATCCCTATTGGACAACTCTTTGTCATAGGCCCCATATAGAGCTGCTTCGCGATCTTCACTTAAATCTATCAAAAAACAAAAATATTGCACTGATTCTTTTCAAATTTTGTTTGTATATATTTTTGGAAAATACAAGAGACTTTACCAAATATGGTCAGGATCGGTCCATTTTTGGGCCTAGTTTCCATATAGATATAGCATCTGATATGAACTTTTTCATATTTGCAGCCGAAAAAATTAATAAAAATCCCACTCAAATTTGGTTTATGCTTATTTTCTATATCCAGTTAGTTGGGCCTGAGAGATAGGGTCTCTAAACGCATGGTATAGGGTATCGTATAGTCGGTCTAGACCGACTATTATTTTCTTACTTGTCAATATTTTCTACGCAAGCGCAAAAATATAAACAATGCATTTTTAGTTATTGAAGTGCTCTTAGAGCGAGACCATTAAGAGGCTGTACGTAAAAATTACGTGGTGTTAGCAATAGAAGTAGAATTTTGTAGAAAATAGAAAGTCAAAAAGCGATTAATTTTAAGCGCGGTCTCGGTTGTGATGATATTGCGGCATTGCTTAACTCCAGCGACTTCAGTGATGTTAGCGACGTTAGAAATATAGAGGAGGAAGATGATTTCGATAGCGATGACAATTTTGCTGATAAGAATTGGAATCCCATTGCGAACGATGAAAATGACATTGAAAAATAATTGGCATACGCATTTGATATATCACGGAATACTTCGAATTTACCAAGAATTTATAAGCGGCAAAAAATAAAACTAATAGAAAATATTCCTGTAGCTGGCTGCAAGTAGAAAAAAGAGAAATTTCTGGTAAGAACGACTATATTTGGAATAACTTTTCCCCTATACGGTGAAGGTGGTAAATGCGCTTCAAGAAATATTATATTTATTCGGCCAGGTAGGAAAATGACAAGTGCATTGGTTGTATTTTTTATAATATTTTTGTTGTTTAGTTAGGCCCAACGATCACAGAAAAGCAGTCTATAGAGCTAGAAGATATATTTGATTTATTTATAAGTGAAATGTTAAATACTTTTAATATTACTTTATATTTTTAATCACACAAATTTGAAAACTTTTATTTCTAAAAATTGTTTTTATTTAATTTATCTTTTAAGACTGTTTAGTTTACTGAGTTTAATAAGAATTTAATATGAGTTTTCATAAATATGAGTTATTTAATAAATAAAAAACAAAAAATACAAATTTTCCCACATTACTTGGAGCGCTTTAGGAAAAATTCCATAGTACGTAAAATTGACGTGGTGTTAGTTTTAACGTCTTCTGGGGTTAAATGTCAAGCAATTTCATTACAAATTATAATTTAGCCACATTTATTCCAACCGTATTTTACATAACCTTTTTATACCAATCTACTCTTAAACGCTTTTCATAACCCAGTTATTGTCTCAGAAAAGCTAAATCCAAGAGCCTCTCTCGAAATTATTAGTTTACCACACTGTTTAGTCGGTCAGGATGGCCAATAAATTTCTTACTAGTTTATTAGTTTTCATATAATATAATGGGATGAGGCCAACAAGTGATAAAAATTGACATATAATTTGTCACCAAAAACAATTCGAAATACCATGATCTTGTCTTTTACTTATATTTAATGAAATTAGTAACAATATAGGCTATCATAAGAGCCTACCTTTGTTAATGCTTATGATGTTCTGAATCTAAATATAACTCAGAATTTCTCCATCACATAATGTTGTCCGCAAAAAAATTTAAGTATATGCGGTGTAGTATGGTCACAAATATATTTTTTAAGATTTTTATTTGCAGACCTTAGAATTAGCTGATAGAATGGGCAAATTATTATTTCAAATGCATTACTTTAAAGAAAAGTATAAACGTATTTTGCGGATATTTATAGTTAGAAATTGTTTTAAAATTTGCTCTTATATCCTACATAAATCGTTATGATATCTTATTGAGAAAATATGTTAAAAAAAAAATGTATTTATCAAGTTTGCATGGCAACCATTATACAAATTTGCTTTAAATATTATCACACATCTTTTTTTGCATTCAACTCGTAATATTTAATATCCCACTTTATAGTTTTGGCTATCTTATAATCTTGTTTGCATAATTAAAGCTGATATGTTAATTGCTTTTAAAATCACAAATATGCACTTATTTCATATTTTAAAATGATTGTTACAAAAATGTCCTTGTTCTCCACAAAGCCGTAGTTATATTAAATTTATGGCATCAATATTCGAATATGATGAAATTTGCGTCGAAATTGTATTCACAGAGAACAAATTCATTGTGTCAACCGAACTTACTGCCAACCCAATTGTGATGGTTTCGAAAATCGAATTTCGATTTGACATAATTTTGTTATTTAAAAATACTATATTTGATCGCAGCAGAAAAGGGTTAATTGCAGCTTAATTTCTGCAGATATAGTTAAAAAAAAAGTTGGTAGCATTTAGATTTATTTGACTGGCGATTGCTTTTGTCTATATATATGAAATAGTATCCAAAATATTTTTAACAAAGTCGGTAATTCGTTATACACTTAAATAAAATAAAATCTGTGCTTTAAAAAACATCCTTAAGTACTAATCATTTTTCAGCATTTCTTTAACTTTATGGCAAGATTTTAAATCAAACATACTTTCATCCTTTTTGTTACCTTTTATATGCCTTGTTAACGAAATGTAAATGTTTACAAATCAATGACACTTTATTTAATATTGTATTATATTCTGCTAACATTATTCTTGACTTTTACCCTAACTTATTTTTTCATCTCTTAGAGTTTTTTTTTTTTTACTGTCTCATTATTTATTCAGCTAATGCATATTCATTCGACTGTATATTTAAACAAGTTATGTGCTGCAATACACTAATCTTGACACCAAATGAAATCTCATAGAATTGACAATTCGAAGTAATACAATAAAATTAGTTAGAAAGTTATAACCGGTATATAACATCTATACGAAACCCCATGAAAACACTTAGTGAAATTATTGATGGACATAAAAAAAAAAAAATATAAAAATTACACTGGACAACCCAAAAAAAATTTACATGGTCGGGCCTATAAATTTTGATAGAGGAGACAAAAAAAAGACACGTGTGTCGGCGTTTTGAAAGTTTACATCTGAATTTCATTTAATGTCCCAGCTCTGGGACATTCTTAAAGGAGCAAAATACGGATTTAAGGGGCTAAAATGTTTCGCAAAAATATTCGCAATGAAATTTTACTATAAGTCCCTGAATACACCAAAACGGAAAATTCAAAATTCAAAATTCAGTTGTCACGAACGCACTCATAATGGCAAACGGGTGAATAACTTTGATCAAATGATTGAAAAGTTGAGTAAAAATGTGGGGGGTAAAATTGGATGCAAAAATATCATGAAAAATTACATCCAAAAGACTGTTTTGTGAAGTTTCATGCTGGCATTCTAAGAAACATTGAAAAGAAAAAAAATCGAAATAAAAATAAATCTCTTATATACTGTAATTCTCGAAACAAATCAAAAATAAATTCATTTTTCTTATGATATTCAAAATAAATTACAAGAAAACATTTGTGCATGAATTTCAACTAAACAATAAAAATATAAATTTGTTCTATTTATTTATTAATTTATTTATTTATTTAAAGTCTATGAAATTACAAATGTCCTTACAGACTAATATGTTTAGTGTATAAAATACATATTTATAACAAATAAAATAATGACGATCTAATTATTTAGATATAGAATAATTTTATGTTCCAAAGATTCTTTATTTTCGGACAAATCTATAATGTGGTAAATTCCATTAAATTGCTCACACAACCGGCGAAATTGAAAATAATTAATATTTAAAAGCTTAAAGTTTCATGTAGGTCTTGATGGTATATTAATCTGAATTCTGTTTAACAAGTAATTGGTGTCAATGTCGCGACGGAATTAACTAAGTAGAAAGGAAATACTAAGCATTGTTGTACGACTTTTCAGTATCGGTAAATTGATTAGAGCAAGTTTGGATGCATAAGAGGGTAGGGCGCGGGAGTTCCAATCAAGTCCACGTAGATCCCTTTTTTAGTAGTTGTTTATTTATACACAACTCAGAAAACTTTAGCTATAATAAACAGTAGTAAATTATATGTTTTTTTTTTTTTAATATATTTATATATCATGCCCCTTAACGACACACAGTGGCGCCCGTTAAGCAAACGAGGTTGCAAATATCAAAATTTTCATGTGCGCCGACGAAGTTTTGAATAAACCCGTGTTATAGGAAACTTTTTAACGATTTCAAATATGCTACTCTTAATACTATCACGTTTTTAGTTTAGAAGATATAACCGTTCAAAGTTGCCCGACTTTCGGTTTTCAAAAAAACACACAATTTTTAGTCAATTTGTTGCGATTTCAAGTGTAATATCACGAAACAAAGGTAACGAATTTCCTTATTTTCTATTTGTATTGATTGACGTATTTATTACATGTATAATGATAAAAAAAAATTAAGTGTTTGCTTTGTGTTTCTCCTGGTAAATCACTATTTAAAAACTATCCGTTTTTTCACTATTTTTCAAATTTGACGGAAAATAAAAAAATCTTTATTTTTCTATATTTGCCATATTTGCAAAACATGTTCTCTGATTATTTCTTTACATAATTCAAAAGGCAATATCTGCCCCTACGTGCCCGTTTGGCTTCTAGAGGTAAAAAAGTTTAAGAAGACATGGTTGCAGAAATTGCATGGCGTGCATCCCTTACATGTTTTGACTGACAGTAGTTTGATCTAATAGCTTGAAAATTGCATTTTAAGTCAGTTGGCTACCTGCGAGCCTCTGCCAAAGTCTACTCCCAATATTCTGTTACAGACACAGGATGAACAAAAAACTACTCATTGAAATTCGCAGGTACGCACCTCACTTAAAAATTACTTTGGAATACAAATGGTCAAGAACAATATTGACTTATGGTCCCTCCAGGTAGGCACAAATCTTATTTAGACACGAGCATAATAACAAAATTGCATAATTCAGCCTTAATCCATTTGTATGCAGGGAACAGGTAAATTTTTAGGCATGGTAGCATAAGCTTATATATTGCAAAATAAGCATAATGCCTGGATTAGTCTACGACTGAAAGTTGGCGCTACAAGTACTGAAACCATGGCGTTAAACAATTTAAAATTATTTGAACTGTTAAGAAGATCAACCACACCAAAGTTTTTCACGAAGGCTGCTTTAGAAGAACTTGATAGCTTAAACGGAAATATTCAGAGAAGCGAAATTATAAAAAATAAGTTTTATCTGATATATGCAAATATTAAGGCAAAATGGATGAAATCGAATCGAACTATTCAGAACTTCAACTCCAAATACGAGGACTGGCTTAATGAAGACACCATGCTCGATATATTGGCAGTAGATAAACCCACCACATCAACCAGAGGAACAAAAGGAAGGCCAAGAAAAAAGTATTGATGTTTCCCTACACTGGAAAAATCCACGTCCGTCATCAGTGCATTATTGCCGACCAATAATGTTTCAGTTTGCAAGGAATCGGCAGAACTCATAAGAACCACGGTGAAGGACATTGAAGAACAAATAAGCAAGATTAAGCCTACAAAGCTGCAAATTGGAGAAGGAAAATATATTGAATGCAATTACGAGTTTCACCTGACCATGGTTGACGGAAAAGTCGTAAACGAACTGACAGGAACAACCTCAACATTGTCATGTCCGATTTGCAAAAAGTGTGAGAAGAACTTTGGTAATTTAAACGATTCTACAAACGAGGAGAATTACGAATATGGAATGTCACCATTGCACGCAAGGATAAGGTGTATGGAGTACTTGCTAAAACTGGCGTATACCCTACCACAAGAGGAGGAAAACTTCGGTGAAAATACATCAATAAACGATAAGGAAAAGATCAGAAAGAAGCAAATACAGGATGCTTTTTTTAAACAAGTTGGACTAAAAGTAGACTGTAACAAGCACGGATACGGTAACTCGAACGATGGAAACACTTCTAGCAGATTTTTTGAAAATGATGAGGCAGTAACTAGAATCACTGGAATTGACAATCATATCTTGAAAAGATTGGGAACGATCTTGAATGTTTTAAACTGCAAAGAAAATGTCAACTCTACAAAATATGGAGAATATGCATCGAAAACTGCATCTCTTTTAGCAGAAATGTATCCACAGAAGAAGTTGATCCCGACCGTCCATAAAATATTGGTGCATGGCAAATATATAATTGAGTACCAGTCTTTGCCAACTGGAGAGCTTTCTGAAGAAGCACAGGAGTCTCTTAACAAATTTTATAAAAAATATAGATTGCAGAACACATTCAAAGCATCAAGGGTAAGGCAAAATGAGGACCTCTTCAACATGTTGGCAGCATCTTCCGATCCACTTATTTCTTCCCTGCGGCATGTGAAGTCACGAATAGAGTTAGAAAATAATTATAGTTTAGAAATGATTAGTCTTTTAGACATACATACCTTCTCTTACGAATTGTGATGAATATTTTACAGAAAATTGAAAAAATTAATTTAAAAAAGAAGTAATTTTTTTTATTTGTTTGGTAATAATTTAAAACATAAACCCCTAAAGAAAAAAAAAATAAAAACAATCTAAAAATGTAAAAATAATTTTTTTTAGTTACCATAAAATTGATTTTTCTACAAATTTTAACTTTGATAACCCATAAGTAGACCCCTACAAAGCGTAGCACCCCATCCAAATGCTCATTTCATAGGCTGAACAGTTATCTATCATATGCTGTTTAAACTGTTCAATTATGTTATTCGGTTAAAAAAATATAATTTTTGCAACGAAAAAACTCAAATGGCGCCACTATGCGACATCTCAAGTAATTTTTAGTATAAGGTACTTTTTTTAAGGTAAAATTATACACTTCAAATGAAGTCGTTTTTGATTGTAATGAAAAATTTTGGAAAAGCATTACTTTTATATTGACATTAATAGAATAAAAGTCCAATTAAATTAACAAAATTATTAAGAGAAAGTTATTAGTTTGAATATTGCAGAATTCTGGCTTAGTAATATTAGTATCATGTCTTAAATTTGTATTGTTAGCTGGTGCGTCAGTATTAACACATTTTGCATGTGCGCCTAAGTGGGTATTTAATACCAATACCATATAATTGAATCTGTAGCCAATGAGGAGTGAATCTATCCGGGTGCCAAGTCATCATCCCATGTGACTTTCACAATATTTTTTTTTACCAGTTTTATCTTTCATCTATCAGTTCATGAAGAAGATTTGAAATATCTTTCGCCTAGCTCTACTTGGAACTTTTCTAAGGTAGCAAAATTTTTGGGTATTTTCTACCTACTCAGCGTTAATGGGTTAAACCCCTCAGAAACAACAATATTTCACAGATCTTTCTCCAATTTGGTTTGAATATGGTTTTGCAAGACATAAGTGACTTTGCCAAATATCGTCGGTATCGGTCCATTTTTCGACCTGGTACCCATAAAAATATGGCATCCGATATGAAATTTTTCAAATCTGCAGGCAAAAAAATTAATAAAAATTACACTCAGATTTGGTTTATGCTTATTTTCTATAGCCAAGTAGTTGAACGAAAGATCAGTATGCTACACTCATGTTCCATGGTATAGCATAGGCGGTCTAGGCAAACTAAAATTCTCTTACTTATTTTGTGTTGAATTAGATTTACAGTTAGACATATTTTTCTACCATATTTGACTCTAATATATACAATAACCTGGATTTCAAAATAATTTTTTCGTTATAATTTGGGACAGTTTTTAACGGAATCTCAACAAATCTCACAGCGTTCAGCCTATAAATAAAATCGAAACCACATGTTAGGACGGACTGATAGATGGACGGTCATAATTAAGTTTAGTCAGAATATATTTCTAAAAGATTTTTTCGAACTTTGGAAACGCAAACAGCTTTGTACGATGATGTTATCATAGCAGGAGATTTTAATTCAAACCTTCTGGTAGATTGTAGTTTCTCTGATGAATGTGCCTCGATTGGTTTAATATCACCTAATATCTTATATCCTACACACTTCACTGCAACTATTAATACGCTTTTGGATTTGTTTCTTGTGAGTAATGAAATTAATATACTACTCTACGATCAATTGTCTGCATCATGTTTTTCCAAGCATGATCTTATTTTCATGACTTACAATTTCCAACTTGTTATACAAGTTGAGAGGATTACTTTTCGAGACTTTAAAAACATTAATTTTAGACTCCTTTAGGAAGAATTTTTTAATATTGATTGGAATGCTTTGCATTGTTTAAATTCTGTGGACGACCAACTCTCTTTTCTGGAGCAAAACATAAATTATCTGTTCGATCTAACTGTACCAATAAAATCGAAGATTATTAGTAATATACAAAAACCCTGGTTTTCTTCTGAAATTAAAGATTGTATCAATCAAAGAGATTTTGTCTATGCACGTTGGAAAAGATTTAAAACAACAACATTACACGATGATTATCTGACTGCTAAGAGAAACACAAACAAAATGATTAAAAAGCCAAATCCAATTTTTATGCTGAAAAATTTTCTTCTGCCATTGGCTCCAAAAGAACATGGCAAACGATACGCGAAGTTGGTATCGGTAAATCTACGCATCGAGAACCATGTTCGGTTGATGCAGATACAATTAATACAAAGTTTTTAAGTGTTCCTATGGTTCAAGCAGATAAAGATTACTATATCAATAGTCACTCGAATAACGATGCTGAATCTTTTTTTCTTTTGCTGCAGTAGACCAATGCGACGTTTTATCTAGTTTATTGTCTATAAAATCGAACTCTATAGGAGTGGACGGGATTAATCCTAAGTTTCTCAAGATTCTTTTACCTCAGCTACTTCCAATTATAACTTTTTTCTTTAACAAAATATTAACTTCAAGCCACTTCCCATCGAATTGGAAAATAGCTAAAATCATTCCAATACCCAAAGCTGGTTCCGATTATAGACCAATAGCTATTCTTCCATTTCTCTCTAAAGTATTCTAGCGTATTATGCACAAACAAATGACTAGTTTCTTGGATGACAATAACTTGCCAACAGATCGGCAATCTGGGATCAGGAGGAAACAGAGCTGCCTAACAGCCTTAGTTGATGTTACAGAGGAGATTAGGGAGAAACTTGATGATGGCAAGACTACATTTTTAATACTTTTAAATCATTCAAAAGCATTTGATACCGTGGATCATAACATTTTTTGTTACAAACTTAAAAACTTTTTTAATTTTTCCTCGACCGCTACTCAGTTATTGTCAACATACTTACGTGGCAGGTATCAGTATGTTGAAACTAGAATCCAAAATTCAATGACACTGCCTGTAGCAAGGGGCGTACCTCAGGGGTCCATTGTTGGGCCACTATTATTCTCATTTTACTCAAATGACCTCCCAGGCATTTTAACAAATTGTAATGTAGGAATGTATGCGGATGACGTTCAGCTTTATACCAGCTGTAGTAATGCCCTAATCGACCAGTGTATTATCTCTATTAATCAGCAACTCCATCGTATTTATACATGGGCAATGGCAAATGGATTAGAGATAAATCCGAAAAAATCAAAATGCATTGTAATTCAAAAGCGACTTTCCAAACTAAATATTACACCTAATATAATTATAAATAATCAGAAAATTTAAATCGTTAAATCTGCTAAGAATCTAGGTATTTTTTTTAATGACACTCTTACGTGGTCGAACCATATTAACTATGCCTGTGGTCGTACTTTCTCTATGACTAGAACTCTGTGGCAAACCCAGCATTGTACACCTATGAAAATAAGAATCCTACTTGCCAAAACTTATCTGATGCTTTGGTTTGGAACGCGCTGTCCCAATTTAAGACAGCTGATTTCTTCATGAAATGACACAGCTTGTGTCAGTTTGATGAGCAATTGAAGTGCTCTCTTCAGCTCATAACTTTTGAGAAATCCAACCTCTTCTCTGCCTTGTGTTGAGTGCCATTTAATGTTGTTGTAGAAACGTAGAATATATGATGTCACACGCACCATCGTATCCAGATTAGAGAATTTTTGTGTGATGTCGGGAAAAGTAAAGTTTATTTTAGTTTTTGTGTGAAGAACAGCTACGTTATTATATATTTCTTTCTGATGGACTTCGTTAGGTGAAGTTGGCCAAAGGTCAGAGCTATGTTGCAGCCAATGTGGGCCTTTCCACCAAAGAGTGTGATGAATTAGTTGTTCGGGCAGCAAACCCCGTGATGCGCAGTCAACAGGGTTATCTTTAGTTGGAACATATCTCCAGTTATTTACATCAGTTAGACGTTGAATTTGTGCTACTCGATTTGCCACGTAGACTTCTAACCGTGTTGAGTGATTTTTCAGCCACGCAAGAACGATGTTACTACCCGTCCAGTATACGATGCTGTTAATGTTGAATTCTACGCTTGCTTTTATTTTAGCAACTAATTTTGCCAGTAGGCTAGCCGCAGTTAATTCCAGTCGAGGAATTGTTGTTTTGCTTGCAGTAAATTTATTATTATCTCACCATATTCTGTAGTGATTCTTGCATAAACGACTGTTGCATATGCTAATGTTGAAGCATCGCTGAATGCATGTAGGTCAACTTTGGATGAAGTTGGTCTATAACCAATCCATCGTGGGATTCGAATCTCTTCCAGATATTTCAATTTTGCTCTAAATTGTATCCATTCTTGTTGAATATCATTTGGTAAGGTGTCTTTCCAATCAAGTTTAAGTTTCCAAAGCTGTTGAAACATAATTTTTGCAATTATTGTTGTAGTGCTAATCCAACATAGAGGGTCAAATAATTTTGAGGCATCTGAAAGACTGCTTTTAGTTATCTGATCAGAAAAATTAAAATTAATGGTAAAGCACAATTTATCCTCGTTAATATTCCAGTTGATTCCCAGTGCTTTCGACATTTTTGGTTCATGGATAGAAAATAAATTGTGTGTTTCACGATCTTCCGTAGGTATACTCTCCATGAGTTCAGTAGAGTTAGAATTCCATTTTCTTAAGTGGAATCCTCCAGATTTCAAAAGGTTAAAAAGTTGGTTTTGTAAATTTAGTGCCTCTTGTGGGGTGTCTGCCCCAGATATGACATCATCAACATATGTGTCTGTTCGGAGGATTTGGCTAGCTTCCGGAAAGTGCTTCTCTTCGTCTGCTGCAAGCTGCTTTAGCACTCTAATAGCTAAGTAGGGTGCAGAGGTAGTACCGTAAGTGACTGTACGTAGAGTGTAGACACAAATTTTGTTCTTGAAATCTCTCCAAAGTATAATTGGAATGACTGATGTTCAGGACAGACATTTATTTGCCTAAAAATTTTTTCCAAGTCAGCACTAAAACCAATAGAGTGTCTTCGCCATCGAGTGATGATTGTCGGCAAATCATTTTGTAATGCAGGTCCGACTGAAAGTTCATCGTTCATCGATGACTGTGGAGGTTTATGGTTTCCACCATCAAAAACAACCCGAAGTTTTGTTGTTGTACTACCTTCTCTGAGTACGCCATGATGTGGAAAGAAATATGCATTTCGAGGTATAGCTCGAGGGTACTCACCAAGTTTTACCATATGATTAAGCGTTTCGTATTCCAGCATGAATTTTTTATATTCTTCTGCAAATTTTTGTTTTTGTGGAAATGACGATTCCAACTGCTTCAATCGGTTCATAGCATTGTAGTCCGTGTGGGAAAATATTGGTAGATCTTGACCTTGAAGCAAACTTTTGAATGGCAGGTGGACAGTATAGCGCCCAGTTTTATTCGGATACTGTTTATCGGTAAATAGTCTCTCGCAGAGTTCTTTTTCATTTGATAATGGTTTCGTATCCAGAAGTTCCTCTTGTTCCCAAAACATACGTAGTTGCTCGTCTAAAGAGCATAAATTTGCTGAAATTTGTGTGGAAATATTCTGTGACCGTGGAGACCCTGATATCATCCATCCAAAATATGTTTCTTGCAGTAAGAAACTGTTTTCAAATTTTTTCATTCCAGGTAGGAGCAGATCGCCATATACGTCGTTTCCAAGGAGGAGATCAATTTTTTGTGGTGAGAGGTAGTCTGGATCTGCAAGAAAGAATTCTGAAAGGTCTGGCATATGTTGTGTAATTATTTTTGCAGGAATAAATGATGTGACACTAGGGACAACAAGAGCCATAATCGGTAGTTCAAAATCTACTTTGTATTTAGAGTTTATGATAAATCTAGTGGATTTCTTCACGGTGATGGCTCGATTTCCCCCAGCACCAGATACGTCAAATCGTGTTTTATATTTTGGAAAAGGTAGTAGCTGGGAAAGCTCTTCAGAAATGAATGAGAGTTGAGATCCCTGATCTACTAGAGCTTTGAAAACAAACATTTTATTTTTCGTTTTTATGACAACTTTGACAGAAGGTAGCAATGCAGGGTTAATATTTTTTGCATTAAGATTAGACACATTTGTACTTACAGAGGCAGCATCTGGTGTGGAAGTTGTTGGAGGTGGCTGGAATGTTTGATTAACAGTAGTATTATGAATTTCCGAAGTTGGCGCATTATTTTTCTTGAATTCGTTATGGAGTATAGTATGATGAAGTTCGCGGCAAATGTGACATCTAGTGTTGAGTCTACAAGCCGATTGCATGTGTCCAGAATTTAAGCAATTTCGGCAGAGGTGATGCTGATTTACGAAGTTTTTCTTCTCCGTTGAAGATAATGTTGTAAATCGGAAGCATTTGTAGAGCGGGTGACGCTTGTGGCAGCAGGGGCAGTTAAGGTCGTTTACAGTTGAAGCAGTGTGAGCTCGTATAATTTTCGTTGGCATTTTGCGAGCTTCTTTACCGTGGAAATTATGTGTTGAAACTGTCGCACCTTCTATTCACTCGAGGGTGCGAAAAGTGATTTCTAGAAAATTTAGAATTTCAGACATGAGTGGAATACACGTGCTTGCTTTAAGCGATTGTTCCCACTCCTCTTCTCGAGAGCATCCCATGCCAAATCGTAGCTCGTATCAGCGGCTGGATATTCATTTACCATACTAAGCGGTGTACCCGTACACGAACATTTTAAGTAAAAATATTTTTGTACCTTTGTGAGAGAATTATTTTGATGTACGAGCGAATTGAACATATCACGATATGGAATCCAGTCGTGATAAGGTAGGCAAATCAATTCTCGGTAGTCTGGCACTAGCGCAGAATGATTCATTTCTGCTTGTAGCTGAAAAGGTGCTTACGTGGACGGTTGGAGTCTGTGGAGAATCAAATTCAAAATTAATATCAAGAAGATTAGATTTTAAAGAAATATACAAGTCGTAGCACTTGTAATATGTATCTGTACTTATGTAAGGCACATCGTTTTCGACAATTGAATTTTCACGTAAAACTCCATTAGCTGATCATGACCATCCTTGAAGGTTCTAAAGTTACGCTCCAATTCTTCCAGAATAGTTTGGACATAACTTTTAGAAATAGCATATTTAGGATTAGCATTGAAGGCCGCGGCCACATGCTCAATATGTTTGAAGATCTTCTTCTGGTCTTCAATGGCTGCATCAGTTGAAGTCATGATCCTTAGAACTTAGAAATTCGTCAAAAACAAGTAGTACAGACTGTTTGTCGGTGTATGTACCATAGACAAGACGGCAGTAAATTCTTTTAAAAAGTTATAGGGGCTTTTCTTTAGCAGATCTAAAGTTCCCGGGTTTCGGCACCATTTAAATGTAGGAGAATTTTGTATATTTTTTTTTATTTAATTCATTTTTTTTATTCATCTTAATTTTATAATTAATTTTATTTTAATATTTTACACAAAGAATTATTTTAATATTTTTAAACAAGTTGTTAAAATCGAATGACTTCTATTTATCATTAAAGAACAAAAATAACTTCAGTTGATCGACAGCAGTTACTATGTAAAATGTTGTGTATATGCATATGCATATGCATGCGTACACATGTACCCACATAAGTAACAGTTAGTTGTAATTTCAAGTAAACAAATTAAACTTGAAAAGGGGATACAATTAGTTAGATCAAACTTTAAGTAGGGTTAGCGGTGTAGGTTATTTATTTTTTAATAATTAATCCAGTTTGGGGAAATATCCCAAACAGTATTATTCTTAAGAATACTTTCAAAACATCGCACATCAGACTAATTTATCTATATTCATTGCAGTTCCGCGCATTATTCTTTTTTGGTATCGCAATAAATGTTGATTTAATCCAGTCTTTTGGATATTGTCCTATGTCGTAAATATAATCGAAAATTTCACTAGTTTCTGGTTATTGTTTTCATCTACTAACTTCAAAACTTCGGTAGATATTTCATCTAGGCCTGCTGCTTTTCCACCCTTCACTGCCTTGATTGCAGAACCTGTTTCATCCTTGATGATTGGCGTTGCGGTTAGACCAAATTCAAAAGTGTTATTATAAGCTGACCCTTCATCATCTGTAAATTGTGTTTTGACATGTTCTTGCCAAACACGTTTTTTCTCAGTTATTTCGAATATAGCTTTGTTATTTTCATCAAATAAAGAGCCTGGTGATGACCGAAGTCTTTGTGTAAGCTTTGCTACCTTTCGATTTCCTGGCATTGTCGATTAAGTTGTATATTTTTTGCATCACGCATTGCCGTTCGAATTTCTTGATTTAACTCCCAGTAGATTTCATTGTTTAAGTTTCTGTGTTTGCTTCGTTCTTGTCGTAGTTCTCTTATTTCATGGTCATTCAATCTTCCTCTTTTCTAGATGTTCTGGTTCCCAAAATATTATTTGAGGTTGTGTTAATGACTTTTTTAGTTAATGGGTTGTTAAGTTTTCCAATATCATGTTTTGGTTGTAGTTTTCTCCTCTGAGCTGTAGAAAGTTTAGTGCGGACATTATAATAATAAGAGATTATAATCAGATGGTAGATTTGCCCCTGGGTATGTTGAACATTTTGTCACACACGAACAATATCGTCGATTTACTAAGATGTAATCAATTTGATTTCTTCCAATATTTCCTATATTGTCCAGTGGTGATTTCCATGTATAAAGTCGTATCAGGTGAAGACTAAATATGGTATTTGTTATTATCGTTTTATGTTCTTGGCAAATATGTATAAGCCTGCCTCCTCTATCATTTCTTTGATATAATCCATATTTCCCCGTTATATCGATAAACTCCTCTAGCCCAACTTTTGCATTGAGGACGCCTTGAATAACGGTAATCCCATGAAGCTTTTTCATTCTAAGTAGTTGTCCGATTTCGCTACAAAATTCTTCGATTTCTTCATTACTTCCATCACATGTTGGAGCATATACTTGGATTATGTTCATATTTAGTGGTTTTCCACATATTTTAATCATCATGGTTCTATCCGACATCGGAACACATCCCATAACAAAGAGAGCTACTGTACTATCAACAATAATTGCAACCCATTTTCTGCGAATTCCCTCTCGGTTTCCCGAATAGTATATCTTCGCATTCTGGTATATAAATTCGCCACATTGCATCCACCATGTTTCGCTGATACCCAATATGTCTACTTTAAGTCTGTCCGTTTCGTTTATGGTGTTGTCTAACTTTCCAGGTTTATACAGACTCCTAGCATTCCAAGATCCGATGTTAAGTTTTGTCTTTGTTTTACCTTCGGGGATCTTTAGCACCCTCGTTTGGCCGGAGACTGAGAGCCGCATGTTATTTCGTACTTCCATTGCATTTTATGATTTTAAAGTAATTACTTCAGCGGTTTCCCGTTACCTTCTTAATGGTTTATAGTTTTCCATCTTGTATTCTGCCGCTCCTCTGGAGTACAGACGCTGTTTGCAGCCGTCCAATATGGGAAAAGACACTGCGAGATTATTCTTTATTCCAGTTGGCCATTAGATTGATAATTTCAAAAATTGCCCAATTGGAACTCCCTTTCTCGTTAGCTCTGACTTAAAATCCCATATGGGTTGGTTCCCGTATCTTCATTTAGATTGCTCAGATTCCCAGGGTGCACCACGATGGAGTTGCTAAAGGAAGTGAGTGAGGTTAGCCATATTAAATATGGTCATTATTGGTCCAGCCTTTAATTTTGTTGAACAACATCTCTGGCAAATTTAAGTGAATATCAGGTTCACCTTTCTAAGGGAACTGTGAATAAAAATGGGGCTACAAGATTTATTTTTAGATTACTCATTAGTGGGTTTAATAGACATATATAGACATGCTCGGACATACACCTAATTGAGTCAGAAGGTGATTTTGAGTTGATCGCTACAACAAAAAGTGGGGTTAGGTTATATAAGTTTAGTAGTTATAAATATAAGCACAAACTCAATATTGCTTTACCATAAACTGATAAAGGATACAAATATAAAATATGAACTCAATTTATTTAAAATTACGTGTTATGTTTTATTTTATTTTGTTTTTTTTTTTATTTTGTTACTGAAAATAATGTACAAAAATAAATTTCCCGTTTAGAACTTTTTGATTACAATTCGATAAGCAGTAATAGGAGCACAAAAGTAAAACAATGTTGAGGACAATTATTTTCAGGGATGACGCGGAAGCTTGTAATCAATATTGGTCAGTTGCTGGAGTTTTATTTGACAACCCGTAAGCCTCATTTTAACATAAAGCTACAACCATAGGCCACTTACTGTTTGAAATAAGTTTTCAGTTTTTTATAATATATCCAAAGGGAAAATAGATATGAGCCAGGCTGATATAATAGCTTACTCAACCTTTCTATTATATAATTTATATTCACCATGCCACCATGATAAACTTGAAAAGAGTTAAAAAGAAAATATATTTGTATGTGTTATCATCAGCCAGTCAACTAATTTTAAGAAAATATTTTCTATTGCTGTATACAGAAGCAGATTTAGTGGTTTTAATATACTATATACTAATAAACAGTGGGAGAAAAGACTTCAGTTAAAAGACTACTATTTCAGGTGATATATTAAAAAAAGCAAGCGTACTATACTATCTTATGAACTTAGTAACTTTTGATCCCGAATATATTGCTTTCGTAACTCCGATCGATTATGGCGCTAGAAAATAAATTGCCACTAAAGGTTTTTTATAAATTACTTTTACCTCTTTCAAACAACAGCCCACTGTAATATACAATAGCTGCATAAAGTGCTGATACTAACATATTTCTTTAAGGATTGCAAAAAAGTAACAAAAAAAAAAAAAAAAAAACACAACTTAAGATTGTCAGTGTATAAAAAGATAGTATTCTGTATTAGTAACCGTTTTTGTTTGTGCAACTGTTTACTTTCTATCAAGCTTTAAAGCTTTTAACAGAACAGGAAGCTATAAAAATGCATTCAAGTGAATTTATTGCAAATTGCAAATAAATCAAAATGCGGATGTGCAGCAAATAATTTTCTTTTTGTCGTTCATTTTGTATTGTAAAATATATGTACACTGCTAAGGGGTGTATAAGGAAATAATAAAAAAAAATTTTTTTAGAATAAAAATAGATATTGTTCAAGTTTTATAAATAATTTTTATTTTTTAGTTTTTTATGTTTCTGTACATATAAAAAAGAAACGTATGAGTGTTATTAAACTATATCACTCATACGTTTTGTTGACATAAAGATGTGGGATATAACACGACGTTTTAGTTGTCTTTTGTTTATGGAAAATTTGCTAAAATGAAATAAGTTATAGACAATATATGAAAAGTAGTTTATGGAGCTCTCTTTAGATTTCAAATAGATGGGCGGTTTGCGACCACACTAATAATATTATTTTAATGCTTTTTAATGTCATTTATTTTGTGGAAACACTTAATTAAAGTTGGAGAAACAAACTGTAATGGAAATAATTTAATTGCTGTAAAGGAGTTGTTTACATTAATAAAACTTATTTTCCGTAATAGTTTCTTATTAATAAATACTCAACATAGTTCAGAGTAGATGTAAGGACACTCAATGTAATATAGAGAAATTTCAATATTTCTTTCGGTCTACTTCAGTTTCGCACTCACTCGAAGCTCATGCTAGAGTTTTTAACAAATTTAACAAAACTTGGGATCAGAAAGAAATTATATGTGAATAGAAATTACGGTAATTATTATTTAATTAATTATTTATGCTACGCAATTTTTTTTTTTTTTTTTAATGTAATAATATATTTCTTTGTATTCTGACCAGAACTTCCGCCATCTTTCTAAGAAGAATCAATAAATTCATTACTTATTAAAGGCAAATAAAATAATACAAAATGTTATAACTTCAACAGGGATGAGGCAGAATATCTTTAGTGTAATTTTCCACTGGTGACTTAGGAATGTTTCGTATGAAATTCGTTGAAGTCAAAGTAGGCTATGGCCACGAGGACGTTAGTCTGGTACAACGTATTAGTGTTGCAAAATACATGAGAATAGAAGAGGCGGTGTTTCACTATTTACGTGGAGCATGTGAAGGGTTTTCCTGGAGCAGGGTCTTGCCCAAAATTTTTTAGACTCAATAATTTGTCAAGGTACGGTATTCTGGTATGTCACAATTTATGGGGACGTTCGGTTACTTATACCCTCAATTGCACACTATCTTTGGGAGTCAGCACTACGTTACCCCGAAATTAAAATTTTTCCGCAGAAAGCAGCAAGAAATAATTTTAAATAATGATATACAAAGTGTGCCCAATAAGAACATCCAATATTAACCACAAATAACCTTTTATTTCTCTAATACAATATCTTTTATGCTATAACTGAAATTCTGGTAATTTATAGTGGATATATACAGTAACAACAACGAGTTAATACTAACGACTTCTACCATTCTTACCAATGACCAATTCTTATGATTCAGCGAAATTATCGCCAATATTTAAATATAAGTATTAGCTCCCCGAGCCTTCGGGACCAGTTTTAAGAAAATAAAATATTTTCCCTAAAGACAACTCAGAAGCGTTGCCATTCTTTCACTTGGAATGGATATCCAACCTCTCATCATGCCAGTGAATTGGAATTTATTGGGCTATAACAAAAATCACTTTAAAGAAGACTGAACAGATAGCAACTGACATAAAATAGTTTGAAAAGAGAATAAGAAGATGGCGCCAAAGTTATAAAAAACAAGAAAGTAATTATAGTAGGTCTAGACCCTATCTCTTCGGTCTAACTAATTCGATATAGTAAATAAGCAAAAACCAAATTTGAGTGTCATTGTTATTAATTGGCTGCACATATGAAAAACTTCATATCGGATGTTATATTTATATGGGGACTAGGTCGAAAAATGGTCCGATCCTGACCATATTTGGTAAAGTCACTTATATTTTCAAAAAATATAGACAAAACAAATTTGAGAAAAATCTGTGCAATTTTTTCGTTTTTTGATAGATTTAAGTGAAGATCGGTTTCATAAGGGGCCCATGACTAAGAATTGTCCTATAGGGATTATTTTTGGACTACTGATTAATGGATTTAATAAATACATATGAACCCAATTTCACTGAGACCTATATGATAATTTGGATCATACGGCAATTTATGACGATTTCATAGCGGTCATTTGTATGGGGACTAGGTCTGACAAGGACTACATTTCACCAATTTAAAAATGGTTCATCGTATGGTTGGTAAAAGCTTATATGCCAAATTTCATCAAAACATATTCATAGTTGTGACTTTTAGTTCGATTGCAAGGATAACATGGACACACAGATGGACGGACGGACAGTCGGACATCGCTAAATCGACCCAGACAGTGATTCTGAGTCGTTCGGTATAATGAAAGATGGGTCTAGGTCAAATATTTTTGGCAGTTACAAACAGCACCACAAAGTCATTGCTCCCAAACCCATGGTAGTATAGGGTATAATTCAAAAAAAAAATTGTAAAGGCCAGTTGTAAAAAATACTAATATTATTTTGATTTTAATACAGCATCAGAACTTCAGTTTATAAAATTTTGTTTTAAAAAAAAAATATTTTGGTCCATCGCCTAAATTGACTTTTAAGAATGTAAAAACGAACTTCACATGCTGTTGAAGTCCAAGTGACCCTCAAATTATATAGTATAAACCGCGGTTATATTTTTCGTAGACTAGTGTTCCTCAATCTTTGTAAATGTTCTTTAAAAAATTCACGCAAGGGTTGAATTTGCAACCATTTGAGAAGTAAAGGCAGTCACAAGAAAAATAAAGGATAACAGCTGATAGTTTATATTTAGCGTTTTCTTTGTTATTCAATATATTTCAAAAAAGGTAGTTTTGGCGGCTACAATTCGAAAATTTCGTACAAAATCTAGTCGGGTGAATTAATGCCCAACTTCGTTAATTGCCAAGTGAGTAATTGAAAAACTCAGACAATAGAGATGAATTTGGTCATTCAAAAACAAGCCTTTTAAATGCTGATATCGAAGCAGTGCATCATAGGCTTGGTTGAAGTTCCTGAAACCATTAATTCTGCGTCGCACAGTGTCGTGTTTTCATATAAACGGCGGCCAAAAATAGAAGTAGTTATCGTAGAAATAGGAAAGGAAAAAACGAAGTTTTGCGAAAATCGGCCCAAGGACTCGCCCACCTCCCATCCTGAAATGAAAAAACTTATATTTTCCAAAATTGTTGTTGAAATCGACACAAATTTGGCTCGATTTGTCTCTGATATATTACTGATAACTGTGGTGAGTTATATGAAATTATCTCAAAGGACACGACCACGTATACCAAGCATATTTTCAATGTACAAATACCATGTATCTCTTAGTAGCTGATCAAAATTGTTGACATTGATTTCGTCACCATTAGAAAGTGTTTTCAAAATGTATGAAAAATTTCGAATAAGGGTGGGATCAAGTTCGGATATTTTGGAAGACATTTCAGTATTTTTAAAAAGTCGGCTTGCTGTGTTACCATCATTCGATGTTTCATAACCAGTCTTAACTTTATCGACAAATAGTCCCATCTCCTCTTTGAATTAAACTTGGATTTTATATTTTCTTTCACTAACAATATTTTTATCATCTGGTTTAAAAACTTTCCAAATTCGAAGTGGTAGTCTATATGATATGTGAAGGACACATTCAAAAATCTTAATCCAAGCATGTAAGGTTGATAATCCGTGCGTTCCGTTTCAAGACATCAACTGAATTCATTTCAGACGGTTTTGCCCCACAAGCAAAGCATGACGAACTGCTCTTGTTTTCTGTTAAAACATTCAAGACAGCTCCGTCCATCATAGTTAGATGCTTCCATGCATCATCGTTAGATGCATGGATGGAACATTAAAGCTAGTGTCACATGATACATATGTGTATGTCTCCAATCTATCTATTTCTGTTTGAATATTGTCTTTTACAGATTTGATCAGGGATGCATTTTCTATTTGAAAATAAAACCGAATTGGTCGACAATGTTGAGTGGAATAATGTTTAATATTATTCTATACTACTGCTTCACCACCCCAGTTCAAAAATCTTAACGGCACAAATGAGACAATAAAATGAAACTCATCGTTGGAATCCGGGTCATTAAATTTCTGTTTGTAATTGCTATGCCCTGAACTACCATCAAACCCCCATTTAATTTCGCAAATAAGGTAATTTTTTGACTTGATGTTATATAATTCTAAATAACTTTTCGCAGTCATATTCAAAAAGTTTTGCAATTGAATTTCTACAGACGTTTCTAAAACTAAAACTGAGTCTGGAATATATTTTTTTTCGCATTTTACAAGGCACTATATGACGGAAAGCAATGTTTGTGAGCGGCATTGACTACTGTTCTCATAAGTTGGTATTGCCTGAAAGATAAGTCCATATCTAAAGAAAGCTTTATCTTCGGTATACGTGTTTGAGTTGCTGGGTCGGAAATTCTCTTAACAGCCTTTTTCAGTATGTTTGGCTTTGTATTTGAAACAAGTTTATCCACTTTTCGCCTTTTGGTGCGATCCGAGCAATCATCAAAGTCTGTCGAAGGTCTTCTTCTACGGCTGGTTCTAGGTTCCTAAAGTAACACAATCATTTCAAAACATAGAAATTATGTTCCATATAATGTACTTACAAAAGATA
Source organism: Cordilura impudica (assembly GCA_963682025.1). Taxonomy (NCBI): domain Eukaryota; kingdom Metazoa; phylum Arthropoda; class Insecta; order Diptera; family Scathophagidae; genus Cordilura; species Cordilura impudica. The sequence goes on along the minus strand of OY821518.1, from coordinate 60,115,110 downwards.
AACATGCATCACTTATAACGAAAAGCGAATTTAGCCACGATCCGAACTTTTATTCAAACCTCTCTCTCATGTAGTGACACCTTTGCCAATTAGTTTTTATTTTTAACAATATTAATTGAATTTCTTTAATCATCTTCTCATTTAGTTTTAACTTTAACTCTTCTTCTAAATATGCAATAACTTCTCCCTGGGCAGCACATGGAGTACGATGCCTAAGCCAAATATTAAAAAATTGTCGAATTTTCACCTGTCTCGACACTGAAAATATAAAGAATTAATGTAAAGAATAAAATATTAGAAAAGTATTTTTTGGTATTTTTTTTTACACTCCACAGAACTTGAATGTTTTTAACAATTTCGATATCCGCCTTTTGTTTACATTCGGTATAACGGTAAACCACATATGCCATACCAAACGTGCCAAAAAACTAGTTGCCATTTCATTATATTCAACAAGTTTATTTAATCCTAAATAAACTTATTATTATATTTAAACTTACCGAATTAAATTTGCGTAATTTTTATCATTTATATAATATCGATATTTTCTTTACTACAACTATTAACTTTGAATACTCATAACATTTTGGAAATATAACATTTTTTAAAAATTCTTTTTGATTTAACATAAATGAAGTGTTGTTTATATAACGACATCAACCTTTTTTTAAAAACTAGTTCAGTGATATTTTTCATTTTTGGCCGCCCTCACGACACTGTGCGTCTTCCCCATACATTGATGGGACAAAAATAGAAAAATTGGTTACAGATTCATGAAATTTTGTATGAGGCCGTCTTTGATAAAAATTAAGAAAAAACCAAAATTTGGGTCCAATCGGGCGAAGCCTTCTGGTACCTACCATACAAACGGTTCAAGGGATCAAGGAATTAAACTCACTTTATCACCCTATCAGATAATGTGAATTTAAGTAAACTTGCCACAATACATTATTTTAACTTCCAAAAAAACTGTGTCAAATTTGGAAAAAATCGGTGTACGGATTCTGGTACCTCCCATGCAAAGGGTGCAGTGGATCTTGAATATTAATCATGGCCTACTGCCCAATCCGACAACACAATTTCAGCCAAACTTTCAGAAACATTATTTTTTCAATGCTAAAATCTTTGTGATAAATTTTAAAGATATCGGACGAAGGCTTCTGGTACCTCCCATACAAAAGCTGCAATAAGTCTCAAATATTTATCAAGCCGTAACACCCTGTGGGACTGACAAAATTCTTCCAAAGTTTCCAAAACATATTTTTTTTATGTCAAAAAGTCCGTGGCAAATTTAGCAGATATCGGTTGTATTTATACCCTATTTATACCCTGGTTTGGGCATAATGACTTTGTGCTGCTGTTTGTAACCATCAAAAATATTTGACCTAGACCCATCTTTTATTATACCGATCGAATCAGAAACACTATCTGATTCGATTTAACGACGTCCGTCCGTCCGTCCGTCCGTCCGTCTGTGTGTCCATGTAAAGCTTGTAATCAAACTGCAGGTCGCAAATATGAATATATTTTGACGAAATTTAGTACATAAGCTTCTATTGGCCATGGGATCGGAGGATGGTCAGACCTAGCCCCCATACAAATGACCCCTATGAAATCGACTTAAATTGCCATTAGATAAAAATTATCATATAAATCTTATTCAAATTGGGTTTGTATATGTTTATTACATAAAAAAAAGTCCAAAAATGATCTCTATGGGACAACTCCTAGTCATAGGCCCCATATAGAGCTGCTTCCCGATCTTCACTTAAATCTATCCAAAAACAAAAATATTGCACTGATTCTTCTCAAATTTTGTTTTTATATATTTTTGCATAATACAAGAGACCTTACCAAACATGGTCAGGATCGGTCCATTTTTGGGCCTAGACCCCACATAGATGTAGCATCCGATATGAAATTCTTCATATTTGCAACCAAAAAAATTAAGAAAAATCCCACTCAAATTTTGTTTATGCTTATTTTCAATATCCAGTTAGTTGGGTCTGAGGTATAGGGTATCGTATAGTCGGTCTAGACCGACTATAATTTTCTTACTTGTTTTACATTAATATTGTCCCTTTATAATTAATAAAATTAAAGTAAAAATTGTGAATTTTGAACTTTTAAAAAAATTTTTTTTTTACATTTGTGGCTGAAATTTTTTCAAAAAATGGGTACGGTCTGAAAGGTAATAAACCAATGTATAAAAAACTGAAGAAAAATTTTAGGGATCTTTTCATATATTTTATTGCAACGCACTAAGGTTCAGTAACTTTTTCAAAAAAAAATAATTGTTTTTAAACCCATTTATGTGGAAAGGGTCAGGTAACTTTGATCAGGTAAACTAATTTTTTTTTTAAATAAGGTCCTAAACTAACAGAAAAACAAAAAAAACCCATTAACATTTGTTAACTGATAATTTTTAATAGATTTTTGTGTATTAGTCCAAAAGCTACCAAGCGATTTTGACGATATAGTACATTTTTAAATTATGTACATTTTTTTCCAAAGTTGTGGCTAAAATTTTGCAATGTTTTAGGTTTTTTTTTTGAAAGATCATGACCACTTTATCTAAAAACTCTAATAAATGACGATTTTATGGTAAAAAGTTAAATTCAAATGAGAATTTAAGAAAAGAGTTACACTATTTAAGCCTCTTCCAATATAACAATCTAAAATATAAAATAACTTTGAAACAAATATGTTTGTATATGAGTACATATTGCATACTACAGTATACATGTTTGTTTTTGTCTTGAAAAAACAACAAAAACAATTTGTTTTTGCTTAACTTACATTTAGCGTTAACGGCGTGCCCTCCAAGCAAGCTATTTACTGCTTTTGATTACTGATGAGGGTTAATGACTCTACCGGAAACATCTGTGTAACCTGTCATGCTGAATATAGATCAATTTTTGAAACAGATGTGCCAATGTTTTTGCTTCAGTTAAAGTGAAAATATCTGATCTGGACCCTGATTAATTTCAAACTCAATGATTTTGATAAAGTAGAAAATATAATATAATAATCCTTTGTTATATAATATTGAAGAGAAAAGTGTTGATATTAAAGGAGAACTTTTAGAAATGAGAAATGATTTAAGTCTACCATTTACAGCTGGTTTTGAGTTTAGGAAATATATTAATGAAGATTCATATCCGAAATCAAAGAATGGAATACTGAAAATATATTTGATTTTTGGGTCAACATAAATTTGTGAGTCCACATTTTTCTCGGTAAAATTGATGAAAAATAAAAATATAAATCATCTAACAGATGCACATGTTGAGTAGTTGTTATCATAAACTTTTGCCCATATGATATTGACACGACATGAACCTTAAAAAAGGTTAGTTATTTTTTTTTAATTACGTACGTTTACTTATTTTAACTATAAGTTTCTCTAAGTGCATTGAGTAAAAGAGAAATTGGAGCTCACTTATACAAAGCAAAATTAAATGGCATTTGTTTGCCGACCAGTGGTATAGACAGATAATTAAAAACTAAGATACAAAACAATGAATATAAACATACAAAACAAAACATAGCAAGTGTTTACAGAATATGAACGAACAAATATGTAGATAAATTCGTTCACAACAGAGCTTATGGTCGTAGTTATACAAATGTATATTTAGATGAAATTTGATGTATGAGCTTGTATCTGGTATATTTTAGCCTGCATAGAGTGACTTTAGTTTAGTATTATAAGTATTTTGTATTATATGTATCCCTAACTTAACATATTACTAGCTAATTCAGATAAAAATATTTTAAGATTTGCTTTTTCCAATATTAGTATCTGGAAATTTTTGGCCAAGAAACATTTTTATACCCTATACCACTATGTGGTTTGGGTATAATGACTTTGTGCTGCTGTTTGTAACAACCAAAAATATTTGACCTAGACCCATCTTTAATTATACCGATCGAATCAGAATCACTTTTTGAGTTGATTTAACAATGTCCGTCCGTCCGTCCGTCCGTCCGTCTGTGTGTCCATGTAAACCTTGTAATCAAACTGCAGGTCGCAAATATGAATATATTTTGATGAAATTTGGTATATAAGCTCCTATCGGCCATGGGATGAACGGTATTGGAACTGGTGAGAATCGGTCCATGTTCAGACCTAAATTGCCATAAGATCCAAATTGTCATATAGATCTTACTCAAATTGGGTTTGTATGCGTTCATTACATCCATTACTGAGTAGTCCACAAATGATCCCTTTGGCCCCATATAGAGCTGCTTCCCGATCTTCACTTAAATCTATCAAAAAACACAAATATTGCACTGATTCTTCTCAAATTTTGTTTTTGGATATTTTTGCAAAATACAAGACACTTTACCAAACATGATCAGGATTGGTCCATTTTTGGACCTAGTCCCCATATAGATATAGCATCCGATATGAACTTTTTCATATCTGCAGCCAAAAAAATTAATAAAAATCCCACTCAAATTTGGTTTTTGTTTATTTTCTATATCCAGTTAGTTGGGTCTGAGAGATAGGGTCTCTAAATGCATGGTATAGGGTATCATTTAGCCGGTCTAGACCGACTATAATTTTCTTACTTATTTTCTTTATTATCGTATGACTTTCAAGGTCTCAAGGCATTTTTTTAGGAATCAGAATCGGGTATTATAATGCCGGCCGTGGTATATAATGAATTTCATAGATTTTCTATGAAGTACTTAGGTAACTTATGGGCAACGTATAGGTTCTTCACTCAAAAAAAAAAAAAAAATAATGAATTTTTTCGAATTCCTTAGAGGCACGATTATTTTCTTTTTTTTTAAGAAGAAACTTAACTTTTAACTTTACTTTAAATTTAGTTGGTATTCGAATGTAAAGTTTAAATATCAGAAAAAGTTTTAAAGCGGTAGCCGTACCGAACATTGTTTGCAATATTGTGTTTCATACACAGGTGGAGGATATCAAAAGTTCGGCACACCAGATTTTAATACGCTTAGTTTTTTTTAAGTCACAGTTCAATCCGTGCAGCGGGTTGGTACAATATTTACCTCATAAGGTTTTACTCCATCTAAGTTAATCAATGTGAATTATTCCGCATACACCTTGAAAAGCTATCGCCATCATCTTTTTAGCCGTTAATCCCACCATGACCGTCTTCGGTATATTGCAGTGGATCCATATTTCAATTATATTATATTTAAATCCAAATTCATGTAGCTTATGATATGCCTATTGAGTAATATATCGTGAACTTTTGCTCAGACTTATTAATAGCCCAGCACTCGAAATTCGAGTGCAAATTCTAGGAAATATTATTTTTTCATTAAATTTTTGTCCTCCAATATTTTTTTAATATAGGGTGGCCCTTAAAAAAAACTGAGAAACACAAAGTTTTGGGCCAATCAAAAAACGTTTAGTCGTGGCGCAAAGCGAGTGAATATTTCAAGTGTGTTTATATGGGGAAAATATGACTTTTTTTCAGATTTTACGAAAATTTCGTTCTATAGTTTAATTTTACCGACAAGCTGTTATATAATTCGGGATCAGTATTAAACTATACTTTCAAAAGGCTATAAAGCTTCAAAATCGAATAAAACCTCGCCAAGAAATAGCAAATGCCCCAGACAACTTTTGTGCCGAAAAAAAACTAGGTCATGAAATTTGTTGGCATTTTTTTCAACATTGAGAAATTGATTAAAGCCATCATTCTTTGTTGGTCTCTATACTTATAGCTACTCAGATATGAAGTATTGTTTTATTACCGCGTTGTTAACCTATTGCGCATTGAGACCGAAAATTGGAAATGTTTTTGATAAAATTTTTAAAACTCCTTTTTCAAGTTTGAAAAAATTTTCTTAAACAAAATTTAAAAAAATTAATATATAACTTTAAGGTTTTATTAAATACATGTTGGAGATGAACTGTGTGGATTTATAAGTAAGTCCCTCTAACAGAATTTTTTTGACAAGGATTTTGTTTTTGCGGATTTCGAGAAAAATTGGATTTTTGTGAAATATTCTGTAAATGTACTCTTTCTAAATACTTTGTATCAAAAATTCATCACTTTTCTACTTTTAAATGTTATATTTTATCTTAATAGCCTAGGGTTCCGGGAAAAAATAATATGACTCCATTAAACCTTTTGGAATTGGGGTCACATATGACCCCAAGCTAATAAAAGACAATTTATGCAAAAAATTCAAATATTTGGTAAGTGCTGTCCAATTTTTAGATCCTGCGCTTAAGATATAATAACTAAATGTGTAGAAGTTTCGTTCAGAAAATTTGGGGTAAATCCGAGAACGCTAACCCATTATTTGCCAAGGCCAGATTTGGATTTTAAGATATTTTTAAATAAAAATTACCGAAAACGAGTTTTTCTATTTAATTCGTTGATACCACTATGTAGAACTTAAGAAAAATAATTCGGTTAATTTCTTTTTTTATTTAACCCTTCAGTGCTCCTGAGATCAAAATTATCCATTGTGATATATCTCTGGTGCAATTATTTGCTTATTGCTCGCGAATATAAATTAAAACAACTTAAGTCATATGTCTAAAAAATAGGACGTTTATTGAAATTCACTTTGATTTAATTTTGTAATTTATTCCATTAAGAGTAGTATTAATTTAATATCACCTTTTATATATTATTATATTTGAAATTTACTTTTATTTAATAAACTATTTAAAACTGGGAAATAAAATGTTAGAAGTTTGAAAAGATGTAGGTGACATTGAAGATAATATAAAGCGACCGATTATTAAAAATCAAAAATGTCAACCATTATAAGTAATGGCATCTTCACCGATTGACCTGAAATTTTTCTTTTTTGCGTTTTTTATCAATATCCACCAAATTGGTGAGTGAGACCGCAAGAAATTCAACTATTACTTTATTATATAAAGTAATTTTATAACAAAGTTGGTTAAAAGTTGTTTTAATATATATTCGCGAGCAATAAGCAGACAATTGCACCAGAGGTATATCACAATGGATAATTTTGATCTCTGGTCTACTGAAGGATTAAGTAAATAAAAATTAACCGAATTATTTTTCTTAAATTCTAAATAGTGGTATCAACGAGTTTAATTGAAAAACTCGTTTTAGCTCATTTTTATTTTAAAATATCTTAAAATCCAAAGGTGGCCTTGGCAAATTAAGAGGTAACGTTCTCGGATTTATCCCAAATTTTTGGAACGAAACTTCTACATATTTGGTTATTATATTTTAAGCATCGCATCTTAAAATTGGTTAGCACTTACCAAATATTTTAATATTTTTCATAAATTGTCTTTTATTAGATTGGGGTCCTATGTGACCCCAATTCCAAAAGGGTTAATGGAGTCATATTATTTTTTTCCGAAACCCTAGGCTATTAAGATAAAATATAACATTTAAAAGAAGAAAAGTGATGAATTTTTGATACAAAGTATTTAGAAAGAGTACATTTACAGAATATTTCACAAAAATCCAAGTTTTCTCGAAATCTGCAAAAATAAAATCATTGTCAAAATAATTCTGGTAGAGGGATTTACTTAAAAATTCACACAGTTAATTATTACATGTATTTAATAAAACCATAAAGTAATATATTAATTTTTTTAAATTTTGTTTCAGAAAATTTTTTCAAACTTGAAAAAGGAGTTTTAAAAATTGTATCAAAAACATTTCCAATTTTCGGTCTCAATGCAATAGGTTAACAACGTGGTAATAAAACAATAATTCATATCTGAGTACCTAGAAGTATAGAGAACAAAAAAGAATGATGGCTTTAATCATTTTCTCAAAGTTGAAAAAAATGCCATCAAATTTCATGACTTAGTTTTTTTTGGCACAAAATTGGTCTGGGGCATTTGCTTTTTCTTGGCGAGGTTTTATTCGATTTTGAAGTTTTATAGCATTTTGAAGGGATAATTTAATGCTGATCCCGAATTATATAACAGCTTGTCGGTAAAATTAAACTATAGAACGAAATTTTCGTAAAATTTGAAAAAAAATCATATTTTCCCCATATAAACACACTTGAAATTTTCAATCTCTTTGCGCCACGACTAAGCGTTGGATTGGCCCAAAACTTTGTATTTCTCAGTTTTTTTGCTATTCGCATATTTCTAGGGGATGAGACCGACAGTTTGAACACTTTTTTTTTCCTCCATATAACGAAGGGCCACCCTAATATATATACAATTTATGAATATTTAAATGAGCATAAAGGTATGTTAATCAATTTTGGCAATTCACAATTCAACATTCGCATTAACAGGGTATAGCGAATTGTTATAAATATTTTATTTTATTTAATTTAAAATATTTCTAAGGCAGATTGAACATAAAATTTATCATTCTCAGCTGCTCCTCCATATGAACAATAACTATGCCAATTTTCAGACTCCTCCGTGCCCGCATATTGCTTAAAATGGGAACTACAAGTTTACCTTCACGTATTAATGTATAGATACATACAATAGTTACAGACAAAATAAACAGCACATATTTCCGAAATTCAATTACACATTTATAAAATACATGAAGATAATAAAATAAGTAAAAAAAAATCAATTTTATTCTTAATGACTACGGTGTTTTTGATTCTTTGCATTACATTTTTTTTTTATATCAGGCTCAACATTAGACAGCTGAATTCTTTTGACTGGTGTAGCTTTCAGTCGGTTTCTTTACTTCGATTTTGTTGCAGCATAATAGGAAAATCCAGCCTCGCACAAATATGTAGTTGTGAAAGGAAGTAAAACATGAAAGCTAGTTTGGACAAGTTGGAATACTCTCCTGTTCAACTTAACCAAAAGTCATTTAATGGAGGTTCATTGTATTTTTGTTTTAAACTAGAGACAGTAATTAAATCAATTAGGTTTTCATAATTACTTGCATTGAAACCCACTGGCTCATTTGTTACTAAAGGATTTTTAATCCAAGAGTTATCCTCAGGTTAATTTAAAAAATATTGTAATAGGCTTGACTGTGGGCTATGTAAGTGTTCTAAAATTTCTTTGGAGGCTTTATCATCTTTTATCACTTGGTAAAAATATCTGCAAAATACCCAACCACTATCAACCATAAAGGTGTAGTTAATAAGTCAATAAAATTCTTCGCCAAATTAAGTAGCTTACTACGCGACTACAATTACAGCCAGCAGCATTTGTAGTCGTTTTGTCGCGTAGCCGCAGTCGTCTATGTGTTTCATGCATAACACATTAAAAATTTTTCTAAGCATGATAGTTTACTAACAGTACAATTTTTACACATTGAAACTGCATCAATTTATATTCAATATAACACATAAAGAGCAATATTTCTAAGCTAACTAAGATTAAATTTCGGTACATGTAGCATAGCAAAAATCAAATACAAAAAACAAGTTGTTTTATTTTTATTAATTTTAAAGAACGAAAATGATAAATAATTTTTTTTTTCTAACGAGATAAATTTGTTTTTTGCACGGAACACTTTATAATCTTAAACGGAACACCAATGTTCCGCGGAACATAATTTGGGAACCGCTGCTCTATACCATGATATAGAAACCCTGTCTCTTCGGACCAACTAATTCTATATAGAAAATAAGCATAAACCAAATTTGAATGGCATTGTTAATAATTTTTTTTGGCTGCAGATATGAAAATGTTCATATCGGATGCTATATGTATATGGGGACTAGATGGAAACATGGACCGATCATATGTGGTAAAGTAACTTTGAAAAAAATATACAAACCAAATTTGAGAAAAATCTGTGCAATATTTTTGTTTTTTTTTTTTTTTGTAGATTTAAGTGAAGATCGGGAGTCAGCTGTAAATAGGGCCTATGAATAAGAATTGTCCTATAGGTATTATTTTTGGGCTACTCATTAATGGATATAATAAACATATACAAACACACTTTGACTGGGATCTACATGATAATTTAGATCTTGTGGCAATTTATGTCGATTTCAGAGGGGTTATTTGTATGGGGACTAGGTTTGGACATTTACCGAATTTCACCAATTCCAATAGTGTTCATCCTATGATTGGTAAAAGCTTATTTACCAAATTTCATCAAAATATATCCACATTTGCGACCTGTAGTTTGATTACAAAGTTTTCATGGACACACAGGCGGACGGACAGATGGACGGACAGACGGACGGACTCAGAAAGTGATTAAAATATTTGATTAAAATATTTTTGGTAGTTACAAACAGCACCACAAAGTCATTATACCCAAACCACATAGTGGTGTAGGGTATAAAAATGTCTACTGTTACAACAATAAAGTTGTAGCCTTTATCAACAATACCCGGTGGTCACATTAACTTCTATATGTTAATCACAACTAGTCATAAGGAATGTTTTTTGGAGCAGTACAAAGGAAACCGGAATTGTTGTAACTGCTCATTCAAATTTCTGTTCTATGGACCAAATCTATGTTGTGAAAATCGACGGCCAGAATAAAATTAGTTTTTTAGTACTAACCACATGGGAAAGAGCGAAAGTCCAAGCTTTTTTAAATTTCAATGTGACCTTTATCTTAAAAAAATATAATTACTAGAGTCGGTTTAATAATATTTATCTCTCTTCCTGTCAGTAAAACTCTTACTACCGAACAAAGGATCAAAAATAAATATACATTTAAATGAAGTGTTTTCACATTGAGTTAAGTTTTGTAATTCGTAACACAAGCAATAACTTTTTAATATATTTTTTATTTCAATATTACATACATTATCATATATAGCTTGCGTTGACTTTTAGAAAACAAAAACTTTTCAATCAAAATCTAATAATATGAACGGTATAAAAAGAAAAAACAAAATGCAAAATTTCTAAAGTCATTTTAAATACCCCTAAAGTACACAATACCCATTACTACTTAATTCTCTAAAGGATAATTAGCCCTTAGCCACCTAACGTCTTTTTTAGACACTCTACCACCTAACGTCGGTCAAGGTGACCCCTTACTTAATTTTAGTGTTTAAAGTATAAATATAATAATAAAACACCCAAAAACCGCATCACATAACTCTTTTGTACCTTTTATTTAATTAATATTAACAAAAAATTAACTTAAAAGAAGTTTCATACTTCAATAACATTTTTTATTCATTGTTATACGAATTTTGTAAGAAAACGTAGATACTTTTATAAAATGAGATCTAATTAGGAAAAAATATTCGAACTTAAAATTTTTTTCTTTTTTTTTTAACTTTAAAACATGGACTTCAATAATAAATTGTTTTTGGCGCGATTAAATCGCAATTAAAATAAAATTGCAACCTGCCAACAATCACAATTTTTGGCGGCATGGTATACACATTTTTTGGGAACATTCAATACAAATTGGATTTTTGCATTCAAAACACATGTGGAATGTTTTGCGTTTCTTTTTGGGATCACATAGTGAACAGGTTTTACGTTTTTCAAATTTTTCTACGTTGTCGGCCAGCGATGTACTGGGTACTTGATCCATTTTCAGTACACGGCGAATAGCGCCTTGAAGTTCTCTGTGTAATCCATTCTGGTATGCACGGCGTTCTAAATGTGGCCTCATTTTTCTGATTTTTTCGTTTGTGTGCCGTATAATTTCGTCTAACATATCATTTTTAAAAAACAAATTCCACAAATCTAGGGGTTTTGTATTTTCTGTGCAACACATCTCTGAAGGGAGGTTTGAGACCAGGTACGTCTCGTACAATGTTATGCTGCGAAGTTCTTGACCTTGAAGTCGCGGGAAAAGCAGACCAACGAAACCGGTTCTTACCGAAATAACTCCTATACTTTGCCAGTGGTACATCGTCGTCAGAAGACGAACACTCGATCGCGTTTTCTTTCTCACGCGATTGTTCTGACTCATTTAGTTCTATTTCCGATTCTGACTGACATTCGCCATCAATTACATGGTCTACAGGAGCGTCTTCTATGTCACTGCAGTCTTCATTTGGTAATTCATTGCAACTTCCTTCAAACTCCGACTCCGAGTCCAACTCTTGCAGCCATCTAGCGATGTTTTGCTCATGCGAAAACATAATAACTCTATAAAACCACAAAAAAAAAATTATCGGCACTAAAATTCCATAAACACCTAACGTCGGTCACAATGACCGCAAGCAAAAATGTTTTACCTCTAGTTTTTGAATTGGTACACGTGTTGACTGCCTGATTGCACAAAACGAACTGACGAGAGAAAAGAAAAAGTACATAGACGGACAACTGCGCAGCTTGCATAATAACGGGAATATTTAAAAAATAAAAAACGGTAGAGTCACTGTGACCGGCGTTAGGTGGCTAAGGGTTAGTATTACTTTACTTAAGCAAAGTTTCAAAATATATTACAAAAGATATACAAATACATGAATTCAAAAGTCAAATCCTGCATAATAAAAATATAAAATGAAGTTTACGTCGTTGTCATTATAGTATGGTGGAGCTAAACACAAATGCTGTTGATGTTGGTGTAGATTTGTATGTTTAGCATTCTGTATAGACAACCCTTGCAAATAAAATTTTGAAATTAATTTTCAGAAGAAGCAGCTTCTATGACCGATTTTTGCATTCAGATTTCATCATTGATTATTTCAGAAATGGCAATAATTTTAAAAATTAAACTGAAATTGTTTACTGAAAGCTTAAGGCCTGCGTCTATCTCAAATAAACTTGCAGTTACAGCTCTGGGTCTTGTAATTTAATTACTTACCTCAAGTTAGTGCTCTATGTAAACAGTTTGATTCATAATCAGTTTTCTGAAACTAATATTTATATATAATCCTCTTAGCTGTTTCTTATTCATTAGTGCAAATTAAACTACGCATATTTATATAACAAAGTGTAGGGTTTTATAGCCGCCTTGATGCTTTTGTTTCTTCAATTTTCATTGCATATATAATATGACGCAAGCACATATTTAGATATTGTCGTCATCGTTTACATTGTAAATGTGTATTATACATGCAATAGTGATGCTCATAATCGCAGCATGCATTATGCGTTAGTTGGTTTAAAAAAAAATAAGTAAAATTCCACCAAAAAAGTTTGTTTTGCAAATAAAAAAGTTTTATCTGATATGCAGACATTGCAGCTACTTTATTGCGGTTTTATAGCTCGAAAACTTTCAGAAACTAACACATATTTACACACACACACCCAGTTGTGAGAATATTCTTGAAAAATGATTTGCCGTCTTCTCTAGTTGGATGTGAAGGGAATGTTAAAATATTAAATACATAATTATTCTGTCAAAATTGGTATTCTCGTAATTAATAAGTTTGACATTGCAGATATCTCTGAAGAAAGTTCAACATATAAAACATTTTTTTGATGGTTTCTACTAATTTAGCACATTTAACCCTATGAGGGCCATACATTTCTGGCCGAAGCGATTTTTTGTTTGTTTTTATATTCGTGATATCGGGTCCAATAAAATTGACCCCCAGGTCCTCTCCTTGTCCCTGATTTTGCATGGCGAATATTGTTGCCTGTGGGTTGACAATATTCAGTTCTAGTTGCCTTTGGAAATGTGCGCGTTCTTGAACTGAAGGTTCTAATCTATTGCTTTGCCAAAGCTGCGCGAAAATCAATCGAAGCCACGTTCTGTACAAAACCGTCGAACGACATGAGTTTGGTGTATATCACGTATGGACGCACATTTCGAAAATATCGATGAACAATCAAATATAAAATCGCCTTTTGCTTTTACGTCCAACCCATAGTAAGGGTTTCATCTAGTTTACTAAAACAATTTTTTTTTATTATGCGAAAATTCAAAGTTTGGCCTCGGCAAGGAATAGGTTAACATTGTTCGATTTATTCCAAATTTTTAGCACTGAAGACTGGCATATTTGGCTATTATATTCTAGGCATCACATCTAAAAATTGAACAGCACTTACAAAATATTTGATTTTTTGATTAAATTGTCTTTCATTAGCTTGGGGTCATATGCGACCCCAAGTCCAAAAGGCCTAATTGGGTCATATTATTTTTTTCAGAAATCCTAGGCTAATGGAATAAAATATAACATTTAAAATAGAAAACTGATAAATTTTTGATACAATGTATTTAGAAAGAGTACGTTTACAGAATATTTCACAAAAAAGGAATTTTTCTCGAAATCCGCAAATAAAATTTGTAAAAAAATTCTGAGAGAGGAATTTACTTAAAAATTCACACCGTTAATCTCTGATATATATTTAACAAAACCTTAAAGTGCCAGATCCATATCTAATAATTTTTGGTTACGAAAATTTTTTAAAACTTAAAAAAGGAGTTTTCAAAATTTTATAAAAAAAATTTTCCATTTTTGGTCTCATTTCACAATAGGTCAACAACGTGTTAATAAAACAAAAATTCATATCTGAGTAGTCATAGGTATAGAAACCAAAAAAAAAATCATGGCTTTGATCAATTTCGCAAAGTTAAACAAAATGCCATCAATTTCATGACCTAGTTTTTTTTTTTGGCAAAAGTGGCCTAGGACATGTGCTATTTCTTGGCGGATTTTTATTCGATTTTGAAGTTATATAGCTTTTTAAAAAGCTTTAACATCTTGTCGGAAAAATTAAGCTATAGAACGAAATTTTCGTAAAATCCGAAAAAAGTAATATTTTCGCCATATAAGCACACTTTAAATTTTCAATCGCGTTGAACCAGCTCTAAATATTTTTGAATTTGGCCCAAAACTTTGTATTTCTCAGTTTTTTTGCTATTCGCATATACCTAAGGTGTGCGACCGAGAGTTTCAACACTTTATTTATTAAGGGCCGCCCTAATGTATATATGTATATATATATAGATCAAATAAAATAAATACTTTTAGTAAAATTGATTATATTATGTTTTTGTATCCATCACATTCAATATTATGTAGGCACAATTGTACCTTTTCCGGTGTCAAAATTACTATGGTTTATTAAACATGTAAAAATTGTATAAATTTTTCTGAAATTTTAAAAATTTAATCATATTTAAAAGTTTGGAGATTCCAAAGAACTTCAGGCATTTATTACTAATCGAAACAAAAGCTATTGCAATTTAAAAAGGAAAAAGGTGCAATTTTACCTCTTTCGTTGAACTAGGGTTAAAAAAAATTTACTTTTTTGGAATAGGTTCTTTTTTAGGAAAAGGTACTATTTTAAGAAGATGTACTTAAGTACTTTGTCAGAGTGGACAATGTACTATTTAGTATAATAAAATTTTTTAGGAAAAGTTACTTTTTTAAGAAAAGACACTTTTTTAAAAATATGTTCTTTTTTAAGAAGTTTTTTTTTTAGAAAAAATATATTATACTCTTTGAATAAAAGGTTCTGTCTTCAGAAAATTTAATGTTTTAAGAAAAGGCACTTTTTTTTAATAATTTTCTCTTTTGAAAAAAAATGTTTTTAAGATAAGCAACACTGAGTAATATATTGACAAACGTCAAGGCGCCAATAGGAATATAACAAAAGAACAACGTCGTGTATAAAATAGGATGTAAAGGAAATTACAAACATAGATCTGATCTAATTTACACAGGAACAACAAAGAGAGCTCTAGCTACACGATTGGGAGAACATCAATTGGATTTCGCCAAAAAAAAGAGATAACGGCATTAGCACAGATACTAGAAGGTACTATACAAGGAAAACATTAAAAGAAGGAAAAAACTTTAGTAAATAATGTTTCATTGCATTTATAACTTTAGGCCATATTAACTTAATTTAAGTAAAAAACACAAAAAAATTTATTTGTTTCAAAAAATTATAAAAGAATTTTAATTAAAACAAGTAAGAGTGTTAAATTCGAATCTTTGATACCCTCCACCTCGGTTTGAGGAAAAATATTCATGCGTTTCCTATATGCATGCGTTTCCGGTTATACGACATAACTTCTCGTTTAATTTAGTTTTTTCTAATTAAATAGCTCGCCCTAAACTCCATTGCAAAGGTAATGGTTGTGTAGGGTGGCTATATGCATTAAATCGTGCTAATTGGAGATGACTGTACAGCTTCTTTTAACTGGCGAAATATTTTTTCATTGCGGCCTATAGGTCAGATGGGGTAATAAAATAATAACCAAAAAAAAAGCTCTCTCAACTTTTTTATTAAAATATTGCCATATATGGAAAACATAGAGAATAAATTTATAATAATAAATAGTCAAAAAATGCCAAACACAAAAAACCAAATGTCCCAAACATTTTAAATAAAATAATTTGTTATCTTTATTTTCTGAAAAACTTCAAATATTCATCCAAAAAACATTATGAAAATTTATATATAAATAACATTCTCATCAAATTGCGTTTATTTATGTAACAATTTTTGTGTTCGCAATTCTTAAATATCATATGAGGTTTTCTAAAATTTATTGAATTTAAATTAATGTTTTCTGTAGTCCGATTCTGTAAATTTCAACGATCCGACAATCGCAAAATATATCGACAGCTATTGTTGTTTGCACTAAGGATTAAGTGATTCACTAAATACATACATCTTAACGACGGTCAACCAATCTATTTTTATACCCTATACCACTATGTGGTTTGGGTACCCTATACCACTATGTGGTTTGGGTATAATGACTTTGTGCTGCTGTTTGTAACAACCAAAAATATTTGACCTAGACCCATCTTGAATTATACTGATCGAATCAGAATCACTTTCTGAGTTGATTTAATAATGTCCGTCCGTCCGTCCATCCGTCCGTCCGTCTGTGTGTCCATGTAAAGCTTGTAATCAAACTGCAGGTCGCAAATATGAATATATTTTGATGATATTTGGTATATAAGCTTTTTGTCGGCCATGGGATGAACGCTATTGAAATTGGTGGTAATCGGTCCATGTTCAGACCTAGCCCCCATACAAATTACCCATATGAAATCGACATAAATTGCCATAAGATCCAAATTGTCATATAGATCTTACTCAAATTGGGTTTGTATGCGTTCATTACATCCACTAATTAGTAGTCCAAAAATGATTCCTTTGACCCCATATAGAGCTGCTTCCCGATCTTCACTTAAATCTATTAAAAAACAAAAATATTGCACTGATTCTTCTCAAATTTTGTTTGTACATATTTTTGCAAAATACAAGAGACTTTACCAAACATGGTCAGGATCGGTCCATTTTGGGGCCTAGTGCCCGTATAGATATATCATCCGATATAAACTTTTTCATATCTGCAGCCAAAAAATTAATAAAAATCCCACTCAAATTTGGTTTTTGCTTATTTTCAATGTCCAGTTAGTTTGGCCTAAGAGATAGGGTTTCTAAACGCATGGTATAGGGTATCGTATAGTCGGTCTAGACCGACTATAATTTTCCTACTTGTTCTATTTATTTATTTATTTAAAAATGAAATAATGAATTGAATACGCTATTTATTTTTTTATTTATATAAAAAAGTTTTTTAACAAAAGCAGAATATTTTCACTATTTTATGATTATTATTTATGTATGACGACATTTGAATTTAAGTTTTTATCGATTGAATAAACAACACAAAAATGATTGTCGTTTAGATAACAACTACAGCTGACCTTAATAATAGCGAATATCGTTTAAAAATTTTGCTGGTAATTTTGCTATTTCCTTTTTTTTAACGAATCGAATATCGTTGAAAGAAGTTGCGGAAAAGCTATTAATTTCTCCTGAATGCCAATATTTTTTTTAAATGTAAACATTTTTTAAATGTAAACATATTTGGTGTTTTTTTTTCGAATTTGATGCAATTGATGTCTTCTAAATTTAAAATTATTTCCGACGTTTTGATAGGATTTTCTGAAATTCAATTAATATTTTCTAATTTATAATTGGAAATTTTAATACCAGTTTTTAGAATTGATATTTTCTAAAATTTGAATGGAACATGTAAGAAGTGCAATTTTGTATTTATGTGAATAATAATGTTTTAGTAATTATAAACAATTTTTGAAAATGAGATGTAATCGCAGTCAGATATTTTGTAGGTAAAGCAGAATAATACTTCTATACAACTACTTAGAACTGCTTTGAAAGCAAAAAAAAAAAAAACTCTTTGAGGAACTCGGTAACTCTATTTTTTATACCCAACAAAAAGTTAATATGCCAAACTTATGTTCATATTTGTAAAAGAATAATGAAAATACGTATGAAATAAAAGACCAGCCCGTGTATACTCTTAACATTGTTCTGTATTATATCTAGTTGAAAATATTAATAACATTCATGTTAAAATAGAAATAACTATTGCAAAGCTAATTAGAACAAAAATTGTGGCACCATCTACGGTGGCATAGTCACGCTGTTAATGCAAAAGAATTGTATTTTCCCCACACAAAATATTGCAGTATTTTATGTAAATAAAATAATGTACCGATTTATTTCTAACATGCAGTTATTATGGATATACATATATAGAATATACTAGCTGTTTTTACCCGGTCTTGCCCGGGATAAAAAGGCCTTTGACTTCAAAAATGGTTCACTATGCTTACCAGGCGCTGAGTACTTAGTCCCCAATTAACAAATTCCCCAATAAAATGAACTTTCTCCACAAAAATTTGTATGGACAGTAAATTCATTTTTTATTTGAATTTAAAATTTTTGGATTTTTTAATTTAGAAGTTTTTTTATAAGATGTTGCAGCAAAAATGCTTCAAAAATAAGCTGCGAAACCGCTTTAAGTTTTTTTTTCAGTTTATTTATAAACATCAAATATAACGGAATAGTTCGCAAATTAAAGGAATCAGAACTTTTAAAAATTGCATTACTTCATTTAATAAGTGATCATCACTGGGCAGGGACGTCCAATTAAAGTTTCAGAAATGAAAGACTAATGCGACGTTTAATATTGTGTCGCAAGATTTCTTTAAGCAACTGCTTATAGTATATGTGTGGCATATTTTGATCAACAGGTAATTGTTTCACATTCGTAGATAAAATTTATCATACGACATTTCACTAAGCTGTGTTCCGCGAGCGAGTCGCGTCCGCTTCCGTGCGCCAAAATATATTTTCCAGATCATTGCGATATTTTAGCTGAGCTATGTTCCGCGAGCGCGTCGCGTCCGCATCCGTCGCGTCCGCGTTCGCGCTCCGCGCGCCTCGCGCATCTTCCTTGCAGCTACCTTCCGTGCTTCCGCTTAGTTCTCGTTAACTTATTTTAATCCCTATTTTAGCTGAGCTGTGTTCCGATAGCGCGTCGCGTCCGCGTTCGCGCGCCGCGTGCCGCTTCCGCGCCTTTGCCAGCCACACCTGTGCTGCCGCGCAGCTGTTGCAAATTTATTTTAATTGTCAAAATATATTTTTCAGATCATTCGAATATTCTAGCTAAGCTTCCGCGCAACGAAATAATACTATTGCGAAGAATACTCAAGAATGCATTTATTGTAGGACATATATTGAGAGCAGTATGCAAATGTTAACTAAAATAAATATTTAACAAAATTCATTAAATAAAAATATGTAAAAACTTAAGAATGAATTTGGGGAGTAAGTTCATTTTTTATTTTGGGGAATTTGTTTACAATGTAGTTATTTCTGTGTAAACCAAATTTCAGGGAAATCCATTGAAAAGTACAAATTTGTATAGGGAAGAAATATGCCACACAACAAAATATGAATTTTATATGAAAATTGGGCGTAAAAGTAGGCGTGATCGGCAAAAATCATATGGCGACCTTCCCCAAATTTCGGAGAAAGCCATTGAAAAATAAAAGTTTGTATAGCAATCAAATAAGGAAACAAATAAAAGGAAAAAAATAAGTTTAATATACACAGAAGTTGTCGCAAAGTAGGCGTGGCTTGTAAGAAGCATATGGTGACCTTCCCTGGAGTATAGAGGTCGTGTGACCAAATTTTAGACATCCCTTGAAAAACAAAAATTTCTATAGTGAAAAAATATAGCAAAGAACAGAAAATTAATTTTGTATCAAAAGTGGGCGTAAAAGTAGACGTGTCCGGCAAGAATCATATGGCGAGCTCTCTGGAGTGCTCTCTGTAGTACAGAGAGTAGCAAATTTCAGAGAAATCCGTTTAAGAAAAAAAATTGTGTAGCGAACAAATGTACCAAAAAACAGAATAGGAATTGCATACAAAAAGTGGCCGTAACAGTAGGCGTGACCGGTACGAAGAATATGTCGACCTTCCCTGGAGCAGAGAGATCGTGTATACCAAATTTCAGAGAAATCCGTTTAAGAAAAAAATTGTGTAGCGAACAAATGTACCAAAAAATAGAATATGAATTGTATACAAAAAGTGGGCGTAACAGTAAGCGTGACCGGTACGAAGAATATGTCGACCTTCCCTGGAGCAGAGAGATCGTGTGTACGACATTTCAGAGAAATCGGTTGAAAAATAAAAATTTGTATAGCGAACAAATATACCAAAAAAAACAAAATAAGTTGTACACAAAAAGTGGGCGTTAAAACAGGCGTGGTCGATAAAAAGTATATGGTGACCTTAGCTGGAGTACAGGGATCGTGTGTACCGAATTTCAGAGAAATCTGTCAACAAATAAAAATTTGTATAGTGAACAAATATGAATAAGACAGAAAATGAATTTTACAAAAAAAAGTGGGCGTAAAAGTATGCGTGGCCGGTAAAAAGTATATGGCGACCTTTCATGGGGTATAGAGATCGTGTGTACAAAATTTCAGGAAAATCCGTTGAAAAACAAAAATTTGTATAGCGGTCAAACAAACAAACAAACAAATAAACAAACAAACAAACAGAAAATGAATTTTATATATATAGATGTATATTATTTGTATTATGTAATGTGTGTATATGTAAATATTTCACACAAAAATTAAAAAAAAAATTTTTTTTTTGCTAAATTTACATTGTTTTTTTATTAACAACTAGGTATTTTAGCATTATTTGCTTTAGATGCTGGTGAATTTTTACTCCATTTATATTAACTCGTAGTGTCTGCTTGTCGAAAAAAATTTGGATCAATTTTAACCCCTTTCCCTGAACCAATCGATCCGAAACTTTGCAGGCAGTCTCGTGGCAGGCAAAGGGTTAGTTTTTATTGTATTATTACCACAACGACCACAAAAACAACAAGTCCAGTTATGACAACAATACATCATTTAGAATAACAACTAGAACAATATAGAAACATCATATTTTTCATTTTCTTTATTTTTTCAGAGATTTCCCTGGATATGTTCCACCCATTTTAATGATTTTTGAAACAGGAATCTTCCCATGAATTTGGTGTATCATTCTCACTAAAAATTGTCATCTTAGCTATCCTCTTGAGGGCGTGATCGTGAAAAGAGCAACATAGAAAATTATATTTTTTCAAGACTTTTTTTAGTTCTTCATTTAAATATCGGGCCCTAATCGACCGATTTGGACGATTTTAAATACCAAACTTCTCAGGATGTAAGTGAATCGTTTTTTATATCAACGAGCACCCTGGCTGCCAGATTGATGCCGTCATCGTGATTTCCACAGACGGACAGACGGACAGACGGACATCGATATATCAACTCCGGTTGATATAAGGATCACAAATATATATTTTATGGGGTCCAAATTTTTTTTTTTCTAATTATTACAAACGGAATGACAAACTTATATATACCTTCTGCACACTGGAGTGGAGGGTATAAAAATTCTCAAAGATAGAAAGCAAGAAATAAACACTAGTTTTAGTACTTATTCTTAAAGCAGCCTGTAATATAAATAAAATAAATTGTACTTCATACAAATTCATGGCAAACGCAGTGCTTTCTTCCCTATAAAGCGAAAGTACCTAGTTTTGACATTTTTTTATTGCAAATTTGGGGCGGTATCCCAATTTTTTAAATCATTTTTTGAGGGATTATGTGTTATCGTAATTTTGATGAAACATGTTTTTCGGCGGTCCATATTTCCCTCCAAACTATTGACATTGATTTGAATATAATTTTGTTATTTATTATCATTAAATAATGATATACGATTTCGAGTTCTCTGATTTGTAATTAAGGTATACATTTTGTACAGTATACAATCAGTATACCGAAGCTAACAACATGTATATTGCGTAACAACGCAAAAGATAAAAAGCTATATCAATTTATGGTAAAATGTCCTTTATTGAAATTCAGAATCAGATATATAGGTAACCACAATCTCTGTCATTATGGGATGGTATAAATGTTAACTATAGAAATTGTTGATGAGTGCAACAGGTTGTATAAATTTATTTGTAATGCAGTGAATTACAGAAAATCTTAATTGGTAAATTTTTATTAACTTATTAAAACATGTAAGATATATTCTACCTAAATTTCAATCAATTCTTGTAAGTAATATTAAAATGTAAGCTGCGAATAAGCACTATCTTAAATAAAGAAAATTATTGTTATTATCTTCATATAATTTTTAGAATTTATAAATACTTACATAGACTTACGTATTTCACTTCTGAGAACAGAGTTAGTCAGGAAAATTCACGTTTATTGTAAAATTATTGCATGTGTGTACATAAGCAAACACACACATCCATCACTTGTGGGAGATGTATACATAAAAATATAATTTAATTAGGTAAATATAATTACATGATGATCTGACGGAAAACATATACATATTAACTTTGATTCCGTTTTGATGTTAATAGCATATACCAATTATTTATGGAAGCAACTTTTCTGCAGATGTTCGTTCATCAAACAATATTTATTTTCCATACAAACACAAAAATTTCTATGGAAATTTGAAGTTTTAAAATAATTATTTGTTTTAATTTATAAACTTTTGTGGGAAGTTTAAAACAACATCTACCATGATGTGTAGTATAGAGTATCCGGAATAATGAATTGCGTCACAATGGGGGTAAAACAGCGTATTTTTATTTTATTTTGATTTAAAATACTTTTCGAGAGCCCCTGAATATATATATATACCAAAAATCTTTTCCAATAACTCCTCTATGATTGTATTTTAAGTGAGATAAAAAAATTTATTTTATACATATTCATACAAGTCGACATCAGTTGTGTGCGAAAACTTGTGAAAACCAGTGTGCAAAGGGTATATATAAGATAGACAGCAAACGGAATTGATATCGGCTGCCCGTCTCTCCATCTATGGAAATCACTAAGACGCATCTCAAAAGGTCGACTTATTTGTTTGTTTAAAATATAAATGATTTATTAACATGAGCAGAGTGCTATTTAAAGTCAAAAAAATAGGTTCAGTCAATCCCGAGATTTCAATAAAAATTGAAAAAAAGTCATGAAAAATAGATTATTTCTATGTTGTTCTTGTTATTATTATTATTCTAAGTTTTTTGAAGTACCATTCTTGTTGTAGGTGTTGCAAGATTTATGTTTGTAGTATTTGCTTAATGAGTGTGTGTGTGGATCGTTATACTCTATGTATCGTGTTATTTTTTTAGCGTTATCGCGAAATTTATACAAATATTTCCTAATATGAAAAAATAAATAATAATGAGAAAACGCATTTTCCTTAATAAAGTAAATAAATGCTTCTACACTTCAATAAAGGTAACAATTTATAATTTTCAAATTTTTTGAGCACTTAATATGTAAGCAATTTTCTTTTTGGGAACGCCAACTTGAAATGATCATGTTTTGATTAATTCTTGATATTTGCTTTGTAAAAAATGTCCTAGATTAGAAAGTTTCAGTGTTTCCTATATACTTACTTTCTATTAAATACATTTAAAGGATAAAGGATAAATCTCGCATGCTTTATTTACATAAGGTTTATGGATGACGTTGATAAAATTCTGTTGAATTCAGCATATGGTAGAGATGCTTCAAAATCTAGAAGAGGTCAAGTTTATACAATGGAAGCAAACTTATCGGAAGAAGACGAAAATGAAGAATAATATGATGAGGAGACAGACGAAGTGAGAGCGAAGTGAGACAGATAGACAGACAGATCAAAAGTCGGGACATCAGAATTCGTTTTGGAGGTATGGTTCCCGGCAAAGTTTTTTATTTTGATCCCTGGAATACGATTTTCCTTGTCACTTGGGCGATTTTTAAATCGACACGACCTACTGTACATTGTTGTCGGAGTGATGGATATGGTGGAACTTCCATTTTCGTAGCAGCTAATTTAAACTACCGAAATCTAATAAATCGAAGTGAGGATTTTTTGTATTTATTGATGATTGAGTGTAATTTTGAAAAACAAATCTCTGCGATTCGTGTCGCTGTACCGATCACAGAAATGTAATTTTCCGCAATTCATCAGTAAAATTGAAGATATTCTTTCAGAAATTACATATGGTCAGTGCATGGTGTCGGGAGACTTCACGTAGACACCTTGTCTAATGACTATTGCTGTAAATGCTTGGTAATTTTTTTTTCTGAATTTGGAATGGAGTTATGTCATAACCTTATTACTACACCATTGAGTAAATTGTCAATTGATTGTATTTTTAGTAATATAATTCTGTCAATGCTATTGAAAACAAACTTACTGATCATAACATAATCAGCTGTAGCTTGAAAGTTAACAGATCATTTTATGAATATTGTTCAAAAACATGGTATAAATTTGACTCTGACCAATCTGGTTATTTACTTCATCAGAACTTAAATCAAATTTGTAGTTATAGTAATCCTTCGGAACGTTGCAAACAACTTATAAATGCATTGACCAATGCGCTTATACAACGCACTTCAGCGAGTACCACAAGAATTAACATTCGAACAAAAATTACACCATGGATTACCAAAAACTTAGCTTCCCTATTAGAGCTTAGAGAAAACTTATTAAAAGCATGAAGAAATAATTAAGTTGAGTAATCGAATCTTAATGAACAATTATTATGCTCGAAATTTAATTCAGGTGCGTGGTGATACTAATAAAAGATGGAGATTTCTCAACTATGAGCTAGGAAGAAATCCTCAAACTTCACAACAAATTTTTTCAAAGGATAGTAACCTCATAACAACTGACTATGATAAGGTCATGCTTTTTAATCAGTTCTTTTTTGGTTTAACTGAAAATCTATGTAGTAACATACCTTTATTAAAATAATAATATTAATAATTTTGGAACGCTAACAACCCTTAGAACAAATTTTAATCTAGCAAGTATTAACAACAATAGTTTGGAAGATATTTTAGATGGAGTATCTACAAAAAATGATGCTGTGTCAAAAAGCCAAACTTTCAGAAATATTATCAAATTTGTTTAGGAAGATGATTGAACGTGGTGAATACCCTGATGTTTTGAAAATTCATAAAATTGTACCAATTCCAAAAGGAGACGGCTCAAGATATGTTGATATGTTTTGACCAGTCTCGGTTTAGCAATTAAAGATAAGATAATTGAGAGAATTTTTTTTAATCAGTTAACTAAATATTTGGATATGAAAAAAATTTTATTTGAGCGTCAATTTCGATTCTGTAAAGGTTCTGGAACTGATGAAGCGGTTGTCAATATTGTTGAGTACATAAGGGAAGGGTTCGATGTGGGGTTTAAAGGTATAGCTGGAGTTTTCTTTAACTTGTAAAAAGCTTTTGACCTTGTTGATCACGATTAAAATGCTAGCCATAACTGGTGTATCAAATAGTTCCAATAAGTTGCTGAAAGATTATTTATCAAATAGGAAGCAATTTGTGTAGATTGGAGAAGCAAAAAGCTCACTGTTACCTGTTAAATATGGAGTACTCTAAGTTAGTGTGCTTGGGCCCCTGTTGCTTAAAATTTTTATAAATGAGATTGGAAACTTAAGTGTTAATAGAAAACTATTCATGTTTGCGGATGATATTTGCTTGCTTTATCGCTACAATCACAATCAGGTGTTAAAAACTCAAGTAGAGTATGATTCACCCTATATTAGGGGAATATCTCAGGCTTAACAGGCTCATTTTAAATGCACAAAAGACTAAGTACACTTTAAAGGACGATGAACCAATTGACGTTCCCATTGATGTTGTGTTAGTGCTGTGCTGTTTTGTAGTAATTTGCAACGGCGTTGTCACATTGACTCAATTAAATCAAAAATATCATCAGAAATTGGTGTTTTATATACATTCAGACATAAATTTGATGTTAAAACGATGAAGCTAATATATAAGAGTTTGATACATAGCCACTTAACTTTTCTTCCTATGATATATGGGTTTAAGAATAAAGGTTCGCTGAAGAGCTTACAATTTGCGCAAAATAAGTCATTAAAGTTGGGTTATAATCTGCCAAGCAAATATCATACTTTAGACCTATTTAAATATCATGCTATCTATATATTATCTCTTAGAGGATTATTTAAAATGCAGGTAACGAAGTTCATCATTAAGTTGGTACGAAATCTTGGAAATTCTTCATTTCCGTTTCAACAAAATATTTTAATCTCACATCGAGTTACAAGACAAGGAAAAACTTGTCGATATCTAGATGTCGCCTTGAATTATCAAAGCAGCGGATTTATTTTGCGGTCACAACTGAATACAACAATTTACCAATTCATTTAAAATCCATCGTACTTTTATCAATATTCAAAAAAGAACTTAAACTATTTTTGCTTAACAACATCGAAACACTTCTGGCGTAATTTTTAGTACAAATTTTTTGTAAAATTTTAAACTTGTAAAATTAATATTTGGATTCAAATAATGAATATTTTTTTGTAAATAATTAATGAACACTATTTGCATTTTAGCCTCTTTAATGCCATATTGGTGCCGAGGCTTTAATTTAATTTTGAAGTACTATATTATTTGTAAAATAAAAAAAAAATAAATAAAAAAACAAAAAAATATATATTCATATATCGGTCCTATAGTTTTTTATCATTTGTAACATCCTAGGATTTGCCCAAAAGAATCACCTCAAACCAGAGAACTTAAAACAAATTAAGTTTTAAAAATATCGCGTAGACTTGAGAAAAAATATTAACTACGGATGGCAACCCTTGCTTGAAACAATATACACATATATTCTCCAACTATAGTTTTAGTGTTTGTATCACATTTAATTACTTGACCAATAAGTTGTGAAACGGATTTTATCAATAGATTTTTGTTTTGGAAACGGATTTCAAAAAATTTACGTTTTTATTATTTCTATAAAGCCGAGAAATAATAATAAATTGATAAAACGTTTTCTTTTGTAATATCAGATTTTCAAAATAATTAAAATCTCGGTACATTTCAATATTGTGTACACTATCATCCAAAATTTTTTGCCACCATTCCTCCTTGAGGGGAGGGTAGGTAAGGTTTTAAAAACGAAAAAGGCGTATTTTCATATTTATACCCTATACCACTATGTGGTTTGGGTATAATGACTTTGTGCTGCTGTTTGTAACAACCAAAAATATTTTACCTAGACCCATCTTTAATTATACCGATCGAATCAGAATCACTTTTTGAGTTGATTTAACAATGTCCGTCCATCCGAATCAAACTGCAGGTCGCAAATATGAATATATTTTGATGAAATTTGGTATATAAGCTTTTATCGGCCATGGGATCAACGCTGTTGAAATTGGTGAGAATCGGTTCATGTTCAGACCAAGCACCCATACAAATTACCCCTATGAAATCGACAAAAATTGCAATAAGATCCAAATTGTCATACAGATCTTACTCAAATTGGGTTTGTATACGTTCATTTCATCCAGTAATGAGTAGTCCAAAAATGATCCCTTTGGCCCCATATAGAGCTGCTTCCCGGTCTTCACTTAAATCTATTAAAAAACAAAAATATTGCACTGATTCTTCTCAAATTTTGTTTGTATATATTTTTGCAAAATACAAGAGACTTTACCAAACATGATCATGATCGGTCAATTTTTGGACCTAGTCCCCATATAGATATAGCATCCGATATGAACTTTTTCATATCTGCAGCCAAAAAAATTAATAAAAATTCCACTCAAATTTGGTTTTTGCTTATTTTCTATGTCCAGTTAGTTGGGCCTAAGAGATAGGGTTTCTAAACGCATGTTATCGGGTATCGTATACTCGGTCGAAACCGACTATAATTTTCTTTTTTTTTCTTTTTTTGAAGACATGAATACTGTTAGATTTTTTATTTCTTATACATGTTTTAGCACAACATTTGGAGAATCTTAAAACGAAATTTTCAATAAAAATTTTTTATAAATAAGTCTGTGAGGCGTTGCTGTTTTGCGGTGAATATCATAACTCGTTACCAGATCATGTTAAACTAATAAAAAGATCGAAATGCGTTTAAAAGGTGAGATGTTTCCCAATGTAATCACAAAGAGTTTTTTAATTTTTTGTTTTCTTTTTGGCAGCATTTTGAAGTGAAAACAAGATTTTTGCTCCAAAATTGCGGTGAATTTGCTTTAAAAAATGGCGAAGAAAATGGAAAATAAGAAAGTTATTCATGGTTACCTGGTGATTTATCTGTAGAAATAGTATGTAAAATGTCAAAAGAATCGGTTAAGCAGATTTTGAGCTATAATGTTCACTGGCTTCGAACATGTTACTTGCAAAAAATCGATTTAAAGTTTTTTAAAAATTGATCTAAATACGATATACCATACGAGGCCGGTCACTGGAAACGCTGTATCTTCTTTACTTTTACTCTGATTTACTTGAAATTTTGAAACAACATTTTCTACATGTTTTACATTAAGAAAATAAAATTCAAAAGAAAGGTTTTAAGACCTTAGCCCCCTTAAATTTTAAATGTCCATATCTCCTTTATTTTTTTTATGATATATATTCTCAATTATTTACTTCTAATATTTACATCAATGTTTTCGAAAATACACGAAAATAAATAATATACCACCTTCCTTTCGTATAATTTTAATGCATAATCTTGGCATCTTTTGAACCAATTTTTCCAATGTTTCTGGACTGATTTAGCGAAATAGACGTTAAATTCAAAAAACATTTTAATAAAGTGTTAACAAATAATGAAAAAGAAAACCAGTGTTTATTACAGATAGTAGAATCATACAAAAACAACATCCTTCCTGCACAAAATCAAATTTAGTTTAAGAATGTTAAGTTAAAGCTCAACAGTGTTCTTATTTGGAAACATTTTATAATAAAATTGGTTAAAAGTTTTAATTTATATTTGTGAGTAATAAGCAGACAATTGCACACAATGGATAATTTTGTTCCCAGGAGTACTGAAGGGTTAAATAAAACGAATTATATATCTTAAATTCTAAATAGTGGTTTCATCGAGTTTAATAGAAAAACTCGTTTTTGGTAATCTTTATTTAAAAATATCTTAAAGACCAAAGCTGGCCTTGGCAAATATTGGTTCCAAAAGGGTTAATGGGGTCATATTATTTTTTTCCAAAACCCTAGCAAAAAAATTTGGCATTTAAAGGTAGATAATTGATTAAATTTCGATATAAAGAATTTTGAAGGATTACATATACAGAATATTCCACAAAAATTCCCATTTTTCTCGAAATTCGCAAAAATAAAATCTCTGTCAAAAAAATTCAAGCATAGGGCTTTAGTCAAACATTCTCGCAGTTCATCTCTAACATGTATTTAATAAAACCTTGAAGTGCCGAATCCATATTTTTAAATCTTGTTTAAGAAAATTTTATAAAAAAATTTCCCATATTCGGTCTCAATTCGCAATAGGTTACCACGGTTATAATAAAACAGTACTTCAAAACGGTACTTATTTTTTAGCATTATTTCAAAATCTCTTAGCATTATTTCAAATCAACGATCGGACTTTAAGGTCTTATTAATAAAATACATGTGACTAGAAATACCAAATATTGTAGGTATAATATTATTAATTTGGCGAGGACCGCATTTTCATTTGAGTGGATTTTTCATATATTTTAAACTTTTGGGCCACAGCTTTTTGGTGTTTTCATATTTCAAATATCTTTTATCAAAATATTATTCTACTTGATATAAGTTCTCAACGTTGTAAAGAAGATTAAATGGAAGCACTATAAATTGCCCCTCTTGAGGATCAAACGTTAAATTTAAGGCGATTTACATTTTTTTAAAACAAAATATCGGAATAATATATATTTGTGTAAGGATTTCGATAAAACTTGTTGATAATATTTTAATTATTCAAGTTTGGCACGAGGGACTCCTCTATAAAGTTAATCAGTTGTTGCCCCCGAACACAGATAAGGTAATGGATAGCTACATAATTAATAAAAAATGGTCTATAAGAGAAAAAAGCTTTGTGAGCCCTCCACAGCCAATTCATGCTGGTGTACCACAAGGTAGTATCTTGGGCCCGCTGCTGTACATCCTTTACACATCAGATATGTCAGCAAATGAAAACACACTTACGTCGACTTTTGCGGATGATACTGCAATTTTAAACGTACACGATAACCCCTCAACAGCATCTTTTCTTTTAGAGAGCCATATCGAAGAACTGATTTGTTGGCTAGTTATGTGGAAGATTAAAGTAAATGAACAAAAGTGTATCCACGATACTTTTAGCTTATGAAGGGAGACTTGCCCTCAAATTCGAATTAGAAACCAGTCTATAACTCAACATTGATCTGTTAAATACCTCGGACTACATCTTGATCGCCGACTTACCTGGAAAAGTCATATAGACGCTAAATTGACACAAATAAAATCGAAATTAGTCCAATTCACATGGCTAATTTGCAGGAACTCAAAGTTAAGTCTCGATTGTAAGCTCTTGATTTATAACTCGAAACCCATTTGGTGCTATGGTATACAGTTATGGGGAACAGTCTCAGCTACAAACACAGAAAGAATGCAAAGATGCCAAAACAAGATTTTGAGAATGATTACAGGCGCACCGTTATACGTCGGAAACTCACATTTGCACAGAGACGTAAATGTTTCTCTAGTAAAGTACGAAATCACTAGATATAGTGCAAATTATTTGGAAAAGCTAGAGTCTCACCCAAATCCTTTAGCGCGTAACTTAATCAACAATCGTATCCACCAACGCTTAAGAAGGAGGGAGACTGCTGATCCCATTGGATGAAAAATGGATTGCTACAATTATTTTTATTGTTTTTTTTATCATTAGATTGCAATGTATATAGAATAAATGAAATTTTGTCTGGCACTGGCTGGCTTTAATATTTAAGTTTCAGTTTTAAGATCTGATATAACAATATATATAAGTTTCCTTGATTTAAAATATTTGATAACATTATTATGTGCGCTTAGTGAGTATTTCCTCATTTTACAGTCTTCATGGTATTTATACCGTATACCACTATGTGGTTCGGGACAACTCTTAGTCATAGGCCCCGTATAGAGCTGCTTCCCGATCTTCACTTAAATCTATCAAAAAACAAAAATATTGAACTGATTCTTCTCAAATTTTGTTGGTATATATTTTTGCAAAATACAAGAGACTTTACCAAACATGGTCGGTCCATTTTGAGGCCTAGTCCCCATATAGATATAGCATCCGATATGAACTTTTTCATATCTGCAGAAAAAAAAATTAATAAAAATGCCACTCAAATTTGGTTTATGCTTATTTACTATATCCAGTTAGTTGGGCCTGAGGAATAGGGCCTCTGAACGCATGGTATAGGGTATCGTATAGGGTCTAGACCGACTATAATTTTCTTACTTGTTTTAGTTTCAAGTTTTTTTTTACCTTTTGTATCGTCAAAGTAATCAGTCAGCAAGTAGCTAAAATAAATGTAATAAAGGTTAAGAATTGAAATTGTTGCCCTTTTGTTTCTTCAAAGGACGACTCACAGTTCAACAATACGTTTTGTTTTTTCTTTTTTTGAAAACAACTATTGTTTTTGCTATACTCACATTTAGCCATCTATATTCCTAGTACTGTTGGTTGCTGATGAGGGTTGTAGAGTTGACCCGAAACAGCTGTATAACCAGTCATGCAGAAAACAGTTCAATTTTTTAAAGATATATGTTTTTTATACCCTCCACTCCAGTGTGCAGAGGGTATATATAAGTTTGTCATTCCGTTTGTAATAATTAGAAAAAAAAATTTGTACCCCATAAAATATATATATTTGCGATCCTTATAACAAGCGAAGTTGTTATAGCTATGTCCGTCTGTCCGTCTGTCCGACTGTCCGTCTGTCCGTCTGTGGAAATCACGATGGCGGCTTCAATCGGATAGCTAGGGTACTCGTTGGTATAAAAAATGATTCACTAACATCCTGAGAAGTTTGCTATTTAAAATCGTCCAAATCGGTTGATCTGGTCCCGAGAATTGAGCGAATAATTAAAAAAAGTCCTGAGAAAATATGATTTTAATATTTTTCTTGTGATAACGCCCTCAATAGGGCAGCTAGGGCGTTTGTTTTTAGTGAGAATGATTCACTGACATCATGAGAAGGTCCCTGTTTTTAAATCATGACAATATGTTTCATAGGTGCCGAGAAATTACTGAAAAGGTAAAAAAAATATGACGTTTTCCTATATTGTTTTCCTAAATTTTGTATTTTGTCATAGCTGTGCATGTTGTTTTTGTGGTCGTTGTGTTAATAATACAAAAATTCATCAATATCAATATTTTTTGGTGTAATATTTAAGTTAATTAATTAATAAAAGAAACTATATAAAATCAACATCAATATTCTGCGATTTTTATAACATCACAAAATGTTACAAATTGATACATACTACTGTTGCCAATATCAAAATACTATAAATAATATTCATATATTCTGTATATGTATATCCATAATAAACGCATATTAAAATAAATCGGTATTTTATTTTATTTTATTTTATTTTAACAAAATTCTGAAATTTTTAGAGTTGCAAAAATAGTACGGTTTTAAGAGTTGTATTTTTAGTACATGTATAAACTCTGCATACTTGCATTCAAAAGTAGTAGGTAGGTAAACCATAAAAAAATTAGTGTTTAGAAAAATACTGTTTTTTGTCAGATGTTAATTTACAATAAATTTTTAAAATTTGTTATTTGATGTCGGGACAGAGGCAAACGCCATTCCCAAAATTTTGTTTCAACAGTTATCCACATTAAGAATAACTGCGGAGCTCAGCTCAATCAATGTGCAATGATCGAACCTTGCCCTGGGAAACATGCATTTATGCTTTTCTTAACACAAACGCCATTCCCAACTTCCAAAAATTTTTGACACGAGCTATTCACATTATGAATAGTCGCGGAGCTCAACTCAATCATAATGCAATGATAAAGCTTCGCCCTGGGAAACATATATTCATGCTTTTCTTAGCACAAACCGAACTTCTTATGGCACGTTAAAAATAAACTAATTGAGAAGTACAATTCATCATTACGCTGTATTATAATACTATTTTCTTATTTTACTGGTAGCTAGTAAACAAAGTGATCGTATCATTGTGAACGAAATAGAATTGAAATTGTGTGCAGATTTGTTTTACTTAAAAAACCTGTTTCTACAGATAGTGAATAAAATCCCAGTAAGCATTTTATGCAATAAATGATCATGTAGAGTCTTTTTGACTCATATGTGCTATTAAAACAGTAATAAATGCGCCCTTTTGCTGATCACAAAATATTCTTTTGTTGGGATTAAATATTACCTTTCCCGCGAATCTTCTTGAGAGTCCTTTTTATCCGCTTTTCTGATCAGTTTCGACTCATTTTTGAGTCTTATTTAATGTAATTTTTCTATAAATCACTTTTTAAGAGAAAGAAAAAATCATTTTCTAGTCTTTTTGTAATAGCGCATGTGATTAATCAGTTTTTAATCATCAAAAGTGCTCGAAGAATACACAGTAAGTTAATTTTTGCTAAAACAATCTTCGAAATGATGACTGGGATATCGTATATTTTTGTTAACACACAAACATATACATAGCACCATGAGTAAACTGAACTCTAATCGGCTTCTTATATGTATACAGCCGAACAAAAACGAAAATACTCACCAAAGAGTAAAGTAAGCAACAATTTCATTCAGTCTTATGGAAGCTTTTGAACAAAGCAAGTCTATGTCGCGTTGTCTTGTGAATTTTTACATTGTTTTTTAATAGGTACTTTCGATGCCAGGAGATTTTTTCAGAAATCCCTACACTTATGAAAAAAAATCCCTTTTTCCCTACACACACTTTTTCCTCTACACTACTTTTTTTAAAATTTATTTTTAATTTGTACATTTTCAATTTGAATTATGTAAAAATAACATAAAAACAAAGAAAGAAAAAAATATAAAAAATAAGATAAAAATATCATGAGAATTACATAAGAATAATATAAAAAACATATAGATATTATAAAAAAAATATTTTTACAATTCTGTATAATTCATCTTTTTGATATGGTTAGATGTGCATTTAAAATTTACACAATTAATTAAAATGGCTTGCAAATGAGATGTTACAACTCAAACAGAATATTTGTTCTTGGTTTTCAGTGTTGCCATTTTAGCTTTTTAGTTGCTAGATTTAGCAACTTTTTTTGTCGTTTAGCATCCAAAATTTATCAAAAGATGCTAGATGCTAACTTAGAATCTTTTATTAATAAAAAGTTGCTTTTAGCATCTTTTTTTTATATTTTTTTTTTTTCATTATTTTTGAATATATAATTTTAATGGTATTGATATGTTTTAATTTCTCAAAGTGTAGGACAGTAATTTTGTGTACTACTCCTTTTACCACTCTGCTCGTTTCTTTCAACAAATATAACAAAACATTTTGAAATAGAAGAATGTAAACACCAACAGCAGTTTTTAATGAATTAGAAAGTCGATTGCCAAAAAATATTATTGTATTAAAAAAAAATGCCAAAATTTTCAATACAAAACACATTAAATCGGGTAAAAGAACAGATAACCAATATATTAGAAGAGTTTAAATTTATATCATCTGAAACAGACAAAATTCAAATCCAATGGAGTTATTCACAGAACAAAACTGGGATACAACACTGAATACAACCTCCTTATGGATTGAAAAATTCTATTGGAGAAAATCCATTTAAGGAGTTATCAATATTTGTATTGTCTATATTAGTTTTGTCTTTCTCAAAAGCCGAAGTTGAACGTTTGTTTAGTTTAATGGCTTTAGTTAAAAGCAAACTTCGAACAGAATAAAATCCGAGTTGTTATGTTCTGTAATACGTATAAAAGAAGGATTGAAATTGAAAAATCGGTGATGTCACACTTACAATATACCGAGCGATGTCGTTGATAAGAGTCGATCGTCAGAAAAATATCAGAGCAAAGAAGAACTTGAAGATGAAGACATCACAGAAATGTTAGATTCCATAAACCAATTATTCAAATATAATCGTATCTTTTGATAATGTAATTTCTGTTATATTTTAAATAAAAAAAAATCCCTCTAAAATTAAAAAAATATTTAATTTAAGTTTAAAATAAACTCAATTTGATGTTAATAAAAATTTCAGATGAAATCCAAAATAATTTTAATTAAAATTTAAAAAATATAAATCGAAACATATGTTTTATATTAATTTTTCGATTTAAAAACCAAAGAATTTATTAATAAGTATATAATTTTTCAGTATAAAGGTAATGAAATTTGAAAAAAAAAATTTAGCATCCAGTACATTTAAGCATCTTTTTTTGCAATTTAGCATCTTTACAATTTCAAATAATGGCAATACTGTTGGTTTTAAAAGATTTTTTATAACAGTGGTTATAAGCATGTATACTTAGATCTGATTTATCGCATTTTAATATATTTTCAAAAGCCTTGCATCTGCATTCATAGTCGTCACCTTTGACCTGCTCCAGCCATCCAGTACCTTCTCGTGTCTCAACTAACTGAAGCAAAATCTTTATGTTCTGTATTTCTTGGATGTGTTTTCAGCATCATCGAAAAACGAATCGGACATTTTTCTTAAATTAATTATGTTTCTAAAATTAATTATGTTCAAATTTATAATATTTTAATGTAATGCACAAAAAAGTGTTTTATACTTGTCATTGTTATTAAAGAATCCACATATTTACTTCCTTCATATTATAGAGTTAATACCAGACTTAAAAAGACTTTAAAGTTTAAAATTGAAAAAAAATATGCGATATTTAACAAATACATTCAAAATAGTTTTGACTGAAATTTTTGGCAGTTTTAGTTTTGCCTTGTATCAGTAAAATGTTCAGATATTAACTAAAAAAAACAATTCGTTAAATATTTTCATCTTAATTATCTTAATTAATTTAAAGACACAAAGATAGATTTAATACAATAAAAACAAGTAAGAGTTGAAAGTTGATCTATGCGGACTCACAAATGTGCCCTATACTAATAGGACTAGAAAATTGAAAAGGATTGTAAAAAATAAAATGCACCTTTATATTAAAAACTTTAAATTAAAAAGAAAATTACAAAATAAACCATTTACCTGTTTAAGCTTAATATTGTTTGTAATTATCTGGATCAGGTTAGTATTTAAAATGGGATAAATCGGGAGTCATTGTGCCAATCTATGACCTAAAATATGTAGACACCTCTATAAAATGCTGAAAATTCAGAGCATTTGTTGTAATAATTCGGTAGTAGGTTTATCAAAGTGTATACATATTCAAATATTTTATATACCTTTGTTACAAATAGTGCAAGAAGTCCAGATATTAATGTAAACGTAAAACCCAGGTGGAGGGTATCAAAGATTCGGCATAGCCGAATTTAACACTCTTACTTGTTTTTTTTTTGGCTTTATTTAAAGTAAAATCATTTGGTTTTGATACCGATTTAATTTTTTACTTAATCATTGATACTGATGTGTTCAGTTTAATATTAAAAATATCACTTATAAGTGTAAGTATCTACTATACTAATAAATAATAATCATACCCCTTTAATATATTACGCTAATCAATTAATTGATGAAAATAAAGAAATATCATTCGATTAGATTGGTCCAACTTGATTTACTGAAGCTATGTCCTGAACAACGAAATTTGTAATGATCAATTGTTCTTACGTTATATATAAAATATAAGTTTATGAAGTTTTACCATATTAGCCTATTACCTTCACCCTAAATTAGAAATTCTTACGCCCCAGAACGGCTGTTGCATTTGATCTATTTTATTTTATTTTATGTCAAACCGTCTTCCTACTTAGTATGCTTATCAAGAAAGAATTCCTCAAAAATTTGTATATTCAGCTGAAGTATGGACTGATAGCTAGCCACGAAAGATGTAAATTTCAAATTATTGTCAAAAAATGTCGAAAAAAAAAATTATTACAAAAGTCACCAAAGATATTCGAATCTACATACTTTAATCATTTCGCATACAATTTTATAATAACGGTTATGGGTGCCAAGGCTTCATCAATTATTTGTGGTACTTATGATATATTTTAAAGATTGATATCTACTATTATTTAGACTCTTTTGTCAAAAATTTAACGACTTTAAATAGTGCCTATTAGTAATTCAATAAACCCGAACTTGTGAATGCATGTAATTCAATTCTTTGAAATGAGTTCACTAAATATGAACCATATGCAAAGAAATAAATGCCAATAGCACACATATGTAGTTGATAGCTTTTGCGAACATGGCTCTATTACTTTTTCAAATAGCATGAATTCAACTTTATTGCATGCAATACTGGCCTCTTTCGGTACGCATACACGAAATGCAAAAGCATCTAAACAAACATTTGGAACTTCTCTATTAGACTTTGCGTTCATATACAACAACACGAATCATTTAAGTTCTTATTATCAGCTCCATATAGCAGATTTTTCATTAATGATATAAGAGGGCCATAGGCTAACACGCACAAAAAAGGGATTCATTGTGAACTCAATTGCGATGAATTAGTAAACGAATTTCGAGTAAATTAGGATCATAATTCTGTTTACGGCAATAATAAATTTGTGTTGATGCTAAACAAAATACAGTTGTAAAATAGAATAGTTCGGTTGTTGCATACTTTTTTTTATGTGTAAGGTAAATTAAATTTTAGTGGTAAAATTAATTTAAATTTTTCAAGCTACCAATTTTGATTAACCCCTTCTTTTTATGCGATTTGTTTAACATATTAAATAACCTCCATTGCACTTGGTTGGTACGGCCATAACGCAAGTGTGTATCAGTTTATTATCGTAATGAAAGCTTACTAATATAATTGCTAAATGGAGGCGATTTTTCTTCAAATCTTTCAGTTGGAAAAATATTTATAGTTCCTTT
Source organism: Cordilura impudica (assembly GCA_963682025.1). Lineage (NCBI taxonomy): Eukaryota > Metazoa > Arthropoda > Insecta > Diptera > Scathophagidae > Cordilura > Cordilura impudica. Next base: position 60,077,114 of record OY821518.1, on the reverse strand, counting down.
GTTAATGGTTGTTGGCTGAAGTATTTCACACAATTCCAAATCACTATAGCCGCATCTCTTATTAATATTGTGTTAACATGAAATATCCAAAAATCTCCTTTCTTTTGATAATGTGCTTTATCGTTGTCAAAAAATTCATTGGTAATGAAAGGCTTTACAATTTTAAAATCACATGTTTTTTAACATAAATAAAATCGCTTTATGGATAATTGTACTTCAATTTAAATCTTTAAGTTACAGTTGATTGCATTCTCCGCTCGTTTGATATGTCATGCTCATCACTTACAGCACGAACATAATGAAATATTTTTTTGTTTGTGTACCCAATATAAAAATCTGTTGACTAGGATAACATTAAATTGACCTGATTTCTGGAACTACAAATAGTAGAGAAATTATATACACCGTATTATGTAAACCGACATTAGATCTCTTGCTAGACATTAATATTAATATTATTTTCAAAATTTTTAACATAAATATCTTCTCATATACGCACATATTTATTATAGGCTCAATTCGTTTTTTTCGTATATCATATCAGAAATAAGTGCAGTGCATGTCATAATTTAGCCTCCCACATGACTTGACTACTATAAATTGAATGGCTACATTCAAGATAATTATAATTTATAAATCAAACTACCTCTTTAAATAAGACTTGTATTACCTAACCTAACTAAAATGTAAGCCTCTCTTTAGATTTTAATATAGTGTAGTGTAACAAATGGATTATCCGAAAATGAGAACATTATTACTGCTACTGGAGATGAGAGTGACAATTGTGGTAATAGCTTATCTATAACGATAACAAAAGCAGGTTAGGACACTTTAACAATGCTAAAATACAGTTTGTTGCATAACTATAAATCCATTAAAAATGTTTATAATATTATAATTACTACAGAAAATTCGGGTTAGTTTTTTCCATGAAAGTTGAGTCTTTCTTCTAAGTAAATTTTGTGTTGAAGTTTTGATGCGATGAGATCTTTTTAAGGGTATTATTTTTTATTTATTTTCAAAATGCGTAATTTTGTCCACTTGCATTTCTATAAATTCAGTACGAAAAACAAAAAAAAATCATTTCTACTGTTAGCTAATAGTTTATTTGTTCTCCATTCCTTTGAATTAGTTTTAAAATTAATTCCAAATTTGCATCCAAATTGTTCTATTCTTTGATAGTGGCTTGAAAAACGTGTTGAATTGGCGATTGTAAGCGTAAATCTTCGTACTGATATTCACCACACAAACAAAATTGCGATGGAAGAAATAGCCAGGCTCTCAGCGTACAACATGCCAATACCCATGGATTCCATCTGGGCCATCCATATTGAACTTTTATTAATCAGAAAAGATTACCTCAAAAGAAAATTTTTTATAAAATCAATAAGATATTTAAATTTCCTTATAAATTTTCCATTCATCACTAACATACAGATTTATATTTCTGCAACAGCGTCTTGCACAACTATCAGGGTTACGCAAGAAAGAGCCAACGGGTCCATGACTTCGACCAATTATGCGAACACCAACACGAACACCAATGCCCTCAGATCTTATCGTGTATCAATATGTGTTAATTTTTTTTGTTTATGGCATAGTCAAAAATATTCAAAATAATATTCCAAACGAGAAAAAATCATCAGAATCCACAATTATATTGAAACAACTGCTGGATTTATAGAAACACAACAGTGAAAGATTACACGGTGTTACAGCCAATATGCACTTTTGAAGAGACCTAGTGTGGGTTGCAGGCCTTGTTGAGTAGATCATTTGTCCATTTTTAGAATTTTCAATACACCCTCAAAATCTGAAGTTATGTCCAAAAAACGTTTTTTTTAGGACTTTATGGACTTAAATATTTTTAACTTTTTCAGTTGTGGGTCGATTTTAAATTTTTTACCAATTTTTGGAAAGATGACTAACCAAGCTTTCCAAATATATATATATGTCTACTCTTTCAACAAACCCATGTGAAAATAATACCCCAATTATTTCAAATTTCCAATTTTTTGGTGAGCTTTTTCAACTTAGGCGCCTTTTTTTTCCTAGACATTGTTTGGGAACATATGTTTTTATTATTTTTATTTGAAAGCACATTTAGTAATGAGTAAATTGACACCTTGTTTTTTTTTATAATTTACACATTTTTAATATTTTACACATTTTTAAAATTTCTTTATATTTAACTATACCACGTGATTTTTTAAGTAAAAAATAACTGTAAAAATGTTTGCATATAAAACAGTTTATATACGTAGCATATACTAGGAAAAATTATATCTGTATATTTAAATAAAAATTTTGTAACATTAACAATTATTAACCAATTTTAAAAAACAAGGTGTCAGTTCAGTCATTACTAAATGTGCTTTCAAATAAAAGTAATAAAAACATATGTTCCCAAACAATGTCTAGGAAAAAAAAGGCGCCTAAGTTGAAAAAGCTCACCAAAAAACTGGAAATATGAAATATTTGGGTTATTATTTCCACATGGGTTTGTTGAAAGAGTAAACATGATATATATTTGGAAAGCCTGGTTAGTCGTCTTTCCAAAACTGTTAAAAAATTTTAAATCGACCCACAACTGAAAAAGTTAAAAATATTTAAGTCCATAAAGTCCTAAAAAAAAGTTTTTTTGACATAACTTCAGATTTTGAGGGTGTATTCAAAATTCTAAAAATTGGCAAATGATCTACTCAACAAGGCCTACAACCTACACTAGGTCTCTTCAAAAGTGCATGCAATTTTTTCTATTTTGTGACATAGTGTTATCATCTTGACAATAGAGTAGAAAAAAGTACAGTTATTGAGCAGAGATCTCGTAAAATTTTTTGTTCTCAGATTCAATTAGAAATGAGTATTTACTGTTGTAAAAAGCAATTTAAAATTTGAAATAATAAGAGAAAAATCACTAGGCTTGGATGTGGATTTATGGTATTGCAACGGAGTGTAATACTAATGTCACTGTTAGTAAACATCAATTCACTCAGAGAAATATCTTCGATTGAGTTATTGTCAGATAGTCTATATAAAATTGCATGGTACGTTTGTTGCACTTACATTCTAACGCTTTTTTTATTTTAAGGTGTCCCCTTGTCTAACGTAGATTTCTTGCTTGAATCTAGCTCAGTCAAAAAAATCTTTATTTCTAAGCATATTTGTATCCGTAGTAAAAAAAACCCCTACTACCACAATCGTGAATTTGTTTCGATGGTAACTTGTAGAAGTCACTTTATGTTACATTAACCCATTTCTTACCGCCTTGTGTTTGAACTGAGCATTTATCATGCACATATTTTGAGTATATATAAAACATAGATAAATATAAAATGAAATGTGTGCAGGATTATTATTAAGGTGTAGTCTATTAATAAAAAAAAAATTAAAACATTTATGTTGAAAAATATACTATTTTTAAACTAATTTTATAATATATAAAAAAAATTTAATATATTATATATATATTGGAGTGTGTTGCCAAATATCCAAACAAGAACACAAGATGTTTTACCCACCACACAGATACAATTCTTGACGCTAGGTGGCAGTAAATATTGGCGTGTGTTTCACCACATGTTGCTACTGATAGTGGCTTTTAACATTTGATATTTTTATACCCGTAGCACGCGTTTCTTTATAGAGCAGACGTTTTCTTCGTATTACAACATTCTATGGTATATTTTTCAATTATTTCATATTTATTTTTTTATTTTGTGATATTATTTGGTTAATATTTTAAATAATAGTGAAATTTAAGTTTTTTACACATCTGCTATTGCCGATTATGGTGGTTCGGAAGGCGAAGTTCAACACGTGGAACCACAACCATCAACATCAAAATAACTGCCAAACCAAAATATCGTCTGGCAAAAGATTTGGAACCTGTTTGGAAAAAACCAAGTGAACTGCCTACGATATTCACCCGGTACACAAGCCATTGATAAAGGAACATATTCGCGAAATTGAAAGCGAACTTTCATATCGCTAACAATGACAATTTGGATATTTCTGATAAGTTCGCGAAGGTTCGACCATTGTTTGACATACTTAATAAACGCTACATACAGTTTGGTATTTTTGTGGAACATATATTGATCGACGAGACAACTGTTCCCTACTTCGGGCGCCATTCAGCGAAAGTGTTTATACGTGGAATATTGATTCGTTACGGGAATAAATGGTGGGCACTTTGCTCGAGTAATGGTTGTATGTTTCAACTCAAACCATATTCCGGTGCAGCCGGCGATTATAATAAGAGTTTGGGACTCGGCGCATTCATCATAATGGAGCTATTGAAACATTGCGAGCATCCAATGCAGCACACCGTCCACTTCGATAATTTTTCTACCTCCCATTACTTTATGTGCTTGCTGAAAGAGAGAGGATTTTGTGCCACCGGCACTGTCCGATCCAATCGTATTGCCGGCGCCCATTTGAAAACTGGAAAAAAGCATTGAAAAAGTTCGAAACAGACTACGCATATGATAAGCAAAAGGACGTTATTCGTTGGATGGATAATGCTGATGTGATTATCGTAACTAATTGTGACGCAATCGATCCAATGGCAACAGTCCAACAATACAAATCAAAGCAGAAAAGCAGAAAAAAGTTGGTGTTCAACGGCCCACTGCATTCAACAATTCCAATACGCATATGGACGGCGTAAACTTACACGACAATTACCGTATCGGCATTCGTGGCAAAAAATGGTGCAGGCCGCTCTGGGTTCAATGTTTGAACAGTGCTGTTGTCAATGGAAACTGCATTGCTTCGTAGCAGCTTCAAAAAAGTAGAAGCCTGTTTCACAGCTTGACTTCAAGAATGCGGTAACAAAGTCTCTGCTTCTTTCGTTGCAGGATGCCATGGACGGAATCGAAAATTCTTCATCTGATAATTCAGACCACGATTATATGCAACAAAACCTTCCAAATTAGATGGATTGCACGTTCCTCTGAAAACTAGTAATCATCGCCGTTGCGCACTAAAAGCCACTATATTCAAGTCTGAGAAGTGCAACTGCCACTTGCACTCAGAGAATTGCTTTAAAGTATTCCATGAAATAAACAATTTTATTTACAGCGCCGCGCCAGACGTCTAAATAAATAGCCAAGAATTGAATAATTCCTACCCTCCTATTACTATTGTTTAACTTACTTGTACTTACCTTGTTTTATCTTTAACTTTCTTGATACATTACTTGTTATCATACATACCTAAATACTTACCATAAACAACTTAAGTAACTAAAAAAAATTGAATCAAAGAAAAAATCTCAAAACAACTAACAGTAGCAGCGTGTGGTCACACCTGCGGCAATTTTCCGGGAAACTGCTTTTCGAAAAAAATATTTTTTTTTGTCTGAAAATTTTATTTACGATAAAACAAAACGTTCTTGAAAGTTTCATCTAAAAATTCGAACGCTGAAATTTCTGGTAAGTAACGGGTGATTTTTTAAGAGCTTGATAACTTTTTTTAAAAAAAAAACGCATAAAATTTGCAAAATCTCATCGGTTCTTTATTTGAAACGTTAGATTGGTCCATGACATTTACTTCTTGAAGATAATTTCATTTAAATGTTGACCGCGGCTGCGTCTTAGGTGGTCCATTCGGAAAGTCCAATTTTGGGCAACTTTTTCGAGCATTTCGGCCGGAATAGCCCGAATTTCTTCGGAAATGTTGTCTTCCAAAGCTGGAATAGTTGCTGGCTTATTTCTGTAGACTTTAGACTTGACGTAGCCCCACAAAAAATAGTCTAAAGGCGTCAAATCGCATGATCTTGGTGGCCAACTTACCGGTCCATTTCTTGAGATGAATTGTTCTCCGAAGTTTTCCCTCAAAATGGCCATAGAATCGCGAGCTGTGTGGCATGTAGCGCCATCTTGTTGAAACCACATGTCAACCAAGTTCAGTTCTTCCATTTTTGGCAACAAAAAGTTTGTTAGCATCGAACGATAGCGATCGCCATTCACCGTAACGTTGCGTCCAACAGCATCTTTGAAAAAATACGGTCCAATGATTCCACCAGCGTACAAACCACACCAAACAGTGCATTTTTCGGGATGCATGGGCAGTTCTTGAACGGCTTCTGGTTGCTCTTCACTCCAACTACGGCAATTTTGCTTATTTACGAAGCCATTCAACCAGAAATGAGCCTCATCGCTGAACAAAATTTGTCGATAAAAAAGCGGATTTTCTGCCAACTTTTCTAGGGCCCATTCACTGAAAATTAGACATTGTGGCAGATCGTTCGGCTTCAGTTCTTGCACGAGCTGTATTTTATACGGTTTTACACCAAGATCTTTGCGTAAAATCTTCCATGTGGTCGAATAACACAAACCCAATTGCTGCGAACGGCGACGAATCGACATTTCACGGTCTTCAGTAACACTCTCAGAAACAGACGCAATATTCTCTTCTGTACGCACTGTACGCATTCGTGTGGTTGGTTTAATGTCCAATAAAGTAAACTGAGTGCGAAACTTGGTCACAATCGCATTAATTGTTTGCTCACTTGGTCGATTATGTAGACCATAAATCGGACGTAAAGCGCGAAACACATTTCGAACCGAACACTGATTTTGGTAATAAAATTCAATGATTTGCAAGCGTTGCTCGTTAGTAAGTCTATTCATGATGAAATGTCAAAGCATACTGAGCATCTTTCTCTTTGACACCATGTCTGAAATCCCACGTGATCTGTCAAATACTAATGCATGAAAATCCTAACCTCAAAAAAATCACCCGTTAGTAGGTTAAGATTAAATTTTTCATTACTATATCTTGTTCATTTAGTCAATCTTAAAATTTGAACATTGAACTGTTACTAATTCGGTTTTTTAAATAAACTGTTCATTTATCATAAAACACAAGGTTTCGCAATCCTTTCAATACTTAAGTTGTTAGATTACTTATCTTTTGGACAATTTTAACAATTGACACTAATTTCTTTTAATGCCATTCAACCAAAAAAACCAAAAATTATTAATATTATTCTCAACATACTTACCTTACATTACCTCACCTTAGCTTACCGTACCGTAATTACTGTACAGTACCTTACCTTACCATACCTTACCTTAATTTGCTTTACTTTACCTTACCTTAGCTCACCTCACCTAACCGAAACTAACCTAATTTAACCTAACCTACCATTACCTTACTTTACCTTACCTTGCATTACCTTATATTACCTTACCTTACCATTATTTACCTTACCTTACCATTCTTTACCTTACCTTACCTTTTAATATCTTTAGTACTCTGAACTCTACACAAATCACAAATGAACATTCGCAATCGTCGTAGCTCTTAATATTCAATGTTCCCTCTAAATGTTAAATTACAATCTCACAAAAACCCATAGGTCTAATAATGTACCAAAAAAAAAATACATTAAAAGCAATTAACGCCAACTGTTAAATGCGAGGGTAATCAACACATACATACACCTAATAAACACACTTACTCAGCAAAAAATAAGGGAAGTACTTAGATAAAAACCCACTATACAGTCTACAGTACACACGCACCTAACTGACTTCGCACAAATACACACAAATTGTTTATCTATTAGTTGCTTTACACTTGTTTAACAATTTAGTATGACTACTGGCCGTACGTTCGTTAATTTCATTTATTTTTTTTTTTGTATCTATTTTCAAACAATACTGAGTTGCTACTGGCTGGTACTAAAGTCCCCAGATGTTAATTATCTTTTCCGCTGCTTCTAGTTAATGCTTTGTATGTAGCACTGCTATTCCATTTTGACCCATATTGTTAAGTGGCAATATTAGCATTTCTATTATGGAACTTTGATTAAATGAAAGGAGGTAGCATAGCCCAGTTGATGTAGTACAATATTATTAAGTCGTTTTATACACGAGAATAAGCAAATGAAAATTAGAAAATAATGAATTAAAGGTTTAACGGAAAAGTTAGATAACAACGTGCTAAATTGTTGAATCCATATCAGATTTTTTTTTTTTATAAATTAGAACAATTCAAAATGTTTTAACTAAAGTGTAAATTTAGTTAATTTTAAATAGTAAAGACTGTCCATAACAAAGTTTTGAGACCCAGCTTTTTCTTGATTATGTCGTATTTTTGCTGAATGATAAATACTTTTCCTTGGTAATTCTTTCTAAAGTAGAAAAGTTGAGATACATAAATTAAAATAAAACTAAATCCATTTATTACAACTTACACTTTAGTTTCTTTTCATATGTCCTAAGGGTCGAAGCCCTCATATTGACTAAAGAAAAACAGAGTGGTGTGTTAGAAAACAAAACGTAGGCGTCACTGGCATAGAATATACAAACGAAAAAAAAACAAGAAGAAGGTGTTCATTGTATTTTTTCGTCTTCGTTTATCAAGCAGACTTTCACTGAAGGATACACAAGCCTTAACCCAACACCTATCTAATGTTAATGGTTTTTTAAATGGAGCGTATATTAATAAGTAGTTGAATTATAAGAGTGGTTCGTGTATAGTAAATCAGTGCTCGAATTGCTCAAATGTGTATCAAGAAAGGTGAACATTGTGTTCATTAATATATAAATATTAAAAAAATACACATAAATTATTTTGCGAATTTAAACTGTTTTAATTTCTGTTAATTATAGCCAAAAACAACTTAAGCTTAATTTCGCTAAAATTTATGCAAAAGCATGTAAGAGTGTTAAATAGGTCTGTGTCAAATCCTTTTTTTTTTTCTTTTTTCCCTTCTTTTTTATACCCTATACCACTATGTGGTTTGGGTATAATGACTTTGTGCTGCAGTTTGTAACAACCAAAAATATTTGACCTAGACCAATCTTTAATTATACCGATCAGAATCACTTTTTAAGTTGATTTAACAATGTCCGTCCGTCCGTCCGTCCGTCCGTCTGTGTGTCCATGTAAAGCTTGTAATCAAACTGCAGGTCGCAACTATGAATATGTTTTGATGAAATTTGGTATATAAGCTTTTGTCTGCCATGGGATGAACGCTATTGAAATTGATGAGAATCGGTCCATGTTCAGAATTACCCCTATGAAATCGACATAAATTGCCATAAGATCCAAATTGTCATATAGATCTTACTCAAATTAGGTTTGTATGCGTTCATTACATCCACTAATGTGTAGTCCAAAAATGATCCCTTTGACCCCGTATAGAGCTGCTTCCCGATCTTCACTTAAATCTATTAAAAAACAAAAATATTGCACTGATTCTTCTCAAATTTTGTTTGTACATATTTTTGCAAAATACAAGAGACTTTACCAAACGTGATCAGGATCGGTCCATTTTTGGACCTAGTCCCTTTATAGATATAGCATCCGATATGAACTTTTTCATATCTGCGGCCAAAAAAATTAATAAAAATCCCACTCAAATTTGGTTTTTGCTTATTTTCAATGTCCAGTTAGTTGGGCCTAAGAGATAGGGTTTCTAAACGCATGGTATAGGGTATCTTATAGTCGGTCTAGACCGACTATAATTTTCTTACTTGTTTTTTCTTTTTTCCCTTCTTTTTTATACCCTATACCACTATGTGGTTTGGGTATAATGACTTTGTGCTGCTGTTTGTATCAACCAAAAATATTTGACCTGGACCCATCTTTAATTATACCGATCAGAATCACTTTTTAAGTTGATTTAACAATGTCCGTCCGTCCGTCCGTCCGTCCGTCTGTGTGTCCATGTAAAGCTTGTAATCAAACTGCAGGTCGCAACTATGAATATGTTTTGATGAAATTTGGCATATAAGCTTTTGTCTGCCATGGGATGAACGCTATTGAAATTGGTGAGAATCGGTCCATGTTCAGACCTAGCCCCAATACAAATTACCCCTATGAAATCGACATAAATTGCCATAAGATCCAAATTGTCATATAGATCTTACTCAAATTGGGTTTTGTAGGCGTTCATTATGTTCATTAATGAGTAGCCCAAAAATGATCCATTTGGCCCCATATAGAGCTGCTTCCCGTTCTTCACTTAAATCTATTAAAAAAGAAAAATATTGCACTGATTCTTCTCAGATTTTGTTTGTATATATTTTTGCAAAATACAAGAGACTTTACCAAACATGATCAGGATCGGTCCATTTTTGGACCTAGTCCCTATATAGATATAGCATCCGATATGAACTTTTTCATATCTGCAGCCAAAAAAATTAATAAAAATCAGACTCAAATTTGGTTTTTGCTTATTTTCTATATCCAGTTAGTTGGGCCTAAGAGATAGGGCATGGTATAGGGTATCGTATATTCGGTCTAGACCGACTATAATTTTCTTACTTGTTTATCATTAGATTACATATATGGGGGATTTCATGTCAAGTGCAACAACTTTTGAAACCGATGTCTTCGGATCGGGATGAAATTTGCACCAAGGTTAGTCCTATTGGATAGTAGTTTAGACACAATTTTTCAAGAAGATCGGTGCAGATCTCTCTGAGTTAGAGGGGATCAAAATTTGACATTTTGGCCAAACAGGTGTTTTTTCTCATCCGTGTAACTTATTACCGATTGTTCCTAGAAAATTTTCTCCCAAAGAGTTTATATAGCTATTTCTCCAGTATTTCGGAAAAAAATACTTAAAAAAAAAAAAAAATTTAGACTTTTTTTTTGCTAAATTAAAGCATTTTTTGCCTTTTTTTTCAGAAAGGGCATTTTTTTTTTTATTTTTTCATAAGAAAGCTTAGGATTTTTCCTTTAAGAGCTTTTTGATCGCTTAGTGGGATGGGAATGGGATATCTATCAAAAAAAATGTTTTGTAACTCAAGACAACGGTTTTTCAATTTTTCACAAATGCACTATTTTGAATTTTTTCCTTACAAATAAAACTTATACTGAGAAACTAGACAAACTAAACTTTCCGAAGGTATATAACATACCTAACTAAAATTTTATACTCTCGATACTGTAATACTCAGAATATGTTAACCTCAGGAAAAAATCGCTTTTTTTTTTAGAAATGTTAAAAATTATTATTTTTTATTTATTTTTGATAATAATTAAATTTATGTATAATAATAATAATATTAAAAATAAATAATATTAAAGATAAATAATTTATTAAAATTTAATCTTAACTGCATTAGATCCACTTATATCATAACTATTTTTATACTTAAGTTATTGTAGCTGATGAAGTATTTAAGTCTTGTAAATTTTTAAATACCCAGTCTTTCATCCAGCCTATATTTACTGCGTGTTTTTTGTCAATCCCTTTTTGGCGTTACTAGGTTCAGCTGTTGATTTCGCTGCTGGTTTATTTGTTGTCTTTGGAATGGAATCGCATTGAATAGAGGCAGAAAACTTTTTCAACTTGGGTCTTCCATCGACAAGCGGTATAAAAGCATGGTATTGAGCGGTGCCATCGATTGTTACCACAGCATCGAATCTGCTCTTCAGTGTTTTCAATGTTTCCTGATGATCCTCTTTGCTACTAAAAACTATTTTACAATAACTTTTTGTCCAATGGAATAAAGCAGTCGCATCTAAGATGCGATCTTGATGAGAGCACTGGAAGCTATACTTCGCTGCATTTCTTTTAAGGTTTGTTCCAATACCATCACATGCTCCTTTACCATGAGCAGTAGGATGAAAATGCCACTCAGCTGGCATTCCAAAATCTTTTTCATGGGCCATAAGATTTGCCAAGCTACCTTTGTTTTTAAAATGCTGACGAGCTCCGTCCGAAACGTAGTATACCTTCTTTACTGTAAATTTAGATTTTAGAAATTTTAGCATACTCTTCTGGTACTCAAAAACTGCAACGGTATCATGTTTTAAATCATCGGATATGATTGCCATACTTTTGTGTTCCAGTTTTTCATCTTTCATGTAGTAAATAACTACTGTGAATATAGTTGCTTGGTCGTTATTGAAGTGGAATCCTGAAGAACATATTTATAGTTTTCTGCGAAATCATATGAAATAACGAATTCACCAGATTTCAAATGTATCTTCAAATCCTTGAAGCATGGGTGTTGCTCCTTGACTAAAAAGTCATGGTTTCTAACGTTTAGCAATCCTGTACACATTTCTTCCACAAAATCATCCACATTTAAAATGATTGTTTTCAATGTGCATCTGTCAGTCTGAATCCAAGAATCAAATTTGACCTCCTCTATATATTCTCGATCTAAAGAGTTGATTAAATTTTCTTTGATGAATGTGGTTTTAGGGCAATTGGTACATTCACCTAAATGGCAAGAAGTTGTTGCATTAGGACACATAGTCAATTTAAGGCAATCGCGGTAATCGTGCAAATCTTCTGCCGAATCATCTGTTAAATACTTTAAGTTGATTTCCTTCAACATCAGTTTAACATTTTCATGGTAAATGCAAACACTTATTGTGTGAGTTCCGCTGCTTTCTGCCAAAACGCAATGTTGCGACCAAAAATCTCTTAAAGGAAAAATCCTAAGCTTTCTTATGAAAAAAAAAATAAAATAAAAAAATTCCCTTTTTGAAAAAAAGGGCAAAAAATGCTTTAATTTAGCAAAAAAAAAGTCTACAATTTTTTTTTTTTTTAAGAATTTTTTTCCGAAATATTGAAGAAATAGCTATCTAAACTCTTTGGGAGAAAATTTTCTAAGAACAATAGGTAATAAGTTACATGGATGAGAAAAAACACCTGTTTGGCCAAAATGTCAAATTTTGATCCCCTCTAACTCAGAGACGTCTGGACCGATCTTGTTGAAAAATTGTGCCTAAACTACTATCCAATGGGATTAACCTTGGTGCAAATTTCATTCCGATGGAAGACATCGGTTTCAAAAGTTGGTACACTTGACATGAAATCCCCCATATGTATTTATACAATAAATGAAAATTTGTCTGGCACTGGCTGGATTTAATATTTAACTTTTAGTTTTTAGATTTGAATAACTTATTGTTAGTTCACAAAACTATGTGAAGGTTAAGCACGGTTACCATTAACTTGGACGGTTACTCTTTATCATATGAACCCAAAAAAAGCGGCCAAATTCGTATCGAATTTTAAGACTGAAAAATAATTTTTTTTTTATATTTTTTTTTTCTTTATTTTTTAATAAAATGTTTAACTAAAAAAAAATTTTGTTTATTTTTTACTTTAAAAATCGATTAGCTAAAAATTTGTTAAAAAAAATTGTTCGGCGATTCGACGAAGAGTAACTTTAATGTACTAAAATGAAGAGTAACCTTCCAGGGTTAATACAGTTACTTAACCTTTAAGTTATAACACTATTAAAATAATAGCTAATTGACTTTTTTATCAGCACTTGTTATAGCTTCGTATTTATTTATTTTTTCATAGAAAAAAATAACTTCTATGTGAAAATTTTAATTTTTTTCTACTATTGGAGTAGCCCTTCTATTTCTTGGTCATGCGTAAACGAGAAAATAAATGGGTTAAACCGTACTATAATTAAACACCTGTTATTCGTCTATGACAAATGTAAGTAGGTTGAGTCATTAAAATCTTCTGAAAAAACGCAAGGTTTTATTTTGTTTTTATTAGCAGTATTTTTAAATTTGCGCCTTTAATTTAAATAAATTTCTCTTGGTTTCTAACAACATTTTTAATTGACTAAGATTGTTGATATAGAACGTAAATATCAAACCAACTCTGTCGCATACTGTAGACATGTTCCCAGCATTAAAGAAAGTATCGCCGGCGGCACCAAAACTGCATCGATCCGCACAAATTGTACCTCTGGACACGTGGAGTATAATATTGTATACATCCTCATAAAAAAATGCTAGAAGCACTACGACCGGAACAAAAAATAAAATACAGTTGTCACACATAAGAAACAAAAATTTTGAATAACAACAACAACGAAAACTACATGGAAAAATCATACTTCATATCATATCATAAATATTGGGAGGTATTGAACAAATTTCGATAATTTTAAGTAGAAACCTGCTTAGAGTATCAGTGAATACTTTTTACTAAAAACGAGTAACTCTTATCGTGATCCAAAGATGGATAGATGGACATTACTGTATCAACTCCGCTTTTTATAATGATAAAGAATTTAACGAAGTATTACAAACAGAATGACAAACTTAAATATACCGTCTAAACTAGAGTGCTCCTTGAAAAAATTAGTATGCGTTTTTGGGTATAGGCGGGGTCCAGTTTGTCACCTTTCCATATTAAGCTAATATATGTGAAGTTTGGGGGCAATCGGATGAAGAAAATTCGCGCCGGAAATCAATTGAAAATTTCAAGTGTGTTTATATGGGGAAAACATGACTTTTTTGATATTTTACGAAAATTTCGTTTTATATCTAAATTATTCCGACAAGTTGTTGTTAGAATCAGGATCAATATTAAATTATCTATTCAAAAAATTATAAAAATTCAAAATCGAGTAAAAACTCGCTAAGAAATAGCAAATGCCCCAGACCACTATTGTGCAAAAAAAAAAAACTAGGTCATGAAATTTTATGGCATTTTTTAAATTTTGAGAAATTGATTAAAGCAATAATTTTTTTTGTCTCTATACTTACAAGTAATCAGATACGAGGTATTGGTTTATTACCACGTTGTTAACCTATTGCGCATTGAGACCGAAAATTGGAAATTTTTTTGATAAAATTTTGAAAACTCCTATTTCAAGTTTTAAAAAATTTACTTAAACAAGATTTAAAAAAATGGATCTGACACTTTTTTTTGTTAAGTACATGTTGCAGATAACTGTGTGAATTTTTGAGTAAATTTTTTGACAAGGATTTTATTTTTTCGAATTTTGAGAAAAAATGGATTTTTGTAAAATATCCTGTAAATGTACTCTTTCTAAATATTTTGCATCAAAAATGCATCACTTTTCTTCTTTTAAATGTAAAATTTCATCCTACTAGCCTAGGGTTTCGGAAAAAAATAATATGACCTCATTAGTCCTTTTTTAATTGGGGTCACATATGACCCAAAACTAATAAAAGACAATTTATTAAAATAAAATAAATTATTTTGTAAGTGCTGTTGAATTTTTAGATACGACGCTTAAAATATAATAGCCAAGTGTATAGAGCTTCCATTCTTAAAATTTGGGATAAAAACGAGAACGTTAACCCATTATTTGCCAAGGCCAGCTTTGGATTTTAAGATATTTTTAAATAAAAATTACCGAAAACGAGTTTTTCTATTTAACGCGATGAAACCACTTTTAAGAATGGAAGAATAATAATTCGGTTAATTTTTATTTATGTAACCCTTCAGTGCTCCTGGCATCAAAATAATCCATTGTGATATATCTCTGGTGAAATTGTCTGCTTCTTCCTCGCGAATATAAATTTAAACAACTTTTAACCAATTTTATTATAAAAGTATGAGCTTTTGCGGTGATTCGTGACCGTGATAAGACATGGGTCTTTCACTTCACACCTGAGACAAAGTGTGGTGATGTAACCCACCTACTTATTTGTTTTTATATTTATTTGTTTACTTTATGTACATGCACATGTTTATTTGTTTACTTTCAGCACATGCACATGTTTATTGGTTTATTTATATAAATTTGTTTCTATTTTAGTTACTCATGCATTTCTTTTCACACATTCCATACATACCAGAAAGGGTCATATTTCGAAACAATAAATTATTGGGTCACTTAGTGTAATTGTATTCCACTTGAAGCAAAGTGACAAATTTGTAAAGATTCAAATTGTGCCAACGAACTTCAACTGAGTTGAAGAATAATCAATAGGAATGTCACTAAATTTTTTAGGAGAAAAATTTGGGTTGATTTTTGAATGTAAACTTATTGGACAGTTGAGTCCAATGTTCAAAACTCAATGCAAAGGAAATATGAATTATAGTATGTGTGTGAAGAATGTCATACATTGAAAAGAGATGACTAGTTATTAAATTAAGTAGGAATTATTAAATTGTTAGCATACAAAAGACCAACATTTTTGTAAAATAAAGAAGAATCAACTTGTAACCTTAAAAGAGAGTTGTTTCACTGGCATAATCTGCCAACGGGTAAAAATACTGGCATTATACTGCCAAAGTGCAATACACTGAAATAAGTGCATCTAGCGTGGACGCAAGAACTGCTTTGAGGAAAGCATATGACAAAATTCCTCCTAAGACTGGCCCGGTTCTAACTATATGAATATAGATCAATCGTATACTATATATATAGATCCACTTATACTATTGGCGATCTACGTATGCTATAAAAGAACAGGTTAAAATAGTGGATAAAAATGAGAGGACAGTTCTTTGTGTAGGCAAGGTTTTAGTGTCAGGATTTTTGGATCCGCGTAAAATAATTTTTATTAATTATCTTCAAAACTGAAAAATAATCAACGGCGACTGAAACGACAACTTATTAAAACGTTTAAATGTTGAAATTGAGGAAAAAGGCCGCGCCAGTTCACGCATCCATTATTCCGATGGCTAAAATCAATTAATAAAATCACCAACATCCAAGTGGCGGTGAAGCAATGTCTCTTGTACTAATCAATTATTTTATGAATACAAATTTTTTAT
This sequence comes from Cordilura impudica, assembly GCA_963682025.1. Lineage (NCBI taxonomy): Eukaryota > Metazoa > Arthropoda > Insecta > Diptera > Scathophagidae > Cordilura > Cordilura impudica. The sequence continues at coordinate 60,060,625 of OY821518.1, read as the reverse complement.
CATCACACCCTTTTTTTTGTAATACTCCTTATATTTTACATCAAAAAATTCTTATTACGCTGTAAAAATTAAAGAGATGGGTATAAATTATATAAAGAGTATAATATATTGCTTAGTATTTTACGATTGATTAGATTGTTTTTTTTTATGAAAGTTAAAAAAGGAAGGTTATTTGGTTTTAGCATGCTGCTAAATATATCACATACACTCGTATTTAAAATTTTTGATCATCTGCTTTAAAGTGAAACCTAAGACAACTGTATTTTGTTACGATTTTTTTTTATTGTTACAATTTTATTTATCAAAGCATTTTGTAAATGTATTATCATATAAAATTGGTATATTTTTTTTTCTAGCATGGTAGAAAATTTAAAATTCACAGGTTGGGAACTTAGCTTAACGAGTATATATGCAAAATGTATGTATGTCAGGGCATAAATAATGCAAATACATATAAAAAAAAAACAAAAGAACCAAACTCATTAATCTCATTTTATTGCATTATATGGTAATAGTTTTGTCTTACTTTAACAAGTATGACCATTATAATTCTTTACTGACTTTGAATTCACCTTTAAGATCATCACATAATATAGAAGGTCTAACCAAAAGCCACAATTTCTTTTACTATCATTTATAGTGTGAATATTGAAGTGAAAGGTTGAAAAAAATTTAAATTGAACAGTGTAATGTTAGCAAAAATTTTGTGATTGAAAAAGTAGTTAAAACGTTGCTGCTAAATATAATAAAAAAATTAGTTATACCAAATAAGGCGATAAGTTACAACTGGAACTGTGTGTCTCAACGCCACACTTCAGTAACCAGTCTCCCGGTTTCGGAAACCATTTTACCTTCTTAAATTTTCACGGAAAATACTTTAACGGACAGGAGTTCTGTGCTCTGCATTTCTGTACATTTTACTTCCAACGTGGTCGAAAACCTCATGTGGTCAAAACCTACACGCGGCGGTAAGAGACTCACACAACACCACAAAACCAACATCGAAGATCTGACATTCATAAGACGAAAGGAATATGTGAAAATATTTTCTAATAATTAGTAACTATTAGCATATGTAAAAATTTTAAACTTCAAAACTTCTTAAGCCTTAAAACCTAAAATCTTAAAAGGATCTATGAAAGTGATGTATTATAATAGATTTCAATGGCGTATATAAAAATATAATTATGAATTTAAAATAGTAAATTGCCGATTTCACATAAAAAAAAAAAAAAAAAAAAAAATTTATTTAAATAATTATTATAATCCTGATTATAATGCTACATTTTTCGTATACATATGACATATAGTTTTTTTTTTATGTTACTTAAAATCAAAACTTTCCTTTAACTATAAAGTAATTTTACCAACATTTTTCCTTTGGGTGTTTTGTACCAATATCTCAACAAAAAGAATGTAAAAATTTTTTTTTTGTTAAACTTGTAATCCTAATCATGTTAATATTTAAAATTATTTTGTTTTAATTATTATTATATTTCTATACCATTGTTCACAATACCTATAAATTCTCCTTTCTTTTTATGAGAGTATACCAATAAACAACAACACGTCGATTTGCTGGGCCCATCAATTGAGACAGTCGCAAATATGAAATATTAAATCTCTTCATTATTGTAAGTAATGATCCACTTTATATATTCTATTTTTATTTTGTAAAACTAGCTTTACCCTCTTTATTGGTTCAGTTTCACTTCGTTCCTTTTTGTATGTTAAGATTTGTCCAAATTAAAATTGTACAAACAATGAATTAGTAATATACGAACAATGAATACGTTATGTTCCATTATAGCAGTAAGCATACTATTAAGCTCCATTTGTTCTTACATATAAATCATTTATATGAATTTTAATTTTAATAAAATTAAATTTTGAATTATTATTACAAAAAAAAAAAAAATGAATCTTTAAGAAATTTACAATAAGGGAATGATAGGAGGTATTAAATGTAAGTATACGTAAATATCAGTCGTGCTTCTATTAGGGACAGTGTAACAATTTAGGGTATTTCAACTGTCATGGTGTCTGACATTTTGTTGGTCAAGCGGGAGGAAAAAAATGTACCCCTTCATGGCAAATCACCTCGTCATGTTTTTTTTTTTTTTTTTTTAATTTGTATATGTTTATTCTATTCTATTCAGTTTTCTCTTGTATTTTGCACACTGGTTGGTAGTTCTAGGCAAACAGTGTGTTATATGCGTATGTACCAAAATATGAGATAAGAGCCAATTTCTACCAACTATAAAGCTAGCCGAAATATCTTTTTTTTTATGCCACTTATCCGAATATTTTGTATTGCTAGAAAAAAATTCTAGCCGGCACATAACATATATGGCGCCCAACGTGGGGCTCACGATAGCTTTAAATATGACATTTCAAAATCTTAGAATATTTCAAATACAAATTCGTTTTCGTTGGTTAAACAGAACTTCATAACATTAACACCAAATGTATAATTCATTTATAAAAGTCTTTGTTATTGATTCAATTAACTTCAATCAAATCGCGATATAGAAGCTTATATGTTTAAAAGAAATTTAACCACATACATATTCAAGGTCTTTCACTTGTATCTTTTAGTCCAAATTCAGAAAGTCAAAATTTTTGTTTTTGTTGCATAGATCATCAAAGCATTGTGTCGCAAAAGTTATTCAAGTCCAGTACAGATCGATTATATAAAGTCTGCAATGTTGCGGTTTAACTATCTGCGACACATGATTTATATACTCTATATATATCACATGAAAAGTAGGTCCGATATTTTGTTCAAAGCAGAATACGTTGCACTTTTTATAAAAAGCACAACTGATATCATATACGTATATACATTTTTGTTTTCTTATCATTCCCAAATAATCTAAATAAAATTATTTACATTAACCCTCATAATTAATAATTAAACACAATATTATTTTATACACTTTTATCATTGTCAACAACTTTCGTGACATCAACTAACTTATAATTAAAGTCTATGCATGCATACTTTACTGGCAAATATTTTATTAGTTGTAATTCCTTAATTCCAACTATAAAAAGTTACACTTTTTCTATTCTTTTTTAAAATTAATTTTGATAATTGATTTTTTTTTGTTCCTTTCGTTATGAATACGCGAAATTCTTCTCGTGGGACAATAAGTAAAGATAGTTCTTTTAATCGAGGTCGCGGGAGTAGAAACTTATCAGCTTCACGAAATAACATTTCAATTGCATTAAAAGATCCCCCAACTACACCAAGATCTAAAGTTGTCCATTCTCCAACACTTAACAGAACACCAAGTTCTACCAGTTTACCTTCTTCTTCACGTTTTGAAGATATACGAATAATGGATAACCCAAGCTTATCATTAGACGCTCCAATTTTCCAGCCAGAAGGCGCTGGCGCCGTAAATACAGCTATTATTAGTCAATTTGAGTTTCCTGCTGATACTAATCCAATTAATGAATCTCGTTTTGAACTTCCCTCTGGTCCGTCCAGTAACAATAATACGAATGCAAATTCTAATTCAACTACACCATTCGATTCTCTTATAACATTTATGGAACAATCTATGAGAAATACTCAAGAAGAGTTTAGAAGAGAACTCAGTTCAATTAAAAATAGTATTTCTCAGATGGGTAATATAAACCCTTTGCATACAAACAGGACAGGAAGAATTTTACAACAAACACCTTCTTCAGATTTTAATAATTTTTCTGACAGTCAAAATAGGTCATATACAAACAACGATCATATAAATTTAGAGAAGTGGAAAGTTTCTTACGATGGAACCGGATCTGTATCAGACTTTCTCTTTAAAGTAGAAACACTGTGCACCAGAACCAAGTGCTCCAATGAACATATACTTTCAAACTTTCATGTTCTTTTGGATGGTCGTGCGGAAAAATGGTACTGGCTTTTCATGAAACAACACCCGAATGTTACATTTGCAATGTTGCGTCATTCGATTACCGGAGAATTTGGTCAATTAGAGTCTGATCACGATATTTTACTTAAAATCTCATTGCGAAAACAACAGCATAAAGAAACATATGATGATTTCCACACATCAATTGTTTCAATGAACCTTAGGCTTAAAAATCCTTTACCCGATAGTACACTAATAGACATTTTAAAGAAAAATTTAAATATAAATTTCTGGTAAGTAGTTCTGAATCTCGAAGTTTGAATGATTTTCGAGATATAGTCAGAAAAGCTGAAAAGGTTTTGCGGGATACAAAGTTTCAAAATCCAAATATTGGACCGTCTCGAAATGTTAATGAAATCGAAACATTAAGCGAAGAACTTGATAATTCTGAGACAATTGACCCCCAAATTGAAGCTCTTCAAGCTTACAAGAGGAAAGTAGCAAATGATTACTCTAACATAAAATGTTGGAACTGTTTGTCCTACGGACACTCGTACATTTACTGTACGGAAGAAATTAAAAAACCGTTTTGTTTTAAATGCGGACAAAAGGCCGTCTTGACACCAACGTGTCCAAACAAACATGGTTTTCAGGGAAACCAGAAAATGGGCGATCTGGCTACCGGGGACACTCGTCCATCCCAGCAAACCCCGAGTTTAAATTAGAATGCAATGTGGATGATGAACTAGAACTTGATAATAGTTCCCCAATGTTACCACAAAAATTAAAAGCAAGTAAAATCTTACTCAAAGAAACTTCTACTCAAAAAATCGATACATGTGATTCTTCACGCAAAAAGAAAAAAATTAATCTGACTATTCCCAAACAGCCTTACAGTTTATTTAGGAAACCCGCTGTTACTCGTAAGATAATGAAATGCCGTTTAAGATTTAAAAAACGTAAATATTTTCGTAAACTCCTAGAATCAACCATCATTCATGGATCTGACGAAAGACCTTTTGCCAAAGTCAAAGTTTTCAATGATTCTTTAATTGGTTTACTCGATTCTGGGGCAAATGTTTCCATTTTAGGAAAAGATTGTACATTATTTGTTGAAAGAAATAATATTTCGTATAAATCCTTAAACTCTTCGATAAAAACAGCCAATGGAGAAAAACAAAAGGTTATTGGTTTTTGTACCTTACCAATACATTTTAAAAATGTAACCAAGGATATTGACTTTTATTTAGTACCTTCTTTAAGTCAAGAAGCGTACTTTGGTATTAACTTTTGGCAGGAGTTTGCATTAGCACCAGATATAATCAAGCCTTTTTTTTCTAATGTTTCCGAATTATTGTCTGATTCAAATTTAGATGGAAATGTTCATGATTTGACCCCCGATGAAAACTTAGTCTTTGAAAAAGTAATTACAGAATTTCCTTCCTATGAAAAATTCGGTTTAGGTTGTACAAACTTGCTGGAACATATTATCGACACGGGAGACGCTACCCCAATTAAATGCAGGCATTACCCTTTATCCCCACCAAGACAAGAAGAAGCTTTTAACGAAATACAAAGGCTACTTAATATGGGCGTTATTGAAGAATCCAATTCCCCTTGGTGCTCCCCTGTCGTATTAGTTAGGAAACCTGGAAAGGTACGCTTGTGCATAGATTCGAGGAAATTAAATGCGGTAACAAAAAAGGATTCCTATCCACTACCGCACATAAACGGGTTGCTTAGTAGGCTGAAAGACACCTTCTTTATAAGCGGGATAGATTTAAAGGATGCCTTTTTACAAATTCGACTTTCTGAAACTTCCAAAGAGAAAACGGCCTTTGTTGTGCCTGGGAAGCCATTATATCAATATAAATATATGCCTTTCGGACTTTGCAATGGCCCCCAAACCATGAGCCGCCTCATGGATAAAGTCATTCCTTCAAGGTTAAGGGAAAATGTATTTATATACCTCGATGACTTACTTGTTTGTAGTCCAAATTTTAAAGAACACATAAAACTTTTGTCAGAAGTAGCTTCTTGCCTGAAGACCGCTAAACTAACAATTAATGTTAGCAAAAGTAAATTTTGTCAAAAACAAATTAAATATTTGGGTTACATTGTTGGTAACGGTTGCCTTAAAGTTGATCCAGATAAGGTCGAGTCAATCCGTATGTTTCCCCTACCCAAAACACCAAAACAGGTGCGCAGGTTCGTGGGTATGGCCAATTGGTACAGGAGTTTTATAAATAATTTCTCAGATCTTGCCGGTCCCTTAACAGATTGTTTAAAGAAGTCCAACAAACCTTTTTTATTGAGCGAACTGGCAAAGATATCTTTTGAAAAGCTAAAAGAGGCTCTTTCCACCGCTCCTGTTTTGATACAGCCAAATTTTGGAAAGGAATTTATAATTCAATGCGACGCTTCTGTTGTTGGCGTAGGTGGAGTATTATTACAATTCGATGATCAAGGCAAGGAACACCCGATTGCGTATGTCTCTCAGAAATTAAATAAATCTCAACGAAATTATACAGTAACAGAGCTTGAGTGCATGGCTGCCATTGTCTGTGTTAACAAATTCAGACCGTATATAGAAGGATTAGCCTTTCGGATTATTACGGACCACTCATCATTAAAGTGGCTAATGTCCCAAAAGGATTTAAGTGGACGCCTGGCTCGTTGGAGCTTAAAATTACAGCGTTACGACTTTAAGATCGAACATCGCAAGGGCGCATTAAATGTAGTCCCTGATTGCCTGTCCAGAATAGACGTGGATGAAATATCTTTAGCTGATATTCCACTTGAAGTTGATTTATCTTCTCCAGAGTTTAATGAAGTTGATTATGTGAATCTGAAGAAAAGCATTATAGAAAACAAAGGATCCCTTCCAGACCTTTGTATTATAGACAATTTACTATATAAGCGTATAAAATTTAGAGAAGGTGCTGAAGATGAGGAAGATAGCCTATGGCGTCTTTGGATACCGAAGTCCCTAGTAGATGTCGTTATAAAATCAGCTCATGACTCGGTGAATTCGTGCCATGGTGGCTTAGCCAAAACCGTATCAAGAATACGACAAAAATATTTTTGGCCTACCATGGTCAATGACGTTAAATCATACATAACAAATTGTGATTTGTGTAAGTGTGTCAAATCAACAAATCAAATATCCAAACCTCTCATGGGTAATCAATTTAAAACCAATCGACCATTTGAAAGATTCTACTGCGACTTTCTGGGACCATATCCTTTTACAAAAGCAAAAAATTCAGTAATATTTATATGTCTAGACCACCTTACAAAATTTGTATTTTTAAAGTCATTTAAAGCAGCAACAGCTTCCAATGTTATTTTATTCTTCCAAAATGAAATATTTCCTACATTTGGAGTGCCTAGATATATCCACAGCGACAATGCCAAACAATTTGTCTCGAAAGAAATGAAGGATTTCTTTAAACTCTATGAAATTGCACACATAACTACAGGTTTTTATGCTCCACATTCAAATGCATCTGAACGCACAAATCGTGAAATTGTAACAAAATTAAGATGTTTTTTGCAGAACCATAAAGACCATAAAGATTGGGATAGATATATACCTCAAATTTTATCTATACTTAGGAGTGATTACCATTCTTCAATAAAATGCTCCCCTTATTATGCCACATTTGGGCAAAATATGGTTCAACATGCTTCTGCTTATAAAATCTTGGAAAAATCCGGGTGTATATCTGGAGAAGATTTCAGTATTTTACATAACGCCGACAGATTATTGAAGGTTCGGGAGGAAATTCGTAAAAATCTCAACATTGCACATGAAAAAGCAAGTAAAACTTACAATCTTAGAAGCAGACCGATTGAATTTAGACAAAATCAAATTGTGTTTAGGAAAAATCATATCCTTAGTAATAAGAATAAAAATATAACCAGAAAATTCATGCCAAAATTCATTAAATGCAAAATAAGAAACAAAGTTGGCAATAATTTATATGACATCGAAGATTTAAAAGGAAATTACATCGGGAAATTCCATACTTCAGATTTGAAACCATAATTGCCCGGCTATTCGTGGGTCGTGCCACACATTTTTATTTTTATTGTAAATAGTCATAAACTGCATTGCTATTCTTGGGTCTGCCACATTATTTCCTTTAATAGCCTATACTCCATAATATATATCTCATTCAGAGAATTTTAGACATTAATAGTATTACAAACATCGTTCAGCTTGCAATAAATACCTAAACCAAGCTATAGTTTTAAATATAATCATCGAAGAATAAACTCTCAAATAGTCCACATTTATATATATATATTTTCCCTAAAATAAAAATAGAATCGGTCTCCTGTTCGTCTTCGGTGTCAACCTCAGAGCGAAGCAGTTTTGTTACGATTTTTTTTTATTGTTACAATTTTATTTATCAAAGCATTTTGTAAATGTGTTATCATATAAAATTGGTATATTTTTTTTTCTAGCATGGTAGAAAATTTAAAATTCACAGGTTGGGAACTTAGCTTAACGAGTATATATGCAAAATGTATGTATGTCAGGGCATAAATAATGCAAATATATATAAAAAAAAAAAAAACAAAAGAACCAAACTCATTAATCTCATTTTATTGCATTATATGGTAATAGTTTTGTCTTACTTTAACAAGTATGACCATTATAATTCTTTACTGACTTTGAATTCACCTTTAAGATCATCACATAATATAGAAGGTCTAACCAAAAGCCACAATTTCTTTTACTATCATTTATAGTGTGAATATTGAAGTGAAAGGTTGAAAAAAATTTAAATTGAACAGTGTAATGTTAGCAAAAAATTTGTGATTGAAAAAGTAGTTAAAACGTTGCTGCTAAATATAATAAAAAAATTAGTTATACCAAATAAGGCGATAAGTTACAACTGGAACTGTGTGTCCCAACGCCACACTTCAGTAACCAGTCTCCCGGTTTCGGAAACCATTTTACCTTCTTAAATTTTCACGGAAAATACTTTAACGGACAGGAGTTCTGTGCTCTGCATTTCTGTACATTTTACTTCCAACGTGGTCGAAAACCTCATGTGGTCAAAACCTACACGCGGCGGTAAGAGACTCACACAACACCACAAAACCAACATCGAAGATCTGACATTCATAAGACGAAAGGAATATGTGAAAATATTTTCTAATAATTAGTAACTATTAGCATATGTAAAAATTTTAAATTTCAAAACTTCTTAAGCCTTAAAACCTAAAATCTTAAAAGGATCTATGAAAGTGATGTATTATAATAGATTTCAATGGCGTATATAAAAATATAATTATGAATTTAAAATAGTAAATTGCCGATTTCACATAAAAAAAAAAAAAAAATAAAAATTTATTTAAATAATTATTATAATCCTGATTATAATGCTACATTTTTCGTATACATATGACATATAGTTTTTTTTTTATGTTACTTAAAATCAAAACTTTCCTTTAACTATAAATTAATTTTACCAACATTTTTCCTTTGGGTGTTTTGTACCAATATCTCAACAAAAAGAATGTAAAAATTTTTTTTTTGTTAAACTTGTAATCCTAATCATGTTAATATTTAAAATTATTTTGTTTTAATTATTATTATATTTCTATACCATTATTCACAATACCTATAAATTCTCCTTTCTTTTTATGAGAGTATACCAATAAACAACAACACGTCGATTTGCTGGGCCCATCAATTGAGACAGTCGCAAATATGAAATATTAAATCTCTTCATTATTGTAAGTAATGATCCACTTTATATATTCTATTTTTATTTTGTAAAACTAGCTTTACCCTCTTTATTGGTTCAGTTTCACTTCGTTCCTTTTTGTATGTTAAGATTTGTCCAAATTAAAATTGTACAAACAATGAATTAGTAATATACGAACAATGAATACGTTATGTTCCATTATAGCAGTAAGCATACTATTAAGCTCCATTTGTTCTTACATATAAATCATTTATATGAATTTTAATTTTAATAAAATTAAATTTTGAATTATTATTACAAAAAAAAAAAAAATGAATCTTTAAGAAATTTACAATAAGGGAATGATAGGAGGTATTAAATGTAAGTATACGTAAATATCAGTCGTGCTTCTATTAGGGACAGTGTAACAATTTAGGGTATTTCAACTGTCATGGTGTCTGACATTTTGTTGGTCAAGCGGGAGGAAAAAAATGTACCCCTTCATGGCAAATCACCTCGTCATGTTTTTTTTTTTTTTTTTTTAATTTGTATATGTTTATTCTATTCTATTCAGTTTTCTCTTGTATTTTGCACACTGGTTGGTAGTTCTAGGCAAACAGTGTGTTATATGCGTATGTACCAAAATATGAGATAAGAGCCAATTTCTACCAACTATAAAGCTAGCCGAAATATCTTTTTTTTTATGCCACTTATCCGAATATTTTGTATTGCTAGAAAAAAATTCTAGCCGGCACATAACAATTTATAAATCAATTATCAGTAAATCAATATTTCATCAGTAACAACTGTATCAAATGTTCATATATTTTTATACCCTATGCCGCTATGTGGTGAGGATATACATGTTTATTCATAGTCTCAAGGGCTGATTTCCAATATTCGGTATATTAACATTTTCATATTTACTACCCACAAATTAGTAGCAAACAACACAACAATTTTTTTTCTATATCGCATTATTACCTTAGGAAAGTTCGATCCAAGATCCAGAATCTCTCGAAACTCATAGCACAGGTTTTGCAGGGTCTGACGCGGTTGTAATTTTCGTAATTGTTTTTTTTTATTATTTCTGAAGTTACACTTCAAATTTCCACTCTCCTTATTTCCTTAGTAATTACCAATCGTTCTGGAGAATATTGAGATAAACCATTGATGTAAAAACATGTTATACCTAGAGTCGATGTATCCTAAAATTTTAACCTTGAATTGTATACAGAATAAGCATTCAATAAAAGGAAATCTTCAGATTTAGAAACAGTTTTATAAAATATACAGAAAACAAGACTTTTTTTTGAGGGTGGGATGAGATCGTAATGATATCAAAAACCATAAAATGTTTTCATCCAGATATTTTATCACGTTCTGAGTCAATCTAAAGATGTTCGTCCATCCCATTTTCTTTATGTGTGTGTCAATTGGGGAGCAAACCACTGACATAGAATGAATCCTATTGAATTTGGTAGAATTTACTTGATATGTATACAAATGTTATATAAGAAACTTAAGATCGTCTTCCCAACAGTTTTAAACAAATTCACCGATGGTCTTCTGGACTACCCTAAATGTTAATACAGCAAGTATTTCAATCTGCACACAAAACTCAACCATATAAGACATTGCTAAAATCGCCAAATCCCCTTTCAGTTGCTTACAGAAACGAACGTCACTATTAAACCAATGAGGATATTCGCATGGAATTTGAAACAAATATCAAAGACAACACTAACTCATAAAGCCGCCAAATTTATATTGCAAGCTTCTCTTTTAATTAGTTCACGGTATTATTTTCAGTGGTATCAAACCGCAGATCTAACTTATAATACATAATGACAAAATGCACAAAACTTCGTATCTAATGTTTGAAATTTGACAACTTCATACTAAAATTGATAAGGTTATTTAAATATTCATTTACTCGAAAGCATTGATATTAACCGTACTCCTAGCTCGGAAAAAAACTTCATAATCCTACATTTGCGCAATTTTCTACATCTTGTAGTTCTTATGAAAATAGGTTTATTTTGTAAACAAAAAAAGAATTTTTTTGAAGTAAAAATCTATTTTATGTATGTCTTTACATATAAAATAATGAATAAAGTATAGTTCAGCAGCGCAAATGATTTTTTCTAAAAGCTTTTGCGTTATTTTCTTCACGTATCTACACAATCTCTCAATTGTTTTGGAACGCATGAGGCAGAGCTTAGTTCAGGTACATTTGACCGCACAGAAGTAGAACGTTGACTTCGTTTTCTCTGCGATATGTACGATTGAGACAGAGCCAGTCCCAGGTCACAAAAAATCCAACGAGGCTTCGCATTTTTTTGTGTTTTTCGGGCCAATAAGGGTTAATTCTATGAAACTATTATATTAAGTTCAATAAATAGTTGATGAAATGGTATACTAAGATCGAACTACATATGTTAATATGTTAATCAGTTACTAAATACAACCATTGACCACCTGTTAGACCTGTTAGTTTTTCATTTATAATTATATCAAGAAATCATTTTTTTGAACTGTGTCAACTTCACCGTTTATACGGTGGTAAATCGATACTATTTCCGGTAGATTCCGTCCAACAGTCTCGAATTTTGGTATCTAGTGAAGGGAACTCTGTAGAGTGTATTTATTTTTTCTCCCAAAAAAGATAACAAGGCATATGGGAATGTTCACTGCAAAAGTGGAGCCATTTTGGTGGAATCGAGCACTTGCTCTTATGCATTATTCCACAGAGTCAATAAAAAATATAAATATTGCATTGAGCATCATTTCAGGGGAAAAGCACCTTTCGAATGCTTGCCAAACAGTATTAGTCTATATGTTGTGATTCGGATTGTCCAGACAAGCGACAGAGCAAACACTTTCATTTTCCATCACATTATCCTTTATAATGAGTTCTTAATTTCACTGTCTTTATTTCTCTAATTTTATTCTATTCAGAGGGTCTATCTGTAATCCAGATACTTTCACAACGATATTCTTTTCTGTTTTTAATTATATTAAAAATAAAATATTTTTTTTATTGTTCAGGATTCTCATATTGATATATGGATGGGTATATTTAAATTAAGTTTTAGAAATGTGTATATCCTTAAAAGTTTAAAAAGGAGCAAATATAAAAAAAAAAAAAAAATAAATAAATAAGAAAATTATAGTCGGTCTAGATACGCTATCTCTTCGGCACAACTAATTGTATTAGCATAAACCAAATTTGAGTATTATTATTAATTTTTTTGGATTTAGATATGAAAAAGTTCAAGTCGGGTGCTATATTCATATGGGGACTAGGTCGAAAAATGGACCAATTCTGACCGAATTTGGTAAGTTCACTTATTTTTTGCAAAAATATATACAAACCACATTAGAGGAACATCTGTGCAATATTCTTGATTTTAGATATATTTAAGTGAAGTTCAGGAAGCAGCTCTATATGGGGCCTATGACTTGTCCTATAAGGATTATTTTTGGACCACTGATTACTGGATATAATAAACACATACAAACTTAATTTGACTGAGATCTATATGATAATTTGGATCATATGGCAATTTATGTCGATCTCATAGGGATCATTTGTATGGGGACTAGGTCTGAACATGGATGCGAATTTCAAGGTTTAAATGGACACATTAATGGACAGACGGACGGATGGACGGGCGGACATTGCAAAATCGACTCAGAAAGTGATTTTGAGTCAATCGGTATAATAAAAGATGTGTCTAGGTCAAATATTTTTGGTAGTTACAAACAACAGCACAAAGTCATTATACCCAAACCACATAGTGGTATAGGGTATAAAAACTGGGTACACAGTTTTTCTGCATACGATTTCTAGGGGTAAATAGTCTTGTTCAAGTCCAACAAGCACCGTCTAGTATTTTTGAATACTGCTTTATCGTTAAAAATTAACTTTTATTAATTTTAGAGTAATAATACATACGATTTTTTTTTTAAATCTTTTTTCATACTCTCTGTCTGTCTGTCTGTCTGTCTGTAGGGGGCCAACACCATTCCCACTTGTCCAATTGATCTGAAACTTGGCTCATAGTCACGCACAGTCACGAAGTGATCTAAATGTAATTTTCCCTCATCCGACCGATCTGAAACTTGGTCCACACACTTGCTGTGAAAAAAGATTAAGTTTGACTTAGTCACGCACAGTCAGGCGTAGTCACGCACAGTCACGGAGGAATTTAAAACAGATTTCCCTCATCCAATCAATCTGAAACTTGGTCGACAGACTTGCTGTAAAGAAACATTAAATTCGACATAGTCACGCACAGTCACGCATATCTCGCGCAGTCACGGAGTGATTTAAAACCCATTTCCACTTATACGATCAATCTGAAACTTGTTCAATAGACTTGCTGTGAAAAAAGATTAACTTTGATACAGTCACGCATAGTCACGCACAATCACGGAGTGATTTAAATCCCATTTCCATTCATGGGGCAACCCTGTTACCTATCATCCCATTTATCTGAAACTTGACCCATAGCCTTGTTGTGACTATAGATTAATTTTGGGGTAGTCACGCACAATCACGCATAGTCATGCACAGTCACGGAGTGATTTAAAACCCATTTACCCTTATCCGATCGATCTGAAACTTGGTCAGTAGTCTTGCTGTGAAAAAAGATTAACTTAGACATGGTCAGGCACAGTCACGCAGAGTCACGCACAGTCGCGGAGTGAACCCATTTTCCCTTATCAGATGCATCTGAAACTTGGTCGATAGTCTTGCTGTGAAAAAAGATTAACTCTGACATAGTCACGCACAGTCACGGAGTGATTTAAACCCCATTTCCCCTCATCCAATTAATCTGAAACTTGTTACACAGGCTTGTTCCTACCAAATATTAACTTAGAGATAGTCACGCATAGACACGGAGTGATAAAAATCCCATTTCCCTTCATCAAGTCAATCTGAATCTTGGTTCATAGACTTGTTGTGACCAAAGATTAATTTTGAAATAGTCACGCAAATTAATGAACAGTCACGAGAGATTCAAAACTCATATGCATAAGGAAAGAAAGAGTTTTAATAAAAATTTTGTTTTAATGGGTTAGATTATTTAGGACTTTATAATTGGAACTATAGGAATAAAATCAAAATAAGAGGGAATTTGTACATAAAGTTTTAATATAAATATTTTGGAAAAATATATTGGAAATTCTCGAAGATATAAAAGTGTAAAATTTGCAAAGCATATTATTTTCTTTGATATCCATGCTGATATAAACTGATGGATATAAATATCTAAATAAGTGTTTTGAAATTTGTATATACTTAAAACCAAAAAGAACTTTCGTACGTTGTTATATATGTCTCGATATATGTTATGGACGAACATCCATAATGCTAAAATAAAACTTCTATATTTTCAGCTGACAATGTTTATAAATTGATTAAAATTGTTGTTATTAATTTGTCGTATTCAAAATTTCAATTTTCTCTTTAGAAAGTGCAAAACCAAATAATGTTGTGCTAAAATTTTGCCGGTTGAAGAAAATTATGACAAAAGCTTTCAATTACAAAACTTTCACTGAAACTACAAAGTAGATATTGTGTATTTTATTTCTTAAGAAATTTCTAACAGAATTTTTTTATAACTGCATATAGAGACTTGAAATTAAAATAGAAAACAGCTATTATCACATTTTACAGTTTTTGGCTTTTAAAAACTTATATAAACTTGCACTAAAATGTTCAAATTAAAAGTTTCAATGTTATTTTTGTAGTACGATCATACAACCTAAATCTTAATTTCTGTTTTACAAATTTTAAACTTCCACTGTTATTTCCTAATTTATATGGTTTTGCTTTTGTTACTTAATTCCGGCTATTCTTATGATATCAATTTCCAACAACTTGGTTGCCAGTTTTGTGCTTTTAGAGTGTTTTTTTTTTTTTTTGTGCAAACTACTTTTATTAGATGTGAATATAACACAGCGGAAACCACATACATTTTGCCAACATAATGAAAGTTGCTTCTTCGTTTCTTTTTGCCAACCAAAGTCTAAAAAGAAACAAAAAATATATCTATATACCATCAAAATAAAGACATTTTATTGCTTGTAGTTGTTGTTAGAGCGGATATGTAACAAGTTGTATCTTTTTGTTGTTCAATTGTATGTACTTCCATATTGGGGTAGCACTTTTTTCAACTAATCAAAATAACGTACGATAAAATTTATTTCATAAATGTGCATATTAAAAGTTAAATTAGATTTGACTGTCCCAGCTTGCGAGTTTCTAACTCATATTTAAGTCAGGTTTTAATATGTTCCTCTAACATTTCTAGTGAAAAGTAATCTTTACAAATCCTTTTTATTAAATTTGGTTTTCAGTTAAATTGCACACATTTTTTTTGAGAAACATCTAAATTCTTCTCAATTTCTTCTTCATCCTGCATTTTAAGTTTTTTTTTTTTTTTTGGTTATAATAAAATTGTTTAAAATTTTGCGGAAATATAAACTTGATTGTTATGTTCACACAACATACTTTTCATGTATGAACATATCATCATATACATGCATATTGCATGCACGTTCATGTCTTCATATATTTTGGCCAAATATTGCATTTACAGATTGGAAGTTTTTTTTTTATTTGATATTATAACAAGAAGACAATGGTATCTCTAATGCACATTGTGCATTGTAGTGTAAAAATGACACCAGTAATGTAAAGTTATGAATCTGTAGCTCTATTTGTTATAATTTAAAGTTATATTGTGTGGAAGAAGTGAAATATATTTGAAATATGAAAGGTCAAGTTCGCGTATACTAAAGTTACCGCAATATGTTCAAGGCAATAATATAAAACAAAAAAAAGTAAGAAAATTATAGTCGGTCTAGACCGACTAAACGATACCCTATACCAAGCGTTTAGAGACCCTATCTCTCAGGCCCAACTAACTGGATATAGAAAATAAGCATAAACCAAATTTGAGTGGGATTTTTATTAATTTTTTCGGCTGCAGATATGAAAAAGTTCATATCGGATGCTATATCTGTATGGGGACTAGGCCCAAAAATGGACCGATCCTGACCATGTTTGATAAAGTCTCTTGTACTTTGCAAAAATATATACAAACAAAATTTGATAAGAATCAGTGCAATATTTCTGTTTTTTGATAGATTTAAGTGAAGATCTGGAAGCAGCTCTATATGGGGCCTACGACTAAGAGTTGTCCAATAGGAATCATTTTTGGACTACTGATTAATGGATGTAATTTATACACACAAACCCAATTTGACTAAGATTTGTATGATAATTTGGATCTTATGGCAATATATGTTGATTTCATAGGGGTCATTTGTATGGGGGCTAGGTCTGAACATGGACCGATTCTCAGCAGTTTCAATGGCCGATAAAAGAACAAATACCAAATTTCGTCAAAATATATTCATATTTGCGACCTGCAGTTTGATTACAAGCTTTACATGGACACACAGACGGACGGACATCGTTAAATCGAATCAGATGGTGATTCTTATTCGATCGGTATAATTAAAGAAGGGTGTAGGTCAAATATTTTTGGTTGTTACAAACAGCAGCACAAAGTCATTATACCCAAATCACATAGTGGTATAGGGTATAATAAATAAATATTCAATATAGGATTTGTAGTTATTTGTATATTTATATGTATGTTTGTATGTATGTATGTTGGTGTCCTTTATGGGAGACTATACCACTGGCCCGATCGTCTTGCAATTTTTACAGTAGGTAACTGACTATCCGGAAGGAACAACAAGCTATATCTTTTGGATTTTTAAAGTGGGCGTGGCACCTCCCATATACAAAAAAAAATTTTAACATCACATATCTGGAGCTCTCTTACGGCAAGAGTTCTGAAATTTTGTAGTAGTATATAAATAAAGTAATGCGAGATGCGGACTAAAAATAGGAGTGTTCAAACTAGTGGGCGTGGCACATCCTATAAATGGTAAATACATATCGTCATGTACATAGTGTGCTATGATGGCCAGAGTCTTGAAACTTTCTGCACATCAATTGATTGTTTATGTGAGTAGTCGTTCGGAATGATTTTAGTGGGCGTGGCACCACCCACACAAAATATATTATCTGCAGTACTATAAACCCGAGAGTCTCGAAACCCAATGTGAGTTCACGAGTGATGGTTGTGAGAAGTTATGTGAAATATCGGCGAGATAAATCCAGTGGACGTGGAACCTCCCATAAATGGTAAATCTTGAAACTTTCTGCGCATCAATCGGTTGCTAATGTGAAAATGGGTACGATTGGGTTAGTGGGCGTGGCACCGCCCATACAAAAAAAAAATTATCTGGAGTACTATAAACCCGACAGTCTTGAAACTACGTGTGAGTTCACGAATATTTAAGTTTTGTCACTTTTTAAAAATTCAGGCTTTCATCCAGCATATTTACCGCCTTCATTTGCTGCTTGTTTAGCCAATGCTGCAGGATTTTATTTTTTGCTTTGGAAAGAAATCGCATTGAGTAGAGATAGAAAACTTTTTCATCTTGAGTCTTCCATCGAAAAGAGGTACAAAAGCATGGTATTGAGCGGTGCCAGCGATTCTTTCTGTAGCATCAAATCTGCTCTTCGGTGTTTTCAATGTTTCCTCATGATCCTCTTTGCTACTAGAGACTATTTTATTTTCTCTACAATAACTCTTTGTGCAATGGAATAAAGCAGTCGCATTTAAGTTGCGATCTTGATGAGAGCACTGGACGCTATACATCGCTGCATTTCTTTTAAGGTTTGCCAAAATACCATCACCTGCTCCTTTACCATGAGCAGATGAAAATGCATTCGAAAATCGGTGTTATGAGCCATAAGATTTGCGAAGCTACTTTTGTTTTTAAAACGCTGACGAACTCCCCCCGAAGCGTAGTATGCTTTCTCTATTGTAGATTTAGATTTTAGATATTTTAGTAATATCTTCTGGTACTCATAAACTGCAACGGTATCATGTTTTAAATCGTCGGGTATGATTGCGTTACTTTTGTGTTCCGTTTTTTCATCTTTCATATAGTAAATAACTACTGTGAATATATTTGCTTGGTCGTTATTGAAGTGGAAAGCTTGTAAGGCATCCTGAAGAACATATTTATAGTTTTCTGCGAAATCATATGAAATAACGAATTCACCAGACTGCAAATGTATTTTCAAATCCTTGAAGAATGACAATTGCTCTTTGACTTAAAAGTCATGGGTTCTCAAGATTAGCAATCCTGTACACATTTCTTCCACAAAATCACCACTCTTTAAAGTTTTTGTTTCAATGTGCATCTGCCAGTCTGAACCCAAGATTCAAATTTGACCTTCTCTATATATTCTCGATCAAAAGAGTTGATTAAATTCTCTTTTATGAATGTGGTTTCCGGTCAATTGGAATATTCACCTAAGGCAATCGCGGTAATCGTGTAAATCTCCTGGCGAATCTCTGCATCATCAGTTTAAAATTTTCATGGTAAATGCAAGCGAATATTCTGTGAGTTTGAAAAACCGTTGTCTTTAGATGCAAAGCATTATTTTTTTTTTTTTTGTAGATATTATTTTGCAAAATTTTTTTATTTTTTTAAAACTTTTTTCCGAAAGATTGAAGAAATAGCTATCTAACCTATTTGGGAAAAATTTTGTTAAGAACAATAAGTAAAAAGTTACATGGATGAGAAAAAACACCTGCTTGGCCAAAATGTCATATTTAGACTCCCTCTATCTCAAAAAATTGTATCTAAACTACTATCCAATAAGACCAACCTTTGTGCGAACTTCATCCAGATCAGAAGACATCAGTTTCAAAAGTGGGACCACTGGAGATGAAAAGCCTCATAAAAAATAAAAATTAATTTGTTATTGAAGACTGCGATGAAGAAATAATTTCAAGTGAAGAAAATGCATCATTTAGAAATAATATAAACTTCACATTTGTTCTAAAGTACAATATAGTGTTATTTTTATACCCTATACCACTATGTGGTTTGGGTATAATGACTTTGTGCTGCTGTTTGTAACAACCAAAAATATTTGACATACACCCATCTTTAATTATACCGATCGAATCAGAATCACTATCTGATTCGATTTAACGATGTCCGTCCGTCCGTCCGTCCGTCCGTCTGTGTGTCCATGTAAAGCTTTTAATCATACTGCAGGTCGCAAATATGAATATATTTTGATGAAATTTGGTATTTAATGTTTTGTCGGCCATGGGATGAACGCTGTTGAAATTGGTGAGAATCGGTCCATGTTCAGACCTAGCCCCCATACAAATGACCCCTATGAAATCAACATATATTGCCATAAGATCCAAATTATCATACAAATCTTAGTCAAATTGGGTTTGTGTGTATATATTACATCCGTTAATCAGTAGTCCAAAAATGATCCCTATTGGACAACCCTTAGTCATAGGCCCCATATAGAGCTGCTTCCCGATCTTCACTTAAATCTGTCAAAAAACAAAAATATTGCACTGATTCTTCTCAAATTTTGTTTGTATATATTTTTGCAAAATACAAGAGACTTTACCAAACATGGTCAGGATCGGTCCATTTTTGGGCCTGGTCCCCATATAGATATAGCATCCGATATGAAATTTTTCATATCTGCAGCCGAAAAAATTAATAAAAGTCCCACTCAAATTTGATTTATGCTTATTTTCTATATCCAGTTAGTTGGGCCTGAAAGATAGGGTCTCTAAACGCATGGTATAGGGTATCGTATAGTCGGTCTAGACTACTTATAACACTTGTATGGATTTTAAAGCAATCGACCTTTTATCGATGTAAATACACGATTATTTTATTTTAAATTTACATTTACAACATTTTTGTAAATCTAGGGATACGTGTACTTCCAACAAAAAAAAAAAATTATTCGACATTGAATGTCTTTATGTTTAGTGCTTTATTTGAGCCTTACCGTTAGGAGCAAAGAAATTTTTAGATATATTTTTGGAAATATATTTGATTATATTTCTTTAATAATATTTACATATTTTTTTGTGTATTAAAATTGAATTTGAAATATAGCTCTTGTCAATTGAAATTAAATAATGTAAATTCTTAATGTAATTTATAATTCAAAGACTAAAAGTTATATTGAATATTAACAACACCAATTTATATCCACAGCACGTTTAAATTATCTAAGGTAATTATACTCAACAGGAGTTACATTGAAAGAATAGTCAAATTGCTAAAACACAATGACATTATTTAAAAAAAAAGGCGGCGTATGAGTAATATTTGACATATGAATTTCTTTGCTGACATTTGAAATAATTACTAAATGTTGTCAAAGAAATTTAATAATGGATAAATAAGTTCAAAATATATTTTAAAAAATTTACCAAAGGTAGAACCATAGAGCTGGTAAACAATTATGAATTAATTTACAGCTACTTATTTTATTGAAAACACATTATCCTAAGATTCAAATTAAAAAAAATTAAAAAAAAAATTACGAAATAATGACCGTTCAATTTATGTATTACTATACTTATGTTTACAATTCAATCACCAATTAATTATAATTTATGCAATTTTACAAAGTACATGTGTAACAGATGTAAACTTTTATTTACATTTAATTTATAGTACAACATCTGGTATCGTTATAATTTTTTTAACAGCAAATCTATTTAAAAAGTGATATTTTTATTCATACTTAACATGGTAGATAATGACCTATTATTTATTCTGTAAATAATGGCAAATATACTATTGTAATTATATGAATATTTATAATTATATACAAATTAATGCAATTTTAAGTTATTACAACAATTAAATAAAAAGCTGATTTTGAATAATGTGATTTTTTGACAACCATCCAATGAAACAAAAAAGTCGGACCAAAAAATAAAACAATCTTTCAGAAAAAAATTTTTTTAGATAATTGTGAACATTTGTAATGTAATAATCTCTATAATGATATTCACCTTCAATGACATTTAAAAGATAATAAATGTTTAATTTTAAAAGATAAGATAAAGGTTAAGGTTTAAAGGTACTTCACCAAATGTCATATATAAATAATCTTATGAAATTTTTGATGATTAATAATATCAAAAACTGGCAAAAAAAAAGAAGTAAATTAAATTACTGTTTTTATTAATAACGAATTTGCTATAATGTCTAGACTTGAGTTTTAAGAATATTTAAGCAGCTCCTAAAGGCAAAATATTCCATTAAGTAAAATTTTATGAAGTGAGCTAAAATATTTTTAAATTTAAATAAAATTCTGCATTTTGTATAAAACTAAATAAAATATATATGTTTAAAACCTACACAACTTTTAATTAAAACAGTGAATTTACCCGAACTGCAGAGCTGGAACTATGAAATGTAAAAATATTTTAATGAAATTAGCTTCATAATCACTTAAGGAGACGACCGATATCATCGGCAGATTCAGTTTGCGTTTGTTCTGTATATCCTAAAAATGTTAGAAACTAACTGATCATAGCTTAGTTTGATAGTCTCAGGATGATCTACAGAAGACACGGGTTGTCTCCTTTGAACAAAAACTATATTTTTTAATTCTATGGCCTGTTGCACTGCTCTACGGCGTCTCAATCAATTTTTCCTTCGAAGTTTTTAGTGTTCAAGTAAAATATTTTATTTTATTTATTTTTAATTAATTTTTTTTATTTCAATGCTACAATACAAAATTTTTTGTTTTTTCATCATTTTTCGGCGTTTCTACTCTGAAGCAAGCTACATATAGCTGCCCATGAGAAGAGCATGGATTTTCCAAATTAAATCTGGCAACACTGAACAATTGGCCTTGAATTTAGAGTATAATTTGGTAATATTCCATTATAACGATTTTTTATTTTAATGATCTTTGATTTTAGCGATTTTTAATTGTGATTGCTTCTTATTTTAAAGATTTTTGTTTCTGGCGATTTTTATTTTTCGCGATTTTCGTTTTTGGCGATTTTTTATTTTGGCGATTTTTTGTTTCAGCGATTTTTGTATTTGACGATTTTTATGTTTGGCGATTCCGCCCATATTTTGAACTACTACTCACACTGATAATTAATGTACTGTAGTGTATACATGACGTACCACACAAATGTAGGCCAAATGTTAACGAACAACGTTATGTACACAAACAATGCATATTGGGATGGCTCTCATTTCAATAGCACGAGCCATGCAATCAAGTTTTATTTGGTCAATATACGATTAGGAATTCGGTCACTCTAATATTCTAAATTGAGCAACAACAAAAGTGAGAGTGAAGTTGAACGCCACTAGATATTGAACAAGTGAGCAAGTATTCTTTCAGAATTAAGCCACACCCTTATGCATGAAACACATAGACGACAGCGGCTACACGACTCCAGCTTGCTAAAAATAAAATATATGAAAATGATTATTTTGACACCAACACACCTACACGGCTATATGACAACTTTTGGCGCTGTAGTTAACTTAGGAAAATTTCTATTTTTGTTGGCTACAAAACAAAAATAGTGTTGACAATATAACAAAATATGTAAAAGATATTAGTGCTATGAAATATTTTATTTTGTTGCAAAAATTAATTGCAAAATGAAATGCTATAATAATTCCATTAATAACCAAAAGGGATTAAGTAAATTTATCTATTTATTTTTACGTTTTAATAATGCATTATAAATAAGTAATTGTATATTTAAGTCAAGTTTATACAGAATCATGCATGTTTTTCTATTTTAATACAGTAAAAAAAATATAATTGGCACTACTGAAATAAAAATGCATTTGTATAAAAACAGCTGTTTATATTGTTGTTATATGTTGCTGTCGTTTTCAAAAAAATTAAGTAGCTGACTACGCATTTGCAGTCGTGTGTTCGTATAGCCGCTGTCGTCTAAGTGTTTCATGCATTATCCATAGCAATGAATAGATACAATTAATATTATCGGCAGTATGTTAGAACATCTCTCCTAGTATTAATAAATCATTAAGAAAACTTTAGGAAGATCTCTCTTAGAGTAGAAGTCTATGACTTCTCATAAGTTATTTATAAGCAGGGCTAAAAGTAGAAAATAAAGAATTCATGATTGAACAATCAAGGAATGTTCATGTGTTTAATTTAAACACCTATAAACAAAGTAAGTAAGAGCGGATGCATCCTGCAATCTTAATAGACGATCCTGCACTTTATCACTATAGTACTTGTCAAAAGCTTCAAGTCTGTCATTTTAGTTGTACTTCGTATTTTATTTTATATAGAAAGTACCACGCCCGCTAGTCAAAATCCGGACAATTTTTATTGGACTGTCCACATTCGTATCTGATAGACTCGTGCAAAGTTTCGAGTCTTTCCCGCATAAAGTAAAAAATAATTAAAAATTTAGGTGCTTATGTATATCTGAGCCGTGATGGTCTCAACCACTGAAGCTATCCATGTGTTAATGGGATACTCCTAATTATTTTTATTTGTGTTAGACCCCCCCCACCCCCCCCCCCCCCCCGCTTTCAAGCTGACGCTGGAGTCTTAGAAAATTCTTGGTAATGTACCAATTGTGCTAAAATTCACACCGCATTATATATAAATAAATAAAAAAAGTTTTTGGCAAAACATATACCCTATCGGTGGTGCAAGGGCATATGTATTTCCAAAAATGTAGTTTTCCCAATATATATTTTAATATGACTGATATTAAATTCAAATACAATAATATACATTGGAATAATTACTAAAACATCCGACAGGTGGCTTTGTTTCTCATGATTATTTTCGTTGGCGGAAACTCTGTCATTATACCGTCAGGGTCAAAAATATATTTATATGACACACACCTAACTCTTTTTAAACCGATCGACTCAGAATCACTTTCTGAGTCGAGTTAGCGATGTCCGTCCGTCCGTCAGTCTGTCCGTCTGTCCGTCTGTGTGTCCATGTAAACCTTTTAATCAAACTACAGGTCGCAATATGAACTTTTTTTGATGGAGTCTTTAATGTAAGCTTATATCAGCCATAGCATGAACGCTATTGCAATTGGCGAAAATCGGTACATGTTCAGGCAGAGTCCCAATACAAATGACGCCTATGAAATCGACTTAAATTGCCATATGATCCAAATTATCATACATATCTCGGTCAAATTGGGTTTGTGTATGTTTGTTACACTCATGAATCGATAGTCCAAAACTAGACCATATACTCATGAATCGGTAGTCGAGAACTAAACCCTATAGGACAATTCCTAACCATAGCCCCCATATAAAGCTGCTTCCCGGTCTTCAGTTAAATCTATCAAAAACACAGCTATTCTAAGAATTTTCTCAAATTCGGTTTGTATATATTTTTGCAAAAAATAAGTGATCTTAGCAAATATGGTCAGTATCAGTCCATTTTTCGACCTAGTCCCCATATAAATATAGCATCCGAAATTAACTTTTTCACATCAAAGGGAAAAAAAAATTAATAAAGATGCCACTCAATCTGGTTTATGTTTATTTTCTATATCTAATTAGCTGAATTAACTGACAGGGTCTATGAAAGCATGGTATAGGGTACCTTCAGTCGGATTAGACCGACTTTGATTTCTATACTTGTCTTCGCTTAAGAAGAAGCATGCATTTTCTACCTGAGTTATTAATTTCACTTGAATTTTCAGGTCTTCCACCGCATAATTTTCTCTTGAAAGTTGCCTCACTAGTTATATAGCTTCGAAACCAAAATGCACCAAAATTGTGTAAGGGAGCGCGGTTGGTAATAAAAGAGATATTGGTTTGTATTATTGATTCGACCATTGTCAATATTAAATTTAAAAGAGAGCATGTTTTACTGGAAGAATCATTATAATTCACATAAATTATCTAAGTTCATTTAAACTCTTACAATTCCCAATTCACCTGGCATATGCAATGGCAATCAACAAATATCCAGGCCAATCAATACAGTTATGCGGTTTGTATTTGGAAAATATTATATATATACTATCTTATAAATTGTAAAGTGAATTATTTAAAATAACACATTTAGAAAGATGGTTTGCTTTAAACAATACCGTTAAAATTATATTTGAATACAATTGGTGCGAGCAGTCCAAACTGTTTTTTACACACTGTTGATTATTAAAGGGTTCCTTTAAAATGGAGATGGACTTTGCTCCTTTAAATCTATACAGGAGAAAAAATTGTATTTTTTGGGATTTTCTTTTAAATGATTCATTTTAATTTGGCACGGGTTGACAAGAAAGTACTTGGGAATAATGAAAATTATGCAATAAAAGAGTTAGATTTGAGTTTGAATTGTAACACATTTATTTCGATGTTCACCCCTGCTATGCTAAAATCCAAGTGAAGTTACTTCTTCAGCCGTAACTTCTAGCATTCGCTAAATTTTTCTTTTTTCTTATTCGAAAGCTTACATAGTTTGTATTACAGCTCGTTGATACTTAAGTATGACTTAATTGTACAAATTCATATTAAACTCGAACAAAGTTATAGATACTTATTTATTCATTTATTAATTCAAAAAAATTATTTTATTGTTTAAATTATTTTATTTAAAATTAAATATCAACCAACAAAACAGTTGCAACAGCATTAAAAAAATGTACTTTTTAGAATAAATCTTCAAAGCATATATTATGCTAATTATTTATCTAAACTGGTATATATTATTTGAAGGCTAATTAAATCGAGTATAGCATACAATTGGTACTTGAAGTTAGATCAAATGTTTTTTTTTTCTAGAATATATACCAACCAATGTATTATACTCATTTATAGTGATTGTACTATTTTCCTTTTCATTTAATAGAATTGCCACTTTAACTTCACATTATTTGCTCCCGGTGCATAAACTTCTTGATATCGCATTTGGAGTGTTTCCATCAGTGTCATCAACTAGCGTTATGGAACTATTGTCTGTAAAGCACTTGAAGTTCAGTAACAATTGAATATGTTTTCATAGTATTGCCTTTTACCGGAATGGTTAAGTTATAGAAGAGTCTTTTTGACCAATAATATGATTGAGCTCCAATTCTGACCAATATCGTCACTAGAAAAATCCCAAGAAATTTGTATACTAAATACTATTTAGTCATTGTATAATGTATTTGTGCTGATGTTTGTAATTACCGAAAATGCATGTATGACATAGACCCAAAATTTAAGTGCGTTTCTATTGATCATAGTACGGAAGTTATTGAAATTGGTGAAAATCGGTACATGACCAAAACTCGTCCTCATACAAATGACTCCTATGAGATCGAGTTAAACAGCCATAAGATCCAGGATTATTATATAGCTAAATGTGAAAGTTGGTGTCTTTGTAGTTATTACACCCATTAATTAGTTCCCTATTCTCAGTATGAATCTGCTTCCCGATCTTCACGTAAGTTTATAAAAAAACAAGAATATCGTACAGAGTTTTCTAAATTTTTTTAATTTTTCCATCAATTAAGTGACTTTGCCAAATATGGTCAAGTTCGGTCCATTTTTCAACATAGTTACCATATAAATACAGCAACTTTTATAACCCCTGTCATATTTTCAGCCAAAAAGCTTAGTAATCATACCGCCCACACTTGGGTAATGCCTATTTCCTATCCATAATAGTTTGATCTAAGACCCTTTCTGTAAACGGATGGTATCGTATAATAGGTAGACGGACTGTAAACTTCTAAATTCTGTATTTCCCGGTTAGCTGAAACTATCTATTTTTGCTGCGATTTTTATGGCGGATTGATCCAAAAATTTTAATGCATATTTGGTGGATTCTTTGACAGTAATATCATTAAAACCGTGGTCTACGAACATCACTATGCATCAAAACTCGAAACATCTTATGGAATATTTTGCTGAATACCAGATTTTCAGTGAATGAGAAGTTCTCGTGACGTGATGATAATTCACTCCAACTAACGTCCATATTTAAAATTTCTGTGTCTACTAATAACCCGGCTTTTTCAACGTCATAATCTGTGTCCAAGCCATCGTGATTATACTGGAAGTCACTTTTCACTGAACTGATATCATGCTCAAAATCAGAATCGGAAACCTTTGGTAGCAAACCAGCATCACCGTCGTTCTACCTCAAAGGCTCATATATTTTATTTTTAATTTGATTTTGTTCGACCTATCATCCAGGCCTCTGTCGTAGAAGAACGTATGACAAAAAAATATTATTAAATAAAAACTGAGAATTACATTGGGTCAGCGATACTTTTGAAATCATTATATATCACATAAATACATATTCCTATCGAAACTGTTTTGGACTCAATGCACCAAGAAAAGCTATGTCTTTTATGTATTTTTTAAAGAAGATGTACTTCTCTAAGAAATGGTATATACATATATAAGGAAATATGCTGTATTAAGCAAATGTTTTTATACCCTATACCACTATGTGGTTTGGGTATAATGACTTTGTGCTGCTGTTTGTAACAACCAAAAATATTTGACCTAGACCCATCTTTAATTATACCGATCGAATCAGAATCACTTTCTGAGTTGATTTAACAATGTCCGTCCGTCCGTCCGTCCGTCCAGACCGTGCAAAATACAAGAGACTTTACCAAATATGATCAGGATCGGTCCATTTTTGGACCTAGTCCCCATACGGATATAGCATCCGATATGAACTTTTTCATATCTGCAGCCAAAAAAATTAATAAGAATCCCACTCAAATTTGGTTTTTGCTTATTTTCTATGTCCAGTTAGTTGGGCCTAAGAGATAGGGTTTCTAAACGCATGGTATAGGGTATCATATAGTCGGTCTAGACCGACTATAATTTTCTTACTTGTTTATTCGTCCACTTGTTTTTATACCCTATACCACTATGTGGTTTGGGTATAATGACTTTGTGCTGCTGTTTGTAACAACCAAAAATATTTGACCTAGACCCATCTCTAATTATACTGATCGAATCAGAATCACTTTTTGAGTTGATTTAACAATGTCCGTCCGTCCGTCCGTCCGTCCGTCCGTCCGTCTGTGTGTCCATGTAAAGCTTGTAATCAAAGTGCAGGTCGCAAATATGAATATATTTTGATGAAATTTGGTATATAAGCTTTTATCGGCCATGGGATGAAAGCTATTGAAATTGGTGAGAATCGGTCCATGTTCAGACCTAGCCCCCATACAAATGACCCCTATGAAATCAACATAAATTGCCATAAGATCCAAATGATCATACAAATCTTAGTCAAAATGGGTTTGTATGTGTTTATTACATCCATTAATCAGTAGTCCAAAAATGATCCCTATGGGACAACTCTTAGTCATTGTCCCCATATAGGGCTGCTTCCCGATCTTCACAAAAATATTGCACTGATTCTTCTCAAATTTTATTTGTATATATATTTTTGCAAAATACAAGAGACTTTACCAAACATGGTCAGGATCCGTCCATTTTTGGGCCTAGTCCCCATATAGATATATCATCCGATATGAACTTTTTCATATTTGCAGAAAAAAAAAATTAATAAAAATCCCACTCAAATTTGATTTATGCTTATTTTCTATATCCAGTTAGTTGGGCCTGAGAGATAGGGTTTCTAAACGCATGGTATAGGGTATTGTATAGTCGGTCTAGACCGACTATAATTTTCTTACTTGTTTCTATTATTATTTTAGATTATGGCTTGAATTGCTTAAAATATGTTATTTAACTCATCGTTTATGACTTGCAAATGGGAATGAGTAAAAGTATAATATAAATACCAGCAAAATTGTTTACTGAAATAATTTAGTACAGCAGACCTTGATTTTGGTTGAGTTTATAATTATCGTTAATTGTTAACTACCCTTCTCTCGGTTATTATGATTGTTAGTTATGCTTTTTCTCTGCTTCTATCGCTTTCTTATAATGCATATTTAATAATAATTGCGTATATAACCTTAGGGCATTATTTACAAATTATTCTGGTTTTACCCCCATTTAGCAAACAAAAACTTTACGCTCACAATGTTTACTCCCTTATGGGATTGCTTTAATAGTGAAACAAATATTAATAAATACAGTTTTGATACCTTCAATTTAAACTACATAGTATTTGCGTACTTTTTTTTTTAAATATATAATATATCTCTCTGTCATAAAGACATAATAAGTCAGTAGTGACAAACAGGACCTTTTGTAATTTTTATAATACCGATCATTTCAAAATAATATTACTCTCTGTGGTATAGTGTCTCCTTTTTGCTTAGACAAAACTTACGAAAGTTTAGCTAAGGACCGAACTGTCGTACTGCACTCACTTTTTCACATTTTTAATCAGTATACTCGGATAAATCACCATAAAAAATTCACGCTTGAAAAGTGCAACCAAATTATCCAAATTAACTTTAACAATCAGACATCTATTCGCACAATTTATACACGACTTCGTGATTGTTATGGCGAACATAATCAGCCAAATGAGCCACCCGTCCATCGGCTTGCTTAGATTTCACACAACATAATCTCTATATCAAGAAAGTTAGGATACACATCAAGGTAACCTTAAAACCGTTTTCAACCGGATCAGAAAACTTTCTGGTAAGAAACCCAACACAAATATACCTATAACTATAAAAAATAAAAACGGAAATATGTTGACTTCTATCGATGAGCAACTTTTAAGTTGGAAGGAATGTTTTGAAGAAACCCTAAACCATTCCTGCAATGCAGACAAGTTCTCTCAAAGTGATGCAGCAAAAAAACCAACCCCACCCCCATTAAGAGTAATCTGCATAGATCCTCCCACTCTCCACGAAATTTAAAAAGCCATTACACAGCAAAAAAACGAAAGAGCTGCCGGCATCGATAACCTACCCGCCGAATTCTACAAATATTCGCTTACTACCATTGCTGAAATACTACTGCCTATATTCTAGAAAATATGGATAACTGATGCTATGCCCCAGGACTGGAAAGAAAGTCTTATAATAAAACAAGTAAGAAAATGACAGTCGGTCTAGACCGACTATACGATACCCTATACCGTGGTTTAGAGACCCTGTCTCTTCGGCCGAACTAATTGGTTATAGAAAATAAGATTTCATAGGGGTCATTTGTATGGGGACTATTGTCAGAACATGGACCGAATTTCATCAATTTCAACAGCGTTAATTTTTTGGCCGATGAAAGTTTACATACCAAATTTAATCAAAATATATTCATATTTGCGACCTGCAGTTTGATTACAAGGTTTACATGGACACACAGAATGACCGACGGACGGACGGACAGACGGACGGGCATCGCTAAATCGACTCAAAAAATGATTCTGAGTCGATCGGTATAATAAAAGATGGGTCTAGGTCAAATATTTTTGGTAGTTACAAACAGCAGCACAAAGTCATTGTACCCAAACCACATATTGGTATAGGGTAGAAATACCTAAAAAAGGAGATCTAAAACAATGCAGCAACTGAAGAGGCATCGCACTAACAGTCTCTTTATGTAAGATATTTAACAGGATAATACTTAACTGTATACTCGATCGTTTGGAAGAAAACCTTCGAAAATAACAATCTGGCTTCCGCCCCAACCGTAACGAGTATAATGCAACGCCATACTTAACGTTTATTGATTTTGAAAGGGTCTTCGATGCGATAAACAGAGAAAAAAAAAATGGGGAGCGTTAGAGAGCAAGGGCGTCCCGCAGAAACTAATTAACCTAATCAAAGCCCAAAACGCCGATGCGAAAATGGAAGTACTACACCTAGGAAAAAGTAGCTAACCTTTCAATACATTAAGCGCAGTAAAACAATGATGTCTTCTCTCTTCGCTCCTTTTTATTACAACCTTTGATCATATAATTTCAATAGAAATTATACCAGAAATTCGAAGATCTAGAATATGCTGGTGATATCGTCCTACTTGAAACAGCTGAGGAAAATATGAAAAGGAAGATTTATGACCTATCCTTAAGAGTAGAATAATTTGGCTCACGAATAAACGCAGCAAAAACAAAGTGAATCGTAACTGAAGACGTTGTAATGTAATACATAAGAAAAGGCCAGCATTTTACAAACTGAGAAACGTCTGGACATCTAACACCCTATCAGAAAGAAACGATACACATATACAACGCCTCTATAAAAACCATGCATATATATGGCAGCGAAACATAGATGGCAAACCAAACAACTAAATGTAAACTGCAAAGTGTCGCAAACAGATGCCTGCACAACAGCTTAAAAATATGGTGGCCAAGAACAATATCGAATGAAAAACTACTACAAATCTCTGAACAGGAAGGCATTAATACGCAAATCAGAAGAAAGCATTACAACTGGATAGACCATACACTCCGTAAGCCATACGAAGAAATATGCCACGCAACACTACAATGGAACCCACAAGGTACACGCTTGCGAGGAAGACTAAAGACTACCTAGATACATACTATTTTCCTTGAGACAGGGAAATCTTTCAACGAACTTATATACACTGCAACAGACAGAAACGAATGGAGATTGCATGTAAACAGCTTATGTTCCTGATGAAATATGCTAATCAATAATAATACTCCCTTTTTTATGCAATAACACCAACATGTCGAAGGAAGGATGAATATAACAGAATTCTAGATTATCTTATTTGCAGTCAAAAATTTTTGTCGTATTTTATCAAAGCTGTGAACCCTTTATGACGCATGCTACGTGATCGACGTTACATTTTTTACAATTGGATATGGGGCGTTTCATGTCATGGGAAACAACTTTTGATACCCGTATCTTGCGATCGGGATGAAATGTGCACCAAAGACATATTAGATAGTAGTTTAGGCACAATTTTTCAACAAGATCGGTTAAGAACTCTCTGACTTAGAGGGGGTAAAAATTTCACAAATTTGTTTTTTTTTTTTCATCGATGTAAATTTTCACCTATTGTTCTTAGCAAAATTTGTTCCAAATAGTTTAGTTTCAATCTTTCGTCACTTGACATGAAGCGCCCCATATATATAAACACAATTGTATGCATATTGATTTTTAATAAAATTTCTTAATACAAGTTCAATGTTTATAATGAATTTATGAACGAATATATATTCATAAATAAATTTTATGTCATTAAATGATAAAAATGGTAGGTGCTTTTAATTCCCATATCTTCGAAAGAAAACCAGTAGAATTTTTTATGTATCTACTATTTGCATATAAAATACAAATGCCATTTATAAGCATTTGTACCAATTTAAAATGCGGTGTGCTACTCAAAATTAATTGTTTTTGAAATGACTGCCACAGCCATCAGAAAATAAGTATAACTGACATTGAAATATATTTTTTTAAAGTTTCTTAACAATTAATTTAAGGAAATAATAAACATTATAATTATTGTGTGAATGATGACCACTCGTAACAGCAAATGATCCTGTGGTATTTTGTAACCAAGCAACATAAGTAAAAATAGTTACTTTCGAGTAACTGAAATGAAGCATACTGAATTTAATTTGGAGTGGGGTGCCTATAGTTTTCCGCAAATTGACTTGCAGAATAAACTCATCGTTTTTAACAGATGAAAATATTTTTACAAGGATGGTAACTAAGATTCCTTTCCATTTGTTTTTGGTAGAAATCGTATTGTGACTCACGATAATTTTTTATTTACTTAAAGCAGGATATGACTTTGATTTAAAATTACAGTCCATGTATGGACCTGACATTTCATACCTTTTTTCAATCTTTCCAAAAAATTTAAAAAATTTTACTTCAATTTAAGGGAATCGAATAAATAAAAATATGACATTCGATCGAACCATATACATGAACACTAAAGATATGACATGAACAACTTAAAAAAGTAAATTTTTGATGTGTTAACATCTGTGCGCTCAATCACAAAAATAGCGTAAGGGAAAATCGGTATGAGGTATATGTAGGTGTATTTGTGCAAAGATTATGATTTAAATTTATTTAGCTGATTCAACAACCAACAGAAATCGCTACGAATATATAGCAAACAACTGCAACCATCAAGTATAACAACCATAGCAGTTGCTTGCTAATCAAAGATAGCGCTTACTGTTTGATTTTAATTGATGTGTAAATATATGTTTATACATCTCCCCTGTAATCGTACTCACATAGTGTTTTTTTATAACATTAAAAATTTTGAGGTAGGGTAGGATTTGGTAATAATTAAATAATATGTTTATATAATTATATATCCAGTCTAGTGTTCCACTGGAGAAAGATTAAGTTAGATTAAATTCAAAAAATTTTGGTTGGTGGGATGTTTCTGGAATTTGCCCATATGTACTGGGATCCCTGATCAAATGTTTCTAAGTGTTACGAACTGAGTGAGGAAATTTAATACAACCACGTATGCAACCACTTGAGAGGCTAAAAAAGACAAAAGCTAATATAATAAACGTGTTCTTAATGGTATATTACAACATTTAATATCACTAACCCGCAATTCAAAGTTAAGTTAAAGTTGTTGAGAGTTAAACAAATTAAAAAAAAGAACTTTTATGTTGTATTAAAAATAATGTTTGAATAATAATGGGATAAAAATGGGATATCGCAGATGGCAAAAAAAGTTCTGAAGTTCGTAACACGGTTAAAACTTATTAAAAGGGTTGCTTTCACAATGACTTTAATGGGAGTTAAGTATTTTATTCTAGTTTTTAAATTCATCCCAGTTTTAGAAATGCTACCCAAATGAGCTTCACTGATAGTAATCATAAATATTTTTAATATTTTATCTCACGTAAAAGGCAACAGACACGTATTGAAATGGAGTGAGTAAAAGGAACATTCTGTTCAAATTACACAAAAATCCCAGTATCACAGTGGAGTTGGCATGTGACTGTAGTTCGTTTGTTGCCAAAGTGTCATACCGGGGCGTAACATTTTTTTGCCTTAAAATTTTACACAAAACGACAAAATACTTAACAATCTTATAATATTAGTTTTCTAAACAAATTAAAAAAGATAATTTTGTATCATACACTTAACTTATTCAGTTCGCATAGCAATGCTACGTAGATGTTCCACTGGAGTGTCTTGGACTGCCGGCAAAAATTCATGATTCCAGTTATCAGTTTTATTTTTATAACCTCCACTTCAGTGTTTAGAGTGCAAGTAAAAGTTTTTTTATTCCGTTTGTAATAACTAAAATAAAAATCTGGACTCTATAAATTATATATTTTTGATTACTATAATAAGCCTAGCTAATATGGAGATGTCCATCTATGGTGTCGTGTATACATGATGTAGCATATTATGTGAACGAACAACGTAATTTATACAAACAGTGTATTTTGGGGTGGCTCTCATTACAATGGCAAGAACCATATATGCATGCGACATATGGTCAATGTACTGACTGCAATTCGGCAACATTTGTATTCTAAGTTAAGTAACAACAAAACTGAGAGTGAAGTCGAATGCCACCAGAGAATGATTCAGTGAGTATACAGTGAACGATAGACTTAGAGTTATCCAGAGCATGTCAGAATATCTCTCTTAGTATTAATAATTTTTAAGAGAACTTTAGAAAGTTATCTTATAGTAAAGAAGTCTAGAACTTCTCATAAGCTATTTATAAGCAGGGCCATTAGGAAAATGAAGGCAATCTGATTTTGGTTTTAAACTAAAAAGATGTAACTGCATTTTATTTATTACCGACGACCACAATATGGTGATCCTAGCCAAATATCCTACAATCTTCTGATCCTGCCGATTGGTATTTACATATAAAGCAGAAAAAATTAAAAAATATAGCTATATTTGCAAAATTTAATTCTGCTTAATCTAAAAGGGCAAAAGGGTATAGAGACAAACATAGCTTACGCTAAGTCGTTATCCTTCATGGCCAAAGGAGAAAAGAAAAAAAAATTTGAATATTTTTAGAAAGGAGGCACAGCAGTTAGTGGATCAAAATCTTAAGGAGTTCTTATTTGAAGTGCAACAAGCTTAAATTAGATTGGCGAAGCTAGTGGCAGAAGGAAACAGCGAAAACTGAACAAAATCAAAGATACTTTATGTGGGCCCAAAGCCGAAATATATAAAGAGGATACCACCTGCCGAACCAGGGATTGTGATATTCCCGCTACCAAACAGCAATAAATGAAGAGGAGGTGCATTGGCACGAAAAAAGAAGTAAACTTCGATAAGAGCACATAAGCTCAGATACGAAGAAGATCTTGACAAAGAATTTATATTACAATTGAACATACAAAAATTGAAAAATGAAACAAAGATTATAAAATAATCAAGAGGAATAAGAACTTTAATAAAAAGAAAATATTTGTATATCAATAAAGTAAGAAAAACAAGTAAGAAAATTATAGTCGGTCTAGACCGACTATACGATACCCTATACCATGCGTTTAGAGACCCTATCTCTCAGGCCCAACTAACTGGATATAGAAAATAAGCATAAACCAAATTTGAGTGGGATTTTTATTAATTTTTTTTTGGCTGCAGATATGAAAAAGTTCATATCGGATGCTATATCTATATGGGGACTAGGCCCAAAAATGGACCGATCCTGATCATATTTGGTAAAGTCTCTTGTATTTTGCAAAAATATATACAAACAAAATTTGAAAAGAATCCGTGCAATATTTTTGTGTGTTGATAGATTTAAGTGAAGATTGGGAAGCAGCTCTATATAGGGCCTATGACTAAGAGTTGTCCCATAGGGATCATTTTTGGACTACCGATTAATGGATGTAATAAACACATACAAACCCAATTTTACTAAGATCTATATGACAATTTGGATCTTATGGCAATTTATGTTGATTTCATAGGGGTCATTTGTATGGGGGATAGGTCTGAATATGGACCGATACCCACCAATTTCAACAGCATTCGTTCCGTGGCCGATAGAAGCTTATGTACCAAATTTCATCAAAATATATTCATATTTGCGACCTGCAGTTTGATCACGAGCTTTACATGGACACACAGACGGACGGACGGACGGACGGACATCGTTAATTGCAAATGCTAAGGAATCTCTTAACCGACCATACTCACATGCATACTAAGAAAATTGAAATAGAAAATTTACAAAAGGATATAAAAGACACAACCGTAGATGATATAGTACCCTTTGATACTGGTGAAAGATTATTAGCACAGTTTCAAAAGCTAAGCCTAGAATCAATTGAACGACATAGTGAAAGAAGAAATAATTTAGAACAGCGACAAGAGATAACTGTAACAAATATGGATTTAAATGAATTGCCTGCAGTCAAAGTTAATACCATCATTTTCTGATAGAAGGGAAGATTTGAATGGGTTTATAACAAACTTGAAATTAGTGGCACAAACGATACCGCAAGACAAACAATTTTTTTCTGGAATTCGTTTTTGATGCAAAGCTGGACATTAAAGTACAGAATAGACTAAGACAAGATAATGTACCCACTACGGTAGATGAGCTTATATCAACTCAAAAGACAACATATAAATCATTAAAAATGGTATGTATCGTAATGCCAAACTGATACAGAACCAGGGAAACTTCCGAATTCCGGAGATAATAACATCCCAGCCTTCGGAATTAGCACAATAGAAGCCAGAAAGATATACAGTATAGAATCGAGCCTTAGAAATTACGTTAGATTGAACATTGAAAATACAGATAAAGAACTCACATTTTTAATAGATACAGGTGCGGACATATCACTATGTAAACAGAAATTTTTGTACAGATACCAAGAGGATGAAGATGACTACTGTAATTTGACGGAAATTTCGAAAGAAATTAATAAATCGATTGGTTCAACAATGATAGGAATAAAGATGAACGATGTAAGTATTGAACATAAAGTGCAAGTAGTTGTAGATAATATACCGATTAATAGCGATGGAATCTTGGGTATAGATTTTTTGACAGAATATCGGTGTAATATCGACTATGACAGATATGTACTAACTTTCGACATTGGTAATGAGACTATTTTAATCCCGATTCATGATAATACTTTTAAATTTAAACTATTCCAAAGAGAAGTGAAATAATTATACCAGTTTAAAATAGAACTAGAAGAAGATGCAATTATATTGAATAGAGCAATAACAAAAGGAATTTTTTTCGCAAATGCGATAGCACCTAGATAAAAAAGAAATCAACATGTGAAATAATTAAATATGACGGATCAGGTAATAACAGTTGAGAATATGTGTGTAAAAAAAAGAGTACCATCAGTCAATTTTCATGGATTAATTACAAGAAATACGTAGAAGAGGTTTAAGAAATGGTTGGAAAGTTTGAATTTGAAAAATTTAAATGATGAGGATGGAAAGCAACTTAGATCAATACTGAAGCAATATCAGTCAATATTTCATATTAAAAATGAAGACCTGACGACAAGTAATTTCTACACAAAAACAAAATCCTGATCATACATACTAAGCAAGTAGCTACTTAAAACTAGAAGACCCGAGATTTCAAAGAAAATTATAAAAACTCTTGATTATAGTATGGTTTTCAATATTGTTCTTGTTATTGTGGTTATTCTAAAATGAGTGATAACTGTAATGGGTCTTGTTGTTGTAGAGAGTCCCATCTTTCACGCTTAAAATCGGCTTTGAATTATTTTTCGTGGGCCAAAGCTATGTAAGTTTTGATATAATTGAGATATTTTATTAGTTATACCTACCACTATGTTCGTGCTGATATTCATAATTACTAAAAACATTTGACATAAACACATCTTTTAATATACATATCGACGCAGGATCACATTCTGAGTCGATTTAGAGATGTCCATCCATTTGTCTGTGTGTCCGTGTGAACCTTTTAATCAAACTAAAGATCGCAACTATGAATATATTTTGATGAAATTTGCCACAAAAGCTTCCATGTGCCATGCGATGAACGCTATTGAAATTGGTGGAAATTCGTTCATGTTCAGGCCTAGTCGCCATACAAATGACCCCTAAGAGAACAACTTAAATTTACATTTTATCCAAAGTATCATATATATCTTGGCCAAATTGGTTTTGTGTATGCTTATTACATCCATTTATCAGTAGTTCAAAAAAATCTTTAGCACAATTCTTAGTTATAGCTCCCATATGGAAGGTCAAGAATCGAATCTTCCCTAAAATCTATCAAAAAAAAAATGCTTCAAGGATTTTTCTCAATTTGGATTTTTTAATGATTTTTTGCAAAAAAATAAGTGATCTTGCCAATTATGGTCAGCATAGGTCCATTTTTCCACCTAGACCTCATATAAATATAGCATTCTATATGAAATTTTTCATATTCGAAGGCGAAAAAATTTTGTCACGAACAAAAAACTCCTTTTGTAACTCCAAGAGTATTTCGGTGGTGTATGAATTTAGGTTTATTTCTTCGTTTTTATTTAAAAAATATTCCTCTCTCAATACTTTATAAGTAAAACCTTCCATGTTTTTATGAATTAATTTTTTATTATTCATTCGATTCAGAATAGCTTTCTGAGTCGATTTTGCGATGTCCGACCGTCCGTCCGTCCGTCTGTGTGTCCATGTAAACTTTGTACAATTGGACAATTCTTAGTCATAGCCCCAATGCTGCTACCCAATCTCAATCTATCAAAAAACAAAAATATTGCACAGGTTTTCTCAAATTTGGTTTGTATATATTCTTTCAAAGGATTTGGATTTGGATTGATTTATGTTTATTTTCTACATCGAATTAGTTGAACCGAAGATATATGGTATCTAAACTATGGTATAAGGTATCGCATAGTCGGTTTAGACCGACTATAACCTTCTTACTTGTTTTACGTTATTATTGCTGAGGTATATTAAGCCAACTGAGTGTGTATTCGAACATCGCTTGTGTTCAATTCAACTGACACATAAATTTAAATGTATGACACTAAATTTAGTAGCGAATAATTTTGTCTTAAATGCCATAAATAACTCTTGAGCTATGCTAATCTGAAAAGGAAGAGAAAACTCATTGTTTACTCTCTATCTGTAATACAACTACTTGAGAGGCCCTTAAAGTGACTTTTACAATATAGTCATGTGCATATTCATAAATTAATTATTACTAATTAATCAAATGTCCTGGGAACAACTACACATTCATACGCATCTACAAGCAACACTTTTCATGCTTTGATTACATCACAGTGTATTCCTAGATACAACAAACAGGAAGAATAAAAAAGGGCTACAAAATTAAAAAAGGCTACAAACATTACAATTATTGTAAATTATATGCTTTCAAACTAATTACAAATTTATCGCGCCATTTCATACTAAACGGAGTTAAAATACGGGATTAAAATAGATACTTACACCTTACCCCGGGCGGCTAAGATTCCTTGAACCCTTTGATTTCCAAAAGTTCTATATTGTTTTAAAAAATAGTTCATATAACACCGTATACAGTGGTTATAAACGATTTTCCAAAGAATACAACAATCCCAAGTTAACATAATTTCATAATTTTGATATCTATAATATTTTTGCTGATTCATATGAACAGCAATTCATTTATTTTATTTATATAACATTCAATGTTATTTTACCCCGCTGTCTGTTTTACTCTGCATCTCTTGATTGAGTTTAAATAAATTTATTATTTATTTATTGATTTTTGAAAAAGTAATTTGTCTGGTACAGATTATCTCTAACAAAAAGTAAATATAAAAATGAAATATTTCCAATAAATCTTTGTTCAATTATGCAAAAAAAAAAAATAAATAACATAAAATAAATAAATAAAATCTTGTAGTAAAAGTAAGTGCACAAATTTGTAAAGTCATTAATTATCATATTTTCTTTTTCAGCTATTCTGTTGAATGTCAATATTTGGTAAATTACTTAATTTCTTTGTCTGTATGAAAGAAAAATTAAAATCATGTTTTTATGATAATAACATGGCTTTAACTAAAAGTAAGCGTAAAATTGTTAATTCGCAAAACACAAGATGTCTAAAATAACATGAAAAATGAGCTTTACTGTTTATTTAAAAAATAATTTAGAAATATTTCTACGTTACACGTTTTATAAAATTAAACACAAATTTTTTTTTTTTTTTTTTTGGGAAAATTATCCAATATTATTAGAGAATTTTTTGCATGCACGTGACCGTAATTCAATATACTAATTTATATTGTTGTGCTTACTATACCCTATATAATCAAGGTGTAATAAGTTTGCGCTGACGTTTGTAGCCACCAAAAATATATGAATTTAGACCATCTCTTATATATCGATCGCTTTAGAATCTCTTTTTGAGTCGATTTAATGACGAAATTTTTCCGTCTATGTTCATGTAAATCTTGAAATTAAACTACAGGTGGCAACTACTAGTTTATTTTGGTCAAATTGGATATACAAGCTTCAATCAGCCATAGGACGAATAGTGAAATTGACGAAAATCAAT
The DNA here is from genome assembly GCA_963682025.1 of Cordilura impudica. NCBI lineage: Eukaryota > Metazoa > Arthropoda > Insecta > Diptera > Scathophagidae > Cordilura > Cordilura impudica. The sequence continues at coordinate 60,019,728 of OY821518.1, read as the reverse complement.
AAATGTTCTGACGCAATCCCCATACCAACGACCCTTATAAAATCGACTTAAATTGCCATAAGTTCCAAATCAACATATAGGACGTGGTGAAATTTGTTGTATGTATATTTATTACAATCTTTATTGAATATCCCAAAAAAAAAACCCTGTAGGGCAATTCTTAGTCGTAGCCCCCATATAAAGCTGCCTCCCGCTCTTCACTTGGATCTACCAAAAATCAGATATACTACACAGACTTTTTTAATTTTGGTTCGCACATATTTCTGTTACAAATGGGTGACTTTTTAAAATGTGTTCTGGATCGGCAGATTTTTCGAACTGGTCCTCATATACATATCGCAACAGATATTAATACTGCAGACAGAATAATAAGAGCAATCCCACTTACATTTGTCTTATGTTACTTTTCTATAACCACTTAGTTGGACGTAAGAACACTTCTCTTAACGCATGGTATAGGGTTTCGTATAGGCGGTCTAGACCAACTATAAATTTTCCAGTTCTTATACATTTTATTTTAAAATTTTTGTTTGTTTATAATTTTGTTTTAAATCAAGACAACCATTTCCTTAAAGTTAATATAACATAAAGCCGAATACCTGCTTTAAATACTAATGAATACCGAAATGGAAATGTTTTTAAAAATTGTGTTAAACACCTAAACCATGTTGTGCGGTTTCATTTGCTAAAATTTTGTGTGTGCAATAAAAATAGAGTTTCAGCAATATAATTGAGAACCTGTTGGAAACATTGTTCCAGAAAACTGTTTTTAAAGCCATTACTATTAATTTAAAGAAAAAAAAATATTATAAAGAATTGAAAGCTGTAAAATTGTCCCAAGATGAATCGAAATTTCAAAAGTTAGTTATACAATTGTTGTTTTTATTTTATATGTTTTTTGTGAACTGAAGTGAAATGATAAGTATTAACTTTTTATATATAAAACAAGTAAGAGTAAGAGTATAGGATTGCTGCAATTCTAATTGAAAGTGGCTCAGATATTTCAATTTCTTCCATGTTAGATGAAAATATTGAAATTGAAATTTTTATTTATATTGATACATGTGAATATGAAATAGAAATATGGTGAAGAAAATGAAGCAACTTGTGACACAGATGCTTTATACATTGCAAAAAAAAAATGCAATGGAGTGCAACTCCTTTAGGACGTCACATCGGAACTTCAGCAGGGAATATTATATCATTACCTCCAGATGCAACACGCTTCACGGCATCCAAATGTAATGATGTTTTGTCTACTTTTCTGCTATTTTTGCCTCCTGGATTGGAAAAAATAATACTACAACATACGAATAAATATGGTACAACTAAATTTGAAAACAAATGGAAAGACTTGGAAGAATCCTCTTTGGGGGCATATATTGGTGTTTTACTTCTTGCTGGGGTTTATCGGTATATGCAATGTTTTTTTATCTGGTGTACATGAAAAGTGCTTATCCAGCACTCGAAATACGAGTGCAAATTCTATGAAATACTATTTTTTCATAAAATTTTTATCTTTCAATGTTTTTTTAATTTCTGTATATATATATAAAAAATTCACAATATGTAAATGAGCCCAAAGGTATGTTGATCAATTTTAGCAATTCGCAAGTCAACACAGAGCCTCTGATATAGAATTTAAATCATTCGCATTAACACGGCATAACGAATTATTATAAATATTTAATTTTATTTAATTTAATATATTTTTAAGGCAGATTAAATATAAATTTTATCATTCTCAGCTTCTAGCCCATATGAGCTATAACTATGGCAATTTTCACACTCCTCCGTGCCCTTATACTGCTTAAAAAGGGAACTAAAAATTTACCTTCACGTATTAATATATAGATTGTAGAGACAAAAACGAAGTTTTCCATGGTTTGTTTAATACACGTTTTGGTCATCCAATATTCCGGTCTATTATGAGCGAGGATAATTTTCAAATGATAACTAGCGATCTTCGCTTCGATGACGTTATCAATAGAAGACAACAAAAAAGTAAAGACAAGTTTGATCCTATTCGTTAATTATGCGATTATTGGTAAGCTCTTCTTCCAACGTTTTATAACTGTCATGCAAATGTCACTATTGATGAACAGCTAATTGGTTGAGAGGACGATGTTCTTTTCGGCAGTATATGCCTTCAAAGCCGGCCAAATTTGTGCTTAAATTTTGGTTAGCTGTAGACTCCAAATCAATATATTATGGAAAATACAACCATACCTTGGAAAAGCGAAAAATTAAGAGCCTGAAAAAAATCAAAGAGAGCGAGTTGTGTTGGAGTTGACAGAAGGACTGAAAGGGCTAAATGTTACAGCTGATAAGTTTTTTTCATCTTTTGAGGTGAGGAAAAAACTTTTAAAAAGGAAAAAACAAAACTTTTATCCCACCGAAGTTCTAATTTTCAAAAATATTCCTTTATATACATCCACATTTTCTTTCAGTGAAATCGCAATACTTGTTTCCTATATTGGCCTTAAAAATAAAGGCACCGTATTGATGAGCACCATGCAAAAAAAAAGATGAAATCGATTTCAATAATCATAAAAGGAAGTCTGCAGTCGTTTTGTACTAAAATTCTACAATAGGTTTGTTATTTTTTGTCATTATATATTGCTTCTGTAATAATCCCTTGCTTTATATAGCTTAGGAGGCGTTGATACTGCTGATCAAATGATTAGCTACTGCAGCACTAAAACGAAAACCAACCGATGGCCAAATTTTGTGTTTTCAAATATAGTTTATATATCCGCATTGAATGCATTTATTTTATATACAGAAATCGATCCGACATGGGCTGATTCAAACGATTCAAATCGTAGAAGACCTGAGTTTTACGACAGCTAGCTATGAGCCTATTAGAAGAATACATGTTGAAAAGGACAGCCAAACCTAAAAATCCATTTACAGCAGAGCTACTGACTCAGCAGAAAGCTTCTTCGTCAAATATTGGACTCTCAACAAGTGGTGGTGTAAAAACTTCAGGTCCTTGAATACAGGAAAAATACAATTGCCGCAAGGGCAAATGTGATGCCAAATGCATTTTATGCAATGGATTTGTATGCAAATTGAATCGAGAAACAATTTGTACATCTTGGTGCGAAAACAGCAACAAGCCATAGCTGTTTCTTCTTGCTTTTACTCATGTACAAAATTAAACAACTTGCATAGACCAATATGGCCCATAACTTAGCATAACTTTTAATTTGCTTCTGTTCGATTTTAGGAAAGATACCTAAACACAAAATAAAAGCATTGAAATAGAAAAAAAATTCATGAGCTGAAGTTTTAATTTGATACGATTAGCCATTGCAAATTTATAATACAATAAAAAAAAAATACCAAATTGCTCCAAAGCTAAAAGCAGGGTTAAATGTATCCTAAACATTTTTACAAAAAAAAAAAAAATGAAAGAAATAAATAAATTTGTAGCAGAAATAAATATCGAAATAATTTAAGGAAAATTGTGTTGTACATAATGTCGAAAAAAACTGGTTTGATTGTTTTCAAAATCAAATATCATATAAGCTGTCCAAAAATTTTAATATAAATTCTATTGTTATTTGTAGCCTTTATAAATTTAATATATATTTTGGTGAAAATTTACGTTATGTTCAAAGCCATTCCCTATAATACAAAGAAATCTATCAGTCAAATAATTGAATGTTTTACTGACAATAGTATGAAATTTAGAGAATAAATGTGTTCAACTATTTCCCAGCACATTTAAAATAAGCCAAAGTTATTGCAAGCCTCAAGCTACCCAGGCCCAAACATAATCTCATCAGTTTATTGAGCAATTTGGGAAAACTGCATGGGAAAATTATTCAAAATCGAATCTGTGACTCCACTGCAAATACGCCGATTATATCCAACAAACAATTTGGTTTTAAGAAACAGCACAGTGCAGTGCACCAAATTAAGCGTATCAAAAATATTATCAAAGCTAATAAGCGAACAAAAAATCTACAGGTTCAATTATATTGGACAAAGAAAAGCCATTTGACACCGTTTGGGATAATGGTTTCATACATAAACTGCTCGAGGCTGATATACCGAGATATCCGTGCGGGCTTATTACTGACTTTCTTGATGAAAGAACATTTATTGCAGACTTTCTTGACAAAAGAATATTTCTTATTGCATCCAATAATACATTATCTCCTCCCAAATCTATCACGACTGGTCTGCCACAAGTGTTAATATTATCTCCCTTATTGTACTCTATTTACACGTCCTAGTTTTCTCTTCCGTTGTACCTGGAGACTGCTTACTATGCAGATGATATTGCCCTCATTACTTCAAGCAAACTCACTAAGGAAAAAATTTGTTGGCTGCAGAAATATTTTTACAAGTGGAAAATTAAAATTAACCCTAACAAAACTCAAGCCATTATATTTCCCTACAGGAACTCTCCCAAGCGATTACCAAACCGTCAACTCAATTTGGAAAATGAGATCATTTGCATCCAAAATAAAGTTAAATATCTTGGTGTATTTCTGGACAAGAAACTAAATTTTGCAAAGCACATCAACGAAACTTGTAGAAAATCTCTAAATACGATTAGAGATTTGTGGACAATAATAAACGAACGTTCATCATAAAAAACAAAAACTTCTTATTCAAAAGTGTCATTAGAGCAACATTGATATATGCAAGTCCCATTTAGTATAAAGCTGCAAAACACATTTGAAAAAACTTGAAGTAATCCAAAACAAATGTCTTAAGATTATAACTAACAAACATTGGAAATATTCTACGCAGCGAAACTGGTTATTAGCTGATAAGGGAATGTAAAGAATCTGTCTAATGGCATCTACAAAACATAAATCATCAAATCGAAAGTAATATGTATGTAATCTGTTATCGCCTTGGGATAATCCAATTATATGCATATATATTTTCTGACCATATCTGAAATACTCTATTTTTGTCATATAAAGGTTTTCCTATTTTCCTTTAAAAATATTTAAACACTAAATATTCAATATCTTTGACTACAAACTTCATTCGCTGTAATATCTATAGATGAAATCTGGGAAAATGTAAACATGTAAATAAAAAATATAAATAAAGATGAATTTAAAAATGAAAAATAAATTAAAAAATATCGCAAAAACATAATAAGTTCTATACAAAATCTTTAATTTAATAAATCGGTTTTGATTTCAAATGAAAAGCCCTGAAATTTGGACATATTTCTCAAGGTTTAAATTAAGAGTTTACAAAAGAAAACTGCTTATACCTAAAGCAAACAAAAAATGAAAATCTGATTAATTTTTATTTAAAATCTATACATAATAATTAGGTACATAATTAATTAGGTACTTTTTAATAAAAGTTATATTTTAATTAATATATTTTGTATGCCTAAACTAGGATGATGCGTGGAGTATAACGATACATATACTATCGCTAACCTAGATAAACTCATGTTTTACTCAGCGGAAAAAATTTAATTTTTTATACCCTATACCACTATGTGGTTTGGGTATAATGACTTTGTGCTGCTGTTTGTAACAACCAAAAATATTTGACCGATCGAATCAGAATCACTATCTGATTCGATTTAACGATATGCGTCCGTCCGTCTGTGTGTCCCTGTAAAGCTTGTAATCAAACTGCAGGTCGCAAATATGAACATATTTTGACGAAATTTGGTATTTAATATTTTACCGGCCGTGAGATAAACCCTATTGAAATTGGTGAGAATCGGTCAATGTTCAGACCTAGCCCCCATACAAATGACCCGTATGAAATCAACATATATTGCCGTAAGATCCAAATTATCATATAGATCTCATTCAAATTGGGTTTGTATGTGTTTATTACATCCAATAATGAGTAGTCCAAAAATTATCCCTATATGAAAATTCTTAGTCATATGCCCCATATAGAGCCGATCTTCACTTAAATCTATCAAAAAACAAAAATATTGCACAGATTTTTCTCAAATTTGGTTTTTTATATTTTTTCAAAGTATAAGTGACTTTACCAAATATGGTCAGGATCGGTCCATTTTTGGACCTAGTCCCCATATAGACATATCATCCGATATGAACTTTTTCATATCTGCAGCCAAAAAAATTAATAAAAATACCACTCAAATTTGGTTTATGCTTATTTTCTATATCCAATTAGTTTAACCGAAGAGATATGGTCTCTAAACCATGGTATAGGGTATCGTATAGTCGGGCTAGACCGACTATAATTTTCTTACTTGTTTTCTTTAATTTGCTTAAAATGGGTAAAAAAAAACATTTGTAAACTTGAAACAAAATTTTTTTATTGAATTATGCGATTTTGGAGGCGTACTATATATAGGACATTGGGAAGATAAGGTATAAATAATTTACAGATTAGACTGATAATCAACGAAACACTTGGTATGTACTCCTACATCGCATTTCAGGCATGTTGTACTAGTTTTTTGATGGCAGAATGCACATCGTGTTTGACGATCTTGAACTACTACAAGGTGGTCAAGGCGGTCGTAGCGTAGATCAGACATCTGCGAGGTACTCGGACGACCGTTTTGATAATTTGAACACTTACGATTTTGCTTCAGTAGCATTGTAGCAATTACTCGCCTAAAACTTAGTTGATCGAGTTGTCCTCCTTGTTGGCGATGTAAGTGCCAGCTGTTTTGAACTGCCATATCGATGCAATGGACCAGCAATGAAGTGTACCATTTTTTCCTCTAATTGAAGATCTATAGAGACTTGTGTTTTGATCTGAACGATCCACACCCCCCATATTCGAGTCATACAAATAAATTAGATGCGGTTGTTCAACTTGTATGTTTTTCTTTTCCTTTTGAGAATAACTAGCGTTGAAATGAGTGAATAGGCGAAATTTCTACAGCGTTTGAAATAAGACAAACCACATTATTATCATTCCATTTGACAGTAATAATATTTTGATTGTTGTTTTTGGCATAGCCGAATCTACCTCGGCTCTTTTTTTAATATCTTTCGTGCTTATAAGAGGTGGTCTTTTCAACCGATTTTATCTGATTGTTCTCATTGCGTTGAGATTCCTTTCTGTAAGTTTTTCGACCAGAGGGATAGAGCTGAAGAAGTTGTCAAAAAAAAAATTAAACTTTTCGTCTGGCCACTTAGCACGCACAGATTGAGCATATTCCAGCACTACTCCAGCACCAACACCAAGATCTGCATAGTCTTTGCTTATATTAGTTGAAGCCCAGTTTATATATCCTAGCCGAGTAGTGCCAACCCAAAGCTTGTACCCATACCGAATCGGCTTAGCATGAATATATTGTTTACAGCCATGATGGCCATAACAAGGAACCATAGCTTCATCCACAGAATGCATTTATTGAAGGAGGGCATTTTGCATAAACTTTTTGCATAGCAGATTAAATAATGGTCTCACTTTTGCAAACTTATCTCCGGTATCCAGCGTATCATTATCGCATACGTGCCAATTCAAAAAAATTAAATCGAAACGGTTTCTAGTAATTGCGTCAGCAACCAAAACATTTCGCGCATCCTCCCCAATTTTCCAATACATTTTGCGCCTTGGCACTTGAACATAACCGCTGAGTATTATAACTCCAAGAAATGCTTTGATTTCAAATTTTTCAATGTTTCCGGGACAATTTTGTTTTTATGCATATTTATTTGTTTCAGTCAAAATCAGTTCAATTACTTCATGGTCGAAAAACATTACAGTTTCACAAACTTCAAAACACTCACGACTTTGAAAGTTACTTTCTGCTGATGGTAAATCTTCTTTGACCCAACTAAAGGTTTTTGGTTTTTCGCTGGTGTTTGTTTGTTTTTTTTCCTGCTTGGAGCCAATTTTGCTCGTAGTACGCTTAACGGCAAATCGTCGTCAGAATCATCTGATGGAATATATAAAGCAAGATAACAATGAGTGTTTTCTAACATGATAGCGCACTCTCTACTGAACAAAAAAAGTTTTTGCTGCTACCGTAGGCATCCGCGTGTGTGCATGATCGGACACGATGTGGGTGTTCTACATGTAGGACAGTAGTCGCATCTGGGTTAAACAAACTGCAATATTTAAAATAAAAACAATTACAAGAACAACATAGAAATATATAATTTTTTGAAGAGTTTCTTTTTCATTGAAATCTTGAGGCCTATTAAACCGATTTATATGATTTTAAACACCAACCTGCTTAAATTGTTACTTAGTTATATTCACTGAAAATGAGCAACGCGGCCGAGCTATTGAGGGCGCAATCATTATTTCCACAGGCAGACAGACGGACATCGCTTTATCCACTACGTTGATTTTAAGGATGAAATTCATATATATGACCTTATCCGAGAAAAGGGACCTAGTGTGTGAAAATTTAGTTTTAAGAAAAAACGCATTTAAAGTTTCTACACCCTTTTAGGTACCAGAATCCACCGTTTTTGACAAAACCCGATTTTTTCCCTTTTCTCGGAGAAGGTCACATATATATTTTTATATAAGTATATAGTTTATATATATTTTTTTTCCAACTATTACAAACTTATATGTACCGTCTGTATGCTGGTGTAGTGGTTATAAATATATAAGCACTATAAGAAAAGAAGCCAACATATTACTTTCTAACATAATTCGAGGAGCAGATGTAAAATATTGCGCTTCTAAATATTACTTGGGAAACTTTTCTTTAGTCATTGTTATCATGTCTCTAAGCTGACAGCTAGAATAGATTTATTGTTAGCCTTTAACCTATTGTATAGATATAGGAATTTTTGCATTTTGTGACAGGAGGAAAAGAACTTTGTATGAAATTAGGTGAAAATCTTAGACAGAAGCCATCTTTATTTCCATTAAAATATTTAGGCAAGTTTGAAATTATGGCAAAGACAAAATATGGATATAACGACATGTATATGGAAAAACATATTTCAAGAGAGAAATAATCTCTCTACTATTTTAAGTTAAATGTATATATATAATGCATTTCCTACAACTCAATCTTTTGTATATACTTAGTTAGGGTAAATACTAGGCAATCTTTTAATTAACAGCTGCTTCAAATAAATTACAGCTTGATGTAAAAAATTTTAAACAATTAAAAACTTGCCCAGTCGAGGTAGATGTAGAGAGCTTGTTTTTTAACAAAAATTTGTTCTATAAAAAGTTTTCTTTGTAAAATTTTAGAAGATTGTTCATATTGATTCTTAAATATTTGATATTATCTTTGTAGGGAATTTCAAAACCACAAAGAAAAAGTTGTGTAAAACTCAACCATAATTTGTTAAGATACGTATAGTATCATCAGAAATGTTGTGGCATATTTGTTGAATTTTATAAAATTGTTAATAAATATTGTTTCCTAAATGTTTGATGTTTCCGTTGTAGGAAATTTCAAAACCACAAAAAAAAATTAAGCGTTTTACTTGATGGCATAACAAAATTTCAACATATCCTTGAAACATTCTGTAAACAAATTGCTTCACATTTAGATGTATTAAGTTTAACCCCCCAATTACCATAAAAATTTATAATTTCTCTAAGGTGATTTGAAAGCTGTCATAAAGCAACAGGTAAAGAGGGTCAGCATACAATCGACAATTTGAATTTGTAAAAGTATGAGGAAAATCTTAAATAAATATTTTATATAAATGTGGAGCTAAAATTTTACCCTGTGGAACGGCAGAGCTAACAATTCCAAAATTTAATAAACCATCATTAGATGCTACACAAAAAATCCTACCAAAAAAAATACTTTTAAATTATTTAACAATGAAAGAATTAGACCCCATTTGAAACATTTGTGATAAGCATGATCAAGTACCTTTTCGATATCTGAAGAAACTTTAAATGACATAACTTTAAAATTTTACAAAACCGTCAGCTAATAATTGCTGTGTCCGTTTTCTGTCGAGCTGTTCCTTCAAAAAAAATTTTCCTAAATTTGAAAGCAATGAAATGGGTCTTAGTTTGAATCGGTTTGGCTTCCTTTGAAATAGTACAATTTCCAAAATATTCCAAGCAAAATGTAAATTCTTTAAACAATTACTAAAAATAATTGTTAGAAATTCAAATGCTTTTAGTTGAAGTTATGGAGACTAGTTCCAGAAAAATGTGAATCGAAATCAAAAATTCTAAACTTGAGATCGATGGGCAAATTCAAGACGAACATTTAAAAAAATCCTCAGGTCAACTAGTTAAACCAAGTTAAGTGTAAAGTAATTTGAATTTGTGCATCGTCCAATATATATTTGTACTAGAAGGTTAAAGAAAAGTAATTTTTTGAAAGCAGAAATAGTCTGGTTTAAGTATTTTTTTCTCTCTCTTATTTGTTAATATTTGTTTTCCAACACCCGGAAGGACTTTACGCTGCGACTCGCGGTTTCATTTTTCAATTTGTGGCAAACTTTAGTTTCTTGCAAACGACATTGCCTTCCGGAACCAGTTGTTCTATCTAAACTTTAATTGTTTTTTATACCCAATATCAGTATGTGGTTTGGGTATAATGACTTTGTGCTGCTATTTGTAACTACCAAAAATATTTTACCTTGAACCATCTTTTATTATACCAATCAACTCAGAAAGTGATTCTGATGTCCGTCCGTCTGTCCGTTTGTGTGTCCATGTAAACCTTGTAATGGAACTGCAGGTAGCAGATATAAATGTGTATTAATGAAATTTGGTATATAAGGTTTCGTCAGCCATAGGATGAGCGTTATTGAAACTGATGAAATTCGGTCAATGTTCAGACCTGGTCCACATACTTATGACCCCAATGAAATCGACATAAATTGCAATAAGATCCAAGTTATAATATAGATCTCAGTCAAATTGGGTGTGTATATATTTATTATATCCATTAATCAGTAGTCCAAAAATTATCCCTGTAGGACAGTTCTTAGTTATAGGCCCCATATGGAGCTGCTTCCCGATCTTCACTTAAATCTATCAAAAAACAGAAATATTGCACAGATTTTTTTCAAATTTGGTTTGTATATATATTTTTTCCAAAATATAAGTAACTGTGCCAAATGTGGTCAGGATCGGTCCATTTTTCGACCAACTCCCCATATAAATATTGAATCTGATATGAATTTTTTCATACCTATAGCCAAAAAAATTAATAACAATGCCACTCAAATTGGGTTTATGCTTATTTTCTATATCCAATTAGTTGGACCGATGAGATAGGGTCTCTAAACCATGATATAGGGTATCGTATAGCCGGGCTAGACCGACTATAATTTTTTTACTTGTTTTTAAATTAAGTTTAAGTTTTTCTAATTCCATTTCCTTGAAATGATTGGCAATGACAGATTTTTTCTTGGACGTATTTTCTTTACAAAATTGTCAAATCAATTTACGTGGCATAATACTAATTTAACAATGAAGCACGCATAAATATTATCTAACAAATAAGTTGATAAGCGTTTTTGGTAGCGGTATAGGTGGGTTCATGTTCGGTGTGAAGAAAAGTTTAATACAATCGGGTCTACAATACAGCTTTTCAGAGCTAGATGGGGTTAATATAATTAAGTTGCAAATAAGACAAGTATCTTGGTCCCTTATTCCATTGTATTTAAGAAGCGCTGGTTGGAGAAATGAGTTCGGAGGTCTTAAAAGATTACTGGAAAACAATAACATAGAAAATCCGCTAATTATAGGCGATTTAAATATACGAATAGGCGAAATACAACAAATGTACGATTCTAATTGCTACAGTTAGTTCACGCATGGTTACACTTTTAGAAGATCAGAAGATAAGAAGGTAGATGGTAAAGGCAATCAGTTTATGGATCTGTGTAACGACTATGGTTTAATGATTCTTAGCGGTGTAACCAAAGGCGACGAAATGGGAAATTTTACATTTGCAAACGCAGTCGGTCAGTCGGTTAACGACATTTGTGCAGTTTCTATGGAAATTCTTAAGTATGTAAACAATTTCTCAGTTGAAAAACGTATATGGTCTGATCACTTTCCCATTCATCTTGTTTTTGGAATTGATATGGAATTAAGCGAAATAAATACCTGTAATTTACTGCCAAAGTTAAAATGGAATGAAAGAGAGAAGTCAAACTATCAACAAAAAATGGAACAAAATTTTCAGGTGTTAATGCAGCAAAGTGAGGAAATAGATTTGAAAGATTTGACTAAACTAGTGTTTATCTCATCAAGTGGCTTAAGTTACAATATTAATGCAAATGTGAGAATTTTTAAAGAAAAGTGGTTTAACTGAACATGCTCGAAAACAAGGGATGAATCTTTTCAATTACTCAAATCTTACCGAAAGTCACCTGGAGAAGTAGAGAGGAAGGCATACCTTAGTGCAAATCGAAGATATAAAAATATATGTGAAGAAAGTAAATTACTATACTATACAAACCTTGAATCAAAAATATGTAAAATCGGCAATAGTAAAGAATGGTGGAATATAGCAAGAGAGATAAGAGGAGAAACGATTAACATATGCCCAAATATCACTGCTACAAGGTTTAAAAATTACTTTGATGATCTATTAAACCCACCGCAGATATCTAATGATATATCATATGTTGCAGCTTGGAAAATGGATGCTGGCTTGGATTCAGAAATTACGGTGAATGAAATTAAAAAAAACACTTCTAAAAGCAAAAGACAATAAAGCAGCAGGTATTGGTAGAGTGCCTTATGAATTCTTTAAAAATGCACCCTTAAATTTTTTACAAGAGCTTACGAATGCGTACAACTGAATTATGGAAAATGGTTTAACGGATGAAACTTTTATAGTCAGTGTAATTTTTCCAATATATAAAAAGGGTGAAAGCAACTTGCCAAACAATTATCGTGGGATCTCTTTTATGAAATGTGTGGCTAAAATTATGATGGGTGTACTCAATGAAAGGTTGTATGATTGGACAGAGAAACATAATATATTGTTGGAATACCAGGCTGGGTTCAGAAGAAATTACTCCACAATCGAGAACATATATAACTTATCGGCTATAATTCACCTCAAGTTTCGGGAAAAAAAGAAAGTCTATGCATTTTTTGTTGACTTTAAAGCAACGTTCGATAAAGTGTCTAGGAGATTGCTTATATATAAGCTTCACGAAATGGGAGTGTCATCAAAGTTTGCTAACTGTTTAGAAGCAATATATAAAACCACAAATTCAGTTGTATGGACTGGAAAGGAATTGTCAGAAGAGTTCACTACTAACTCAGGCGTCAAGCAGGGTTGCCTCATGTCCCCGCTTCTTTTTGCGCATTATATTAACGATATTCACAATGCCCTAGGAGGAGGTCTTTATATCGAAGGAGTTAATATAAGAATACTACTTTATGCAAATGATATAGTCATATTGCCTGATGATGTACGTACACTGCAGACTATGATAAAAAGACTAGAAAAGTATTGTAGGGATTGGAACCTTGAAGTTAATCTCAGTAAATCTGAGATTATGGCATTTAGGAATGGCGGTAGAATATCAAGGAAAGAAAAATGGACTTTTAACGGCAATGCTATTAATATTGTTACTAGTTTTGATTATCTGGGAATGACATTGACACCTAAAATGATATTTAAACAACACGTCGAGAAAAGAAATACTGCAGCCAAAAATAATATAAACGCAACCTGGAACACTTTCCTAAGCAAAAAACATATTTCCATAAGGGTAAAATGGCAACTTTTTCAAGCGGTATGCAGATCAATCCAAACTTATGGAGCTCAAATATGGGGGTACTCACTTTCTGAAGAAGTGGACAAACTCCAACGTTATTTTGTAAAAAAGATTTTAAGCCTTCCTTCGTTTACGCCAACTTATATACTCATGCTGGAGACAAGCATGCAAGATTCCCACCTCTATACGCTGGACTTGCACCTGCGATATATTGGGCGAACTTTATTCGAGTATAATATTAATAGATTGCCATATAAGTTAACACACAAACTAATACAAAAAAACCTATTATGGGTTACTAATCTAAAAAATTTATGTGAACAATTTAATATAAATCTTGTTTTTGAGAACGTTACAAAAAATTATTGGAAGAGCATATGCAACCAATTATTAGAGAAAATGCGAATATCGGCCAAACAAAAATATATTCAAGAGTATTTAGATACATCGAGATTTTATAAAAATCTTGACTTAACAAAAGGTCAAGATTATATGATAGATGACCACGACCAAACCAAGATTATGTGGATTTTTAAAGCAAGAGGTGACCTTATCAAGTTAAATGGCACAAGATTCTCAAACGGTTCAAAAACATGCTCTTTGTGCAATCTCAACGAAGTTGAAAATATACAGCACTTCATAGGGCGTTGCCCAATATTGAAAACATTTAGATACCAACACTTTGGATATACAGTTTGTCAATTAATTCTTTGCAAAATGAAAAAAATCATAGTTTTAATTTTTAAATTAATAATTTATTAACAAAATCGAGTTTTCTTTCACTTTTTCTTTCATTATATTATAAGGGTAAGTAATAACTAATAATATTAATAACAAAAATGGTAAATTTCATTATGAAACAAAATAAAAAACAACAAAAACAAAAAAACAGCATATATTCACTTGTCAATTAATTGTTTGCAAAATTCAAATACATGTTGAAAAGAGACACAAAACTAACTAACGGCATATTAAATTTGAAAAAAAAAATGAATGCCTTCTTTGGTATGCTTTGCTCTATTGCTTTTATTAAGATTTATTATTTGGTCAAGTGTGCATTTAACTTAAATCCGCATTTTTAACCATGCCTGGAAAACGACTTGATGAAAACGTAATTCAGTTAATTTTTTACAATTATTATAAGGGAAAAACGGCAAAGGAGTTGGCAGAAATGTTTAATATAAAATTGAGGACCATTTACAATGTTATTAGCCGTGCAGAAAAAGAAAATCGTCTACACCTAAACAATTCTGGAGGAAGACCACCAAAGCTCACCAGACGCGATCACTCAAAAATTTTAAAAAAGATTGGAGATAATCCGCAAACAACCTTGAGGCAGTTGGCATTGGATATAAAAAATGATTGCCATAAGGAAGTGAGCCATGAGACGGTAAGAAAAGTTCTCAAAATGCACAAGTACTCATCACATATAGCCAGAAAAAAGCCATTGCTTTCTGCCAATAACATTGAAAGGCGGCTAAACTTTTGTATTGCTAATGTTAACAACCCTGCGGAGTACTGGAATGATGTTATTTTCTGTGATGAAACTAAGATAATGTTATACTATCATGATGGACCCAGCAAAGTTTGGAGAAAGCCAAACACTGCGTTCCAGCAGAAGAATATTATACCAACAGTGAAATTTGGCAAGCTTTCTGTAATGGTATGGGGTTGCATCTCGTCCAATGGCGTTGGTGAGCTGCGTATTTTTAATGAAGTTATGACGAAGGAATATTACTTGGACATCCTACAAAATGAATTGTCAAGGAGCGCGATCAGTTTCGGATTTGTTGATCCTCTAAACCGAAGTAAACTTAAGTACAAGCTGTATCAGGATAATGACCCCAAACACAAATCGTTGCTTTGCAAAACCTGGTTGCTGTATAATTGCAGCAAAGTTATTGACACACCTGCCCAAAGTCCTGATCTAAATCTCATCGAAAATTTATGGGCTTTATTGAAGAAGAAAGTAGCTAAACGGGGTCCTACCAATAAAAACGCATTAGTTAATGCAATTCAAGAAGAATGGCAGAAAATCCCAGAATATTATGACTTAAATGGCCTTATACAGTCAATGTCGCGTCGTCTGAAGGCAGTCTTGGATGCTAATGGCCACCATACCAAATATTAACACAAATACTACCATACTTTTTACGTTTCGATTAAAAATCTATCATGTATTTGAATTTTGCAAACAATTAATTGACAAGTGAATATTTGCTGTTTTTGTGTTTTTGTTGTTTTTTGTTTTGTTTCATATTGAAATTTACCATTTTTATACCCTATACCACTATGTGGTTTGGGTATAATGACTTTGTGCTGCTGTTTGTAACACCCAAAAATATTTGATCTAGACCCATCTTTAATTATACCGATCGAATCAGAATCACTTTCTGAGTTGATTTAACAATGTCCGTCCGTCCGTCCGTCCGTCCGTCCGTCCGTCTGTGTGTCCATGTAAAGTTTGTAATCAAACTGCAGGTCGCAAATATGAATATATTTTGATGAAATTTGGTATATAAGCTTTTATCGGCCATGGGATGAACGCTATTGAAATTGGTGAGAATCGGTCCATGTTCAGACCTAGCCCCCATACAAATTACCCATATGAAATCGACATAAATTCCTATAAGATCCAAATTGTCATATAGATCTTATTCAAATTGGGTTTGTATGCGTTAGTTGGGCCTAAGAGATAGGGTTTCTAAACGCGTGGTATAGGGTATCGTATAGTCGGTCTAGACCGACTATAATTTTCTTACTTGTTGTTATTAATATTATTAGCTATTACTTACCGTTATAATATAATGAAATAATAAATGAAAGAAAACTCGTTCTTGTTAATAAATTATTAATTTAAAAATTAAAACTATGATTTTTTTCATTTTGCAAAGAATTAATTGACAAACTGTATATGCTTATCAGTATAGCATAGCAATACGTCATAGCAATCTTAAATGGCGAATATACAGATTGGAATAATTTGGTACAATATATAATCAATGCACTTAATTATAGAAAAACTTTAATCGAAGAATTTAACTATTAATAATGTGTAAAAATTATTTAGTACTCTTTTTAAGAAAAATTACTCATCCGACTAACGACAGCTGTCAAAGTCGTAAGTTCTTTTATTTTTTTTTTTATGTATAGTAACACTTAAATATAAGAAAAACAAATATTGTAATATTATATAAGTGTTTTCTGAAAATTAAGAACTACTACTACTACTACTACTAAGTTGATATTATCGTTTTATTGCCTAAAATTTATATTTGTTGTAAGCAACATGATTTAACTACCTCATTTACACCATTCCGATACTTTTTTGGCCACGCGATATTAGATTTCATTAAAAACATGTCAACCTTATAAAGGTCATAATATGAAAAACCGTTGCTGCTTGGTAATCTGTTTTTATACCCTATACCACTATGTGGTTTGGGTATAATGACTTTGTGCTGCTGTTTGTAACAACCAAAAATATTTGACCTACACCCATCTTTAATTATACCGATCGAATCAGAATCACTATCTGATTCGATTTAACGATGTCCGTCCGTCCGTCCGTCCGTCCGTCTGTGTGTCCATGTAAAGCTTTTAATCAAACTGCAGGTCGCAAATATGAATATATTTTAATGAAATTTGGTATGTAAGCTTCTATCAGATATAGGATGAACGCTGTTGAAATTGGTGAGAATCGGTCCATGTTCAGACCTAGCCCCCATACAAATGACCCCTATGAAATCAACATATATTGCCATAAGATCCAAATTATCATACAAATATTAGTGAAATTGGGTTTGTATGTATATATTACATCCGTTAATCAGTAGTCCAAAAATGATCCCTATTGGACAACTATTAGTCATAGGCCCCATATAGAGCTGCTTCCCGATCTTCACTTAAATCTATCAAAAAACAAAAATATTGCACTGATTCTTCTCAAATTTTGTTTGTATATATTTTTGCGAAATACAAGATACTTTACCAAACATGGTCAGGATCAGTCCATTTTTGGGCCTAGTCCCCATATAGATATAGCATCCGATATGAACTTTTTCATATCTGCAGCCGAAAAAATTAATAAAAATTCCACTCAAATTTGGTTTATGCTTATTTTCTATATCCAGTTAGTTGGGCCTGAGAGATAATCTGAACGCATGGTATAGGGTATCGGATAGTCGGTCTAGAACGACTATAATTTTCTTACTTGTTTTATTTTAATTTCAACATGCAGCCATTCGGGCGGGAATTTCTTGCTGTGCTGTATAATTTGAACCTACTGAATAATATTGTAATACATATACAAAAAATTTTGTGATTGTGCTTCCAGCACTCAATATTAACTACCTAGGGTCTTGTTTGTCTTAGTCAATTAAGTGCTGGTCAAACAGCGGTCTGTGTACTTGTATATTATAACTCGTGAGCTCACAAAAAAAGCTATTTGAATATAAGTTTATTCATAAGTTTTTATAGGATAAGAAATAAACCTGAATGAGACATGTGCGGAATTATACTTCATATAAATTTTCTTAGTAAAAACAACTTTTAGTAAAAAATGAGGTCCCATATGATTTTTTTGAAAAAGTTAACTCCACAATATAAACAACAATATGTCTAAAGGTACCTAAATGAAAAACATTTCGCTATTATTTGGATCATGTAAGAATTTTATTTAAAATACTATATGTATCCCTGTGTGCTTCGCTACCCCCTCCCCACCAAATCGTAATAAAGGGGCTCACGCAAAGTCCCAAGGCTCTTACTATTACAGTAATTCAGATATATCACATTTAATATTAAGTTTGTATGGGGGTGCCACGCGCATTTGTCCAATCCCTCCCATTTTTTGTCTGACTACTCACGTTAATAATAGATGACCTGAGACAAATCTGGAAAGCTCTGTCTATCATAGTACTTCATATATATGATGTAGCGCTTCTCATATCCGCAGTAAGATTCTATGCAAATTTCGAAAAGATCAGATGAGTAGTTACGGAGATTACCTCCTACAAACAAACAAACACACATTACCTCTTTATTATGCTAGTATATATTATTAGTTTATATTTTTATATTTCGCTACTTGCTGATAAACAATGTTTTGTGTTTTTTCATTCGGTACAACAATTATCAGATTTTTCGGCATTCCTACACTGGACCAAGGTACATGTAGCTACCCATGAGAAGAATATGGATTTTCCAAATTAGATCTGGCAACACTTAACTATTGGCCTTGATTTTAGAATATCATTTGGTAATTTTTCTTTTTAGCGATTTTTGATTTTGAAGATTTTTGTTTTTTGGACGATTTTTATTTTTCGCGATTTTTGGGTTTGTCGATTTTTGAATTTGGCGATATATTTTTCGCGACAAATCACATTGATAGCTAATGTATTTGTCAAACGACTGTCGCTTTTGTAGTACTTCATATTTTTTATATAGGAGGTGCCACACCCACTAATCCCATCCCGCCCAATTTTTATTGGACTACTCACTCTAGTCCACATTATAGTACACCAGTTATATAATATTGGATATCTACTTCGCATGGGTGGTGCTGAACCCACTGCTTCGATCACGCCAATTTTTTTATTCGACTAATCATACCAAGAACCTATGGGCTCACGCAAAGCCACAAAGCTGCCTCTTTTACAGCACTCCAGATATATGGCATTAAATAATTATTTTGCATGGGGAGCCACGCCCATTGATGTGAACCCGCCAATTTTTTGTCCGACTACTAATATTAAGATCTGATGAGGTCGTGCAAAGTGTCGAAGCTTCCCTTTTTTAGTATACCATTTATATGATATCATGTATTTTCTTTGTAGGGCGGTGCCACGCCCACTGCTCCGATCATGCCCATTTTTTTGTCTAACTAATCACATTAATAAATTACGGGCTCACACAAATTCCCCAGACTCTCACTATTACAGTACTCCAGATATATGGCATTTTATATTTACTTTGTATGTCATGTGCCACGTCTATTGGTCCTATACTGCCCATTTTTGTCCAACTACTCACATTAATAATAGGTGACATCAAACAAATTTGAAAAGCTCTCTCTACCACAGTATTCGACATATATATAAGATTGAATTATTACTTGCATGGGACGTACCACACACACCTATCTGATTCCGCCAATTTCCGGCGGAGCTACTTAAATTAACAAAAGGTGACCTAGCACAAATTTGCAAAGCTCCCCCTATCCTAGTACCCAATATATATGATATTAAAAATTTAATTTGTGTGGGAGGAGCCACGCCCAGTAAAACTATTTAAAAAATTATAGCCCGTAGCACTTCCCATATCAGCAGTAAGACTCTGTGAAAATTTCAGGAATATCGGATGAGCAGTTACGGAGTTTACCTCCTATAAACAAACAAACAAACACACATTACCTCTTTATTATATGTATTAGTATAGATAACTGTATAAGTAATATGTATATATATTACGCATAATATGACTATAATATAATTTAAGTGTAATATAATACGTATATATATTTGGAGGCAAAAATACAGGCCAATCTTATACAAAAACTATGGTTGTGCTTAGTTTCTATAACATCCACATTTAAAGCCATTCATTATTTAATCATGTTGCTTATATTTAGAAATAAGTAATAATTTACAATTGAATCAAAGAAACTAATCTCTACTCAATCAACAGCTTAAAATCTGTTACTGCTTCAAATACAGTTAGAAGGTTTGACCGAAACATTTTGTATATTCGATACAGAATTAGAATATATTTTATCAATATATTGTTACTTAAACTCAACAATGTATCAGCGCTGTTATTTATTGTTAAATATCTCTTACTTTGTTTGGCTTCATAAGTGAATATACAAATGTTACAAATAACAATTGATATTTATTGATTTCCGTCTTATAAATAACAGAATGAAATCTTTATCACATTTCTTTGCATAGATTTTGGTTTATTTTCAATTCAAACCAATCAAATGAAAAATATACAGTTTTCGCAAACTTAAGTCATGAAATAGTAGCAATTTAGTTTTATCTATATCAACTTTTTCGTCACTCTACCATATATTATGATCAGCGTGCATACTCATACTCGTATTGAAATGTTCAACATAAAGTCATGATAACAAACACATTATTGAAAATATTGCCCAAGGATATGTTTTGTATAAACATACAAACAGATATACATATTCATTAATGTGGAATGAATAAGCAATTCCTACTAACTGAGTATTATTGATTGGCACTTAAAAAACTATTTTCTAATTTTCCTATAAAATAAAATAATTTTTTATATCGGCGATTGGTAACACGAAAAGTATCAATTTCTGGTTTAGTCTCGAGAATATAAATGCTTTATTTTAGTATCTGAGTTATATCAACCAGAACCAACGTAAATAGCTTAACAATTTCCTTTTAAACTAAACCAGATAGGATTTTAAATATGATAAAATGAAGAACTCGATAGTACTTTCTTTTTTTTTTGGCATTATAAAATTCAAATTACACTTTTTCGCCAATGACCGCGACAGTAATATTTATTTTTTTTGTTCAGTCCATACTACTTCTTATATGGATTCATACATATATAAAATTTATTTGTATATTCATCTTTGTAGAACAGTAATAACTACTTCAATAGCACAACGTAAAATTAATATCACATAATACTGGGCTGGCCTAAAACCAAACGCGCAGTCTGCCGATATCCCAAATACAACTCACTATTACAGATTGAATTTAGTTATTTTTAAGGATAAAGGATTAATGTCCCAAAGACAATTTTTTTCTAAATTTAATTTATTTTTCTTGAAATAAACTATTGGAAACTTTTTGTGCAAGGGCAAATTAGGCAATCTGTGACTTTTCTAGAAGTTAATTTTTATATCCTATACCACTATGTGGTTTGGGTATAATGACTTTGTGCTGCTGTTTGTAACTACCAAAAATATTTGACCTAGACCTCTCTTTTATTATACCGATCGAAACAGAATCACTATCTGATTCGATTTAACGATGTCCGTCCGTCCGTCCGTTTAAACCTTGTAATCAAACTACAGGTCGCAAATATGAATATATTTTGATGAAATTTTTGAAATTCGGTTCATGTTTAGACCTAGTCCCCATACAAATGACCCCTATGAAATCGACATAAATTGCCATAATATCCAAATTATCATATGGATCTTGTATGTGTATATCCATTAATTAGTGATTGAAATAAAATCCCTATAGGACAATTCTTAGTCATAGGTCCTATATAGAGCTTCTTCCCGATCTTCACTTAAATCTATCAAAAAACAAAAATATTGCACAGATTTTTCTCAAATTTGGTTTGTAAATATTTTTTCGAAATATAAGTGACTTTACCAAATATGGTCAGGATCGGTCCATTTTTCGACCTAGTCCCCCTATAAAAATAACATGCGATATGAACATATCTGCAGCCAAAAAAATTTATAACAATATGTCACTAAAATTTGGTTTATGCTTATTTTCTATCGAATTAGTTGGGCCGAAAATATAAGGTCTCTAAACTATATACCATAGTATCCAGGGTATCGTGTAGTCGGCCTAGACCGACTATAATTTTCTTACTTGTTTTCTTTCCAATATTTTTCGAATTTTTTTATCCCTTCAAACTGTGGGAATTTTTTAAAATTCTAAAAATTCTTTCAGGCTAAATTCGGAAAATATGGTAGACAAGGTAGCAGTTCGTAGCCTGATTCATGGAATTTTTGCATGCAATTTTGCACCCGTAGCTTAGCTTGATTAGAAAGGGTTTTTTTTGCAGCTTCGATTTTTTTTAATTAGACATAATATCTGCAGTCTATTTTTTCGTCCCCGTTTGTTTTATGCCACGTACATCCGAAGGAATGGCCATGACCATCATGGTCTTCTTCAACGCTGGTTTTCCCGAATAAATCCATCATTTAGACCAGTGCTTAGCGTCCGGTATATTGAGTTGGATCAGTGTTTAGTCGAATGTTTGAAAATGACACAAAGGTCATCTGTATTGCGTTGAAAAATTCCAAATCATCCTTTAGTGTGCTTGCAGTATTCCGTTTATGGCCAATTATCAGTCAAACACAAAATTTTGACAGTATTCTAAATACGATATTTAATTTGAGCAGTACTGATTTTTTATAATTACGAGCGAAGCTCAAAAAGAAATCGAAGACCGTTTGATCTGGCCTGTATTTAATTTCTAATGAAAGAGAATAATATCTAAAAAAAAATTCCAACATATATGGATGGGATTACTAGATTTGGCTTTGGGTTCATCTTCTTTATTTGTCCAATATATAAGCTCATTTTCAAATAACAATTTAACAGAAATGTTGTCTGGTCGACTATTTGAAATCCTACATCATGAGCTACTGAAGACTGTCTTATGTACAACTGTAGATGGTGTAGTATTCACAAAAATTCAGATATTGAAACTATATATATATTAAATATAATTGGGTTGGCCTTAGTTCTATCAGATATGCATATATTGGAAGGAATAGGAGGCAAGATAACTTTATCTACTGCAAAATTTGATTATATCAAGGATAATTCGACTCTTCGCTCAATGAAATTTGCTTTATAAGTGGAGAGTATTTCTAAAATTCTATTTTGACCGAAATATTGAAGAATCGGACAAAAAATAACTAAAAAGTGTCAATTGCTTTCGGAAGATCTCCCATTAAATAAACATTTTATTACTCGTTAAAAAAAAATTATTTTTAAAATGAAAATTCATAAAGGAGTGTTTAATTAAAAAAGAAGAAATTGGTTTTTGTTATTAGCGATTTTCGGTTTTGGTGTTTTTGATTTTTGGCGATTTCTAACTTTCGCGGTTTTTGATTTTAGTGATTTTTGGCTTTAGCGATTTTTGTTTTGTGAAATTAGATTAAATGGAAAAATCTAAACAGAACTTATTTCTTTTGGATTGAAGTATATAACTTCAAAAATTCAGACAATGAAATATTTGATTCGTTACAGATATTTAGAGATTTATATATTGAAATCTGGGTATAACCCAATAATTGGACATAAACCAATAATAACAATTATCGACATATAAAAAGTGCTGAATTGTGAATTGGATAAAATTGGTTAGCATACCTTTTGGGTCTTTAACTTAAAAAAATCAAATTACCTAGAATTTTCACTCGAATTTCGAATTTCGAATCTGGCAGTTTTATGCTATTGGCATACACTCAAACCTTTTTTGTGCGGTTTCTCTTTGTGTGATTTGTTTTGCGCTTTTTTATACCCTTGAAAAATTGCATATATCACATAAAAAGAATTGACGAAAGATGTCGAAAAATAAGAAATCCCGCAAAAGAGAGACCGCACAAAAGCAGGTTTGAGGTACACTAAAAGGGCGACATCAAGTATTGGCGCTTTTTAGCTTATATCGTTTCATTCTATTTTGATGATTTCGATAACTTTTTGAGATATTGTTTTACACTATTTGCTCGATAAAACTTGGCATCGCTGATCATTAAGTGACATGAAAAATAAGTGTTAACTGAATATGAGATGGCTAGACAATTTTCAGAGCAAACATTTTAGAGCTCATAATAGATACAACTATTAGACTGGAACTAGGTCCGCGAATTGTCCGAATGTGACCATAATTAGTGAGAAAATATATAAACCTAAACATGCCATAAGTGAATAACGGGAGACTGTTTTACATGGGACAAAGACTAAAATTGGCCCTACACTCTATTTTGTTTATAATATGGTTCTCATGGGAAATTGGGTCAATCTCATACAATTATATGGGAATTGAATCTGAATATAATTTACCAATTCTAACAAATTATAGGCCCGATAAAAGCTGTTTAGCCTGATTTCAAGAGTATATAAATGGAACAAAACTTTAGTCGATCCTTAAGTTAGGTTGGCAGAAATATTTGACATAACCCAGCAAAACTCAAGAGTATTTTATTATAAATTATATCCTCGGAATATATTCCATTATATATCCTATACCACTCGGTGAGTTTGTGCTCATGTTTATAACTACCAAAAATATATTACCCACATTTTAATAAACCGATCGATAAATAACCTTTTCAGTCAATTTAGTGATATCCGTCTGTCCCTATGTGTGTCTGTAAACTTTTTATAAAACTACGGGACGCAATTATGAACATATTCGGATTATATTTAATATGAGCTTCTATCGGCCATAGGATGAACGCTGTTGAAACTGGTTGATTTCGGTTAATGTTCGGACTTAGTCTCCATACAAATGGCCTCTATGAGATCGACTTAAATTGCCATTATATTAAAATTACTACATAGATCTCGGTCAGATTGGGTTTGTGTATGTTTATGATATCTATCAATCAGAAGTCAAAAAATAAAACCTGTAGGACAATTCTTAGCCATAGCCCCATATGAAGCTGATTCCTGATGTACACATAAATCTATCAAAACACAGAAATTTTTTCCAAAAAATGAGTGACCTTACCACATATGATCAGGATAGGTTCATTTTTCGACCTAGTTCCTATATAACTATACCATTCGATGTAAGGTTTTTCATATTTATTTCATTTATTTTAACTTAAACTTGGTTTATGCTTATTTTCTATATTTTATTTGTTTGACTTAAATACATGGTATAGGATATCATATAGTCGGTCTACACCGACAATAATTTTCTTACTTGTTTATCTTTGAATATGTTTGAAAGAGCTAAGAACACTGCAAGTGGCCACTTTACACACTTTGTTAGAAACACATCCAGCACGTCCATCTCCTGTCTGTGTGTCTGCTAGTATGTCCACGTACATATTTTATTAATCTATGGGTTGAAAATTAAATATATTTTTAAGATCTTCGCTACAGAAGTGAAAAGTAATAATGGTGAAAATCAATGCAGATTAAAATCAAATTAACTTTATGTGTGTTTATTGCACCCATAAATAAGTGGTCAAAAAATAAACCTTTCAGGACCATTGCTACTCGAAGTTCCCAAAATTCACTTAAATATGTAAAAGAAATAAATACATAAATAAATAAGGAAAAAAAAAATGAATATGGTAATGATTGGTCCATTTTTTAATCTAGGATTAATAGAAATGGCAATCAAACTTGGTTTATTCTTTTTTTCTAATATCCAATTATAATCTCGGCGAAGCTCATTCTAAAACCATTTCTTGGAATCCATGGTATAGGCTATCGCGTAGTCGGTCTAGACCGACCACTAGTTTCTTACTTGTTTTCATTAAATTAGTAGATTGGAATGTAAAAATGCGTCTAGATTTTTTTCATAATTTTTAGTTTTACTGATAATATAAATTGTCTAGAACAACTGGGAGACATGGTTTTTTTCTTTTTTCAAGACATATGCAATGATTTGCAAAAAGTTGAAATTTCTGAAATATGTATATATATTTTCATAAAAACTACGCTCGTGAAATGCTAGTATGCTAATCTGCTGGTTTTGTACCGCTGTATTTCATGGTATACGTATACATATATCGATTGGACAGAAAAATAACTTCCAAATATTGATTTCTTACAAACTTTTAATTTAGTCATATACATGATTTGTTTTTTTTTTCAATTTGGGAAGGTTATGGGTTTCTCTAACTCAAAAAAAATTAATTCGTTTCTTTAACTGCTTACAAATTCTTTAAAAAAAATTTTTTTGAGAGGTATTACTTCATATTAGAAAATCATTTTGAACTTAAAAAAATATATTGCTTTTAGTAGAAAATTCTTTTTATATGAAGAATGTTTTTTTTTTTTAATTCTTTTACATTAAATTGCTGCAAGAGAAAACTGATAATTTGGAAATTAAAAATATATCACAATATCAAATAAATGCATATTGAACGAAAATAGATTGTTTATACACAAAATCTAAGCATCGCATAGTGTCAAATTTTCCCATTTTAGGGGGACTAAAGTTTGTTGTTTGAAAACTATTATTGATAAAACTACGAACTAGGTATTATCATTATAATATGCATCTTTTTTGAAGAAAAAGTAAGCGAAATGGGACAACTGCTACGCCCGTCGCCCATATAAAACTAAAAATAAATATGCCAAAAACATAATAATTTTTTTTTTTGGTTTTTGGTGAATGCAAACAAAATTGTTTTTATAATTTTTCCCAACGTTTATAAGCTTGTATGGCTTCTTCATCAGGGGATGTCTTTATTTCATTCTATAAATCACAGTTTTGATACTTATAAATAAATACAATTATTATCTTAACTTACTTGTTCTGTTTTTTCTAGTCCTAAATGTTTTTTGTCATGTCTAATTTTTGCATTTACATTTATATGCAAAAATTAAGACATGTTCGTCCACTTATTTAAAAGTTGATAATGATTGTTTATTTTGTCTTTGTCCTCTTTAATATTCATTGTTGTTGTAAGCTTTTTCTGTATATGCAAGTTTTCTAAAGTAAAGCGTTTGTTTGTATTATTTTCTATGTCCAATATTTTAATGTTTTAAAAATCAGCTGAGTGATTATGTTCTAGTATATGTTGTGATAATGCTGTGCTTATGCGTTGGTGTCCTATGTCTGCTTTGTGTTCTGTCATTCTCTTTTAAGGCGACCTTTTTGTCGTTCCTATGTACACTTGTTTACTGTTTTTTTTATTACCCAATAGTAGTTATGTAAAAAAATTGTATTTACATTATTTATTCCAAATCAGAGCCATCATTATAAAGGTCTGACTCTTTTAGCAATGCCAAAATTCAGGAGTCAAGACATGTTGTTTAGTTTTCAGGTTTTTGCGCAAAGAGCATATTAAGCGATCTCATGACATCAAAAGTCAATTCAAGAAATCAGTATTGGAATCAACTCTAGATGTTTTTCTCGTGAGATTTAGACAATATCTTCTGTTGTCCTTATTCCTAGCTTCATGTGCTTCTTACAATAATTGGCCTATTGGACGTATACAGTTATCTATAATTTCTTCTACATGGTATAGCACTATGTGTACCGTCACTGGCGTGAATTACCAAGAATATTTCTCTAAATAAATATTTTTTGTAATTATTGCTGTTGAATATATTGCATATCCTAATGCAAAACATTCTAGGATGATGTGAAAAGGCTTCAATACCAACTATCTCTGCTCTTTTCTCGGCGTTTTTAAAAAACCTTCTTGTCGTGTTTCCATCGTTTGAATTTCCGAATGTTTGTTTTGGCATATTGACCAGTAATGCCGCCATTTAATTTTTAAAATCATTTTTGGAAACATTTTGCTTGCTATTTTTTAATGTCTGTTCTGTATGCAGTGTGTAACAGACATTCCATAAATCGGATCCAACCATGCAAATGCCTAAACGCAGCATAAGCTGATCCGCTGTTGTATTTAAAATTGCAACTGAATCATATCATGCTTGTGACGGTGAATAATTGGAAAGAGCACTGCGCACTCTTCTATCAATCAATTAACTTCACTTCATTTAAAATAAGTTCTTTCTTCTCTTTAGCGAAAATAAATTTTATTGGATGACAATACCGCATTGAGGATGATACCTAGTTTTTTCAAATAATTTTTTTAAGTCCATCGTTTGTATTGACATACATTTCAATTGAGACCATGGAAATATTAAACAAATTTTCGTCCGAAATATCTTCTTGAGCAAATTTTTGCTTGTTCAGCTCAATCACAGCCCCATTTAATAACGAAAATTACATCACTGAAGTTGTTCGGTATAGATAGAAAAACTTCTTCATAAGCGGAACATAGTATGGGCAATTAGTGATGGGAAATTAATAACGGCATACGACTCAGTGACAACTATACCAACCGGGTAGCATAAATGCTTTGATTTCGATACTAATTCGTAAGATGGATATATCTTAGGATTTACAGCTTTTGTACGTTGTCTTAGTAATTGATAATTATGCGTCGATAAATCGGTATCATTTATCTTTGCCAGGGCCTGGTCAGGAGAAAGAGTTGTTGGTCTTTCACTATATATTCTAGCCTTTTTTTAATGTGACACCTCTATTAGGCGATGCATTTGCAAGCTCTGTTACAATTGCAGCCGATGATCGCTTACCAGATGAATGCTGTAGTACTGCAACTGCTATTAACAACTCTGTCGTATTTATCACTTTCACAAGCTCTTTCGTTTTTCTTGTTTTAGTTTTTTCACAACAGTCATCGAAATTCTTTTTTGGTCTACCACCATTTGGCTCCGAAATAGACAGTTTACATAAAAAAATTAAAAAATCAATTTTATATGCAAGCTAATCCCTGTTGCATTTTAGAAACTTCAATTTTGATCTTGGAGACTTCCTACACTTTTGCAGTGTTCCATGACAAGTTTTATTAAAAACAGTTTTTAATTTTTAAGATCAATAGTTTGACTGGATCCATTAATAATATTTCCTAAAACGAAATCCAAGATGAGCTCATATTTGTCATATGCCACAGCTGAACACCAAACATCGAAAATTTGTTGATGGGACATTTACGAGTTCATGTTGAACTTTTGAAAAAATTTGTATGATGTATGCAAAAAGGCGCATAAATTATTTAGTAATCCGAACAGGTCACAAATGAGTTGATCATGTGGTGAAAACAAAAGTCTGGAATCAAGTGGTATTCTATATTTTTGAGTCCATCGAACATTTCTCACTTTCCAGATATACTTATAATAAAAGGATTTACTTACAATGGCCCGGAAAGATTCATTATTATTATTAAGTATAATAACCACTACAAACAAAACAAAAAAGATTGAAGAAAAAAATTAAAAAACAAAAATGTTATAGTGGTTCAAAATCAGTGAACTCGCAGCAAGTAGAAATTAGATTTTTATTTTCTGTAATAAACTATATGTTCGGAGTACCGTTACCTTATTTTGGTTTACAGTTCTTCACTTTAATATCCATTTGTTTATTATTTGAACACTTGTCTCACATACTGCATTTAAACACAAGCAAAAAACATTTAAAAAAAAATTGAGTTTAGTCCCTGTAAAATTGCAAAATCTGATACTATGCGTCGCTCAGTGGACCATATTTTGAGAAGGCGGCCAAAAATCATTTTGTTTTTGTTACCGATTTCAAAGTTATGTTATTCATTTGAAAGCAAATACTAATAAACCTCGGGAGCCAAAAAATTGCGACTCTATATCAACTATATCACAGCCAACAGGGTCTTCGGAAATGGGCTCTCTCAGTATTTTGCTAAAATTAAAAATTTCTTTGTAAATTTTTATTTTTGAATGACTGTAACTTTTTTGATTTAAAAGATTTTGAAGTGAAGTTAATTTTGGGTAATTTTCTGGCTTCCATACTATTAACGTTAGAACAGTAGAATTACTGGGCCATTCCAAAATTAAAAAAAAAAAAAAAATTTAAAAAAGGTCCAAATTTTCCGAAAATCTCCTACTTAATAGAGTATAACTCCTGCCAATCAAAAGCAGTTAGAAAAAGCCTTGCACTCTTCTATAGTTCGAACCCTCCGCTATACTCCTATACCCCATTATAGACCCGCCAGTTTCCGCCCGTGTGCACCATAACAATTTTTCTGACCCAAGGTTAGATATTTTTTGCAAAATTTATGAATACAAAAGTTGTCCACTATGTGGTTAGGATATATTAAGTTTGAGGTGATGTTTGTAACTGCCAAAAATATTGGACCTTTATCCATCTTTTATTATACGGATCGACTCAACAACCCTTTCTGAGTCGATTAAACGATGTCCGTCCGTCCGTCTGAGTGTTATGAATACAAAAGTTGGTCGTACCGGTACACCGCGGTGTATTTTTTTGCGTGTCGGTAGAGTTGTCAGGAGTTGTTATATACTTATAAAAAAAGGTTGAGATATAATGCGCTTAATTGTTACAGGTACATTTACATAGTTATATTTCAAAAACATTTATAGTCTGAATTAGTGTTATATAGTTTAAATACCTGACAAAATGGGAAACAATTTAAATAACAGTGATATGTTTTAACTTTGTAAATTTAAACCTGTTACAATTTTTTTATTTTAAACAATATTTCTTTGAATTCTTAATTTTGTTTTGTCAATTTGTATTTAATATTTTTGTTCATTCAAAAATTTACTTTTAATAAATCTACAACTATTTGCTTTGATAATAAAATATTGTGGAAACATTTTATTGGCGACGAGAACTTTTTAATAATGGAGGAGATTCTAACCGAAGTCCTAGTAAAACAACAGCAGTGGTCTCAGCGAATGTTAGCTGAACAACAACAATTTTTTACACAGTTTTTGAATCAACGTAACAGTCCAGTTGGCAGTTTGGCATCGATTTCTACGGCAGTTCCAAAATTTCATAATTTTGACGATGAAGGCAACGATTTTGACACTTATAAGAGACAGCTTGAAGAACATTTCAAAGCATACGGGGTAGAAGACAACGAGAAAAAACGTTCGTTTTTTCTTTCATGGGTTGGCGATAAAACTTTCCGCCTTCTTCAAAAGTTAGTTGGAAAACAGAACGCACAAAATTTATCGTATCAAGATGTGATTTCCAATTTGGACAATCATTACAGGAGCAAGATACATGTAATTAAAAGCAGGTATGATTTTTATAAAAGGGAAAAGCATGTGGGTGAAACATATAACCAGTGGGTTACTGAATTACGAGGTAAGGCAAGAGACTGTAATTTTATTTGTAAAACAAACAATTGCAATTCTGAATACGTGGATGAACTAATACGTGATATTATTGTTTTATATACTCCGGATGAACCTGTACGTACTGCCGCATTGCACAAGGATGATCCTTCACTTCAAGAAGTGTTACAAATTGCAGAGACATATGAAGCAACACAGAAGACTTTAGATACATTAAAAAATAAGAATTATATAAATAATGAAGTATTTGCAGTTAAACCATCACATGGTCATCACCACAGGAAACAACATCGTAATAATAATAATCAACAAAAGGAGAGATTTCAAGAAAATCAGTTACCATCTTGTAATCAATGTTTCAAAACACATGAGAAGAAGAACTGTAAGTACCTCAAATCACAGTGTTTTAAATGTAAACGTAAAGGTCATATTGCATCAGTATGCAAATCAGTTCCAAGTCATAATAATAGTGTTAATGTAAAAACAGTACATACTGAGGAAAACAACTGTAGTGCAGTTGAGAATATAATTACAAGAACTAATAACAAGATGTTTATAAACGTTGAGTTAAATGATCAAAACTTAAAATTTCAATTTGATACCGGAGCTGCTCGTTCCATTATTGGTTTGAAAACGTTTAAATCGTTAAATAATCCACCTCATTTAACTCCAACTTCCATTAAGCTATATGCTTATGGTAACTCAGAGATTGCAGTATTAGGATCTTGTAAAGTTAACATAAAAATTCGAGACGAATCTAAGGTATTAGATCTTATTGTTGCCAATTCTGAACATTGCAACAACATTTTTGGTTTAAATTGGTACGACGAATTTAAATCAGTACAAATTTTTCGCATAGAAGAAAATTTTGAACTTAAAGCTATTTGTGATGAATTTAAAGACTTGTTTTCAAACGAATTGGGTCGTTGTAACGTAATGCAGGCTCATATCTATATGAAATTAAATGCAAGACCTAAGTTTTTCAAATCAAGACCCATTCCATATGCAATGCTTGATATTTTCAAAGAAGAAGCTGACAGATTAATTGAATCTGGCGTTTGGAAACCAGTGAAATTTAGTCAATGGGCCTCTCCTCTCGTAATAGTACCAAAGCCAAACAACAAAATTCGTATATGTGCAGATTTTAAAGTTACAATCAATCCTCAAATGGATATTGAACAATATCCTATTCCAAAAGTACGTGACTTGTTCCATAAATTGAAAAATGGAAAGTTGTTTTCAAAGATAGATTTATCTGATGCTTATTTACAAATTGAAATGGACGAAGAATCCAAACAATTACTTGTGGTAAATACTCCCTTGGGTTTGTACCAATACCAGCGCTTGCCGTTTGGGGTTGCAAGTGCACCTGCAATTTTCCAACGTTTAATTGAACAAACCATTTCTGGTGTTCCAGGCTGTGTAAATTATTTGGATGACATAATTTGCACCGGTTCAAATGATGAAGAGCATCTTTATAATCTTAAACTTCTGTTCAAGCGCTTACATGAATCTGGATTTCGATGTAATATTGCTAAATGTACTTTTATGCAACCAAAGGTAGAATATCTTGGTCACATAATTAGTGAGTCTGGTATTCAACAATCCGAAAAGAATACAGAAGCTATTAGAAATTTGCCTCGACCAAAGAATTTAACTGAATTGCAGTCATTCTTAGGCAAAGTAAATTATTATTGTTCATTTATTAAGAATTTTTCGACAATTTGTGGTCCATTAAATTTACTTCGGAAGCAATATCAACAATTTTACTGGGGCAAAGAACAGGAGAATGCTTTTCAAAAGCTTAGACGAAAGTTAATTGAAATGACACAGTTAACCCATTTTGATGATAAACTACCAATTATTTTGGCTACAGATGCTTCTTCATATGGCATTGGGGCTGTGGTATCTCATGTTTTCCCAGATGGTTCGGAACGCCCTATCGCTTATGCATCAAAAACGCTAAATGAAAGTCAGAAAAATTATAGTCAAATAGAAAAGGAAGCTTTATCAATTATTTTTGGAATAACAAAGTTTCACGATTACGTATATGGACGTTATTTTATATTGGTTACTGATCACAAACCATTAGTTTCTATTTTCAATCCAACTAAAGGAATATCAGTAACATCTGCCAATAGATTACAACGTTGGGCTCTAATATTATCTAGTTACACATATACTATCAAGTATAAAAGTACAAAACTTCATGGAAACGCTGACGCATTATCACGTCTACCATATAAAGGAGACGCTGATTTCGACAATTCAATAGAAATTAATGAAGTTAATATAGAAGAACAATTTCACAGCTTTCCTATAGCGTTCAAAAATATTGCAGAATTATCCAAAGGAGATGACGATTTAGTACAAGTTTTAGATCTCATTAAAAATGGTTGGCCAGATAAAAGTAGTTCGTTGCCTGCAAATTTATTACCGTATTATCGTCATCGACATAATTTGACATTTAACGGTGAGGTTATAATCCTACAAAACAATTTTCATCGTGTTGTGATTCCTAAAAAGTTAAGACAACATATTTTACGGATGATACATCAAGGACATTGGGGTATCGTTAAAATGAAACAAATTGCTAGACGTTATTGTGGGTGGCCAAATATTGATAGGGATATTTCCAACATTGTTTCATCATGCCAGGCTTGTTATTCACATTCAACGCATCCTCCTAAGCAATTTTCATCTTGGCCAAAAGCTACTACTCCTTGGCAACGTATTCATTTAGACTATGCAGGTCCATTTGAAAAATTTATGTGGTTGATAATTGTAGACTCATTTTCACAATTCCCATACGTGATAAAGATGGAAAATAGTACTACAATCTCTACTATTAAAGCTCTACAGAATGTATTTTCAGTAGAAGGTTTACCTGAAACTATAGTAACAGATAACGGAACACAATTTACATCCAATGACTTCAAGGTATTTTGTAAAGTACATGGTATTCAGCATCTGACTACAGCTCCTTTTCATCCCTCTTCAAATGGTAATGCAGAACGGTTTGTACGTTCATTTAAAACTTCTCTAAAAAAACAATTATCAGATGGTTCCAGTTTGCAAACTTCAGTACTTGCATATTTAACAACATACAGAACAAGTCCAAATACCTCAGGAAAGTCTCCAGCTGAACTTTTACATGGTCGACAACCTCGTACATTGCTATCTTTATTAAGTTCTACTAGTAATCACACATCACGGTTTTCAAATTTAAAGCCACGCTTTCAACTGAATGATAAAGTTTTATGTCGAAATTTTTCAGAAGGGGATAAATGGGTTCCAGGAAAAATTACAAAACTTCTTGGCAGTATGATGTTCCTCATTGATGTTGGAAATAAAATTTGGAAACGTCATAAAAATCAAATTCGATTTAATAAAATACTAAATAATTCTTGTTTTGAAAATACTTCCCAATTAGCTCTCTCTTTACTAGAATCGTTTGGAAATCAACAGCCATTCATGGAAAATACATCAAATGTCCATTTATATCAAGAATCTCCGAATGTTCCGTTGAATGAACCTCCATTGCCTATATCTAAAACTCCACCACGCAGATCTTCTCGGCTCAAAAGAAAACCTGATCGATTTTCGCCTAATGTACCATGTAATAAATTGACGAGGAGGAATTGATATGTTTTAACTTTGTAAATTTAAACCTGTTACAATTTTTTTATTTTAAACAATATTTCTTTGAATTCTTAATTTTGTTTTGTCAATTTGTATTTAATATTTTTATTCATTCAAAAATTTACTTTTAATAAATCTACAACTATTTGCTTTGATAATAAAATTTTGTGGAAACATTTTAAACAGGTAAATGGTTAAAAAAACTATTGCTACATAGCCCTTTAAGATATGAGCAGGTATCCTTCACCTTTTAAAAGCGGTAGGGTTTTGGGTTTTTTATGTTTCTAAAAGTGGTAATAAAAGATAAAAAGTTTTATTTTACATAATTGCAAGAAAGAGTATTTATAATAAAGTTTCCACAATTATTATTCAGTACAATTTGTGCAATGGCTAAGTACTGTTACAGAGATCTGGCAGATATTTATTTTCAACGAAATGATGTAGACGATGTAATTTTGCACATAGTGAGCAACGACTTTTTTAAGAATTGTAACCTAGAAGACATTGAAATGCACAAAGGAAAAACTACTAATTTTGCATCGAATTTGAAAAGACGGTACATTGAATGCTCTCATAGCAAGGCAAAGATTTACAATCGTTACCAAGACTGGTTAATAAAGGAACTTATTTTTGAGAGTGCATCTACAACTGCCAACGAAATTGGAAAAAATGGTCGACCAGCAAAACCAATTGATGGATGTAGTGAAAGATCTCGAAGGCGCAAGCTGGAGAATATCAATGAAGAAATTTCTCAACGAATTATTAAGGATTAATTTTAGCACCAAATTCAACCAACCCAAAATAAAAAAAAAAAAAATTGGAATAATTGAAAAAATAGTAGAAGCGAGCCCAAGGCGCACAAAAAGGATTTTGAAAAGCATTCCTACACCAATTGAAGATAAGAAATTTACGCCGGAAGAAGCGTTCGCCCTATTTTTGGATTTGAAATTGACCAAAAGTCAATATAAGGAATTGCGGAAGCGAACCAATGAAAAGAGTTGTGGGATTTTTCCAGAGTATCGAAATTTAGTTTCTGACTAAAAAAGAATGCTTGCCTTCACAATCTGCTATTAGTGTCACTTTAAGTCCAGCAGAAATAAAATTTCAAGATCTCCTTGAACATACTGCAGAACGATTGCTAAATACGCTTGATACTGATAATTTAAAAAAAAATTGGTAATGGCAGCATTACTTTAATTTCAAAATGCGGATGTGGTGGATCCTCTGTTCAGAAACAATACAAGCAATTTAATGCCGAAAATTCATCAGATGCTAATTTATTTATGGTATCTTTCGTTCCATTGCGCTTAACAAAAAGGTATAGCGTCTTAGAGCCGTCAACTAGTAGAGCAACAGAAATTGATATATGGAAAAATGAAATTCCTTCTTCAACAAAGTATTGCAGACCAATAAAATTTGCATTCGAAAAGGAAACCAAAGATGTCATAACGGAAGAAGTTAAAAAAATAAAATATCAAATTAAGGAACTTCAACCAGTAATATTTAAATTGATGACCAAGATATTGAAGTACATTTTAAAATGTTTCGCGCAATGATTGGTGGAAAAGTTGCACAAGCTTTAACTGGAACAAAGTCAACGTCAAGCTGCATTATATGCCAAAAGACATCAAGTCAATTAAGCCAACCCCCACCAGAAGACGATAGTTTTAAGGAAGCCTACGAATTTGGAATGTCCCCTCTTCATGCTAGAATACGTTTCATGGAGCATATTCTTAAGTTGGGTTATGATTTGGAATTTGTTCCGTTAGGCGAAACAGTGAGAAGAAACAAATAAAATGAAGAAAAACGAAAGCAAAAAAAAAAAAAAATTTCAACAAAAATATCTACAGCTAGGCCTCGTAATCGACCAACCGAAACAAGGGGAAGGAAACACAAATGATGGAAATGCTGCAAGGAGATTTTTTTCCGATCCGAAAACTGCAGCATCTATCACAGGTGTAGATCATGAATTAATAAGACGATTCAAAATCATATTACAAGTAATGCAGCAGAAAGATAAATGCAAAACAATTTGAAGAGTACGCCAATAAAACAGCTATACTTTATAATGAAAAATACTCTTGGCGATATATGCCATCCACAGTTCATAAAATTTTGTACCATGGGGAACAAATAATTCAAAACAATATGCTACCAATAGGAGATCTATCTGAAGAAGCTCAATAAAAAAGGAACAAAGACTACAGATTCTTTCGCGAGCACAACACAAGGAAATTGTCCAGGTGTTGTACTAATGAAGATCTTATCACTATTTTGTTGTGCACTTCAGATCAATATATGTCCAACATTCGTCAAAAATGGAAAACTACCTCTATTGAATTAGACGAAGAAGCTAAACAACTTCTAGAAGATGAAAGTCAAGGCTATTTAGAAGAAATTTTTACTAAAATTGGTTGATTTAAAGTACTTTTTCATTACACTAACAATAAGTTACACTTTTTTTTATATAGTTAAAAAATTTTCTTGTTATAAAAATTTATATATTTTGTAAATTTTCAATAAAAATTGTTATATTTCATAAATTTACCATAAAAATTGATATTGAAAAAAATTTAACTAAAGCAAAAACATACGAGTTTTTCATTGAAAATTTTCTATCCTGAACCAATATAAGGTAACTTTTACGTTCGCTGCATAATAAATTATATTTTAACTCGGGATCTTTTAAAGAAAAAAAGAACAACCTTTGGCCCTTGTGCACATAGGACTAAAAAGTTTAACTTAAAGAATTGTTAAAAAGTATTAGTTGTAAAATTAACTAAAAAATAAGACATTATATTAAAAAAAACCTTTTTTTACCTTTTAACACTTCACTTTTGTACTAAAATTCAGCTATAAATGAAAATGAATTTTAAACCCTCCGTAACTTTTTTTATTTTCGGTCGAGAATTACGTTTTGGAGCAAAACTTAAAGGCTGAAGTCTCACCTCCCAAAATTCCAATCCAATCAAAAGTTATAGATTTTTGACCGCCTTCTCGTCAAATGATCCACTGTGCGTCGTAGAGTAAAATGTTTTTAATTTTCCCCTATTTGAATTAAACTCCAACTATATTTAGGGTTACAAGATTGTGATACATAAAATATTGTAAATAATTTTATATCCACAATTTAAAATAAGTATTATTCAATATTGAATATATTAAAAGTAATATTGGAAGAAATTAGTTTTTCATATATATCAATAACGAGTAAAGTAATTGAGTTTTATCGCCCGATGTTTTATAGGATATAAAAAGATTTTAAAGAGTGCTCTTAAAATTATTATTACTGTATTTGCTAAATATCTATATGTCTAGCAGTGTGTCGAAAATCCTTATATTCCTACTAATGTGCTTTTACTTTATATTTGGCTTAATGCCATAAGCCTCAATGGCGACATTATTTTGGGTAAATATTTTTACATATACTCATATTCTCTTATGTGTGTTGGTGTATATGTGTGCGAATATATACTACTGTGTATGTGCCTTATGAAATTATCCTTTTTTGTATTTACTTGCATAATTCTTAAAATAGGTTAACGCTTCATTTACTATTGGAAATTAAAATTTGATTTAAGCCAAAGGCTGCAATAAAAAGTAAATACAAGAAAAGCTTTAAAAGACTTGCAGAAAAGAAAAAAACAATTTCAAATATTTGAAAAACAAAAATTCAACTTTGTATTTATTATAAATTATTTTTTTTTATATACATTCACATTAGTATAAATCCATAGAGAATTAGTAAGATTTATATAACAGTAACACATAATATAACATTTAATCTTATTTATAAAAAAGGATTTATTAACTACAAAAATAATTTTAGTCTGCCACAATTTAAAACTGAAAATACCACAGATGTAGGTATTTGAAGAAGTGGATTCTCTTTTCTCAGTCTCTTAGGTAGCTGGTAATTTTGTGTGTCATTCTAAGTGCTATGGAATTCGTTGGGCTGGATATCTGGATATTTGGTTAACAGCAAAAATTGAAGTGCCAGTGGTAACAAGACAACGCAGCGCCCTAAAACTGGTAATTTTGAATATCATAAATTGTGCCTTTATAGGAGATATTGGAACGGTAGCCCCGGAGCTTTTACAATGAAGAGTGATTATAAAATCACATGCTTTGTATGTGTGTTATGTAAGTCTGATGGCCGAAGCAGATAACCTGTAAAGATTTCTTCACACAATTGAATCATAGAGACTCAAATGTTAGACGAGAATCCCAACTTTTTAGTAATACCGAAACCGCCAATAAGAGACCTAAACGTACAACCAAAATTAATTAAAATTTCTACAAACAAAATGTTGAACATTGTTTAATGACGATTTCAAGGTGATAGAAAACCATGAAAAGTTAAAAAACTACAATTTAATTTAAATAATTTAATATGATATTTTTGATTTAATTTTTTTATGAAATGATTTTTATTTTATTTCACTGAAATGTAGCAATACGGACTGAAGTTGTTGTAGGCATCATGATATCTTTTACCTTTTAGCACTATATTGATAAAAAAAATTCAGCTTCAACTGGAAGAAATTAAAAAGTAATAGCTTACTTAGCTTCAAAAAATTAATTTGAAAACACATATTCCACATATCTTCATACGATTATTTTTAATTTCTATAAAAGTCTTTAACAAATTTAACTTTAATACACATTATTCGATAGATTTTTTTTTGTGGTTGGCTAATAAAAATGTAATGATAACGTTTAACAAATGCTTCGTTTATTTGGCCCAATAAACATTGAAAAGGGCTTGAAAATAAACACACACTACATTTCTAATGATTCTATTGTTGTTCAATAAAACTTCCAAAGTGCTGCAGTATATCAAATGCATTGAAAATGAAAACAGAACTCACAATAGTAGTCGTTAAAAAGTAGATGTAAGTAGCACAAACAACAGGCGAAAAAACCATAATTTTTGTAGTGGATAAAAAAAACCAGTATGAACACGGAAAACTGAAATAGGATCAATTCCATAAAAAGTCACAAATACTGCACATTATTATATTTTCGGGGTCAGTGTCTGGGGGGTGAGAAATTCCAAGTGATGTTGAAAATACTATTTATTTTATGAATTTTTATATATTTCTCCTTATCTTGCTATCTGTTTGCTTAGTTTTCAACTGTAACTCAAGAACCATTGATAATTTCTCATTTCGTGCTTCAGAAAGTTCTAGCTTAGGCTTATTAGTAAACTAACTCTTATACGTATACATATTTTCCATTCTACTAATAAATATTAATCATACGCCACGAATGTGTTATGTTTTAAAAAAAAATTTTAAAAAATGGGGAAAAATTAAAATTTTTTAAGATGTCATTCGATAAAATTAGTCCAACTTGATTTGTGGACGCTAACGGGTGAAGAAAGGAATGAGAAATCGTCAATGGTTCTTGATTTGGAGCTGAAAAACTAAGCAAAACAAACATCAACATAAAGGAAAGATATAAGAATGGCCTAAAAAGCAAACCCTTTGCTGGCTAACTACAAGGCTTAGTATTTTAGAAATATTCTTTTTTTATTTTTTATTTTATTATTATTATTACTATTTTTTTTCAAAATTAATTTTTTTTAACCCTTTCGCACCTATATATACCGATTGTGAGACCCGCTTTAAGATGCTTAAAATATCAACAAAATATTTTTTATTCAGTGACTGTAAGTTCTATTGCGTGTTCTTTGCACAAAAGAGAAATAAAAAATAGTAATGCGCTGTATAATTAAATTTGTGCCTTTTAATAAGGGTTGATGTTAATAAAAAAACATCAGATTTGCATACAAACCACACACAACAATAAATACAATTTTTTCAAAAACAAAAACTCCAATAGAAAAGCTACAAAAAAGTAATGTTGTATACGAAGTCAAGTGTGAGGGTGATCAAAACAACAGCTGTGATCTTATTTATATAGGATCAACTAAAAGAACATTAGAAAAGAGATTAGGAGAACATCAAATGGACATCATAAAAGAGAGAGAAAGCACAGCGTTGTCAAAACATGTAATTACAACTGGACACAAAATAAATTTTAACAACACGAAAATACTGGATGTAGAAAAAATAGAAAAAAATCGGTACACAATTGAAAGCATACGAATTCAAAAGAATATAAATACAACCATGAACCACAAAGAGGACACCCAAAATATTAGTACTAGTTACAGAGTCGCAATAGTTTAGAAACATTCTGTGATATTAATTTTAAGCGAAATGTAATTATACAATTTTGTGTTTTTATGTTTGCTGTGATTTATATTAATAATGTTGTAATGTGATAAAGTTTAAAATTCTTATTATTGTAAGTTTTTATTGTTCATATTTGTGCAATTATTGTGTGTTAATGTTGTGTTTTTATTTTATTTTATTTAAATAGACGACCCTTGAAAAAGTAACCAAAAAAGTTACGAAACGTCGGGGAAATATGTGATAAAACTGAGTTTTATTTTACATTTACATTATTAGCATAAAACTCCACTACAGTTAGTGATTTCTCTTGAGCTTGAATTTGTACGTTCCTTTTACAAAAAAAAGTTACTGAATTTAATATTTTTAGAGAATGTGATTAGCCGTATTCCTACCTTGAACAAAACTTCATAATCCTACCTTTGTGTAGTTTTCTACTTCTTGTATGTTTCTATATGGAAATAGGTTTAATTTATTTTATTATTTCATTTATTCATTTAAAGAAAAATCAGTATAGTATAGTTCTACATAATTTCTATACAGGGAACGCAATTAATTTTGCTTTGGTGAGCCTTACAAACGGTTTTTGCGCAAACACAGCGAGCTAAGCCATCTTTATAGGGTGCTTCCTCGTCCTTTTCTTGCACGTGCCGTAAGCATCTGCTACTTTTTTCAATAATAGAAAGCGCGAGGCAGAGCTTAGTTCAGATTTATTCAACCATACAGAAGTAGCATATATACCTCGTTTTATCTGC
Source organism: Cordilura impudica (assembly GCA_963682025.1). Taxonomy (NCBI): domain Eukaryota; kingdom Metazoa; phylum Arthropoda; class Insecta; order Diptera; family Scathophagidae; genus Cordilura; species Cordilura impudica. The sequence continues at coordinate 59,977,894 of OY821518.1, read as the reverse complement.
GCCATGTACGCTTGGGGAAAAGTAAGTCCCAGATCACGCAAAAACAAATGATGCTTTGAATGTTTTTGTTTTTCTGGCTAATTAGGGTTAATTCTAAAAGTATATGAAAGTATTGTATTATTGTATATAGTTGAATTCAAGTCTGATATGTCAATTATATAATTAAATACAACCATTGAACGCCCCCCTGTTGGTTTTTTGTTTACAGCTATATCCAGATATCACTTTGTCAACTGTGTCAACTTCAGCCTTAGTTCGGTTGTAATATGATATTATATCTGGTAGCTTCTCTGCAGCATTTCGACTTCAGGCGTATTGTGAAGAGTTCTCTGCAACACTGTGCTTTTATATTTTTTCAAGCCAAATGTAATATCTTTGGTAAATTGGAATATACACTGAAAAGTTGGAGCCCTTTTTCATTGGCGGAATCGAGCGCTTGCTCTTATGCATTGTTCCAACCATGATCAATTTGCTTTGTAGTAATTCTTGACTCAACTCACGAGATGTGAAAAAATTTTACATTGTAGTAGTAGCAGTAGTATTTATTTTATTTTCAGCAATATATATAAAATAATTACAAAATAAAATAAAAGTTAAAAATAAAATAAAAGGTAAAAATAACCATATGTGACTCTGACTATCGTCGTCAGCCGCTTATAATATAAAAATTTAATTTCCTAATCGAGATAAATGTTTTTATGTATTAAACTCTGTTATCAAAAAGTTTCTGTAATTTATACATGTTTTTATATAATTTGCTAAGAGATTCCAATTTGTATTTACACCATTTAATATATTTAAGATTTCGTCTTCTGTAAGGTAAGCTTTACTGAAGTACATAATTCTGAATTCTTTTAGCGTTTTACAACGACCAAGAAAATGTTCTATATTTTCAATTTCCCTTGAATTACATAAAGAGCATAATTTAGACAAATTCGTTTCAAAGCGGTTACCATTTAATTTTATCAAATCACTTCGTGCTTTAAAAATCCAAGTTATATTTTCTAGTTTAATTTCATTAGATATGTATTTATTCCCTTCAATTGCATTTAGTTTTGAATATATCCTAGTTGTTAGAGCCTTTTTGTTGCAAATTTGCTCTTGATATTTTGACTTCAAGGAGATTAAAAGGTTTTTTCTATTGTTATTCCATTGTTGTTTATTAATGTTCGCTTCTGTCCAATTAATTTCAAATTCTAATCCGAGCTTGTTAAGTTCAATTACCCAAAGCAGATTTTTTTGAATCAATAGTTTAGAAAATTGATAAGGCAACCGATTTTCTCCGTAATCAAACAGGGTTTTGCTGATATATCTCCCATGTAGATCTAAGTTGTATAAATGACCATTTTCCATACCTGTTTCGGATAATAACACATAAGTTGGTGTGAAGCTTGGGAGCCGCAAGATTTTCTTTATAAAATATATTTGTAGCTTATCAACATACTCAAACCATATTTGGGCTGCATACGATTGCACTGACCTGCATACTGCAAGGAATAATTTCCATTTAGAAGCAATTGATATTGCGTTTTTATTCAAAAAGTTTTGCCATGTTAAGTTGATACTATTTTTGCTGCTATGTTTCTTTGTTCAATATGCTTCGTAAATACCATTTTTGGTGTAAGCCAAACTCCTAGGTAACAGTATTCTGAAACTATTTTGATTTCTTGGCTATTAAAGTACCATTTTTCTTTACTAGACAATCTTCCCCCTTTTCCGAAAACCATAATTTCTGACTTATCAAAGTTTACTTCAACATTCCATGTTTTACAATAGTCTTCAAGTTTTTGGATCATTTTCTGCAGCACTTTTACATCATCTGCTAAAATCACTATGTCGTGTGCATATAATAACAACCTTATGTTAGTGTTTTCAACGTATATTCCACCTTCTAAGCAATCATGCAAATCATTAAGGTATACGGCAAATAGTAGAGGTGATAGCAAACACCCCTGCTTTACACCACTTTCTGTAGCAAATGACTTTGATAGCTCACTACCTGTCCAAACTGATGTCCGCGTTTTTTCATAGATACATTCTATAAACTTAACAACTTTTGATGAGGCACCCAATGTATGCAACTTATAAATTAAAGCATTTCTTGACACTTTATCAAATGCTGCTTTGAAATCTACGAAAAAAGCATATGTTTTCTTTTTATTCGCAAAATTCAGATGCACCATAGATGTTAAATTATAAATATTATCTGCTGTTGAATAGTTTTTACGAAATCCTGCTTGGAATTCATTCATAATGTTGATACGCTCAACCCAATTCGAGAGTCTTTCATCTATTAATCCCATCATAAGTTTCGGTAAACAGTTCATAAATGATATACCACGATAATTATTTGGTAATGAAGTATCGCTTTTTTATAGATTGGATAAATAATGCTCAGATTAAACGAATCATCAACACTGCATCGATCAAATAATACAATACAAGTTTTTGTTATCTCTTCCAACAGTTCGTCTGGTGCATTTTTATAGAACTCATACGGAACTCTATCTTCTCCTGGAGCTTTATTAGTTTTAGTTTTACTCAGCACTTGTTTAATTTCTGATACTGATATTATCTTGTCCGTTACATTGTAACGTTATGAACTTTTAGACCTTCGACCGGATCCAATAGAACTCGTTGGCCTCGCTTTTTTCTGGAGCAGCTCCAGCAGCTTCCCCAAAGTATGGTTGTTCTAGACATAAAAGGTTTTTGCACATACGAGTACCTAAAATTTCAAGCCATATCCCCTTGGTTTACTTTGATAAATAAACAACCTCCATGGAAACTAGATAGCTCTTCGTATACAGTGATAACATTTCAGATCACATATCCCACAGAGGACGAATTGGAGCAAATTTATCCGCCGATTTTTTTTTTTTTTGACGCCTTATTTTATCACCGAAGCGAATAATTTTGGTCAAGTACTCAAACTGTTTTTCCCGAAAGGGATTTTAAATAGCTCGTTATTCATATATATTCAATAATATTCAACTTACTTGTGAATGCTAGCCAATATCAAAATAGCCAGGTAGGCATTAAGCGTCGAATTCCTAATGGTTTTCATTCTGTAGCCCGCTAAATGCACACTTTTTCCAAAATGATTTTCTCAATATGCGGTTGGAAAAAATACCAAGAAAGCATCCTTGATATGATTTGAAACTTGAAAGTAATCCATTTCGGTTCATATACATGATAAAAAAAAGTCAAGAAAGATCGGTAATCAAACTTTAACTGCTTTAGAGATTTTTGAGAACTATTCAGACACAACATCGTGTTTTTTTCTATCCTCACGTACTAAGATCAGAAAAACACTAAGATATGTCAAAAATAAAAGTGGTGGCGTTGAAGCTGGGTTGGCGATTTCACGCCAGTCTGATACTGACTTTAGTGGACGAAATTTAGACCACCGCAATCATAACATCCGAAAAGGAATGTGATGGAAATTCGAGCGGTGAGCAAAGTAATTTGGTAAATGAAACTTAGTCTATACCTTAGTCTGTACCCGAACCTTCAAATTAATTATAGAGGGTACAATCGTTGAGCAACATGGCCAGAAACTGTTGTAATCAATTGGCAAGTGAAATAGATGAGCAAATGAATCCTCTTATTGGAAGATGCCCGTTGGTTTGCAAAATCTGGTGTCTGCTACGTCTAATGGTTTCAAAGTTGACTTTGAACTCATTGAAGGAGCTGAGCTCTTTGCACATTGTGGATTGGATCATGAGCCGCCTATTATATGACGACTCACTAAAAACTAAGCAAGATGCAGCCATTTATACTTTGACTGATTTTTATACCTTATACCACTTTTTGCTTTGGGTATAACGACATTGTGCTGCTGTTTCTAACTACCAAAAATATTTGACCTAGACAGATCTTTTATTATACTGATCGACTCAAAATCACTTTCTGAGTCGATTTAGCAATGTCCGTCCTTCCGTCCGTTTGTCTGTCCGTCCGTGTGTGTGTCCATGTAAACATTTTAATCAAACTACAGGTCGCAAATATTAATATATTTTAATGAAATTTGGTATATAAGGTTCTACCGGCATTAGGATGAAATTCGTTCCATGTTCAGACCTAATCCGCATACAAATGACCTCAACGAAATCGACACAAATTGCCATAAGATCCAAATTATCATGTAGATCTTGGTTAAATTGGGTTTATCAGTTGTACAAAAATCAACGCCTTATATAGAGCTTACGCCTTATATAGAGCTTCTTCCCTATTTTCACTTAAGTCTCTCAAAAAATAAAAATATTGCACACTTTTTTTTCTCAAATTTAATTTGTATACATTTTTTCAAAATTGAAGGGACTTTACCATATATATGCAGCCTAAAAAATTAATAACAATGCCACTCAAATTTGGTTTATGCTTATTTCGTATATCCATTTAGTTGGACCGAAGAGACCATGGTATAAGGTATTCATATCTACGTCTAGACCGACTATAATTTTCTTACTTATTAACTACAAGAGGATTGTGTGGCGCCTAGGCGCCCGTTTATTTTGACTTTAACAAACAAATTTTTTTTCCATTTCAGAATTTTCTTATATTTTATATATTTAAAAAAAATTAATTTTAATGTTTTTAAAATTTCTTAAAAAAAAAAAAAAATCGAAAAACAGCTGTAAAAAATACAAACCAAAAACTTCGATTTTCAAATGAAGGTTTGTAAAAGGTCCAGTAGCCAACCTTTGCTTTATACTTTCTGTTTCTATACATAAGGAGTTTTTAATATTATATGATTTAAAAAAAAATATTTTATTTTGATAGAAACTCATAAATTTTAGTCTTATTAAGACAAACTATTAATATGTATCTTTTTAATATTTTAATTTATGTTTTATAACTTTTTAAAATGCATCAAAATAAACTTATTCAACTAAAAAAAGTTTTTAAACCTTTCGGACAAAACAAAAAAATACTACGGTTATAACGAACTTAGTCTATAACGAACTAATTTGGCCGGTCCCTCCGAGTTCTTTATAACCGAACTCCATTTTATTGTAGAAAAAATAGAATAGCATAGCAAAACAAAAGTTTTAGAGCAAGGTTCCTAAAAGTTTCTTAAGGGGAGGGTAAGGTTTTAAAAGCAAAAAAAGTCGTATTTTCATAATTCTTTTTTGAAGACATGAATACACGTTATAGCATAACATTTGAAGAATCTTTGAAAAAATTTTCAACTAAAAATTTTAATAAATAAGTCCGCAACAGCCAATATCCGGAGGCGTTGTTGTTTTGCGGTGACCACTATAACTCGTTACCGGACCATGTGAAATAAAAAAATCGAAATGCGTTCAATAGGTGACATGTTTCCTGAAGTACTGACGAAGAGTTTTTCAATTTTTTTTTTTGCAGAATTTTGATGTGAAAAACGATTTTTGCTATACAATTTCGGGAATTTGTTGTTAAAAAATGGGGAAGAAAATGGATAACCTTCGTGGTTATCTAATGATTTATGTGTAGATATTGTGTCTAAAATTTCAAAAGAATCGGTCAAGAAGATTTTGAGTTATGATGTTCACGGACTTCGAACATTTATTTGCAAGAAAATCGGTTTAAAGTTTTGTTAAAAACGGATTTATATACATAATATACCGTATGAGGAGGGTCGCTGGAAACGCTGTATCTTCTTAAGTTTTGCTCTGATTTACTTAAAATTTTGACACAACACTCTCGACATGTTGTGCATTCAGGAAGAGAAATGCAAAAAGGTTTTAAAACCTACCACCCCTTAAGGAAATGCAAACACCAACACACCTGCACAAAAAAAAAATATTTCATATTTCATCATACATGTAAACTGAAAAAAGAGAACTACATTTTTTGCAAAGTTATCTATAAATCCAAAAAAGCAAAAATAAAAAATAAGCGCGTTTTAGTTTTACTTAAAAAAAAAATCACCTTTAATTATATACCTATTTACGTAATTTATGTTTGTCTAAATTTTTTTTAAAAGCAAATTATGCAAAAATTAATATTATGAGTGAAAAAAAAATTATTTTCGCACCTATCTCTAAAATTACAATGTAATTTAATTATGCAAAGTTACAATAATTTAAATTTTAAACTTTATATTGCACTATTTTTTCAAGGGCTTTTCATTTTCCATACAGAGCTATAACGAAATCATACGTTGGACAACAACAAAATCCACATTGAAGATCTCTTTTTTCTCAAATATTTATCAAAAAAAAAGCGTACTCTCTGGTAAGTGCTGTCCATAAGAGAACCTGAGCGAAAGCACTCTTAACAATACAAAACAATTTTGAGATGAAAAACAAAACAGACAAACGGTAAAGTTTAGTTTGATAAAAAAAAGTGTGTATGCGACGTTAAATGAGAAAAATAAAAATGAAAAATAAAAATTTCATTCATTCCTTTTTTTGCAAAATTTTTCCATTGACCAACAATGAGAATTTAAAGAAGAATTTGAATAGAAATTAGTTTTTTTTGATGCATTTTTTGGGCTCAACTTATTCCATATGTAACACGGAATCTGCATATGTAGTTCTATTGTCGTTAGCAGTGTTGCCAGTTTTGACAACTTATTGTAATTTCGACGATTTTTCAATTTGTTAAATTTGTTAAAATGATGATTGAAGATTTAAAATTTTCAATAGTATAAAAATTACGATTTCAAGGGCTAACAATTAATGGGTTGTTTATCGAAAATTGATAGTTTTTGTTCAGTGTAAATGGAAATTACAAAATATGTATAGATTTAATTCTGGGTCAAGTCGTTTCAAAACGAAAATACCTTGAATAGCATCTCCATTTAAGATTTAATTTTTAATTACGGCGATACTTTAAACCTATATTATATGTTTCAGCTATAGATACATGTCAATAAAATTATTTAGTTGATTGCTGTGTTAAATTTTTTTCATTGAAATTTCATCACTAATACATTTTTATATATAGAAATAACCAATGCTGTAATAATATTCGTAATATGAATTATATAAATAAATTTTATTGTTTCCTTTTGTAATATTTTTCGAATTTTATAAGCGGTAAAATTTTCTTGGCAATTTCTTGTTTTAAAAATTACGATTTTGGCGATTTAGTTTCCAAAATTGTCGATTTTCAGAAGATTTTATTAGCAGTACTGGTCGGTAACATAGAAGAGAGAAAATTGTGTGTGGGTTTGTATAAAATGAGAAAGATTAAATTTTGTTTGTGTATTTCGCATTGCTTTGTAGGGAGTGCTGTGTGTGTATTATTTCAGCGTTACAGAATCAGTCAGTCGGTCAGTGAGTCAGGGATCAGCGTAAATATATATAAGATAATTCATTGCAACGGACACGATAATGGCAAACAGATTAGGCAGAACAATTGACTTTCCTTAGACACAAACATGAATAGGGGCGACATATCTCAATTTAAGAATGGTCTAGTGGTGTCGTAGTTGCTTCAAGCATGTGTGGTAAAGATCCCGCGGAGGAAATAGGTAGATGGTACAGAAACCGCAGTTGCCATTGCCCTGTTCCAGTACCTGATGTGACTCAATTTTACAATGCTTTTAAGGGTGGCATTGATTTATGATATATGGCGCTGATCTCGCTATTTATTATTCATGGATGGAACACAGAAATAAATCTTTTTTAACGTTCAAAATTAAGCTTAGAACTGTGCTGGCGATATATATGGAAGCCTCTGAACGTATGAAAAGATTTCCGATGCCAGAAAACTTTCACGGGACCATACAACGACCATATAATGCACCTGATGATTTTCGATTTGACCGCTGTGATCACGAGCCAAGAGTATGTCGTAACAATTACGGCAGTTTTACAAGAGAACGATGCCGAAAATGCCGATGAGCCTTTCTGTCGCAAAAAAAGAAAGACTGTTTTAAATATTATCGTTCAAAAGAATGCGGATGTAAGATAACTTTAGTTTTTGTTGATAAGGTATTATGAATTTGTATTATTTTCTCAATTCTCAAGCTATTATTTTGTTATTTTTAAGTATTAAAATGCAACGAATTATATTAATATGTATAGAAACACATTATCTCTGTTTTCCTATTATTATTTTTTTCTGTTATTTAATTTTACTAAAAATTTCTATAAGAAGCAACAAAAATTATTCTTATTTCTCTGCACTATCCTTCAGCATATACCCCAACCCAAATAATCGCCCTTTGTCCTCTTTCAAAAAAATTGCATTAAAAAAAGTTAGGACATATTTTTCTAAGTAGACTTTGCGAAATAAAAATTTTATATTGAACAACTAAGAATTTTATTTAAAATTGAAATGATTTTTTCAATTAAATTCAATTCTTTATTTACATAATATTTAAATGTAATTTTGTTTAACAATTTTTCACAAAGAGTTTAGGATTTTTTTCTTTTCTACTTAAATATTAATTAGAATCTTTTATATTATATTGAAGTTTTAAATAATATCGGATAAGTCGGAGGCAAAAATTTTCAAAAAACCTTTGTGTTAATTTTAAGTTAAGATAAAATAAAAGTTAAGGGTAAAATTATGTTGAGCCGAGCTCATTAATATCTGAAATAATTTTAATATTTAGAAAACAAATCTTAATTTTTAAAAAAATACTATTTTTGATAATCTTTCAACTTGGAAATGGAATGGCTCATACACAAAGAAACACATTCAAACATTTTTCTTCCAATTAACAAAATTGTGGTAGTATTCGTTCATGTGCATTTTTATACCCAATACCACTATGTGGTTTGGGTATAATGACTTTGTGCTGCTGTTTGTAACAACCAAAAATATTTGACCTACACCCATCTTTAATTATACCGATCGAATCAGAATCACTATCTGATTCGATTTAACGATGTCCGTCCGTCCGTCCGTCCGTACGTCTGTGTGTCCATGTAAAGCTTGTAATCAAACTGCAGGTCGCAAATATGAATATATTTTGATGAAATTTGGCATTTGATCTTTTGTCGGCCATGGGATGAACGCTATTGAAATTGGTGAGAATCGGTCCATGTTCAGACCTAGCCCCCATACAAATGACCCCCTATGAAATCAACATATATTGCCATAAGATCCAAATTATCATACGAATCTTAGCCAAATTGGGTTTGTTTGTATTTATTACATCCATTAATCAGTAGTCCAAAAATGATCCCTATTGGACAACTCTTAGTCATAGGTGCCATATAGAGCTGCTTCCCGATCTAACTTAAATCTATCAAAAAACAAAAATATTGCACTTATTCTTCTCAAATTTTGTTTGTATATATTTTTGCAAAATACAAGAGACTTTGCCAACCATGGTCAGGATCGGTCCATTTTTCGACCTAGTCCCCATATAAATATAGCACCCGATATGAACTTTTTCATATCTGCAGCCAAAAAAATTAATAAAACTGCCACTCAAATTTGGTTTATGCTTATTTTCTATATCCAGTTAGTTGGGCCTGAGAGATAGGGTCTCTAAGCGCATGGTATAGGGTATCGTATAGTCGGTCTAGATCGACTATAATTTTCTTACTTATTGTAGATGCCTTGCTGGCTGTAAATTAAATTCAAATGGTAACGGCATTACATGATTCGAAAAATACAAAAAATTTTAAAGATAAATAAAGAGCATATAATTGTAAAATATGTTTTACAATATATATATATATATATATATATTAGGGCGGGTCGATTTGTAGGGATCAAAATAAGAAACTTAGCCCTAAGAACCATACCTCTAAAAGGAATTCTGATGTACTTATCCTCATCCGATCGATCTGAAACTTGGTACATGCACATGCTGAGAAAAAAGATTAACTTTTACATAGTCAAGCACAGACACGGAGAGATGAAAAACCAACTTCCCTAAAGAACATGTTGTTGATTACACAGGTAGTTATTTATATATTTTTAAAAATAACGTTGGAAAGTTTTTCAATAATATTATTGCTGTAATAGTCATATTTTTGAATATAAAAAGGATGTTTATTTGGTATAGCATCAAGAAAAATTTAATTTTTCTGAAATATTCAGTATATGTAATCCTTCTAAATACTTTGTATCAAAAATTGATCAGTTTTCTACTTTTAAATGTTATATTTTATCTTAATAGCCTAGGGATTTCAAAAAAATAATATGATCCCATTAACCCATTTGGACTTGGGGTCTTGGGTAACTCCAAGCTAACAAAACAAAATTTATTCAAAAAATTCTTATGTTTTGGCGTGGCCCAAAGCATATTTTAAAAATATTTGGTAAAGAATTTTCACTTTTCTCCTTTTACAAAAACCTTTCACTATATGAAATACAAAATAATTTCAATATGTAAACAAAATAAATAAAAATATTTTGTTGTTTTGCAGTATTCACTTATATGTATAGTCCTTGGTAAAACCTCTGAAGGGTTTCGCGTTCTCAAACCAAAATTGTTTTATGTCCTTTTATATTTTTTTTCCTTATGTTGATATTTGTTTCCTTAGTTTTTCAGCTGTAACTCCAGAACCACTCATGATTTCTTCGTTCTTCAGTAAACGGCTTTTGCAAATCAAGTTGATTTAATTTTGTCGGATGAAAACTTCAAAAAGATTTAAATTTTACCCTTTTATTTTATGAACTTTTGAATAACATAATATAGTCAAGGCGTATGATTATTATTTATTAGCAGAGTATGAGTGTTAATTTTAATATTAAATCAAACATAGTCAGCCCAATTCTAAACAAAAATGGTGATTTTCTGAAATGTTTGTACGGGTGACCCCCCAGGGGGTCCCAGGGGGTGCGCCACTCGCATAAGTGGGTCGGCCCTCCAAAGTTAGTGGGAGTCGATCATACATTTGGACGCGATTGGGGTACTCTAAATGGGTCAAAGTGAGACAGACAGACAGACAGGTCAAAAGTCGGGACATCAGAGTTTGTTTTAGAGGTATGGTTCCTTGGGCAAAGTTTCTTATTCTGATCCCTAGAATACGATTTTCCTTGTCACTTGGGCCATTTTTAATCGAGCTGCCCTAATATATATATATATGAAAATTAGAAGTACATTGCCATAAGACATTGAAACAATATTCCAAAAATCGTAAAGTAGATACAGAACATAAAAACATAAGAGCTGTGTGTAGATGCGAGTATATGGATTACGAAGAGATTTAATTTCTATATGGAGATAATTTTTGAATTAACAAATTTTAGTTTATTGCATATATATTATGAAATATTTTCGAAATATTTATTGGCTGAGCATGATAATCTGTGCATAATCTGTGCTGGTGGTAATGTTTAACTCGTAATACCAAGTATTGTGTAGCATACGCATGGATGACTTTCCATATGGTTATTAGAAAAATTTCATATAGAAGCTATCTACTCAATTATAAAAAAACAATTATCACACTGTTCAATAAAATCACCGCTGAAGGCTGGAATGCCAAAAACTAGTCTGATCAAATGAACAGTGTAGTTATGAGTTTGAGAAATATAAGCCCTCTACTACGCCCTATTGAAACATGCAGAGTTTGTATGTGGCTAACAAGTAAAGAACTAATCAATGGCAACATGGGCACAGTACAAAGATCCTAAGTCACATTCCCTCTTAGTTGAATGCACTAGGAATTAACTAATGACCATCACGTGCTTTTCACTGGACCAAAAAAAAGCAAAACAGAATGCTCAAAAACTGGAATAGACGAAATCAGTTTTATGTATTTAAATTCTCTTAATTATGAGTTTATCGATGTGCTAATACCGCAAAATGTATGTGAAACTGCATTGTTTTCAGTGGAACTAAATCGTAAATATTTTCATAGGATGAAACATATCAATTATTGACATGGACTTAACGTAGTATTAATGCGCTTACCAACAAGCTTCAAATTTGTTATTATTTTTTTTTTATAAAGCACCATAGAATCCAATCATGTTTTGCTGGCTTATTGATTTCAATTTTGGCTGGCATAACGGGGCTCATTTAGCTAGAAACCTTGACAAAAAGAAAAAAATTCGACTATAAAATTTTATGAATAAAAATGTCGCATATCACAAAGAACATCTCATTGATCAAGTAGCAAAAGCCCGCACTTAAATCGTATGAAAGTTAAACAAAACTCATCGCAGCCAACAACTAGTTATACGTATGAGAAATATTAAATTACACAAAATATAGCGCATACGACTGACCATTTGCTTTAAATGGGCAGAACAATCACACAATGATAGTGATTTTTTGCAAACTTGTATATCGTCATATGAAATCCAAAAAGCTGTAAGTTACATTTACAAAATTTTACAGGAGAAGCAAAAAACTTCTTTAAATGAAAAATAAACAAAATTTGTTCAACGTTTTTTCAGGTTATTTTAAAAATCTTTCTTTTAACTCATACTCTCTGTCTGCCTGTCGTGGGGCAACCCCATTCCCCCATATCCAATTGATCTGAAACATATTAATTTTAAGATAGTCAGATACAGTCGAGCATTGTCACGCACAGTCACGGAGTGATTTAAGCACCATTTCGCCTCATCCAATCAATCTTAAATTTGGTCCATAGACTTGTAGTGACCAAAGATTAATTTTAAAATAGTCACACAAAGTCGCGCATATGCATAAGGAAAGAAAGAGTTTTAATAGATACTTTGTTTTTTATGGGTTAGAATAATTATTGCCGAATTACTATTTTTTGTCTAATTTACAGAGTTGTGTAACTGCCGGCTCTGAGAAAAAGTTTTTTCTGAAACCGAAAAGGGTGTAAGTCAAGTTAAAGAATTGTTTTAGTAATTTTTAAGAAATGCTTTCTTATATCCTTTATTACAATTTGTTTATATAATAAAAAACTAATAATACTGATAAAACATATTGGAATTTAAAAAAAGTAGAATTTTGAATAAAAGAATACCTATTTTGCTAAGGTAAATTAGTATACAAATTTTGGCAATCTTATGGTATGAAGGAATCAAAATTCTTAATATGTTTTCTTAGAAAGTTTTAATCTGTAAATATATAACGCAGCAGGTTCGCTGCCAAATCAATTATTTAATGTTTGTTTTAAAATAATTAGTGCCATGCAGATAGCACCCCCAATGCTCGAATGCTGTTGACAGTGAGATCGCCAGCATTTTTTCTGTAAATATTTTTGATTGTATTTACTGGTCATAAATATTTATTATGACTCATTTACATGTACGAATAGAAGAGTGAAGTTTAGGAAGAGAATCATAATCCTGAAAAAAATTATAAATAAGGTGATGGGTTTGAGTGGAAATGGAGACTTTTCGGGAAGCCTTAACATATTCAACGAATTCAGAAGCAAGATTAATTTTTTTTTCAAGTTTACTTTGAATAAGCGAATGGTGTGAGTGATATTCCATTTGAGTGTGTCCAACCATTAAAGATTTATGCTTATTATTTTGGCTTTTTTAACATAAAAGCATCTAACAATATGGCATTGCGATTTTTGTAAAGGCATCCATCAGAATATATATTAATATTGTGAATATCTGTTGACTGAAGTATACAATATTTAAGCATTTTATAATATACTAGATGTAACCCGGTGCGCTTCGCTTCACCCTACCCCTCCCTCCCCCCTTCCAAATCGTTATGAAAAGCTCACGCAAAGTCCCAAGGCTCTCAATAATACAGTAATTCAGATATATCACATTTATTAAGTTTGTGTGGGGGTACCACGCGCATATGTCTAATCCCGCCCATCTGCTTGTCTGACTACTCACGTTAATAATAGATGACCTGAGACAAATTTGCAAAGCTTTCTCTATCATAGTTCTTAAAATATATGATATTAAAAATGTACTTTGTATGGGAGGTGTCACGCCCACCAAAAATATATTAAAAAAATTAAAACCTCCCATATCCGCAGTAAGACTATATGAAAATTTCAGGAAGATCAGATGAGTATTTACGGAGATTACCTCCTACAAACAAACAAACAAACAAATATTACCTCTTTATTATGTTAGTATAGGTTATTAGTATAGATTTTTTTATCTAAATGCTTGCTGATGCTGATCTACAATGTTTTTTGTTTTTTCATTCGGTACAACAATTATCAGATTTTTCGGCGTTCCTACCCTAGAGCAAGGTACATGTAGCAGCCCATGAGAAGAAGATGGATTATCCATATTAGATCTGGCAACACTTAACTTTTGGCTTTGAACTTAGAATATCATTTGGCAATGTTTCTTTTTAGCGATTTTTGATTTTGTCCATTTTTGATTTTGAAGATTTTTGTTTTGGGCGATTTTAATTTTTCACGATTTTTGGGTTTGGTGATTTTTGATTTTGGCGATATATTTTCCACGAAAAATCACAGTGATAACTAATGAACTTGTCAAAAGACTGTCGCTTTCGTAGTGCTTCATACTTTTTACATAGGAGTTGCCACGCCCTCTAATCCCATCCCGCCCAATTTTTATTGTACTACTCACATTAGTATCTGTTGGACTCGTGCAAAATGTCGAGTCCTTCCCTTTTATAGTACACCAGTTATATGATATTATATATCTACTTTACATAGGCGGTGCTACGCCCACTGCTCCGATCACACCCACTTTTTTGTTCGACTAATCACACAAGAACCTATGGGCTCTCGCAAAGCCACAAAACTCTCTCTTTTACATTACTCCAGATATATGACATTAAATAGGTACATTGCATGGGGAGTGCCACGCCCATTGGTGTGAACCGGCCAATTTTTTGTTCGACTACTCATACTAAGATACATACTAAAGAGTGCCACGCCCATTGGTGTGAACCCGCCAATTTTTTGTTCGACTACTCATACTAAGATCTGATAGGCTCGTGCAAAGTGTCAAAGCTTCCTCTTTAGCACACAGTTATATGATATCATATATTTACTTTGTATGGGAGGTGCCATGCCCAGTGCTCCGATCATGCCCATTTTTTATCTAACTTATCAAATGAATAACTTATGGGCTCACACAAAGTCCCAAGACTTTCACTACTACAGTACTCCAGATATATGGCATTTTATATTAACTTTGTATGGCAGGTGCCACGCCTATTGGTCCGATACTGCCCATTTTGCATCCGACTATTCACATTAATAATAGGTGACATTAGAAAAATTTGAAAAGCTCTCTCTATCACAGCACTCGAGATATATAATATTGAACTATTACTTGTATGGGAGGTACCACGCCCACTTATCCGATCCCGCCCATTTCCGGCGTAGCTACTAATATTAACAATAGGTGACCTCACACAAATTTGCAAAGCTCTCCCTATCAAAGTACTCAATATATGTATATGATATTAAAAATTTACTTTGTGTGGGAGGTGCCACGCCCACCAAAAATATTTAAAAAATTATAGCCTATAGCACTTCCCGTATCCGCAGTAAGACTCTGTGAAAATGTCAGAAAGATCAGATTGGTAGTTACGGAGATTACCTCCTACAAACAAACAAACAAACAAACAAACAAACACACATTACCTCTTTATTATATTAGTATAGATGAGGTGAAAGTAGACGCTACAAGATTCCCTTCAGATTCATCCTAAACATAATTTACAATTTCATTTTATTACACGAGGCACTTGCATTGGTTTGGGGACTTAATTTTATTGCTTGCATATCCATGCATAATAATGAACACACACCAGACTTGGTATTTTGGACATCGTTTTCCTTGTCTACTCTACTAACATCAATTTCTGATCTATGACTGTTATGAATGTATTTCGCTTCGTATGATACAGAAGTATCACACATAATATTCTATGGTTTATATAAGGAAATATTTAATTCTTTTATTGCAAGTATAAAGTTTGGATACGATACTGGCGGAATTTCATCTTAATTATTATTAACACATTCTTCACAATATAATTTATAAACTTGGCTGCATTATTTAAAATCTGTTTGAAAATAAAGTTTGTTGGTATTTTCTCTTGGGTAGTGGGATTCAAGTTTCGGAATATCGTTTGAATTATTGTTTGAAAAGCTAGGACATTTCTCGTATTGTTTACCATTAATCAAGGATTTGCTTCTTCTTCCGACTGTGCGGTATTTAAAATGTTTACATCTTCCCAATTTCTTATAATTTTTAAAATTTATTCCAGCAGCTGGCATAAACACTTGCTGGCAAATGTAGTTTGAAACACTTCTACTTGATTTGTTGCATACACCTTTTTAGTCCCCACGTGATATTCCAAAATCGATAAAATATTTCTTGGCGTATATTTTCAGTCACATAATGAGCTCTTTTCTCAATATTAAGACTGCCATCTTAACTCCATTTTTCGATGTTTTTCACACAGAATTCCCCTGTTGAGGCCTGTATATATTTTGCGTATCATTCGATAATTTTAATTAAACCGTACTCCTACCTTGCAAAAATTTCATTATCCTACCTTTTTGCAGTTTTCTACTTCTTGAATGTTTTTATATGGAAATAGGTTCAATTTGTAAACAAAAGTTATTTTATTTAAAGAAAAATCAGTTTTACGTATGTCTTTACGTATACAGTGATGTAAAGGGAACGCTACAAATTTGGTTTGGTGAGCCTTACAAACGGTTTTTTGGCAAAGACGGCAAGCTACCTCATCGGTTTAATTTGCTTTCTCGTTATTTTCTTGCATGTGCCATACGCCTTTTTTTTCAATAACAGAACGCGCAAGGCAGACTTTAGTTCAGATATATTCTACCACACAAAAGTAGAAAATATACCTTGTTTTCTCTGCACCATGTACGGTTGGGGAAGAGCAAGTCCCAGATCATGGATAAACAAACGATGCTTTGCATGTTTTAATTTTTCTGGCTTAGGATTAATTATAAAAGTATATGAAAGTATTATATTAAGTTCAACAAATAGTTGCATTCAAGGCTGATATGTCAATCATGTTATTAAATACAATCATTGACCGGCCATCTGTTGGGTGTTCGTTTACAGCTATATCCAGAAATCATTTTTTGAACTCTGTTAACTTCACACTTACTTCGGTTGTAATATGATATTATTTCTGGTAGCTTGTTTTCAACAGTCTCGAGTTCTGACGCGTTGTGAAGAGTACACTGCAACACTGTGCATTTATGTTTTATCAAACTTAGGAAGCAAATTTAATATCCTTGGTAAATTGGAATGTTAACTGAAACAGTTGAGCCTTTTTGCATTGCTGGAATCAAGCGCTTGCTCTTATGCATTGTTCGAACCATGATCAATTTGGTTTGTAGTAATTTTTGACCCAACTTATAAGACGCGAAGAAATTGTACATTGTAACATTAATAAGTTAGTTAATTGTTCTTTATTTTTTCAAAATAAGTGCTTTTCAAAAATATAAAACTAAATATAAAATTTAATATTTCCACATTTAAATAATTTTTAGATAAAAAGAAAAATATTAATAAAATAAGAACTTACGACTTTGACATACTGTCGTCAGTCGGTTCATGACCATATTTTTGATCATGTATAGTTATGAGCATATTTCTAACAGAAAAAACAAAATCAAACAAAAAATAACAAACAAAAACTTGTTAAACACATTGTAGCATTATGGCCTTTTAGACCCTCGACCGGATGCAATAAAACTCGTTGGCCTTGATTTTTTCTGAAGCATCTTCAGAAGCTCTCCCAAGGTATAATTGTATTTTCAAAAATATAAGGTTTTTTCACATATAAGTACCTAAGGTTTCAACCCATATCTCTATGGTTTGTTTTGCATAAATAAAGAGCCTCCATGGAAACCAGATAGCTGTTCGTGGGGTTGACGTGACGTGACGGGTTGAAAAGCATTGGTAACATATCAGATCACATATCCCACAGATGACGAATTTGAGCAAATTTATCCGCAGATCTGTTTTGTCGATAACTAATTTTATCGCCGAAGCGAATAATTTTGGTCAAGTACTTAAACTGTTTTTTTTCGAAATAATTTTTCTGAAAATAGGCGCACCCCGAAAGGGATATCGAACAGATCGTTATTCACGTATATTCAATAACGTTCAACTTACTTGTGAACGCCAGCCAATATCAAAACAGTCAAGTATGCATAAAGCATCGAATTAATAATGCTTTCCTTTCTTTAGCCGGGTAAATGCATACATTTTCCGAAATGATTTTTTCAATATGCTATGGAAAAAATATCAAGAAACATTCTTGATACTATTTATGCGCGACAAAGTAGTATAAGTAGTAACTGGTCTTAGTCTCAACATATTAGCGGATCGATTGCATCTTGACGTTTGCATAGCTGTTGCGCTCCAAAGCCCTTTGTCATTTGAGAAAAACAAAGTCTCAATATCAACAAAATCAGCACCGGCATTAACTTCAGCATCCAAACTCCATGGCCCACCATTTACAAAATATCCATAATTGTTTGGTTTCTTGCTTTCTTTTTAAAGGTACTATTTTCATACAACTTTCCTATGCCGAGTAGACAACTGCACCAAGCATACCATTTTGAAGCTGTTGGAAAACAATGATCCATGCATGATTTAAAACTTAAACCATTTCGGTTCATATACATGATAAAGAAAAATTCAGTTTTCGAGATTTTTGAAAAAAAAAAAAATAAGTTATCTACACCAAAGTAGGACTACGGTTAAATGTTTATATTAATTTTTTTATAAACTGAATTATTTATATTTGATTCATTTTTCATTTTAAATTCGAAGCAACAAAAGGGAAAAATAACTGTATTTAACAACAAAAAAAAAAAAAACTTAAGCATGAATTTTTTTTCTCTTGTGTTTGTTATCTGTTTTTTCTTTGAAAAGCGTAAGATATCTTTCAGTAGATTCTGTAAATTTTAACGATCCGACAATCCCAAAATATATCGACAACTATTGTTGTTCTCACTAACAATTAAGTGATTCACTAAGTACACCTTAACGATAGTCGACAAATCTATTTTTCTATTTATATAAGTTGTAAACGAGTGGCATCTCTGTCAAAATAAGCAAAAAACACGAAGAAAAATAGAAAAAAAAAAAATCACTTCGTGTGTGACAGAATTGTTTTATGTTTATGTTTAATTTCTTTATATTTTTATTAATGCTTTTGTTTATTCATTTGAATATAAAAATATAAATTATAGAAATAAATACGCTATTTAATTTTTTTGTTTACATAAAAAGTTTTTATAATAAAAGCAAAATTTTTTCACTGTTTTATGATATTTACTTCTGTGTAGCATTATACCAAAATTGATTATGGATTATCGTTAAAAGAAGTTACTGGATCGCGCTCTGGTCTATCAATTTTTGCTCTTGAAATTACGGCTTTTGGAATTTTGTTCATAAAATCGTTGATTTTAGTCTGAGGAATGTAAAATTTTGCAAAATCTTACTGTTCATCAAAATCAATCAGAAATTCGATTTAGAATTTTTTGTAACTTTTATTACCCTATACACCACAAGGTGGTCAGGGTATAATGACTTTGTGCTGACGTTTGTAAATACCTAAAATATTTGATCTAGACTAATTTTTTATCGACTTGCTTTCTGAGTCGATTTAGCGATGTCCGTTGGTCCCCCGTCTATGTGTTCATGTAAAATGGTGAATTCCACGTGTGACTTACACGACACGATGCAAAACTTTTGTCATTTTTGATAAAATTTCTGGTTCTGGCACGAACATACGTATTAATTCATGCACTTTGATTTTTGATTTGCGATTACATATTTTTAATTTTAATATAATTAATTAGTTGGGACCTACACGACATCAAATCCATTAATCAAAGATATTTTAAAAATTCTGTTAATTGTGTAGTCCGATTCCTTTTAAACTGCACCAAAAGTATTTGAGAAATACAAACAACGACAAAATGGCTTCAGCTTAGTGAAATTTTTTTTATTTTTCACAAAAAATAGTTTTTTTCGCGTGACTTACACGACATACAAATTGTGACTTACACGACACTAAATAATATGAAGAGTTAAAGTTAAAGTTATGAAGTTAAGATTATACAGTTTTTGATTAATTTATTTTTTGGAATTACAAATAAATTTATTTTAGCGCTTCAACTCTTTTTTGAAGATGTGCAGTTACATTAAAATGAGTTATCCTCGTCATCTTCAATATTCTTTCCAGTTATAAAAGAAAATGTTTTCCGGCTAAATGTTGCTAAATCTGAAGTTGTTGAATATTGTAATTTGTACGGTCCTACAGTTTTAAAATAATGCCACTTTCTCGAGTTTCGGATAGGTAAAACTTTTCTTCCTAATCCATTTCTCATCAAGTTTTGCAATCTCATTTTCTATAACCTTGAAACCTTTAAATATTATATTGATATTTGGACATATTTGACGGGCCACTTCAGCAAATTCTTCTGCTGTGTTCGGAATAAACTGCCTTGCTCTCACAGCTTCCCGAACTCGACGTTTCACTGTCCCCCCTATTCCATCAATAGGGCCTTTTCCATGCGCAGTTGCAGAAAAATGCCATGTTATCACTTTTTTTTCCTTAGTGTTTTGTTTAGATTTTTTTTCGTTTTTGGTTTTATTTTTCCTTCCACGTTTTGTTTTATACATTTGATGTTCCAACTAAGAGACTGTAGATGTTTTGTCTTTCTCTTTACGCTCAATAACATAAAGATCTCACTTGTGTA
This sequence comes from Cordilura impudica, assembly GCA_963682025.1. Classification (NCBI taxonomy): domain Eukaryota; kingdom Metazoa; phylum Arthropoda; class Insecta; order Diptera; family Scathophagidae; genus Cordilura; species Cordilura impudica. The sequence goes on along the minus strand of OY821518.1, from coordinate 59,957,351 downwards.
TTGTATTTATTGTTTTTGGTTTTTTGTTATTTATTAAATTTATGTTTGGTTGGTTTTTCTTTTCGTTTTGTTTTGATGCAAATAATTTTAAATAATTTTGTAGGTTTATTTTTTATTTTTTTTTTTTTTTTGTAGATTTTCGTGTGTTAAAACCTATTATTTACATTTGATAACAATTACTATTACAAAGCATGATTTAACGATTAATATTATTTAATCAAATTGTATTTTTATTGAGGAGTTTTAAATAAATAAACAGAAGCTTTTAAAATACGTCCGACTCTCTCTGCTGCCGCAAGATTAGAAACATATATATTTTCCTCTTTATACTTAAAACATTGAAATAAATAAAAACTGTTCAAAATTTAATTCTTTACACATTTCACAGTCTCAAATAAGCATTAGGCTTTGTTTTTATACATTTGGGAATTAAGTGCCGCTGGATTGTGCATTTCGACCACTGTGCGTCGTCCAAATTTAAAATGTCCTGGTTCACATACCAAAGGAAAAACGTCGTTAGTTAGATATAAAATCAACCGAATGTATTATGATTGGATGCAGTTCAAAAAGCAAGGCCTTCCGATTATTTAAACCTGAAAACGACGAAATCATAATCAGCAGTGACGTAGTGTTTTTAGAACAAAACAAAGTTAAAGCGAATACGACGAAAGATGTTTATTATCCAGAACTGTTGCGAAATTACAGTGGAGAGTACTGGCGATGTTGAATTGATGCCTGAAATCGAATCAAATCCTGAAAATATCGAAGAGGCAAATGATGATTCAGATGCCAGCGTGTACGATGATCCTGCAGAATGGTCATTATCTTTACCACAACCTGTAGAAGATGACGATGTAGAATAGTCTCGTAATCTATACGAGGCACGAAATATTGCATTGGATATATATTTGGAAGATATTCGTCGTTCTGATAGAATCGCAAATAGGACTCAACGTTCCCAAATATTTTGTGCAATGCAATTTGTTTCTAATGACCCTGAAAGTGTTAATGATGCAATTTTGTCAAATAATTCAGCCGAGTGGAAGACTACCATGAAAATGAAATCGATTCGTTGATGGCTAACGGAACGCGGGTGCTGTTTTTTTTTTTTTTTTTTTTCTAAAAATCGATTTTTTGAGAAAAATTCCAGAAAAATGTGAGCCTAAATCAAAAATCCCAAAAGAGGATCGATGGGCAATTTCCAGGCGAACATTTCACAGAAAATCCCAGCTCAAACAGTTGAACTATGTGAGGTGTAGAGTGATGTATGTAGAGTTATCAACGACAAAGAAAACTTTTGTTTAAAATGTTTTGCGGTACCATCAAATTGATAATGTATCTCTGCGATAGGTTTATCTGGATTCTTTGCCGCAAATTCTTTTAAAATTGCTGAACTGAATTCTGCTACTGAATATTTGTCGTGATGTGGATAGTCGCTGATTACGACATAAGGTTGCGAAACAACTTGGTCTTCTACTCTGTAGTATAGCATAGATGGTCTAGTGTGAATGAACTGTTGGACCAATGTGCAGATTGAATTTCATCTTGATACACATTAGCATAGTTCTCGCTAAAATCAATTTGCAAAAGAAGAGTTTTAGTTTGAAAACCATCTTTTAAATTCTTGAAATGATTAGTCTGGCTCCTTTTTATATAAACATGTTCCAAAAAATATGTCAATTTTGTTTTCAACAATGCCAATACCTCTTTTACTGGTTTTATGAACCTTTCAAGTTTAACATGATTCAGTTCATTTTTTACCCACTGCTTATAGATAACATCAAGCTTTTTATTTTCTTCTATAATAAACTCATGTAGAGAATCATACTTCACCAAATTTTCACACAAGTTACAGGTTTGCATCATGCATTCGAAACTACTATCATCACATACAAGTTTTCTAACAAATTCAGATGTAGAATTCGGTATACCATTTACTGATTCCAAAATCAATTTAATGTTTTCGTGATATATACACAAACACATATTTGCAGGAGTATCAGCACGCAAAAGTACATTAACAGGTCTTAAGCTACAAAATCTACTAAGTCCAATCTGTACATCTGGATGTTCACCCAAGAACTGTCGGAATGTTTCACCTAAAGTTAGAAATAAGTATCGCTTTTGAATTTTGGTTTTTACCCCATTCTGACGAATTATGACGAAATCTTTGATTCCTGGAGCTAAACTGGAAATAGAATCATTGTCATAAAAAGCTGTCACGACTGCTTGAGATTCTTCAGATACAAGTTAACCACGTGGTTTTAATTTTACACGCTCTCCTAGATATTCGAGTGCAAATTGCATGGCTAATTTTCTTATGACAGCTTTCTTTTTGGTGGGACTAATTGGAAGAGAGCGTTTGACTTTATTTACAGCTCTTCCAAGGGAGCGTTGTGACGAGTAAGCTCGGCTGGGCGAGGCATTTGATGTACATTGTTGAACAGAAGCAGCTTGAGTTTGCTTTTTGAGAGCTCTGCAAATTAATCACGATTTATTACTTTAGTTGTTTTTATTTAATTACAAGACGAGTTTAGAGCAAACCCATGAAAGCTTTATGTATTCTTTTAGTATATAAGTACCTGTGTTATAGCACAAATGTTTTTATTGATATTCACTACTCTTTTGGCTCCTCTCAATCTTTATGTCTTGGTATTTTCAACGCTCTTTGTCATTTACATTAGGTTAAAATTTAACTTACACGACAAAAGAAAAATAGCCGCAGTTGGTGAAAAACAAAACAAAAATTTTAACTCTATTTTTTATTTGGAACAACTCAATAAGTAGTGAGAAAATAAATAATGACAAATATTTTTTTACATTTGGTTTGTTTACAAAACGAAAATACTTATAAAAATTGTGACTTACACGACAGGTATTTATGGATTTTTGAATGCAATTTTTTTCACAAGCTTATTATATAAATGTTTAAATTAGAGTTTTTATAGTTACACAAACTTTATATGTTATGAAAGTTTAAGATTCATAGGAGGCAAACACCCACTTACCATTTTTTTTTTATGTGAACAAGAATGCATCATCACGAAATTAATGTAGCTTGTTCGCTACTTTGTTAAAATACCGTTATAAACTTTAGAAAACTTAATTTTTTTTTTTCAAAAATAAGGAATTTATGATATGAACTTTCAAAAATTGTATCTAGATAATAAAAAATAATAATATGAAAATTTGAATTTGTTGTGTACTTTTGTATGGAATTCACCAGCTTTATAATCAATCTACAAGTTGCAAATATGAATAAATTTTGACGAAATTTGGTATGAAAGCTTCCATTGATCGTAGCATAAATGCTGTTGAAATCAGTCCCCACACAAATGATCCCTAAGAAATCGACTTAAATTGCCATAAGGTCCAAATTATCATATAGATCTCGGTCAAACTAGGTATATGTGTGTATTACACCCGCTAATCGGTAGTCCAAAAATAAGCCCTATAGGACAATTCTTAGTCATAGCCCCATATAGAGCTGCTTCCCGATCTTCACTTAAATCTATCAAAAAATAAAAATTTTGCACAGATTTTACTCGAATTTGATTTGTATATATTTTTTCAAAATACAAGTGACTTTACCATATATTGTCAGGAACGGTTCATTTTTCGTTCTAGTCCCCCTTTTAGATATAGCATCCGATATATTCTTTATTTTCAAATTCAAAGGCAAAAAATTAGTAACAATGCTTATGCTTATTTTCTATATCAAACTAGTTGGACCTAAGAGATATGGTCTCTAAATGCATGATATAGGGTATCAAGTAGTCGTCCTAGACTGACTATAATTTTCGTACTCGATTTTTCCACATTTTATTATTGGTTGTTGTGTTGCTTTTTGGGCTAAAATTTTGTTGTTATGAAAGAATAAACACATTTTCATACTTGAATTTAATATTAATTTTACCTACCTATTTAACCAGGATTCTTAAATCATGTTAATGATCCAATTTATTTATAACTAGCTGTTTTTACCCGGTCTTGCCCGGGATAAAAAGGCCTTTGAATTGGAAAATGGTTCACTATGCTTAGCAGGCGCTGACCACTTAGTCCCCAATGAAAATGAACTTTCTCCCCAAAAATTTGTATGGGCAGTAAATTAATTTTTTATTTCATTTAAAAGTTTTTTATAAGCAAAAATGCTTCAAAAATAAGCTGCGAAACCGCTTTAAGTTTTTTTTTCAGTTTATTTATAAACATCAAATACAATGGAATGGTTCGCAAATTAAAGGAATCAGAACTTTTAAAAATTTAATTACTTCATTCAATAAGTGATCATCATTGAGCAGAGACGTCAAATTCAAGTTTCAGAAATGAAAGACTAATGCGACGTTTAATATTGTGTCGCAAGGTTTCTTTAAGCAACTGCTTATGGTATATGTGTGGCCTCTTTTGATCAACAGGTAATTATTTCACATACGTAGATAAAATTTATCATACGACATTTCACTAAGGTATGTTCCGCGAGCGAGTCGTGTTCGCCTCCGCGCGTTTGGCAGCCACACCCGTGCTGCCTCGCAGTTGTTGTCAACTTATTTTAATCGCCAAAATATATTTTTCAGATTATTGCGATATGTTAGCTGAGCTGTATTCCGCGAGCGCGTCGCGTCCACGTCCGCGCTCCGCGGGGCTCGCGCTGCTTCCTCTCAGCTACTTCCCGTACTGCCGCTTAGTTCTCGTTAACTTATTTTAATTCCTAAAACATATTTTTTAGAGCATTGTGAAATTTTAGCTGAGCTGTGTTCCGCGAGCGCGTCGCGTCCGCATCCGTCACGTCCGCTTCCGCGCGCCGCTCACCTCGCGCCGCTTCCTTGCAGCTACTACCCGTGCTGCCGCTTAGTTCTCGTTAACTTATTTTAATCCTTATTTAAGCTGAGCTGTGTTCCGAGAGCGCGTCGCGTCCGCGTTCGCGCGCCGCGCGTTTGGCAGCCACACCTGTGCTGCCGCGCAGCTGTTGCCAACTTATTTTAATTGTAAAAATATATTTTTCAGATCATTCCGATATTCCAGCTAAGCTGTATCCCCCGTGCGCGTAGCTTCCGCGCAACAAAATGATGCTATTGGAAAGAATATTCATTTTAAATGCATTTATTGTAGGACATATATTGAGAGCAGTATGCAAATGTTTACTAAAATATAAATTTAACAAAATTCATTAAATAAAAATATGTAAAAGTTTTTAAATTTTGGGGAGTAAGTTCTTTTCTTATTTCGATTTAAAAAAAAAATGGGGAATTTGTTCATTTCTTTTGGGTACCTTTTTTTAAGCTTGGGGAATTTGTTCATCATGTAGTTATTTCCATGTAAACCAAATTTCAGAGAAATCCGTTGCAAAGTACAAATTTGTTTAGAGGATAAATATACCACACAACAAAATAGGAATTTTATATGAAAATTGGGAGTAAAAGTAGGCGTGGTCGGTAAAAATCATATGGCGACCTTCCCTGGAATATGTACTAAATTTCGGAGAAAGCCATTGAAAAATAAAAATTTGTATAGCAATCAAATAAAAAACAAATAAAAGGAAAAAAATAAGTTTTATATACATAGAAGTTGGCGCAAAGTAGGCATGGCCTGTAAGAAGCATATGGTGACCTTCCCTGTAGTATAGAGATCGTGTGACCAAATTTTAGACATCCCTTGAAAAATAAAAATTTATATAGTGAACAAATATACCAAAAAACAGAAAATTAATTTTGTATAAAAAGTGGGCGTTGAAGTAGGCGTGGTCCGCAAGAATCATATGGTGACCTCTCTGGAGTACAGAGATCGTGTGTAGCAAATTTCAGAGAAATCCGTTTAAAACAAAATTGTGTAGCGAACAAATGTACCAAAAAACAAAATATGAATGGTATACAAAAAGTGGGCGTAACAGTAGGCGTGACCGGTACGAAGAATATGTCGACTGTTCTTGGAGCTGAGATATCGTGTGTACCGAATCTCAAAGAAATCTGTTAACAAATAAAAATTTGTATAGCGAACAAATATACCAAAAAGCAGAAAATGAATTGTATATAAAAAGTGGGCGCAAAAGTAGGCATGGCCGGTAAGAAGTATATGGTGACCTTAGCTGGAGCACAGGGATCGTGTGTACCAAATTTCAGAGAAAATCGTTAACAAATAAAAATTGGTATGGCGAACAAATATACCAAAAAGCAAAATATGAATTGTATATAAAAGTGGGCGTTAAAATAGGCGTGGTCGATAATACGTATATGGTGACCTTAGCTGGAGTACAGGGAGCGTGTGTACCGAATTTCACAGAAATCCGTTAACAAATAAAAATTTGTATAGTGAACAAATATGAATAAAACAGAAAAGGAATTTTACATAAAAAGTGGGCGTAAAAGTAGGCGTGGCCGGTAAAAAGTATATGGCGACCTTTCCTGGGGTATAGAGATCGTGTATACAAAATTTCAGGGAAATCCGTTGAAAAATAAAAATTTGTATAGCGGTCAAACAAACAAACAAATAAACAAACAAACAAACAAACAAACAGAAAATGAATTTTATATATATAGATAGACATCATTTATTGTCCGCGTTTCTTGTCTGCTCATCCATATTTATGGAGAGACGCAATATCTGTATACTTTCTTCTTGTCCATCTGCACAACTAAATTCATCTGTTAAAATAATGAAAAATCTACTATCTCCATTTGTCAGCTAAATTCAAAGTTAATCTGTTAGCATTTCAAATCCTGCGTTACTGCTTGTTAACACAAAACTGCTGTATATCTCTGTATATCAATGAAATGTTATTATATTAATGACAATTGAATAAGCGAACCGAAAAACTATTTACTTCGTTTAGATCTTTTAGTCTACACAAAATAATTCACTTAAAATTTAATAATTTACATACTGTTTTTACATATATATAAACACACATTATGTTAACACCATTGCTTTAACGGGATTTATTTCCGTATTTGCCTTTATTCTGGCTATTTAGCTAACAACATTTTACTTGGAAAAATTTCCATTTTTCTTTTAATTTTTTCAAGTATGTAAACATTATTCCTATGAACATTTTACAGTCTGATAACTAAAGTAAACAACATGAACAAAATTCCGAACCACCCATTTATATTCTGCCACTTTTACTCGGAAAATATGCATGGTTTAACAAATAAAATACTTTTTGACCAAACAAACGACAATTCATTTCCAAAAAAGGAAATCCTTGATATAAAATCCCAGCGTTGAGAAGGAAGTTTCGTAAACCATTTGACAGAAATTTTTATTTGCTTTGAATATAATTTTGCTATAAACAATGCGAGGGTCATAACAAATAACAGCAAAAAAAAAAAAAAACAAAATTAAAAATAAACTAATTCATGAATAGATGATATGTATATAGAAATATAATAAATTCAAAAGAAAATTTTAAATATTAAAGAAAAAAGCTTACATTTTTAGCAGTAAGCTGCCAGTGAAACCAAAAATATCTAATTGAAATTTGCGGATTATATAATAAAACTTAAAGAATAATTATATATATTATTAAGTTTCGCAATATTCTGCAGTTTTCATAGTATATTATATAATGTAATCCTATTATTGTTTTGAAATGCTACAATTTATAATCGCCTTAACGAAATGCTTATGGCAATAGGATTATCAATTAAAAAAAATATATATATACAGTTATATACATATTAAGATTTTAGAAGTTTCTTGCCAGAAATATCTTCTGACTGCCTGGCATATGCCAGTTCTGGTCAGTTCTGGTCTTAAGAGCTCGTAAGGTAATATTTGTTACTGCTCTTTTATTTCTAGCTACAGATTTCGGGGCTTTACAAAGTATATTATAGTTAATCTATAATTAATATTAAACTTGTTATTATGTAGTTTTATATATAAGCACATCTAGAGTGAAAAGTGATCAGTCAAAATTACAAAAGAGGAAAAAAAAAACTTTTTGGAAAATGATTTAGCAATCTGCCCACTATTTCCGTCAACATAACATTTCTGTCGGATACGTCAAACGTAACAGCCCGTAATGTCTTCATATACTTTCGGAGTGCAGAAAACAGTTAAGAGTGTTAAATCCTGCCATGCCGAATTTTTTAAACAAAATGTTGCAACCAAAGTTTTCAACGCTAAGAGAAAAAAAAATAATTATAAATTAATTATAATTATAAAAATAAAAAATATAATAGCAACTTTTTAGATGGTACTTAAAATAAATAAGATGGTTCGTAAAAAATTGTTGGTATTTTTCTGCTTTTTCTAATCAAAAGCTATAACTAAGTGTAATCAGCATAATCGTTGACATTAAAAACTTGATTTTTGAAAGGGAGCCAAAGTAAAACTATCCAGGTAATTGCTCTCATCGTTGATAACTAAAAAAAAATTAAAAAAACAGCAAGACAAGCGAACACAAATATGTCTGCATCGCTCATACATATGACCGTATTTTGTAAGTACAAACATTTTTCACAAATTTTATTATTTTTATATGAAATTTTATCGCCATTTTGTCATATAGTAGTTCTCCGTTCGTGGGCCTATAGGCACCAATTTCAACACCAACTAGCTCGAAATAATAGCAATGTGTGTGGCTATGTTAAAATTAATCTTTGGCCACAACAAGTCTATGAACAAAGTTTCAGAGCCATCAGATGAGGCGAAGTGGGGTTTTAATGTCTCCGTGGCTGTTTCAGTCAGGTCTATCGATCAAGTTTCAGATCGATCGGGTGAGGGTAAATGACATTTAGATTTAATTTAATTTAATTAATTATTTATTTGAAGAATGCAGTACAATAAGAAATAGATCTTATTAATATTACAGTACTGGGGAGATAAAGTTAAGACAGAAGGTGTTATTTAATTTTACATAAAATATATGACATAATTAAAGAATAATTTTAATAATTTAACACGTTGACGCTTACTAAAAAATACGTTGACCCACTCAGAAAGAAGCTACATGTAACTTCGTTGTTTTTTAAGTTAAATTGATGCCGTAAACACCAAATGTCTTGGAATCGGAAAAGAAATCAGAATATATTCAAATTTTAAGTTTTTTTTTTGACAACTATTGCTGTCATTTGCTATATGATACTCTAATGTGAGTTACAATTCAAATGATAACTATTGTTGTCATGACAACTATTGGTGTCATTTTAACATTAATAGGCAAATAGCATACTACTAAGTATATGACAGCTATTGTAGTCGAATTTTCCAAATCGATTTAGGTACATATAATTATAATTTTTTTTTTGAGTTAATCAAATAAATACTTTTTTGAAATATTTTAAATTAAAAATAAAATAAAAATACAATAACATAAATGAAAATCTTTATTAAAAACTAAAATTGTATTCACAAGAATATTATATAAATATTTGTTAAATTTTTTATGAAATTCCTCAAAGCAACTAATGCACAAAGGCGATTTGTCTGGACAAGTTTTACATCTGTTGATGTAGTGGATCGCTTATTGTTTTTATAGCAATGTCTGCTCTGCAAGAATTGTGACTTTCGTTTTGAACCTTTTGGTATTGGTATTGGTTGAGGACCGAATGAATTTGATGATGTTAAAGATGTTGGACATGGCGCACAACTAGATGGAAAAACTGACAGTGATGAGTGAACTGATGTAGGGGTTGATGGAGCTTCGGTTTTACTTATCTTACGTGGTCGGCCGACTAAATTCATTTCTGCAACTAATGTTGTTCCATTTAATATGTTTGGCGGAAGATCTATTAGACTTAGAATAAGCATATCTCTGAATTCGAGAAACTTTATGTTCTTGTGAAATTTTTTATAAATATAAAAAGCGTTCCAAACACAAACGTCTATCATGTGAAAAATTATTTTTTTGTACCACCTACATGTCTTGCGAGGACTCGAATAGTATGCGATCATTTGATCACACCGATCAATACCCGACATGTTGGAGTTGTAATCATGAATATCTTTAGGTTTAATTTTTATTTTTTGTACCTGTTTGTATTTGGCTTCAATCAGTTCGGAATGATGAGCAGTACTTACTGAAAGTACTTCCCGCTTATCTTTCCATTTTGAGACGTAGACATTTCCCTTTCTTGCTCATATTAGTTCGCCAGCTTTAAGCTTTTTGTTTATAATGTATTTTGGATTATCCTTCCGGTTTGCACCAAGAGTTCCTACAGTATGCGTTTGGTATTCTAAAAGCTCTTCAGATAAATTAACACTATTATAATAATTATACATGTATAGATAATGTCCCTTATTCAAATATGGTTGCATAAGGCGAAACACTAAATTTCATGTTTTTTGGAGTTGTACTCTCACTATCTTCTTCATGCGTAACCTGGTATATCTCTATGTTTAACACATAACCGTCGTGGGTGGTGAGTTCGTACAACTTGATTCCATATCTAGCCTTTTTTCCTTTGTTAAAAACCCGAAAGCTTAAGCGTCCCCGAAATAAAAGAAGAGATTATTCTAGGGAAAGTGATTTATCTGGTTGATAAGCGGTTTGAAAATTATTTAAAAAAGAGTTTACTACTGGCTGAATTTTGTTAATGCTCTTCTTATCTTGACTGTGGCAATTGAAACACCCCAATAAATTTTGAAAGCGTAAACCAGACATGGTGAATCTAAAAATTGTTTGAAAATATAAAGGATGTGAAGCAAATAAATGGCGAATACTCGGTGATCTATTTTGAGCCTGTAAAAGGCACAACTCAATAAACTGCAATAATTCAGCTTTATTTGTTTCCTTGAAACTTTTATCTTTTTTTTTGAACGTGTTGTAATTTTTTTAATTTTCTGCTATACATAAATTATTTCCATAATTATTTGTGCAGTTAACGAGTTTTTCAGCTATATCGTTTGTAAAAATTAAGTGAAAGACGTCGCGAGGACTGGAATTATTTCTCGTTGGACGGGAAATTTAAAATTTGTTTGATATCCTGTGTCCAATTACTGCTGTTTTCGTTTATGTTCTATCGCTAGTGTTAGGTAAGTAATTAGGATCATCACCATGTTCACCATCATCTTCAAAAATATCAAGTTCGGATTCTTTTTCTGATTCTGAACCTAAACTGTCCAAATTATCCTCTTCTTCATTTAATTGTGATTCATTCAATAGTTTCCGCAGTTTTTCTTGAAATTCCTCGTAACTCATTTTCTAAAGGAACCCAAACAATTACAAATAATAAAAAAACAAAATATAAAATTACTCACATTTGTCATAAAAGCAATAAGAGGTAATCACAAAAAAGAAGGGCCACAAATAAATAAATATATGTGTAATAAACGAAGATTTAAAACAAATGATCTCTCAGAAACAAATTATTTTCCACACTGAAAGAATTTGTATGAAACTATAACAACTATAGTTGTCATTTGATTTTACTTCTGCATATATAAGAAAAAAGGGATCTCCCCAAACTTAAACCAAATACAAGTCGTTACTCTTACATATGGCCAATGCTGCCATGTATTTTAAGTCGGTTTATGTCTAACTACACAAAAAAGTATCAAAATAGTGAGACTGGGCAACATTGAAATATTTAGAGGCAATTTATTTTGTGACAACTATAGTTGTCATTTGTTATTTTTAATCTTTTTTTTGACAACAATGGTTGTCATAAACGCCAACGTGTTAAGTTTAAAAAAAAAAAAAAATAAATATTGTTCAAATCTGACAGGTAGTTAGTTACACATAAATATTTATTTTAAATAAATAAAAAAAAAAAAAAAAATTTTTTTTTTAAAATGAGAAAGAAAAAACATTTAAGTGCAACACAAAAAATTTAGTTAATCAAAGTGGCGAAATATTGCTGTTTTAAAGACCTTTGCATTGTTAATGGTTCGTATATTATGAGGTAGTTGGTTCCAAAGTTTAATAGTTTCCACAAAAAAATGTCTTTCAGATATTTGTTTTTGATACCGAATTGAGTTTATTTTATTCCCTCTATTTGATCGGGAAAATTGTAGCCTTTTGTAAAGATAATCTGGTTGCTTTGTGTTAACTATTTTGTGCAGAAATATTAGAGTTCGGCATTTTAGCAGATTTTCGAATGAAACATTGTTTATACGTTTTGAAAACTGCGAGATTTCATCAAATCTTTTACGTCCAAATATGTATCTGGCAACATTGTTATAAGTTACTTTTAGCTTTTGCTTGCTTATTGAATCACAACTGGCAAAGAGCTCGCATCCATATAAAAGTGTCGGCAGTATATAGCTTTTGGCAAGGAGCATGCGAATATTTAATGGTGTAAAACATTGAGTCATCCACAGAGTTCTCAGCATACCATGCGTTTTACCACAGGCAGCATTTACTTGATCAGATCAGTTATGTTTTTTGTTAAAAATTATCCCGAGGTTCTTGGCAGTTTCAGTAACCTCAATAGTTGAGTTATCTGAAAGAAGTGGTGGCAGAGTGGTAGGTAGAATGTTAGAGTTTCCAATATTCACTGCTTTTGACTTTTTCGCGTTTAAACAAAGCCCATTGGCTGATGCCCATCTAGATACTTTTTTGAGATCTTCATTAATTTTAATAATTTAATTTATCTTATGCAGTTTATGGCATCCGACTGATGTAAAGCTGCACATCATCTGCATGCATTTGTATTTTACAATTGTCTAGTTGTGAAGGTAAGTCATTGGAGTATATGGAATGCAAAACTGGACCAAGTATTGTACCTTGAGGTACACCACGCTTAATTAGTAAAGTATTTGATATCTCAATGCCAATGCGAACAGATTCACTTCTACCATTAAGATATGTGCCAATAAGCTTTGTAGCGGTAGGTGAAAACTTTCACATATTTTTAAGCTTAGAGCAAAGTGTTGAGTGCTCCACTGTGTCGAAAGCTTTAGAATGATCCAGAAGAACCAAAAATGACATCATCTTGTTATCCAGTTTAGTTCTTATCTACTCTTAGACATCAACACGAGCAGAGATACAACTGTGCTTTGGCCTAAAACCTGATTGCCTATCAGTTAGAAGTTTGTTTTCGAAGACCGTCGATAAGAATGGCAATATTTCTATAGGCCCATAGCTCTTGTCTTGTTTAGGAACTGGAATTATGTTTGCATGTTTCCACATTGACGGAAAAGTTGATGTGGTTATTATTGTACTAAAAATGTGTGTTATGTGCGGCAGTATGTAACTTAGGATTAATGTTATAAATTTAGGGTTGACTTCATCATATCCAGCAGAGCTCGATTTAATACTTAAAACAGATTTTAAGACATCTATATGGGTAATATTTTTTAATTCGAAGCACATCGTCTGTAGATTGTTTGAGGCATTATTATTTGTTGTACTTGAAGAGTTGTAAAAGTTTTCATCAATATCTGGCATTGGTATATTGGCAAAATGAGAATTTAACTCATTTATTGTGTTGTCAGTTGCTATAGCATTAATAATGAGACCCATGTTACGTTTTTCTCTTCATTTTTTCTTAGAACAGATAGCTGTCTTAAACTTGTCATCGAAGTATTGTGTCTTATCAGTTCGTATCTTTAAATTCACTTGAGATCTACAGGATTTGAAAATAGTATGAAGTTCGGTCATTTTAAATCTTTCCCAACGCTCATGTGCTAAATTTCTCTTATCAATTAAGGACTTTATTTCTGGTGAGAACCATGGTTTTTCATTCTTAAGTTTCTTTGATTTCACCAAGACAAATTTATTGTATAAGTTTTGAATATTACTTTGCAAAAATTTTTTTTGATCATCAACGTAAGGCATATAAAAAATTTGGTTCAGATTCATTGTAGCAAGTTCAGTTTTCATTGATAGAAAATCAATATTTTTAAAATCTGTGCAAGTTGTCATTTGGTCTTGGACCGGATATTTAAAGTCGTATCATAAAAAAATTAGATCATGTTTTGAGAACATACTTGCAGACAGCTGGTCATATAGCAGTAGTTTAGAAGGATTATCCGTAAAGCAAAGATCCAGTAGCGAGGTAGATGATGAGGTAGATGTCAAATGTGTTGGTGTTAAACTGTTGATTAGAATTAATCCAATGGCACTCATTTCTTTTGTCTACTAGTACGTTTGTATTAAAGTCTCCGGTTAAGATAACATCAGTGTAACCAAGAGAAAGAGTTGTTAGCTCGTCAAAAAGCGGAAAAATATTAATATTTATATTAGGTTTATACTCAGTACTTAATACAAGCCTTTGGTTATTGTTAACAATTTCAATAAATAGATATTCCACTTTGGTAGTTTCCGAAACAACACTCTGATTTTCATCTTGCACAGGATTTTTGCATTTAAATTTACATCTGATTGACAGTTTTGCATAAATTGCAACGCCACCTGCATTCGTATTTCTAACCGACCGAAATAGACGATAGCCATTTAATTGATAAAAACTATCGCAAATATCAACATGAAACCAGGATTCTGAAACACATATTATATCGACGTCAGCTTCTTCAAAGATATATCGAAATTCGTCCATCTTGTTATTTAGACTCTGCGCATTATCATGGCAAACTTTAAGGCCCAAGGTTTTTTAGAAAGAATTCGAAGCACATTATGTAAATTTTCTTTGGAACCAACTCTCCTATTATCAAAAGGCAAGGACATGCCCACAAATTAAAATTTTAATAACAATGCAAGCAAAGATATTTTGTTTAGTTTTGCCACAAAGAGAATATATTGAAATTTTTTCATAAACAATTAAGAAAACGTAAAAATAATTTTACTTATTAAATAAAATATATAAATAGACTAAAATTTTACTGGTATTAAACGGCAGCGTCTCTATTACGAAAAAATTCAGGTACATTATCTTGAAGTACTGGCAAATCCGTATAATTGGATTCATGAAAACGAAATATCTGATCCAGCTTCTCAACATCATCGATATAAAGCGGTTCATCATTCGGATGCTTTCTTACATTAACCAAGCCTTTGTTTGTAAAGGCAGATGAGACTAACTTGTGTTTTTTTAAACGATGAGCTAGTAGAAAAATTCGATGAATACTGTGCGTGACCATGCGTGACTATGTGTGACTAATTCAAAGTTAATCTTTATTTCACGGCAAGTGTATGGACCAAGTTTCAGATCGATTGGATGAGGGGAAATTACATTTGGATCACTCCGTGACCGTCAAAGTTAATATTTTTTTCACAGCAAGTGTACCAAGTGTATGTACCAAGTATCAGATCGATCGGATGAGGGAAAAAGACATTTAGATCACTCCGTGAGTGTGCGGGACCAAGCGTGACTGTGCGTGAGTATGTCGAAGCTAATCTTTCTTTACAGCCAGATTGATTGGATGAGGGGAAATTCATTTTGAATCTCTCCGTGACTGTGCACGACTAACTCAAAGTTAATATTTTTTTCACAGAAAGTGTATGTTCAAAGTTTCAAATCGATCGGATGATAATGAATTTCATTGGTGCTCTATGAAATAATTAGAGGTTTTCTACTCTAGTAAAAGAAAAACCTTAAATTATGTGATATTCGGAATTAATGTTTCAGTATCGGAAACAATTTCAAAGTGATAGCCGCGCCCAATATTGGGTGGAGGGTATTAAAAATTCGGCACAGCTGAATTTAACACTCTTACTTGTTTAAACTATAAGTGAAAATGATATACATTGTAACGATGAGTTTTCCTCCGGTTGCTAGGGTATAGCTCGTGGGGGTCAGGGTCGTTGCAGAAATTTATATTCTTGCACGAGACAGAGAGGAATAAAAACGAGTTCTTTCAATGTTTAGAGTGTCGTGGCTTATTTTATTTTCGGTTATAATTAATGATTTACAACTAATAATGGTAATATATAATTTGAATAAATATAATGGTTGGTTGGTACTCCTCCTGGGGAAGAGCAAGAAACCATGAGTAGATACTTCTCTATTTGTCAAAAATCCTGGACCCTTGTCGTTGGATAGTGAGACCCTTGTCGTTGGATAGTGAGACCTGCGAAGGCACTTCTTTAAACTGCGGGGGAAACCTGCGTAGGCTCTTCGTTTGATCGCGTGGGAAAGACCTGCGTAGGCACTTCTCTAAACTGCGGGGAGAAACCTGCGGAGGAACTTCTCTAAACTGCGGAGAGAAACCTGCGAAGGCACTTCTCTGAACAGCGGGGAGAAACCTGCGAAGGCACTTCTCTAAACTGCGGAGAGAAACCTGCGAAGACGCTTCTCTATACTACGGGGAGAAACCTGTGAAGGCATTTCTCTTAGAATTAAAACACGCGCACTTGTACTGCGATGTGTACTCGACCACCGCCGACGATCGACTCCTCGAATTTGATTATTGTTTCACATTTTATAGTATGTTGATGTGGTGAATAATTTTATATCTCACCTCGGAGTGGTGTGTTTATCTTTTTTCTCGCTCTAACATATAAAAACTATGGTTTAGAGAAGTAAATGTGGATTGCAACTACTGTTCGTTACTGCTTTTATATATTAATATATATATGAATGATTATTTTATATATATATATATATATAAATAAGTTAGGTGTGGACGAAAACGAGGTGTACCGACTTTCGTCGTTACACATAAATATGTTTTACTTAAAAAGACAAAAAAATTTAGTAGCTCTGAAAGCTTTTCCAACTCGAGTTCTCTATATCCTTTATCAATATCACCCTCAAGATAGTGTTTGAATCTGATTCACTGCTTAGTTGAATAGTCTATATTTTTTTAACCGTTATAAGAATTACACACCTAAGTATAGTTTGAATAAGGAATCTTTGTTATTTTCCAATAGCAAACAGCTATCACTACAACCATGACTACCATTTCTCAATCTCTGTATTACACATTTTTAGAAGTTATGTATGTAACTGACCACTAATCAAAGTAAAGACCCATGAAAATGTTGCACTAGGTTTTCTCTTTTAAGAAATTTCTTACGGTTTTGACATTTAAAAATTTCTATTATTTTCAGCAGCAAGAAAATTGTTTTACAAAAACATGTACAAATATAATGAACAAAAATTACAAAATTAAATGTAATGAATACCTTCAGATCCGCTTTGCAAAGAACCTTATTTGATTATGACAGTTTGTGACTGCTTCCATGCCCACCATTAAAAGTTAAAACAAAATAAAATAAAGTTTTCATTAACAACATAAAACCACAGATTTTATAAAATAACCGCATTTAGTTCAGCAATTTCGTTAAACAACACAATTAGAAAACATTTGCAGTCACTTTATTTCACCCTATAATACACTGTGTTCGGGGCATATTGAGTTTGTGCTTATATATGTTCCAAAATTAAACAAGTTGTTTTAAATAAGTTTTACAAATTTATAACATAAGCTAAAGAAACGATATAAATTCTGATGTCAGATCCCTGAATTTCATGCAAACCAACGTTCAAAAGTAATCAGTGTCAAGAGACATACAGAAAGCCGATCAGTTTAATAAGTTTATATACAACTTTACAATAAACTTGTAGTTGGGAACAGTTATATGAGAATCTGGTAAGCAGACGAATTTGGCTTTTTCATTGATATTTATAAAATATTGATTTAAAAAAATGTAGTGCTTGTGATTAGAGTTGAAAATTTTGATTTTCAACTTGAAGTCAAAATATTCTGTATAAAACACATAAATTTTATTTATTGTAGCGTTGTATTTTGTATTTTTCCAAATACAACATATGGAAATGACTTAAAAAAACTGTATTTTTGTCAAAATATGTATTAACATTTTGAATTTGAACAACGTTTTACATTTTATACCATGTGCGCAGTAAAGTGTTGGCCACCAGACAGTTTAATAGCTGACAATCTGTTAGTAATAATTAAGCATAACACGATATAACAGCACGTTTTCATTGTTGTACTTTATTTTAAAAATAATGAAAAGTTTGTACAAAATATAGTCGCAATATTTAACTGCTCTTATCAGCTGTAAACAGTGTAAATGAAATATGAAGGTAGACCAGATGAATTCGTGATTCCGAAACACTGGTCGTCTCACAACAAACCATTCAAATGTCAACATCAAAATAATTCGTAAGATTGTTAGTGAAAATCCAGGAAATTAATTTGTAACCACGACACCGAACGTGGGTAAAAATTTTTAAATTTCATGAAGCTGTGTTCAGCGTAAACTACTGAAGATTTAAATCGCCACGTTTATAAAGTGCAATTGCCGTAACAACTAAAGTTCAATGACCATGGACTACGAACAGAATTCGTTCAAGTGGATGCGGATTTTTAGAATATAATTATCCTAAGAGAATGACACATATTTTAAATTCGGGTATTTGGAGTCCAAAGATCCCAATTTTCTTGTCGAAAAACAGATGCTTCCGCGACGTTTCGTACTTGATGCGGATCTTAAGCCAGAGGCATCATTGTAGCATATTTCCTAGAATTAGAGGCTGCTAAAGCAAGAACTGTGTACGATATCGTAGCATTATTATAGAGCTCTTTTTGTCCAAATTAGATGTTATTTAAACATGTTATTGCAACGATAAAATTATTGCATGAGTCGTATTCTTTCGCATTACGTGAACATAATTGGCCCTCTAGAGCGTTTTATTTACAACCATTGGATATCTTTTTATGGGGTTATTTGAAGTGAAAGGTTCATGACAATCAGCTGCAAAATTAAGGTGGAAATTTATCGCTACACGAAAATCGCAAATAAAAAAAATCGTCAAAAACAAAAAGTTTAAATTTTCAAAAACTAAAATCGCGAACAACAAAAATCGGCAAAATAAAATGTTGGCAAAATCAAAAATTTCAGAACACAAAAAACGCTAAAGACAAAAATCGATAAAAGTATAAAAACGCTAAAGACAAAAATCGCCCAAGTCAAAATTGCCAAAACCGAGAATCGCGAATAACGAAAATCACCAAAATTAGAAATTGCACTCTAAAAAATGTATTCCCAATTTATTCATTTCGGTTATGGGTGTAGAGAAATGCATCGGGTTACTGCTAGTATTATATATGTATTTTAATATTATTTTTTATATTATTTCGAAATTTGTATTGATATGTAATTTTAATAGTGATATATTACCTATTGATAAAAGTCAAAGCCTATTTTTTATTATATATATAATATTTTTTTTTTTTTGGTTTGTTATGTATTCTTGCCATAACTTAGTTGCAAGACCTCAGAGCAACACATCTGATTATCATTTTTTTGCAAATATTTATCGTTGAAAATTTGTGCACTCAATTGTAAGTGTACCGTATAAAAATATGATAAATTCCATTTGTTGAATCGGAACTATAACGTGCGGATATACTACTTAAAAAATTATTGGATAATATAATTATTTGGATAATAACCTCGATAATAATTATTTGGATAACAACCTGTCAAATTCAATTTATTATAATAACTCCTCTGACTTGTGTGAGGACGTTATAACTACTTTCAAAAAGCTACTCTGTATAACAAAAAATTAATAACAAGTCATTGGATATACGTGAAACAATAAACAACATTCCTTGTCTTGCTGCATATATTCGAAGGAATATTCCTTATTACTAAATATTATCAGGTAAAATTAATAAGTTAACAAGTTATTAAAATAAGCAAAAATAAAATGATGAATGTTTATAATATTAATTACACAGAACTCTGTAATGAAAGCATGTACCCCACGCCATTCTTCTCTCATCACTCACCTATAAATTAAGACTTTCAGAAAAAAAAATTAATTGTGTGAACCTGGACTTAAATTCTAAAAATAAAATTTGTTAAAATTTGTGAGATTCTTACATCTTATTTAGGCATATTGTAATTAATACTGAAATTAATTTTCAATTCTTGATTTTGTTTTCAATCGTGCGAGGTGATAAATTTGTTATGTTTTTAACAAAAGTAATAAAAACAGAAAAAAAAACAAAAATTTACATAAATTTAAAAAATGTATATTTTTCGAATAAATTACTGAAAGCTTATATGCAAAAATATGACGGCGAGCAAAAAAAAAAACACTTGTATGAAACTAACCCAAAATTCTCATCCTCTGTACCTTAAAAAATAGGTAAATCATTTAAAAAAGATAAAAAGATAAATTTCATCCAGTTTTTTTCTTTCATAATTACAATAAAAATTCGGCGATAAATAGTTTATTTGCTTAATAAAAAAATATATATTTACATATATATTAGTGTAGCCCTCACCTCCTAGAAATATGAGAATAGCAAAAAAAAAACAAGTAAGAAAATTATAGTCGGTCTAGACCGACTATACGATACCCTATACCATGCGTTTAGAGACCCTAGCTCTTAGGCCCAACTAATTGGATATAGAAAATAAGCGTAAACTAAATTTGAGTGGCATATTTATTAATTTTTTTTGGCTGCAGGTATGAAAAAGTTCATATCGGATGCTATATCTATATGGGGACTAGGTCCAAAAATGGACCGATCCTGATCATGTTTGGTAAAGTCTCTTGTATTTTGCAGAAATATATACAAACAAAATCTGAGAAGAATCAGTGCAATATTTTTGATTTTTAATAGATTTAAGTGAAGATCGGGAAGCAGCTCTATATGGGGCCAAAGGGATCATTTTTGGACTACTCATTAATGGACGTAATGAACGCACACAAAACCCAATTTGAGTAAGATCTATATGACAATTTGGATCTTATGGCAATTTATTTAGATTTCATAGGGGTAATTTGTATGGGGGCTAGGTCTGAACATGGACCGATTCTCACCAATTTCAACAGCGTTCATCCCATGGCCGACGAAAGCTTATGTACCAAATTTCATCAAAATATATTCAAATTTGCGACCTGCAGTTTGATTACAAGCTTTACATGGACACACAGACGGACGGACGGACGGACGGACGGACGGACATTGTTTAATCAACTCAGAAAGTGATTCTGATTCGATCTGTATAATTAAAGATGGGTCTAGGTCAAATATTTTTGGTTGTTACAAACAGCAGCACAAAGTCATTATACCCAAACCACATAGTGGTATAGGGTATAAAAATTGAGAGGTGCCTCAACGCGACTGAAAATTTCAAGTGCGACTTTTTTAAATTTTACGAAAATTTCATTCTGTAGTTAAATTTTTTCGACAGATTGTTATATGAATCGATTTCAGTACTAAATTATCTCTTTAAATGCCCCAGACCACTTTTGTGCCAAAAAAAAAAAAGCTAGGTCGTGAAATTTGACGAAATTTTTAAAATTTTAAGAAATTAACTAAAACCATTTTTTTTTGTCTCTATACCTATAAGCTCTCATGCATAAAGTATTGTTTTATCACCAGGTTTTTAATCTATTGCGCAATTAGACCAAAAATTGAAAATTTTATTGATAAAATTTTGAAAACTTCTTTTCAAAATTTTAAAATATGTTCTTAAACAAAATATCAAAAAATGGATTTGGCACTTTAGACTTTTGTTAAATGTATGTTAGAAATTAATCGTGTCAATTTTTAAGTAAATTCCTCCGCCAGAATTTTTTTTTTTACGGATTCCGAGAAAATTTAGTTTTTTTGTGAAATATTCAGTAAATGTACTCTTTCTAAATATTTTGTATCAAGAATTTATCAGTTTTCTACTTTTAAATGTTATATTTTATCTTAATAGCGTACGGTTTCGGAAAAAAATTATGTGACCCCATTATCCCTTTTAGATTTGGCGTCACATTATGTCCCCAACTTTTATTTGATTTTGATAGAAGTTTAAAGAGATAATTTTGTTCTGAAATCGATTCGCATAACAGCTTGTCGAAAAAATTAAACTATAGAACGAAATGTTCGTAAAATCTGAAAAAAGTAATATTTTCCCCATTTGAACACACTTGAAATTTTCAGTCGCATTGAGGTACCCCTAATTTTTTTTTTTTTGATTGACCCAAAATTTTGCACTCCTCAGTTTTTTTGCTATTCGCCATTTTCTAGGGGAGTGAGACCTTAAATTCAAATACTTATTTCCCCTCCATATAATAAAGGGCCACCCTAATATATATATATATATTATATATACTATATTTATATATATATATACAATATTTATATATTATACATATATGTGTATGTACATTTGAATTTTACAATAAAATAATAATTAAGTTTATTATTTTTATAAAAATAAAAAATCTTATTTTCTATCTTTATCATTTTAATGATTGAGTTTGAAATTATTCGGGCTGAAGATCAAATGTTTTTACTTTAAATAAAGCAAAAACATTGGCACATTTGTTTCAAAAAATTTATCTATACTCTGCATGACAGGTTATACAGCTGTTTCGGGAAGAGTCACCAACCCTCATCAGTAACCAAAAGCAGTAGATAGTTTGTT
The DNA here is from genome assembly GCA_963682025.1 of Cordilura impudica. NCBI lineage: Eukaryota > Metazoa > Arthropoda > Insecta > Diptera > Scathophagidae > Cordilura > Cordilura impudica. Next base: position 59,935,105 of record OY821518.1, on the reverse strand, counting down.
TGGTAAAAAGATAAATTCATATATATTTGCTGAAAACAACCAAATGAGAATTCAAGCAAAAGTTATACTATTTAAGCCTCTTCCAATATAACAAACTAAAAATATAGAACAACTTTGAAAGAGATATGTTTATATACGAGTACACATTGCATACTACAATATACATGTTTGTTTTTGTCTTGAAAAAAACAAGAAAAACAATTTGTTTTTGCTAAACTTACACTTAAAATAATAATAAATGAAATTTTTGAATGTTCAGAAAAAAATTTAACTAAAAGTCCAGCCACTATTCCATTTTTATATGGCTTACTGTACAGAACAATCTTAGTTGTATAGCATTGCGTGCGAAAATTTTATTTTTTTTTTTCAAAAATAATTTCGCTAAATTCAAAAAATTCTGATATGTTTTACTCATAAGTTAAATTAAAAACAATTGAATTTCCGTTGGTAGATTAATTTTTTTTATTTTTATTTTTATTTTTTTTTACCTAAATTTAAATGCACTTTGCATTTTCATGAAATTCGCAGAAATTTATATTAAGAAGATATCATGTTTATGTATATATGAATTTAACAATAACATAAAAATAGTTAAAATGTTTAAGTTTTAAGTTAAATAATTTTTCATCAGACTGTAGCATTTATTCGGTTTCATATAACACGATGTACAGAACTATCTTAGTTGCATATTTGTGGCAACCATTACTGGCAACTTTATTTTAATGAATTCCGTCATCAGTTATCGCATGACAATATATATATATATGTATATGTATATGTATTTCATAAACATTTTCGCAAAATTCAAAAAAACCTCTTATGTTTTTATTCATGCAAAAATCAAGGACATTTTAAAGTACTTATTTCGCAAATTGTTCCACCTTTTTCAAGAACATAAAAAATTGCTGAACCGTAAGTCTTATGGCGCTTAAGTTAAAATACTTGTATTATTTTAATTGCAATTTTTTGTGTTTTAATGAAAAATATGTTTCACTACTTCCTTTATGGCATACGTAAGTGTTTATAGTTGTTTTTGCTGTTAATACAAAAATTAAAAAAAAGAATATGTATATTTAATAGCAGCTGTGAGCGAAAGACATTACAAATTGGAGTTTAATAAAAAAATTTAAGATTTCTAGTATATTTTTCTTTTGAATTAACTTTTCATCATGTAATGTAAAGTAGCATGCTACAGAGTACCTTGCAGCTGCCCTCTTTAATTTTACGAGTTTTCTTAGTTTAATTATATTGTTAGCATTTGTTAAAAATGTTGGATTTCGGATATGGGACCAAATTTGCAGCTCATAATTTACATGTTCCAGACGTACTTTTCGAAAAGTTGGTCTTTGAGTACAAATGTTAGTTTGAGACTTTTGTGAAGGTCCTAATGCTGGAAGCAGGTTTTCAGAAATTTTCGTCTAATGTGTTCACTCTAATTTGCAATTTTAAGCTTTCGAAAAAAAATCGGTTAAAAAGCGGCGCCTTTGAAAACTGTCTTCAAATGTGCCTGCAATCCCCACCTGATTACAGGAAAAGTACAAGTCACTCTATCATATCCAGCCAAACAAAATTCCCCACACACTTTCTACTTCATAAAAAAATTTTCAAAGAATTTATTCGTGAAAATTTTGCTGTTCACTGAACTTGGCCACACTAGCGTGTTGTATATAAATATTAATTTAAATTTCCACAGATATCGACTATAAATTTAAAATTTCTTTTCACTTGACACTTGCTTTTTTCTCTTCGAAACCATAAATTATAAACTGTTAAAATGCATTTGGAATATTGCATAAGTTTGCAAAGATTTGCAGTATTTTTTCGCATCAACAGGACATAAATAACAAAACATTTCGTTGTCTTCGAGACATTGCTACATATGTCATGTGTCAATGTTTGTTGCATTTTGAATCGGTTTTAGTTCTTACAAAATGAAATCACTAACTTACTTACAATAACACAAAATTGAAATTTTTGTTTTTCCACTAACAATCATTTCATATTTGCTATTGTTCTCAAAAATGTCACGTAAGTAAAGTAAGTTGCCAATCACGTATTGCGCTAACCCCACATGATTCGTTGTTATGCCAAGAAAAGGCTCTTGTTATTTTCCCATTTAAAAGCAGCAGTTGTTTATAGACGCACATATGCAAGTACGTATCTACGTATAATGTACATGTTCATAACGACGGTACGGTAAAAATCACTAATACTTTTTATTTAGAATTTCTGAATATTTATCTGAAGAAAGTGTTAAGCTATATACATATATAAGAAAAAAGTGATTTAAAAAAATGTTGGAAGTTACGCTTATTAAGTGATCGAATAAATAAAGTGATTAGGTACCTACATAGACAGTGCCATTCACTTTAGACAAGGACTAACTTGACTGTCGGCTTAATACCAGTAGTTTGGCTAAAGAATACCTTTCAAAATCAATTAAACAAGCTTTAAAGATCATACTGCATTTGTTGAGATTTGATCTACAATTTTTTAGTTAAAACGTTTGTGTATTGGTGAATTCGATATTAGTTTAATTTATAAATCTAAAACGAAGACATCGAATCTTCATATATATATACATATAATGTATAATTGTGTAAGTTTTTCAAAGGTCGCATTACGTACTCACTTGCTGGCACCTATAGTGAGACTTTTCTTGCTTCTTCGTTTTGTAAAATTAATTATATTTCCTGTCTTTTCTATCTTCAAAAAAGTCACAGCTTACTTCCACTAATCGTGAGTAAATTTTAAAATCTGCCTGTCGATATTATCAGTTCTTTTAATATAATAATATCAATGCCTACTGCCGCTTCAATGTAAGGCTAATAATATGCCAAATTCTATACACCATATATATAAAAATTTACCAGAAAATGTTCACTTTGAAACCCTGCGTAGAGGATACTGAAAATTATATATTAAATAGCTGTTTTTACCTGGTCTTGCCCGGGATCCAAAGGCCTTTGACATGAAAAATGGTTCACTATGCTTACCAGGCGCTGAGCAGTTAGCGCCTAATGAACAAATTCCTCAAAAAACTTAACTTTTTCCCCAAAAATGTGAATGGGATTGGCGAATTTGTTCATGATGAAAAAATTCCCCAATGTTTACGTTTTTTGGGGAGTACATTCTTTTTTATTTCAATTTAAAAATTTTTGGTTTTTTAATTTATTTTGTAAACAGCAAATGTAACGGAATCGTTTGCAAATTAAAGGAATCAGAAGTTTTAAAAATTGAATTAATTCATTCAACAAATGTTCACCATTGAGAAGAGATGTCAAATTTAAAGAAGTTTCAAAAATGGAAAATAAAGCGTGGAGAATTAGTTCATTTCTTTCAGGGACATTTTTCCAATTTGGGGAATTTATTCATCGTGAAGTTATTCCCCAATTTTTTGGGTTTTTTTAAGTTAATTTTTTTTTGGGAATTTGTTCTTTGCGGACTAAATACTCGGCGCCTGCTTACCATTGCAACAAACTATGTTTATGCATGGAGTATTTTGAGTGTATGATGTCTAAAAGTTACGAATTTTAGTTATTCTAGAACTTTGAGATATACAAAATTTCTGGTTTTTCCATCTGGTGCATATACGAAAATATTATATTCTGGAGCAGGCCACATAAAATTGTCTATGAGAAAAACAGTCGTTTAAAGAGTTTCAGATTCCCTGGATTCAGCTTGTCTTAGCCGCTGGATTTCTAGACGCAGTTGAGTAGATTCAGGCATTTCCGCTTCTCTTAACAAAGCTTGCTGAATTGCGTTCCGCGAGTGCATCGAAATGATGATATTGAAAAGAATACAGATTTTAAATGTGTATATTGCAGGACAGATATTGAGATCAGTACGAAAATTTTCACTTAAACAAATATCTAACAAAATTCATTAAATAAAAATACGTAAAAATTTAAGAACGAATTTGGGGAGTAAGTTAATTTTTTTTATTTAGTTTCAGACAAAAATAGGGAATTTATTAATTTCTTTTGGGGACCTTTTTTTAAATTTGGGGAATTTGTTCATCGTGAAGTTATTCCCGTGTGTACCAAATTTCAGAGAAATACGTTAAAAAATAGAAATTTGTATAGAGAACAAATGTACCAAAAATAGAAAATAGTTTTTATAAAAAAGTGGGTGTAAAGGTAGGCGCGGCCAGAAAGATATATCGTCCGACCTTCGCTGGAGTACAGAGATCACGTGTACCAAATTTCAGAGAACGCCATTGAAAAATAAAAGTTTGTATAGCAGTCAAACAAAGAAACAAATAAAAGAGAAAAAAAATTTATGTACATAGAAGTAGGCGCAAAATCAGGCGTGGCTAGTAAGAAGCATATGGCTACCTTGCCTGGAGTAAAGAGATCGTGCGTACCAAATTTTAGAGAAATCTGTTGAAAAATAAAACTTTTTCTAGCAAACAAATATACCAAAAAACAGAAAAAGAATTTTGTATAAAAAGTGGGCGTAAAAGTAGGCGCGGCCGTAAGAATTATATGGTGACGTTGTCTGGAGTACAGAAATTGTGCGTACCAATTTTCAGAGAAATCCGTTGAAAAACAATAATTTTTATAGCGAACAAATATACCAAAACACAGAAAATTAATTGTACACAAAAAGTGGGCGTAAAAGTAGGCGCGGCTGGTTAGAATCATATGGCGACCTTTCCTGGTGTACAGAGATCGTGTGTACCAATTTTTGGAGAAATCTGAAAATCCAAAAAACAGAAAATGAATTTTCTATAAAAAGTGGTCGTAAAAGTAGGCGTGGCCGCAAGAATGACATGGTGACCTTGCCTGTAGTACAGAGATTGTACGTACCTATTTTCAGAGAAATCCGTTGAAAAATATAAATTTGTATAGCGAGCAATTTTACCGAAAAACAGGAAATGAATTGTATACAAAAAGTGGTCGTAAATGTAGGCGTGGCCGGCAAGAATCATATGGCGACCTTTCCAGGAGTACAGACATTGTGCGTACCAAATTCCAGAGAAATCCGTTGACAAATAAAAATTTGTATAGCAGTCAATCAAATAAACAAACAAACAGAAAATGAATTTTATATACATAGATACGTGAAGGAAATTCATTGTGACCAATTTAAGCAAAATGCGCGAACGGAGGAGTTAAAATTTGGTATAGTTATAGACCATATGTAACAGAAGTGCCGAATGATAAAATTTATGTACAATATGTGTTAAAAATATATTGAATTAAACAAAATAAAATATTTACTATAAATAATTTTATGCTAATCACAATTCACAATTCATCACATTCATTACAGTTGTATATGAGATGCCCTGTGATGAACTGTGAATTGCTAAATTTGATTAGCATACCTTAAGGCTCTTATAAAATTATTTATTTACAAATTTAGTTATATATCTTCCGTGTGTTCGTCAAATATTTATTATGAAATTGAATAAATTTTGTTTAAATATTCATAATTTTTTATTATTTAAAGATTAAAAAAACACTTAAAGAAAAAATTTAATCTAAAAATAAAATTTCCTTGAATTTGTACTCGAATTGCGAGTTCTGGGCTATGCTAGTAAGTATAATTACTTAACATGCTGTTGGACAAGCCGGCATATAAGAAATTATACGGATACGACACACTGTGGGATTTTTCTGGCAAAAAGTTTTTTGAGTGTAAATTATCAAAAAATTAATGATGAAGTTTTCTAGAAAATTGTCATATCTATTTGATGTAACTCTATTTGAAAAATATAGTATTAGATTTTACATTACATTAATTTAAAAAGAAAAAAATTGGATAACAATAACAGTTTAAAAAGAAATAAGAAAATTATAGTCGGTCTATACCGACTATACGATACCCTATACCATGGTTTAAAGACCCTATATCTTCGGTCCAACTAAGTGGACATAGAAAATAAGCATATACCAAATTTGAGTTACATTGCTATTAATTTTTTTGGCTGAACATATCTGGTAAAGTCACTTATATTTTGAAAAAATATATGCAAACCAAATTTGGGAAAAATCTGTGCAATTTCTTTGATTTTTGATAGATTTAAGTGAAGATCGGCAAGCAGCTCTATATGGGGCCTATGAATAAGAATTGTCCTTTAGGGTTTTTTGTTGGACTAGTGACTAATGGATTTGATAAACACACACAATCCCAATTTGACCGAGATCTATAAGATAATTTGAATCATATTTCAATATATGTCGATTTCAAGGTTTACATGGACACACAGACGGACAGACGGACGGACGGGCGGACATCGCTAATTCGACTCAGAGAGTGATTCTGATTCGATCGGTATAAAAAAATTGGTCTTGGTCAAATATTTTTGGTAGTTACAAACAGCAGCACAAAGTCATTATACCCAAACCACATAGTGTTAAAGGTTGGTTGGAAATGTTGTAAATTTGGAAATATTCGAAGTAAGTGTAGTAAATTTAAATCAACGAAAACGAACACGAACTAATGGAAAGGGTTAGCTATTAGATTTTGAAAATTTGGCCCAAGAATATGTATGCCACCCATTTCAAAATTATATAATTGTACAATATAAGGTTGGGATATGGTTATATAGGTCTTATTTTTTATCAAATCGGCGAACCTCTCGTTCGTTACTTTTTCCAACATATATACTAGCTAAGTACACAGCTTATTTAACCTGCCATTTCGCAAGGATTATGTTTTCATCTCTGCTTGTAAGCTGACCCGAAAATCCACTTCCTTTTTTTAGTTCTATATCGGATATAAAACTTAGTTTATCAAAGCGGTTTATTCTTAGTGTTCCAATAGCATTTATTTTTCGTTGCTGTAGAATTTCCAATACCTGATATGTTGTAAAATAGTAATCCATATATAGATTGTGATCTACATGAGAAATTCTCTTTATAAGATGGAGTACTGTAGCAGCACCGTGCTCAAATATAGAACGTTCAAAACTTGATATTTCTATACTGCTTCCTTGATATAAAACGAAGTCATATGGATAGCCACTCTTATCACATAACATATAAATTTTAATTCTCCATGGACATAGTTAACCTCTAATATAATTTCCTGTAAAAAGAATTATCTACTCATCGGTAGAAATATTCTCTTCAACAGAAATTTGTTTACAGCGCTTTCGAATGTTTTCAATAAGTTGGTGACTTTTAACAAATTTGGATTTACAAACTGAAATAATTTTCAAGTTGTCCACCCGGTGGAAATATGCTCTTAACTGATAAAAGCATGCTGCTACGGATTCCATTTGTAAATTCTTACTCCAGTACATTTGAACTGGGGGTAACTTCATAACACCCACTAACAAATGTATTCCAACAAATTGCATCATTTCCGTAGGGTTCGTGTGTTTGAAAGTTCTAGCGCTGACAGCCTTTTGTTTAGCGTAAATGTTGGTATAAATTGGCATTCGCTCACACATTTCTAATGGAATATATTTTTCAAAATACAATAAAAGCGTTTTTTATACCCTATACCACAATGTGGTTTGGGTATAATGACTTTGTGCTGCTGTTTGTAACAACCAAAAATATTTGACCTAGACCCATCTTTAATTATACCGATCGAATCAGAATCACTTTCTGAGCTGATTAAACAATGTCCGTCCGTCCGTCCGTCCGCCCGTCTGTGTGTCCATGTAAGATTGTAATCAAACTGCAGGTCGCAAATATGAATATATTTTGATGAAATTTGATATATGGCCTTTTATCGGCCATGGGATAAACGCTATTGAAATTGGTGAGAATCGGTCCATGTTCAGACCTAGCCCCCATACAAATTACCCATATGAAATCGACATAAATTGCCATAAGATCCAAATTGTCATATAGATCTTACTCAAATTGGGTTTGTATGCGTTCATTACATCCACTAATGAGTAGTCCAAAAATGATCCCTTTGACCCCATATAGAGCTGCTTCCCGATCTTCACTTAAATCTATTAAAAAACAAAAATATTGCACTGATTCTTCTCAAATTTTGTTTGTACATATTTTTGCAAAATACAAGAGACTTTAACAAACATGATCAGGATCGGTCCATTTTTAGACCTAGTCCCTTTATAGATATAGCATCCGATATGAACTTTTTCATATCTGCAGCCAAAAAAATATATAAAAATCCCACTCAAATTTGGTTTTTGCTTATTTTCAATGTCCAGTTAGTTGGGCCTAAGAGATAGGGTTTCTAAACGCATGGTATAGGGTATCGTATAGTCGGTCTAGACCGACTATAATTTTCTTACTTGTTACACAATGAATTTTGCACAGTGCCGCTATCAAAATCTAATTGGAATTCGAATTTTTTCCCGTCAAATGCTCCACACCTGAACTCAATACTTTTCTTTAAACTACGAAATCAATTTCGGCGATTTTATTTAATTGAGGAACTGGCATCAGGATGAACTTGAACTATTAAAATTTTCATTTTCTATTTCCAATTCACCTTTTACAATAAAATCGTCGGCACTACTCATCACAATATCTAATAAATTTGATTGCCTATGGATACTGATGTTAATAACATCATTTGTAGGTTCCGGTTCAGTATTTTTCATACTTGTTTTTCAGAATCGTTATCAGAAAACTCTATCTCTAACTCATTTGCATTTATAATATCTTCAATATTCTTTGTAGTAATTTTTTTTTTTTTAATATTCTGGACATTTTCTGGAAATTATATAGTGGAATTTAGTTAGCTGGAGTCTGTTAGACCACAATTGTGTACATATACATATATGTGTACATGCGTACATGCAATTTTATTGTAGTTTTACTAATAAATATTGTATGCCGACCAATTTTGAATAAAAAATATTGAAATTTAAACTTAAATTTACACAAATAACAATTTTCATAATATTATCACTTTTTATTTAATGTTTAAATCAAAATCTTTAATGCACTTACTTCCATGTGCTCTTGATAGTTCTAACTTACATCAAAGATTAAGAGAAATATGATATTTGCAAATTAAATTTACTCAAAAAATATTTCTTTGTATGAACAGAATTTTTTATAAAAGATAACGTCCTCAAAATATATATTCTTATACCATTAAAAATACGATTTTAATATGATGTACCCAATTGTGTGCACGCCGAGTGAAAGATTTAAGTTCGATCACTGATTGTAGTTGCAAAAGATATCTTCTGTGTTGATCAAAAATTTAAAGGAGTGCCACAAAGAACTTGAATGGGGCAAAAACAGATTTTATAAGCACTTCGCAAATCGGTTAGAGGAGAATTTAAATCATATTTATTTATTTAAATCGCTACAGAATCTACAAACCAAAGTACTGGAGGAAGACCAAAAAAGTCACTGGGCAACTATAGCGATAAATATTATATTGAATATAGTTTCCTACTTCAATTGGAATCAAAGAACCAATTCACAAAAGCGGATATTATTGAAGAAGTTGTAGTTGGTCTAATGACAACAAAGTGGTTTCTTTAAAGTATGATGGACTAAGATGAAGAAGTGAAAATCTGCTACTAGGCACAAATTGGGAAAACTCTTCCAAAGGCAGAAAGCTGTTGCTAGAAAGTTTATTATTCATAAGAACCAACATCTACATGTTAAATGGTGAAAAAATTAAATATTATCAAGAAATAGAACCGAAAATCAATAATTTTTTTGTAAATACATGTAAGAAAAATCCTTCTTGAAAAGAAACTAGCATTTACTAGTATATTGTATTTTTGGTTAATGATTAACTAAGCAAACAATTCATAAAACCATAACATCAATTATACTTATATTTCTATGATAATAATTTTAATGAAATTAAATATAAATGTTATAATGGTCACCACACTTGTATCAACTCTTATGTTGTCATCATGTTGATAACATCATTTAACAATAACAACATTTTCAATTTAAAATATATGTAATTAAAATGTAGCACACTTGTAGAATACAATAGAATAGATGTCATAATCAGTAATTTCTTAATGATACTTTGTATTCAATCATATTATAAGAACACTTGTGTTTGAATAACCATGGCAACAAAGGATTCTGTAGCTATTTTCATTAAGATGGCATTTATTGCGAAGTAATTGTTTAAGTGCAAGTTATATTAAAACTTCTAATGCCGTTGAATTTAGAAACTAAATAATTCCGTTATCAAGAAAAGTGTAATTCACTTCTTGTAATTCGATTTCTACAACTACAGGCAATTCCCAAAAAGAATGGAGTGATGCTAACTAAGAGAAACAGCTAAAAATTATTTTGATAAACGAAAATGAAATAAAATTAAAAGTTGTCCAAAAAATATGAAATTTTAATTTTTTTATTTCATATATTTATTTCAGTCAATGGAACATGATTTTCTTACGTAATTTTCTTATGATTAAAATAATTACATATGAATTAATTTATGTACAAACAAGTGAGAAAACTATAGTCGGTCTAGACCCTATAACATGCGTTTAGAGACCATATCTCTCAGGCCCAACTTCCTGGATATAGAAAATAAGCATTAACCAAATTTGAGTGGGATTTTTATTAATTTTTTTGGCTGCAGATATGAAAAAGTTCATATCGGATCTATATCTATATGGGGACTAGGCCCGAAAATGGACCGATCCTGACCATGTTTGGTAAAGTCTCTTGTATTTTGCAAAAATATATACAAACAAAATTTGAGAAGAATCAGTGCAATATTTTTGTTTTTTGATAGATTTAAGTGAAGATCGGGATGCAGCTCTATACGGGGCCTATGACTAAGAGTTGTCACATAGGGATCATCTTTAGACTACTCATTAATGGATGTAATAAATGCATATAAACCCAATTTGAGTAAGATTTGTATGATAATTTGGATCTTATGGCAATATATGTTGATTTCATAGGGGTCATTTGTATGGGGGCTAGGTCTGAACATGGACCGATTCTCACCAATTTTAATAGCGTACATCCCATGGCTGATAAAAGCTTACATACCAAATTTCATCAAAATATATTCATATTTGCGACCTGCAGTTTGATTACAAGCTTTACATGGACACACAGACGGACGGACGGACGGACGGACATCGTTAAATCGAATCAGATAGTGATTCTGATTCGATCGGTATAATTAAAGATGGGTGTAGGTCAAATATTTTTGGTTGTTACAAACAGCAGCACAAAGTCATTATACCCAAACCACATAGTGGTATAGGGTATAAAAATTTACAAATTAAACAAGTAAGAAAATTATAGTCGGTCTAAACCGACTATACGATACCCTATACCATGCGTTTAGAAACCCTATCTCTTAGGCCCAACTAACTGGACATTGAAAATAAGCAAAAACCAAATTTGAGTGGGATTTTTATTAATTTTTTTGGCTGCAGATATGAAAAAGTTCATATCGGATGCTATATCTATAAAGGGACTAGGTCCAAAAATGGACTGATCCTGACCATGTTTGGTAAAGTCTCTTGTATTTTGAAAAAATATATACAAACAAAATTTGAGAAGAATCAGAGCAATATTTTTGTTTTTTAATAGATTTAAGTGAAGATCGGGAAGCAGCTCTATATGGGGTCAAAGGGATCATTTTTGGACTACTCATTAGTGGATGTAATGAACGCATACAAACCCAATTTGAGTAAGATCTATATGACAATTTGGATCTTATGGCAATTTATGTCGATTTCATATGGGTAATTTGTATGGGGGCTAGGTCTGAACATGGACCGATTCTCACCAATTTCAACAGCTTTCATCCCATGGCCGATAAAAGCTTACATACCAAATTTCATCTAAATATATTCATATTTGCGACATGCAGTTTGATTACAAGCTTTACATGGACACACAGACGGACGGACGGATGGACGGACGGACGGACATTGTTAAATCAACTCAGAGAGTGATTCTGATTCGATCGGTATAATTAAAGATGGGTCTAGGTCAAATATTTTTGGTTGTTACAAACAGCAGCACAAAGTCATTATACCCAAACCACATAGTGGTATAGGGTATAATAATGTAAAGAGGATTAATTTAAAACAATATTTTGATGTACAATACTCTAGTAGCTGATTTGGGATTCAATTTATAGCTATTTCATTAATAGCTTTTATAACGGCATGTGCGCGATTTAACGTGCTGTTTTGGGCACAGTTTGTGCGATGGCATGGAATATAAAAAATATTATGGTGATTTTATTTGCGACAACAAATGTGGACAGTCGATACCTCCTGTAATTGTATCAAAGACAAATAGCGCAGCTTGAAATCTACGATGATATTTTAATGTTTTGAGACCTAATAATAAACCTTTTGATCTATGTGAGTATATAGAATCAGCAAACTTAAATGATGAACGTGCTTAAGGAAAATACGCTGCACCCTCTCAATACGAGAGATGTATATTCCACAATGTGGGCTCCAAACAACAGTAGCATATTCTAACTTTGATCTGACGTAAGGTGTATATAACAATCTATACGTACATAAATCAAAAAAGTTAGAACAACTCCTTTTTATAAACGCAAGTATGGCATAAGCTTTGGGAACAATATAATTAATATGTGGAATAAAAGACATGGTTAAGTCAAAAAACAACACCTAGATCAATTTTTGAGTCTTCAGTTTTTAACTTATGATTACGAATTTTGAAGACCGCTTGAATTGGGTTTCTAGATCTGGTAGAAGAGATATGAAGGCATTTATTTGTAAAGGTCGTCCAAATCGTTCTGAAGGTTTAATACATTAATAATAGAATTTATTTTACTATATATTTTTAAGTCGTCAGCGTATGACAAATAATTTACATTAGAAAAACAACTTGATACATCATTTTTGAAAAGATTAAATAACACCGGACCCAAGATGCTACCTTGAGGGACGCCTGGTATTTGTTAATGTGGCGAAGACTTTAACAACTAGCCTACACATTCCATTTGGTGGATATGACTTTATCCACATTAAGAAATTTTAATGGAAACCCATTACTTGCAACTTAGAATAGAGAATATCTAAGGATACCTTATCGAAGGCCTTGGAGAACTCAGTATAACTGACCTCAACTTGTTTGCCTAAATCTAAAGCTGAAAAACAATACTCACCAAAAATTGTTGACATGGAGATATAAGAGACTTGGTAAGGAAAAATAGCTTTTTATAAACCACATGCCCAAAAACCTTAGAAACACATGACAACTTGGATATCGGCCTATAACTAGTTACGTCATCCTTTCTGCCATTCTTAAAAATTTGTGTAATAAATGCCAACTTCCATCTATCAATAAACACTCCTTGGTTATGTGATGAATTAAATATAAAGGGACCGCCATCTAACGTTTTTTTTTCAACTAGCGCTTGCTTCGTGAATGGTAACACTTAGCTCATGTCTGATTTGACAGGTAATTAGTTTTATCCTTCCGCTGAACGAATATGGTTGTGTATACGCTTGAACAACGCTGGGAAATATAGCGACATTACTTTGAAAATCATGGTAATGTTGCAGAATGTGTGCGAAAATTGCGTACGGATTTTGGAAGAAGAGAAGTACCATCAGCTCCGTATGTTCGTTATCTTGTGAAAAAAGTGAAAGAAACTGGCATCCTCGTCGATAAACCAAAGCGCAAAAAGCCAAAAACACTGCGTTCACCCGAGAATATTGCTGCTGTGGCAGAAAGTGTGTGTGAAGCGCCATCAACATCAATTCACCGTCGTTCTCAAGAATTGAAACTTTCGGAGGCATCATTGAGACGAATTTTGAATAAAGACCTTGGTATGACGCCATACAAAGTCCACTTGGTTCAGGAGTTGAAGCCAACTGACCATCTAATGCTTACAGAAGATGCCAATTTTGCCAAAAAAATCATCTTTTTAGATGAAGCTCATTTTGATCTTGGCGGGTATGTAAACAAGCAAAATTGTCGCATTTTGGGCACAGAAAACCCGCAGGCATACATTGAAAAGCTGTTACACCCAAAACGAGTCACTGTTTGGTGCGGATTTTGGTCCAGATGCATAACTGGGCCATTTTTCTTCGAAAATGAGCAAGGAGTGGCCGTTATAGTCAATGGCGATCGTTATCGGGCCATATTGAACAAATTTTTGTTCACAAAAATTTAAGAGGAGGATATTAGCAACATTTGGTTTCAACAGGATGGCGCTACGTACCACACAGCCGAAGCTACACTCGATGTTTTGCGCCCTGTTTTTGAAGATCGCATTATCAGCCGCAGAGCTGATGTCGTTTGGCCACCTCGGAGCTGCGATTTGATACCGTTGGACTATTATTTGTGGGGTGCCCTCAAAGATAAGTGTTACGCCAACATGCCAGAGACAACTGACGCTTTAAAGGACAATATGCGTGAAGCCATTGGTGAAATACAGCTGCACACAATCGATAATGTGCTTAAAAATTGGACCGATCGTGTAGGCTACTGCATGGCCAGCCGAGGCAGCCATTTGAATGAAATTAATTTTCATTATTAACCGGAAGGATTGTACTTTTAAATAAAAAAAAAAACTTTGAGATAATTCAGTAGTTTTTTTTTTATAGCATTTTCAAAAAAAAAAAGTTATTTGGCGAACCCTTTATAAGTAAGAGCAAAAGTTATTAATGGTGCGCATTTTTTTAATAAATGAGCACATAGGCTATCAAAGTCAGACTTCATATTGTTTGTTATTTGCATTATAGCATTAAAAACGTTATCTTCTGAAACTTCTAGGATACCAATCAAGTAAATTTCAGTATCTGTCTGCATGGATCGTTGAAGGTTCAAAATTTGAACTAATATAATGTGTAAACATATTGACGGCATCGTTCCCCGATTCAGAAAGACGGCCCCCATACATAATAAATCGATGGAATATCTGAAACCTTTTTCTTCGATTTAACAAAAGACCAGAAAGATTTCGGATTACTTCCTATTTGCTCCTCTTTCTGCAAAATTAATTGTTTATACGAAAATTTGTTAAAAAAATTAAATTCTCTTTGATAATAGATAAACTTCCCATGGCTTTCTAGACCGCCATAATTTGTTAAGAGCTGGAGTATACCAAGGTAGCTTATACGGTTTGGCTTTCTTTAAAGAAATACTTACATTGCAAATTCCCAGAGCAATACTTAAAAATTCCTCATAACACCACGATGCTGATTTGCACGAAAATATCTGTCCCCAAACAACATCACTAAGTAAAGTATTTAGCACATCAAAATTACATCGGTTAAAATTAATAGAGACTGGATATTGTGAATATTTAAAAAAACAATACGATTTTATTTCAAACAATAAAGCACTATGGTGTACATTAGAAGGCGAAATTGCCTGCAAACTGTCACATAGATAAAACTTGCAATCGCCTGGAACTAACACCAGATCCAAAAAATATTTTAATCGATGATGATAATATGAACCATTATTAATATGAACCAAATTTAAACTAAATTTAAACATACCATCTATAAAATTGATCTCCTGTATTATTATATTGCTAGGTTTGGTTGATGTAAGGATAACACTATTTTTGTTTATATTGAATCACACATTTATTTATACACTAGAAGATAACCCCATACTATCACAAATTTGTGACCACAAAATTTCTATAAGATTGAAATCTCCTAAAACACAGATTCGCGAATTTTCTGCCAATTTCTCATCTAATGCAGTGGTATTTGAAGCATATGCCTCATACACTTCATCCGTACTTCCAGATGGAATGTATGACACACAAACATAAATTAAAAAAGTAGGGTTATAGATTGATACAAACAATTGATTTATTAAGTCATCATTATTATCGGTTGCAATTGAACATGACTTATATTCACGCTTGGCTGCAACAAGTGAGAATCTCATTACTATCCTTCCGATAGACATTAAAAAGTTTAAGATAAAAAAAATTCAACATCAGAAAATTCAGCATTTAACCATGTTTCCACAAAAACAATTACATCATATTCACATTGAGAAGAAAAATCATGAACCGTTTGGACAGATTTTTCTCAAATTCTGCCTTGGCAGCATTGGTTTTCTTGGGAAATTTAAAAAGGAGGCACTTTAATATCAGCATCCACAATTTCATTAAAAAATCATGGAGCTATGCCGAGTTTGAAATTAACTCGCCTAAGTTCATTTAAATCGACTTCCTTTTTTACCAATTTAGAACATTCCATATGTTGTTTACTTATTTTAGTATGTTTTTCAACATATTGAATTATTTGTTCTGTTGAAACAGTATGCTTAAACGTTTTTCATTTAGGCAGGTATTTATTTACATCAAGCACAAAGCAAAACATTTCAGCGCCTTAACTTTTGGAAAACCATCGCACTTTATTATGAGGAAGGAGGTCGGAAAACTGAATCTCCATTTCGTTTCAGAATTTCTAAATTGACGGTGGTAGAGTGGTTTTGACAAGATGCTGTTAACAATCTTGATTAACAAAGTCATGACCTCAACTATTTTGGCCGAAAATGTTTGGGTATTATGCAGTGGAACGTAAGTTTATCGTGGTATATTTTGCTCTGAAAAATCGTTGTTGCCCTTTAATTTTTGCCTGTCATACTTCCATTATCAGTTATTATTGAAGATATTTTATTTATTTACTAGCTGTTTTTACCCGGTCTTGCCCGGGATAAAAAGGCCTTTGACTTGAAAAATGGTTCACTATGCTTACCAGGCGCTGAGTACTTAGTCCCCAATTAACAAATTCCCCAATAAAATGAACTTTCTCCCCAAAAATTTGTATGGGCAGTAAATTCATTTTTTATTTCAATTAAAAATTTTTTGATTTTTTAATTTAGAAGTTTTTTATAAGATGCTGCAGCAAAAATGCTTCAAAAATAAGCTGCGAAACCGCTTTAAGTTTTTTTTTTTAGTTTATTTATAAACGTTAAATATAACGGAATGGTTCGCAAATTAGAGGATTCAAAACTTTTAAAAATTCAATTACTTCATTCAATAAGTGATCATCATTGAAGTCAAGTTTCAGAAATGAAAGACTAATTCGACGGTTAATATTGTGTCGCAAGGTTTCTTTAAGCAACTGCTTATAGTATATGTGTGGCCTATTTTGATCAACAGGTAATTGTTTCACATACGTAGATAAAATTTATCATACGACATTTCACTAAGCTGTGTTCCGCGAGCGAGTCACGTCCGCTTCCGCGCGTTTGGCAGCCAGACCCGTGCTGCCGCGCAGTTGGTGTCAACTTATTTTAATCGCCAAAATATATTTTTCAGATAATTGCGATATTTTTGCTGAGCTGTGTTCCGCGAGCGCGTCGCGTCCGCATCCGTCGCGTCAGCGTCCGCGCTCCTCGCGCCGCTTCCTCGCAGCTACTACCCGTGCCTCCGCTTAGTCCTCGTTAACTTATTTTAATTCCTAAAACATATTTTTTAGAGCATTGCGATATTTTAGCTGAGCTGTGTTCCGAGAGCGGTCGCGCGCCTCGCGCCGCTTCCGCGCGTTTGGCAGCCACACCTGTACGGCTGCGCAGCTGTTGCCAACTTATTTTAATTGTCAAAATATACCTTTCAGATCATTCCGATATTCTAGCTAAGCTGTATTCCCCGTGCGCGTAGCTTCCGCGCAACGAAATGATGCTATTGAAAAGAATACTCATTTTAAATGCATTTATTGTAGGTCACATATTGAGAGCAGTATGCAAATGTTTACTAAAATAAATATTTAACAAAATTCATTAAATAAAAATATGTCAAAATTTAAGAATGAATTTGGGGAGTAAGTTCATTTTTTCTTTCGATTAAAAAAAAATGGGGAATTTGTTCATTTCTTTTGGGTACCTTTTTATAAGTTTGGGGAATTTGTTCACCGTGTAGTTATTTCCGTGTAAACCAAATTTCAGAGAAATCCGTTGAAAAGTACAAACTTGTATAGGGAAGAAATATACCACACAACAAAATATATGAATTTTATATGAAACTTGGGCGTAAAAGTAGGCGTGGTCGGTAAAAAACATATGGCGTCCTTCCCTGGAATATGAACTAAATTTCGGAGAAAGCCATTGAAAAATAAAAGTTTGTATAGCAATCAAATAAAGAAACAAATAAAAGGAAAAAAATAAGTTTATATACATAGAAGTTGGCAAAATAGGCGCGGCCTGTAAGAAGCATATGGTGACCTTCCCTGTAGTATTGAGATTGTGTAACCAAATTTTAGACATCCCTTTGAAAAATAAAAATTTCTATAGTGAACAAATATACCAAAAAACAGAAAATTAATTTTGTATAAAAAGTGGGCGTAGAAGTAGGCGTGGCCGGCAAGAATGATGCGCCGACCTCTCTGGAGTACAGAGATCGTGTGTAGCAAATTTCAGAGAAATCCGTTTAAAAAAAATTGTTTTGCGAACAAATGTACCAAAAACAGAATATGAATTGTATACAAAAAGTGGGCGTAACAGTAGGCGTGACCAGTACGAAGAATATGTCGACCTTCCTTGGAGCAGAGAGATCTTGTGTACCAAATTTCAGAGAAATCGGTTGAAAAATAGAAATTTGTATAGCGAACAAACATACCAAAAAACAAAATGAATTGTATACAAAAAGTGGGCGTTAAAGTAGGCGTGGTCGATAAAAAGTATACGGTGACCTAAGCTGGAGTACAGGGATCGTGTGTACCGAATTTCAGAGAAATCTGTTAACAAATAAAAATTTGTATAGTGAACAAATATGATTGAAACAGAAAATGAATTTTACACAAAAAGTGGGCGTAAAAGTGGGCGTGGCCAGTAAAAAGTAAATGGCGACCTTTCCTGGGATATAGAGATCGTGTGTGCAAAATTTCAGGAAAATCCGTTGAAAAATAAAAATTTTTATGGCGGTCAAACAAACAAACAAACAAATAAAAAAACAAACAAACAAACAGAAAATGAATTTTATATATATAGATTGTCTTCAAGGCATTTTTTCACGGCATTCGCAATATCATGATCTCGTCTAGAGAGCGGTAGTAATCCCAAAAGTTTTTCTTTTTGACTTTGGGAGGCCATATACCTAACGAAAAGACCAACTTGTGCCGTGTCTTTTACCTCCCATGACTCATTTATAGCAAGTGATAAGGCATAAAGAAGTTGAATATCTTTTTAATAAATAAATAATATTTTCCTATGGAACTGAAGAACCACAGTTTTACATCCAAAGAGCCGCATATGGCTCGCGAGCCACAGGTTGCCGACCCGTGGTCAAGGTCAAATATTTTTGGTAGTAACATCAGCACAAAGTCATTATTCCCAGACCGCATAGTGGTACGGGGTATAACAAGCAAATTATAAACTAAATTGAACCGCATACGGGACAAAATTTTTGTAAATTAACCTTTTAAATTCCGCTCATATTTCAACGTATCCAGCTTAAGTTCATATCGTATGAAAAAATTATGTTTCCAAAATTGGCCCGATCGTGAAGATTTATATAAGAGTTTGGATCTTAAAGAATTGTAAGACGAACTCATAAGGGACATTTGTATGAGTGCTAATTAAATCGCCAGATGTAACAGTTATTTACACTTCCCATAGACATCGTCATTAAGTCCATCAAAGTTTACAACACGAATATGATTTGCGATTAGTAGTTTCATTAGCAGGTGTTCACTGAGAATTATACAGATAGACTGCTGAATAAAAATCAAGCCAGAAAATGGCTGGACGTCGACTTGTATACCATAGCGCGATATAGGTATAGAAATTGTAAATTTTGCTGATAATAACCAGCTTCAACTCACCTAAACCCTCAAAAATTGACTTCAATCGGTGCGTAGCTCTGACGATTTATAGGTTTTCACAAGCGATTTCAAGCGATTGAGTTTGAAGAGAATATATTTAACACTTGTCATCCAGACACAAAATTTTTATTCACTTTTCTGAACTTACCTTATTTATTCAGCAGTCAAAATAAAATAGATATCCTTAGTCAAAGTAAAATTGATATCCTTCATGTAGTTAGTTGTAAAGTTAATAAAAATTCATTTTCTCTCACCTCACGATAATATTGTAAATATTTTTTTTTTATTCATCCTTATTTATTGAACCTTCACATAGGTTTGTGAACTAACAATAAGCTATCCAAACCTTAAAACTAAAACTTAAATATTAAATCCAGCCAGTGCCACACACAATTTCATTAATTCTATACTAACATATTCCAGCCCTCGAAATTCGAGCGCAAATTCTAGGAAATTTTATTTTTTCATTAAATAAAGACCCTTCAAGTGTGCTAATCAATTATAGCCAATTCACAAATCAACACAAAAAACAAACTCATTTTTTTTACATACACATTAACAAATTTAATAAACACACACATAGCATTGTATAATTTTATGTCTGTGTTAGTAGCAACTTTAAATGCAATTTACTCAAAATAAAAGAAAAAAATTAAAAATCTGTAAATCTGCAAATCGGCTAGGAAGAAGTACCTTTCAAATAATATACGTTTGGTCAAAATCGGGATAAAACGGTAGAACAAAACATCAGTCACAAGAAATCACCTAGCCTATTAATATTATTAATTATATATATAATACATATGTAATCTAATGATAAAAAAAGAAAAATTGTATCAATCCATTTTTCATCCAATGAGATCCGCAGTCTCCCTCCTTCGTAAGCGTTGGTGGATACGATTGTTTATTGAGTTACGTGAAAGAGGATTCGGGTGAGCTTTTCCAAATAGTTTGCACTATATCTAGTGATTTTGTACTTTAAAAGAGAAACATTTAAGTCTCTGTGCAAGTGTGAGTTTCTTGCGTACCATGGTGCGTCTGTAATCATTCTCAAAATCTTGTTTTGGCATCTTTGTATTCTTTCTGTGTTTGAGGCAGTATACCGTAGCACCAATTAGGTTTGAAAATCGAGTTATAAATCAAGAGCATACAATCGAGACTTAACTTTGAGTTCCTGTCAATTAGCCATGTGAATTGTAGTAATTTCAATTTTATTTGTTTTAATTTAGCTTTTTTTGGCTTTTCCAGGTAAGTCGGCGATCAAGATGTAGTCCAAGATATTTAGCAGAGGACTGTTGAGGTATAAGCTGGTTCGTAAATCGAATTTGAGGGCAACTATCCCTTCCTAGGGTAAAAGTTACGTTGATACACTTTTGTTCATATTTACTTTAATCTCTCACATATCTAGCCAATCTTCCAGCAGTTCAATATGGCTCTCTAAAAGAAGAAATGCTGTTGAGGGGTTTTCGTGCCGCTTAAAATTGCAGTATCATCCGCAAAAGTCGACGTAAGTGTGTTTTAATTTGTTGGCATGTCTGATGTGTAAAGGATGTACAGAAGCGAGCCCAAGATACTACCTTGTGGTATACTAGCATAAATTTTATGTGGAGGGATCACAAAGCTTTTCTCTCCTATAAATAATGTTCTATTAATTATACAGCTCTCCGTTAGCTTATGTGTGTTCTGGGGCAAGAACTGTTTAACTCGGTCGAAGGCTTCCGAAATGTCTATAAAAAGTGCAGAGAAATACTTTTTCTCTTTAAAAGCTCGTCTTAAGGTGATCTTGCTTAGTGGTGCTGTGTTTTCGTCTGAAACCAAATTAATGTGTTGGAATGACATGACATTATTTTGATCTACGGATATTGTAAGTTTGCTTACCAAAATTCTCTCGAATAATATTGACAAGTTGGACAGTAAACTTATTGGTCTTTGTGTGATCTTCACCTGGTTTAGGTATCATTATAACCAGTGAAACTTTCTATTGTGGGGGAAAATGTTCAAGGCATATAATAGCATTAAAAATAAACAGAATTATTCTTAGTGCTATTCAGAGTAACTCCAAAAGCATTTTATTACTGATTCCATCGATCCCCGATGCTTTGTTGGGGTTTAAATCAACAATAACCTTTTCGATCTTTCGAATCTCAAAACGAAGGGATACTGCTCTATGCTGTGAAGTAACAGGTGGAAACTCATCAATAGAACTAGGGGTTATATTTGGAGTAAAAGCTTTTTTTTTTAGATGTTCCACAAACAGATCTCCCTTCTCTTTGTCATTTCTAAACCATTCTTCACTTTCTTTTCTTAGAGAAGGCTAACATACAACAAGTCTTTTAAGATTTTTTGTAGCACGCCACAAGAAGTAATCAGTTTTTTCTGTTGGATCCAGTTTTTCAAGATAACTATTCAATTCAGCGTTTCTTTGTGTTTCAAGCAGTTTCCGGTTTTTCGTGCATTCTTTCAATTGTTGCTTAAGCTGAGGTGAGCTGTGCAGTTGCCACTCTCTTTAAATTCTTCTTTTTTCACCTAATAGCCTTTCAACATCTACAGAAGTGGTTCTTTATGGCCTGGTGTGACGAGGATGTTTAGTAGCAAGTTGAGCAGTTAGTTTGAGATTGTGTTCGAAGTTAAAAATCAAGGGGTCAATATCATCTGGTAATCTTAACGGAAAGCTTTCTGTGCAATGGGCACTAAGAAACTTTTTCTATAGTAGCCAATAATATTACTTAAATGCGTAAAATCACCAGATGGGGATACATTATTGTAAATATAAAACTGGATGGATAGATGGATTTTATGTATTTCGATTTGGTACATTTTGCTTTGTGTCGCTTAGTTTTCGAGGTATACACGATATGCTGTTTCGATCTAACAACCCTAAAAATTGTCTACAATTCCGATGGTATTGCTCAAAGGGGGAGCAAAAATTCGTAGAGCAATGATGTTTAGTTTTTGATTTTATGCTCGCAGCCAAATTCATTTAATAATACGAATACGACGTAGGGCGCCGAAGTATCAGCAAATCATAATCTTAGCAACAGATATATGAGTCATTAATGAATTAGCTACTGTATTTTACTTTTTTTTCACATGCTAATGACTGGCACCCTAATGCATATTAATATTCTCCTACACTGTACATATGCAACAAAGGAGAATACTTAGCCTTGATTTATGAATTGCATTATGAATTTGGAAATAATCTAATCGCTGAAATGAAAAGACAAATGCGAACAATAATATACAAGACAAGTGTTATTGTATTATTTGTAGGGTTTACATGACTATGTAGCCAAAATGCTAAGTGCTATTTGGCAACAATATTACAAATTATTATTCTGTTTTATTCCATTGACATTGAATATTCAAAAAAATTTAAATTTTTTCCAAAATAATGCAGAAAATATTTAGTTTTCATATCATCGATTTTATTTTAAGTGGCATTTATTTATGTAATTTAAATGACCTAGAACTTTGTCGAATTTATATCGGTATAGCATAGCAAATGCCAACAAACAAATAGTAAATATTATTGAAATCGTACTTTACTATTTATTTGCTATTTAATTTTCGAATGCCTATTAATATAGAATTTTGTGAAATTTATATATATTCAATTTGCAATATTTAAGTAATGTTATATATTATATGTCGATTAGGGCAGAAGACTGGAAGAGAATATTAATAATTTATTTATATACATAAGAATTCACTAGCTCGAAGCATTCATTAGCACACGATTTATTTTACTTCAAATTATATTAATTTCCTCCTGTAGTGCATTGTTAATATTAGAGTAAATAAATTGTAGAAAATAGATTTTGTATACATATTTACTTATACATTCGTACTCTTTACATACTCTGATTTAAATTTTTTCATACAAAAAAGAAATAAAACAAATAAGGAGAATATAGTCAGTCTAGACCGACTATACAGTAGCTACACCATGCGCTTAAAGAAAGAGTCTTATATGGCGTTCACACTTAAGTGTTTAGCGAAGTGTTTAGTGTTTATGCGATAAACAAGTCAAATTGAGATGTTTACTCATACATTTTTTCGTTTGGCTAAACATCTCAATTGAGATGTTTAAATCTTAAACACCTCAAAAACCGAAAATATGACAGAGTTGTATTTAACTTTGCGCATGTTCAGTGCAATATTTCTCATTTTTGCCAAGTTGGCATCTTTGTTTTTTAACGTTACTATTAAAGTGGAATTACAATCAAAAAAATACAATACACATTACAATACAAAAATTAAAGTAACGCATCTGTATTGATAATTTCATCATTAATATAATTTAAGTAGTTGGCCGCCAATTTAATGATATTATTTTTTATCAATTTTCAAAATTTTATAACTTTTCAATTGTTTTTTATTTTTGAAACAGCTGTTCAATCTGCTGAAATGTTTAACTTAAACACAGTAAATCAAGTGTGAACGACTGTGTTTTGTTTTGCAAAACATGAGCTAAACACCTCAAAATATCGAAGTGTGAACACCATATTAGGTTCAACTGCTTGGTTATAGAAAAAGAGCGGATACGAAAAAGTTTTCATCGAATACTTAGTTTTTACTGAACTAGATCGAAACACCTTATTTGGTAAATTCGCCTATTTTTTGCAGAAACATATACGATCAAAATTTTATAAAAATCAATGCAATATTCATAGTTTTTGATAGGATTTAAGTGAAAAGCTGGAAGAAGCTTTATATGGGGGTTCTTACTAAGAATTGTTCGGCAGAGGTTAGCGGATGTAACAAATGCAGTAACTAATTTTGAGTGCGATATAAGGTGCATTTCGTAACTATAGCGCACTGCTATAAGTTTAAATAATTAAGGTAGAATTCTTGTTATTTTGTATAAAAAAAAAAAAACTAAGTATTTACAATATTGTAATAAGACAAATTTTATGTTATTAAAACAAAAATATTGTGATATTTAAAAAAAAAGTAATTAAATTAAACCAAGCTACAGCAGCTCGTCTCAATTATCTACAAAGGGGCAAGATGTTAGCTCTAGTCGCTGAGGGCTCTTCAAAAACACACATCGCTGAAAAAAAATAAAAACAAGCCAAAATAAATCGCTGGTGGAGGCCGAAATACCAGAAACTGGTCCGATTAAGAATACAGTGTAGTTATGAATTCTTCTCTATCATGCACCATTGAAGCCGAAAGGTTATTTATTGTTTTAAAAAAACTAATGAAGGGTATGGCAAAAACCGATCTTTCGGCCCAAGAAGACATTATGTGAAGGACAGCAAAGAAAAATAAAGAATAAAGGAAGAAATTTGTTGGAAATAATGTATCCAAATCCACTGCGTTTGTTTGAACGACAGAATGAGGCTTGCTTAGAATTTTGCAAAAAAAAATATATATATATGAAGGCAAACTGACACAACAAGTCCTGATTCCTTGGTTTTTAAATAGAAAATATTTCTTTATTGTTATCTCGGCTAGTTTTGCTGATGAGAATAGTGGAATCTATTTTTGGTAAAGAGAAATTTCTATAGACAAATTGGTTAAAACTTTTCTATATACATAAAAATTATAAAAAAAAAAAATCTAAAAAGTTTAAGTATATTGAATTTGAATAATTTTGTTATGTCCGTTGAACATTTAACTATTTTAAGAGAAGATACAAAATAGAAACTAAGTAATTTACAACTTTTTGAAGGTAATTTGCATTTTATTTTCTAATTATTAATTTACATTTTATTTTGTAATTATTGACAAGTTTTTTTTATCAACGGTTTTTTGTGTGCATCGAAAACCAATACAAATTTTTGTAAAAACTCTACTTAAACTAATCTACTAACGCTATTCGGTCCATCCGTATTGAAAAGCTGCATAAACCATAAATATCGTTAGAGATAATTAATCGAAATTTCCAAATTTCCTAGATTTATTATAAAAAAAAATTTTCAAAATCTTTAAATCTTTAATAAACATTTCGTTGTAATCGGCCACGATAAAAAAAAACATATCTTTTAGTCATATTTTAGAAACTGGGTTCCGTATACTTAAAAAGCGTTAAAAAATCGGTTATAAATAACCGGTTTTACGGTTACTTATTTAACACTCCGATAGACTATGTCGTCTGGCCAGACGAAATGCTTGTTTTTTCATAAATATCTTTGTTCCTCTTCACACTATCGGCAAACGGTCTCGTGACTTTTCAAGTTTCGTTTTGCTCTAAATAACGGTGAAAAAATCGAGAAATTGTCTACATGTTGGTAGTGGTAACTTTTGTAATAAAGTCAGTTTCTTAATATTTGAACTGTGTCGTCTGGCTAGACGAAATTGTTTTCTGAAGGAAAAGACTGATTCCTGTTCAATATTGTTCGTTTCAACGTTTGTATTGAGGCGTGCAGCTGCTTTTAATATTACAGTCCGTGTTTGAAATTCGTTCAGGGTGGATAAATATTTCGAGAAGTGTTATTTTAATTTGAGAAATAATTATAAAAATTGGCTGAGCTTTTCAATAAAAAAATTTTTATTGTGTAGGAAATGAATACATATTTTACTGACGCTGATGTTACGGACATGGTCGTCCATCAGTCCTCGCGGTATATGCAATTATCCGCGGAGGTAAGGCAAAAAATAGACCAAAGATTTGCCAATATAATGAGTAACAGCGATGAGGAAGATCAATACGTGGACGAAGATTTTGATGAGGATTTTGTACCAGACGAATCTGATGTGGAAATGGAGCGCGTTGTTGATTATGACATTCGCGAAGACTCGGATGAAGGTGACTCGGAATTGGAAGATGTAGAAGAAGATCCATTGCCTGTGGCCGTAGCTGTTGGACAAACGCAAGGTGGTGAATTCTATACGTCGCGAGATGGTAAACAGTGGTCCCTCAATGCAATTCCGGTTGTAGGTCGTATACGAGAGCATAACATTCTCCGAACGAAACGTTGTGACCCTCTGCCTGGAACTGTCGCCAATCCTGTGGCCATTTTTAGATCAATAATGGCTCCAGAAATAGTTGATATAATTGTTCGAGAGACTAATCGCAGAGCTAATGAGGTTATTGAAAAATGGAATGCAGATAATCCGAGCCGAATTCAGTCATGGACGTGCACTAACGAAAAAGAAATGTACGCATATTTTGGTTTGCTGTTATTTGCTGGCATTTTTGGTTCGAATAAACAACCAATAAAGGAATTATGGGCTCCGTACAATCATTCAATTTATAAGGGAACAAACCTATGCCGTGGTTAGTTATCCGAATACCATATTCATTATACCTTGTTTTTATCTATATATTATTTCAGATGCCACCAACCGCAGCCGTTACCGTGCCTGCACAGGAATATAGACCTGGTTCGTGCGCTATATGACTGGGGGAAACTCGCAAGCATCGAAAAACCCGTTTTCGCTCTCCAACAATGTGACGACCCCGTTTGCCTTACACATGCAAATGTATTTCACAAATGCCACAAATGCATTCAATAAGAATGCATATAATACAAAATAAAAAAGATTGGAAAATTATATACAAAATAATAAAAACTTGTAACTGAAAATAAAAATATTACCAAAATAAAACAAAAAAAAAAAAAACAAATAAATTAAAATATTTTTATTGACCTCCTTTTGCCATATATTCTCTATGTAGAAGGTAAATATTGCTTGCATATATATATATATACATACATACTCTGACACATAACAACCGTTTGGCCACCTACCATAATACTATACCAATGTAATAGGCCATATGTTATTTCGTCTGGCCAGACGACACAGTTCGTTTAACGCCTCTTGGGGCACTGCCTATCCGAGGGTTAAAATATTTTTAAAAATAAGTTTTTTTTCCACACTCTTGAATATAATATAAATATGATATAGTATTATTAAAATTGAAAAAATTTCTACAGACTATGTAAGTTAGACAATTTGGAGAAAATTTCTCTATCAAGTAAATACGAAATTAGTTTAGAGCAAGAAAAATTCATCGATTATTACAGGATTTTATATATGTGACCTTGCATATGAAAACCCACCTGCTGTGTAAAAACAAGGTTTTGAGTAAAACGCAATTAAAATTTCCCCCTCTGAGTTGCATTTTCATAGTGTGTGTTTTATATAACTGCATTTTTACATTACTTTCCTTCATATGAATACTGAAGGTTTTTTTACATACAAATCCAAAAAGAAAATGTGAATTTACGAAATTTGACACAATAGGTGGGTCTTAAGAGGGGTCATATATAACATATATTCGAATATGTAAAATGTTTTTTTTTGGATTTAAATGAATTAATTTTTCTTTTATTTACAACTCCTCGGAAATTGAAATGAATTTTTCAATTTGGCACGATTTTCTTGAAGCAATGATTTTTTAAAACGAATAATTATATTTTGTCTTAGACAAATCATTTTTCAATTTAGTTGATTTTTCAATAAATTATTTATGTAATTTTACACAGGTTTTGAGTAAAGTTTTCCACCAAAAAAATATTCAACGCAAATATTGTGTAAAAATATATAATGTTTCTGCATAGTAACTTTACATAATTTTATAAAATGTACACAGACTTTGAAAATTTCAAAAATTTTTCAATAATTTAATTGCGTTTTTAATCCCGTATGGACTAAATGATTATTGGTCCGATTTGAACAAGGAGACGTTAATTTTTATAACCTGGGGGGGCCTCTCTCTCAAAGGGATTGCTAGAACTTCAGGCCGTGTCAGGTCGTTTGAAAAGCAGAGACTACAATGTACCCTTGGAGTGTTATATATTGCCTTTCTTGAAGCAATTGTCACAAAATTCCTTAAGTTTTCATCATAACAAGTTAAGACCGCTTAGTGGATATGGTGAAGAAATATTAATTTGATGTAGTGGCCAGGCCGTGTCATGTCGTTTGAAAAGCAGAGACTACACTGTACTCTTGGAGTGTTATATATTGTCTTTCTTGAAGCAATTGTCAAAAAATTCCTTAAGTTTTCATCATAACAAGTTAGGACCGCTTAGTGGATATGGTGAAGAAATATTAATTTGATGTAGTGGCCAGCGTGTTCCCCAGGCAGAAACCCAATAAATAACAATTGGGGCATTCCGGCGAGGCGTACAATTTTTAGAGAATTAGAGTTTTTGGGGCAATCACAATTGAACAATTTAATAAAGTCAATGGATGAATGGGTTTTTCAATGAATCCAAAACGAAGGATGGATAATATAATAAAAAAAGTAGGAAAAATGTTTTTTATTTTAGAACATAATCATATTTTGCCTTTGTGCTACAATTATGAAACGCTGTAATAAGTGCATAGTTTTACTCCAAATCAAGTCTATAACAGGATCTAAAATAGAAAGGTGATACATATGCAATTATTGTTGTTTTTAAGAGAGCACAAACAAGTTGTAATTTATGCATAAAAAAATATATAGCTTCGGCAATCACAATAGGAATACTACCTTAATTATGGTTATGAAACGCAACTTATACATATAATAATTTGGATCTTACAGAAATTTACATTCAACTCAGAGTGGTCATTTGCGCTGAGATGATTTTCACCAGTTTCAACAGCATTCATTTTGTTTTCGATAGAAGCTTATCTTCCAAAGTTAACTCTAATATATATTCACATTTGCGACCTGTAGTTTTATAGAAAGTTATATGGACACACAGCTGGACGTACGGATGGACAAACATTGCTAAGTCAACTCAGAAAGTGATTCCGTGTCGAGCGTTATAACAAAAGGTGGGTCTAGATCAAATGTGTTGGCAGCTACAAGCAGCCACAAGAACTCATTATACTCTAACAACATAGTGGTATAGGATATGAATAGTTCAATTTATTAGCACAATGCCAAAGAACATAGTTATTTTTCAAAGTTTACATGCACTTTCAAATCTATTTTCTTTAGATTTACTGTAAATATCAGGATGGAGTACCGAATAGATATATATTTTTTCGATTTTATCAACAGCCGTGTATAAAAATTTGAGTTTCTATGTCTTCGCATATGTAACAGTTTGATCGTTATGTACAGACAATGTTTGTAAACATTGTCTATATATATGTATAAGAAATATTTATATATATTGTATGTTCATTAGGATGACAGCCATTTTGTTTTTTTGAATTTCAAGACGTGCGGGCCGGATTATTGTGACACTGGATCTAAAACTTTAGTGCGCAAAATTTGAGTCAAATCGGACAAAGGGCTCTGAACGCGCATTGAGTTTAAATTTCAAATATGTAAAAATTATAAAAATTGTAAAAATTATTTGTAGTAAAACAACAAAATCTATTATCGGTTGAAAAACAGCCAAGTTATATCATGTTCCCCAGGTAATAAATGCACCGCAGCCCACTTGATTCAGAAAATCGAGCTCATATTTTTAAAGACATTGGAATATTTTACAACAACAACATTTTTGCATTCTCCTGATCCTAAAATGACCTTATGTAAAGTATTTTGCATCTCTTCTATTGTTATGACGTTCTAAAATTAATGTCAAAACGGTACGTATTTTTTAGCACTATTTCAAAATCTCCAATATTACCTTTTCAAAAATTTTGTTAAAGATATTTTCCGAAATCAACGACTGGACTTTAGAGTCTTATTAACAAAATATATGTGATCAAAAATGACAAATACTGTTGGTAGCCTGTTCTTAATTTGAGGGCAGCGTTTTTATTTCAACTTTTAGTCTGCATCTTTTTAGTGTTTTCATATTGCAAACATCTTTTGTCGAAATGTTATACTACTTCATATATGTTCTCAATATGGTATGTTAAGGTTAATCGTAAACACTAAAAATTGTCTCCCATTAAGGTCAAAATCAAATTTAAGGATATTTGAATTTTTTTAAAACAAAGTATCGAAACAATATATATTTGTGGAAGGATTTCGATAAAAGTTGTTGAAAGTACATATTTTTATGCTCCACCATAAATTGAAGTGAGCCATTAGGTGCTAATTTAGGTGCATTACATTTTATAATAACTAAATATCAATATATCGATATCCATCTGCTCTTGATTTTTTTTTTGACAATTATTTTAAAGTAAATTACTTTTCTAAAATTATTTTTAAGCTTTTTCTTTTAAAAGACGAGAATTTTAGACGTGGCCAGTTTTTAGTAAAAATCATGCGGTTGAACTTCAGTTTATTGTATTACCATTATTTTTTTATAAGCCTTTTTACTTGTTATTACATTTTTTTATAATTGGCTGCAGAAACTGCAGTTATAGGTTTTAAATTTTCAATCTATCGTTAATAAATTTAATTATTGAATTCAATTATTTCCAACAGATTATTTTCACAAACGTACATCGAACAACTTCCTTTCAATTGTGGTGATGAAACATAATCTCTTTAAATTCACTCAAAGAGTCCTTCGACCACAATTGTTATTGTTTCGTTAAATAAATTTATATAAAAAAGGGACTGCTACTAATATGGACTCCGGTGTCGCTTTGTGTTAATATTGAGTTTGCGACCCGTTAATAATCGTTAGGCTTACATCATGATGATCAACTCTCCTTCAAATGTAATCTTAATATAATTTCATCCAGAGTCTTTTGTATCCTAAGGAAAATTAATAGCTTAAGATAGTATTTTCCTTTTCTTATTAGAATATTTATTGCCAAGTCTATCATAATGCCAATATTTCTTTACGGAATAGAAGAGACGATAGATTTCGTGGTATTGAGCTTTGATGATTTCATATGTTTACGATTAATAACATTTTTTTTATAAAACTTTGAAATCTGGTAATCCACAGTGTTTGCATGACTTATCTAATTTCTCGCGCTCAGTGCGAACGTCTTCAGTTATATGTCCTACAATACATACTCCATTTATTTACGGCTCTTTTATTGTTAAAGTCTTAGAGCTATGGAATAATGTGCTGTCTTACAATGAGCATGTATTATTTTCAAAAATTGCTTATGTATCACATTTAATTTAATTTATTTTTTTTCTGGATACTGTCGTCCTTTATATTATTGTTAATAATTTACATATTCGTGCGATAGGGGAATATGAGAGCTGTGATTTATTAGTTATTTTTTATTATTATATATTAATTGAAGTTATTTGCCCACTCTTAGATAAGCTATGCAATTTTCCAAGCTAGTAGGCTTTTGGTAACAAATAAATTCTGACAAATAAATAAATAAATAAATGAAAAGTCTCAGTTTGCAAGAAATATCCTTCTCACAAGCAAGACACATTTTTGTAGGATAAATTGTACACAGTTATCTTCAGATCCTATCCTCAAGTCTACCACTGCCCGAAATTCAAAATAGATATCCTTCTTTTTTTTACTTTAGCTGGTTTTGAATGATACTGAAATGATGGTGGCAAAGTTTATAAGATCAGTTGCCTGCTTATAAATACAATTATATAATTTTCGCCCTTTAAATCTTTATAGTAACTTTTAGCTTACAAAATAATCGTATAAAAAATATGTTAAAAAATCTAATACAGTTTTAGAGGAACTGCAAAAGCAAATATATGGAAATTTTGGTTAAAAAAAAGAAAACAGGGAATTGGTAAAATATAAAATTTTTACCTCTGTAAACCACTTTTCCTATTTTGGATTTTTGTATGTGCTCGAAATATTATAAATATTACAAGTAAAAGTTATTAATTCGGGTAGGCCGAATATTTGATACCCAACGCCTGGGTTTAACCTTTGCATTAATTAATGTCTTGACCTATTGCACAATTTATAACAAATGAATACAAAATATTTGAAAAAGTAAACAATTTTATATATTTCAACAAATATACTTAATTTTTTTTAATTTTAATTGCTTACTCCGCCGAATACTTTAATTGGAGATTTAATTGGCCAGTTTGGAAGCTAATATGCCGGCACCAATTTGCGCTATTTGGCACGTTATAGTAAGATACCTATTTTTTTCAAAGGATCACATACATCTTTTCGTTTTCAACATAATCCTCTTTGAAGAATTTAGTAAGGGAAGTGTGTTTTTAACTTATTGAAAAAAATCGGTCTGAACCTCTCAAAACGTGTACATTCAAAGATTAAACGAGAATTATATTTCGGATTGATAGGCATCTACGACTTTCATTTTGCCAGTGATGCTTTATCGAAAGGGTGTCCAATTAGTAGCCGGTTTATGGTTTTTTCTCGTTTTATTTTAGGGTTTTGCACTTGCTCAACCACGATTTGAATCTGCTTACATTGGACGAATATTTCCGAGTAGTATTTACCTTTATAAGTACAATTGAACCTGTGTTTTTCATTTCATTCTATCCATAGTTTTCGACGTTTGCTAGAATATCATTTAGACTCAAGAAATCTGTTGAATTTTCTGCACTTGAAAGGGTGTCTCCGGAAGCTTCGTCAACTTTGACATTGCACAATAATTCCGTGTGTCCGGGTAAGTAGTGTGTGTTAATTTCTTCAAAGCACATCTCATTGACCAATTTGTGTAACTTCTCAGCTTTCTTGACAAGGCACTGCAGCCCGCTCTGTGCGTAAAAATAGCTATTTTCTCGTAATCTCGTTCCTTTGCAAACAGTATCACCATTTTTATTGCCGCCAACTATGCAAACATTGATGAAACTCTATCATCTAGTCTAAAGAGGCCCCTTGTCTCACTCTCCGGGTGCCAGTGTACAAAGCCTGTTCTGTTCGCCTACACTGATTCGTCTGTCTCTATTAGTTCACAGTTTTCTAGTTCAGAGATTTTCTGACTGATGACGCTGTTAACGATTTCGCTGTTCGCCTCTTTTTTACGACTGTAAATGCCTTCAGAGGAATATATGTTAGTTTTTAAGTCGGAATGCATTCTATAGTTCTTTTTTTAATTATTTCCCGACAGTCACGATACCCCCTACAGACGCAGTGCAAGGTGTTTCTCTCAGGAAAATAAGTTATGGGAAAGAGGAAAGAGGGAGATATGTTTGTGGATATGTGACTCAAGTTTTATTAGATTGTAACTGTCAAGAAAGACCTGTGTGGGTAGTTTATTCCACATATAATTTCGATATGTTAAAAATGGAAATCCAAGCTGACAAACTATGTGGAGGGTATAAAACAAAAATAAAATTGTTTAATTTTTTCCCGAAAAAAACAGTACATTATAATATTTTTTTCTGCTTGAAATAAAAAAACATTTCTTTTCTGAGTTAGAGTTTTATGGTACGGTCCCTGATACTGAATATACAAATGTAAAAATTAACATCATTTATGAATGGATAATAAATTAACTGGGTAAACAAACCCATTGATGAATTAAAATAATTTGCCATTATTTATAATAAGTACTTACAACCATCCTTACGATTGTCCTTATCTGCTGAATCCTTTTTGTATTATATGTTGTCACAATCTACCATTTTACTGAACGCCTAATTAGTAAGTTGTTATTTAAAGAAGGACTAGGGTTGCGTTTCACCATTTGTAGTGTCCAGTGTTACTATATAACGTAGTGGTTCTAGTATGTATTTTTAATTTACTTGCTTGTTTTAATTAAGCTTGCTTGAACGTTGTTTTTATAAGTATATAAATGTAATTATCATTTTGTATCATTTTATGTTACAATGTGAACGGAAATAATTAATGCAAAATTGACTTAGAATCTGGAGCCACAACCTAGTAAGTCTAGTTACATGAATTGGTGCTGATATTTGTAAAAATATTTGAACTAGGCCCACCTTTTATTACACTATTACACCGATCGACGCAGAATCACTCACTCCATCTGTGAGTGTCCATGTAACTTAATAATAAAATTATAGGGCGGAAGTATAAATATATTTTAATGAAAATTGACATAAAAGCTTCTGTCGACTGTAGAATAAACACGGTTTCAATTTATGAAACTCGGTGATTATTCGCTGAGAACGTAGCAGAGTGGACCATTTCACAAGAAGGTGGTTAAAAATCTATAACTTTTGATTGGACTGGATTTTGAAAAGGGTTTTTTGTTTTTTTTGGAGGTGAAACTCTATTCTCTAATTTTTGCTACAAAATGTAAATTTTGACCGATAATAAAAAAATTGTTATAGAGGGTTTAAAATACATTTTAATTTTTTGTTGAATTCTGGTAAAAAGTGAAGTGTTAAAAGGTTAAAAAAGGTTTTTATTTTATAATGTCTTACTTCTTCAGTTAGTTTTGCAACTAATAATTTTAAAAAATTTTGTAAGTTAAATTTTTTTAGAAAATGACAAACTTTGGGCCCCGTAAGCTGTATAGTCCAAGGGCCAAAGTTCGGCTTTTCTTGAAAGAGCCCAAGTTGAAATATAAATTATTAAGCTGGGAATGTAAAAGTTACCTGATATTGGTTCAAGATAGAGAAGTTTCATTGAAAAAGTAGTGTATTTTTAAACCCTTTCTGTCTGCAGTGGGTGGACCCCATTCCCCCTCATCCAATTGATGTGAAACTTGGCCCATAGTCTTGTTGTGACTAAAGATTATTTTTGGGGTAATCACGCACAATCACGCATAGTCACTCGCAGTCAGGGGTGATTTAAATATCTTTTACCCTCATCCGACCGATCTGAAACTTGGTCGATACACTTGCTGTAAAGAAAGATCAACTTCGACGTAGTCATGCGCAGTCACGCATATCACGAACAGACACGGAGTGATTTAAAACCCAATCTACCTTATCCGATCGATCTAAAACTTGGTCGATAGACTTGCTGTGAAAAAAGATTGACTTTGACATAGTCACGCGCAGTCATGGAGATATTTAAACCCCAATTCCCATCATCCGATGGATCTGAAGCTTTGTATGGATGGATCTGAAGCTTTGTTGTGACCAAAGATTATTTTTAGGATAGTCACACACAGTCACGCACAGTCACGGAAATATTCAAAACTCATACGCATAAGGAAAGAAAGAGTTTTAATAAAAACTTTGTTTTTATGGGTTAGATTATTTTTATTGCTTTCTAAATATTTCTGTATCTATTTTTATTGTAAATTTATAAAATAAATAAATTCTTAAATCAAGAAATATTGTTCGGTATATAAAAAGAGCATAACTTATTGCTAGTTACTGAAATACTACTTAAAATCAAAAAATTTTAGTAAAGTTGTTTAGCTTCTTCGTCTAATACAGTAGAGGTAGTTTACAATTTTTGTCGAATGATGGACATATCTGGATCTGAATTGCACAACAGATAGTGACAGGGTCTTCATTAGTGCAACATCTGGACGGATGGCATACATCTCCAAGATTATTTTAAGTATAGCTGCTTAATTGGCGTACTCTACAATTTTTTTTTTTTGCATTTATCTTTCTGCTGCGTGCTAGAAATTTTTGGAATCGTCTTATTAATTCATGATCTACAATTGTCATAGACGCTGCAGTTTATGAATCGGAAAAAAATCTCTTTGCAGTATTTCCTTGGACTCATTTCTACTATTTTTTCAATTATTTTAATTTTATTTTTCTTATTTTTTGTTCGTGGAATTTGGTGCAAAAATTAATCCATAATTATTCTTTGAGAAATTCCCTTATTGATATTCTCCAGCTTGAGCCTGCGAGATCTTTCACTACATCCATCAACTGGTTTTGTTGGTCGATCCTTTTTTTTACTTTCATTGGCAGTTGTAGATGAACTCTCAAAAATAAGTTCCTTTAATAACCAGTCTTATCCCGTTTGCTTTTCTGACAAAAAATGTCCCATTTTATTTTCACTTTTTTCAAAAAGTGTATTTTTTAAAATATTCCGAATTAATAGCAACTTTATGTTATACCTCAATCGAATGGTCTCAAAGTCGAGACCTCGTAAATCGCAGAAAATTGCAGTCATTGACTTCTTTCAGGCCCTAGTGTGAGAATATTTCCCCATAGTTCCCCTTTGCTGAATTTTTTTCCCCTACGACTTCAAAGAGGATAATAATCAAATTTTTTTGCATTTCGTGAACACAGCACTTTGAGACCTTTTGATTGATGTATAAGATAAGTTTGGTCTTAATTCAGAATATATAAAAAAATTAGTTTTTCGAAAAAAGTGTAAATAAAGTGCGACATTTTTTGTCAGAAAAGAAAACGGCATTAGTAACAATTGTACATCTTTTTCTTGCTATGGGAACATTCAATGCTTTTTTAAATTGGATGCAGAAGTTGTAATTTTTTCTTTCTGTATTTCAATTTCTTGCAGGTTACAATTCTTAAAGAAATGGTTGCTCAGTATATGCAAAATTATATCGTCTATATCCTTTTGTTCAAAATAAATATCAGTAAGATATCTATAACAGTACTGTACTTAGCCACTGTTCAAACTGTAATGCATAGTTATTATGAAAACATTATTATAAATACTTTTTTTTGCAATTATGTAAAATATAATTCTTTATCTTTTATTACCACTTTTTGAAGCATAAAAATCCCAATCCTTAACCCCTTTTAAACATACCACCTCATTTCTTAAAAGGGTGTGTCGCAATAGTTTTTTAACCTATTCACTATGATACAGTTTAAATAGAGTCGAAATTTTTTGGCTCCCGAGGTTCATTGGTATTTACTTTCAAATTAATAACATAACCTTAAAATCGGTAACAATATAAAAATTAATTTTTGGCCGCCTTCTCAAAATATGGTCTACTGTGCGTTGCCCAGTTGAAGTTTCAAGGTAAATCTCATTATTTGCTAGTACCCGAGCAATGCTCACATGATTTGAAATTATACAAGGTGTTCCACCCTAAACCAATCTGAAAATTATTGAACCACTAGGTTCATTTCCAACATAAAAAGAAATTATGCTATATTATTGGTATCTGAATAACCGAATGCGGGATTTAAAAATACAATTCAATAATTTTGGTTCTTTGTACTGTAGAGTCTTTCTATTATTAAGTTCCGAATTTTTAAATTTATTCATTAATTAATCATAGCGTTACTTATGCGCCACCCTGCGTATACCAGTATGTATGCAAAATATATAATAAAATTGAGACCCTGAACAAGTTCCCAATTAATTGACTGAAGAATTCTTCATGGGACAAGTTGCCGCTGAACAGTTTGAGCAAAATTTCTTAATCAATTTCAAGGAAATTCGACAAGGATAATATACTAGTATACTGTTAGTATTCTTGATGTAAACTTTTTCTACCTTTTACTTTGCCAAATATAATCGTTTTATTTTGAAATTATTGGTCCGAATTATAACTATCCATGTTGTTCGTCGTATATTGGTTTTTTCTTCTAAAACTATCGCCATGATTTTGTTTACCGATTCTCTTCTACTGCCGAGTTGTTGTTAATTAAAGTTTTTATTTATTTTTTATTTTATTTATTCCGTCTATGGAATCATCCTTACAGACTACTTAAAGTATATGTACATTTATATTATAATTTATATCTATACTAATATAATAAAGAGGTAATGTGTGTTTGTTTGTTTGTTTGTTTGTTTGTTTGTTTGTTTGTAGGGGGTAATCTCCGTAACTAGCCATCTGATCTTCCTGAAATTTTCACAGAGTCTTACTGCGGATATGGGAAGTGCTATAGGCTATAATTTTTTTAATATTTTTAGTGGGCGTGGCACCTCCCACACAAAGTAAATTTTTAATATCATATACATATATTGAGTATTATGATAAGGAGCGCTTTGCAAATTTGTGTGAGGTCACCTATTGTTAATATTAGTAGCCACGCCGGAAATGGGCCGGATCGGAGAAATGGGCGTGGTACCTCCCATACAAGTAATAATTCAATGTTATATATCTCGAGTACTATGACAGAGAGAGTTTTTCAAATTTGTCTGATGTCACCTATTATTAATGTGAGCAGTCGGACAAAAAATGGGCAGTATCGGACCAATAGGCGTGGTACCTGCCATACAAATAAAATATATAATGCCATATATCTGGAGTACTGTTATAGTGAGAGTCTTGGGACTTTGTGTAAACCCATAAGTTATTCATATGATTAGTTAGACAACAAATGGGCGTGATCGGAGCAGTGGGCGTGGCACCGCCCGTACAAAGTAAATATA
Organism: Cordilura impudica; assembly: GCA_963682025.1. Lineage (NCBI taxonomy): Eukaryota > Metazoa > Arthropoda > Insecta > Diptera > Scathophagidae > Cordilura > Cordilura impudica. The sequence goes on along the minus strand of OY821518.1, from coordinate 59,896,462 downwards.
TGATATCATATAACTGGTGTACTAATAGAGGGAAGCTTTGGCACTTTGCAAGACACCATCAGATCTTAATATGAGTAGTCAGATAAAAAATTGGCGGGTTCACAACAATGGGCGTGGAACTCCCCATGCAAAGTAACTATTTAATTTCATATATTTGGAGTACTGTAAAAGAGAGAGCTTTGTGGCTTTACGTGAGCCCATAGGTTCTTTGTGTGATTAGTCGAACAAAAAAATGGGCGTGATCGAAGCAGTGAGCGTAGCACCGCCCATGTAAAGTAGATATCTAATATCATATAATTGGGAAAGGCTCGACATTTTTCACGAGTCCATCAGATATTAATGTGAGTAGTCCAATAAAAATTGGGCGCGATGGGATAAGTGGGCGTGGCACCTCCTATATCAAAAATATGATGTACTACGAAAGCAACAGTCTTTTGACAAGTACATTAGTTATCAATGTGATTTGTCGTGGAAAATATATCGTCAAAATCAAAAATCGCCAAACCCAAAAATCGCGAAAAATAAAAATCGCCCAAAAACAAAAATCTTCAAAATCAAAAATGGGCAAAATCAAAAATCGCAAAAAAAAAATAAAAATTGCCAAGTGATATTTTAAGTTAAAAGCCAATAGTTGAGTGGTGCCAGATCTAATTTGGAAAATCCATGTTCTTCTCATGGGCAGCTACATGTACCTCCAGGGCAGGAACGCCGAAAAATCTGATAATTGTTGTACCGAATTAAAAAAAACAAAAAACATTTTATAGCAGCAAGTATCAAAATAAATGAATCTATATTAATGATCTATACTTAGCATAATAAAGAGGTAATGTGTTTGTTTGTTTGTAGGAGGTAATCTCCGTAACGACTTATCTGATCTTCCTGAAATTTTAACTGATTCTTACTGCGAATATCGGAAGTGCTACAGGCTGTATTTTTTTAATATTTTTAGTGGACGTGGCACCTCCGATACAAAGTAAATTTTTAATCTATACTAATATAATAAAGAGGTAATGTGTGTTTGTTTGTTTGTTTGTTTGTTTGTTTGTTTGTAGGGGGTAGTCTCCGTAACTAGCCATCTGATCTTCCTGAAATTTTCACAGAGTCTTACTGCGGATATGGGAAGTGCTATAGGCTATATTTTTTTTAATATTTTTAGTGGGCGTGGCACCTCCCACACAAAGTAAATTTTTAATATCATATACATATATTGAGTATTATGATAAGGAGCGCTTTGCAAATTTGTTTGAGGTCACCTATTGTTAATATTAGTAGCCACGCCGGAAATGGGCCGGATCGCAGAAATGGGCGTGGTACCTCCCATACAAGTAATAAATCAATGTTATATATCTCGAGTACTATGATAGAGAGAGTTTTTCAAATTTGTCTGATGTCACCTATTATTAATGTGAGCAGTCGGACAAAAAATGGGCAGTATCGGACCAATAGGCGTGGTACCTGCCATACAAATAAAATATATAATGCCATATATCTGGAGTACTGTTATAGTGAGAGTCTTGGGACTTTGTGTAAACCCATAAGTTATTCATATGATTAGTTAGACAACAAATGGGCGTGATCGGAGCAGTGGGCGTGGCACCGCCCGTACAAAGTAAATATATGATATCATATAACTGGTGTACTAATAGAGGGAAGCTTTGGCACTTTGCAAGACACCATCAGATCTTAATATGAGTAGTCAGATAAAAAATTGGCGGGTTCACAACAATGGGCGTGGAACTCCCCATGCAAAGTAACTATTTAATTTCATATATTTGGAGTACTGTAAAAGAGAGAGCTTTGTGGCTTTACGTGAGCCCATAGGTTCTTTGTGTGATTAGTCGAACAAAAAAATGGGCGTGATCGAAGCAGTGAGCGTAGCACCGCCCATGTAAAGTAGATATCTAATATCATATAATTGGGAAAGGCTCGACATTTTGCACGAGTCCATCAGATATTAATGTGAGTAGTCCAATAAAAATTGGGCGCGATGGGATAAGTGGGCGTGGCACCTCCTATATCAAAAATATGATGTACTACGAAAGCAACAGTCTTTTGACAAGTACATTAGTTATCAATGTGATTTGTCGTGGAAAATATATCGTCAAAATCAAAAATCGCCAAACCCAAAAATCGCGAAAAATAAAAATCGCCCAAAAACAAAAATCTTCAAAATCAAAAATGGGCAAAATCAAAAATCGCAAAAAAAAAATAAAAATTGCCAAGTGATATTTTAAGTTAAAAGCCAATAGTTGAGTGGTGCCAGATCTAATTTGGAAAATCCATGTTCTTCTCATGGGCAGCTACATGTACCTCCAGGGCAGGAACGCCGAAAAATCTGATAATTGTTGTACCGAATTAAAAAAAACAAAAAACATTTTATAGCAGCAAGTATCAAAATAAATGAATCTATATTAATGATCTATACTTAGCATAATAAAGAGGTAATGTGTTTGTTTGTTTGTAGGAGGTAATCTCCGTAACGACTTATCTGATCTTCCTGAAATTTTAACTGATTCTTACTGCGAATATCGGAAGTGCTACAGGCTGTATTTTTTTAATATTTTTAGTGGACGTGGCACCTCCGATACAAAGTAAATTTTTAATCTATACTAATATAATAAAGAGGTAATGTGTGTTTGTTTGTTTGTTTGTTTGTTTGTTTGTTTGTAGGGGGTAGTCTCCGTAACTAGCCATCTGATCTTCCTGAAATTTTCACAGAGTCTTACTGCGGATATGGGAAGTGCTATAGGCTATATTTTTTTTAATATTTTTAGTGGGCGTGGCACCTCCCACACAAAGTAAATTTTTAATATCATATACATATATTGAGTATTATGATAAGGAGCGCTTTGCAAATTTGTTTGAGGTCACCTATTGTTAATATTAGTAGCCACGCCGGAAATGGGCCGGATCGCAGAAATGGGCGTGGTACCTCCCATACAAGTAATAAATCAATGTTATATATCTCGAGTACTATGATAGAGAGAGTTTTTCAAATTTGTCTGATGTCACCTATTATTAATGTGAGCAGTCGGACAAAAAATGGGCAGTATCGGACCAATAGGCGTGGTACCTGCCATACAAATAAAATATATAATGCCATATATCTGGAGTACTGTTATAGTGAGAGTCTTGGGACTTTGTGTAAACCCATAAGTTATTCATATGATTAGTTAGACAACAAATGGGCGTGATCGGAGCAGTGGGCGTGGCACCGCCCGTACAAAGTAAATATATGATATCATATAACTGGTGTACTAATAGAGGGAAGCTTTGGCACTTTGCAAGACACCATCAGATCTTAATATGAGTAGTCAGATAAAAAATTGGCGGGTTCACAACAATGGGCGTGGAACTCCCCATGCAAAGTAACTATTTAATTTCATATATTTGGAGTACCGTAAAAGAGGGAGCTTTGTGGCTTTGCGTGAGCCCATAGGTTCTTTGTGTGATTAGTCGAACAAAAAAATGGGCGTGATCGAAGCAGTGAGCGTAGCACCGCCCATGTAAAGTAGATATCTAATATCATATAATTGGGAAAGGCTCGACATTTTGCACGAGTCCATCAGATATTAATGTGAGTAGTCCAATAAAAATTGGGCGCGATGGGATAAGTGGGCGTGGCACCTCCTATATCAAAAATATGATGTACTACGAAAGCAACAGTCTTTTGACAAGTACATTAGTTATCAATGTGATTTGTCGTGGAAAATATATCGTCAAAATCAAAAATCGCCAAACCCAAAAATCGCGAAAAATAAAAATCGCCCAAAAACAAAAATCTTCAAAATCAAAAATGGGCAAAATCAAAAATCGCTAAAAAAAAAATAAAAATTGCCAAGTGATATTTTAAGTTAAAAGCCAATAGTTGAGTGGTGCCAGATCTAATTTGGAAAATCCATGTTCTTCTCATGGGCAGCTACATGTACCTCCAGGGCAGGAACGCCGAAAAATCTGATAATTGTTGTACCGAATTAAAAAAAACAAAAAACATTTTATATCAGCAAGTATCAAAATAAATGAATCTATATTAATGATCTATACTTAGCATAATAAAGAGGTAATGTGTTTGTTTGTTTGTAGGAGGTAATCTCCGTAACGACTTATCTGATCTTCCTGAAATTTTAACTGATTCTTACTGCGAATATCGGAAGTGCTACAGGATGTATTTTTTTAATATTTTTATTGGACGTGGCACCTCCTATACAAAGTAAATTTTTAATCTATACTAATATAATAAAGAGGTAATGTGTGTTTGTTTGTTTGTTTGTTTGTTTGTTTGTTTGTAGGGGCTAATCTCCGTAACTAGCCATCTGATCTTCCTGAAATTTTCACAGAGTCTTACTGCGGATATGGGAAGTGCTATAGGCTATATTTTTTTTAATATTTTTAGTGGGCGTGGCACCTCCCACACAAAGTAAATTTTTAATATCATATACATATATTGAGTATTATGATAAGGAGCGCTTTGCAAATTTGTTTGAGGTCACCTATTGTTAATATTAGTAGCCACGCCGGAAATGGGCCGGATCGCAGAAATGGGCGTGGTACCTCCCATACAAGTAATAATTCAATGTTATATATCTCGAGTACTATGATAGAGAGAGTTTTTCCAATTTGTCTGATGTCACCTATTATTAATGTGAGCAGCCGGACAAAAAATGGGCAGTATCGGACCAATAGGCGTGGTACCTGCCATACAAATAAAATATATAATGCCATATATCTGGAGTACTGTTACAGTGAGAGTCTTGGGACTTTGTGTAAACCCATAAGTTATTCATATGATTAGTTAGACAACAAATGGGCGTCATCGGAGCATTGGGCGTGGCACCGCCCGTACAAAGTAAATATATGATATCATATAACTGGTGTATTAAAAGAGGGAAGCTTTGGCACTTTGCAAGACACCATCAGATCTTAATATGAGTAGTCAGATAAAAAATTGGCGGGTTCACAACAATGGGCGTGGAACTCCCCATGCAAAGTAACTATTTAATTTCATATATTTGGAGTACTGTAAAAGAGAGAGCTTTGTGGCTTTGCGTGAGCCCATAGGTTCTTTGTGTGATCAGTCGAACAAAAAAATGGGCGTGATCGAAGCAGTGGGCGTAGCACCGCCCATGTAAAGTAGATATCTAATATCATATAATTGGGAAAGGCTCGACATTTTGCACGAGTCCATCAGATATTAATGTGAGTAGTCCAATAAAAATTGGGCGGGATGGGATAAGTGGGCGTGGCACCTCCTATATCAAAAATATGATGTACTACGCAAGCAACAGTCTTTTGACAAGTACATTAGTTATCAATGTGATTTGTCGTGGAAAATATATCGTCAAAATCAAAAATCGCCAAACCCAAAAATCGCGAAAAATAAAAATCGCCTAAAAACAAAAATCTTCAAATCAAAAATGGGCAAAATCAAAAATCGCTAAAAAAAAAAATAAAAATTGCCAAGTGATATCTTAAGTTCAAAGCCAATAGTTGAGTGGTGTCAGATCTAATTTGGAAAATCCATGTTCTTCTCAAGGGCAGCTATATGTACCTCCAGGGCTAGAACGCCGAAAAATCTGATAATTGTTGTACCGAATTAAAAAAAACAAAAAACATTTTATATCAGCAAGTATCAAAATAAATGAATCTATATTAATGATCTATACTTAGCATAATAAAGAGGTAATGTGTTTGTTTGTTTGTAGGAGGTAATCTCCGTAACGACTTATCTGATCTTCCTGAAATTTTAACTGATTCTTACTGCGAATATCGGAAGTGCTACAGGTTGTATTTTTTTTAATATTTTTAGTGGACGTGGCACCTCACATACAAAGTAAATTTTTAATATCATATATATTAAGTACTATGATAGAGAGAGCTTTGAAAATTTATCTCAGGTTATCTATTATTAACGTGAGTAGTCAGACAAAAAAGTGGGCGGGATTGGACAAATGCGCATGGCACCCTTTACAAACTTAATATTAAATGTGATATATCTGAATAACTGTCTTAGTGAGAGCCTTGGGACTTTGCGTGAGCCTTTTCATAACAATTCGGAAGGGCGGGGGAGGGGGAGGGTGTAGCGAAGCACACCGGGTTACATCTAGTATATAATAAAACACTTAACAAAATTGATATATAAAATTTATTTAATTCAGTTGATTTAATGCATTTAAGTGTAATATAGTATCTCTTCTCACAATATCCAAACTTTTATTAAAATCAATAAACTGTTACAGCATATTAAACTCATCACAAATTCTACGTAGTGGATTAAAATTAGCATAGTTTGTACAATAATATTTGATAGTTAGAAAGTTATAATTTCTTGATGATCGAAAGGGAATATTTATATTTATTTTGTTGATAAGAAATTCAGATTTAAGACTACCATTTAACAGTTTTAAGAGGAAAGTAACATTTAGCATATGTCTGCGACTTTTCAATGTAGGAAGCTTAATTAGAGCCAGACGATTTTCATAAGATGGCAACCTCATATTAGGATCCCAGCCCAAACCACGAAGACAAAATAACAAAAATTGTTTTTGAACTGATTCAATTTTATTCGAATGTATATGATATTGCGGATCCCAGACTACAGACCCATATTCGAGTATTGGTCTTACCAAGGTAGTAAACAATTGTTTTGTCGTATACGGATCCGAAAACTCTTTAGCCCACCGTTTAATGAATCCAAGTACACCAGTAGCTTTATTTATTGTTAGCGAAATATGACTTCTAACGTCTAATTTTTTATCCAGAAGTACGCCAAGGTCGTTGAATGAATCCACTAAATCAAGCACAGCATTATTCATGATATACCGACCATTAATTGGAATTGATCTTGTAAAAATCATATATTTGCATTTTTTGATATTTAGGTCCATTAGATTCATATTACACCAAGTAGTTAAACGATCAATATCATTCTGTAAAAGTGATTGTTGATCAAGATTGTTGAGGGTAAAAATTAACTTTACATCGTCTGCATACATTAATGTAGTTGAGTGTTTAATTACACAAGGAAGACCATTTATAAATAGCGTAAATAAAAGAGGTCCCAAGTGACTACCTTGAGGTACACCAGATAATACTTTTATTTTGTTGGAATACGAGTTACGAAACTTAATACATTGTGTTCTGTCTTTTAAATATGATCCAATCCATTTTATTAGCATTATACCAAAGCCCATACGGTCAAGCTTAAACATGAATAGATCATGATTTACTTTATCGAATGCCTTGCTAAAATCATTATAAATAACATCTGTTCGTTTTATATTAATAAAACCATCATTTACCAAAGTTGTAAGCTCCAAAAGATTTGTTATTGTAGAGCGTGATTTGCAGAATCCATGTTGCGTTGGAGATATGATGGAGGACACATGATGTGATAACGTGTCATATATAAGTTTTTCAAATAGTTTTGGAATAGCACTTAATTTAGCAATACCTCTATAATTCGAAATACCAGCTTTAGATCCAGATTTAAAGAAGGGAATAATAAATGATTCTTTCCAAATGGGAGGAAAGTAACCCAATTTAAGGGATATATTAAACATATAAGTCAAAGGAATATACAATAAATGTGCGCAGCGCTTTAAAATGCAACTAGGAACACCGTCAGGACCAGCATCATACGACATTTTTAATTTTGTCAGGGCATTCAGAACTGTATGTTGATTGATGGATGGTATATTAATAATTGAAGATTCCGATATTGTGTATGGATACAGATTATTAAATACTGTCGAAGAATAAGTTGATGCAAAAAAGTCTGCAAACATATTACTTATGGAGTTATCATCTGAAGATTATAAATCACCGTACTTCATAACCGAAGGAAAGTCTGCAGTATGTCTTTTAGAATTAATAAATTTATAAAATGATTTTGGATTATTTTTTAGATTATTCCTTACTTTAATTAAATAGTTAGTATAGGCCAATTGATTAGCAATAATAAAAATTCCGATCTTGATAACGAGTATTTCATATAATCTATCAATGTTCCACATTTTCTATAATTTTTGTACATTTTGTTTTTCTTATTTTTAAGTTGAGATAGATGTTTTGTATTCCAAGGAGGACCATTCGATTTAGGAGGTAACATTTTAGGTACAAATGCCGAGAAACATTCAAAGAGGTGATGATAAAATGTATGCAAACACAAGTCCAAGTTATCATTGCAACGAGATACCACATTTATCCAGTCAATTTGGAATAGATGGAGTGGTAAATCTTGGTAATTAGTTTTATTAAAGCAAAAGATTTTATCGCTGTGAGTTAACTTTTTTTATGAAGAGGATAGGAACAAAAGCAAGATATCTCAAGTGTTTGATTGTATATATCTTTCGGATTAGAAATAGGGCTATGCCGCAATATTGAAAAGTCATTTGTCTCATTAACGAAAATAAAGTCCAACAGTCTACCAAATGCATTTGTGACGGAGTTGACTTGGAAAAGACAATTTTCCAATAATAAATGCAGCTGAAGAGTCGGAATAATGAGATGGAACTAAATAATTGGTATCAGGATCAGCTTTCCAGGATGTAGACGGCATGTTAAAACCTCCAATTAACATTAGTAAATCAGATGGTTTTATATAATTTTGGATTAAATCAACAGCTTTCAGATGATCCTCATAAACAGAAAGCGGAGAGTTAGGCGGAATGTATGAGCAAATAATGTATATGGACCTAATTTTAATTTAATTTTAGCTAAAACACATATAATCTCAGTATGTAAAAAATCGTTTAAGATAATTTTTTCAGACGAAAATTCGTTTAGTTAGCAACCAATACGCCGCCACCAGACTTTTTTATTACATTATTGCACTGATTATTATTTTTATCAGATTCAATTCTTTCACAACTTTCTCTATCTTTTCTAAAAATTTGATATTTAGGGCAAAAAATCTCAGAGTTATTAACTTTTTTACTGAGCCAGGTCTCCGTAAATATAATAATATGATTATTGAAGCCAAAGCTATTACAATAAATTGACGAAAGTTTTGAATTCATACCTCTAACGTTTTGATACAAGATGTATATTAGTTTTTTGGATTTTGATCAGCGGATTTGGGAAGCCGAGCATTAACTTCTTCTCTATATATAAATTCACGCATTAATGCGTTTTTAGGCCAAAAACTAGCATCTACGATTTGTTGAAATAGGTATTCAGGAACAATTATTTTAATGATGCTCTATTTCTGGAATTCATTTTGTAAACACTAATATCCTCAGGAATACAGTTTTTAAATTTAGATCCAGCATCAAAATTAATCAATCGACCAGCGTTCTCAGGATTATAAAGTAAATTATTAGCCGTAGCAGTTCTAGGCTTTGACGAAATATTTGGAGCAATAATGTTCAGAGCATGCTGAGTACTATGGTTATTAGCATTTGATGTAATCGGAAATGCTACAGTTTCATTTAATATTGGAGTAGGTTTATTAATTAAAACTTGAACGTTGTTTGAATGAGAAACGGCAGGATCAATACCTGTAATATTTTGAAAAGGATTTGGTAAATATAAAGCAGATGCCGTAGCAGTAGTACCATATTGCACCCAAACTATGTGGTTTGGGTATAATGACTTTGTGCTGCTGTTTGTAACTAACAAAAATATTTGACCTGGACCCATCTTTTATTATACCGATCAGGTCAGAATCACTTTCTGAGTCATTACAGCTATGTCCGTCCGTCTGTGTGTCCATGTAAACCTTTTAATCAAACTACAGGTCGCAAATATGAATATGTTCTGATGAAATTTGGTATATAAGCCTTTCTCGTCCATGGGATGAACGCTTTTGAAACTGGTGGAAATTGGTCCATGTTCAGACCTAGTCCCCATACAAATGCCCCCTATGAAATCGACTTAAATTGCCATAAGATCCAAATTATCGCATAGATCTTAGTCAAATTGGGTTTGTATGTGTTTATTGTATCCACTAATCGGTAGTCCAAAAAAATCCCTATAGGAATATTCTAAGTCATAGGCCCCATATAGAGCTGCTTCCCACTCTTCGCTTAAATCAATCAACTGTCATCTACGATTTGTTCAAATAGGTATTAAGGAACAATTATTTTAAATGCTGCTCTATTTCTGGAATTTATTTTGTAAACAGTATCCTTACAGATCATTGTGACAGTTATTTATATCATTTGCTTATACTTAGTTTCAAAATTTAAACCTTAGTTTTGAAATAAATATGTCAGTTAAGAAATCTACACTTTCTTTTTAAAGATTTCATTAAGGAATTTGATAGACCACCAATGACATACTATAAATTGTTTTATTTGTTACCAGTATGTCGTCTCATGCATATTTCATAATGAATGTTTCCTACGAAGTGTCTATTATGTAATAAAAATATCATTCGGAGCATAAGTTATCAAAATTTTCGGCGTTACTACTCTGAAGCAAGGTACATTTAGCTTCCCATGAGAAGACCATGGACAACACTTAACTATTGGCCCTAAAATTAATATGGCAATTTTCCATTTTAGCGATTTTTGATTTTGGCGATTTTTGATTTTAGCGATTTTTGATTTTTTATTTTGACTATTTTTGATATTGAAGTTTTTTGTTTATAGTGATTTTTATTTTTCGCGATTTTCAGTTTTGGTGATTTTTGAATTTGGCTACCTTGCATGAGACGCACCATGTCCATTGGTCCAATACCGCCCAAATTGGCAAAACTGCCGCTACACGGTACATGTAATACACGATATATCGCACCTGTATCTCTAAAGTGAGTCAACTCAAAATTTTTCAGTTTTCACTTTTTGCAAGAAAACGATACACAATGATCATATCTATATACTCTAAAAAGCTTACATCGATTTTTCTAGTCTTTCGCAAAAAAAAAAAAAAAAAAATACAGCTGTAAACCTCTTTGTGTTATAAGAGTAGCTTCTTTAGAATCCACTAAAAAGACATATTTTGAGTTCCACCCAAAAGAATTGTATTTTTGCTGATCACTGAAAAAATCGCAAAAACAACCACTATCGTATACTTATTATTCGTAATTCTTTTCAATGAAACAACTGTTTTTAAATTTTATAGTAAATATTAAAAAAACCGTTTTTTTTTTGCCTCTACTGAAAAGTTGTAAATTTTGAGTTGACTCACTTTAAAGGTACGGGTGCGATATATAATATTGAATTATTACATTGTATGGGAGGCGCGACGCCTCCTTATCTGATCCAACCCATTTTTGACATAACTGCTAACCTAAATAATACGTGACATCGCACAAATTTTCAAAGCTCTCTCTGGCATAGAACTCAATATATATGATACCAAAAATGTGCTTCATATGGGAGGTGCCATGCGCACTAAAAAAATAAAAAATGTAAAGCCTATGTCCATCCTTAAGGTCCTTTCTAAATATTGGAACCAACATTTTTAAAGTCAGATAAATAGTTACGGAGATTACCTCCTACAAACAAACAAACACACATTACCTTTTTTATTATATTAGTACAGATAAATTTTAGTAGAGGTCGTATTATTTATATTTATCAACGCAATAAGAATATAACACTCATACGGCTCAAACCAATTAGTTAAATTAGGTTATATGAAATCTAAAATGTTTTGATAAAAAAACACTATTAAGATATTAATTTAAAAAAATATTTAGGCGAAAAAACCAGAGGTGAAAAGAATTTTCTGTTTTGCTATAATCTCTTATACATCTCATTTTTTCGGCGAATTATTTGATCCTCAGTTTCAATTCCAAGCTGCTCATATTAATAATGAAATTCTTAAAGTATATCTGCCCACACATAACTTGTGTGTTTGAACTAAACAATTTTCAATATGGTTAAGGAGAAATGTGGTTTCATTGTGTAGCAGATGTTCCATGTTGTCTATTGCTACCACCTTTAAACTAATCTTGTATGCATTTTGGATTTGCATTAAACCAGCTCTGTTACAATGTAGTTGTAAGCTGCCTAGCTTCTTTATACATATATATTCAATTATTTACTCTTTACTTTACTGTTACGTTAGCTTTGTTAATACTCACAACGAGCAGCCGGTAATACATATAAATATAATGAAACAACAAGAGCACAAGTACAACGCATGTTGTAAAGTTACTAACTAATACTAATTTGCACTTGGGACCTTAAACGCCTTAAGCCAACAAAAATAAAATTTACTAAGTTTTTGTTGGTCGAGAGAAAAATTTCTATTTGAGTTCATACACTTTTTATCGTGCACTTTTTATTGAAAACTTACGGTACATTACCAGGAAGTGAAAAAGAAACAACAAAATATATAAATAAAAATTTAAAAATTTGAAAAATAAAATAAAAAAGATGACAAAAAAATAAATAAAATATAAAACAAATGCTAAAAATTTTAATTAAAAGTTTTAATGTTTTGTACGAAAAAACAACAAATCTCAACATGTAAGGATTTAATGTCGATTTGAACCAACTATACAATACCCTTTACCACGCGTTTCGAGGTAGGGTCTGGGATTCCACTTTGATGATGAAATAACTGGACATAGAAAATAAGCAAAGTAGTAATAATTTGTGGACTGCAGATATAAGGAGTTCATACTCGATATTGTATTTATATATTAGGTAGAAAAAATATATCGATCGTGACCATACTTAGCAAAGTCACTTAATTTCGCAAAAAAAAAAAAAATATATATATATATACAGTTGTTTGAACGCACTTGGTTTTTTTATATTTTTAAAGAAAATAAAAAGGTTTAAGGAAAATTGTTTCAACAAGATTATTTATTTAATATCTTAAAAACAAAACAACAAAAATTAAATATATTTCATTCTGACGTAATGTAATCAATAAAAACAGAAATACGGACTGACAGTTCTTTGAACCCACTTTGCTTTAAATAAAAATAAATACTTAAATCATTAAAAGTAATTCAAGTTTTTCCACACTAATATCTGGTATGACTACCCTCGTTACGAATAACCAATATATACCAATATCCGATCAGCACTCGTTAATTTTAGCTTTCAGCTCATTTGCAGTCGAAACCTGCCTTCCCTTACCGAAAACTTTAGCAGCGAGGAATCCCCATAAATTTTCGATGGGATTACAATCAGGAGTGCATGCCATGGAAGTAGATCTATATTATTTGAAACAAACTACCCCAAACTTTTTCTCGAAACATGTATAGCAGCGTTGTCTTGTTTGAATATGTACAACATGTCGAAGATGTCGAGTTTTGTTATTAGAACATCTTCGAGAAGTTTTAAATACATTTCAGAATTCATTCGCGTGGAAATGAAACAAATAGGAAGCTTCGAGTCATGACTGAATATTCCCCACACCATCATACTTCCATCACAAAAATTTCTTTTCGATCTTAAAAGTTTCGTTGGTTCAACTCATGCCAATAGCAGCTCTGGCAGTCTGGACCATCCAAATTAAACTACTTTTCATCTGTGAAAATTACATGTTTCCATTCACTGGTCTAGGACACATGTGCTTTGGCAAAGCTAAAACATCTCCCTCTATATGCCTTACTTAATCGTGGTTTTGACTTTATTTCCACTTCTCGGCAATATAGCGATTTCGTGTTGCTTCATGGTGAATTTGTTCTTTTTGGTGAACCGTTAATTTGGAAGATCAATTAATTTAAACTTTTATTATATACTTATTACCATTTTCTAAGTAGTGTCTTACCACTCTATTGGAACGTATTAATAATGCAGCAATTTTTTTTACTTGAATACCCACATTTTTTCAGATAATTAATAACAAAGTGAAAGCTTTCATTTAGTGTCTATCCGGAGCCCATTTTTTAGTACGAATATATACTTTTAACATTTTTATACCCTATACCACCATGTGGTTTGGGTATACAAAAATAACAAAAATATTTGATCTAGACCCATATTTTATTATACCGATCAACTCAGAATCACTTTCTGAGTCCCTCCGTCTGTGTGTCCATGTAAACCTTTTAATCAAACTACAGGTCGCAAATACGAATATATTTCGATGAAATTTGGTATGTAACCTTTTATATGCCATAGGATGAACGCTATTGAAATTGATGAAATTCGGTCCATGTTCAGAACTAGTCCCCATAAAAATGACCCCTATGAAATCGACATAAATTGCGCTAAAATACAAATTATCATATTGATCTCAGGCAAATTGGGTTTGTATGTGTATATTATATCCATTAATCAGTAGTCCAAAAATAATCCCTATTCCTAGTCATAGGCCCCATATAGAGCTGCTTCCCGATTTTCACTTAAATCTATCAAAAAAGAAAAATATTGAACAGATTTTTCTCAAATTTGGTTTGTATATATTTTTTCAATATATAAGGGACTTTACCAAATTGGGTCAGGATCGGTCCATATGTCGACCTAGTCCCCATATAAAAATAACATCCTATATGAACTTTTTCATATCTGCAGCCAAAAAAATTAATAACAATGCCACTCAAAATTCGTTTATGCTTATTTTAGTTGGACCGAAGTGATAGGGTCTCTAAACCATGGTATATGGTATCATATAGTCGGTCTAGACCGACTGTGTTTTCGTACTTGTTTTTTGATTGCTTTTGTATTTTAAGTTTATATTTTATCAGCAAAATGTTAAGATACGTGTTTACGATTCAAATTGCACAAAATAACTGATTTTTGTTATTACTGCTTTCAAGCGCATGTTTTTCTAAGAAAGAAAAACAATACCATACAAATTACGAAATGTCTTCTTTTAAATAACTGTCGCCAGACAAATTAACTAACTTAGATATAATAAATCAAGTGCGGCCATTAGAAAAGTTTTTATATTAGAAAAGTTTTTGGTTTTTGATGTTTATGTCGACTCTATTAGAAACTTTTCCCTACAGAATTTATTTTCGACTAGTGTTTAGCAGGTGTTATTCACAGAAATACACTAAATTTTATTGAAACATATCTACTAGGGCTATAATTCAATTTCGGCCCTATCCCTACGTTATGGCCAGTGATATTCTGATTTCAAAAGCAGTTTACTTTGATCATTTTGAAACAAAAGCCTCCTTTTCTAAAATAGTAAAATAAAATATTTAAATTTAATTTTCTTTTTATCTAAAATATCGAGGTACTTAATTAAAAGCTATGTGTAGTGAACGAAATGAAATGTGCGGTATTATTCAGAGTGGTAAAATATATTGAACTACTTCAACAAATGTAGCTGCATGGTTGTTGGGCAATTAAATAATCCTCTTTCACCCAATGTCTTGTTAAAATTTCCTGGGCGCGTGTAAAACTGAACAGTGATACACTTAAAGATTCGAAATCATTCTTGCTGAAATTATGGTACAGGGTGCGGCTAAAGTAACTATATGATTTGTTTTTTAAATAACTATTGAATGGAATGAAAAAAACAAAAAAATTTATGATAAAAAGAAAGTTTATTTTATGTTATTTTTTTACATTAATTATGAAAAATAATATCAGTTAAATCAGAACCGTTTTCTCTAACGCAAAAATGTGCTCTTTTTATGGCATTTTCCATAACTTTGTTGAGTGTTTCTTGTGGTATACGATCAATTTCTTCTTGAATGTTGTCCTTTAGTTGCTGCAAGGTTTGGGGCTTATTCACCTTGTTGTTGTTTTGTTTATTTACGAAACCGTTCAAGTGAAAATGCGCTTCGTCGGTCATCATTAAATTTGAAAAAAAATTTTCATTTTGAACAACGAGATTTAAAACTGCTCTAGCATATTCCAAGCGCAATACGAAGTCCTCAGGATTTAGTTTTTGGACTACTTGGATTTTGTAAGGGAAGAGGTGCAAATCGTGTTTTAAAATTCGCCGAAGAGTGCGGTCAGAAAGCTGCAACTGGGAAGATCGTCTTCTCGTTGATGTCTGCGGATTTTCTTCGACGCTCTGTCGCACAGCATCAATATTTTCGGCCGATCTGCCAGTTCGAGGTCTGCCCGTACGTCTTGAATCTCCGGCAGTCCCATATTCAGCAAAATTATTCACCAACGAACGAATGGTTGGACCCGTTGGAGCAGTTCTTACACCATAAAATCTTCTGTATGCACGTTGAGTATTAATTATTGAACGATGATTTTCAATGAATAGAAAAACAATCTTAGTTCTTTGCGCAATTGTATAGCGTTGCATTATTAAATATTCTCCCAAGTTTAATTTCTGAAATAGGAAAAAAGAAAAAGTTAAATACTCGCAAGCAAAGAAGTTACAATTGTTTTACATCATATAGTAACTTTAGCCGCACCCTGTATTATGTGGTATTATTTATGATTGTTTATTCATCTTCCTTATTTTTCAATATTGTCGCTCCGAAGAGTTATATTATTTGAATTCCTTTTTATTTATTAAGTGAAACTTAACCAACTCTAAATACCACATTCGCACATTCACTCATTCACTAATCGTGGAATATGCTGATATCTCATTTTCTCACGATTAGAGAGCTGGAGTGTGGACATGTGCATGCAATAGACACGCAATAGAAGACCTATGCATTCCATGTCTACTACATGCCAATAGTCACTAATCGAATACACTACTGTGGTCTGAAAAGCAAAAGTCGAACAAGGAATCTGTTCGACAAATATTTACAAATATTTTATAATTGATCACGGTATTTCGGAATTAGAATGAAAGCAAGAAAGGATCCTCCCGAATTCCACCTATCACTACTTAGCCGCGGAGAACATTTAAAATTTATATTGATAATTGTTTGATATTTTTGATTTAATTGAACATAATAATTTATCAATTCTTGTACAAAATCGTGTGCCATATTAAGAAAAGTAGCTTTTTCGTCAAAATATGCGTCCATTACATGCATTGATATAAGGCAAAGACATAGCTACGTTACAATTCCATCACAAATTACCATTTTTATTGACCTCTACAAATGCAATTTTCTACAGTTTACTACTAAAATTTGATAATGCTTTCGCGTTCTCAAGGACTAATATGGCTTACATTATTTCTTGTGATTCGATTTTAAACACATTTCTCCCCATCAAATTGAAGGCAACAATTCTAATTTTTTAAAGTGTTTTTAAATTTGTTTCTTTTTTTAGCAGTACTAATTGCAGCCGTATATATTACTGGTTTACTGGTTGTGATGGAGTTGCAATTTAATACCTGAATCTGCTACCATTCTACATATTTTGGCTGAGTTTGGTCTTAATTTTATTGTGTTTAGTAGAGCAAACGCAGGCTTATTTTCCTTAAATATTATTAGTGGTAATTAATCGTTATAACCTAATCCAACGGGACTTCATAATTTTCGAACTTAATTTAAAGCGGAAAGAGTACCTTCAAAGCAATTTGCTTCAGACTTTGGTAACCGAATTCTGGGGGACATATCAAAATGTTCACTATATTCATTACTATTTGGAAGTTTAAGTTTTCGACTTTTCTTGTAAAGCCATCTTTATAGGTTTTATGGCAACTTCGAAATTTTCAAAAATTTACTTTCTTAGATCTAATTCCAATATCTGTATTTAAGTTTGAAATGTAGAATAATGCATTTAAATTATTCTAGACTTTTGAAATAATTTTTTTTTTCAGTTATATTTTCTATTAAATTTTTCCGATTTTTTTTGGGTGCAAGTCAAAACTTTTTGAAAACATTTTTAGAATTTTCTTTGAATTAAATTTTACAAATTTAAAATAATATGAAAAAATGGTGTTATTTCTAACAGAATTTTTAAAAATAATTTATCCATTTTATTAAAAAAACTACTTAGTAATTTAATTTTATATTTTATATATATTAGATTACAAACTATCATAAAATTTGCAGTTATAGCTCAGAGAAAAATTAGTTCAACACAAAATAAATTGCCTGTTTTAAAAAATATATAAATTCCTGTACTTAAACAAAGTAGTAAGAAAAAATCAAACTTCTAAATGGTGAGTAAAAATTTTGTATTTACCAAATTTCGGCAGGTTTATGCAGAAACCCGTTTAAAGCAGTTAAAAAGGGAAACCACCATTCTTCATAATTTTTTATGCTCTATATGGTCTGCATAGGCCCGGTATGATATTTTCAAAAAATTTTCAAAAGTTATATCCCTAATATATATATAATAATCTAAACCTTACGAAAATTTCAGTCGGCCAGATAGGCATTATTTGTACGGCAGGTGTAGCCACGTACTAGGTGTAGCCACGTACTTGTTTCCTTTAATATAAACAACGTCCGTTTTATGACCGATAAAACATTGAATATCAAAACTCATAAAATTTAGATGGATACACAGACAGATTTAATACAGGCAGATAGACAGACAAACACAGTGACGGATATAAATTGACTTAGTAATTGATTTTTTATCGGTCGTTATAGCAAAAGATGGGCCAAGACCAAATTTTTTTGGTTGTTTCAAACATCAGGACAAACTCAACAAACCCTTAACAAATAGTGCTAATGGGTGTAAAGACAAAAAGCGTTGCCCATAGAGAGTAGGAAGTTGCTGAAAACTATTAAATATGGAAATTTTTCCACAATTTCATATATTATATATCTGACCACTTCTACAAATTGATCTGCCTAAGAAAGCAGAGGGAAACACCCTAAACAAGCTTGGGTAACACGACTTTTTCGAAAAACGATTCAACTCACAAACTGGAAAGATACACAGAATAGGTGGTACTTCGACAATTCCTATATTTAAATTAGTAAGAAGCTGTTAAAACATTGACATATTTAGCGGAGTATTCCACTTCTCCCCATATTCGTTATTTTTTATTTAGACTTTACTTAATTAATTACGCCAAAATAATGTTAAGGAAAGGAACTTCAATTCCTAATTCTTTCCGTATAAATATTTTATATCTGCATAATTATGATTACTAGCAGATTCCAGCCCTCGAAATTCGAGAGCAAATTCTAGGAATTTTACTTTTTCATTTAGTAAATTATAGAAAGTTATGCTAATCAATTCTAGACAATTCACAAATCAACAATTTTTTGGTTTATGTCCAAAATAATTTTTCAATTCAACAAAATTTTAAAATAAAATTTAATAAACACACCCATAGCATCGTATAATTTAATGTATGTATTAGTAGCAACTTTAATGCCCATTTTCTCAATAGGCGGTTATATCTTATCCCAACGAGAAACTGCTGATTTCAGAAATTTAGTTTTCTCAATGTCTGGTTTGCTTCTATTTTGTCGCAAAACTAACCGGCACTCATCTGTCAATTATTTATCTATCGTACAGATAACTTATTCTCCCAACTTTCATATCTTTTTTGAGAGGCATTGCCAACTGAAAATAATTTTCACACCTTTCATACGTATTTTCAGATGCATTGCCAACTGAAAATAATGGTTTTGTCGGTACATTGAGAAAACCAAAATTGTTAACAGGCAGTTCATCGGTACAATAAATTTATGTCCTGGTTAAGTAACAGCCAGTTTGACGACACATTGAGAAAACCGGCATAAATATGCATAATTTAAAAAAAAGTTTAAAAATTTAAAAATCGGTAAGTCTGGTGAACAGCTTAAAATAGGATACGTTAGGTCAAGATTGGGAGAAAATTGTTTAACAAAATATCGGTCACAAGAAATCGCTTTACCTGTTAATATTAAAGAGGTAGAAACCAATCATTATAAATAAATTTTTTAATTTTTTATTCTGATTTAGTGAAATATTCCACTACTCGCCGTATTCGATATTTTTAATTTAGACTGCGTTTATGCCAAAATTTTGTAATAGAAAAAAATTTTGTTTAAATTTTAAAATCCCACTTCTGGCTGTATAAATGTTTTATATCTGCGTAATTATGATTATGTAGAAACCAATCTTTAGAAAATTTTTTTTATTTATTATTCTTATTCACAAGCACTACGTATATTATTTCTATATCCATTTCCACAGATGCCGCTTGAAGCCCAAATGATATTCAAGCATTAGCTGCGTCGCTCCTATTTTACAATCCTTTTAATGCCATGTATAATTCCTGGCACTTCATTTTCTTGTTTACTAAAAAGGCACTGAAAATGAATAAAAGAAAAAGAAAGTACATCAAATGTTTAACATATCTTTTTTGTCTTTTTTGTGCCTGTTTAAAAAAACTTTTTCATTATCATTTCATAACGCTAAGACATTACATATAGTAAATCCTTAATAAGTCTCTTAAATATTTTTACTTAAGCTTTCAAAAACTCATCTGGTTGATCAACCAACAAAGGAAAAAAACAATAATCACTGTACATTTATGAATGCCTAAAGACTTGAAGTGAGTTTAACTACAATTCTTGTGAGTGCGTATTTTCCTTTTTCGTATCTTCATCTTAGTTGTACTTGAAAATATAATAACGGTTATTTAATGAATCTTTAAAGTGTATACCCAGTAAACAAAAATATTTCAAGTAAGCACATGCAGTTTGTGAAATAAACAAGCTTGACAGTTACAACTGGTTAAGCGCTACCTATAACCTACACGGTGAGTTTCGAGTAATAAAATAAAGGTTAATGAAAGTTAGAGCCAACCATTTCATATAAGGCCATTATTGGCCATAAAAAAATCATAGCCCTTATGGTTGAAGGTTCAAAACGGACCTCATTATAGAGTTGAGACTATGCTCTGAAATGTTTAGATCAAAGCTATATGTAGCGGTGTACCATAAATTAGGTTGATCTGCGCGGTATGAATTTTCAGATTGGTTTATCACGTAATATATAAACTTTTATCAGTTTGGTCTCCGTAAATTGTTTGGAACTTGGCCCAAATATTTATATTATTGGTATGGGCTTTTTAAGCTCTTTCTTATAACTTATACTCTCTGTCTGCCTGTTGTGGGGCAACCTCATTCCCCCTTATCCAATTGCTTTGAAACTTCGCCCATAGTCTTGTTGTGACCACAGATTAATTTTGGAGTAGTTACGCACAGTCACGCATAGTCACGCCCAGCCAAGGAGTGATCTAAATGTCATTTCCCTCATCCGATAGATCTGAAACCTGGTCCATACACTTACTGTGAAAAAAATATTAGCTTTGACTTAGTGACGCACAGTCACGCATGGTCACACGCAATCTGAAACAATAGTCGAAATGCTTGCTGTAAAGAAAGATTAACTTCGACATAGTCACGCAAATTCATGTTTATTCACGCACAGTCACCGAGAGATTAAAACCTCACTTTCTCTCAACCGATCGCTCTGAACTTTGTCTATAGACTTGTTGTGACCAAAGATTAATTTTAAAATAGTCACGCAAAGTCACGCGCAGCCACGGAGAGATTCAAAACTTATATGCATAAGGAAAGAAAGAGTTTTAATAAAAACTTTGTTTTTATGGGTTAGATTATTTTAAGTCTAAAATGAAGCAGTTAATATTTTTGTCACAGTAGCCGTTTCTATATACGAGTAGTGGTTTCATAGGGTTTAACAGAAAAACTCTTTTTCGGTCATTTTTATTTAAAATATCTTAAAATCCAAAGCTTGCCTTGGTAAATAATCGGTTACCGTCCTCGGATATATCCAAAATTATATTTTAAGCATCCCATCTAAAACTTCAACAGCACTTACAAAATATTTGGGGTCATATGTGACACCAATTGCAAAAGGATGGGGTCATATTATTTTTTTCCGAAACCCTAGGCTATTAAGATAAATCATAACATTTGAAAGTAGAAAAGTGATGAATTTTTGATACAAAGTATTAAGAAAGAGTAAATTTACAGAATATTTTACTAAAATCCATTTTTTTTTCTCGAAATCCGCAAAAATAAAATCCTTATCAAAAAAATTCTGGCAAATAGATTTACTTAAAAATTCGCACAGTTAATCTGTAACATATGCTTAACAAGAACTTAAAGTTTTAAATCCAGTTTTTTAAATTTTGTTTAAGAAAATTTTCTAAAACTTGAAAAAGGTGTTTTCAAAATTTTATCAAAAAAATTTCCCATTTTCTCAATGGGCAATAGATTAACAACGTGGTAATAAAATAATACTTCATATCTGAGTACTTACAGGTATAGAGGCCAAAAGTAAATTATGGCTTTAATCAATTTCTCAAAGTTGAAAAAAATGCCGTCAAATTTCCTGAGCTAGTTTTTTTTAGCACAAAAGTGGGGTCATTTTCTATTTCTTGGCGAGGTTTTATTCGATATTGAAATTTTATTGCTTTTTGGAAGGATAATTTAATACTGATCCCGAATTAAATACCAACTTGTTGGAAAAATTAAACTCTAGAACGAAATTTTTGTAAAATCTGAAAAAAGTCATATTTTCCCCATATAAACACACTTAAAATTTTCAATCGCGTTGAGGCACGAATAAATGTCTTGAAAATAAATTGACTTTATTAAAAATTTTAACAAAAGGTTTGTTTTTCCATGCTAATAATTACCGCAATCCTAAAAAAAATTGGTGAAAGCGGCACACTATTTATAAGGTTCAAACGAAAATCATTTAGTAATCATAGCTTGGAGGTCCTCAGTCATGTTGAAGTGCTTTTTTCACCAAATCTTTTGCACACTATAATTTCCCAGATGTTTTCATTGTTAACTTACCAGGAATACAGCCTGATCATGGAAGTTTAGGTATATTGTGTTACTTTAACCATATGAGAATCTGGCTGCTTGCAGGGAGATTATATTTGTCTGGAGAAGAGTTACATATTCTGTCCAATTCATATTGGTATTCGGGAAAACTAGAACATAGGATGCACCCCAAACCATCAGGGAGCCACTACTGAAATTTCATTTAACAAATTATCGTGGGTCCTTTCGTAAATCTCACCAGCTCGAATTGTAACAATCCGGGACGACTAAGTAAAAACTTTTCTCATCGGAAAAAATTAACTGTAAAAAATTTTATTTCAACGTATCTTGACTACAGATTGAAAAATTGTGCTTGCCATATTCCAGTCCATACTCACATTTTTTTAGCAAAGAGCAACGTGAGTTTATGTGTCGATCCAGTAAACCTAAACTCAGCAATTTATATAGCAAGATCTTTAAATTTTAAATAAATCTAGCAAACACTCCAAGCTCAAAAATAGCAAGATTTAAAACTTGATAAATCGCCTTTATATTAGCCTGGAATTTTTTTTTTTTTGGCACTTTTTATAATAATTTAATTATTTGCGAATTATAAAATCATTGTACCATGGTATGAAATGTTTACTTGGTTGTGTTCGAGTGTCTGTGTATTTTAGTTGAGCTTTTAAGACAATACCTTAAAGCATTTATCAATGTTGCAGCTGTTGTCTGCTTACCTTTTCAAGTGTAAGTTTCTTGATTTCGGTATTTTTTTATTTTTCGCGTATTTTGCAGGAATTTGTACATGTCGGTTGGTAGCTAATTCTTGGAATTTTATGTCTTTCTTAAAAACTGCAAACGTAATAACCCTGAATTGTGTTTTTTTTTTGGTTCTTATTTTGCTGTTTTTTGAAATTACTGCTGTAAATAATATTACAGTATAACATTGCATTGCGATAAAGTAAAAGACATGAAAATATCTACTGTGTCCTTGAAATTATCTGATTTCGTACTTAGAGCAGTTTCATTACAAATGCTAAAAGACAATATTAGGATTTTTCAAGGAATAATCTTTTGATTACACGGAGAGATTTTTACAATCTGTTTTGTTTTCGTAATTTGAGGTGAATTGTGAAGGTCGCATAATTAATATCATATTTTGTTTTCCTTTAAATAAACCTTGAGATCATAATTTGTACATATTAATTTTAAGGGTGGGGTAATCCATATTTTGTATACCTTAAATCTCTTCATTAAATCCAGATCTTAAAATAATAAAATTACATTAAATTATAAGGTACAGCAAACTCTTGAAGTCATGGAAACTCCCAAACTGTTAATATAGAACACAAAATTAAACAGGTGTCATGTTTCAATATTTTGTGCCATCGAAAGCCGTACGAGTATTATTCATAAATATGTTTGTCTACATTTATACGGCACACTTCTGAAGTAATTATACAAAAAAAAATGGTACTTTGCAATTTTTTTAGATGACCATCAAGTAATAATATATTAACTAGCAGATTCCAGAACTCGAAATTCGAGTGAAAATTCTAAGAAATTTTATTTTTTCATTTGATAAAGACCCTAAGGTATGCTTCACAATTCAACTCATTTTAAATAAAGAAAACAAACTTAACACATTAACAGAAACACATTAACAAATTTAATAAACACACACATAGTATTGTATAATTTTATGTATGTGTTAGTAGCAACTTTAAACCATCATAACTCCAAAAAAATATTCCAGATGATGAAAATCTGTATATCTGGGTAACAGCTAAAAAGAAATACCTTTCAAATGGAACTTACATCGGTCACAAGAAATCGCCTTGCATATTAATATTATAGATATATATTTTTCAAGAATATTTCTGTTGGTGGTTTCGGTAAGAATATTTTCAGTATATAAGAATTATAAAATATTAAGAAGAAATCAATGGTAAACTAACAGATAATAAATCATTTGTAAATAAATCATAAAATGACAATTCAAATTTAAATTAAATACAAATTAATTATAAATTTGTTAAAAATATCCGACTGCACCTATCTGCATGGCCTAATGCTTTGGGCAGCCATAGGCTATAATTTTAAATAAAAGTACATAAAATAAAGAATCACTCTTTCTTCAAAAATAAATTATTTACCAAAATCATTTTTTTTTTTCTACACATATTGATAACAGGTGGTGATGGAATTTTGTTTGAACCTTTTTCTATGATTTAACCCATAAAAGTCCGACCCATTTACTTATACATTACTTAGAGTAATATATCAGACCGTTTTTCGAAATTGTTATAGTTTAGGTTAGTATAAATATGATAAGAAAGATATGTGGTAATAATTTTTCTATAATGTTCAATATCAATTTCATTGTACTTTAAGTGCCTTAAGTGTGAAAGTGAAATATGATGGGTTTCATCCAAGTGTAAAAACCTTTGGCCTAAAGGCACTACAATGATAATCCTGCCATCTGCGTACCAATGTATAATACCATATCATCACTGCAACTATCTTTGAGTATGCCTGTTCCAATTCTGCGTGTCCATGAAAACCAAAAGAATTGATTTATTTTCATAACAATTTTTTTTTTGCTTTCCCAACTAATAAAAAGTTATGCTTTCATAAATTTATATTTTTCAATATAAAAATTTACTACCACACTTAGATAATTTTCAATAGAATCTAGATAATAATAGTAATAAATGGTTTAGTACCTTTTTAGTATACGTATATATACTCGTATTAACATATATTAAAGAAGGAAGAAAAAAATTTTGATTGATGTTACAAAAATATATTCAAGTTATGTTTTTACCTTTAAATGATTTATGAAAATTTTTCCTATTGTTTTATATCCACGTTTGTAACATATGGTAGTTGTTCCCCAATATGGTGAGGGTGTAATGAGTTTGTGCTGATGTTTGTAACTACTAACTATTCTTGACCTAAACCTAAATTGTATTATACTGATAGAGTCAGAAACACGTTCTCAATCAATTTAGCTATGTCCGTCAATCCGTATGTCTGTCTGTCTGTCTATCTGTCTATCCATCCGTCCATCTATCTCTTTTCTGTCTGCCGGTCCATCTGTGTACACGTAAACCTAGACCATAGAACGAAAACTATTGAAATTGGTGAAAACCGGTGCGCGCACAGGCGCACAGCGATATTCAATAACTTCGATGCCCTGTTAATAGCAAAAAATGTCTAGCTCTTTAAAAGAGTCACCAATCGCTGACTTCATCTCATCATAGCTGGTTAATCTGTTACTACCAAGATACGAGGGCAGTTAAATAAGTCCGTGACTTTTCGAACTTCGCTCATAGTTATATGAAGTACCACCTGTTAGTGGACTATTGTAAAATTTTGAGCAAGTTCCGTCATTTACTGTTCGTTTAACAGCTGTTCAAATCATACATCCTCGTGGTTTTTTAAAAATGCAAAAAAGTGAATTTCGAGTGCTCATTAAACGTTATTTTTTGCGAAAAAAAAAAAAATACGTCAATCAAACCACGGAAAAGTTTGGAAAATTCTATGGGGACTCTGCACCATCGATTTCAGTGATAAAAAAGTGGTTTACTGACTTTCTTTGTGGTCACAAAAAACAAATGACGCTGAACGTTCTGGACGGCCAATTGAGGTCAATACACCCGAAAATGTCGAAAAAATCCACGATATGGTGTTGGTCGATCGAAGAGTAAGAGTGCGTGAGTTGCGTTTAAGAAAGCTGTCGGCAATATGGGTTTGCTCTCAATTGACAATTAACGTAATCGTGTCTCAATGGCAAAATTCCATGAATTGGGCTACGAATGGTACCCCGTTCGCCATGTTCTCCGGATTTAGCCCCCACTGACTATTTCCAATTTCCAAACCTAAGGAAATGGCTCGGTGGTAAGAGATTTAGCTCTAACGATGAAATTATTGATCAAAAATGCCTATTTTATGGACCTCGAAAAATTCTATTTTTTGGAAGGGATACACAAATAAGTATATGGATCTAAAAAGAGATTATGTTGAAAAATATTTTTTTTTTTACAAAAAAACTGTGTTTCATTCTAAATGTCACGGACTTATTGATCCGCCCTCATAAATTTTAAATTTTGGAAACAGGATACACGCCGAGGGATAATCTGGCGAATAAGTTGCGTGCTGAAGCAATTACAACTTTAGCTAATGGATTTGGACCACCGATATAGCGTGTATGTAAACTGATGCATTGCTTAGATGTAACAAACTTTATTTTGCATCAAACGGCACCCAGCTTTCTCATCTCAAAATTGACGCTCAAAATGGAAGTGCTTATCATTTCATCTTCCCTACTCACCTTAAGCCGACGATCATACGGTACCACATTGTGGATTTTCTTAACCCTGCTGTTCGGTTAGAAAAAATTTAAAAATGTTAGGTTAAGGAACCATTTCGTCCATACTGCAATTTCCATACGAAATAACCATTTAATCTTTGTCTTTGTATCTATTTTTTGGGAAACTATTCTAATGGGGTAGTGATGCGCAAGTTACAGCCTCTCCTACTCAACTGTCAACCTCACCTTCACGTGGTGTTTCCTTTTTCACAGACGAGTCTCTGACGACCGAGTATGGGCGGTATATCCCCAATAACCGCGCGGATTAAATAACTGTCGCAAATAGCAGGCCTGTAGGCACAAAGATGGCAGCCCCATCAACAGGATTGGCCGTGTTAGGCTGATAACCTGATGCGTCTGAAATTAAAAATCATTCTCAGTACAACTACAAGAAATCTACGATCTGGAAATTCGATGACGACTATATGCTTTGAAAAAGGACTGCGATTTGGAACATGGAATGTAAGTACGTTAAACCAAGTGGGCAAGTTGGCGCAGGCCAGTAAAATTTTGGAAAATTATAGACTGGCGTTCTTGGGCATGAGTGAAGTCAGATGGAACCAATACGGTCAGATGACAACCTCCAAACGACATACTTTCTTCTGGTCGGGAATGCCCAACGAAGAAGATATCCATCAATACGGAGTCGGAATATTAGTAAACAACAAATTTCGAAATGCCGTATTGGACTACAAATTTGTAAATGAGCGCTTGATGTTAATAAGATTTATAGGTCACCAAAAAAATCTCACAGTTATACAACGCTACGCCCCTACCGAGGATGTCCAAGAAGAAACAAAGGATGCTCTTTATGATGCCCTCAACGAAACTTTAGCGAGTATTGATAAAAATGATTTGAAAATCCTAATGGGTGATTTCAATGCTAAAGTTGGCTCGGACAACGCGGAATTGCAACATATTATGGGAAAGCATGGCATTGGCGTAACGAGTGATAATGGTGAACGGCTAGTTGAGTTGTGTGGAATAAACGAAATGAAAATTGGTGGCACCCTATTTCCACACAAACGCGTGCATAAAATTACATGGATGTCAGCAGACAACATCACGCAAAACCAAATAGGTCACATTTGTGTTAGCGCCAAGTGGAGTAACTCTTTGTGTGATGTCCGGAACCAGAGAGGAGCGGATATTGGAACAGATCACCACTTATTATCTGGAAGGATTGTTTTTAAATTAAAAAATGTGAAGTCAACCCAAGGCCAGACTAGAACCAAATACAACATCGAAAAACTAGAATCCCAGCGACGTCGTGAAGCCTTCCTAGAGCAAGTGCGGAATAACGTAATTGAACCATCAACGTCGGCAGAAAATGTGAATGAAAAGTGGAAGAATATTAAATCCGCTATAATCGGTGCCTGTGTTTCAAAGCTTGGAAACAAGGCAAAAAAGAACGAAGACTTTATATCTCCGCAAACATGGGATTTGATTAATCAACGTGCAAGTCAAAAAGATAAAATTAATTCCATCAACGATATAACCAAAAGAAAGGAAGCACAAAATCAATATCGACTGCTAGACAAACAGGTAAAACGGTCGGTCCGAGAAGATAAAAAGAAAGAAATACGCGATATGACCATAGAAGCGGAAAATGCAGCTTAGGCTCATAACATGAAAGACCTGTTTGTTATTACAAAGATAATTGCCGGCACTGGTAACATACGCGCATTTCCAGTGAAGTGCTCTGATGGTACGCTAATAACCAACGTCGATGAACAGTTAAAGCGTTGGAGAGAACACTTCATGAATGTTTTAAATATTCAAAACGAAAATGTGACCGTTACAAGAAACAATAACGGTACCACTCTGCCCATTAGAACGGATCCTCCATCAAGGGATGAAGTGATTGACGCCATTAGAACTCTAAAAAATGGCAAAGCAGCAGGAATAGATAACATAACAGCTGAAGTTCTTAAAACTGACACCGAACTATTTGCAAACATACTACAACCACTCTTCGTACAAATATGGAATTCTGAAACGTTTTCATCTGACTTGACAAGTGGCATAATTGTAAAACTGCGAAAGAAAAGTGGTGCAACGGATTGCAACAATTGGCATGGTATTACGATTCTCTGCACGGTGATGAAAATCTTCATGAAAATAATTCTGGAACGAATGATTCATCAAGTAGACGTACTGTTGCGAAAAGAGCAAGCAGGTTTCAGAAGTGGCAGATCGTGCGTTGATCAGATAAATACGCTTCGAATCATTATAGAGCAATCTGTTGAAATGCGGTCATCCCTGTACCTTCTTTTTGTGGACTACGAAAAAGCATTTGACTCCATCCTCAGAGAGTGCATTTGGGCTGAATTGGAGAACATAGGTGTGCCTAACAAAATCATTTCTATAATCCAAAACAGTTATGAGAATTTTAAATGCACGGTTCTACATGAAGGAAAGATTTCCGAGCCTTTTCAGACAATTTCTGGGGTTAGACAAGGCTGTTTGCTATCGCCACTACTGTTTCTGGTCGTTGTAGATGCAGTAACTAATTGTGCGAATGAGAACAAAGCGCGTAGCATTGTGTGGAATCCTTTAGAACCTCGTTCTCGACTGGAGGGCTCAGATTATGCTGACGACAAATGTGAGCTCTCCCACAGGTTTATTGATATGCAAAGCAAACTTAAAGACCTGGAACTTGAATCCTCCAAAGTTGGGCTTAAGATAAATGTAGGAAAAACTAAAGAAATGCGGATAAACACAACGTCAACAGAGCAACTAAACTTCTTGGAGCATCAAGTTGAACGTGTTGAGGAGTTTACTTACCTTGGAAGTATAATATCTGAAAATGGTGGTACCCTAAAAGATGTGCAAAATAGAATAAAGAAGGCGCTGGGCTCATACACTCAACTTCGCAAGGTATGGAGCTCAAAAGACTACAGCCTCAGCACGAAAATCCGTTTGTATAAAGCTTGTGTCCTTTCTGTTCTGTTCTACGGATGTGAAACATGGTTTGTAACGGAGTCAATACAAAACAAACTGCGCGCTTTTGTCAATAGATGTCTTCGCAGAATCCTTGGGGTGTTCTGGCCCAATAGAATAACAAACGAAGAACTCTGGGCGAGGACGGATATGTACGACATAAATGTGAAAGTTCGGCAGAGGAAGTTTGGATGGATAGGACATACACTTCGTAAGCCATCGGACGAAGTATGTCACCAAGCTTTGGTATACAACCCCCAAGGAAGTAGAAGAGTAGGAAGACCAAGAACCTCCTGGCGAAGATCAACATTGGGTGAAATAAACAGGCTTGAGCAAAACGGTCTTGAAGCAGACGGTCCTGGACGAAGATACAACAACATTGGGGAACTCAAAGAAGTTGCTGAACGAAGAGATAGATGGAGTAATCTTGTAGACAACCTATGCCCAGTATAGAGGCGGCTCGTAATCGAAAGACGACGGGCGAGGTTATATTATTTATTATTATTTGTATCTATTTCGGTTCAGTACTTCCTAAATATTATTAACTTATTCTAGACTCAACACAGCTAATGTTAAAATTTGTTGAGGGATTCCCCTTTATTGCATTTTCCTTAATCAACGTAGCTACTACGAAAAATAATTGTGGGATTCCACTTTTTTGCTGTTTTGTTGTGAAGAAGCACGTACATTTTTACTGCGTTATTCAATTTTTGCAATGGCATACTAGAACGATGACAAGATTCTAGAGGCGTTCAAAGCAGAAAGTGACTCGCATATTTCAGATTCGGATATTGATTAAATTTCGGAAAATTGCGAATAAAAAGTTCTCCTAAAACAGATGGTGGACGGGAACACATCTCAACTGCAGCTAGCTCTGTTGATCCCTTTTTAATTGCTAGTGCCACTCCACTACCTCAGTCTATTGAAACTGCGGGTGAGAATATTATTTCAATACAAGGATTTTCAGTGTCCAGATGCAATGACATGCTGTCAACTATTTTTTCAATAAAAAAATTTTCACTGAAATTACTAATAAGTACGTCAGGGTTAATATGGTTGTGCTGATTTTAACGGCCGTATGTCGGTAAGTGGATTCATATTTTTTTTTTTTTCCATAAAATTGTTGGGTAATATAAAACATTTCAAAGACAGCGGAAAAAATTAAGATCTTCATGGTTTATTTGGTTACAAATTTGGTTGCCCCATTTTCAGATCAATTATGTATGAGCATACGTTCCATATCTTTGCCAGTACGCTCGGTTTCAATGTTGTTTCAAGTCGACGATAAGAAGCAGGGGACCGTTGGTAACAACTTCTTCCAATGGTATACAACTGTCATGAAAATTTCATCATTGATGGGCAAATTACTGCATCCAGGGGGTGATATTATTTTCGTCAGTTAATGCCATCAAAACCAGCAAAATATGTTTTGGAAGTTTTTGTTATCAGCTGCAGTTGATGAGAGTAGATCAAGGAAAATCCAGACAATGTTTCAATTTACAATTCAAGAAAAGGTAAGCTACTTTCTTTTCGCCTGAACTTTTTTTTGTCCATCTCTTTTAGGTGGCGTAAATACAGCTAATGAAATGATTGGCTCCTACCCCACAAAAAGCAAAACAAATCGATGGCCAAACATTGTATTTGCAAACAGAATTTTCGCGCCAACTATTACCATCTTTGGCTAACTACGCATAGTTACTGACAGAAATTAGAACAACGTGCACACTAGGGTGTCCCAAAGAAAAAAAAATTTCCCCCAGCATTTTTTAAAAGCTTACAGGGCCAAGTATTTTTGCGATTTTTTCAGATTTTTCGGAAGAGGTTTAGAGGTCGCTAAAGTTGAATTTTGCCCAAAAATCGGGTTTTCCGGTCATTTTTTGATTTTTACTTAAGTTTTACTTTGCCCACAACCACGATTTTCTTTGTTACCAATTCAAAATTTTTAAAGAAAAATATTCACACTTTACTTTTCTGTGTAGAAATCATAAGTCTCGGGAATTTTTTTTTTGCTCACTTGGATACCATTAATGACATTTTTCGTAAATTTGGCATACATTTTGAAAGTAATGTAATTGTAATTGAAAGTAATTGTAACTTTTAAAATTTGCATCAAAGTTGAAAAACTAATGAGGCAGTTGAAAAGGTGGATAAAGAATGAGTCAGTAAAAAAAAATTATTGAATTTACAATTACCGTTCCAAAGTAATTTCGTGTTTACGCTTTGTACCCAATTTGTCAAATTAAAAATATTCTAAGGTGTTTGCCAATTATGTTAGTTTTTATTTTTTCAATTCAAATATTATTTTTTCGTTCTGCTGTACTGGGAGTCAATATGGCTAATGTTGAAATTGTTTGAAATAAATTAAAAAATTATATATTTTTTTTTTGCTTTGCAATTATTTATTAGAGCTTTTACGATGTAGTTTTATGCCCTGAAATAAATTTTGAAAGTCTGTTTCAGAAGTTGTTACATTAATATAAGAATGAGACAAGGTCATGCCGCGATCTACGATATCATTTACCACTGAACTTTATTCTCTGCTTCACTAAAAGATTTCTTGTTATGCCATTTTTCCGGCTCTGTTTGCAAAAATCAACAGAAATATGCAGGCTTCAAGAAAGGCTAAGTTGGCTTCGGATATTAAATCTTGAATTTGTTTGCTTTTAAGTATTAATATCAAAAAACATAATTTTTTGGGACACCCTAATCCACACGTTTCGTAGCTTCCTCATATAATGGTGATTCTAATTCTCAAGCCCCTGAATTAGAATCACCATTACAGGAATTATGATTGCTGTACGTCTAAGTCTGAAACAAAATGATCCATTTGCAGCAAGTTTACAAAACTTATCGAAAAACATTTTTTGTATCATGAAATAATAAATATTATCGAACAAACTAATAAATACTAATTTTTTGGACATAAATGTATACAAAATCAAATAAAATGTACTATGGACCAAATGGTCCCTTAACCTTAGATACGTTATTTTATATCTTTTGCAAATAACATTGCTTTATAAAAAGTCTACGTGAACTGAAAAATTAGATCAGTTAGAAATTTAAAAAGGTAGAAATAAAAATTGTTCATGAATTATTGAATACTAAATTTGAAGTCAACAATCTTGGGCCAAAAACACATTACCTTGGCATGAAAGTTATAAAAACAAAACAATTTCAATACAGGATTTCATAAAAACAATTTATAGAAAATATGATAGTTAAATTTGGTCTACAAGATGCTAAAGCTTCGAAATATCCTCTTGATCCGTCTTATGGGAAAACTAATTCAGAACTATTACTAGGAAATAGTGAATACCAAAGTTCAATAGGATCACTATTATATGTTGCTGTAAATACACGTCCTGATATTTCAGCTAGCGTTGAAATATTACTCAAATAACAAGTAATCCAACTAATGAAGATTGGAATGAATTAAAACGTGTAGCAAAATATTTAGAAGGAACTTCCGAATTGTTTTTAAATTTAAATGGGAATTTTGGAAAGGAAAATGGACTTGTTGGTTATGCAGATGCAAACTGGATAGAGTGCAGAATAGATAGAAATCAAGTTCTGGTTATATTTTTATGATTAATGGTGGTACAATTAGTTGTTCGTGCAAGAAACAAACAAGTGTTTCCTTGTCAACAACAGAAGCAGAATTTATTGCATTATCAGAAGCCGAAAAAGAAGCTGTGTTGATAAGAAGAATTTTAATTGATTTAAGATGTAATCAAAAATTTCCGACTTTAATATATAAAGGTAATAGGAGTTGCTTAAATTTGACTAAAGAGGAAAAATTAAGTAATCGTTCAAAACATATTGATACTAAATTTCATTTTGTTATACCCTCCACTCCAGTGTGCAGAGGGTATATATAAGTTTGTCATTCCATTTGTAATAATTAGAAAAAAAAATTTGGACCCCATAAAATATATATATTTGTGATCCTTATAACAACCGGAGGTGATATAGCGATGTCCATCTGTCCGTCTGTGGAAATCACGATGACGGCATCAATCGGGCAGCTAGGGTCCTTGTTGACATAAAAAATGATTCACTAACGTCCTGAGAAGTTTGCTGTTTAAAATCGTCCAAATCGGTCAATTTGGGCCCGAGATTTGAATGAAGAACTAAAAAAAGTCTTGAAAAATATAACTTTCTATGTTGTTCTTGTCACGATCACGCCCTCAATAGGATAGATAAGGTGATCATTTTTAGTGAGAATGATTCAGCAAATTAATGGGAAGATTTCTGTTTCAAAAATCATTAAAATCGGTGAAACAAGTCCAGGGAAATCTCTGAAAAATTAAAAAAAAATGAAAAATATGATGTTTCTATATTGTTCTTGTTGTTATTCTAAATGCTGTATTGTTGTCATAGCTGGACTTGTTGTTTTTGTGGTCGTTGTGGTAATAATATAATAAAAACTAACCCTTTGTACATTTTTTTTTATCAACTCTCGTAGAAAAATTTAAAAGTTTCCATTGTTTTGGCATCACAAAAAAAATTTACTAGACCATTTCTGTGATTGCCACGAGCATGCCTGCAAAGTTTCAGATCGATTGCGTTACGGGAAAGGGGTTAAAATCGATCCAAAATTTTTTCGACAAGCAGACACTACGTGTTAATATAAAGGGAGTAAAAATTCACCAGTATCTAAAGCAAATAATGCTAAAATACCTAGTTGTCAATAAAAAAAAAAATCATGTGAGTCCGATCACAAGGAAGATGTGTAAACATCTAAAAATTAAAGCATTTTTTATTAACGTTGTGCTGAACGCTATTGAAATTGGTGAGAATCGGTCCATGTTCAGACCTAGTCCCCATACAAATGACCGGCATGTTTCCCTTAATGATCCATCGTGTGTAGTAATGTTTCATGTCCAAATTTATGTTTCAATTTTGGTTCGTCAAAAATCAAATTATTTTGATATTTTATGTTTCCAACCTGAATGTTCCACGGCTGTATCAATGTTTACTGTTTTTGCTCTATTATTTAATTGAGAGCAGGCTGTAATGTTGTTTTGTATATCGGACTAAAGAAAATAAAAGACAAAAATGGAGAACATTTAAGATAATGAAAATTTTAAGAATTTTATTAATAATAATGAATACTGATAATTGAAATTTTAAGAATTTTATAAACTAATATAAATATGTATAAATTTTTATAGATTTTTGAAAATTTTATAGCTGAATATAAAATTTATTTTCTTCCGCATATATTTGTTTAATATGTACTAATATATTCAATTTTAAAAATTTTATAAATAATAATGATAATGAAAATTTTAAGTATTTTATAAACTAATATAAAAATATAGAAATTTTTATAAATTTTTGCAAATTTTATAGCTGAATATAAAATTTATTTTCTTCCACATATAGTTCTTTAGTATGTACTAATATATTCAATAAACAAACAGAATTGATGTTTCCATCGTCTGTATTAAAAAAAAAAAAAATATGCATGGGGCAAATCGTCGCATTCAATATCGAATAAAATCAGTCGAAATTGCATATTTTGGTTTATTATTTAAAGAAGACGGACAATCGTCAGACCTCGTTGCACTTTTACTATTAACTATGGATAATAACTTGCTATCTGTGACAGAGTTAAATTACGCTTTGTATATTATTTGGGAAAATAAAACAATAATTTCGATTGAAAAATTTCGATAATGAATGCGACGATTCGACCCCAGATATTTGTAAAGTGTGAAATTGGTTTAAAATCACGTGATTTTACTAAAAACCTTTTTAAACTCTACTACCGGTTACATGTGTTTATTATTTTATTTATTTATTAAACGTAATATTAAATGCAGTGATAATTGTTAAATATATATATAATAAGTTGTAGTGTTACGAATAACTTTAAATGACTGAGAAAATTAATTATAAATTTTTATAAAAATAAATGTTTAATAAAATAGCAACATTCTATATGGAATACCGAAATTAGGCCCGTTTTAGAAAAAAACGTTTTTATAACGCTATTCGCTCCCTGATTTAATCTCCTTACACTTCATTTTGTCTCCAAACACTTCCAATAAAGTGTGCCTTCATTTTGTCTCCAAACACTTACTTTTGCCTAGGCTATTAATATTACAGATTTATTGTATTATTGTATTATTTAAAAAAATTTTGTTTTATTATGAAAAATAGTAATAACTACTAAAAATATTTATTAATGAAAGTTGTCAACATATAATTGTGTCAATATTACTATATTGAAAAAAGAAAAAAACAGAAAAAACATTTCCAAATAGAGCAAAGACGCAGTTTTTTTTAGAACTCAAATAAAACTAAACAAAAAAGCGAAATATTTTGGTGCAATTCTGGAAATCATTGTGGTTTATGAATAAAAACATCTATTCAAGCAGTAAGCGCTATCTACATATGTATAGCAAGCAACTGCTATGTTTGTCATACTTGATGGTTGCAGTTGTATGCTATACATTCATGGCGCTTTCTGTTGGTTGATGAATCAGCTAAACAATTGTAGCTCCCATTTCCGTAAATAGTTCCGCTTCCATAAGGGAAGTTTGTGATTTTTATCCCCTTATCGCATAGATGTTTACACATAAAAAAAAACAATGTAAACTTAGCAAAAAAAATTTTTATGTATTAATTTATTTAAAGAGAAAAACACAAAAATAACGTTTGATGTAGTATTTTTTGTGTGTAATATCTACATACACATATTAAGTAATACAAATAATATAAATATATTCTATATATGTATATCCATAACAACTGCATATTAGAAATAAATCGGTATATTATTTTATTTACATAAAATTCTGCAATATTTTGTTGTGGGGAAAATACATTTCTTTTGCATTAACTTCATTTTGCTCAGCGTGACTATGCCACAATAGATGGCGCCACAATTTTTGTTCTAATTAGCTTTGCAATAGTTATTTCTATTTTAACATGAATTCAAATAGATATTATACATAACAATGTTAAGAGTATACACGGGCTGGTCTTTTATTTCATAGGTTTTTTCGTTATTCTTTTACAAATATGAACATAAGTTTGGCATATTAACTTTTTGTTGTCTTTACAAAATAGAGTTACCGAGTTATCAATGAGTTTTTTGTTTTCAAAAAAGTTCTACATAGTTATATAGAATTATTATTCTGCTTTACCTATAAAATATCTGATTGCGATTACATCTAATTTTTAGAAATTGTTTATAATTACTAAAGCATTATTATTCACACAAATTAAGAAAATATCAATTCTAAAAACTGGAATTAAAATTTCCAATTATAAATTAGAAAATATTAACTGAATTTCAGAAAATCATATCAAAACGACGGAAATAATAATTTTAAATTTAGAAGACATCAATTAATATACATATAAATTTTATTCGTTAAACACAAACTGAAATTCCAAAACAAACACCAAATATGTTTTCATTTAAAAAATGTTTACATTAAAAAAATATTGGCATTCAGGGGAAATTAATAGCTTTTCA
Source organism: Cordilura impudica (assembly GCA_963682025.1). Taxonomy (NCBI): domain Eukaryota; kingdom Metazoa; phylum Arthropoda; class Insecta; order Diptera; family Scathophagidae; genus Cordilura; species Cordilura impudica. The sequence goes on along the minus strand of OY821518.1, from coordinate 59,859,166 downwards.
GTAACTTCTTTTAACGATTGTCGAATCGTTAAAAAAGAAAAGCAAAATTATCAGTAAAATTTTTAAAAGATATTCGCTATTGTTAAAGTCAGCTGTTGTTGTTATCTAAACGATAACCATTTTTGTGTTGTTTATTCAATCGATAAAAACTTAAATTTTTAGGTTGAAGTGTCGTCATACATAAATAAAAATCATAAAATAGTGAAAATATTTTGCTTCTATTAAAAAACTTTTTTATATAAATAAAAAAATTAAATAGCATATTCAATTCATTATTTCATTTTCAAATAAATGAACAGAAATATTAGTAAAAAAAAAGAGATATTAAACATAAACATAAAATCATCCTGTCGAACACGAAGTAATTAGTTTTTATCTATTCTTCTTTGTGTTTTTCGCTTATTTTGATAGAGATGCCACTCGTTTACAATTAAAATAAACAGAAAAATAGGTTTGTCGACTGTCGTTAAGATATATGTACTTAGTGAATCACTTAATCCTTAGTGCAAACAACAATAGCTGTCGATATATTTTGCCATTGTGGGATCGTTGAAATTTACGAAATCGGAACTAAAGGAAACATTAATTTAAATTCAATGAATTTTATAAAACCTCAAATGATATTTAAGAATTGCGAACATAAAAATTGTTACATAAATAAACGCAATTTGATGAGAATGTTATTTATATATAAATTTTCACAATTTTTTTTGGATGAATATTTGAAGTTCTTCAGAAAATAAAGATAACAAATTATTTTATTTAAAATTTTTGCGATATTTGGTTTTTTGCGTTTGGCATACCTAATTTAATTATTTATTATTATAAATTTATTCTCTATGTTTTCCAAATATGGCAATATTTTAATAAAAAAAGTTGAGAGAGTTTTTTTTGGTTATTATTTTGTTACTCCATCCGACCTATATGACCGCAATGAAGAAATATTTGGCCAGTTAAAAGAAACTATACAGCCGTCTCCAATTAGCACGATTTAATACATATAGCCACCCTACACAACCATTACCTTTGCAATGGAGGTTAGGGCGAGCTATTTAATTAGCAAAAACTAAATTAAACGAGAAGTTATGTCATATAACCGGAAACGCATGCATATATGTATATAACCAAAATGCATGCCGATCAGCAACCACAATGACCAAAAAGCAAACACCGAAATAAATCCGAAATAATAGAAAAGACGAAAACCAACCCAAAAAATTTGCTGAAATAATGTGGTATTAAGTTTAACAAATTGTTTACTTTTTCCAATATTATGTTTACATATATTATCAAGACTCAAACCGAGGTGGAGGGTATCAAAGATTCGGCACAGCCGAATTTAACACTCTTACTTGTTTTGTAAAGGTTTATGTAGATAAGAAAGTTATAGACTGCAAATATTGTCCTTCATAAGAAATGATAGCAGATATGTTAACAAAACCATTATCAAGTTCTAAACTTTAAATTTTTAGGCATAAAAGCAACATTTACTGATTCGCAATTGAGGAGGAGTGTTGAAAATATTAAATATAAATCACTCTGAGTAAATACACTTCCGTATTTCATAAATGTTTTATAAATAGTAATTTTGTATTTTAATTTTATATTGAAAATTACATTTTCTTTAATCAGAATTTTTTCATTTTAAAACATAAATATTGTGTAATAAATAAAATTTTTAATTGAAAATATAAATCACAATTTTAATAACTACTCAATATTTTACAGTCGTAAATAAAGAAGCAGTCTATCCCAGAATAAAAACAAGTAAGAAAATTATAGTCGGTCTAGACCGACTATACGATACCCTATACCATGCGTTTAGAAACCCTATCTCTTCGGCCCAACTAACTGGACATAGAATATAAGCAAAAACCAAATTTGAGTGGGATTTTTATTAATTTTTTGGCTGCAGATATGAACAAGTTCATATCGGATGCTATATCCATATGGGGACTAGGTCCAAAAATGGACCGATTCTGATCATGTTTGGTAAAGTCTCTTGTATTTTGCAAAAATATATACAAACAAGATTTGGGAAGAATCAGTGCAATATTTTTGTTTTCTAATAGATTTAAGTGAAGATCGGGAAGCAGCTCTATATGGGGCCAAAGGGATCATTTCTGGACTACTCATTAATGGATGTAATGAACGCATATAAACCCAATTTGAGTAAGATGTATGTGACAATTTGGATCTTATGACAATTTATGTCGATTTCATAGGGGTAATTTGTATGGGGGCTAGGCCTGAACATGGACCGATTCTCACCAATTTCAATAGCGTTTATCCCATGGCCAATAAAAGCTTATATACCAAATTTCATCAAAATATATTTATATTTGCGACATGCAGTTTGATTACAAGGTTTACATGGACACACAGACGGACGGACGGACAGACGGACGGACGGACATTGTTAAATCAACTCAGAAAGTGATTCTGATTCGATCGGTATAATTAAAGATGGGTCTAGGTCAAATATTTTTGGTTGTTACAAACAGCAGCACAAAGTCATTATACCCAAACCACATAGTGGTATAGGGTATAACTAGATCGGGCTTAATATTGATATTTTTTAAATGAAGTAAATGACTTGCACAACGTTAACCAATTTTTCCATGTTTACAAATCCAATCAGATCTTTTGTGATTGTTGGCTAAAAAAAAGAGAAAATACTAAAGAACGTGGCGTAGGGAAACTTAATTTTAACCAAAGTATTTTTTTTAAATCTTGCCGCCATCTATACCTTAAGTGATGTTCTACTTGGACCGACCTCGTATATATCGGTTTAATATCATGTCTGTTGCGCCCACTAATTTCTGGCTAAAAATTAAACCCTCAACGACCACTTTTAGTCATAGTCCCTTAAAGCTGATTCCAGTGTTCATTGAAATCTATCAAAAAACAGAAATATAGCATAGACATTTGAATTTCTTGTTTTTATTTTTTAGGAAAGACCCATGTTCAGACCTAGTCGCCATATAAAAATAACATCAGATACGAACTTTTTCACATCTGCTTTTGTTTCTGCTTATTTTTGATATTTCGAAACATGTAATATCCGGTATTGTATAGTCGGTGTAGACCAGCTATAATTCTCTTACTCCCTTTTTTTTTTCTTATAAAAGAAAACGTATGTTTGATGAAAAGTAAATATCTATAAAAAAGATATGTATAAATACATACATATAAAGAGGATAACAATTTGTTTGAAGATGATTAATTGTTAAAATTTAAGATGTTCACAAAAGAAATATAAAAATATAAATGTCATAAGTATATATATGTATATATATATACATATATATTCCTTCCATTACTATAATTACTGATATAATCACTTAAATAACATTTCATGTAAATGATTTTAATTAACAGTAGTTATTCATTTACAGACATTTGCTTACTTCATGTGTTGGGCTAAATATTTGTTTAGCATCTAAATCTTGAATACAAGTTTCGTTAGTTTTATTTGGCTGCTACCAGCTATCACTTACTCAGTTTGTAAATTTTACGTGCATATCTAAGTAATTCATCATTATAATAAAATTTTTTCTAACTACAGCGTCTGCAACAAAGCCGTTAAAACAATCGCTATTTATTCATAATAGAAAGCTTCACCTAGCTTTTGGTTTTGGTTAACTTTTCCATTAATTAAGCTGATTCGTAACCTATACATATTACTTTTGTCTAGAAATTTAATTTGGAAATTTCTTTCTAAGCTGTTTTTGAAATAAATCAGCAAATATCTCGTATCACGTTGTGGGACTAACTTTGGCTTACGGAACACACGCGGAACATATTTTGAAATTTTCATGTTAAAACCAAAGATTCAGGTACTTATATTAACAGCGTCTTAACGGCTTTCAAAATTATGGTTTGTGTATTTAAAATTTACTACTTATTACTTCGTTATACTTACTTACCTTACTCTTGCTCTAACAACCCAATTAAATGACATTATATCCAAATGTCAACACTTTAAATAGATGAATTTGAAAAGTGTTTGCATGTCAAATGGTGTGGTATCAAGACAAATTCGTATATTGGGGCCCTCTATTTCTAGATATAAAAAAGGTGCATGTTTTTCGTAATTTGATTGGTTTCGGATTTTTAATTTTAACAATATCATTGGAAATATTCGAGGAGCATGGATTGATAAGCAGAATATATTTACGGAGTTCCAAATCGGTTTTAAGAAGCGTTGTTCTACACTTGTCACTGTTTTCCATCTAATGAATTTAATTGCCCTTAATAAGCCAAGTAAAAATAAAACTTTTTTTTTGTATGGCAATACCTATAAATACTCTTTCTTTAGTTTTCCCCTTACCTGAATGACTTAACTGATGTAGTACCTGGCGGAGCAGAGTTTTGAATGTTCCAATAAAAATTTGCTTATTCTTAATTTCCAAAATTTTATTGATATACTTTACATGTATGGCAACCAATAGAGTTTCAAAATAAACCTCAATAAATCACATATTCTTCTTTTCCGAACCGGTCTCGAATACTGGGAAGATAAGGAATAAACTGGTAATAGCTATATATTCACGGAATTGAACTCAATTACTATTTATCATTTAAAAGCCTACAATAATTAAAATGTCTACTTAAGAAATTGTGATTACTTCAACGAAGTCTATATACTTAAATCATACTCAAATATCAAATAATGATTTTTATTTTAGATTTTGAATGCAACATCAAGACCTTATGTTTTATAAAGTACAGACTTGGGCCTTTTGGAAATTTGAGGAAGTTAAAATACAATATCGATTTAAAACAAAACAAAAAAAAAAACACTCGCAATTATATGATCTACTTAGAAACTGCTATTAACCGTATGCATTTAGAAACCTTAAAGATTCACTTTGACTAAATTAATAGAGCTCTTTTTACCCAATCATAATTTACCCCATGTTTTGGCTGAACAAATTTTAGAAAAGGAGACTGGCTTATACAATCTGCCTCAGAGAAAATGTTAACTCCACTATGAAAATTCTCGAAAGCAGTGTAAGAATCTCTCAAAAAAGGAGGCAAGTGATTCAAAATACCGTGATCTATATTCCCAAAAAAATACTTAAACCTCTATCGGATAAAAATATTTCTTTACCTAATACGAGTTCGATAATTAAGGCAAGAGGTGAATTGATAGTCCTAACCGCAAGATGTTTCAGAAATACTTCATACTTTCTGCATATTAAATACTTGCGAAAATACATTCCACTTCATTGGAGTTTGTCCCATTTACAAGGAGCATAGGCTCAAATTTTTTAATAAAAAGAAACTCGGCTTTAATAAAGTTGCAAATATGATATGACATATTATACACATACTTGAAAATTTGTTTAAAATAAAGAAAATACTAATTGTAGATGAATTTGCTTGACCTCCTAAAATTACACAAATTATAATGTTATATTCATGTATTAGATCGGTATATTCATCGGTATATTTTTACAAGAAGATAAGAATAAATTTTAAAGATGATTTTAGTTAATAACTAGTATAGTCCAGCACTCGAAATTCGAGTGCAAATTCTAACTTTCCTCAATCTGTACGTTAACTTTCGCGTTGCATAACACTGTGGAACAAATTCAGGTTAGCAAAAGTTAGGTCGATTCTGAGAGTGAGGGGTGAAAATAGATGCTAAATTAAAGGAACCGTATCGCGGCGTTTGTTTATGTTAGTTCGAATTTTTTTTTTATCGACCTTCGACCTTATAACTCGTCGACTAATTGATATTTTTTCAATCTGTAAAAGCCAAATTATTGCCAGAGACCTGTGCAACAATTAAAATTTTTGTAGAATTTTTGTGGTGCTTATAAGCAAAATGTTGGAAAAATTATTTTTTTTCATGCTTTTTTAAAATATTTTCCACAAAACTAAGTCTTTTTTGCTTTCTCTTTGATCTTTAATATGCTTCTCTGCTTCTTCAATAAATTTCATTTGAAAAGAAAATGGTCTTAGTCGATAATTTGCGTTAAAAATCCCAAAACCATTAAGTAAATAGCGATTTAGATAGAAGTAATTAAAAAGGGAAGTTCCAAGAATTCGGAATTAGTAAAACCACTTTTTTGTTTTCAACCACCGCACAGGTAGCGATTTTTTTTTAATTTCGTACAAGCGAACTAACTTCAAAAATGAAGATTCAGTTAAGACTCGAATAATAATTGGCTCGGTCGTGATAAAATTCGCTATTAATTTTTTTGGAACTTATTTAATTTTGTGAGTGATTTAAGTTAAGTGCATCGGTTTCATAAAAATAACAAAAAAAACATTGCGTAGTGTATATTATATTAAAAATGTCGGAACCAAAATGTAAAATGGACCATTTTTGTAATGTTTGTGGACGTTTCATAGCAAGCGATGAAAAATGTAGCAATGCGAGTGATTTTTTTTTTTGGAAGCCTATAAACAACATTTCTCGCAAGAGTTTATCATTGACGTAAACTATGCCCCTAAAAAAGTTTGCTTTGATTGTTGTTCAACTCTTATGCAATGGAAAAGTGAATAGAAGAAGGCTATGCCTTTTGCTATACCAATGATGTGGTAAGACAACAGCGGGCATCAAGAAGAAAATTGCGATGTATCATAAAACCTTGAATAGAAGGAAAGCGAAGAATAAAACTTATGTAGCAGTGCCAAGTGTCCAATTACCATTACCGCACTCAGAATTCTTTCCAGTACCAACATACCGAAGTATTGATCTTCAAACAGATATCAGTACTGCAACTGCCGCTGCTATATCCATGGATTTCCTCTCAGAATACGACCCTGGTGAAGGTACATGCCATGAAACATCAAAGAACCCAATCCTAGTCACACAAAACCAATTGGATGGAATTGTTCCAAATTTGTGTTTGACTCAGAAAAAATCAAAACTACTGGCGTCATTTTTGAAAGGAAATAGTTTGCTGGCGAAAGGTACCAAAGTAACAGCATATCGAAAACGCCAAAAAGAGTGAGAAAAGTTCTTCAATGTGAATGATGCAAAAAATTTCGCTCATTGCAACGATATTGAAAAGTTTATGGAGACGATATGGTTAACCTATAAAAAAGATGATTGGCGTTTTTTCATCGATAGTTCACTAATCAGCTTAAAAGTTATGCTTTTGCACAAGACAAATAGAATGCCTTCTGTTCCGATTGCGTATAGCACTGACACTAGTGAAAATTTCGATAATTGTAGGAGGTTTTGTATTGTCGACCTGTGTAGTACTTTTGTGATGAATTTATAGTTTGGCTTAAGGTCTTCTAATAAATTCAAATTAAAAACAATTTGTTTATATTTTTAATTAAGTTATTTATTATTCTTTTTTCTAATATTTCGGTTGACATCGTCAACCATTATCAAGGATCTAAACAAGAAATTAACAATTTTTAAAATTACACAATAACAAGTAAAAATTAATAACAATGTTACATATTTTACGTTTAAAAAACTCAAACGTTGAGTTGAGGACTACTTTACTTTTCGGAGAGTATTTGTCAACTAATTGTTTCTGGTCGTTTGTGTTTGTTAATCGTATGCCGGTATAGACGAGCACAACAGTTCTCAATATCCGACTTATAATTGATACGTTTTTTAAAATGGACATCGATAATGTGGAGAAGTTCCAATGTAAATCTCTTCTTGTAATTATTTTCTCCTTGTAAAATTCTGACGTTATCAAAATCTGGTTTATGACCTGTGATTGTACAGTGGGCCGCGAGTGCCGTTTTTTGTTCTAATGGTTTATCAACAGCTTTGTGGTCAGATTTATGTGATGATATTCTGTTTTTAATTTTGTCTTTGTGGTACCAACATATGATTTATTACATACGTTGGCCCCGTCTCCATGACAATCCATTTTGTAAATTACGTTTGATTTATCACCATTTGGTAATTTGAGTGAATTATTATTTTCTTCTTTTTTGGTGAATTGAATATGCCTGTTGTATGTGTTTAAAATCGCGAGAGTAACATTCACCGCATCAGTTTTAACAATAGCGAAGATATCGTCAACATATTTTGTCATTATTCTAGGTTAAGTTTTCATTTTGTCCATTGCAAAATCTAGAAGTTCTTCCATAACTATGTCTGCAATGACCGGTGAAACTGGTGATCCCATAGACATACCTTTAAGTTGTTCAAATATTTTAACATCGTATTTAAAATATCTCGTGTCCTTTATACAAAAGTTGACAATTTGCATAAATAATTGTTTAGGTATTTTGTGTTTTTCCAAAATGTTCCATTTATTCTCTGTTATCTTTAGAGCTAAGTTTACAGGGATGCTGGGGAATAAGGATATTACATCAAACGATATGAGAATTTCGTTATTTTCTATCCTTGTATTATTAATTCTAGATTTGAACTGAATAGAATCCTTAGCGTTATATATAGACTCTTTCGTCAGGTTTTTTAAAACTTCTACAATATATCTACAAAGTCCATAAGAAGGCGAATTTATAGAAGAGCAAATAGGTCGAAGTGGTATTCCTTCTTTATGTATTTTCGGCAAGCCGTAAATTCTGGGAGCTATCGCAATCCTGTTTATTAATCTGTTCTTTTCTATAACGTTAATTAAACTTAAATTATATAGTTTGTCAATCAATGACAATTTAAATTTTAAACAAATTCTGGAAGTAATCAAATATAACGAACACCAGTGGCGCATTTGCTGCGACTTCAAATAGTTTCATTGATTACAGCCTTAGCAGCATCTGGCCGTCCAAAATATCCGTGTTTTTTGTGCGATTGGGATTCACGATACTGAGAAGGTATTAAAGGAAGGAACCAGTAAAAACAGCATAAGTGGAATAGTCGCATTGGACGGAAATGGCCTGAAGATAATAGGCTACACGAAAGTCTTGTTCCTGAAATGAAAATTTTGTTGCCGTTGCTCCACATTAAACTTGGCATTGCTAAAATTCAGGAAGGGGTTGTTAATGGTCCCGACATACGGAAACTAATGAGTCGTCAAGATCTTGACCAAGTTCTGACAGACTTAGAATTAAACTAATGAGTCGTCAAGATTTTGACCAAGTTGTGACAGACTTAGAATTAAATTCATGGCTCGCATTGAAAGCAGTCATTAAAGGACTTTTGGGTAAAGAACGCACAGACAACTACAGGCAATCTGTTGCAAACATATTGGCCAGCTTTCGATGAAATTGGGGTTAATATGTCGTACAAAATTCATCTCTTGCATCAGCATCTTGATCAACTCGCTCAAAAGTTGCCAACTGAATCTGATGAGCAAGGCGAACGTTATCACCAAACTGCGCTTCCATTTGAAATAAGGTAACTATAGAGTGTGCATATTTTGAATTCCTAGATTTTTCTAATATCTTTGTCAGAGTGCACAATTTAAACATGTTAACGATTGAAAACTATTTTCGTTTCAGGTACAGAGGAAAGAAATCTCCAGATGCAATACTCACTGGAAATTGTTGGTGGTATAAAAACACCTTTAAAGAAGAGGAAGACGAGGAAAAAGAGGAAGAAGGGGAAGAAAAAGATGAAATTCCAGAATATCTGTTGGACGAAATTATCGACCTTTCTGACGATGATGACGATGACCAAGATATTAGAGAGAGCAGTGATGTTGATCCACAGCCGCCTGCTAAACGGCAACTGGCCAAATCATTAATTTAATTTATTTAATTTTTTTACTTAAAACTTTTCATAACTAACATTTCAAAAATATATATTTTTCCATATTTTTATAATTTCTTTTTCAATATTTCTTCAAAACCAAAACTGAACAAAATTGGTACATAAAAAATGAGAAGTAAATTAATATTAAGCTGGAAAATGCAAGTTGTGTATTATGATTGTTTTCTTTTCAAATGAAATTTATTGAAGAACCTGAGAAGCATATTATAGATCAAACAGAAAGCAAAAAAGACTTAGTTTTGTGGAAAATATTTTCAAAAAGCATTAAAAGAAATAATTTTTCCAATATTTTGCTTCATAAGCACCACAAAAATTTTCTAAATCAATTTTTTAAAAAATTTTCATTGCTGCACAGGTCTCTAGCAATAATTTACAGATTGAAAAAATATCAATTTGTCGACGAGTTATAGCCAAAAAACCATATAAACAATATGCTGAAAATCGGCATTTGACTGCAAAGTTCGAAGGTCGATTAAAAAAAAATTCGAACTAACATAAACAAACGCCGCGATTCGGGTCTTCTAGTTTAGCCTCTATTTTCATCCCTCACTCTCAGAATCGACCTAACTTTTGCTAACCTGAATTTGTTCCACAGTGTAATGCAAAGTTGATTGTGCACGCATAACTTTCCTCAAACTTAACGAATTGTGTCAATAACCTACGTTAATTAAAACTCAAGTTATTAAGGTTTGATTGAAGGAAAATATTGCAAAAATCTTGAAAAAATTGAATGTAAATTTGGTTGCATACACATAACTTCCCTTAAACTCCGTTGAGCAGTTTAAGCAGTTAAAAGGTCAAAAGAAACAGCTTGAGTGTTCTGAGAGTGAAACGATCAGTGAATGTGTCCCATAAGAAATGTACAGGGAAGAATCGCATTTGAGTATAACTTGAATAATGTAGGAGTTGAGTAAATTTCAACGATTGATGACATATCTGTGTCTAAATGACTTTCAAAAAAAAAAAAAAAAAATGTAGGAAATCGGCCGGAAAGAACGGCCAGACGGACTGACTTTAGCTTTCATATTTTTTTTTTAATATATAAGATTGTAGATAATTTGCAATATATGATATTTAATCTATAGATCTCCGTTATATTTTTATGTTTTAAACATCATATAGTTAACCGGTAAACTCATTTTTGTGATCCCATTTTTGAGTTCAGTACTGAATCGGGTTTCATAATTAAAACACCATTGTAAAGTAGATCACATTAAGAAGTGCGCAATAATATTTTTGAAAATCAGTCCAGGCTACATACGTAATCGAATCTCATTATAATTGTACACTCCGTATTGCATTGGTAATTGCCTAAAATTTAGGTTCCTACAAAATTTCATGTTAACAATCACATTTGTATTACGAGGAAATTCAATGAATTTTATAAAAATCTAAAACATAATGAATTTTTAAAAAATCCATAATTTAGTAAATTTTCTAAAATTTCATAATTTAATGCACTTTATAAAAATGAATAATATTACAAAGTTGATTTAAAAACTAATAAATTTTTGATATTATTTCTAGCTGTCAAAGATTATAACTATCAAGGATTATTATTATAAAGTGAGTCGTATAGCTTGAGGCATTTTAAAATCGATCTTTAATGTGAACATATTTATCATATTGCCTCTGCAAAGGTCTATAACTGGAAAAGTTAAACGCAGTCGTAACAATAAATTAAATGAAGTAGTATTGAATGACTCATATCCGTATGCATTGAATCCTGTTCGCCATAAATAAAGCAAATTAAAGCAAATTAATGAGACTCTCATGAATGTTGTGTATCGTTTCCAAATTTATGATATATTCTATCCCAGATCTGGTGCAATGACTTCTTCTCATTATCATTACCCATGATCAAATATATTTTTTTATTACTTAGATTTGATTCGTGGAATATCAAGCAAATTATATCGGATGAATCTTAATATATAAAAACGTTGGTGCGTATGTTGGTACTCTAATAACTGTTGAACCACTAATGCTAGCGACTTCGTATTCATACCATATGTTCCTTTCGTTCTCCGATTTGCACAGCTTTTTCTTGTACCCGATAGGTGGCGCTGGGGTCGAGATTTTCCCAAAAAATTTATTTACGGTCCAATTTAGCTCAAATTCGCAACATATATTATGTATATAAAACTAAAGTTGCTGACAAAGTTTTTCACCTGTAGGTGGCGCTGGTGTTAAAATATTCAAGAAAACGTATATTTTTTTTCAGTCATATTCATAATATTATTAAATGCAATGTATTTAAGGATTTTCGAGGGAGTTCGTGCTTTACTTTTGCCCGACACTCGGTATTAAAATTTAGATGCAATATAAAATCCAGATGTTTTCTTCGGGCCAGCAACGTGGACCGGACTCAGCTAGTAGTTATATAAATTCTTTTATAACAATGTCCAACTACTGTCAACTGTCGGCAAAGTCTGTAGCAGAAGAAAGCGCCTTGGTAATAATAATTTATAATAATTTAGATCATCGACGTTGTAGAAGGTTTTCCTCAGAAAACTAAACAATTTTGTCCAAAATATTATTTGGACTTATTAAATAAAATACAATTTTATTTTGGTCGGTTTCACTACACTGGTTTTTTTACGTCTGCACAAAATTACTTGTTGCTAATGATAAACAAGTCTTATTTTAAATAAACAAACGGATTAGTGAAATGTAACAAACAAAGGGATTAATGGCTGTGTATATACAATGGTTGTGTACATACGGTATCCTTGTATGTAAGTTGTTAATACACAGTACATAGATTAGCATTTTAAGCAAAAAAAGTTGAGTAATTACTAAAAGAAGTTAGGGTGTTTGATATGGAAAATAAATATTAGTTTGGGGAAAGAATTCCAAACATTCTCCCCCGCCAAGAACGATTATTTTTAATATGCAATGTAATGATGAAATTCAATTTCCTTTAGGTGCTATTCTAACTTCATTTGTGGGTAGAAGACAAATCTTGGAGATTGGGCTCTTGATATATATCTTGTTACAATAAAGCATTACTACTCTGACTAAGCGATCTTTACCAGTATGCATATCTTCAACTTTTGCCAAAGGCCGTTGACCTGGGGATCTTTTATCCAGTAGTAGAAGGACAAGATCACGAACTTTCAAATTCTTTTCCACTTTATGCCACTTTAGACGTGATTGGAGATGACATACATATTCATTATGCCAGCATGCCAAGAATTGTTGCTTAAGGCGTTCAACTAGTTTCCAATGGCTTAGACGCTCAATATCTACATGAAGGGATCTTCGTCTGGAATGCAATTTGTAGGCTCTCAATTAGGAAATGTGCTGGGGTTAGAGAGTTACACTCAGCTGGATCAGTGCAGAGGGGGCACAATGGCCTAGAATTTAAGCAGCTTTTAATTTGTGCCAACAGTGTGCTGAGTTACTCGTATGTAAGAATTGGACCTTTCATGATGCGACGAAGATGATGCTTCATAGAACTCACTCCGGCTTCCCAAAGTCCTCCAAAATTGTGTGAAGCTGTAAGGATAAAATGCCACTTCGTACCTTGGTTAGCAAGTATTTCAAGAAGAAACACTTGGTAAAGAACTTGGAGTTCCTCATTGGCACCTACAAAATTGATACCACAGTCTGAGTATAAGTCAGTGCAAATACCTCTACGTGATGTAAAGCGACGGTAGGCAGCAACGAATGCATCAACGTTTGATCTTGTTACTGCTTCTAATTATATAGCCTTAGTGCACATACAAATAAATAAACATATATCTGTGGTTTTATAGAATAACCGCGTATGTCACAAATTCAAAATGTGCAGGGGAGCCAAAAAACGTTACATTTGAAATTATGGGCTCGATATAAAGTTTTTAGAACTTTTTATTTAACAGTCCTGCATATATTGACAATAAATACTTTATATAAAATTTTGAGTCAAAAATCTTCAGAGGAATAGATCCTAGAGAAGGGCGAAAAAAACAATATGTAAATTACACTAAAGTCTGTGCAGATAAAACAACTTATGTCGACAAACGTCGTTTTCTTTGAAAAAGAAAAACGTAGGTTGACATACGTCGTTAGTGCTGCAAATTAATTTAATAAACATTTAAATTACGTCGTTATTTAAAGAAAAAACTCAGAAATGGTCAACATAAAAAAAAATTTAACGCATGTAAAGAGCGTTAAAAATTAATATATTTGGCATCGTTAACTCAAAACTGATAAAAATGGACATACGCCGTTATTCCAGAAAACCACAGATATGTGCCTTGGTGGTCGCGTAAAGATGAGAGCTTGATAGTGATGGGCCCTACATAATCGAGGCCACTATGTTTAAAGCCACAGGTTGGCTGGAGGTGAACAGCAGGTAGATTCCCCTTTAGTTGTTGACAGGTTTGTGTCTGGCATCGCACTCATTTTGCCAGATCACGAGTAGAAAGTATTCAGTAATATTGCGAAATGTATGACTGCATAAGCTGAAGACTGCCATGAAGACGCTTACCATGTGTCTTTGAAAAGATAAGTAAAGAAAGCGGATTTTGTATAGTCAATAAAATAGGTTGTTTTGTGTAAAAAGAAATTTCAGCATTAGACAAATGGCCTCCAACACGTAAGATATCCATTTTGTCTGAAAGTGGTAATATCTTTCCAATTTTTCTACTATTTGGTAAAGGTTTATTTATTTTCAAATAATGAGTTTCCACACGAAATGATGTAGCTTGTGTTAGCTTGATGAGAAGGTATCTAGCATGAGTATATTCATGCGCTTTTAGAAAACCGATTTCTGATACCTTTTTTTTGTATGCAGCAATTTAGATTGTTGTAAAATCGTAGAATGTATGATGACAAATGTGAGAAGTTTTGAATAACATCTGGATACTGTGCTTTAGGTGATTTTAATTCAGCAGAATGGGTTACAACGTTATTTTCATCGAGTTGAGGTAAAAATTCATTTTGAGGAGCAGGCCATGAATTAGATTCAATATTATGCCATGGAGGATCATTTAACCAAAGTGTATGATTAATAAGTTCTTCAGGTTGTAAGCCGCAAGATGCACATTCTGCTGGATTTTCACGAGATGGGACGTATTTCCAGTCCGCTATATTCGAGAGGCGCTGTATAATTGCCACTCTCTTAGCGTCGTAGACTGCTAACCTTGTTCAATAATTATTTATTCACGCAAGATAATAATTATCAATTCATTGTCCGTCCAGAAAATAATTCGGCCTATGTTGAGTTCAGTGTTGGGGTAATAGTGTCGACGAGTTTTGCCAGATTAGATTATATAATGGCATTTTTATACAACTTGTTACCTGCAGATATGCAAAACTTCGTATCGGAAGCTATATTTATATACCATACTTTGCACAAACGTATAAAAAACATATGTGAGAAAAATATGTACAATGCTTTACTTTGATAGATGCAAGTGAAGATCGTGGACCAAGAAATCTCCTACAGGGTTTATTCTTGTAATTCTTGTTAATGGGTGTAAAAAACACAAGCAAACCAAATCTGACCAAGATATACATAATAATTTGGGGTTTATGGCAATTTAAGCCGACCTCATAGGTGAGGTCTGAACATGCAGACACAACTTTCACAGCGTTCACAACTTGCACAAGGTTTACATGTGATTCTGAATTATTCGATCAAATATTTTTGGCAATTACAAACAGCAGCAAAAGGTCAAAGGTATAATTAACTTAAATTCAAAATTTTATATTTGAATAAAATAAACATATTTATTTTCTATAAAAATAATAAATCTTTTTGCGATCCTTATCACTTTAATGATTGAGTTTAATATATTCCAAGATCAAATATTTTTACTTTAAATAAAGCAAAAAATATTCTCACATTTGTTTCAAAAATTGATCTATATTCTGCGTGACAGCTGTTTCGGGAGGAGTCACCAACCCTAAACATTTATTTCTATATGTGCATTTTTCCGATTTTTAAGGCACTGGGATGCACTATTTCGGGTAGGTTTGTTCCGCTTTTTTCTAGGATTAAATATCTACAACTATGTTTCAGACACAAAAGATATATTCCTGTTATTTAGCAAAAAAGGTGAAAATGAGAAAAAATGGGGGAAAATGGGCTTTTTTCCGATTTTTAAGACACTGCATGCACTTTTTTCGGGTAGATTTGTTCCGCTTTTTTTTCCCCGATTCAATATCTACAACTTTGTTTCAGACGCAAAAGAGATGTTCCGTACGGTTACAGAATTATAACCATGTTAAATATGCAAAAAGTGATAAAAATCCACCTTGAGCAAAAAATTCGTATGGCCATTAAATTATAATGGCAGCCAAGTTGACAAAACGAATGATGCATAAATTCTTATTTTTGGGGCAACTTTCAAGTGCATTTGTCAGAGTTGAGTCCCAGAATCATGTGTTGTACTATGTAAAATTTAAATTTTACTATGAATATTTAAACTATTTTTTTTTTTATTTTATCATATTACAAATCACAGGGAAGATGTGTAAACTTCTACACCTTTTCCAATTATATTTCAGAAAGTATCAAATTTATTTCAGAAAACATCAAATGTATTTCAGAATTTATCAAACGTATTTCAGAAAATATCAATTGAATTTCAGAAAATATCTATTGAAAATCAGAATTAAAAAGTAGTTACCCTACAATACCGAAGAGTTATTATTTTTTCTATTAGTGATTTGGAGTCGCAGAAAATGTTTAGCAATATTTGGACTTATTTGTTATGCACTTTTAATCGAAAGAAGATGAGGACTTCATTTGTTAATCAGCTACAATATAAACTCTAGGATAGAATTTTGACGAATTTTGAAGTCATTATTTTGAAAAAAACATGTCTGTATCGCCAACTAAAATACAAAACATCGTAACTAACAAAAAGTTCAAAATTGACTTTTTGTATTGTAGTTACGGCCTTTTACTTAAAAACTACTTTTTTACCATAAATTTTTTTTTTTTCATAAAAAAATCCATCTTTGTTTTTCAGCTTTATACTAAAATCTGGACTAAGTTTAAAGTGGTTTTTGTTTTATGATGTTTTATGCTTCTCCTGTAAAAAAATAAAAATATTAGTTACGGCCTTTTGCATTTTAGGTGGCGATATGTAGTTTTGAAGAGATATCACAAACCCAGTGTGCGTTTCTTAAAAAAATATGTTTTTATATAGCGTTCTGACTATTTTTCTGAGACTCAAATGATATTTTCTGAAATTCAGTGCTTATTTTCTGAAATAAATTTAATTATTTTTGAAATGCATTTGATGTTTTCTGATATTTTCTGAAATACATTTGATAATTTCAGAAATACATTTAATGTTTTCTGAAATACATAATATAATTGCTGAAATACATTTGATGTTTCCTGAAATACATTTAAAATTTTCTAAAATACATTTGATGGTGTCTGAAATACATTTGATATTTTCTGAAATTCAATTGATATTTTCTGAAATTCAATTGATATTTTCTGAAATACAAATGATACTTTCTGAAAATCAATTGATGCTTTCTAAAATATAATTGATTAATACTGAAAATCAGTCGATGTTTTCTGAAGTTAAATTGATTCTTTCTGAAACATAATTGTTATTTTCCTAAAATCAATTGATGTTTTCTGAAACACAATTGATACTTTCTGAGATTCAATTGATGTTTTCTGAAATACAGTTGATATCTTCTGAAATACAATTTATATTTTCTGAAAATCAATTAATGTTTTCTGAAACAAATTGATACTTTCTAAAATTCAATTGATGTTTTCTGAAATACAATTGATAATTTCTGAAACTCAATTGATGTTTTCTGAAAGAAAATTGGAAATGGTGTATTAATTTAAAAAACACCCAAGTTTATTTTTGACTTCTTCAAAGTTTTCCTAATATATATACAATTGAATATTATAAATTAACGAAAAAGATTTGTGATTTTGCTAAACAGACAGAGAACTCGGCGGTTCTGCTTACTAAAAAAGTTCTTTCAATAGCAAATATATGGGGGGTTTCATGTCAAGTGCACCAACTTTTGAAACCGATGCCTTCCGATCGGGATGAAATTTGCACCAAGCTTAGTCCTATTGGATAGTAGCTTAGACACAATTTTTCAACAAGATCGGTCCAGATCTCTCTGAGTTAGAGGGGCTAAAATTTGACATTTTGGCCAAACTGGTGTTTTTTCTCACCCATGTAACTTATTACCTATTGTTCTTAGAAAATTTTCTCCCAAATAGTTTAGATAGCTATTTCTTTAATATTTCGGAAAAAAATACTTAAAAAAAAAATAATTTTTAGACTTTTTTTTGCTAAATTAAAGCATTTTTTGCCTTTTTTTTCAAAAAGTGCACTTTTTTTTTTTTTCATAAGAAAGCTTAGGATTTTTCCTTTAAGAGCCTTTTGGTCGCTTAGTGGAATGGGAGTGGGATATCTATCAAAATAAATGTTTTGTAACTCAAGACAACGGTTTTTCAATTTTTCACAATTGCACTATTTTGAATTTTTTCCTATTTGTGTGTAAAACCTTACAAATAAAACTTACACGGAGAAATTAGACAAATTAACCTTTCCGAAGGTATGTAACATACCCTCATAACATAACAGAAGAGAATGGTTATCTGTAACCTGAAAGAGTTATTTGCAACATTTCAATCTGAACACGATGATATTAGAATTGGCTTCACGAAATTAACCCAAATGAGGCCAAAACATTGCGTTTTTGCAGAAAGCAGCGGAACTCACACAGTATGCGTTTGCATTCACCATGAAAATGTTAAACTGATGTTGAAGGAAATCAACTTAAAGTGTTTAACAGATGATTCGGCAGAAGATTTACACGATTACCGCGATTACCTTAAATTGACTATGTGTCCTAATGCAACAACTTCTTGCCACTTAGGTGAATGTACCAATTACCCGAAAACCACATTCATCAAAGAAAATTTAATGAACTCTTTAGATCGAGAATATATAGAGGAGGTCAAATTTGATTCTTGGATTCAGACTGACAGATGCACATTGAAAACAATCATTTTAAATGTGGATGATTTTGTGGAAGAAATGTGTACAGGATTGCTAAACTTGAGAACCCATGACTTTTTAGTCAAAGAGCAATGGTCATTCTTCAAGGATTTGAAGATACATTTGAAGTCTGGTGAATTCGTTATTTCATATGATTTCGCAGAAAACTATAAATATGTTCTTCAGGATGCCATACAAGCATTCCCTTCAATAACGACCAAGCAACTATATTCACAGTAGTTATTTACTACATGAAAGATGAAAAACTGGAACACAAAAGTATTGCAATCATATCTGATGATTTAAAAGATGATACCGTTGCAGTTTATGAGTACCAGGAGAGAACACTAAAATTTCTAAAATTAAAATTTACAGTAATGAAGGTATACTACGTTTCGGACGGAGCTAGTCAACATTTTAAAAACAAAAGTAGCTTGGCAAATCTTATGGCCCATGAAAAAGATTTTGGAATGCCAGCTGAGTGGCTTTTTCATCCTACTGCTCATGGTAAAGGAGCATGTGATGGTATTGGAGCAAACCTTAAAAGAAATGCAGCGAAATATAGCCTCCAGTGCTCTCATCAAGATCGCATCTTAGATGCGACTGCTTTATTCCATTGGACAAAGAATTATTGTAGAGAAACTAAAATAGTTTTTAGTAACAAAGAGGATCATCAGGAAACATTGAAAACACTGAAGAGCAGATTCGATGCTGCGGTAACAATCGATGGCACCGCTCAATACCATACTTTTATACCGCTAGTCGATAGAAGACTCAAGTTGAAAAAGTTTTCTGCCTTTATTCAATACGATTTTTTCCAAAGACAACAAATAAACCAGCAGCGAAATCAACAGCTGAACCTAGTAACGCCAAGAAAGGATTGACAAAAAAAACGCAGTAAATAAAGGCGACAAAAAAGCTGGATGAAAGACTGGGTATTTAAAAATTTACAAGACTTAAATACTTCATCAGCTACAATAAATTAAGTAAAAAAATAATTATGATATAAATGGATGTAATGCAATTAAGGTTAAATTTTAATAAATTATTTATCTTTTTATTTTTAATATTATTATTATTATACATTAATTTAATTATTATTAAAAATAAATAAAAATAATAATTTTTCAACATTTCTATAGAAAAAAGCGATTTTTTCCTGAGGTTAACATATTCTGGGTATTACAGTATCGAGGGTATAAAATTTTAATTAGGTATGTTACATACCTTCGGAAAGGTTAATTTGTCTAGTTTCTCAGTATAAGTTTTATTTGTAAGGTTTGACACACAAATAGGAAAAAACTCAAAATAGTGCATTTGTGAAAAATTGAAAAACCGTTGTCTTGAGTTACAAAATATTTATTTTGATAGATATCCCACTCCCATCCCACTAAGTAATCAAAAAGCTCTTAAAGGAAAAATCCTAAGCTTTCTTATGAAAAAAAAAAATGCCCTTTTTGAAACAAAAGGCAAAAAATGCTTTAATTTAGCAAAAAAAAAGTCTAAAATTTTTTTTTTTTTTAAGTATTTTTTTTCCGAAATATTGAAGAAATATCTAAACTATTTGGGAAAAAATTTTCTAAGAAGTTACATGGATGAGAAAAAACACCTGTTTTGCCAAAATGTCAAATTTGATTCCCTCTAACTCAGAGAGATCTGGACCGATCTTGTTGAAGAATTGTGTCTGAACTACTATCCAATAGGACTAACCTTGGTGCATCGGTTTCAAAAGTTGGTGCACTTGACATGAAATCCCCCATATACTTAAAATAAAAAAAGCAACAACTCTCTAAAGGTGCGTTCAGACTACGCAAATATTTGACCAAAAAAACGTAACCCCTAAATAATGTATAATTTTCCTTGTATAATTTTCATTAAGTTGTACAATATATGATATAGAATATAGTTAAATATATTAAATATTACTAATGTAATAAAACATAACTTAATTTTGTCTTTTATATATCATGTAAGATTGAATAAAACTTTCATAAAATTAGGGGTTACGTTTATTTGGTCAAATATTTGCGTAGTCTGAACGCACCTTAAGTTTGTGAACATGTTAAACTCACAACACACCTAGCGGTCAATAGCTTGAATATTTAAAATTAAAAAAAAGACTTGTGATTTTGCTAAACAGACAGCGAACTTGGCGGTTCTGCTTACTAAATACACCAATACACTTACATATACCGCACACCGATTTTTCCTTACGCTGTTTTTGCGATTGTATTGTGAAATGGGATTTTACCCCCACCTGAGCACATAGATGTTTACACATCAATAAATATAAGAACGGGATGATATCTGAAAATATGGACCAAATGTACTAAAACTTAGTTTAAATTTTTTACTTCTTAATATTGTTTCCTTATAAATGGGTTTAAAATTTTCAATGGATAACATTTTTCCAAAAATATAGTAAAGAGAAGAATCTTGACAAGTATACAAATTTTTTTTGTATTATATCAAGACAAAGGAATGTCAGTAACGTTTTTAAAAACTACATCAGACTGTATTATAAATAAGAAATGCAAACCGAGAATTTCCATTTAGGGATTCATTGCACGCCGCAGCAATTTTTGTGCGAAAACTCCCGATATGCTAACTTCTATAAGTAGCTTTTGCTAGAAATAACTGATAACTTTGTAAATTATATTTTTCTTCAGTAGTATATTAAAAAAAAAAAACGAAAAACTAGTACAAAATTCCTACATTAGGCCTTTTAGTAGAGGCCACACATATTCGGAAGTACGTATATTTAGGACATCTTCTATAACTTAAACTTATGAGTGTAACTTAATCATTATTTTGGAGGCTGTAATTAACAAGTTGAAATTTTGTTAATAAAAAAGTGTATAAACTCATACACGCAGCAACGTAAAATTCTGAGTAAAACATGTAAGATTTAATTATAGTGCAGTTTTTAAGAGCCAACTTGCAAATACATTAGCATGTCCCATAGTGAGCCTTTTTGAAATTGTTGTGCAAAAATAGGCCAGCGGCGTTGTGTACTGATAAGCTGAATGCGATAAAACTGTATATTTTTTGAACTTTAGATCCATTTTTAAAAATCTTAAGATTAACAATGAGAGTTTTATAAATATTTTTCCTTAGTAAGCTCTATATAAAGAAACTTTTGAGCCAGATTTTTATGGAATATTTTAACCTTTTTTCGACCAAGTGGACTCCTATCACGGACTAGAAAAGTTGAGCTCATAAACACTTATAGTTTGGGCGGTATTATAGAAAAATCTTATCGAAGGGACACGCTACTGCACATATGTACTTAAAAAATAAAACGTTTAACTAAGAATATGAATTTGTATAATCCAAATGAAGGATAAACATAAGATGTTCTATTTATTTATATCATGAATCAACGTTAATTAACAGATCTTTTGCAAACATGTTTAACTTGCCTAATTGGAAGTTAAAAATACTGTATAAAACAAATTTAATTTTTTTTTTTTTTGCTAAAGACCAAACTTTTTATAAAATCTCAGCAATTTGCTAGAAATAATTACACCGAATAAGATTACTTACGCTATAACGAAATGTTTGTTAATCTAATATATTGTTTTCAAAGAATAGTCATTTATATGGTTTATTAAGTAACATTTTATCAAAATCATATATAAGAAATACTGTTTATATTGTTGTCGAAGCCATGATGTCTAGACAGAAAGTACAGTGAGCCTAAGTAGTAATTGTAGGAGAAACAATTAGCAAAGTCAGTTTTCAAATAAACAAGAAATTTTTGATAAAAAGCAGCTAAAAACATGTAACATATATCTTGGCCATCCCATTCAACTATTTTACAAGCATCGACTAACAGTCGGAACGATGATCGGATGTCGGTCACTTAACTTAGACGAGATTTCGAGATGGCCGGCGTTATAAAGTTATATTGTTAATAGAAGCACTTGGCACAGATTCATAATATTGCCCTATATTATGTAAGTTATAAATATCAGAATAAACTTTCTTTTAGAAAAGTTTAAAACTAACATTCTGCAGATATAATAAAAATGCGTTTGGATTTTTCATACAAATTTCCAAGAAATATTATTAATTTATGTTATTTATTTGAAAATTTTGAAAGAGAAATTATTTTAAAATAATTTCATACTTCTTTTGAATGTGCCCACGGTCAAATGTTATTAAAGTATAAGGTGAAGGTCAAATATCATTTAACCAGCAGGCATATACATGTCATATGCTTGGTATACTTTAATTTGGCTGAAGAAAATAATACCAAAGAAAAGTATAAAAGCACAGTGAACAGTAATGAATCATAGAACGAGGACTGTATATGGATATAATTAAATTTTCAATTTAATTTAATTTTTGGCTTGATACTTAAGAGAATGTTTTCCTAAAATCTCCATCCTCTCTGAACTGTAGAATTCACCCAATAATTTAAAATGCCAATAACATTCATTGCAAACCAAATTTTGATAAATTTAGTAGCCGAATGTCATACTATTAACGTTCAGTTGTCTCAGCGGTAAATAATCTATACTCATAATCTACACTATTATTATTTTTTTTAATATAATAAACAGGCAATGTGTGTTTGTTTGTTTCTTTTTTTATGGGAGGTAATCTCCGTAACTACTCATATACATTTATATATATACATATACATTTTTTTATATATTTGGTGGGCGTGGCACCTCCCATACAAAGAAATAATTCAATGATGTATTGAGTACTATGATAGAGACAGCTTTGCAAAGTGGTCTGAAATCATGTATTATAAATGTGAGTTGTCGGACAAAATAGGACTGTATCGTACCACGGCATGGCACATTCCATACAAAGTAAATATAAAATGTCATATATCTGGACTACTGTAATACCGATATATGTGATAAGTAGAACAAAAAGGGGCGTGATCGGAGCAGTGGGCGTGGCACCGCTCATAAAAAGTAAATATATAAGACGGAATTGCCAATTCAAAAGTCGCCAAAACCAGAAATCTTCATTTGGAAAATCCACATTTTTCTCATGGGCAGCTATATGTAGATTACTCCAGAGTAGGAACCATGAAAAATTTGCTATATTTTGCATCTAATGAAAAAATAACAAGTAAGAAAATTATAGTCGGTCTAGAAAAATTAAATTATTATTATCTCTTAGGCCCAACTAATTGGATATAGAAAGTAAGCTTAAACTAAATTTGAGTGGCATATTTATTAATTTTTTTGGCTGCAGATATGAAAAAGTTCATATCGGATGCTATGTCTATATGGGGACTAGGTCCAAAAATGGACCGATCCTGACCATGGTTGGTACAGTCTCTTGTATTTTGGAAAAATATTTACAAACAAAATTTGAGAAGAATCAGTGCAATATTTTTGTTTTTTGGTAGATTTAAGTGAAGATCGGGAAGCAGTTCTATATGGGGCTTCGGATTTAAAAAAGGGCATAGCACTACTCACCAATTAAACAAAATTAAAAATCAAATAATCAGCAATAATACTCACCAAATAAACAGAATTAAAAATCAAATAATCAGTAATAAAAACAATAAACGTTCTACGGGTCTAATATTGTTGGATATCGAAAAAGCGTTTGACACCGTATGGCATAATGGCCTAGTATTTAAACTTCTTGATGCAAATATACCAAAATATTTATGCAAATTTATTTCAGATTTCATTCACGGCAGAAGCTTTAAAGTTGCGATTAATAATGAAACATCAGCTCCAAAAACCATTACCACAGGGTTACCTCAAGGATCAGTCTTGTCGCCATTGCTTTCCTCGATATATACAACCGTTTTCAAAGTCCCGAAATATATGAAAATTGCTTACTACGCAGATTATACTGCGTTAATGTCTGCAAACAAACTTACAAGTGCACTCCTGAAGAAAATGGAAATGGGACTTGTAAATTGCAGTAAATATTTTCACAAATGGAAAATCAAAATTAATGATTTAAAAATCATTAAAAAATAAAATAACAAGTAAGAAAATTATAGTCGGTCTAGACCGACTATACGATACCCTATACCATGCCCTATCACTTAGGCCCAACTAACTGGACATAGAAAATAAGCAAAAACCAAATTTGAGTCTGATTTTTATTAATTTTTTTGGCTGAAGATATGAAAAAGTTCAAATCGGATGCTATATCTATATGGGGACTAGATCCAAAAATGGACCGATCCTGATTATGTTTACTAAAGTCTCTTGTATTTTGCAAAAATATATACAAACAAAATATGAGAAGAATCAGTACAATATTTTTGTTTTTTAATAGATTTAAGTGAAGATCAGGAAGCAGCTCTATATGGGGCCTATGACTAAGAGTTGTCCAATAGGGATCATTTTTGGACTACTCATTAATGGATGTAATCAACGCATACAAACCCAATTTGAGTAAGATCTATATGACAATTTGGATCTAATGGCAATTTATGTCGATTTCAGAGGGGTAATTTGTATGGGGGCTAGGTCTGAACATGGACCGATTCTCACCAATTTCAGCAGCGTTCATCCCATGGCCAATAGAAGCTTATATGTCAAATTTCATCAAAATATATTCATAGTTGCGACCTGCAGTTTGATTACAAGGTTTACATGGACACACAGACGGACGGACGGACGGACATTGTTAAATCAACTCAAGAAGTGATTCTGATTCGATCGGTATAATTAAAGATGGGTCTAGGTCAAATATTTTTGGTTGTTACAAACAGCAGCACAAAGTCATTATACCCAAACCACATAGTGGTATAGGGTATAAAAACTATTTAATGTCTTTAGATCCTATATATTATTTGTTGAAATATCTATGTAAAGATAAGATCTCATATGTAAATATAAAATTTGTTAAAATATGTAAATAAAGGAAGAATATATAATTGAAATTGAAATTATATATGGGGCTTATGACTAAGAGTTGTCCCATAGGGTTCGTTTTTGGACTACTCATTAATGGATGTAATAAACTTATACAAACCCAATTTGACTAGGATCTATACGACAATTTGGATCTAATGGCAATTTATGTCGATTTCAAAGGGGTGATTTGTAAGGGGGCTAGGTCTGAGCATAGACCGATTCTCACCAATTTCAACAGCGTTCATCCCATGGCCGATGAAAGTTTATGTACCAAATTTCATCAAAATATATTCATATTTGCGACCTGTAGTTTGATTACAAAGCTTACATGGACACAGACAGACGGACGGACGGACATTGTTAAATCGACTCAAAAAGTGATTCTGATTCGATCGGTATAATAAAAGATGGGTCTAGGTCAAATATTTTTGGTAGTTACAAACAGCAGCACAAACCACATAGTGTTATATGGTATAAACATACAAATCAATAAGTATCGGAAAGTCGGAGCGCAAGGCAAGCTAGTCCAACATAAAATATAAAATAAAAAGTATTTGTGCTGCTTTTTTTAGCTACCAAATATGAATATATTTTAATAAAATTAAGAATATAAGCTTTTATTGACAACAGCATGAACGTTATTGAAATTGGTGAAATTTGGTCTATGTCCAGACCTAGTCGCCATATACATGACCCCTATGAAGTCGACTTAAATTGCCATAAGATAAAAATTTTCATAAAGATATCCTTCAAATTGGGTTATGTTGTTTAATACATTCATTTAACAGTTGTCCAAAAATAAACCCCATATGGCAATTCTTTGGCATAGCCCCCATATAGAGCTGTTAATTTTTCGACCTAGTCCCCATATAGATATAGCATCCGATATGAACTTTTTCATTTCTGCAGCCAAAAAAAATTAATAACAGTTTGGTTTAACCTTATTTTCTATATCCACTTAGTTGGACTGAAGAGATCGGGTCTCTAACCAGGCCGTAACAAACACGCTGGTGCTCGGCTTTTTATATGTATACAGCCGAACGAAAACAATACTCACCAAAGAGTAAAAGTAAACAACAACTTCATTCAGTCTTATGAAAGCTTTTGAACAAAGCAGGTCTATGTCGCACTGCCTTTTGAAATTCTTATATATATTTTTTTAATAGGTACACAGAGAATATTTGTTTAAAAAAACAAAAATTTTGAGAAATTTTCGAAGACTTGATAAACTAAATTACGCAAAGTAGTTGAATCTGCTATAAATTGAAAATTTTACATCATTACACCATTTGACAACATTATAGCTGTCTTTTATGCACTTTTATACCCTATACCACTATGTGGTTTGGGTATAATGACTTTGTGCTGCTGTTTGTAACAACCAAAAATATTTGACCTACACCCATCTTTAATTATACCGATCGAATCAGAATCACTATCTGATTCGATTTAACGATGTCCGTCCATCCGTCCGTCCGTCTGTGTGTCCATGTAAAGCTTGTAATCAAACTGCAGGTCGCAAATATGATTATATTCTGATGAAATTTGGCACTTTACCTTTTATCGGCCATGGGATGAACGCCATTGAAATTGGTGAGAATCGGTTCACGTTTAGACCTAGCCCCCATACAAATGACCCCTATGAAATCAACATATATTGCCATAAGATCCAAATTATTATACAAATCTTAGTCAAATTGGGTTTGTATGTATATATTACATCCATTAATCAGTACTCCAAAAATGATCCCTATTGGACAACTCTTAGTCATAGGCCCCATATAGAGCTGCTTCCCGATCTTCACTTAAATATATCAAAAAACAAAAATATAGCACTGATTCTTCTCAAATTTTGTTTGTATATATTTTTTCAAAATACAAGAGATTTTACCAAACATGATCAGGATAGGTCCATTTTTGGGCCTAGTCCCCATATAGATATGAACTTTTTCATATCTGCAGCCGAAAAAATTAATAAAAATCCCACTCAAATTTGGTCTATGCTTATTTTCTATATCCAGTTAGTTGGGCCTGAGAGATAGGGTCTCTAAGCGCATGGTATAGGGTATCGTATAGTCGGTCTAGACCGACTGTAATTTTCTTACTTGTTTTTTTTTTTTTTAATTTTAAAAAATATCCAGTTACTGCAGGCAGGTAAGTTTTTTCAGTTTTTGGTAACATACCACTTATTAACATTTGAAATTTATCTTTTTAAATTTTGCTATTTTTGTTTTTTGTTTTTGTTTTTTAAAGAATTGATTTACTTATTATTACTTGTTTGATTTAATATACTTCAAACTTATGGATAAAAGAGAATGTTCTTCACATTTTTTTTTTTTACATTTTCAGAATTTAAGATTTAAAATTTTAAAACACCAAAATATATTTAAAATTTTACCATATTCTTCGTGAACTCAACTATTTTCCCTTTTAGTCAGAGTTTTAGTTCATAAACACATTCATACAAAATCTACACAAACCCATTTAATATCGGCAGTGATTTCGATCAGTGTAGTACAACTAACACATGCTCATAAACACTATTACTAACTCAATTCTCTCGACGGCCACCACTGCTCTAAACCATGGTATAAGGTATCGTACAGTCGGTCTAGACCGACCATAATTTTCTTACTTGTTTTGCGAATTAGCTTTCTACTGACACATTCGGAACAATAATTTTAAAAATTTTCTAACAATTCGATTGGATAATATCTTAATATCTCGTCTGTGTGTAAACATTTCTTTCAGCTTTAACTTCATCGTTTGCCCAATCTATCGAACAAGGTAGAGGCAGTGGAATATTAAACCCATATTTAAATGACTAAAATTTTTACCCCTGAGTTAACCTCATAAAGGAGTAAGTACCTTTTGTTTAGCAATACAATTACAATAACTATAAATAAAGGCTTTCAAAAAAAAAAAAAAAAACAGGTCATAATACTGTTGATCGATAAAAACATCCTCTGTTCTTAAGCATTTATTTTATTATGAAAAGTTTCTACATTGTCTTATTCTATAGTTGGAATTACTTTTCGTCCACAGCGATGAATCGGCGGCAACAGTCCTTTGATTATTTTATTTATAAAATTTTATTGTAATATTACAAAACAAGAGTAAAATAACTTACAGTATTAGACAATAATAGAATTTAAATTAAATTACAAGAAGGATGTATTTTCAATTTAGTTTTAATTAATTTATAATTTAAATTAAAGAGGAAGATAAAACAAAGAGCAAATTTAACACAAAACATTTAAAAATCAAACTTTACAGCATTACAGATTAAAAAGCAAACCTAACTAAAGAATAGTTGGAGAAAATTTGTGCCACGTAGATATATGAAAAACTGTATTAACTAGAACAATTAACATGGTCCAGCCACGTAGATAATCCTATGCATCGCAGTAAGACTTCTGTTTTTGGACGCCAAGCGTACAGTATACAGTTTATACATATAAATAAATTGATATAAAGCGTATTTTTTTAGCACTTCGCAATTTTAAGTTGGTAGCACTGCTTTATTTGACAACCGATTTAACAGCTGGTGACTGCCTTTGGTTAAGTTTGGTTTATTCATGTAATAATGGGTAGTTCTGAAAGAGAGCAGCACTTGCATTTATTTTTAATTTCTCAGGGCTGTGGAGTTATCAGATAAATGTTCCAACGCCGACTCTGGCTTCATTCACTGAAATTTTTAGATACAGCTTCAACTCCGACTGCGACTCCGACTTCTACTCCTGCTCCAAATCTCACTCCGATGCTAAATATATATCGACATATTTATAAAAACAGTGATAATTATGTTTTGGCTAACTGATGCCAGTGGATCTATGTACGTAAAATTTACTTTTTTGAAAATATAAGTGACTTTGTCAAATATGGTCAGGATTGGTCAATTTTTCGACCTAGTCCCCAAATAAATAAAGCACCCGATATGAACTTTTCATATCTGCAGCCAAAAAATTAATAACAATGCCACTCAAATTTAGTTTATGCTTATTTTCTATATCCACTTTGTTAGGCCGAAGAGATAGAGTCTCTAGGCCATGGTATGTATGGGGTATCATTTTTTCTTACTTGCTTTTTATTACAATTAATTTATACAACCTATAACTATAAATTCCTAAGCTGGAATCACTATCTGGATAAATTTTATTTCGATAATGGAGAAGATAACTAAGGAGACACTAAATTGGGTGCTCTTGTTTCTTCCCGAGCATTTCATGATAACAAACCATTCAAAATTTACATTACTTTTTTAGCTTACATAAATTTTCCTTATTATATGTATGGATCAAATTATTGGTTTTCGATTCCCCTTTTTTCAATAACGGGGGGGCAAATCATCGCACTCGATATTGAGTTAACCCAATCGAAATTCCATATTCTTGTTTATTATTTAAATAAGACGGACAATCGTCAGACCTCGTTTCACTTCTACTATTAAGTATGGACCATCACTCGTTAGCTGTGACAGAGTAAAATTACTCTTAGTATTTTATTTTCGAAAATAAAAAAATAACTTTGGACGAAAAATGTCGATAACGAATGCGACGGTTCCAGACGACCCCGTACAATATGTGTAAATTAATAGTATATTTGTACATATTTTGGGCTACCTTCAGCATTTATCTTCCACGAACACAAAATTGTGTCCCTCTCCTGCCGATATTTATGTACAAACTAAAACATGTTAAGTAGACATACGAGCTCAATTTATTTTGTCAAGTCACGCGAAAACCCTGCTAAAAATATTATGCGTTGATCATGCTAAGTAGACATAGAAAACACGACATAAGGAAACTTCTGTGTTAAGTCTACTTAGAAGTTCATTAAATTTAAAAAGTTCTAAATCAAAAAATCCTAAGTTCACTTTCACCATTTTGGAATTGAAGTTTTTTCAACAATCAGTTGTATGCTAAGTATTTTTGATGTGTAAACATCTATACGCGGAGTAAATTTTTATTTCACAATACAGTCACAAAATCAGCATAGTATGTGAGCCGGAAGACAAAATC
Source organism: Cordilura impudica (assembly GCA_963682025.1). NCBI lineage: Eukaryota > Metazoa > Arthropoda > Insecta > Diptera > Scathophagidae > Cordilura > Cordilura impudica. The sequence goes on along the minus strand of OY821518.1, from coordinate 59,828,634 downwards.
GGTGTGACTTATGACTGTATTTTTCGCTGCTGAAAAATAAAAAACGGAAAATTAAAATTGAAAAATAAAAAATGAAAAATGAAATAGAAAAAACGAAAAATAAAAAATTAAAAATTGCAAGTTAAAAATTAAAAATAAAAATATTAAAAATTAAAAATAGAAAGAAGAAATGAAAAATAAAAAAATATAATATGAAAAACAGGAAATGAAATATGAAAAATAAAAAATAAAAAATTAAAATTGAAAAGTGAAAAATTAAAAATAAGAAATGAAATATGAATGAAAAATTAAAGATAATAAATGAAAAATGAAAAATGCAAAATAAAAAATAAAAAATGAAAAACAAAAATGAAATCTGGAAAATGAAAAAATGAAAAAATTATAAATAAAAAATAAAAAATTAAAAATGAAAAAAGGAAAGTTAAAACTAAAAAATTAAAAATGAAAAATAAAAAATTAAAAACAAAAATACAAACTGGAAAATGAAAAAATTATAAATAAAAAATTAAAAATTAAAAATTAAAAATAAAATGTGAAAAATAAAAAATGAAAAACCAAAAACGAAAAATGAAAAACAAAAATGAAAACTGGAAAATGAAAATATTAGAAATAAAAATTTAAAAATGAATAATGAAAAATGAAAAATAAAAATGAAAAATAAAAATAAAAAATTAAAACTGAAAAGTGAAAAATGAAAAATAAAAAATGAAATATGTAAAATAAAAAATAAAAAAATGAAAAACAAAAACGAAAACTGAAAATGAAAAAATTATAAATAAAAAAAAAAAATGAAAAAAGGAAAGTTAAAACTAAAAAATGAAAAATGGAAAATAAAAAATGAAAAATAAAAATTGAAAAAACAAAAATTAAAAAAGAAAAATGAAAAATGAATAAAATGAATAATGAATAATGAAAAATGAAAAATGAAAAGTAAAAAATGAAAAATAAAATTGAAAAAGAAAAAGAAAAAAATTAAATATTAAAAATGAAAAACGAAAAATGAAAAATGAAAAATAAACAAGTAAGAAAATTATAGTCGGTCTAGACCGACTATACGATACCCTATACCATGCGTTTAGAAACCCTATCTCTTAGGCCCAACTAACTGGACATTGAAAATAAGCAAAAACCAAATTTGAGTGGGATTTTTATTAATTTTTTTGGCTGCAGATTTGAAAAAGTTCATATCGGATGCTATATCTATAAAGGGACTAGGTCCAAAAATGGACCGATCCTGATCATGTTTGGTAAAGTCTCTTGTATTTTGCAAAAATATGTACAAACAAAATTTGAGAAGAATCAGTGCAATATTTTTGTTTTTAATAGATTTAAGTGAAGATCGGGAAGCAGCTCTATATGGGGTCAAAGGGATCATTTTTGGACTACTCATTAGTGGATGTAATGAACGCATACAAACCCAATTTGAGTAAGATCTATATGACAATTTGGATCTTATGGCAATTTATGTCGATTTCATACGGGTAATTTGAATGGGGGCTAGGTCTGAACATGGACCGATTCTCACCAATTTCAACAGCGTTCATTCCATGGCGGATAAAAGCTTATATACCAAATTTCATCGAAATATATTCATATTTGCGACCTGCAGTTTGATTACAAGCTTTACACGGACACACAGACGGACGGACGGACGGACATTGTTAAATCAACTCAGAAAGTGATTCTGATTCGATCGGTATAATTAAAGATGGGTCTAGGTCAAATATTTTTGGTTGTTACAAACAGCAGCACAAAGTCATTATACCCAAACCACATAGTGGTATAGGGTATAAAAACGAAAAACTAAAAATTAACCGGTTGATATAATAAATAATAATTAATATTTGTCATTTATTGTTCGGTTTAAGATCATATATATATTTTTCTAATGAAAGAAAGATAATAGTTTTTGTAATGTAAGAGAAATATTGGGAAAAAAAATTGAAGACAGCGCTAGATGGAATAGCTACTTTCGAACAAAGCGACTTGTTCATCTTCAGCATCCTTCTGCCTATTACTTCAGCTCATGCTTAATCAACTATTTAACTCAACATTTGAAAGAAAAGAACATGAGAAATGTTTTTCTTTTTATATACGAGAGTTTGTACGAACAAGCTGAGCTTTTCCAATTTTTAGCTTTCTCTATATTAATATAGCCAGATCAATTACAAGTCTTGTAATGTGAACATTAGAAAAATATATACATGATCTTAAACCGAATAATAAATGACTAATTATTCTAATACAGATCAACAATACATAACAATAACTTACAACACATGAGGTACAATGCATTTTTGTAATCTGTTAAGATTTCACATGCCATTACAGTTCCATCTAGAGGACAATGGCAAAAACAAAGAGCTGTTCACATTACAAGACTTGTAATTAATCTGGCTATGTTAATATAGAGAAAGCTAAAAATTGGGAAGCTCAGCTTGTTCGTACAAACTCTCGTATATAAAAAGAAAAACATTTCTCATGTTCTTTTCTTTCAAATGTTGAGTTAAATAGTTGATTAAGCATGAGTTGAAGTAATAGGCGGAAGGATGCTGGCGATGAACAAGTCGCTTTGTTCGAAAGTAGATACTCCATCTAGCGCTGTCTTCATTTTTTTTTCTAATATTTCTCTTACATTAAAAAAACTATTATCTTTCTTTCATTAGAAAAATATATACATGATTTTAAACCGAACAATAAATGACTAATTATTCCAATACAGATCAACAATACATAACAATAACAATAATAAATATTTTTATATTATCAGAGCCTCTGTAATTGATTGCTATAAGTGATACACAGATGACGCTGTTTGTTTGATTTTAAAAAAGTGCCATAAAAAAAATCTTTAATTACTAGATGTTGACACATCTCCGCTGTGATCGGCCTCACATGATTTTTTTGTTTATAACTTTCGATTATATAAGCCAATCGATTTGTGCAACAATTTCATCAATTTCCGGCAAAAAGGTGAAAAAAAAATCCTCAAAAATTCACGAAAACGCCCCTGGCGACTTTTAGAATCAAAATAAAAGTGAAAAATGGATTTCCCGACCCAAAAAACCTCCGGTATAAACATTTTCAATGATTTTTTTACTTTGAATGAGTATTATGAAAAATATCATATAAATATCTTCTTCGAAAATTATTTTAGAGGTATGGTTCCTTTAGAAAATTTACTTGTTGTAGCCCATAGTAATAGAATTGCGATGAGCCCACGGCCCCCTACAATTTACAATTAATATTACATTTAATATATACAAATAAAGCAACATGCATATTTGTTGTTGATCCTTATGATAAGCGGAGTTGACATAGCGATACCTGTCTGTCCATTTAAAAATTGCTTTCAATTAAACAAAGCACAAAAATAGCTAAAATGTTTGTTATTTTATCTTATTAATTTTGTACATCATTGTTAAAAATATATAACTTATAATTTGAAATCTTACATTTTTTTTTTTGCAGAGTTGACAATATTCGTTATAGTATTGCGGAGGGTACGATAGATTCAGCACCACCGAATTCAGCAATATCACTTATTTAAATATAGATTCAAGACTTCACCTGTGAAAACATTTTCCAGCAATCATGGTATAGGGTATTGTACAATCGGCCTTAAAATAAGATTTTATTACTGTGTCAGTTGTTTCACAGTGTTGTAAATTTGTAGTTATGGAAAATAATTTATAATTTATATTAGTTTTTTATACCCTATACCACCATGTGGTTTGGCTATAATGACTTTGTGCTGCTGTTTGTAACAACCAAAAATATTTGACCTACACCCATCTTTAATTATACCGATCGAATCAGAATCACCATCTGATTCGATTTAACGATGTCCGTCTGTCCGTCCGTCTGTGTGTCTATGTAAAGTTTGTAATCAGACTGCAGGTCGCAAATATGAACATATTTTGATGAAATTTGGTATTTAATCTTTTGTCAGCCATGGGATGAAAAGTGTTGAAACTGGTGAGAATCGGTCCATTACCAGACCTAGCCCCCATACTAATGACCCTTATGAAATCAACATATATTGCCATAAGATCCAAATTATCAAACAAATCTAAGTCAAATTCGGTTCGCATGTATATATTACATCCATTATTCAGTAGGCCAAAAATGATTCCTATTGGACAACTCTTAGTCATAGGCCCCATATAGAGCTGCTTCCCGATCTTCACTTAAACCTATCAAAAAACAAAAATATTGCACTAATTCTTCTCAAATTTTGTTTGTATATATTTTTGCAAAATACAAGAGACTTTACCAAACATGGTCAGGATCGGTTAATTTTTGGGCCTAGTCCCCATATAGATATAGCATCCGATATGAACTTTTTCATATATGCAGCCGAAAAAATTAATAAAAATCCCACTCAAATTTTGTTTATGCTTATTTTCTATATCCAGTTAGTTGGGTCTGAGAGATAGGGTCTCTAAACGCATGGTATAGGGTATCGTATAGTCGGTCTAGACCGACTATAATTTTATTACTTGTTGTTTATTATTTAAATAAGGCGGACAATCGTCAGACCTCGTTTCACTTCTACTATTAAGTATGGACTATCACTCGTTAGAGTAAAATTACTCTTAATATTTTATTTTCGAAAATAAAAAAATTATTTCGGTCGAAAAATTTCGATAACGAATGCGACGATTCCAGACAACCCCGTACATTATGTGTAAATAAATAGTATATTTGCACATATTTTGGGCTACTTTCAGCATTTATCTTGCACGAACACAAAATTGTGTCCCTCGCCTGCCGATATTTTTGTACAAACTAAAACATGTTAAGTAGACATACGAGTTCAATTTATTTTGTCAAGTCAGGCGAAAACCCTGCTTAAAATATTATGCGTTGATCATGCTAAGTAGACATAGAAAACACGACATAAGGAAACGTCAGTGTTAAGTCTACTTAGAAGTTCATTAAATTTAAAAAGTTCTAAATCAAAAAATCTTAAGTTGAATTACTCCATTTTGGAATTGAAGTTTTTTCAACAATCAGTTGTATGCTAAGTACCTTTTGATGTGTAAACATCTATACGCGGAGTAAATTTTTATTTCACAATACAGTCACAAAATCACCGTAGTATGTGAGCCGGAAGACAAAATCGGTGTGACTTATGACTGTATTTTTCGCTGCTGAAAAATAAAAAACGGAAAATTTAAAACGAAAAATAAAAAATGAAAAATGAAATAGGAAAAACGAAAACTAAAAAATTAAAAATTGCAAGTTAAAAATTAAAAATAAAAAAAATTAAAAATGAAAAATAGAAAGAAGAAATGAAAAATAAAGAAATAAAATATCAAAAATAAAAAAATGAAATATGAAATATGACAAATAAAAAATTTAAATTGAAAAGTGAAAAATTAAAAATAAGAAATGAAATATGAATGAAAAATTAAAGATAAAAAATGAAAAATGAAAAATGCAAAATAAAAATAAAAAACAAAAATGAAAACTGGAAAATGAAAAAATTAGAAATAAATATTGAAAAATGAATAATGAAAAATTAAAAATAAAAATGAAAAATAAAAATAAAAAATAAAAAATTAAAACTGAAAAGTGAAAAATGAAAAATAAGAAATGAAATATGAATGAAAAATTAAAGATAAAAAATTAAAAATTGAAAGTGCAAAATAAAAAATAAAAAATGAAAAACAAAAACGAAAACTGGAAAATGAAAAAATTATAAATAAAAAATGAAAAAAGGAAAGTTAAAACTAAAAAATGAAAAATAAAAAATGAAAAATAAAAATTAAAATCAAAAATTAAAAAAGAAAAATGAAAAATGAAAAATGAATAATGAAAAATAAAAAACTAAAAATAAAATTGAAAAAGAAAAAGAAAAAATTTAATATTAAAAATTAAAAAAGAAAAATGAAAAATGAAAAATAAAAAATGAAAAACTAAAAATTAGCCGGTTGAAATAATAAATAATAATAAATATTTTTATATTAGCAGAGCCTCTGCAATTGATTGCTATAAGTGATACACAGATGACGCTGTTTGTTCGATTTTTAAAAAAGTGCCATAAAAAAATCTTTAATTACTAGATGTTTACATATCTCCGCTGTGATCGGCCTCACATGATTTTTTGTTTATAACTTTTGATTATAACGGGTGATTTTTTTGAGGTTAGGATTTTCATGCATTAGTATTTGACAGATCACGTGGGATTTCAGACATGGTGTCAAAGAGAAAGATGCTCAGTATGCTTTGACATTTCATCATGAATAGACTTACTAACGAGCAACGCTTGCAAATCATTGAATTTTATTACCAAAATCAGTGTTCGGTTCGAAATGTGTTTCGCGCTTTACGTCCGATTTATGGTCTACATAATCGACCAAGTGAGCAAAAAATTAATGCGATTGTGACCAAGTTTCGCACTCAGTTTACTTTATTGGACATTAAACCAACCACACGAATGCGTACAGTGCGTACAGAAGAGAATATTGCGTCTGTTTCTGAGAGTGTTACTGAAGACCGTGAAATGTCGATTCGTCGCCGTTCGCAGCAATTGGGTTTGTGTTATTCGACCACATGGAAGATTTTACGCAAAGATCTTGGTGTAAAACCGTATAAAATACAGCTCGTGCAAGAACTGAAGCCGAACGATCTGCCACAACGTCTAATTTTCAGTGAATGGGCCCTAGAAAAGTTGGCAGAAAATCCGCTTTTTTATCGACAAATTTTGTTCAGCAATGAGGCTCATTTCTGGTTGAATGGCTTCGTAAATAAGCAAAATTGCCGTATTTGGAGTGAAGAGCAACCAGAAGCCGTTCAAGAACTGCCCATGCATCCCGAAAAATGCACTGTTTGGTGTGGTTTGTACGCTGGTGGAATCATTGGACCGTATTTTTTCAAAGATGCTGTTGGACGCAACGTTACGGTGAATGGCGATCGCTATCGTTCGATGCTAACAAACTTTTTGTTGCCAAAAATGGAAGAACTGAACTTGGTTGACATGTGGTTTCAACAAGATGGCGCTACATGCCACACAGCTCGCGATTCTATGGCCATTTTGAGGGAAAACTTCGGAGAACAATTCATCTCAAGAAATGGACCGGTAAGTTGGCCACCAAGATCATGCGATTTGACGCCTTTAGACTATTTTTTGTGGGGCTACGTCAAGTCTAAAGTCTACAGAAATAAGCCAGCAACTATTCCAGCTTTGGAAGACAACATTTCCGAAGAAATTCGGGCTATTCTGGCCGAAATGCTCGAAAAAGTTGCCCAAAATTGGACTTTCCGAATGGACCACCTAAGACGCAGCCGCGGTCAACATTTAAATGAAATTATCTTCAAAAAGTAAATGTCATGGACCAATCTAACGTTTCAAATAAAGAACCGATGAGATTTTGCAAATTTTATGCGTTTTTTTTTAAAAAAAAAGTTATCAAGCTCTTAAAAAATCACCCGTTATAAGCCAATCGGCACCAAAATTTGACAGAATTGAAAAACTTAAAAAAATTAAAAACAAGCTAATTCACATAGCATTACTTGTAATTGAGCTGTCGATTTAGAGAAATTTAAGTCAAAATATTCGTTATTTATATTTGTTCATTCAATGAGTAAATAAAATAAACGAATTTTTTACTTAAATTGAAAGAAATCGATATAGGCCATATATGGTACCCCGCATAATTTCCAGCGCTGGATATTTTGGGCTATTTTTGCATTTGCGATTTGTGCAATAATTTCATCAATTTCCGGCAAAAAAGTGAAAAAAAAATCCTCAAAAATTCACGAAAACGCCCCCTGGCGACTTTTAGAATAAAGTTAAAAGTGAAAAATGGATTTCCCGACCCAAAAAACCCCCGGTATAAACATTTTCAATGATTTTTTTACATTTGAATGAGTATTATGAAAAATATCATATAAATATCTTCTTCGAAAATTATTTTAGAGGTATGGTTCCTTTGAAAATTTACTTGTTGTAGCCCATAGTAATAGAATTGCGATGAGCCCACGGCCCCCTACAATTTACAATTAATATTACATTTAATATATACAAATAAAGCAACATGCATATTTGTTGTTGATCCTTATGATAAGCGGAGTTGACATAGCGATACCTGTCTGTCCATTTAAAAATTGCTTTCAATTAAACAAAGCACAAAAATAGCTAAAATGTTTGTTATTTTATCTTATTAATTTTGTACATCATTGTTAAAAATATATAACTTATAATTTGAAAACTTACATTTTTTTTTTGCAGAGTTGACAATACTCGTTATAGTATTGTGGAGGGTACGATAGATTCAGCACCATCGAATTCAGCAATATCACTTATTTAAATATAGATTCAAGACCTCACCTGTGAAAACATTTTCCAAGAATCATGGTATAGGGTATTGTACAATCGGCCTTAAAATAAGATTTTATTACTATGTCAGTTGTTTCACATTGTTGTAAATTTGTAGTTATGGAAAATAATTTATAATTTATATTAGTTTTTTATACCCTATACCACTATGTGGTTTGGGTATAATGACTTTGTGCTGCTGTTTGTAACAACCAAAAATATTTTACCTACACCCATCTTTATTTATATCGATCGAATCAGAATCACCATCTGATTCGATTTAACGATGTCCGTCCGTCCGTCCGTCTGTGTGTCTATGTAAAGCTTGTAATCAGACTGCAGGTCGCAAATATGAATATATTTTGATGAAATTTGGTATTTAATCTTTCATCGGCCATGGGATGAACGGTATTGAAATTGGTGAGAATCGGTCCATTTTCAGACGTAGCCCCCAAACAAATGACCCCTATGAAATCAACATATATTGCCATAAGATCCAAATTATCATACAAATCTTAGTAAAATTCGGTTTGTATGTATATACTACATCCATTGTTCAGTAGGCCAAAAATGATTCCTATTGGACAACTCTTAGTCATAGGCCCCATATAAAGCTGCTTTCCGATCTTCACTTAAACCTATCAAAAAACAAAAATATTGCACTAATTCTTCTCAAATTTTGTTTGTATATATTTTTGCAAAATACAAGAGACTTTACCAAACATGGTCAGGATCGCTTCATTTTTGGGCCTAGTCCCCATATAGATATAGCATCCGATATGAACTTTTTCATATCTGCAGCCGAAAAAATTTATAAAAATCCCACTCAAATTTTGTTTATGCTTATTTTCTATATCCAGTTAGTTGGGCCTGAGAGATAGGGGTCTCTAAACGCATGATATAGGGTATCGTATAGTCCGTCTAGACCGACTATAATTTTCTTATTTGTTTTTTTTTTTTTTAATTTTAATAACTTTAATTTTTAATAAAAGCTTTTATTCACAATTTTTTACTTAACCTGTCATAGTGTATTTGTAGAATGCTACAAAATATGAATTTAAAAACAAAAAAGCGTTGATTTATAATAATTTTTTTAACATATTTTTAACATTTATTTTTTTGCAATTATATAGTTCAAAAAAATTATAATATTTAATTTATCATAATTTAGCAACACTACCCCATACACAAGAATATATGGAATAAGTGTCACAAAGGTCATGTTATTTAAAAAAAAGATATGCTGCGATTCTCTGATCTAAAAAAATATATAATGGATAAGTGGAAAATACTGGTATCTACATATTACGAGTACATTGTTATTTACTTGAGTTATTTCATGTGTTTAATTAATTTAGTTTATATAATTTATGAGAAGCTTTTAGTTAAACTTTTAACAACAAACATTAATCATAAATGCATTCATACATAAACTTAAGTACACATGCTTACAGTAGTGGAAATAAATTTTTTCTAATTACAGTTTGGATAATGTTATTTAAAAAAAGTGAAAAAAATGGATAGATTTGATACTGTGTGTATATTAACGCTTCAAATATAATTTTGTTCATTTATTTCTCACGGTTTTAATAAAATTTAATTTTATATACTAAAATTATTTTATTAATCTCTGACAAGTCAATATTAATACATATATCTATAACTAATTCAAAAATCATAACTTAAATCACTCTATTGTTCTTTATGTTAAAACTTTACTGTAACTGAAGATTTTCCAACTTCTGGTGTGGTGCATATGTTGATATTCTCAACAGTATTTACTCTGAAACATTTCAACCACAATATTAGTTTTATGTTCTATTCCTTTCTCTTGCAGTTGCTGTTAAGTTTTAACAACTTTTTATTATTATTTTCTATTTTCAATACTTTTTTAAAAGTGCTATAAATCATGGCAAAAGTCTATTTCCTTAAATGTCAATAAGTTTCCACAAAAGCACATAGGGAAAAAACTATGTTCTTGTTCTCAATATGCAGCTGAGACAGATGAGTCATTGCGTATTGTAATGGGAAGGGAGTGTTCTTAAAGCAGCTATATTTGCATTTGAATTTCTTAGTGAACGATATTTATGAAGTACTACTAAGTTAGAACACCACAATAGATAATATCTATTTCATAATTGGGGTATGCACGATCTGTGTAGCAAAAATACAGAATTTCCTAAACGAGGCGCACAACTAATTTCAAAGTATTAAATCGGATTCTATAGGACATGATCAGGTTCATCCTATATTTATAAAACTGATTTTGACTTATATCTTACTGCATATAACAAATATCTTTGATACTATAATCGTAACATCTACTTACCCATCTATGTGGAAACTCGCAAAGGTTATACCTATACTAAAAACTGATAAGACATAAAGGCCAATTGCAATATTGCGTTATATATCCAAAGTTTTTGAGCGTTTAATTCATACTCAACTTAAAGTTTATTTATATACACATAGTTTGCTTACTTGCATACAGTCTGGTTTTAGAGCAAAACACAATTGTATATCAGTTCTAATTGATGTTTGGGACAAGCTGCGGACCCAGATAGATGATAATATTATAGAATTTCTAATATTACTCGATCACTCAAAAGCATTTGGCACTGTAGACCATTCTATTCTCTGTCTGAAACTGAGAAGCTTATTTCGTTTTTCAACAGCAGATGTAAAGTTAATTTACTTGTATCTTTGCTGTAGAAGTCACTCTGCATACAATAGCTCGAATAACTCAGCTGTTTAAGGCCTAGAGGAGTGCCACAAAGATCGATGCTTGGTCCTTTGTTGTATGCTATATATGCAAATGACCTGCCTTCACGAATTCATTTCATTTCATTGTAAACCATCAAGTGTTACAGAATGCATTGGGAAGATAAAAGAAAGATTTCAACTATATTTATAAAAAATCGAAAAAATCTATTGATAAAAATTTATTGGTAAATCAGAGACCTTACCAACAAATCTACCAACTATAATGATTAACGACACAAAAATTGATCTAGCTGAAAATGCAAAAAACTGGCATTATATTCAACACAAAAACTTGATTGACCTACTTATTACCAACACTAGTAAATGGATATGAGCTTTTCTCCAGTTTCGATCCATTAAACAAACAAAGGCTTAATGTAACTTATAATTACATTTCCGACACATATATGGCCGCAAAAGAGACAGCAACTTCTCACAATACTCGCAACAAATCTACAATATATTATTCGAAAACTTACTAAAATGCCGAAAAATTTTGTATTTTCATAAAATAATTTATACAGGTCAACCTGAATACCTCTATAACAGAATAATTTTTCGAAGTCAATGCGAGGTAAAAAATTACCACTGTACGATATAAAGAGCAAATATATGAACTCCATATCTTTCTGAATACTATTCGTCTTTGGAACGAACTACTCCTCAACATTACAATTATTAGCAATACACAATACAGCAATACTATATTTAGCAACTTAGCTTAATTAAAAATATTTTCCAGTGATGGATAGTAAGGCATTATGGACTAAAACCAAAAACATCAGATCAGAGAGATTATCTAATTTCCCAACTATATATATTAGAGACACCGTTGTACAGCACCCCAAAAATATTGCTAACGAATTTGCAGAACACTGGTGCTCAATTAGTTCAGATAGTATGTTAAAACCCGAAATCCTGGAAGAAAAAAGAAATACCCAATTTAATCACACAGTGGCGAATGAACTTCCACTTATTTGTTATGATGTAAATACATCTGAATTGGATTCAATTCTCATGAATGCGAAAGGCACTACGCCTTCCATTGACAAAATAACATACACCATGATAAAATTTTCCCCAACAATATTTAAAAAACGATTATGTAAATTGTATAGCAAAATTTTAAATACTGGTATATTTCCACATGACTGGAAGTTGGCAACTTTATCTCCAATACTCAAACCTGGCAAAAGTCCCAATCAACTAGAAAGATATCGACCCATCTCTCTCCTACCAGTTTTATCGAAAGTGCTTGAGAAAATTATAGCTACGAGATTCTGGAAACTCACTAAACAACATTTTTCTCCGAATCAACATGCTTTCCTCCCTAAACATGGGGTCCATACCTTATGTCATCAACTGGAAGATCAACTGAAAAAAAACTTGGCCAAAAGAATACATAGTGCAGTGCTTTCTGAAGACATAGAGAAAGCTTTTGACCGTGTGGTATATACATTTATCCTTAGAGAATTAGAAGAATGGGGAATTCCAAAACAAACTCAAAAGCTCATTAAATCTTTTCTGTCTAACCGGAAAGTAATCGTAAAAATTGACGGCTATTATTCTCAAGTGCACCCTATATATAACGGAGTCCCTCAAGGATCACCTCTATCTGTCGTTTTGTTCGTCATTTACATAAACTCTTTGGCCAAATCACTTGATAATCTAAATGTTGCTGATTACATTAGCATATATGCCGACAATATTTTTGCGATTGCTTCTGGGACTCCTATAGATGTCAATAATAAAATAAAAAGTATAAACGTCACAGTTCAACAATGGGCTACTTCTAGGGGCGCTACTATTCCAGTAAACAAAGCGGAAATTCTGCATGTTTGTAGAAAAAAAAACTGTTGTCCTCCTCCAATTATTATTGATGGCTCACAACTTCAATACAAAAAGAGAATGAGAATTTTGGGGATTATTTTTACAAAAAATCTCCTTTGGAACGAACACATCAAAAGATTAATTGCAAAGATGAGCAAAATAAATAATTTGCTAAAACTAATCTGTTCTAGGGAAAAAGGCCCACATATAGAAACAGCTATAGATATCTGTAAAGCACTTGTTTACGGTCTAATTCAACATGGAATTACAGTATATGGATGGACCTCGAAACAGAACATAAATAAGTTGAATGCTTCTATTAACAACTGCTTCCGAACAGCCTCTGGCTTATTGCGCACAACACCTATTGAGGCCCTCAGAATTGAAACCAGATCTGCTGATTTTCGAACAACATTAGAAAAGATTGCTGTTAACCTTTCATCACGGTCAATCACCGACCCGGAAGAGGGCCTACACCGTAACTTTTGGCATTACTTAAACTTATCGTCATACAAGTATAAATGCTCCGTCAATAGTATAATTCTATTTCTAAAAACAAATCACATACCTATCCCACATAAACCTGAACATATAATATCGCGAAAAACTACTGTCAGTGTTGATGCTGAACTCGCTGTGTTTAACAAAACTAAAACCAGTTCGATTTGTTTTAAAACCATGTTCGCCGAAAAGAAAGCAAAAATTTCACCTGATCTTTTGCTATACACAGATGGCTCCTTCCAAAATGGTGCGACTTCGTATGCCGTGATAGAACACATATCAACATCTGGCTATTCTATTATTAAACAGGGTATTCTACCAATGTTCACGGGAATCTTTACAGCCGAACTTACCGCCATTAGCATTGCGGTGAAATATACCACTCAACAAAAACGCAAAACAACGCTTATATGTACAGATAGTTTAAGCGCTATTACTGCACTTTCCAAAAACAAAAAGGGTGTTTTTAACAATATTTTAATGAATCCCAACACAGACCACCATATCACTATACTATGGATACCAGCACACATAGGTATACAAGGCAATGAATGTGCTGATATGGCCGCTAAGCAAGCGCTACAAGCACCCTTAATATATGAAATACCTTGTCTTCCAAATATAATTACTAACCCATATAAAGCGCTGCATAAAAGAAATCAAAGTCAACATTGGCGAGAATCATACTGTTTCTTAAGACAACATAACCACACCATCAATAGACCTAAATACCACGCTAGCCTCAGCAGAGATGATTGCATTACAATTGCTCGTATGAGGGTTGGGAAAACTTTATTCAACACCAAACACCTTTTTGAACATACAGATCCAGCAAGTTGCAACCTGTGTCATACAGTGTTAGACATCCCACACAGTTTAGCCGATTGCCCTATATCGAAGACTGATCACCCTCTTATAGAAGTGTTAGACTGTTCAAACCTTTCCAAAGTTAAAATAGTAAAAGAATGTTTAGTTAAACAAAACATCACTGAAATCTAAGCCAATATTCGCGCATTATGGTCTTAGAAACCTTGCGCCTTTAATTTAATATTTTATAAATTAATTTGTAAAATATTTTAGAAATAAATAAATAAATAAAATAAAAATATTTCGTAATAACAATTATACACTCCGGTTCACTTATTTAAAGGCACTAAAAATTCCATATTCAGCAGCCAGAATCTTTTGCAATTTTTAACCGATTGCAAAATTTTAAAATGGATATAAAAAACATGCATGACTATAGTGGTTTCTGTACTAAATAACTTTTTGTGAGCAATTTATAAAAAAAGTCAAAAAATGTGCCATTTTTTTGGTTCACTTGAATAAAGGCACTTTAGCTAATTTTAATGAAAAACAGTTATTCGTGTTTTTTTAATTTATTTTACTTTATTTAAGAACTATTAGTAATGGGTACAACCCCCTTTTTTTTAATAACTTCAAATATACGGGGTTTCATTGACAGATAAAAAGAAAATATGTAATCCAACGAAATTTGATTCCAAGCATCCTTAATGTCCTGAATTGGTGACTGCTTGTTATTAAATTGTCTATATCCTTCATAGACCTTACAAGATAACCAACCCCAGACATTTTCGATAATGTTTAGATCTGGCGAATAGGGTGGCCAGTGAAGAATATTAACATTTTGGCTTGCAATGAACTCCGTTACTACTCTGGCGTTGTGTATATGGACATTATCATGTTGCAGTATCCAAGATATGGGACCAAATAGTTTACTGAACTTCGGAAAAGCCAATTTCAATAACGTTTTATAGCTTTCACCAGTCATTTTTGCACTTTGAAATTCAAGATCGATGATGCCATAGTACGTAATAGCACCCTACACCACAACGCCGCACTCTCGGCTGTGATGTCGGTTCAAAAATCGCTTTTCTTTGCGCAGATCATGGAAATAATAGTTCTAGCCATTAGGCCCATCCAAATTAAGCTTCTTCTCATCCGTAAATACAACAGTTCTCCAGTCATTTAAACGACCTCTTTGCTGAACATCCCATACCATGTAGTCTCTTGCGAATTGAAGCCGCTTTTCCTTACGAGGAGCATTAAGTGGCGGCTTTATTTTTAATTTCAGGTATTTAGGACAATCGCAGCTCTTAATTACTCTGCGTACTGATGACTTGCTCGCTTGCACTCCAGCTTGAGCTCTTATTTCTGACAAAGATAAGGCAGAATTTGAAGCAATTCTAATGATTTTTCTTTTCTCATACGTAGATAAAGACAATGAAACCGTTCCTTTAAAATTTTTTCCATACCCCTCTGGGTCGTTGATGTAATTATCGACAACTGTTCGGCTTCATCCATTTTTTTTAGCTATTGCGCGGTTAGAATATCCTTCAGAACGGTAAACATCGATTTTAGTTCTTTCCGATAGATTTAAATTTTTTTTTTTAGCCATTTTGACTCGTAAAATGATTAAGATGTAATAAATTGTAATAAACAAATGCTCCCTACAAAAAATCATCGCCTACTTTAAAAATAATAAAAAAAATAATAAAGTGCGTTTATTCAAGTGAACCAAAAAAAAAAAAAAATAATAGCACATTTTTGGACTTTTTTTTTATAAATTGCTCAAAAAAAGTTATTTAATTCAGAAACTACTATTGTTATGCATTTTTTTTATATCTCAAGATGTCTGGCTTCCATTTCCATTTTAAAATTCTGCAATCGGTTAAAAATTGCAAAAGATACTGGCTGCTGAATATGTAATTTTTAGTGCCTTTAACTATGTGAACCGGAGTGTACTTATTTTACCTATAATTAAATAATTGTTAAATTAAAGCTATTTATTGTTTTAAATATAAAAAATTGTATTAATTTTTTTTATTCTGTTTAACAATGTTCTATCTTTGCCTTAATCTACACAGTAATGTAATATAAGATTTGTTCGTGTTGCAAAGAGCGATAATTTTTATATGACCTGATAACATACAAAAATTAAAATAATTTTTTGACCAAAAAATTATGTTAGAATTCGAAAAATTAAACTTTCTACATACCTGGCGATATTCTAGCAACAAATATTTCGTATCTAAAAAATTACAGTCTTATAGTCAAGAAATAATAGATCAATAAAAATTTTAAGTTAAGAATTTATTAAATTATATTTTTATATGGAATAAATGGAATATGATTGATAGATGTAGGATTATTAAATCTATTTGCATACATCGCTTTTAAAGTTGAATTTAAAGTAATTATTTAATTTTAGTATATGTTTAGTGCTGAGCTTTATAGTTATTACGATTTACGATTAACAATGTAGCTGGGTTGAGTGCTTTCCCTCATTCGTAGCGACCTTCTGTCAGTTTTGTATTCGTTCCTGATTTTTTTTATCCATAAAGCATTTAGGAATTTGATGATGTCTTCCCCGCCAATTTTTTGTATGTCTCCTTCGATATTTCAGATCCGCCAAATAGTGTGTGCCCTAGATATTCAAACGCTGGATATTTTGCCAGTATATGTTCAACGATTTCGTCATCTTCTGAGCAATATCTACATGTTTTATCTTTAGCCAAATGCATTTTATACATGAATTAAGTACATGCATAGTACCCTGAGTGCCCTACATAGAAGTTTTGGATTGGATATGTTCACTATTAGGGAATCCTTGCTTCTTTTCTCTCTTGGATTGTTAAAGTATTGTTTTTCCATTGCAATACTCTACGCACTCATCTTTTGTCTATCTGTCGATATCTTCGGTTAGGTTTTTTCTGATTAATCCGAAATGAGGGTTTGAACCAATGAATGATCTTTCGTGCCATGTCTTGCATGTTCATCGGATTTCCAATTTCCTTAATACCCATTCTGATCTGGTACCCATTTAAGCACCACCTTGTTATTGTTTGTCGCGTCGCTGCGGTGAAAATTTTAAATTAAAATGCTATTAAGGTGGCCATATCGTGGTTGTTGCTGGTATGATCGCTTGAGCGCGGCTATGGCTCGTCGGATGGAGAGGTTCCTTTAACCAATCTGGACTGGGAGCAACGACAAAAGAAAAAAAAAATCATACTAGGCTGTGTCAAGTTTATTCTAATCGAGAGACCCGAAGCGAAAAAACTAATATAAAGGAAAAATGACCGAAGAGCTAGAAAAACATACTGCAATTGGACGCACTAGCAGTGGAAAGGTGTTGTTTCAACTTTATGGTGGCCCCTCCCTCTCAGAACCATATGGTCCCACCTGTGACAGACCTCTGCCATGCTCTCGATGCTGTCTCTACCTCTGGCTCTACTTACCCTTCGTTACCTTATTCCTGACAACTTACTACTCTAATAACGTGTCCATTACAGGTTCATTTCAGAATTAGTATTCAAAAAAATTTTATTGGACATTTTTTTATGGGTACATATATGTGGTTACAGCTAAAAGGTGTTAGTATATAAAAGGAACTTCAAATATATATCTTAGATAGTTACAATAAGTACAACAAAAACTTACATAAAAATTCTACTACACTTTTTTCTTACTCAACGGCTAAACGATGTCATCTTTCATGGTGATACCCCATAGACGGCTTCGTCATTGAACGTTGATGGTTTACAGCTAAAGCGTGAGTTTAATGGAGCTATCACACTTGGATTATTTTTTGGCTGAGGTGATACCTGGGACTGTGTTGTTGCTGGATGACCACTAGGTCTGTATTAAAAAAAAATTTTTTTCTTTTTCTTAGGGTTTTGTCTTTTCTAGGTTTTTACTTTATATATATTTTTACAATTTTATAAATCTAACGTAGTGTATTTCTTTTTCTTTTCAGGTTTTGATCCATCATGGGCGTTAGGTATATTTTACCATATTGTAAATTTAGCATATTTTATTTCTGTTTCTTTTCAGGTCTTTTCTGGTTTTTTCATTGTTTTTAAAATTTTTAGCTTTCTTAACAAATATTTTTTTTTTTAATTTTGATTTCCAATACTTTTCTTTCAAATTTGCGTTTCTTTACAAAAATATTTTTATAATTTTAAGGTTAAGGTTTTCTTTTCACATGGGTTTTTTTATTTATTTATTTATTTATTTGTTTATTTATTTATTTATTTATATTAATTATAATGCAAGGTAAATTTGTATTCTAATTTGGGTCCAGGGATAAGCCGGGTGCCAAAGACCATTTGGCTGGTTTTTGCAACGAAAGACCAACGCCTCTTGTGGGAATCGAACCCGCCACGCCCGCATCATAGGCGAGCCCGCTAGCTACTCACCTACCGGGGCGCTTGTCGGGTTTTTATACCCTATACCACTATGTGGTTTGGGTATAATGACTTTGTGCTGATGTTTGTAACTACCAAAAATATTTGACCTAGATCCATTTATTATACTGATCGATGTCTGTCCTTCCTTCCGTCCGTCTGTGTGTCCATGTAAACCTTGAAATCAAACCGCAGGTCGAAAATATGAATATATTTTGATGAAATTTAGCATATAAGCTTTCATCGGCCATAGGATTGAAATTGGTGAGAATCGGTTCAAACTCAGACCTATCCCCCATACAAATGACTCCTATGAAATCGACAGAAATTGCCAGAAGATCCAAATTGTCATATAGATCTTACTCAAATTGGGTTTGTATGCGTTTATTACATCCACTAATGAGTAGTCCAAAAATGATGCCTATGGAACAACTCTTTGTCATAGGCCCCATATAGAGCTGCTTCCCGATCTTCACTTAAATCTAGCAAAAAACAAAAATATTGCACTGATTCTGATCAAATTTTGTTTGTATATGTTTTTGCAAAATACAATAGACTTTACAAAACATAGTCAGAATCGGTCCATTTTTGGGCCTAGTCCCCATATAGATATAGCATCCGATATGAAATTTTTCATATCTGCAGCCAAAAAAATTAATAAAAGTCCCACTCAAATTTGGTTTATGCTTATTTTCTATATCCAGTTAGTTGGGCCTATGAGATAGGGTCCCTAAACGCATGGTATAGGGTATCATATAGTCGGTCTAGACCAACTATAATTTTCTTACTTGTTTATTTTTGTTACAATTTTGAGTTTTCTTAACAAATAGTTTATAAAATTTCGGTTTTCACTTTTACGATTTTTTTTTTTTTTGTTTGTATACAATCGAAATTACAATTTTAATGTAATTCTTTTTACTTTTCTGGTTCTAGAATTTTTACGCTATTAAAAATTTTAGATTTTATGTTTCTTTTTTTTCTTTGTAAATTTTTTTTCAACGTTTGATATTTTTGATTTCTTCTCCATGTTTTTTAATTTTTGGTCTCTCTTCGACCGTCTTCTTTAGTTACCAAACACCAACTATATCTTTCTGTCACAAAATCCACGCTTCTAGAAACCTGCAATGTATTCCAATTCTTCTTCTTGCCTCAGTTTGCCACGTCGTGCATTCCCATTGGCTAATCAGATCACCATATCCTCCAGGGATATATTAGAATATCCTCAGGGTTGTCGACATGTCAAAGGAAAATTTATATCTTGTGAAAAGAATGAGCATTGGCAACGCCTGTACTGCCAGAAATTTGTTCTTACTTGAGGATATGAGAAGTTGTTAGAGTTATGTTTTTTTTATATTTATTTTAGCATTTTGTGTTGGTTTGAGCTATTTTGTTCCTCTCAATATATACGCCATTATGCTTTTATATTTTTTTATTTTGGTTTGGATGTGCGAAATCATGTGTAAACTTTTTAAAGTTCAGTTGTGTATAGCAATCCAGAACAAATCCTACTAAATTTAATAATACAAAAAATATTTAATTTGTGTTGATTTGTTATAAAAAAGTATGGCTATGCTCAGAGTTATTCAAGCTAGTATTTCCCAGGCCACAATTTCTTTAAAATAATATTCAGCATCGCTTATTAGCTTAAATATGGAAATATCTTCAACAGAGAATAAAGAAATATATAAACATTTAATTCTAATTTTTATAAATTTTCACTTCGGTTGGTTTAATGAAAGGAATATTTTTCTTTTTAATATTTATCAAATATTAAATCGGATATTGAAGAAAATTAAAAACCTTATATATTTTAAATTATATTTAAGGTGACCATCAATATATTTAACAATATTGCATGGAAATTAATAGTGGTATTTTAATTTAAATATTGAAGAAAGTTTAAAGAATATATTTTTAATAGATCAACTAAAAATATGTTGAAAAATGAAGTGAGACTATGTCCTCTGAGTAACAGCACGAGTTACTGGTAAATGGATAACAGATCCAAAATAGACGTCTCAGAAATTAGAAAATTACAGTCGGTTTATATGACCGTTACCCTACACCATGTAGGGATGCACATATGCACAAGTTCATTTCTAATATTATTTTTATCTGCGAACAAGGTCCAAAAAATTACCGATCATAACCAAATATAGTAGTCATTTATTTTTCTCGTAGCCATATGTAAACTAAGCTTTAAAAAATATATGCATTGTTTTTGTTCTTGATGGATTTAAGTATTGATTGGGACTGTGGCTAAAAATAGTCCCACAGATTTTATTTCGGAACCACTGATTAGTGGTTATATTAAGAAAACACTCACACAAATTATGTTCGATATATGTATGATAGTCAGGATTTTACCACAATTTAAATGGGTCCGATAGGAATTATTTGTATGGAGGCTAGATATGAATATACACCAATGTCAATAGCATTCCCCTAATGATCGATAAGAGCTTACATACCAAATTTCATCGAAATACCTATAGTTTAGTTACAAAATTTGCGTGAATAAACAGGCGGCTCAGAAAGTTACTGTGAGTCGATCGATATAATAAGAGGTGGGTCTAGGTCCTAAATTGTTGGTATATACTCTGATATTGTGACATCTGTGTGTCATAATGTCTATAATCTATATATTGGGGGTTTATGTCAAGTGCACCAAAAAAGTGATTTTTTCCTGTGGTTAACATATTGTGGGTATTACAGTATTGAGGGTATGCAATTTTAGTTAGGCATGTTACACACCTTCGGAAAGTTTAATTTGTCTAGTTTCTCAGAATAAGCTTAATTTGTAAGGTTTTACACACAAATAGGCAAAAATTCAAAATAGTACATTTGTGAAAAATTGAAAAAATGTTGTCTTGAGTTACAAAACATTTATTTTGATAGATATCCCACTCCCATCCCACTAAGCGACCAAAAAGCTCTTAAAGCAAAAATCCTAAGCTTTCTTATGAAAAAAAAAATGCCCTTTTAAAAAAAAATGCTTTAAATTAGCAAAAACAAGTCAAAATTTTTTTATTTTTTTTTAAGTATTTTTTTTCGAAATATTGAAGAAATAGCTATTTAAACTATTTGGGAGAAAATTTTCTAAGAACAATAGGTAATAAGTTACATGGATGAGAAAAAACACCTGTCAAATGTCAAATTTTGATCCCATCTAACTCAGAGAGATCTTGACCGATCTTGTTGAAAATTGTGTCTAAACTACAATCCAATAGGACTAACATTGGTGCAAATTTCATCCCGATCGGAAGACATCGGTTTCAAAAGTTGGTGCACTAGACATGAAATCCCCCATATATAAAATTAATTTTCTGTTTGTTTGTTTGTTTGTTTGACCGCTATACAAATTTTTATTTTTCAACGGATTTTCCTGAAATTTTGTACACACGATCTCTATACCCCAGGAAAAGTCGCCATATAGTTCTTACCGGCCACGCCTTCTTTTGCGCCCACTTTTTATGTAAAATTCATTTTCTGTTTTATTCATATTTTTTCACTATACAAATTTTTATTTGTTAACGATCCCTGTCCACCAGCTAAGGTCATCATATACTTTTATCGACCACGCCTGCTTTTACGCCCACTTTTAATATACAATTCACTTTCTGTTTTTTTGGTATATTTGTTCGCTATACAAATTTTTATTTTTCAAAGCATTTTGCTGAAATTTGGTACACACGATCTTTGTACCCCAGGCCAGGGGTGTGATTCTTGCGGCCATACCTACTTTAACGCCCACTTTTTGTATACATTTCATTTTGTTTTATGGTATATTTGTTCGCTATAAAAATTTTTATTTTTCAACCGATTACTCTGAAATTTGGTACACACGATCTCTCTGCTCCAGGCAAGGTGCCATATGCTTCGTACCGGTCACTCCTACTATTACGCCCACTTTTGTATACAATTCATATTCTGTTTTTTGGTACATTTGGTCGCTACATAATTTTTTCCCAAAAGGATTTCTCTGAAATTTGCTACACTCGATCTCTGTACTCTAGAGAGGTCGCCATATGATTCTTGCCAGACACGCCTACTTCTACGCCCACTTTTTAAACAAAATTGATTTTCTGTTTTTTGGTATATTTGCTCACTACAGAAATTTTTATTTTTCAAGGGATGTCTAAAATTTGGTCACACGATCTCTATACTTACAGCAACGCCTACTTTGCGCCAACGTCTATGTATATAAAACTTATTTTATCCTTTTATTTGTTTCTTTATTTGATTGCTATACAAACTTTTATTTTTCAATGGCTTTCTTCGAAATTGAGTACATATTCCATGGAAGGTCGCCATATGATTTTACCGACCACGCCTACTTTTACGCCCAAGTTTCATATAAAATTCATATATTGTTGTGTGGTATATTTCTTCCCTATACAAATTTGTACTTTTCAACGGATTTCTCTGCAATTTGGTTTACACGGAAATAACTACACGGTGAACAAATTCCCCAAACTTAAAAAAAGGTACCCACAAGAAATGAACAAATTCGCCATTTTAATCGAAATAAAAATTGAACTTACTCCCCAAATTCATTCTTAAATTTTTACATATTTTTATTTAATGAATTTTGTTAAATATTTATTTTAGTAAACATTTGCATACTGCTCTCAATATATGTCCTACAATAAATGCATTTAAAATGAGTATTCTTTTCAATAGCATCATTTCGTTGCGCGGAAGCTACGCGCACGGGGAATACAGCTTAGCTAGAACATCGGAATGATCTGGAAAATATATTTTGACAATTAAAATAAGTTGGCAACAGCTGCGCGGCAGCACAGGTGTGGTTGCCAAACGCGCGGAAGCGGCGCGCGGTGCGCGACCGCGGACTCGGACGCGCCGGATGCGGACGCGACGCGTTCTTGGAACACAGCTCAGCTAAAATATCACAATGCTCTAAAAAATATGTTTTAGGAATTAAAATAAGTTAACGAGAACTAAGCGGAGGCACGGGTAGTAGCTGCGAGGAAGCGGCGCGAGGCGCGCGGACGCGAACGCGACGGATGCGGACGCGACGCGCTCGCGGAACACAGCTCAGCTAAAATATCGCAATGATCTGAAAAATATATTTTGGCGATTAAAATAAGTTGACAAAAACTGCGCGGCAGCACGAGTGTAGCTTGCAAACGCACGGAAGCGGCGCGCGGCGCGCAACCGTGGACTCGGACGTGACGGATGCGGACGCGACGCGCATTTTTATCTACGTATGTGAAATAATTACCTGCTGATCAAAATAGGCCACACATATACTATAAGCAGTTGCTTAAAAAGAAACCTTGCGACACAATATTAAACGTCGCATTAGTCTTTCATTTCTGAAACTTGAATTTGATGTCTCTGCTCAATGATGGTCACTTATTAAATGAAGAAATTCAATTTTTAAAAGTTCCGATTCCTTTAGTTTGCGAACCATTCCATTATATTTCATGTTTATAAATAAACTGAAAAAAAAAATTAAAGCGGTTTCGGTTTATTTTTGAAGCATTTTTGCTGCAGCATCTTATAAAAAACTTCTAAATTAAAAAATCAAAAAATTTTTAATTGAAATAAAAAATGAATTTACTGCCCATACAAATTTTTGGGGAGAAAGTTAATTTTATTGGGGAATTTGTTAACTGGGGACTAAGTACTCAGCACCTGGTAAGCATAGTTAACCATTTTTCAAGTCAAAGGCCTTTTTATCCCGGGCAAGACCGGGTCATATTAATGTCATATTAATAATAACTCTATATTGTCTTAATATAGTAGTATGTAAGTAGGATCTGCCTAACTAGTAAGTAAGAGGCAGATGTAATTAAAAGAAAGAAATCAATAAATCACTATAAATCCAACTACCGAGCATGATATATTACAGTAGCGACGAGGATTAAAATAATCAACGAAGACAAAAAATAAAATAAGAAAAACTGTTATTTTTTTAAATTAACCCCCTGTTATTTTTTTTAATAAACTTATTAATATAAGTGACGGCAATTCTTCGATATAAAATTTTATACATCGTGTGGAAAGCGGTAGTTTTTTCAAAATGCTTAATGATGCCAAAATATGATACAGTGACTCATAATGAAAGTATATTTGAAACACCAATGGCTACTGGCATAAAAGAAATTAAGCCAGGAATTGATAAATTGCGTAAGTGGCAGGAAGTGACGTATTCAAGTTTTATGGAGGTCACTGTGAAAGGCAATCGTACAAAAACTTCAATATTATTGAAAGCAATTTGTCTGTAGGCGTACGGATTGTTGAGAGAATTGCATTTTCCTGAGTTACCAGCAAGAAAAATGCATGTGAAAATCCGGGTATTATTTTCCGGGAGCGGAGTAATTTTTTTGATGCGAAGAAGAGGGAGCAAAAATCATGATATTCCCGCATGAAGAAGATAGCAATGGAGTGTACATTTGGACAACAGCTCAAAGAATTTGTTTTAAATAAGTTTTTCACTCGAGTTGAAGGTAGAATCTTTGAAATATTGTGCGAGGAAAATGAAAGTTTAACCCTATAAATGGCAGTGGAAAAAGCGTTGATAAGGGAACCAGAATATATGCGCAACAAGGTACATAAAATGAAGTTAACTGCTTATCAAAAAAGTACTCACGTTATCCTAAAAATTGCGGTTACAACGGAGCAGAAGCAGTGAATAGCAACAGCAAAAACAGACAGCTAAATAAGGAGGCAGCGTATAGCGGCAATAAAAAACCAAAAAAAAAGATGTTTTCACTGCGGATGGAAGAATCATGCGTGTGTCACAAATGTAACAAGTGTGTGTAAAAACACCCAAGTTAATGTTGTTCATGAATCAAACTGATTACATCCTGACCGTATAGTGATATGCAATATACATCGAGGCGCTTAGCTTCCCATGTTTTCAAACATCCACCTTTATGTGGACTTTTAGGACAAGGTCTCGTTAATAAAAATAGACAGAGGGAAAATTTCAAAGTAAAAGTTAGGATGTTATCGGACATATTATTAGTTTATCGGTCTTTCAAGTTCTTGCAAAGGAAGATAGTGTTACTTTTAACTTTTATTCTGAGGTATATGTATTTAGTGTTGCCACATTTTCTGATCTTTGAAGAAGAAATTCACATCAATTTGGTTTTAGAAATATTAACATATACTTAGATATATGCTTGTATATTTTTTAAATGGTTTTATTATACAAAATTTATAAAACTCTATATAATATTAAAGGGTTACTTTTAATACCTGACAGTCAAATTAAATGATAAATGGAACCAAATTCAAGTAAAACTTCTATCAAATAATTGTATTAAAAATATTTAGAAGCAAGATTGCATTTTTCGTTTACGCGGCAAAAAAAACATCACAGGATTTACGGTCAGCATGAATTTTGATATGTAAACTTCGACAGGCATAATAGTCCACCAAATCTAAGGTTTGTCTATGATACGATTCCAAGCATTTTGCTTAAAATTACAGCATTATCATCGCTTCGTCTGATCAAAGGCTCACCGGTAACATCATTCTTCATAAATACTTTAGGTGGTTAAAATTTTTCGTGATATGAACGCCCACTATTGGCGTGTATTAAATGTCCTGTTATACGACCCACCACCAAGTTGCCATCAATGACAAACTAAATAATAGCATTTAATTTGGATTTTCTTTGGCCAGTAATTCGTCTAATTTCTCAGGCTACACTACGATATGTGGGAAGCCATCCAACAAGAATACACGTTTACATTAAGGTTTATCCAAATTCTTATCAATCATATTGACCATCAAAACATCAACACTAGTTTGCTATCGTGCATAACCGTTTTCAAGGTAGCTCCCAATTCCGAACATGAACTGATTTCAGCAGCAACATGTCACCAGTGTATAAGTGGCAAACGCCGTATATCTTCTCTAATAAAGGAGCCTGTATTCCTTTGTTGCGTGCGGTGCATTTTTTTTTTTTTTTCTTTATAAAAACTTATTTACTCCTAATACTGGCGGCTGCCTGTTTTTTCGATACGCAAAGAAATTTTGTTTGTTTGTTTTTATACAAATAAAAGAACGTTGCCATTACGTATTTTTATAAAGCAATTCGCTGATCAAAAGTAATTGGTTTTTCCTTTGGAGTTACTACATTATTAAAAATACACATTTTTTTACTGGGAAGTTGTAATAACTAAACACCGTTAAAGGTAACTTTAACCATGTAAAGCTTGTAATCAAACAGCAGGTCGTAAATATGAATATATTTTGATAAAATTTGGTATATAAGCTTTTATCGGCCATAGGATGAACGCTATTGAAATTGGTGAGAATCGGTAAATGTTCAGACCTAGCCCCCATACAAATGACCCCTATGAAATTGACTTAAATTGCCATAAGATCCGAATTATCATATAAATCTTATTCAAATTGGGTTTGTATGTGTTTATTACATCCATTAATTAGTAGTCCAAAAATGATCCCTATGGGACAACTCTTAGTCATAGGCCCCATATAGTGCTGCTTCCCGATCTTCACTTAAATCTATCAAAAAACAAAAATATTGCACTGATCCTTTTCAAATTTTTTTTGTATATATTTTTGCCAAATACAAGAGACGTTACCAAACATGGTCAGGATCGGTCCATGTCAAATTTGGTTTATGCTTATTTTCTATATCCACTTAGTTCGGCCTGAGAGATAGGGTCTCTAAACGCATGGTATAGGGTATCGTATAGCCGGTCTAGACCGACTATAATTTTCTTAATTGTTTTTTTTTCGTAAAGAAGTGTTTACAAGAAAATCTATAGAAACTGAGATTTAAAAGGAACAAGATGAAGATATAGCAACAAAGAATTTGTAAAATTTTAGAATGCAATGACGTTGTACGATATTTTTTTCCATCGATTTAACTTTGACCTTTAAATACAACAGCCACAACGACAAGAGCAAATACAGCCATCGCACACAAGAAACAAAATATAGAATAACAACAATAACAAGAACAACATGAAAATGCATATAGTTTCAAGAGTTTTTTTTTACATTTTCATTGAAATTTAGGGACCTTTTGAAGCAATTTTGATGGTCCTAAATTGCTCAGGATGTAAATTGGTATTTTTTAGTAAATATAAGTAACGCGTCTGTCATATTGAGGGCGTGATTGTTTTTTCTACAGACCGACAGACGAAGAGACGGATATCGCTATAGGAACTCCATTTATTATAACGATCAAAATTACATATATTTCACGGGTTCCAAATTTTTCTTTGTAATAATTATAAACATAATGACAAAGTTATACATACTCTCTGCACACTGTTGGGGAGGGCATAAAACAATAATAAAAAAATATGAAAAAACAATAACAGTACTAAATTCGGCTATTCAGAATCGTTGCTACCCTACATAATTTCAGGACTTATTTGATATTTTAAAAAGCAAACAAATTTAACAAACTTAATACTAAATTATTACAACAAATGCACTGAATTTTCGTTAGTTTTCATATTGCCTGATTGACTCCGTTTTCAATAACAACCTGCTGGTAGTAACGTTTAACAATATTATGAGAAATTTATCAAGGAAAACCGTTTATTTAGTGTACGAGCGTTATTTCAATAAATAGACAGTCAGAAGAACAAACGGGCATCGATAAATCGACTCTATTTGTTATAGGGATCAAGATTATATACACTTTATGGGGTCGCAAATGAATTTTTCTATGCCTTACAAACGGAAAGATAAACTGATACATACCCTCTGGTAAAAATTATCGTCAAATGCAACAGTTTAAAAAAGAAAATACATATATAATAAAATTTTTAATTTAAAATTTTTTTATTATTATTTCATTTTTAGGCACAGGGACCCTGAAGACTAACTGCAATTGGCCTGGAATTATACCTGTAGCATTTTTAAATATGCTAGTATATTACACCATTCTATGGTAGAAATGACTTCCAAGCAATTTGCAATGAACATTTAATCAATCGGACCTGCCTTTTATTTTAATGTTTTTTCTATTTCTCTTTTACTTTTATTATCACAGACATAAATAAATATATAATTGCGAGACAGGCATATTGCAAGTTGAAGCTCTACTACCAGAATTTATGTATTAAGACAAAACAGTTATTTTGGGTAGATTTTAAATTTTTGTTTCAAGTGAAAAAACATGTAAGATGGAAATGTTTCCATAACTTAAAATTTAGAAATCTTAAATGAAAATGTGTTTACACCAAAAGTGTTTATTAAAATCTGATTAGTTTTTATTTTTAATAAAAAATATATAAATAGTTATTTCATGTTGTTAAAATAACCGGGTATCTTTTTAAAAAAAATAGACTTATATATTTTTTTTTATATTGGCAAGTTTTATACCCTCTACACCACTGTCCAGAGGTTTGTCATAAGGTCTGTAACTCATTGAAATAAATTCTAGTTACCCCATAAACTCTGTTTATTTTTAATCCTTATAAAAGGAGAGGTCGACTTATCTGTCTGCCTTCTGTCCACAATAGGTCGAGTAGGTCATACCACTTCCACTAACAATGTTCGTCATAATTTGAAGCAGTATGCTATATTGTATTTGTAGGTAACGAATAACGTACGAAAATGTAGAGATGCTCTGATAAGATTTCATATAAAACAATAAACATGGTGATACGCAACAGAAAATATATGTATAGATAATGTATTAGCGGTGCATACAGATTTTGCCATGCTTGTTATTATACCCTAAACCACTATGTAGTTATTATATATATTATTATAGCCTAAACCACTTTGTGTTGATGTTTGTAACTACCAAAAATATTTGACCTAGATCGAACTTTTATTATACCGATCAACTCGGAATCATTTTCTGAGTGGATTTATCGATTTCCGTCCGTCCATCCGTCTGTATGGCAATGTAGACTTCGTAATCAAACTACAGGTCGCAAATATGAATATATTTTGATGAAATTTAGTACATAAGCTTCTGTGGGCTATAGAATGAACGCTATTGAAATTGCTGAAAATTGGTTCATCTCTTCAGACCTAGTCTCCATAAAAATGACCCCTATGAAATCGACTTAAATTGCCATAGTATCCAAATTATGATACAGATCTCGGTCAAATAGGGTTTTTGTATATTTACTACATCTATATATCAGTAGTCCAAAAATAAATCATACAGGACAATTCCTAGCCATAGCCCCCAAATGACGATGAATTCCGATCTCTACTTAAATCTATCAAAACAAAAATATTGGACAAATTTTTCTCAAATTTGGTTTGTGTATGTTTTTGAAAAAAATAAGTGACCTTACAAAATATGGTCAGGAGCGGTCCATTTTTTGGACTAGTCTCCATATAGATAGTGTATCCGATATGAACTTTTTCATATTGGAAGGCAAAAAATTAATTACACCCAAATTTGGTTTATGCTTATTTTCTATCTCTAATTAGTCGTACCTTTAAGATAAGGTCTAAACGCATGGTAAAGGTAAGGTTATTGTATAGCCGGTCTAGACCCACTATAATTTTGTTACTTGTTTTTTTTTTTTTGTCTAAACGCTGGAGCAAACAAAAATATGTTTAAATCTCTTATAAACAAACAAACGAGAATTTAATTTTATGTATGTATTTATATTTATGCCGATTGCATTTAATAATTGCTTTCAATTAAAAAAGCACAAAAATGCCTTAAATTTTTGCAATTATTTTATTAATTTAAGACACCATTAACCATGGAATTGTGAAATCTGATCTTTTCTGTCTCTTAATGTTAGCAACCTTGGTTATAATAATGAGTTCAAAAAACGGGTGTAGGGTTTCTAAGATTCGGAACATGTGACACTCCTACTTGTTTTTATTTATTTCGGGATAAAGTAAAAAAGTATAGCAATACCAGCCTAAACTAATATGTCATGTGGAGTATAACACTACATGCACACCCATTAAGCAAATGCTAGAAGCACAATAATAATGGCAATCACAGCTATGACCTACGGATTTCAAAATATAGACTAAAAACAACTACAAAAACAGCATAGAATGAATCTATTTTGACGATTAAAAATAACAGCCTGCTCTGGATGTGAGTGAATCATTTTTACTAAAATAAAGCAACCCATTCTGAGCTATTAGGGGATTGATTGTGATTTAATAGACAGATATACAGACATCTTTATACCAATTCTGAATGTATATAGATCAAGGACATATATATTTTATTTTATGAAAAATTATATATTCACAACAAACCAGGGTGAAATGAATTGTAGCACTAAAGTGTTGAATGTTATGAAATTCTTTTGTATATTCTGACTTAGTTTCCATGCAAATACTGTATCTTAATAAGACCTTATCCGGTTCTTTCTTGATAGTTTCGCGAAACAAAAATATATCAATAATAAATAAAATGCATTAGTTTACGTCTAAATCCGTTTTTTGCTGAAACCTGAACCATATCATCTATATCCAATACATATTGGTTGAATTGAATATATGAAAAAATAAATAAAAATCATAATCCACATCACACTGTGTTCGAAATAGCTTACTCAGCTTTTGAAGTACAAAGAAAATATATATAGTGTAGCAAAAAAACTGAAAACACACGAATTTTAAATGATTTTAATGTTGGTAATTTTATTTTATTGTCAAGCTCCCACTGAGAGCTTTAATATAGTTGGTTTTTTTTAGCCATCTCGTGCTTGTATATATATAAGTATTCATTTATATAGGAAAATATACACTAAAACTGGTATGCTGGTACGTGTGTTTGTTTTAAGCAACAACTGCTTAACTTAGCATCATTTTTGAATGCATATTGGTATTAGTCGATGTGAGTTAGTTGATTGTGTGTATATGAAAATGTTACAATAGATGTAACAGTCCTGTGGTTATATTTGAGTGTTGATGCTATTTATTTTTATTTGATACCTTTTTCATAAAATAACTCTCCGTTTGCATGCTTTCTTTTACTTTCAACTCATAGTTGGAATGAAAAAAAAATAAAATAAACTATAATACTCAAGTATCATATTTTTGTGAGAGTATGAATGTACTCGCATAAATGTGTGACATATAAATGTATTCAAAACGTTACAAAAGGGAACCATCATATGATTATAGTATGTGGCCATAACAATAATAATAAATGTCAATTGCTGTTGGTGCAAGTATTTCTAAAAACCCTACACTAAGGAATTGAGGTTGTATTAAATTTTGCTTTATACTTGAAAATTTTAAAATATAATTAAACTAGGTAAATGTAAGTATAAACAAAAGTGATTCTGAGTCGATTGGTATAATAAAAGGTGGGTCTAGGCCAAATGTCTTTGGTAGTCAGAAATTTCAGCACAAAGGTATTATACCCTGACCACATAGTGGTATAGGTAGGAAGTTTTGTATGTTTTGGCTACATCACTAGACCGCTCATCTTGAAATTTTTACAGTTAGTAACTCCCTATCCAAAAGGTAAAACAGGCTATATTTTTTTCTAAGGTGAGCGTGGCACCTAACTTATAAAATTAAATTTTAACATCTAATTTTAATATAAAATATCTGGATTACTACGACAGCAAGAGTTCTGAAACTATGTACATTTACGTACCAAATTAATTTGATCGGGTTCGGAGCAATGGGCGTGTCACCCCCGTACAAAATATATATTTAATATCGTACTTTGTGTGCATTCACAAGTTATTATGGGGAGTAGTTGAATAAAAAATAGGCAAGATCGGACAAATGGGAGTGGCAACTCCTATGAAAACATATGAAGTACTATGAAAATGATTAATTACCAATGTGAGTAGTCATGGAAAATATGGGCGGAATCGCAAAAATCAAAATTCGCCAAAAACAAAAATCGAGAATAGCAAAAAATCGCCAAATTCAAAATCTCCAAAATCAAAAATCGCTAAATAAAAAAGCGCCAACATCAAAAATCGCCAAGAGCAAAAATCTCGAATAATAACAAGTAAGAAAATTATAGTCGGTCTAGACCGACTATACGATACCCTATACCATGCGTTTAGAAACCCTATCTCTTAGGCCCAACTAACTGGACATAGAAAATAAGCAAAAACCAAATTTGAGTGGGATTTTTATTAATTTTTTTGGCTGCAGATATAAAAAAGTTCAAATCGGATGCTATATCTATATAGGGGCTAGGTCCAAAAATGGACCGATCCTGATCATGTTTGGTAAAGTCTCTTGTATTTTGCAAAAATATGTACAAACAAAATTTGAGAAGAATCAGTGCAATATTTTTGTTTTTTAATAGATTTAACTGAAGATCGGGAAGCAGCTCTATATGGGGTCAAAGGGATCATTTTTGGACTACTCATTAGTGGATGTAATGAACGCATACAAACCCAATTTGCGTAAGATCTATATGACAATTTGGATCTTATGGAAATTTATGTCGATTTCATATGGGTAATTTGTATGGGGGCTAGGTCTGAACATGGACCGATTCTCACCAATTTCAATAGCGTTCATCCCATGGCCGATAAAAGCTTATATACCAAATTTCATCAAAATATATTCATATTTGCGACCTGCAGTTTGATTACAAACTTTACATGGACACACAGACGGACGGACGGACGGACGGACGGACGGACATTGTTAAATCAACTCAGAAAGTGATTTTGATTCGATCGGTATAATTAAAGATGGGTCTAGGTCAAATATTTTTGGGTGTTACAAACAGCAGCACAAAGTCATTATACCCAAACCACATAGTGGTATAGGGTATAAAAATAGCGGAAACCAAAAATCGCCAAAACCGAAAATTGCGAATAGTAAAAATCGCCAAAATCAAAAATCGCCAAAACCAAAATATCGAATTATAAAAATAGCCAAAATCAAAAATCATAAAAAATCGTTAAAGCCGAAACTCACCAAAATCAATTATTGCCAAAATCAAAAATCGCAAAGAACCAAAATTGCCAAAATCAAAAAGACCAAAAAACAAACATCACCAAATTCAAAAATCGTCAAAAGCGAATATCGCGAATAACAAAAATCGGCAAAATCAAAAAGTCAAGAACTTTCAAAACCAAAAATCGCGAATACCAGGGAACACTAAAAAAAGGAACACGCCAAACATCAAAAATCGCAAAAGAAAATAATCGCCAAAATCAAAAATCGCAAAAACAATAATCCTCACAGTAAAAAATCCCCAAATCTAAAATCGCCGAAAAAACTCGGCTTAATCAAAAATCGCCAAAAATAAGTAAAATATTTTTCTACAAAATGATTCACCAGTTTTTAATTTCGTTACGATGGGTGTGGCGAAACGAATCAGGTTACAGCTAGTTATTTTATAAAGAATAACATTATTTGTCATGTCAGGTGTTTTTGTTTAACAACATCTATTTTACTCGTGCACACCACATTAACAACTAACCAAATGCTTTGAAGCATATCATTGATTTTCATTTGGTTGTTTTTAACCCATCTTGTACCATTACACGAAATCGTTTAGATTTCTATGCAGATTTTGATGTAGTGTCTCTTAGCGACCTCCTGATCACTAAAAAAGAAAAAAGAAAAAGCGGGAGCCTCAGTTAACCGTTGCGGACTGTTGTGAAAACGCAACATTGGTTAATAAGGTGCAAAATAAATTTGTTTTTAGTTTCGGTTTTTATTAGAATATTATATGGAACATATTGTTGCCGGTATTATAAACATTAAATTCAATGTTGGTTAATTTTTGGCTACTCAAATCGTATATAATGCACTTTGGGTGCAATATAACATTATATTTTTTACATTGGTAAACCGTTTGGGACTGGTATTCACTGCATCTTTTCAGTTTATTCTCCGGAATTTTCCAAATAACATGCTCATGGACATCAGCAAGTGGAAAATGACATAGATTTTCTATCTTTTCCAATACCAAATCCCATGCAGCAATTTTGTAGCCAGTGGTCGGTTCCATTTAGTTTTAACAATAAGACAGTCGGTTTATTGTTTTGCTATTGACTTAATTCGTCCATAACGGCCACAGCTATTTTTTTCCACGGTAACTGGCACATCGCTAACATGCTGACCTGCACCACCCATATGTTTGTTATAGTTATTTATAATCTGCGGCTGATGAACAGCAACGTAAAAAAACTGTGAACTCAGACCTATAAAAATCAATCAGAACTCACCATCTTTTTTTCTTCTTTTGAATAACGGGTAGTAAAAACTTCTGGACAAGATTCGATATAATCGTGACTTCCGGACTTTAAACTGACTCCAACAACTTTAAATCAACAGAAACTCCTAATATGAAATAGGACGATACTTTCGCATAGAAGTGTGAGTCAGTCGACGTACTTTAGCAAACCTATCAGAAGCGTCCTTTTCATTGCCATTCCTCATATGAAATGTTCTTTTTATTTTTTGGAACATTTGATGGAACAGAGATTGGTTTACGATCGGCACACGCAAAGTAGGTTCAGAGGACCATTAATACTGGATATGAGGATCAGTACGATATTGACACAAAATAAATATGCGTATGAAACGGTCCAAACTCGAGAGTAAATGAACTGATATGTTTTTTTTGATGAGCATACTTATTTGAAAAATCAAAAAGTATATCCATAACTTTCTTGTCATAATATTGTAGAAATATATCCGCGGGTGATTTTCCACCTAAATTTTTAAATTTTAAAAATAAAACCAAATAGGGAGTTGTGTATTTAGACGTAGCTATTGATTCCACGATTTTATTTTAAAGTGGTGCAACAGAGGCTTCGATTGGCATTCAACTTTCAAATCGACGCGATTTGATTTCTTCCCCTTTTGAACGAAAATTTGCGAAGAAGGCAATCCGAAATACACTAAAACCAAACCAAGCCAAACTATAATAAAGCCAAACCAATCCAACTCAATAAAACTAAACAAAATAGATGCTCACCCATGTTTTTTTCAATGTTTTCGCCATCAAAATTCTGGAGTAAAAAAATATTAAAAATTTTTATTTCATATATTTGAACATTTTTGCAAAACATTTTTGGCCCGTTTTTTTAAATTTTGGAACTTGATTTAAAAAACAGGTGAATATTTTTTTGAAAAAAATTGTTCAAATCCGTTAGATGAGATTGTTTCTATTGACATCCAATGTTGGTGCTGTTGTAATTATTTAAATACTTTTATTATGGTAAATAAAAAAGAATTGTTTTTATTTTATCAGTAATGTCAACCGATGATTGGAAAATCTAAATAAAAATGTCTATTTTTTAATAAAGTTTTACAGTCAGAAGTTTACCGATAGATTCATTGCCGCTAGAATTATATTTATAAACTATGGGGTCACTTCCAATGACACGGGCTTCTCTTTTTTTTAATTTAATAAAAAGTTTTAGATAGCACAATATCGCCCACTCTATTTGAAAAAGGTAAAACAGAAAAATAGAGTGAAATGGAAAATCAGATCGAATTCTGTTTCAAACAGAATGGAAATAATAATAGTGTACATCACGACTTTATTTAATTTGGAAACGGTTTCAATAGAAAATATTTTCTATCGCATACCTAATTACTGATATATGTTAGCTTTTGATTATAAACCAGCAAGAAAATTATAGCCTGCCGACTATACGATACCCTATACCATGGTTAAGAGACCCTATCTGTTCGGTCCAA
Organism: Cordilura impudica; assembly: GCA_963682025.1. NCBI lineage: Eukaryota > Metazoa > Arthropoda > Insecta > Diptera > Scathophagidae > Cordilura > Cordilura impudica. Next base: position 59,792,400 of record OY821518.1, on the reverse strand, counting down.
CTAATTGGATATAGAAAATAAGCATAAAACAAATTTGAGTGCCATTGTTATTAATTTTTTTGGCTGCAGATAATAAAAAGTTAATATCGGGTGCTATATTTATATGGGGACTAGGTCGAAAAGTGTACAGATCCTGACCATATTTGGTAAAGTCACTTATATTTTGAGAAAATATACACAAACCAAAGTTGAGAAAAATCTGTGCAATATTTTTGTTTTTATAGATTTAAGTGCGTATGGGGCCTATGACTAAGAATCGTCCAATAGGGATTTTATTGGACTACTGATTAATGGATACAATCAGATCTGTGTGATAGTTTGAATCATATGGCAACTTATGTCGATTTCATAGGGGTCATTTTTATGGGGACTATTTCTGAACATGGACCGATTTACACCGATTTCAATAGTGTTCATTCTATGGGCGATAAAAGCTTATATAAAAAATTTCATGAAAATATGTTCATATTTGCGACCTGCAGTTTGATTACGAAGTTTACATGGACACACAGACGGACGGATGGACGGACGGAAATCGCTAAATCGAATCAGTTAGTGATTCTGATTCGATCGCTATAATAAAAAATGGATCTAGGTCAAATATTTTTGGTTGTTTCAAACAGCAGCACAAAGTCATTATACCCAAACCACATAGTGGTATAGGGTATAAAAATAAAAACAAATAAGGAGTTGTGTATTTAGACTTAGCTATTGATTCCATGATTTTATTTTGAAGTGGTGCGACAGAGGCTTCGATTGGCAGTCAACTTTCAAATCGATGCGATTTGATTTCTTCCCCTTTTGAACGAAAATTTGCGAAGAGGGCAATCCGAAATACACTAAAACCAAACCAAGCCAAACTATAATAAAGCTAAACCAAACCAACACAAAAAAACTATACAAAAATAAGTGCTCAAACATCAAAACGTATAAGGGATTTGCATGCAATTAGCCATCAGTTATTTTCAAATTAACAACAAAAAATTTATTCTTTTTTCGAAAATGGTTTTCTAAGAAATGTTTTTCAATGTTTTCGCAATCAAAATTCTGGAGTAAAAAATATATTAAAAATTTTTATTTAATATATTTGAACATTTTTGCAAAAGTATTTTTGGACAGTTTTTTTAAATTAGGAACTTGATTTAAAAAAACAGTTGAATAATTTTTTAGAAACAGAAATGGCAAAGCCCAAAACTAATTTAAAGAAAAAAATTATTTAAATCCGTTAGATGAGAGTGTTTCTATGGACATCCAATGGTAGTGCTGAGAAAACGTAACGCCTGTTCCAAATGGGTTAAGAGCTATTGTAATTATTTCAATTCTTTTATTATGGTAAATAAAAATTAAATGTTTTAATTTTATCAGAAATGTCAACCAATTATTGGAAAATTGAAATAAAAATGTTTGTTCTTGATAAAGCTTTACAGTCAGAAGTTAAGCGATAGATTCATCGCTGCTAGTTTTATATTTATAAACTATGAGGTCCACTTCCAATGACACGGGCTTCTCTTTTATTTTTTAATTTAATAAAAAATTTTAGATTGCACAATATCGCCCACTCTATTCAAAACCACATTTTGGTATAGGATATAAAAATACGTCCACATATCGCTTTTGAAATTACGAGAAAATTTCCGTTAGCCCGATTTAAAACACCCGAGTAACAATGATTTATGAAAAATTGTTTTTCAGGTTCAAGATCAAATGTTTTAACTTGAAAAATAATGTGAAAAACGTTGACACATGTGTTTGAAAAATTTATCTATATTCTGCATGACAGGTTATACAGCTGTTTCGGGAAGGGTCACCAAACCTCATCAGTAACCAAAAGCAATAGATAGTTTGTTTGGTGAAAAGTAGATTCTTATACCTTTTCTATGAAACTAATTCAATGAGAATTCAAGCAAAGAGTTATACTATTAAACCATCCCCAATATAACAAACTAAATACAGAACGTCTTTGAAACAAGTGTTTTTGTATATGGGGGGTTTCATGTCAAGTGCACCAACTTTTGAAACCGATGTCTTCTATCGGAATGAAATTTGCACCAAGGTTAGTCCTATTAGATAGTAGTTTAGACACAATTTTTCAATAAGATCGGTCCGGATCTCTCTGAGTTAGAGGGGATCAAAATTTGACATTTTGTCCAAGCAGGTGTTTTTTCTCATCCATGTAACTTATTACCTATTGTTCTTAGAAAATTTTCTCCCAAATAGTTTAGATAGGTATTTCCTCAATATTTCGCAAAAAAATACTAAAAAAAAATTTTGACTTTTTTTTTCAAAAAGAGTATTGTTTTTTTTTTTCATAAGATAGCTTAGGATTTTTCCTTTAAGAGTTTTTTGGTCGCTTAGTGGGATGGGAGTGGGATATCAATCAAAAAAAATGTTTTGTAACCGAAGACAACGGTTTTTCAATTTTTCACAAATGCACTATTTTGAATTTTTTCCTATTTGTATGTAAAACCTTACAAATAAAACTTATACTGAGAAACTAGAAAAATTAACCTTTCCGAAGGTATGTAACATACCTTTATAACATAACAGAAGAGAATGGTTCTCTGCAACCTGAAAGAGTTATTTGCAACATTTCAATCTGAACACGAGGATGTTAGAATTGGCTTTACGAAATTAACCCAAATGAGGCCAAAACATTGCGTTTTGGCAGAAAGCAGCGGAACTCACACAGTATGCGTTTGCATTTACCATGAAAATGTTAAACTGATGTTGAAGGAAATCAACTTAAAGTATTTAACAGATGATTCGGCAGAAGATTTACACGATTACCGCGATTGCCTTAAATTTACTATGTGTCCTAATGCAACAACTTCTTGCCACTTAGGTGAATGTACCAATTGCCCGAAAACCACATTAATCAAAGAAAATTTAATCAACTCTTTAGATCGAGAATATATAGAGGAGGTCAAATTTGATTCTTGGATTCAGACTGATAGATGCACATTGAAAACAATCATTTTAAATGTGGATGATTTTGTGGAAGAAATGTGTACAGGATTGCTAAACTTGAGAAACCATGACTTTTTAGTCAAAGAGCAATGGTCATTCTTCAAGGATTTGAAGATACATTTGAAGTCTGGTGAATTCGTTATTTCATATGATTTCGCAGAAAACTATAAATATGTTCTTCAGGATGCCATACAAGCATTCCACTTCAATAAAGACCAAGTAACTATATTCACAGTAGTTATTTACTACATGAAAGATGAAAAACTGGAACACAAACGTATGGCAATCATATCCGACGATTTAACCTTCATCTCACCCTTGTGTGGAAAACCACACAATATGAAAATATTTTGTACACAGAAAAAATAATAATTAAGCGATGTTCATGAAATTTCTTGACTTTTGCTGTCGCATCGATTTTATACAGAAAACGTATTAATTGATTCAAAAATATTTTTTTACAACGAGATTTTTAAAAAGTGACGTTGCTTACCCTGGTGTGTGGTTTTCCACACATGTGTAATTTATATATATTTTGTACTAGGAACATAATTTTTTGCCATCAAATGTCCATTCCTATTGACGTTATGACAAACTGTGTACCTATTATACAATATAAACAATTGATAATGTTATTCTGAAGTGATCAAATGCATATGCAAAGGAACAATGCTGTGAAAGCTATACCGAAATCGACTCAAACTTGTTACATCCATATATCGGTGTTCCTATTTTGGCTGGACTTTACAGGTCTATGCTTCTAACTAATCTAATGTTTTAGATATGATTGTGATAATTTAGATGAAAGAATGAGATAATGTTGGATTTATTTAGAGCGATGATGTCGAAGAAGACATTTCAATACATGAATAGTGTTATTTGGTTCGATAACATTATATGCAGACATCAAGAAAGCATTACGGACTAATTTGCTGCAATTCGTGAAATATTCGACAAATGGTCTGAACTGTTATTACTGCAAACCATCTGAATGTGTTACAGTTGACGAATAGTTGCTATGTTTTCATAGGAGATGCAAGTTTCAACATAATTTTGGGTTTTAGTTTGCTCTAAAACTTATTACGTTTAGAAAATGCAACCATATTTGGGTAAACCAGTTGGTGATTTAGCTACAAAAAGTTAAGGTGAACATGTAGTTTTGAATTATGTTCGAAGAGTGAAGAGTCATAACATAACAGTGGGCAAGTTTTTCTGATCTTGCGAATATGCCCAAAAGTTGTTACCCAAACTGGCAAACAAACAAACAAACATTGCGAAGAGTTTTCTTGCGTGAGCTTAGAATACTTCTTGTATTACCAACAATTTACAAAATGAATCAGTGGGGGAGCCAAGTTGCTCAATAGCACATTCCACATCTTCAATGTTTCGTAAACCTTCAGAATCTGGAGAGCGGTCATCAGTATCATATGACATTACCCCAAAACCATCAAAATGTGTTTCTCTATATATCGAAGGAAAAGCTAGATGTTACATACGTTATTACGAGAAGTCGAAAACTAAGAACAATGTATATAAAACGATGTGGTGTTTCTACCAAGAAGGTATATGTTAGCATACTAATAACCCTAATGTTTATTTAAATGTATTGAAGAGAAACTAATCTGATGAGATACCAAAATATAAAAATCTATAATATTAAAGGGCTAGACGATTTCTTGTGATCGATGTTTTGTTTTATCACGATTTTTACTAAACATATATTATTTGAAAGGTATTTCTTTTTAGCCGCTTTGCAGATTTTCAGATTTTAAAATTTTTCCCTTTATTTTGAGTAAATTGCATTTTAAGTTGCTACTAACACATACACAAAATTATACAATGATATGTGTGTGTTTATTAAATTTGTTAATGTGTTTGTAATAAAAATGAGTTTGTTTTTTGTGTTGATTTGTGAATTGGCTATAATCGATTAGCATACCTTTAGGGTCTTTATTTAATTAAAAAAAATAAAATTTCCTAAAATTTGCACTCGAATTTCGAGGGCTGGAATCTGCTTGTATATGTTACTGATGGTAAATCATGATCTTAAATAAAAAAATATGTGTTGCTAGTACAAAATATGTAGACATCCCGTATGTGTGGAAAACGACACACGAGGGTAAACAACGTAAGTTTTTTTGAGGGCGAGATGAAAGTTAAAACATGATACCGTTGCAGTTTATGAGTACCAGAAGAGAATGCTAAAATTTCTAAAATCTAAATTCACAGTAAAGAAGGTATACTACGTTTCGGACGGAGCTCGTCAACATTTTAAGAACAAAAGTAGCTAGCCAAATCTTATGGCCCATGAAAAAGATTTTGGAATGCCAGCTGAGTGGCATTTTCATCCTACTGCTCATGGTAAAGGAGCATGTGATGGTATTGGAGCAAACCTGAAAAGAAATGCAGCGAAGTATAGCCTCCAGTGCTCTCTTGGGCAAAGAGTTATTGTAAAGAAACTAAAATAGTTTTTAGTAGCAAAGAGGATCATCAGGAAACATTGAAAAACACTAAAGAGCAGATTCGATGCTGCGGCAAAAATCGATGGCACCGCTCAATACTATGCTTTTATAACGCTTGTCGATGGAAGACTCAAGTGGAAAAAGTTTTCTGCCTCTATTCAATGCGATTTCTTTTCAAAGACAACAAACAAACCAGCAGCGAAATGAACAGCTGAACCTAGTAACGCCAAGAAAGGATTGACAAAAAAAATGCAGTAAATAAAGGCGACAAAAAAGGTGGAGGAAAGACTGGGTATTTAAAAATTTACAAGACTTAAATACTTCATCAGCTACGATAAATTAAGTATAAAAATAGTTATGATATAAATATATCTAATGCAATTAAGATTAAATTTTAATAAATTATTTATCTTTTTATTTTTAATATTATTATTATTATACATTAATTTAATTATTATTAAAAATAAATAAAAAATAATAATTTTTCAACATTTCTATAGAAAACAAGTAAGAAAATTATAGTCGGTCTAGACCGACTATACGATACACTATACCATGCGTTTAGACACCCTACACAATAGGCCCAGCTAACTGGACATAGAAAATAAGCATAAACCAAATTTGAGTGGGATTTTTATAAATTTTTTTGTCTGCAGATATGAAAAAGATCATATCGGATGCTATATCTATATGGTGACTAGGCCTAAAAATGGGCCGATCCTGACCATGTTTGGTAAGGTCTCTTATATTTTGCAAAAAAATATACAAACAAAATTTGAGAAGAATCAGTGCAATATTTTTGTTTTTTAATAGATTTAAGTGAAGATCGGGCAGCAGCTCAATAAGGGGCCTATGACTAAGAGTTGTCCCACAGGGATCATTTTTGGACTACTGATTAATGGATGTAATAAACACATACAAACCCAATTTGACTAAGATTTATATGATAATTTGGATCTTATGACAATTTAAGTCGATTTCATAGGGGTCATTGGTAGCGTTCATCCTATGGGCATAAAAGCTTATATACCAAATTTCATCAAAATATATTCATATTTGCGACCTGCAGTTTGATTACAAGCCTTACATGGACACACAGACGGACGGACGGACGGACATCGTTAAATCGAATCAGATAGTGATTCTGATTCGATCGGTATAATTAAAGATGGGTCTAGGTCAAATATTTTTGGTTGTTACAAACAGCAGCACAAAGTCATTATACCCAAACCACATAGTGGTATAGGGTATAAAAAGCGATTTTTTTCCTGAGGTTAACATATTCTGGGTATTACAGTATCGAGGGTATAAAATTTTGGTTAGGTATGTTATATACCTTCGGAAAGTTTAGTTTGTCTAGTTTCTCAGTATAAGTTTTATTTGTACGGTTTTAGACACAAATAGGAAAAAATTCAAAATAGTGCATTTGTGAAAAATTGAAAAACCGTTGTCTTGAGTTACAAAACATTTATTTTGATAGATATCCCACTCTCATTACACTAAGCGACCAAAAAGCTCTTAAAGGAAAAATCCTAAGCTTTCTTATGACAAAAAAAAAAAAATGCCCTTTTTGAAAAGAAAGGCAAAAAATGCTTTGTTTTAGCAAACAAAAGTCTACAATTTTTTTTTTTAAGTATTTTTTTCCGAAATATTGAAGAAGTAGCTATCTAAACTATTTGGGAGAAAATTTTCTAAGAACAATACGTAATAAGTTACATGGATGAGAACAAACACCTGTTTGGCCAAAATGTAAAATTTTGATCCCCTCTAACTCAGAGAGATCTGGACCGATCTTATTGAAAAATTGTGTCTACACTACCATCCAATAGGACTAACCTTGGTGCAAATTTCATCCCGATCGGAAGACATCGGTTTCAAAAGTTGGTGCACTTGACATGAAATCCCCCATATATATTTATATGCTTTGCCTACTACAATATACTTGTTTTTTTTTTTTAACAACAATTTGTTTTGCAAAACTTACATTTAGCGTTAACGGTATGCCTTCCGATGGCTCTTCCCGAAACAGCTGTATAACCGTCATGCAGAATATAGATCTATTTTTTAAACAAATGTGCCAATGTTTATTACAGTATTGAACATGAAAAAAAAATTTCAAACTCAGTCCTTGAAAAGATCAAAAACAATACTTTTACATTTGAATAAATATAAAATAACAAATAATTATTTATTTTTTCCAAAAAGATAGGTTCTTACAAATGTCAGTCGCATCGACTAATGGTGATCTATTTTTACTCAGAAGAACAGGGCGCTAATCGGCGCATTCGATATCGGATAAAATCAATCGAAATTTCATATTCTGGTTTATTATTTAAACGTCGTTTCACTTTTACTATTAACTAGGGGCCAAAACTCGTTAGCTGTGATAGATATTGTAAGTATTTTATATTGGAAAATAAAAAAATAATTTCGAACGAAAAATTTCTCAGTAAGGTACGTATGTATATGTATATAATCTTTTCCAATTTATCAATTGGCCCTGGAGTTGCCTTGAATTTTAAAATTTAACAGAGTTCTTAAAAATTTGGTAAAATTGGTTTATTTTTATTTCCGGCTATTTGAAATGTTGTCTAAGAATACCTACCATACACTCAACCACTATTAGGAGCGCTACAGTCGATTAAGTGTACTAATTGAAAACAATAAAAATTCATAAAAAATTAATATGTTTGGTGAATCGGTTTCAAATTGGTTGCATTTCAATAACTATGTAAAACAGTTACAAAAATAATGTCTCGAAATAACAAAATGATATTTGAATTTTTGAAGTAGATACTAGGTCATTTCACGGAATGTTTCTTTTTCTAATACCTTGGGCTAATAGAACCACAGGTACTAATTGTCGCATCCGAAGAATAAGGTTGAATTATATAGGTTTTTGCAACTACAACTCACAAATCGACAGTTGAGTTTTCTACAGTGATCGAAGGATTGGACATGTTTCTCGTAAGGCCATATTTATATGACCAGATCAGGTTAGAGTTTATTAAAAATAATTCCAAGCTTTTTATTTATTAATTTTTTTTTTTTTTTTTTGTGAAATTTCGTTAAACTGTCAGTTAAATTATATCTAGAATAGCAGTTGGAGGAACATATCTTCGAGTAATAGTGATGCATTTAGACCTTGATGGATTGAAATATATGTCATTTTATCATAGATCATAAATGAACTTCTTTAAGATCGCAGTCTTTTAATTATTGAAAACGGCTAAAAATATAAAGTTGCATATCATCAGCATACATATGAATTTTGTAGTAAGAAAATTGTGTGCAGCACTTTTCTATGGGAAGCATATTTAATATTTTATTATTAACGTAAACATATGGTTTCAATTTGCTAATTGAGATGATACAAAGTGAGTTGCAGGTAGAGAAAACCCAGAAAATAGTTCCAAGCTTCATGCAGAATATTTTGTGATTCACAGTATCGAATGTTTTTGAGTTATCTCAAAGTACAATAACTACAATATTGCCGATATCTATATACACATGGTCTGGTTTATACGATGAAAAATTAATAATATCTTAAAGACCTATCTCATGTATTTATTTCAACTCAATACCTTCCCTATTCTTATTCTCTTTTCATATTCTTTTGAATAAAATATCTTTTATTCAATTTGGGTCATTTGTGGGTCTTCCTATTGTATTTAGAAAATTATAGATAGTTTTTATACATAAAATAATTTTATAACAAAAGTTATTTTAAAAATTTATATTCACGAGCAATAAGCAGATAATTGCACCAAAGATTATCTTGATCCCAGTAGCACTGAAGGGCTAAATAAATAAAAATTTACCGAATTATTTTTCTTAAATTCTAAATAGTGGTTTCATCGGGTTTAACAGAAAAACTCGTTTTCGGTAATTTTTGTTTAAAAATATCTCAAAATCCAAAGCTGGCCTTGGCAAAAAATGGGTTAACGTTCTCGTATTTATCTCGAATTTCACGAACGGAAGACGCTCATATTTGGTTATAATATTTTAAAAACGCTTTTCAAAACTCCACAGTATTTGCAATATATTTGAATTTTTGAATAAATTGTCTTCTATTAGTTTGGGGTCATATGTGACCCCAATTCCAAAAGGGTTAATTGGGTCATATTATTTTTTCCGATACCTCAGGTTATTAAGATAAAACATAATATTTAAAAGCAGAAAAGTGATGAATTTTTGATACAAAGTATTTAGAAAGAGTACATTTACAGAATATTTTACAAAAATCCCATTTCTTTCGAAATCCGCAAAAATTAAATCCTTGCCAAAAAAATTCTGGGAGAGGGATTAACTAAAAAATTCGCACAGGTAATCTGTGCTATATATTTAACAAAACCTAAAAGTGCCAGATCCACGTTTAAAATTTTGTTGAAGAAAATTTTTTAAAACTTGAAAAATGAGTTTTCAAAATTTTATCATAAAAATTTCCCATTTTCGGTCTCAATGGGCAATAGGTTATCAACGTAGTAATAAAACAAAACTTCATATCTGATTACTTATAAGTATAAAGACAAAAAAAAATTATGGGTTTTTTTTCAATTTCTCAATGTTGAAAAAATGCTACCAAATTTCATGACTTAGTTTTTTTGCACACAAGTGGTCTGGGGCATTTGCTATTTCTTGGCGAACTTTTCTTTGATCTTAAATTTTAATAGCTGCTTGAATGGATAATTCAATAGTGATTCTGATTCTTATAACAGGTTGTGGGAAAAATGAAACTATAGAACGAAATTTTTGTAAAGTCTTAAAAAAAGTCATATTTTCACCATATAAACACACTTGAAAATTTTAATCGATTTCCGGCGAGTCTTTTCTTTATCCGATTATCTCCAAAATTCACATTTTTTAGTTTAATATTAAAAGGTAACAAACTGGACACCGCCTATTCCCAAACTCGCATTTTCGTTTTAAGGACCACTGTACTAATATATAATACTAATATATATACTAATATCATAATATATATATATTAATATCATAACCTATTTTTTAGGATATAACTTAAAAAAAAAAACAGAAAAAATTCTGAAATTATTTCTTCGGCCACAATAATTTATATTATGTTCTGAGAGTTGCAGACATAAAAAAACGCCCTAATGCATAAATTTGTAGGTTACTGTTACTGTGTTTGACATAGACACGCCTTGTATTACGCATATTATATTGTAATACATATGCTTATGAATATAATAGTCGATCAACACGCGACACTATTACATCAAAGTAAACTAATAATAGTAAATGTATATATGTAAATATATGGAATCATTTAAATATACATAATTAGCTTGATTATAGGTCGCACAGTCTAATCATTTTTATTTATTAAGCATATCATTATCAAAGCTAAAGTGATTCTATAAATTTATTCATAAACAGTTGATTAAATGTTTAATCATGTATAAATAATGATAACATAAATAGTCCTTACAACCTAATGAACAAACTAATAAACTGGTTTATAGTTTTAAGCCTTTAGAACAACAATGCTGAAAATATTTTCTTTTTTTATAATTAACCCACAATATTTCGTTGTTAAGTATGCTAAGTATGTAAAGATTCTTTTTAAATACAAGTTGGTTTCAAAATATGACATTAAACCTTAAGTGAACACGTGTGTCGGTTAGACATTTTTCGAGTTTAATTCCGTATTCCTATAGGAGTTATATGTCCATCGTACTGAAACCTTGTGAAAGTGTTTTCTATAGAATAAAATCAAAGTAGAAATTGTATTTGACGCCGTGAGAGAAAAACATAAATATATTTTTTCTTTGATTTCATAAATTATAGACAAAGCATTATGTGTATAGATTTTGTACTTTTACTTTCTTAACAAAGTATCTTTTTTTAAGAAAGTACCTTTTGCTCAAAAATACCATATCCAAAAAAAAAATTTTTTTTTCTTAAAAAAGAACCTTTTCTTAAAAAAGTAAATTTCTAAAAATTGTATATTTTCTCACAGAAGTAAATTTTCTTAAAAAGTATCCTTTCACGGAACTGACTTTTTTTTAAAAAATTACATTTTCATAAAAGAGAACATTTTATGAAAAATGTTCCTTGTCCTTAAATAAATTTTCTTTAAAAAGCATATTTTCTTTAACCCTTAAGTTAGCACCTAGATACCCGGGTATTTTTTCATTCATTTTGATAATCAAATTGATAATCAGAATCACTTTCTGAGTCGATTTAGCGATGTCCGTCCGTCCGCCCGTCTGTGTGTACATGTAAACTTTGTAATCAAACTACAGGTCGCAAAACACATAAAAAATATTTTTATGAAATTTTGTATATAAGCTTCTAACGGCTATAGAATGAACGCTGTTGAAACTGGTAAAATTCAGTCCATGTGCAGACCTAGTCCCCATACTAATGGCCCCTATGAAATCGACATAAATTGCCATAAGATCCAAATTATCATATAGATCTTAGTCAAATTGGGTTTGTATGTGTTTATTATATACATTAATTAGTAGTCCAAAAATAATCCCTATAGGACAATTCTAAGTCATGGGCCCCATATAGAGATGCTTCCCGATCTTCACTTAAATCTACCAAAAAACAAAAATATTGCACAGATTTTTCTAAAATTTGGTATGTATTCATTTTTTCAAAATATAAGTGACTTTACCAAATATGGTCGGGATCGGTACATATTTCGACATAGTCCCCATATAAAAATAACATTCGGTATGAACTTTTTCATAGCTGCAGCCACAAAAATTAATAACAAATGCCACTCAAATTTGGTTTATGCTTATTTTCTATATCTATTTCTATTGAAGCGAAGAGATAGGGTCTCTAAACCATGGTATAGGGTATCGTATAGTCGGTCTAGACCGACTATAATTTCTTACTTGTTTTTTGCTGAACTACCGGTTTTTTCATACCCTATACCACTATGTGGTTTGGGTATAATGACTTTGTGCTGCTGTTTGTAAGTATCAAAAATATTTGACCAAGTCCAACCTTTTATTATACCGATCGACTTAGTATTACTTTCTTTCTGAGTCAGTTTAGCGATGTTCGTTCATCCGTCTGTCCGTCTGTGTGTCCATGTAAACCTTCTAATCAAACTATAGGTCGCAAATATGAATATATTTTAATGCAATTTGGTATATAAGCTTTTATCGGCCATAGGATGAACGCTATTGAAATTGGTGAAATTTGGTCCATGTACAGACATAGTCACCATAAAAGTGACTCCTATGAAATCGACTTAAATTGCCTTAAGATTCAAATTATTAGATCTCGGTCAAATTGAATTTTTGTGTGTTTATTACATCCCTTTATCTGTTGCTCAAAAATAAACCCCAATGGCGATTCTTTTTCATAGCCCCATATAAAGCTGCTTCCCGATTTTCACTTAAATCGATCAAAAAACAAAAATATTGCACAGATTTTTCTCAAAATTGGTTTAGTTTATTTATTTATTTATGATTTCACATAGAACAAGATTTATAATCTTATAATTAAAGTATAGGAGTTTTACATTGAATTGAAATATAAAATTTGAGCAAATTTGTCTTACAAATAATAATAAAGGTAAATATAAAAATATTAAATAATTTTAAAGAAAAACAAGTAAGAAAATTATAGTCGGTCTAGACCGACTATACGATACCCTATACCATGCGTTTAGAAACCGTATCTCTTAGGCCCAACTAACTGGACATAGAAAATAAGCAAAAACCAACTTTGAGCGGGATTTTTATTAATTTTTTTGGCTGCAGATATGAAAAAGTTCATATCGGATACTATATCTATATAGGGACTAGGTCCAAAAATGGACCGATCCCGATCATGTTTGGTAAAGTCTCTTGTATTTTGCAAAAATATATACAAACAAAATTTGAGAAGAATCAGTGCAATATTTTTGTTTTTTTAATAGATTTAAGTGAAGATCGGGAAGCAGCTCTATATGGGGCCAAAGGTATCATTTTTGGACTACTCATTAATGGATGTAATAAACACATACAAACCCGATTTGAATAAGATTTATATGATAATTTGTATCTTATGTCAATTTAAGTCGATTTCATAGGGGTCATTTGTATGGGGGCTAGGTCTGAACATGAACTGATTCCAACCAATAGCGTTCATCCCATGGCCGATAAAAGATTAAATACCAAATTTTATCAAAATATATTCATATGTGCGACCTGCAGTTTGATTACAAGCTTTACATGGACACACAGACGGACGGACGGACGGACGGACGGACGGACGGACGGACGGACATTGTTAAATCAACTCAGAAAGTGATTCTGATTCGATCGGTATATATAAAGATGGGTCTAGGTCAAATATTTTTGGTTGTTACAAACAGCAGCACAAAGTCATTATACCCAAACAACATAGTGGTATAGGGTATAAAAATAACGAATTATAACCAAAAATGTTAATACAAATATTAGTAAATAAAATAATATAAAAAAATAAAAATAAACAAAATTAGTTAAATAAAAAATATTAAATATAAACGGATCAGAAAAAGAAAAAAATTTAAACAAGTAAGAGTGTTAAATTCGGCTGTGCCGAATCTTTGATACCCTGCACCTCGGTTTGAGTCTTGATAATAAATGTAAATGAGAAAGTAAACAATTTGTTAAACTTAATACCAAATTATTTCAGCAAATTCTTTCGGTTGGTTTTCGTCTTTTCTGTTATTTCGAATTTAAAAAGATCTCTCAACAATTTTATTAAAATATTGCCATATTTGGAAAACATAGAGAATAAATTTATAATTATAGATAATTAAATTAGGGATGCCAAACGCAAAAAACCAAATATCTCAAACATTTTAAATAAAATAATTTGTTATCTTTATTTTCTGAAAATCTTCAAATTTTCATCCAAAAAAATTGTGAAAATTTATATATAAAAAACAACATTCTCACCAAATTGCGTTTATTTTTGTAACAATTTTTATGTTCGCAATTCTTAAATATCATTTAACAAATTAATGTTTTCTGTAGTCCGATTCTGTAAATTTCAACCATCCGACAATCGCAAAATATATCGACAGCTATTGTTGTTTGCACTAAGGATTAAGTGATTCACTAAGTACATACATCTTAACGACAGTCGACAAATATATTTTTCTATTTATTTAAATTGAAAATGAGTGGCATCCCTGTCAAGATAAGCGAAAAACACAAAGAAGAATATAAAAAAACAAATTACTTCGTGTTTTTCAGAACGATTTTATGTTTATGTTTAATATCTTTATTTTTTTACTAATATTTTTGTTTATTTATTTAAAATGAAATAATGAATTGAATATGCTATTTAATTTTTTTATTTATATAAAAAAGTTTTTTAATAAAAGCAAAATATTTTCACTATTTTATGATTTTTATTTATGAATGACGACATTTCAACTTAAAAATTTAAGTTTTTATTGATTGAATAAACAACACAAAAATGGTTGTCGTTTAGATAACAACAACAGCTGACTTTAACAAACGCGAATATCGTTTAAAAATTTTACTGATAATTTTGCTATTTTATTTTTTTTAACGATTCGACTATCGTTAAAAGAAGTTACTGAATCGCGGTACTGAAAAGCTATTAATTTCTCCTGAATGGAAATATTTTTTTTAAATGTAAACATATTGGGTGTTTTTTTTTTTTTTTGGAATTTCAATTTGTGTTTAACGAATAAAATTTATATATTAAAGATGCAATTGATGTCTTCTAAATTTAAAATTATTATTTCCGATTTGATATGATTTTCTGAAATTTAAATAATGTTTTCTAATTTATAATTGGAAATTTTTAATTCCAGTTTTTAGAATTGATATTTTCTTAAATTTGAATGGAAAATTTAAAAAGTGCAATTTTGTATTTAAATAATAATGTTATAGTTATTATAAACAATTTTGTAGGTAAAGCAGAATAATAACAATAACTGCTTTGAAAGCAAAAAACTCATTGATGAACTCGGTAACTCTATTTTGTAGAGATAACAAAAAGTTTATATGCCAAACTTATGTTCATATTTGTAAAAGAATAATGAAAAAACGTATGAAATAAAAGACCAGCCCGTGTATACTCTTAACATTGTTCTGTATGATATCTAGTTGAAAATATTGACATTCATGTTAAAATAGAAATAACTATTGCAAGGCTAATTTGAACAAAAATTGTGGCGCCATCTACTGCGGCATAGTAAAGCTGAGCAAAATGAAGTTACACTCTGTTAAAGCAAAAGAAATGTATTTTCCCCACAACAAAATATTGCAGAAAATTATGTAAATAAAATAATATACCGATTTATTTCTAACATGCAGTTGTTATGGATATACATATATATAATATATTATACATATATATAATATATTATTTAATATGTCTATGTATGTATATGTAAATAATACACACAAAAAATAGAACATCAAACGTTATTTTTGTGTTTTTCTCTTTAAATAAATTTATACATAAAATTTTTTTTTTGCTAAATTTACATTGTTTTTTTTTTATTAACAACTAGGTATTTTAGCATTATTTGCTTTAGATATTGGTGAATTTTTACTCCCTTTATATTAACTCGTAGTGTCTGCTTGTCGAAAAAATTTTGGATCGATCTTAACCCCTTTCCCGTGACCCATTCGATCTGAAATTTTGCAGGCAGGCTCGCGGTAATAACAAAAATGATCTAACAAATTTTTTTAGTGATGCCAAAACAATGGAAACTTTTAAATTTTTCTACCAGAGTTAATAAAAAAATGTACAAAGGGTTAGTTTTTATTATATTATTACCACAACGACCACAAAAACAACAAGTCCAGCTATGACAACAACACAACATTTAGAATAACAACAAGAACAATATAGAAACATCATATTTTTCATTTTTTTTTTTTACTTTTTCAGAGATTTCCCTGGACCGGTTCCACCGATTTTAACGAGTTTTTAAATAGAAATCTTTCCATGAATTTGGTGAATCATTCTCACTAAAAATGATCACTATAGCTGCACTATTGAGGGCGTGTTCGTGACAAGAACAACATAGAAAGTTATATTTTTTCAAGACTTTTTTTAGTTCTTCATTCAAATCTCGGGTCCTAATGACCGATTTGGACGGTTTTGAACAGCAAACTTTTCAGGATGTTAGTGAATCATTTTTTATATCAAAGAGTACACTAGCTGCCCGATTGATGCCGTCATCGTGATTTCCACAGACGGACAGACGGACATCGCTATATCAACTCCGGTTGTTATAAGGATCACAAATATATATATTTTATGGGGCCCAGAATTTTTTTTCTAATTATTACAAACGGAATGACAAACTTATATATACCCTCTGCACACTGGAGTGGAGGGTATAAAAATAAGAAAAAGGATCAGCTAAAAAATTTAAAAAGTTCCCTCTTAAAATGCATTGCGTTGCTTATAATTTTAATGGACGATGGTAGCGAATTCCAAAGACGTATTGAGGAGACATAAAATTGCCATTTGGATACTAAATATTGGTATCTAATGTACATTATGTCATGATTTCTAGCCGTGCGCATAAAAACGAGTCTGTCATACAGATATGTTGGCTGATGTGTACGTACAACTTTTTGTAAGAACAGTAGCGTTTTTATCTTTAACAAATTTTGAAATGATACTCCGTAAAGTTTTTTCGAGTAGTACAAAATCGGCTTATATTTTCGAATATTGAAAATATATCTTAAAATTGCATTGAAAGTGGACTCAAGCTTTTTATAACTCTTAGAATCAGTGCTTGCATATATTTCGCAGCCATATAGTAGAGTTGGCATAAGATATGTTTTTGCAAGCAAAATTCGAATGTTAAGGGGGTTTATATGTTGTGTATTCCATAACGTTCTAAGCATTGAGTAAGTTCTCCCAGCAGCAGAAGTAATATGGTTAGACCATGTGGGATTATCATTAAAAATAATACCTAGATTTTTAGCTGTTGATACGATTTCAATTTTCTGGTTATTTAACATAATCAAAGGTTCAAAAGGCAGTTCATTGTTCTTCTTGTAAAAATCAAACACTTTGATTTAGAGGGGTTGAGGCATAAACCATTTGCACTTGCCCATGTATAAATCTTATTAAGATCTGAATTTAATTTTGCAACGCAATCGTTTATGCTGCTTATACCAGTAGTTATATATAACTGAACATCGTCAGCATATATGTGTAAAAATAAGAGGTCCCAGTATTGATCCTTGGGGTACGCCCTTCATAACTGGCAACATACGAGAGGTTTTATTGTTTGCAAAAACTTACTGGCTACGATTCAACAGATATGATGATACCAAACGAATAGACCAAGGAGAGAAATTAAACATTTTGTGTAATTTAAAGCATAGAACCTCATGATCCACCATGTCAAATGCTTTGGAATGGTCAAGTAAAACTCTGAAACATCTATGAGTGCTGATATACAACTATTCTTGGGTCGGACATCTGACTACCTTTTTGTCAATAAATCGTTATCATTAATATGCTTGCTAATTTGTCCATGAAGCAGTCGTTCAAAAACCTTGGATAGATAAGGTAGTACGGCAATTGGACGATAATTGTTGTTAGATTTTGGGGTGGGTATAATTTTTCGTGTTTCCAACTTTGCGGGTAAATACTCTTTGTAATTATATTTTTAAATATATACGTTATGAATGGCAGAACATACGGTAAAATAATTTTTAAAAATTTAGGATGAATATTATCGAACCCTACAGCATCAGATTTAATTGCTTGACAGCTTGAAAATACATCTTCTTGGTTTATACAAATAAAACAGAATGAGCTACTTTGAGGGGCTAAAATTTCTCTTTGATCATAAAAGTTCATATTTGAAGTAATGTTAGGGAGATTCATGAAAGATACATTGAGTTTATCTACATCTATTTCATTAGATACTAATGGCGATGATTTTCCAATCCCAATTTCTCGTATAGTTCTCCAAGTTTTCTTAGTACCAGCTGCAGATGAAAAACGACATGAATAGAACTTGGATTTAGCAGCTTTGATCAGCCTGTTCACTTTTATTCGTGCATTTACATATTCCGTATGTAGATCAGTGATTTTAAACATTTTCCAGCGTTTATATGCAAAATATCTACGAGTAATAGCTAATTTTATTTCAATATTGAACCACGGTTTCTTCCTAGTATTTTTCCTCAAAGTTCTCACCGGAACAGATTTACTAAAAACTTTCAACAAATTTTCCTCTACATTTTATTTCAGTTGATTATCAGCCGAGGGCGTATAGTAGATACTACTCCAATTTATTGGTGATAGCTCAAAGGACATATTGGCATAGTTTATGTGATCAAAATCATAATAGATAATAGTCTCACTTTCCTGCTGCAGTTTGAAGTCATATGCAAAGGATAAAAGATTATGTTTGGAGAAACATGGTGCTGACAACTGATCATATAGGACTTTATGCATATTGCTGACAAAGAATATATCTAATAATGTATTAGTTGTAGTGGAGAAATGAGTTGGCATAGTAGAATTTGTAGGATCAAAGCCAAATATTTTCATACCATTAAGTAGATGTTGTTCAACAAGAATATTATTATTGAAAGCTCCACACACTACTATGTCATGATATTTTATGCTAAGATTTTCGATAGTTTTCAGAAAACCATCAGTTCTTACTCTACAATTTGGTCTATATACAACTCCTACTAGTAATTTTCGACCACTGCTTACAACTTCAACAAATAAGTGTTCTATTATGATATTTGAAGCAGTGCGTGTATTTTCTTGTACATTATCATTTGGGATATTATCTTGTATATTAGTATTGTCTGAATTCTCCACAATGTAAGAATTTGTAATCATTTTGCTTACAATTCCCTTTCTGACGTACATAGCAACACCACCGCAAGGAGTTTTCCTATCACAACGATAATATTGAAATTGTTTAGCCCAATCATAGCATCTGTGATATATTTGTTGTACCATGTCTCAGTTAGACCTACGATATCTACTCCAGAATTTTCAAAGATTATTTTTTAAACAAATAAGTGACTGCCGAATATGGTAAAGATTCGTCCATTTTTCGACCTAGTCGCCATATAAATATAGCACCCGATATGAACTTTTTCATATGCGAAGGCAAAAAAGAAATTAATAACAATGCCACTCAAATTTGGTTTATTGTTATTTTCTATTACCAATTAGTTGGACTGAAGAGATGGGGTCTCTAAACCATGGTTTAAATATCAGTAAATTTCCTACCCCTGTCGTATGAATATTATTTGTTTATATCCGACTTTAAATTAATCATACGTATAAATTTTGGAAATATGTATCGTCAATAATATTAATAGGCTAGGCGATTTTTTGTGGCCGATGTTTTGTTCTACCGTTTTATACCGATTTTGATCAAGCGTATGTTATTTGAAAGGTATTTCTTTTTGGCCGACTTTCAGATTTACAGATTTAAAAATTATTTCCTTTGTTTTGAGAAAATTGCATTTAAAGGTGCTACTAACCCATACATAAAATTATTAAAAGCTATGTGTGTGTTTACAAAATTTGTTAAAGGGTTTGCAACAAAAATGAGTTTGTTTTTTATGTTGATTTGTGAATAGGCTCTAATTGATTAGCATACCTTTAGGGTCTTTATTTAATGAAAAAATAAAATTTCCTAGAATTTCGAGGGCTGGAATCTGCTAGTATGTATTAATTCAATTTTAACGGAAAAGTAGTTAAGAACTTTGTAAATAGTTTCCAAATTTTCTTACCTTTTAACGATAAAAACTTGATAGCTATGTTGCCAAAGTTCAATATCTAACTATAATTTTGTTAAAAAATATTCTATAACTTTAATCTGCAGAATTTTTCCGTGAAAAATTATTTTTGTAATGTAGAACTTATTAAGGGGAAAATATTTATAATACTTTCGTGGATGAATTTTGAAAATGTGAGTGATTAAAGTTAACAAATCAAAGAGTATTTCAAAAGAAACATAATTTTATGACAAAATTAAGTTCTATCGCAAAAAAAAACTAGTGATTTTTTGTAGCTTTTCCAACAGGCATGTATCGCATGTGTGATATATGTATAAATAATTTTCTTCACTTTTGGAATTTTTCACGGTGGCTTACATGATAGAATCATCTCGTTGAAATTTTATTTTCAAAATACAAGAAATATTGATTTAAAATATTCATTACCAGAAAACATAATGCTAACAAATAAAGTTATTTTTATAAAATAAAAAAAAGTCAAACTATACATACAGCGCTTAACCAAACGTAACCTTTAACAGAATATAAATGAGCCCCTGACCTACAATATTTTGGAATCTAGCCTAATTTTATGTTTTTAATTCACTCTAAGTAACAACAAAAAAAACCTTCTTTCACTTTCACATTAACCTATATACAGACATTAAAAAAACTTTTACAATTTCATATGTCCGACCTTTATTGGCAAAAATTCGCTTTCTTGTTTCCCTGTAACTGCGAATAACGATTATAAATTATTAGGTAATTCAGCTATATTTCAGAAAGATTTTATTCCAAGCAATTCAGTTAGCTATTCATTTTCAATGACAATTGTTACCAATAAATCTTATCGTTGTGCAATCGTTCCTTCGCAGTCTTTCTCTCACACTCAATATATGTGTACATAAATCTGAACAACAACACTCCGTAATTATCTTAATCACATTAATAGCCGTAATATATACTTGTAATTAACGTAAAAAGGATTAAATTCAATTTACAGCAAAATGGAAAATACAATACAATAATAAAAAAAAAACGGTTCTCTGTGGAAAACCCGAGAAAATAGCGGAGCTTTGCCAATGGTATAGTGTATAAAACGAGTAAGTACACATATTAATAACCGAGAATTAATACCTTTTGCTAAAATACGCGTAAAAGCGTAATTGAATTAATTTTTTTGTTGCTTTTGTTATTATGGCTTTATACAGATCCCAGGATTAATAAAGAGCGAAAACAGAAACAGAATCAGCAAAATAATGATGTCCACTTAATAAATTGTTGTAACAGGAAAATATAATAGGAGAGAATGATTCAACAAACAAAAAAAATATATAAAAATTAAATAAAAATAAAAATGTACTTAACGTAAGATACTATCATGTAACACTCAAACAATTTTATTAATTGTAACAATTAATATACATCCTTTTTTACTAGCTGAAAAAGGACAAACAAAAGCTTAGCGCAAAAACTTCAGTGACATTCAGTGCATACTTCTATTTTTTATTATTATTTTTTTTTGTAACTAATCCCAGCTTATTATACGTAGAGGATTTAAGTTGAAAAAATTTACATTTTCATTAAAATTGGATTCCTTGGTGAGTGTTGCCAAAGTTTTAAGTACGAGGTCATACAGAAAAGTTATTGTTGTGAAGTGAAGGAAATATTTGTTAACCTGATTTGCTATTAATAATTTCGAAAGAATAGCAAAGCAGTAATATTACTTAGTAAAGCTTTTGATTTAAAGTATTTAGCAGGAATATTTTATGCTTTAATAAGCTTTGAAGTTAATAAAATAAAAGTGTGAAACTAGAGATATATTGAGTAAAATTTTATTTAATGCGAGATATTGCTCTTATTTAAAAGGAATTAAAAACTTCAAAAGCAAAAATTTCTCCAAAAAAATATATTTTAAAAAATATATACTTTAAATAGTACTCATTCTAGGACGCCGTTATTGGTTTCAAACAAAAAAAGAAGTATGAGTATTACTGACTTCCCGATTTATTGATTCGATGTATCAGTAAGTAGCGCTGTGTATTTATAACTTAAGCATATGAAAAAGAAATATTTTTTTAATCAAAATCGCAAAATCACGGATACGCAAATATATGAAACAAAAAATCTAAAAACCTCAAAATTACAAAATTATGTAAATCCAAAAGATAAAGATGGCAAAATCACAGGAATGCAGAATCTGGAAATTGAATGATTGCAAAACGAAAAATTTTAAAAAACGGAAAATCGTAAAAAAATTAAAATTATAACTTGGAAAAACGCAAATCCCAAGAACAGAAAAACTCAAAAATGCAACATTAAAAAAAACGTAGTATCCCAAAATTGCTAAAACACAAGATCTTTAAAGGAACAAGCAAAATATTAAAATGAAATAATTAAAATAGCAAACGGCAAAAATAGAAAAACGCAAAACCATAAAAACAGAAATAAAAAAACGCGATATCGCTGAAATGCTATATAGGAAAAACACTAAACCGGAAAGACATATAATCGCCGAATCACAAAAACGCAAAATAATTTTTTTAAATGTCTAGAAATTTGACTAATCCCTCATAGTTTTGTATAGTGATAAGTTATATTCAAAACCCCCTACCTGCAATTTGCACAAAAATGACTTTTTGATAGTAAAATAATCGGTGAAATGAGCCACATCTATGGTAATAATTAGGACATAAAAAAAATAATAAAATTGGGGGTTATATTGTCATTTTTGTTTCATCTCTATCTTACACACATAATTTTTTTAATGCAAAATCCTCTGTCTCTGTATAGAATTCACTACTTTTTCAGGAAAATACTGGCAATTATAGTTGTGTTAATGTAAATAAATATTAAGCCTTGCAAAAATCGTGTTTATTGTCAAAGCAAAAAATAATTGTATTTCGAATGACAATATTTGCGATTGATAAATATTGTCTTCGATAAGGTTGACATACATCTATTTTAATAACAGAATTTAAACAATTAGTTTTAAAAATTGCTAAAAATGTCTGGACTTTATTATAATAACTGTGTTCCAAATCAAGTAAATAACAATTTGTTGCAGTGTATAGCAAATTATTATGCACCTTCAAATGAAGACACGAAAAACATGTAGCTCATCTTGAACATATAGGTAAAAACTAAGCAATTAATCCTATTACACAGACTCCGAAGCCGAAATGAGTTATAATGTGGTGTATAGCCGAAGAAATAAGCGGAAACATAATTGTATTTTAAATACTAGAAAGAAAAACTCGGTAAAATTAATGAAGGCTCAACAATATTTAGGGTTTTCCACTATAGAGGGAGTATCGAAACAAAACTCTGAAAAACCCCAAAAAAATATGGGTCTAGATTGCTCATTAAATTTTTGTATGAAAACTAATTTAAGACACGGCCAATAGTTCGATAAAGAAACCAGAAGCAATATTTTTAGAATGCTTTGGAATATGTCGTAGGAAGTCAAACAGGTGTTTGTTAAAATTATATCACGGTGGAAACTGAACGACATACCACTGTTACGCATTCAACAAAACTGAAAGGTTTTATATTTACACAATCCAACAACTAGGAATCCTCTCAGGTATGTCATTTGCCGTTTCTCTCTAATTTTTCTGTAAACGTAAATATCGTTAAAGGTTGGGTAAATGCCAAACAACCGCCAGATACTCCGTTTAAAGAAAAAATTTTGAAAAATAAGGCCAATTTAAAAGAATATTTTTACTAATTAGAGAAAATGAGGAGTTACTATTGTCGCAAGAACACTAACAAATTAGGCTGGAATATATAAGATTATTAGAACTGCTGCTCACAAAAACATGCTCAAGCATTTTTGAAGAAGAGAAATTGCTTTATATATGCATCGCAAAGGTCAATGCGACATCTGAAGACGGTAAGTGCATTTTTTTACAATAGACGCACAGATTCAGATGATTCAGCAAATTTACTTCAAACAACAACTGCAAGTAAACAATTTTACTGTTTACAATTTGGTACTCATAAATGTACAAATTATTGGCTGAGTGAAATCAATGGAGATTTGTCAATCTCAGTGTTTGTTTCCTGCACAATAAATTATTTAAAAACGTTTTGCTTGTTAAATTCACTGCCAATAGCAATCTACTCAGATGGTTGTGGAGTTCAAAACCGAAACCATTACTTGTTTAGTGCTTTATCCAATTTTCCGGCAAAACATCAAAAAGTCATTGGAGAAAACTTTTTAGAAAATGGACATACATAAATGGGGTATGGTATTGTCCATGCAGAAATTGAAATCAGATTGAAAAATCAGTCAATTTACTTGCCAAATGATTACATTCGGGTTACTATAGAGGCCAGAGAAACTGTTAAATCGCGAAGATATTAAAAAGCCATTTGATGCCGTATATTTAAATTGTGATTTTTTTTTTTTAAATCACAAGGAAGATAAAATTCTACATTCTTCATTCATTAGACGAGGTCATGTAAAGAATGATCATACAGTACTTGACTTAAGACCCCTGATACATCTTCCAACTGGTAGTGTTAGGTATAAAGTAAACTTTAATGAAAACCATGTTAATCTACCTACACGCATTAAATCATACTCTTATCATGCAAAACCAAAACCTATATATTCTGCTTCACTTCCAATACTCCAAAATAAATGGAAAAATTTACAAGATTTCAAATATGTGATTCCACAAGAATTTCATTTTTCTACGACAATTTGAAAATGTATTCAAATAGTAATACAGTGGTATAGATAAAATTGAAAAAATTAATCAACAATATTATTTTCTTTGTCTTTTTACGATTTTTTTATTATACTATTCATTGTTAATTTTTTTTTTTTTTTTTTGTACTCCTTTTATATATTATGTAGTATTATATATTAGTTTTTTAGCTGAATGCCTTAGCAGCTAGTGCTTAAATTAATATAATTTTATAACAATTTATTATTACTTAGTTATTATATAAATAAATAAATAATATAAATAAAATTTTTTGAATTCATAAATAAAATAAAAATAATTTGTTTACTATACGAAGCCCTCTATCTTTTTACACACATTGACTTTTTTTGAATGTAAAAACCCTCTATATTCCATAAAATGACCAGTGGACAGTGGCTGAAAATTGTTTTTCATTGGCCAAAGTTATGTAACTTTTGAACTGATCAAAATATCTTAGTAATTCTTTTTCTTGTGGTAAGATATTTAGTGGAACTTGAGTCTGTTTTAATTTCATTAAAATCCATTAAGAAATTCTAGGTCAAAGTTGTACTTTTAATTTTTTTTAGTGGTAGTGGTGATAAACCAAATTCATATGCATCAGCATTATCTAGTGATTTTGTCGGGACTTAATTTAATTGGCTTGATGCTGCATGGCATATGATGCAGCCTGACCTACTTTTCCATCTATCACTGTCAGCTTTTATTGGTAGCTTACTTCATTTTGCTGCCCATCTAACTGTAATTTTAATGGCTGTAGTGTTGCAATTTGGGCCTTGGCATCATGACTTTCTTTTTGGGTATAATGACTTTGTGTTGCTGTTTGTAACAACCAAAAATATTTGACCCAGACCCATCTTTAATTATACCGATCGAATCAGAATCACTTTAAGAGTTGATTTAACAATGTCCGTCCGTCCGTCTGTGTGTCCATGTAAACTTTGTAATCAAACTGCAGGTCGCAAATATGAATATATTTTGACGAAATTTGGTATGTAAGCTTTTATCGGCCATGGGATGAACGCTATTGAAATTGGTGAAATTCGGTCCATGTTCAGACCTAGCCCCCATACAAATTACCCCTATGAAATCGACATAAATTGCCATAAGATCGAAATTGTCATATAGATCTTCCTCAAAATGGGTTTGTATGCGTTCATTACATCCATTAGTGAGTAGTCCAAAAATCATCCCTTTGGCCCCATACAAAGCTACTTCCCGATATTCACTTAAATCTATTAAAAACAAAAATATTGCACTGATTCTTCTCAAATTTTGTTTGTATATGTTTTTGCAAAATATAAGAGACGTTACCAACCATGGTCAGGATCGGTCCATTTTTGGACCTAGTCCTCATATAGATATAGCATCCGATATGATCTTTTTCATATCTGCAGCCAAAAAAATTAATAAAAATCCCACTCAAATTTGGTTTTTGCTTATTTTTTATGTCCAGTTAGTTGGGCCTAAGAGATAGGGTTTCCAAACGCATGGTATAGGGTATCGTATAGTCGGTCTAGACCGACTATAATTTTCTTAATTGTTTGAATTTAAATTTGATTGGCATGCAGTATTTCGTAGAAGATGGTGTCTCTTTTTTTCAAATACCTTTTGTTTGCGTTGTACTAGTTGCAGGCTCTGAATCTTCCAAAATCTTTTAAATCGAAATCGTACAAATGGTAACATGAAATTATCTGAGTCCGAAATATTTTCACATGCTACTTGTTTGTATTGTTTTGTACCGAAAACCATCACATCCCCATTTACAAAAAAGAATTCACTTTGTGTTTCCATATTTCTTTAACTCATTTCGTTTTATTGATTGTAGCCAGCGTTCGGCTGTGTGATAAAGTAGAGATTGTAGTTGACCCTCTGCCGAAATTTGTGTGATTGTGATAGTGTCCTTTGATGGCAAACAGTCCATTTTAGCAGTGATTATATGATGATATGCTGGATACATATTTGAGCCTTTTTCAATGCACGCAATCTGAACTGAATACATTGCTGTTCTGTTAATTTTAAATCCAGAAATAATGTTAATGCCTCCTCATTTGTGAACTGTTGTGCATCGCTCGGAGTGGGTTTACTTTTAAGAATCCGTTTTGTTCTCACTGGACTAGCTTTAGCAACTTTTTCAATGATATCCACTTTTGTTAATTGCTTTTGTAATCGTAATTGATGTAGGAAAGATTCTTTTATATTTATACATCCAACTTCATCGTTAACGTCTTTAAGTTTCCACCTCTTAGATCTATCTCTGCAGTTGTCCAATGATTTGCGTGGTCTTCCCGCCTGATCTTACTTTGTTGTTTCTGAAGCGACAGTAAGTTGTTTATTGTAGCTAACTTCTTTGTAGTGTTTTTTAGTGCTTTGACGAATTTAAGTTTAATGTTACCTTAACGTAACTAAGAACATCTTCCTGGTTTTTTCCCTAAAATAATCTGCGGTCAATTCTTTATAACTGAAGCTCTCCATATTTTTCGGAATATTTTTAATTGCGACCGTTATTGCTAAAAAATATTATAGCAATTCTATGTAAAAAAAAGGTAAGAAAATGGCATTAGTGCATTACTGCCTAAAATGATATATAAACAAGTAAGAAAATTATAGTCGATCTACACCGACTATATGATACCCTATGCCATGCGTTTAGAGACCCTATCTCATAGGCGCAACTAACTGGACATAGAAATAAGCATAAGCCAAATTTGAGTGGGATTTTTATTAATTTTTTTGGCTGCAGATATGAAAAAGTTCATATCGGATGCTATATCTATATGGGGACTAGGCACAAAAATGGACCGATCCTGACTATGTTTGGTAAAGTCTCTTGTATTTTCCAAAAATGTATACAAACAAAATTTGAGAAGAATCAGTGCAATATTTTTGTTTTTTGATAGATTTAAGTGAAGATCGGGAAGCAGCTTTATATGGGGCATATGACTAAGAGTTGTCCCATAGGGATCATTTTTGGGCTACTCATTAATGGATGTAATAAACGCATACAAACCCAATTTGAGTAAGATCTATATGACAATTTGTATCTTATGGCAATTTATGTCGATTTCATAGGGGTCATTTGTATGGGGGCTAGGTCTGAACATGGACCGATTCTCACCAATTTCAATAGCGTTCATCCCATGGCCGACAGAAGATCAAATGCCACAGTTCATCAATATATATTCATATTTGCGACCTGCAGTTTGATTACAAGGTTTACATGGACACACAGACGGACGGACGGATAGATAGTGATTCTGATTCGATCGATATAATTAAAGATGG
The DNA here is from genome assembly GCA_963682025.1 of Cordilura impudica. Classification (NCBI taxonomy): domain Eukaryota; kingdom Metazoa; phylum Arthropoda; class Insecta; order Diptera; family Scathophagidae; genus Cordilura; species Cordilura impudica. Next base: position 59,764,245 of record OY821518.1, on the reverse strand, counting down.
GTGTAGGTCAAATATTTTTGGTTGTTACAAACAGCAACACAAAGCCATTATACCCAAACCACATAGTGGTAAAGGGTATAAAAACCCACTACACAAATGAATTACCTGTGTGTGTTTTCATTACTACGTGCATAAGTGAATCGTAAGGTAAAATAAAAAGGTATAAAAAGGAATGGTAATAAAAAAAAACCCAGGTTACAAACGAATTATGTCCTCTCTGTATTGACATTGTTATTTACAAATGCATCAAAAGGGTGGTGTATTTTGAAAGCAGATACCATTACTGGTAATAGAACAAATAATGACTACTTTAACCCTACGATCCATAACCGGGTACCCGTGTACCTTTTTTGACTTTAAAGTGCTGCTGTGCCTATAATTTTTGAGATATGGACATAAAACTCCGAATCATGAGAGATTTTGGCTAAATTAAGATTTAAATACGAAAAAATTCAAAATATTTTCAATATTTTCTTTAAAAAATGATTTTAAATGTTTTACCCCCATAAACACACAACCGGGTCCCCGGGTACCCTAATGCAATTCCTATGTAAATGTGTTGTTTTTATTGGAAATAAATGTCTTTTTTATTTATTTTATCATATTTTATATATATTATATTATAATTCATCCGAATCACTATCGTTGTTATCGTGGCAATTGTAGCATTTAGTAATTGTTATGGCGTGCTCATCGCATATCGGCGTGCTACATATGCTGCAATTTTTTCTAGTTTTTCTTCTGCGCCTATTTGGAAGAAGGTGGCACATGTAGCACACGCCCGTATGTACTTTTCTGCCCCTTTGTCGTGCTGACGAAGATGTTGACGGACCTGCAGCACAAAGCACACTCTCCAACGGCCTTCCGATGATGCTTTCAATTGCATTTTTTGTTGAAAATTGGCGCACGCTTTGCACATTGGAAATTCTATTTTCTATAACAGGAATGCACAGGTTTTCTGCCAATTGACGCAGGAGATTCTTCCTGCGCGTCGTGGTGTATCGTGCAGTTGGATTATTTCCATAATATATGATGTGTGATTCAAATGCGCTCACATCAATGATGTTATAGAAAAATGCCATCGGCCACCTTCTTGTTTGTCGCTGGGTCGTGTATTCTTGGAGCGTTTGGTCCATTACGTCCACCCCACCTTTTGTTTGGTTATAAAAATTTATAATTTCTGGTTTCCCATTCTCGCCAATTTGTGCATCATCATGCATACTAGAAAGAAGGATGACCGAGTTGGACTTCCGCTGCTTATATGAGAGCAGTGTTACGTTGTCGTAGAAGCCAAATAAACTTGAACCAACGTCTTTTTTTTTTTGTCTTCTTTCATCTCCGCAGGGATGTAAGCTTTGTTGCGGCGGAGTGTACCCACAATGCTGAGCTTTTCTACTTTTAGTTGCCTAGCCAACGGCAGCGTCGTAAAAAAATTATCCATTGTTATATTTCTTCCGCTACCGTGGTATGGCCCAATTAAATCTCTCACCACTCTTTCGCCAACACCAACTTCACGACCAGTTTCTTGTTTGCCAGTATATATTTGGCCATGAAGTGGATATGAGTTTTTGGCATCGCAAATCCACCATACTTTTATGCCATATTTTGCTGGCTTCGAGGGTATATATTGGGTAAATTTGGTTCTACCACGGTATGGATATAATTGTTCATCAATGGTCAAATATTCTGATGGCACATAATATCTGGCAAGATTTGCATTGAGCATTATCCAAATATCGCGAATTGGTGCCGCTTTGTCTTGACGCTGCCGCTCTACCCGTGTTCTGGGGTCGTCAAACCGCATAAAACGCAGCAAATCGAAAAACCTGTTTATTCCCGTGGTGGCGCGGAATATTGGGTGAGCCTGTGACGTCCACAAATCTCTTGCGTTTTCGTCATTAGAATGATTTGTGCCAGCCATCAAAATCATTCCAATGAACGCATAAATTTCGTTGATTGTCGTGTCTTTCCACTTCAACTGACGTCTATTGGGATTCGCTTCATTGTACGCATTATATGTGGCATGCGCTTTTCTATTTGTGTGTGATTTGAAACACTGCAAAGGCGTCATATTTTCATTAATCCGCGCTGGACCACAGCGGTCTCTGAATATATTGTGGCTTCTCACTTTTTGGCAACTACGTGGTGTTCGCTGCCATTGTGTGCCGTCACGTGCAGTCATGTAGTCTGCTGGGTTTGTTGTTGGTGCATCTTCTTGCATATCATCATCTTCACTTTCATCATCAAAGAAAATTTCCTCTGGTGCGTCAATAGCAGCTGCAATTTCGTTTGCGTTGTCAACATTCAAATCTTCATTCTCTGATTCCGAAACTTCGCCAGTATAGGACACATTTCCTTCATTTTGGTCTTCCACAGGGTCCACTTCAAGGTCCTCATCTTGAGCCGCTTCCTCAAATAAACGTTGAATATATGTGCTTCTTGCTTCATCACTCAAATTCCAGTATTCCCTTGTAGATAAATATCGGTCGTTGCGGCTACTTTTTTACCAACTTCACTGTTCAAATATTCAACACAGACTGGCAAAGCAAATGAAATATTTCAATTTTACGACACAAATGAACATCTGCTATCTAATTCAAAAGCAATTAAGCAAGTAGGTACCGAAAATAAGCAAAATAAGCAAATAAACAACCCTTACATAAAACCAGTTTCTGCCTACTTGTGTCGCTTTAGGTACTTATATACGAACAGAAACCAGTTTTTTTTCCAAATATCAAATTTGTACAGTTGAGAACGAAAAATATAATCAACAACAAAAATATTTACAGGAAAATATTATTTTATTTCAATAAACGCAAAACAACCTACTTCGGGTACCCGGGTACCTGGTTATGAAATTAAAGGAGTTTTGCTGGTTATGAATCGTACGGTTAAGCTATAAAATACCTAAAGCAAAAATTTAACACACCATTTTAGAAGCATCAGGAATATATATACTTTATAGGGTCTACGAAATTTATTTCGAAGAGTTACAAATAGATTCAATCACTGATATATACGCCATTCTTAGTGGTGTGGAGGGTATACATTTTTTTTTTAATCGGTTTCCACATTCTTCCTGATTAAACAAATTTTAAAAAATCAATAAAGCACCTAGTTATTTTTAAATATAAAATAAAAAAATTGGAAATTAAAAAATAAATGTACGAGCAATATTTATAAGTATCAGCCAGAGTCAAAAAAGATCGATTATGTCTCGACAACTAAGCTGAAAAACTAAGTTTAAATTTTGCCCTTCTCCGACCTACTCAATCAATATTTAGCATTAACTATTTTTGGATAACCATATTTGAAAGTTTTTTTTAAAGTATTTGTTTTTCATACTTCACAATATTGCTCAAAATGTTGTAAGAAATAAAAGAATATTTTAAGAGATATTTCGTGTATATTTAAATAAAGTATTTTCCAGGTTTCAACAGGTACATAACTAGTTTCACAATATGAGGACAAACCACAAAGTGAATAGTTTTAAAAGCAATTAAGTATTTTTTTTTTCAATTTGTTGCAAAACACAAAAGGCCATCACCATACTTTTGCGTTGACTCTCGTATATATACTTTGGTAATAAAACATTTTTAATTAGCTTGTTTTTCTGTGCATTGATTCTGTTAAAGGAGATATAAAGAACAGAATAACTCTGGTCCTTTAAACGTTTCAAGTATTTCCGCATTACGTTTAATTACATTCTTATGTTAGAACACAAGTAAGTAATTTTAAGTTCCTTTTTGTTAATATTTATTATATATTTTTCTTTGCAATTAACATATATTTTTTTTTTTGGTAATTATAGCTGAGCTATACTTACTAAATATGAAAAGGAAGTGACTAAAAAACAATATTTTTATTCCTCATATATTTGGGTGCTCCCATATCTCAAGTTCATTTAGCCAGTTGTAGCCCAGCCAATCCCATTAATATTAAAGAATTTATTTTTAACAAAGAACAAAAATAGTTTTTGTATGGTGTTGAAATAACATTTGCGATTCGCAAAAAGGTGTATCCGATTTATAGCTATTATGTTTCATAGGACCCCATTGTGTATAAATGTGCAGGTTAATATCGTTTATACTTTTACTCTTTCTTAAGAAAACACTTTTCAACAATGTATCCAATCATGCAAACTGTAGGAAATATTAATTTCAAACACGCATTATGTACTTAATCGAAAGGTATTATATATGTTTACTGTTATTAGTAATATATATATGTACCGAAATTTACATACAATGCTAAAAAAATTTATGGAACAAAATTTTGAAAATTTAAAGGAATGAAAACTAACATACAAAAAAACACCAAAGTATACAAATTTCTATATTTTTATCTTTTATAAAGGTTGACTGAAAAGTTCTTTAAGAAAAATATTTAAAAGCTCCTTTTCACACTTAATTGATTTTCGATATTACATATAGTCAGTCGCCTTCTTGCTTGTTAATCTAGGTTACATAAAGAAACAAGTTTCTGATATTTTACTATGGCAAATGGTGAAGCAATTCATTGAATTTTTTAATGGCGACTACGTATATATACACTACTATTTGACTTTAAAACTTGGCCAAAAAGGAAGAATTAAAGTAATAATAAATAAGATAAATAAGAAATAAGATAGCAGTTGCAAAAAGCAAAAATAAAATTACGAATCAAATCATAAAATCTTATGCTCCGGCTCTACATCGTTTCAAAATGTAACGAAGTTGAATTTTGAAAAATTTTAATATTCTTACATAATTTTCGGGTTATTATGTCTCCTTCACACACAACAAATTTTGTTTTAAAATATACCTACTACAATTAGTTCGTTTGTGTAATTTTTTCCATTTTATATATTACTTTCTTCCGTAATTTTTTTTTAACAAAAAAATAAACAGTTTACACATTACAATTGCGTATACAATAATGAAATTCTTAATTTCTATTCTCAACAACTATAGAAATAATTTTCACATTATTGCTCTTTTTAAGTTTTTTTTTTTTTTGAAATACTCCTTTTTTCCACTAAATTAAAATAAAAATTAACGTTTCCATAGAAATGAAATGGGGACTATTTAGTTCAATAAAACAATTAAGCTGTGCCAAATCTTTAGTTCTTGCCACCTGAATTTTACATTTACTTTATTATCTATACCTATTGCACTAAATATAATAAACGTAAATAAAATATTTGAAAAATAAAAATTAATCCTGAAATACTACATCAAATATAATGCATTTTTAATATTTTAGAGGTGTCCCTATATTTTATGTTTGGTACAATGATACCCAACTTATCTTATTTTAAATACTAAATTGCTCGAAGTAATGATGAAAAAAATTTTATCCTCACCTTACCCAAATAAAAGTTTTATTATGCGAATAAGAGGGATTTTAACCCATTTTGCGCGAGCGTTGCGAAAACGCAACGTTGAACCATTTGACTTCTGAAGCGTGCCTGATGAAAAATTGTAATGATCTAAACATTAATTGTTAAAGGCAATGAATGTATCTAATCGACCTGTTTTTTTATTTCGACCAAAAAAATGGTTTTGATAGTTTTTTTGGGCCTTAAATACCTGCAATTTTTGAAATTTTGAGGAAGAATTTTCAGTGTTCTAGCAAAAAACGCAAAAATAATAATATTCGGAAATATTTTTTTTTTCCTAATCAGAAAGGCTTCAAATTTGAAAAAACAGAAGATTTCACGCCATTTGCGCCATTTAATTGCACGGCAGGTGTAGTGAAATTCGCATATGTTGAATGAAAAATTTATGCAGTTTGGAATTTTTGCTCATCATCTTTCGATAGATGAGCAAATGATACCTTACTATGGGCGTCATTCTGCCAAACAATTCATAAGAAGAAAACCTATTCGTTTCGAATGTAAGTTTTGGAACTTGTCTCACATGATGGCTACCTATTTCAATTCATTCATATGGTGGCGCATCCAGTGAAAATTCTCCGGAATTTGGTTTAGGAGAAAATGTTGTGCTTAGATTGTTGTCTAATGTTGATGAACCAAGCCAGCACACAGTAACATTCGACAATTTTTTCACCTCGCACAAACTTATGTGTCGCCTTTCTAGCATGGGTTATTTCGCAACAGGTGCTAAATTTATTTTTATAAAAGAATGTTTCCAAATAACTTTTTTGTTTGTTTTCCAAGGAACTGTTCGCGATAATAGAACTGCTAAGGCAAATTTGACTGACATGAGATTGATGAAAAAAAGAAGATCGTGGCAACATAGATTTCTCGTTTGACAAAAAAAACTAAATTGCATCTATACGTTGGAATGACCATGCTATCGTCACCGTAATGTCCAATCCTTTAGTTGATGAACCACTAAACCAAGCAAAGCGGTATGATCGAAAAAAGAAAAAATATGTAAGCATTACAATGCCAAATGCAATTTTTGAATACAATAAAACGATGGGTGGAGTTGATTTGTTTGACAATGCAACAAGCAACTACCGAATTGGAATTCGTGGCAAAAAGTGGTACTGGCCACTTTCAAGTAATGCTCTGGATGCGGCATTAGTGAATGCATGGAAGATCTATTGCATTGGCCAAAAATATGCAAAAGAATCACCAATGTCTCAACTTCAGTCCAGAGCTTTTGTTGTAGATTGCTTGCTGCGCTCTGAAGTGCAACCGATCCGTTTTGATAAAATCAATCACACCATCGTCAATACAGGAAAACGTTTACGTTGTCGTCAGTGTCAAAGCCAAACAGTTTTTTCATGTGACAAATGTAAAGTATGAGTTCACCCAAAATGCTTTGATGCATACCACACAAAATAAAAAAAATTGAAGATTATTTTTATTTTCAATAAATTTAAGAATAGTGCTTATATGAGGAGATTATGGAGTTTTGCTTCCGAAATATTATTTTAATTGCTATGGCCCATTTTAAAATTAGCAAATAAAAATATTCGTAGAACATCTAACCAAATACAAATACTTTCAAACTCCCCCACCACCCATCCCATCCACCACCATTTTACCCTTTAACCAACAATTTTTACATCGTGCTAACGAATAAAATTAATTTTTTTTAGTTTAATCTATATTATCTCCATTCACACCCAAATGAGAAGTTTTATTTTTTTTATAATTTTTGCTACCCCTTTCGGCGAGTTGTCGCAACGTGAATTTTCCGGAAAACTATAAGCTTTCCCGAAATTTTTTTTCTGTTTTCTTCTAATTATGCCAAAAAAGATAACATGCTAAATTTCAGGTTCCTGCCTCGACTGGAACCGGTAGCCGCAAGAAATGGGTTAACAGACATACCGATAGACAGACGGACAGACGGCCATCGCTATATCGACTTGACTTCTTATATGGATAAAAAAATATATATAATTTATGGGGTCGCAATATAATCTTTCGATGCGTTACAAACTGAAATAGAAGTTGATATATGCCCTTTGCACAGTAGCTTGGAGGGTAAAAAAATACAATAATTCATGATGCTGGAAAAATTAGTTGGAGAGGGTGATCCGATAAAAACATTTATGATTTCCTGCAGAAATAAATAAGAAAATTATAGTCGGTCGATACCGATAATACGAAACTATGTACCATGCATTTCGAGAGGATCTTGTATCCAACTATGCTGAGGAAATAACTTAATATAGAAAATAAACCTGAACCGAATTTTAGAGTATCGTTATTAATTTGTAGCATATATATATTAAAAAGTTCATATGTGGTGTTAGTTTTGCATGAACAGATCCTGACCATATCTGGTAAAGTCACATACTTTTCCCAAAAATATAAACAAACCATATTTTATAAAAAAAAATATTCACCTTTTTGTTTTTTTTTATAGGTTAAAGTGATCGTCGGAAATCAGTTTAAATGGGACTGTGAATGATTTGATGAGAATGATCTTACAGGGATTCGGTTTGGACTACTAATTAGTGGTTATATTAGACACATATACACCGAATTTTTTTCAATATATGTAACTGATAATTTGTATCTTACGGCGATATTAATCCATTTGGTATGGGAGCTAGGTCCGAACATACACCAATTTTCACCAATCTTAATAGCGTTCGTTCTGTGGCCAGAAAATGCTTGTGTACCAGATTTCATTACCTCCCACAAACTCACTTTACTCTGTTCACAAAGTGGTATGTTCTACAGAAAGGATCATTATGATTTCATATACAAGAGTAGAACTTTAAATTTCTTATTTCGGAGTCCGAAGAAGTAGTTTGCATATTTTTGCATATTCTCCTTTTTTAATTTTTATACATTTATAGCTCAAAATTAAAAATATAGATTTCCATAGAAATTAAAGGGGATGTGTGATTGTTGGCACTATAAAAAATTTTTAACGAATTCAAATTAATTCCGTTTTATTTTCCTACAAGAAATGTGCATTTTATTTACACTTTTTTCAAAAAGTGTATTTTTTATATATTCTAAATTAAATGCCACCATGTTTTATGCATCTATTTCTGGAAGCAGAACAAAACTGAAGCACATACATAAGCACATTCTAATATTACATATTAACAATAAAAACAGACAAAGCTAGAGTTTTCCAGTAGGAATGTGCCTCATGTAATCACGGTTCGAGCTGTCTGAGACAATTTCATTCGGCAGTCAGTCAGAATAATATGATGCATTTTTCTAATAATTCGCATTATTGTATGTTCGTCCACGTGTAAATCTTTCACCAGATATATATAATATTAATAGGCAAAGCGATTTCTTGTGACCGATGTAACTTCGTCAGTTTTAAACTGATTTTGACCAAACAGATCTCATTTGAAAGGAATTTGTTTCTAGCTGCCCACCAAATTTACAGATTTGCTTCACCTGGAGCATCTTTTTTGGGTAAGATTCATTTAGAGTTGCTACTAACACATTCACAAAGTTATATAATGCTGTGTGTGTGTTTATTAAATTTGTTAATGTGTTTGCAAAATGACGACAATAAACCAATTGAACTTCATTATAATAAATGCGTATCACATGCCTTGTGTTGAATTGTCAATTGCCCAAAATAAGCATACTTTATGTAGCATACAAAGTGGTTTAAATACCTTTAGGCTCTTATTTCTGAGTGTTAAACAAATATTTATAATGAAATAAATTTAACGAAATAAATAAATTAAAAAAAACTCTAAAATAAATAAATTGAATGAGAAAATAAAATTTCCTAAAATTTTCTAGTCAATTATAATTTTCCCAATATTTTTATGTGATTTTTTAATTTACAATCTATCTAAAGGGTGTCCCAACAAGAACGCAACTTTTAAATCTGGCAACATTCGAAGTGTCATTGTTTGACATTTGAACAATTGTTATTGTAGAAGGTACGAGGCTAGTAAAAATGGAGCGCTACACGAATGTACAACGCATTCTCATTGTGAAATTTTTTTACCAAAATGCTGAAAGTTTTGCGGCTACAGTTCGCAAATTGCGATCAATTTGGGGTCACAATAATGCTCCAAAAGAGTCAACTGTAAAGAGATTAATGGATAAATTTGCCGCAACTGGGTCTGTTAGTGATGTAAAGACAACAACGCGCCATCGACCAGGTCGATCGACCGAAAATGTCGCAGCTGTACGTGATGATGTCGCTCAAACTCCATCCTCCTCAATTCACCGAGCACAGCAAATTGGTGTCTCCAAATCCTCTATGCAGCGAATTTTGACGAAAGATTTGCATCTTCATGCATACAAAGTTCAATTGAGTCAGGAACTGAAGCCAGCTGACCATGGACAGCGAAAGAAGTTCGTTAATTGGGTATTGGAGAGACAACATGAAAATGACGAGGCCAATTTCCATCTTGATGGCTTCGTCAATAGGCAGAATTTTCGCATTTGGGGTGAGGAAAATCCTCGAGTGATTCACGAGAAGCAAATGCATCATCAACGTGTCACTGTGTGGTGTGGTTTTTGGGTTGGAGGAATCACTGGACCTTTTTTTTATGAAAATGAGGCAGGTCAAGCGCAAACAATTAATGGTGGTCGGTATCGTGAAATGATAACCAGTTTTTTCTTGCCTCGAATCGAACAAATGAATGTGGAGGGCATGTGGTTCCAACAAGACGGCGCCACATGTCATACAGCCAGAGAAACAATTCAATTGCTGCATCAATCGTTTCCCGATCGTGTTATTTCGCGTTCTGGAGATCAGAATTGGCCGCCTAGATCGTGCGATTTAACACCATTAGATTTTTTTTTTTGGGTTTTTTGAAGTCAATGGTTTGCGCGAATAAGCCAACGACGACTCAAGCCTTAAAAGAGTAAGTTGGACGCTGCATTAATGAAATACCGCAGCATTTATGCAAAAAGGTCATTGAAAATTTCATTAAAAGATTGCGTGCATGCCAGCAAAGCCGCGGCGGCCATCTGCACGATATATTGTTCCATACATAACCTCATTCTGTCTACTTTACGATACAATAAAGTTTCACGACTTTTTTTTAAATATCTGTGTTTTATTTAAAATTTAAAAATTGCGTTCTTGTTAGGACACCCTTTATTTATGAATAATAAGCAAATTTTTTAACAATGTAAATAAATAATATTTGTTATTGAATTCGATTGTAAACAGCAATATTCAAATAATCCAAAAGAAATTATAAATTTAATCAAATATTTGCAGTACAGTATTAAAAAAAAATTTTTTTTTTAATATTTTGAATAAAATATTCACAATAAAATTTTTACATGCTATTATATATTATGTAGAATCCTCTAACCCTTCTTATTTCTTAAGTGTCATCAAGTATAGCTATTGCTAATACTAAATCTTCTGATTTTTTCTACAATCTGTGGAATAAATAAATCTGCATGAATCGATTTTAATATTACAATTGCCAGATGTTCCCCGTGTCTAGTTTGATAAATTTAAACTTTGTTTTTGAACTTTAACTGTGATTTTGAAAAATTGTTTGGTTTTTATATCAAGGTGCTGTTCTTTTCCTTTATATGCATATTCACGTTAATCCTCCATCGGTGTACATTCCTAGATATTTAATACAGTGGATGCTATAATTGCCATGTCGTAACGAGAAAGTGGTATGTAAAGATTTGTCAGTATTGACTTTAATATTCCATTGATTTAACCAGACTTCAATAGTACTGAGTTACCTTTGCACTAAATTTGAAGCATTGATTGGACATGTGTAGCTAGTAATGCAGTATCGTTGACTTATGTTACAACTAGTATGTTTTCGGTTATTGGCGTATCCGATGTAACTACAGTGTACAAGGATGATCGATCATAAAACACTGCCTTGTGGTATATCTGGTTAGAGTGCACAGAGTTTGGAGAAATCAACATTAATTTCAACGTAAAAGTGTCTGTCAGTAAGGAGCTGGAAGTAGTTTTTTCTATTTGTAGTATAACCCAATAGACCACTTGTTGTACATTCAAAAATATGACTGAAAAATGTTTTAGTTTTCAATGTTTTTTTTTTTCATAAAGGAAACATATGATGACAGGAGTGTCATGCTTGAAATTCAGAAATTTTACCAGAATAGATAAAAAATCTTTCTAATAGCTTTCTTTTAAATATTTTGGCCAATTCAACCAGTAAACTAATTGGTCTATAGGATGTTACAATATTTTCTGGATTATTAAGTTTATCTGACCATTTTTTTTTTTTTACCATTGTACACGGATTATCTAATTTTTTTGGGAACTTCAGCAAGATTATTGTTGTGGCATGCATAGAGCTGGAATATCATTTGATGAATAGCAAATAACTTAACCTCAGATTATTCAACTTACACCATACTATATGAATCTTCTACTGGAATATCTCTGGTGTTTTTATATACTTTGTTGCCTTCCAAAAACTGAACTCATCGTTTTACTGTTGATTTGAATGAAATTTCCATGGAAGTGCGCATTTGGTTACCTGGGTGCATTTGGCGTTTTCAACCAAAAGTTTTTCATTGAAATTGAAAATCTGAAACTCCTTGAGGACTACTAACTTTTAAAGTAAAGTATTTTTGCAGCCGTACATTTAAAATATGTTTTGTAATTTGCATGAGAGACCAATTTTCACTTAACACCCTTAACTGCGCACCAATGTACCCGGGTACCTGTACGTGTTTTATATGGAAATGCGGCTATTGTAAGTATATTTGTTGAAGTTATTAGTACCTCTGCATATATCTGTGCTCACAAGCATTAACCGCCTAAGGCGAAAATCATGCTTTTGTGAAAAATAACTTTTTGTATAAATGTAATGGGGCTTCATTACGACTTTAACAAACAATGCTACAGAAATGGGGCTTTCACGTAAATATAAAGCGTTTTATGTAGAATATGATAGCAAAGATAACCCAAATCGTCGAATACCATACTTTCGAGAAAAATAACTTTTTATATAAATGTAATGGGGCTTCATTACGACTTAGGTCAGTATGTTTTCACGTAAGTATAAAGCGTTTTTAGTAGAATATGATAGCATACACTACTCAAATCGTTCTTAAATCGACTTAGGCGGTTATCAGTTGTGACCATAGATATAAATAGAGGTCTATATAAAATATAAACGAAAACAATTTGTTTCATGATATTAGAAAACAGAAACATAAAAAAACAAAAATTCATTAAATAGAAAAACAAAAGAAATAATATATTGGTGCAGATCAATCGAGCAGTTTGTACACATTGGACTATTTATCGAATGTTCTTTGTTGTTTGTTGTTGTTCTGTAGTAACGTTTCTTTCTGATTTTTAAAGTGAAAAACCGGAATTAAAACTATTTTTTCATCTATTTTAGTTTGACGCTCGCCTTCTGGTAAAGGGTAGGAGTGCAAGAGTTACGTACATCGCAAGCTAAAAATATTTTTGCGACATATTATTCAGGTTTTGACGGCATGTACGCGCAAAATTGGTACACCCGCGGTATCCGTACGTCTGCTCATCAATAGTTATGCATTCACTAGTCTTATAACTTTGACCTAAATTGGCGTTTAGCTTCACTTAAATGGGCGTTTAGTTTCATTTAAATGGGCGTTTAGCTTCACCTAAATATCTCGAAAAGCAGCTGCTTTATCAGACTCTGCACGTACATATCTCGCCTATTATATTCCGGTGTAATTTTCTGCCCTTTACGATTTGTGTCTCTAAGAATTATGTCACACATTTCACTTGACAAAATACATTTAGATATTTCTTTGGCTGCTAATGACTTAAATATTTGGGCTGCACTCGCACGTTGTAGTAAAATATTTTGTTTTGCAGTCTGGTGTTCTGGAAAAGGAGCTCAGTTTCCAGCAAGTTCCATCTTCACCACAAAGTTCACTTCATGTCTGAACTTCATCATTGTCATAATCATCGCTTTCTTCCGCGTCAAACAAATCTTCAGTTGCTTCTATAGTATATTTCATTTCAGTGCCTGAAGCTTCTAATGTTATTTGGTTTAACAGTGGAACATATTCTTCATCGCCGACAGAGTGGTTAAAATTTTCTTCACTGCTTAGTGGTTCACTTAACATATTATATATGGCAGTAGATTTAAATCTTTTAGAACAAATTCTTGCGTTTGAATTCGTTTCATTTATTTACGTAAAAAATGTGAACTTCAACGCTCTGAAGATAAGTCGCACAAATCAAAATAAGCGCAACACTACTTTATATGTCTAAAAAAATATTAGCTTTTATAAGTTTTAACTGCATATTTATTACGAAAATGGTAGTTTTTTTCCATAGGTAACCGGGTACATTGCAACGCAATAGAAGGTGATATTTTTCGCGCATATAAGATCTTCAGCAGCTTTATTAAAGATGCGCCTGTCATTTGGATTCCTGCAATTTTGTAAAATGTTTCTTATTCACTTTTACTTCTTATCAAATCTACAATTTCAGTTTTTATACCCTATACCACTATGTGGTTTGGGTATAATGACTTTGTGCTGCTGTTTGTAACAACCAAAAATATTTGACCTAGACCCATCTTTAATTATACCGATCGAATCAGAATCACTTTTTGAGTTGATTTAACAATGTCCGTCCGTCCGTCCGTCCGTCTGTGTGTCCATGTAAAACTTGTAATCAAACTGCAGGTCGCAAATATGAATATGTTTTGATGAAATTTGGTATATAAGCTTTTATCGGCCATGGAATGAACGCTGTTGAAATTGGTGAGAATCGGTCCATGTTCAGACCTAGCCCCCATACAAATTACCCCTATCAAATCGACATAAATTGCCATAAGATCCAGTTTGTCATATAGATCGTACTCAAATTGGGTTTCTATGCGTTCATTTCATCCACTATTGACTACTGCTTCCCGATCTTCACTTAAATCTATTAAAAAACAAAAATATTGCACTGATTCTTCTCAAATTTTGTTTGTATATATTTTTGCAAAATACAAGAGACTTTACCAAACATGATCAGGATCGGTCCATTTTTGGACCTAGTCCCCATATAGATATAGCATCCGATATGAACTTTTTCATATCTGCAGCCAAAAAAATTAATAAAAATACCACTCAAATTTGGTTTTTGCTTATTTTCTATGTCCAGTTAGTTGGGCCTAAGAGATAGGGTTTCTAAACGCATGGTATAGGGTATCGTATAGTCGGTCTAGACCGACTATAATTTTCTTACTTGTTTTTTTTTAATTTTATTTTTAATATAATGTGTTGTATAATTTGGAGCCGATAGATAACCATCTGCATAAATGCTTGAGTCTTTCGACAGAATCATTTAATTCTGTTGTGCAATTTTAGAGGTAGTTTATGTTTCTATTTCTTTCAATCTATCTTTCAAATGATTTAGGTCTGTCTGGCAGTAGCAGCTTTTATACCCCATATGGTATAATGACTTTGTGCTGATGTCTGTAACTACCAAAAATATTTTACCTGTATCCATCTCTTATCTTACCGATTGACTTAGGATCACTTTCTGAGTCGATTTAGCGATGTTCTTCCGACCGTCTCACAGTGGTCAATTTCGCGAGATAGCGGTCAAAACTCTATAACTTTTGACCGGATTGGTATTTTTTACGCAATTTGTTTTGTTCAAAAGGAGGGACTTTAAGCTTCAATTTGCGTGTTCAAACGTAAAAATCGACCGAGAGGAACGTAAGTAATTTGGAGTTAAAAATGCATTTTAATTTTTTGTTGAGTTTCCATGTAAAAGTTGAATATTTTGACATTTTAAATAAGTATTTTTTTTATAATTTCTTATTTTCTGCAATCGTATTTTACAACCAATACTTATTTATTATTCCTAAACTTAATTTTGGTCAGAAAATGCCAACATTTGGCCCCTGACATTTATTTAGTCTCAATATTCACAGGGGCCAAAGGTTGATTTTTTTGGAAGAAAGCTAATTCTCGTGAGAATTAAACTGAAAAATAACACTGAAATTCCCAACAATATCAATACCATTTGGATATATTATATACAGAACACAACATCGATAAAATTTTAATTAAACTTTTACTATTGATTTAAAGTGCACATATATTTTATTTAAATGTATTAATAAAAATTTATACTAAAATTAGAAACAAATTATAATCTTTAAACTAGTATTAATTAAACAATATTAGTAAAAATTTCTTCCAAATAGCTTTGATTTTCATTTTGCAGTAGTTGTTTAGCTTCTTCATCTAACTCTAATGAGGTTGATTTCTATTTTTGTCGAATACTGGACATATATGGGTCTGATGTGCACAACAAAATATTAATAAGATCTTCATTAGTACAATATCTGGAAATTTTTCTTGTATTGTGCTCGCGAAAGAATCTGTAGTCTTTGTTCCTTTTTTCTTGGGCTTCTTCTGAGAGATCTCCAATAGGAAGCATATTGTGCTGAATTATTTGTTCCCCATGGAACAAAATTTTGTGAACTGTGGTTGGCATATGTCTCCAAGAATATTTTTGGTTATAAAGGGTTGCTGTCTCATTAGCATACTGACCAAATTTTTTTGCATCTATCTTTTTGCTACATGCTATAACTTGTAATATGATTTGGAATCGTCGTATTAAATCATAATCTACTCCAGTTATAGAAGCTGCAGTTTCTGGATCGGAAAAAATCTCCTTGCTGTGTTTCCATCATTAGAATTTCCTTCTCCTTGCTTTGGCTGGTCAATTATAAGGCCTATCTCACGGTATTTTTCTTGAATATCTTTTTTTTTTTGCTTTCTTTTTTCCAAATTTTCTTTGTTGTTTCTCACTGTTTCGCCTAACGGGCCAAATTCCAAATCGTATCCCAATTTAAGAATATGCTCCATAAAACGAATTCTAGCATGAAGAGGTGACATTCCAAATTCATATGCTTCATTAAAACTATCGTCTTGTCTTGGTGGTTGGCTCAATTGACTTGATGTTTTTTGGCATATGGTGCAGCTTGACGATGACTTTGTTTTGGTTAAAGCTTGTGCAACTTTTCCATCAATCATTGTGAGACACATTTTAAAATTTACTTCAATGTCTTGGTCATCAAATTTAAATGTTACTGGTTGAAGTTCTTTAATTTGATCATTTATTTTTCGAACTTCTTCATCTATGACATCTTGAGTCTCCTTTTTGTAAGCAAACTTTATTGGTCTACAAAATTTTGTTGTCGAGGGAATTTCATTCTTCCATACATCTATCTCTGCAGCTCTACTAGTTGACGGCTCTGAACCAATATAAGTTTTTGTTAAACGTAATGGAACGAAAGAAATCATGAATAAATAGGCATCTGATGAATTTTCCGCATTACATTGTTTGTATTGTTTCTGGCCAGAGGACCCATCACATCCCCATTTAGAAATTAAAGTCATGCTGCAATTTTTAAACTTCTTTAAATAGTCAGCATCAAATGTCTTTAATAATCGTTCTGCAGTGTGTTCAAGAAGATCCTGCAATTTTATTTCTGCTGAACTTGAAGTTACACTAATAGCAGTTGGTGAAGGTAAGCAATCTTTTTTGGCAGAAACTATATCTCGATATGATGGAAAAATTCCACAATTTTTTTCATTGGTTCGCTACCGCAATTCTGTATATTGGTTTTTAGTCATTTTCAAATCCAAAAATAATGCAAATGCTTCTTCTGGAGTAAATTTATTTTCTTCAGTTGGTGTCGGCATACTTTCTAAAATCCTTTTTGTGCGTCTGGGGCTTGCTTCCACTATTTTTTCAATGATAGCAATTTTAACCTTTTTACTTTTCGATGGTTGAATTTGATGCAGAAATGAATCCTTTGTGATGCTACAAGAAACTTCTTCATTGATATGTTTAAGCTTGCGTCTTCGTGATCTTTCACTACAATTATCAATTGGCTTTGCTGGTCGACCATCTTTTCCAGTTTCCGTGGTAGTTACTGATGGCTTTTTAAAAATATGTTTATTTCTTAGCCATTCTTGGTTGCGTGAGTAAAACAATTTCTTGTTTCTGGAACGTTGATTGTACCGTTTTCTTAAAGTATTTAAAAAGTTTTTTATTTTTAAGTTATGAATTTTAATTTCTTGTTTGTCGCATATCTTGAAGAATGGATTATTTATTATATGTAAAATAATGTCGTTTTCATCTTTCCGTTCAAAATATATATCAGATAGAACACTATAACTGAATTTAGCCATTGTTTAAACAATAATGAAGAAAAAAAATGAATGCATGGATTAATATACTATTGCTCGAAGTTTCAACATGATCTTTTTTACCTCTTTGAAACATAATATAACAGGTAGTTGGTTTT
This sequence comes from Cordilura impudica, assembly GCA_963682025.1. Taxonomy (NCBI): domain Eukaryota; kingdom Metazoa; phylum Arthropoda; class Insecta; order Diptera; family Scathophagidae; genus Cordilura; species Cordilura impudica. The sequence continues at coordinate 59,746,566 of OY821518.1, read as the reverse complement.
ACCAGTTTTTTCCATTGGTTTTAAATTTATTTGCAATTGTCACGTATTTAAATTGTGTAATATTAGATGGCAATAAAATCTTTTTTACCTTTTCCAAATGAATTGCCAGATACCACATAATTTGAGAGTTCTATTGTCATTTTTGTCAAAATGATACACCCTTCTATGTGGACTAGATCCAAATATGGGCCAACTTCTCCTAATTTCAGCAGAATTATTTTTTGGGTCAATAAGAACTCTTGTACAAAATTTCATCAAAATATATGCATAATAGCCACTTTCACATACAAATAACTTCTCAAAAAATATGACGTGCATTTGTACCGAATATCTTACCTTGGGTCAGAAAAATTGCTGTAGCTCAAAAAGTGCAGTCCCGATGCATGGACATATATATATATATATATAAGAATGTAGGAGAGAGTTAGGACTACAAAATAGTAAATTTGTGTTTTGACTCAGCTTGACTCACAGGAGTTGTGCTCTATAAAGTAGGAAATTTCCGAGAAATTTGACCTTTTTTAAAAATTTTAATTGTTCTGAAAACAGTAGAGCTTAAATTTTTTTACCAGTAATAGGAAATAAGTTAAGTTACAACACAAAGTCTATTTCGTCCAAAAATCTTGAAAAACAAAAAAGTTATGATCATTAAAAATTAACTAAAAATATCATAAATTTACTAAATTCTGAAAAAGCCCATTTTGGACCACCCTGTTCTCAGTGAACTAGTTGAAATAGAGTTCTAATTTTTTGGCTCCCGAGGTTTAGTGCTGTCTACTTTCATATGAGTCTAATAACTTTAAAATCGGAGAACAAAAACCAAAAGGAGTTTTGGCCGCTATCTCAAAATATTGACCACAGTGCGTCTGTCTGTTCTTCTATGTGTCCACGTACTGTGTGGAAGTGAAGAAGTTGTAGTTTATTTGTTGAATACATATGTAACGGACTTGATGCTGGGCACAAAGGTGTTGCCGGAGTTTTTTTTTTTTTTGATTTATCAAAAGCATTTGACTTGGTAGATCACGATATACTAATTAAAAAATTAGGTTTCTTTAAAGATTATCTAACAAATAGGAAACAATTTGTTCAAGTTGGCGAATCAAAAAGTATCATTTTAAATGTTTTGTGTGGAGTTCCCCAAGGTAGCGTCCTTGGTCCCCTGTTGTTTAAAATTTATATAAACGATATGGAATATATAAAGTTTTTTGGTAAGCTATTGATGTTCGCTGATGACGTTTGTCTCTTCTACAACTATAAACATGAAAAAGTTTTGCAGACTCAGATTGAATACGATGCTGCAATATTATCAGAATTTCTTAGAATAAATAAACTAATTATGAATGCAAAGAAAACAAAATTTATTGGATTTAAGCCACAAATCTTAAGAAATGCCAGTACTATGAGCATACATATTGAAGGAAATTTGATAACTGAATCCGAGAGAATTAAATATTTGGGAATATAAATAACAATCTTTCGTGGGAAAATCACATCAACCAGTTGAAGTCCAAAATTTCAATCTGGAATTGGTGTTTCATACAAATTTAAGGAAAAATTGAACACTGAAACAAAAATGTTACTATACAAATCCCTAATCCATTCACACTTAACTTATCTCCTATGATTTATGGTTTTAAAACAAGCTCTGTATTCAAATCACTACAATTGGCACAAAATATAGCTTTGAAGATCGCGTTCAACTTACCGTTAATGTTCAGTACAAATGTTTTATTTACAAATTTTGCCAAGACTATTCTGCCAATACAAGGATTATATAAGCAGCAGTTATTGTTATACGTATTTAAATGTTTAAAATGGATCACATACAATAAAATTTAATCAAAATTTTACTTGGTAAGATGTCGTCTTGAGCTAACTAAGCAAAAAGTTACTTTTTCTGGTGCTAATGAATATAACCTTTTTCCTGATAATTTGAGAAATATTTCAGTTTTATCTATGTTTAAGTCTACTTTAAAACAATATATACTAAATAACGTGGAAATGCTTTTATCTAATAATAACCTCAATGAAATTTGTAAATATGTACATAAACAGATTTTATTTTTGTTTTATTTTTTTTTTTTTTTATAATTCTCCTTTTTTCAATTTTTTGTAATCTTGAATTTTAAAGTATTATTACATTGATTGTTGTCAACTTTATTAGCCTCCTTAAAGCTGTAATTGGCGCTGGGGCATATAATTAAAATTTTTATTGAATTTAAGGAAATAAATATAAAAAAAGAGTTTAATCAAATTACAGGTCACAAATATAAATATTTTTTTGCAAAGTTTTTTAAATAGACTTCAAATTTTGATACAACGAAGGATTTTGAAATTGGTGCAAGTCACTACAAGTTCAGATCTAGTCCCCATACAAATGACCCCTATGAGATCGGCTTAAATTGCCATAAGATCAAAATTGTCATATATATCTTACTCAAATTGGGTTTGTATTGTTTATTATACCCGTTAATCAGTAGTCCAAAAATATACCCTATAAGGGTGTCGCATAGTCGGTCTAGACCAGCTATAATTTTCGTACTTTTGTTGTTTTGTGACTTAGACTATAAGGATGTTTAAATACATTCAAGCTATAAGGGGAATAAGGCCTGATCTTAAAAATTTATATTTCCCAATGTTATTTAGCTTAGTGTCTGTCAATTTCTATTTGATATTTTGATTTGGAAGTTTAGTTTTTTCATAACAACTTTATATGAACATGTTTGAAAGTTATAGAAAATCGCATACAAATAATAGTTCTGCAGAAACCAAGAATAATTCATATTGTTGGCTGTGTAGTAATTAAATAACTTAAATTCTCTATAAATATAAAACAATTCTGACTTTCTGTTAAATAAAATATATAATTTTTTTAATAACATACTTTATGTACAAAGTTTGCATGACCACATTAAGCTAATATTATTTTATTCTTTTTCTGGTGTCTTTACTACTTTTGGTGGCAATTGTTGTCGGTTGTTCTTATTATTTTCTACATTGCTTATGGTCCATAAAATCGAAACCTTTATTAAGCCAAAAGAAAGAAAAAAGCTACGAAAAACTCATTCCTTAAAGAAAAAGCTGAAATATACTCATTTTTTTAAGGCTTATCACAAAAGTCATTTTAATAATATTAATAAAAAAGGGTTTGGCCTTACAATATTAATAACCATCATCGTCGCCATCGTTCTGTTACTACGTAAGACTTAAACTTAATATCGCCCTTAGGCCTGAAGGTATAAATAGTATCAGCAGAGTGAATTAAAAGAAAACAAAAAATATTTCTAGCATAAAAATCTGAAATGGATTTAGTATGAATAAAGGTAAATTACAAAATTGGAATATTTAATGTCTTTTTTATTTTTATTTCATAATTTTATTTACAGTCGTTTCAAAGGGCCTCTTTAAAAAGTTTTTTTTTTTTTTGTAAGTTAATAAATTTTTTTTATTACTGAGACCTTGTCAAAGAAATACAAATTTAACAAACAAAAAAATAGTTTATAATATCTGCTTCTATTTTCACTTTGATCTATTGCATAGCTTTTAAATTCGTTTTTTTTATATAAACTTGCATTAAGATTCAACTTTTCAGGGTTGTGTAATTTACATAACAGACTTAAATGTTGTTAAATATTTACATTTTGCATTAGATTTAATTTAAAGCACAAATTCAGTTTTAGCTCTATCAAAAAACTGACACCATTCCTTTGTTAGTTGGCTTATTAAAAAAACTGTTTCCACATGTTAACTATAAACTGAGATAGATTAAGCTAAATATATTTAAACTTAATCCCAATTTAGAAATTTCTGTGGTAGTTGCAAATTTTTAAAATATTTTCTAAAAAATTACGATAAATCATAATACATTCTTTATACCCATCTATTGATGTTTCTGTCTAGAAAAAATAAATTTTTAATATATTTTTTGATGTGTAAACATCTATACGCGCAGGGGGTAAATTTCTATTTCACAATACCATCACAAAAATAGCGTAACATGTGAGCGTAAGACAAAATCGGTATGACTTATGATTGTATTGGTGAAAAAATTAATAAAAATGAAAAATGACAAATGAAAAAAAAAATATTAAAATGAAAAATAAAAAATAAAAAAAATAGAAATAAAAAAAATTAAAAATAAAAAATTAACAATAAAATATAAGAAAAATGAAAAAAATAATTAAAAATGAAAAATAAACAAGTCAGAAAATTATAGTCGGTCTAGACCGACTATACGATACCCTATACCATGCGTTTAGAAACCCTATCTCTTAGGCCCAACTAACTGGACATAGAAAATAAGCAAAAACCAAATTTGAGTGGGATTTCTATTAATTTTTTTGGCTGCAGATATGAAAAAGTTCATATCGGATGCTATATCCATATGGAGAATAGGTCCAAAAATTGACCAATCCTGATCATGTTTGGTAAAGTCTCTTGTGTTTTGCAAAAATATGTACAAACAAAATTTGAGAAGAATCAGTGCAATATTTTTGTTTTTAATAGATTTAAGTGAAGATCGGGAAGCAGTCTATATGGGGCCAAAGGGATCATTTTTGGACTACTCATTAATGGATGTAATGAACGCATACAAACCCAATTTGAGTAAGATCTATATGACAATTTGGATCTTATGGCAATTTATGTCGATTTCATAGGGGTAATTTGTATGGGGGCTAGCTCTGAACATAGACCGCTTCTCACCAATTTCAACAGCATTCATCCCATGGCCGATGAAAGCTTATATACCAAATTTCATCAAAATATATTCATATTTGCGACCTGCAGTTTGATTACAAGGTTTACATGGACACACAGGCGGACGGACGGACGGACGGACATTGTTAAATCAACTCAAAAAGTGATTCTGATTCGATCGGAATAATTAAAGATGGGTCTAGGTCAAATATTTTTGGTTGTTACAAACAGCAGGACAAAGTCATTATACCCAAACCACATAGTGGTATAGGGTATAGGGTATAAAAATGAAAAATTAAAAATGAAGAACGAAATATATGAATAATGAAATATTAAAAAAAAAAATTAAAAATAAAAAATGAAAAATGAAAAATGAAAAATGATATATGAAAAAAAATAAAAAAAATAAAAAAATAAAAATTAAAAACTAAAAATAAAATATTAAAAAATAAATTAAAAATGAAAAATTAAAAATTAAAAATAAAAAACGAAAAATTAAAATTGAAAAATAAAAAATGTAAAACGATATAACAAAAATGAAAACTGACAAATAAAAAATGAAAAATAAAAAATAGAAAATAAAAATAAAAATAAAAATAAATAATAAAAATCAAAAATGAAAAATGAAAAACGAAAAATTAAAAATAAAAAATGAAAAATTAAAAACGAAATATTAAAAATGAAAAATAAAAAAAAATTTTAAATAAAAAACTATACCGTATAGGACGGGCAGAATCGGCCACATGCAGAGCTTGTGGAGAGGATGACGAGACCCTAGAACACTACCTTTGTTATTATCCTGCATTTGCCGGAACAAGGGTCAGAAATTTATCCAACGAAATCATACCAGGCCTAGCGGCTCTTAGGGGGATACGCTGGAAAGCACTCAGGAGATTTGCTATCGAGACCGAACTCCTAAGTTAAATAAGGAGTAGATTAACGGATGAGCACGAGGATGTAGAGCGCACAACAAGCCGACTTTCTGGCTTAAGTGTATATCCGGGTAAAACGGATATGAGCTATGTGTATACATGGCTCCTCTTTTTCAACCTAACCTAACCTAACCTACTTACAAGACATTTTTGTTATTTTCAATAACATTAATTCAAGTACACAAGGGCTTAATGAAAATATATTAAATTCACTTGATAAGCTGGTAGGATTCCAAAAACAAATAATTTTATGGAAGAATAAAGCTCAGAAATGCCAATTTAGAAAAGTTTTAGTAAGTCTCAAAAGATTGTTATATAACTACTAAAATAATTGTTATTGACCATTTGAGGAAAGAATGGTTTATTAGTTCCCAAAATTTAATACAAAGAAATATGATTGGGTTCATAACCCATTTTTCGTAACGGATATTTCTGTATTTCACTTAACTGCGAATGACCGTTAACACTAGATGCGATTATCAATGAAAGTTGAAAACATATTATTACAATTTCCACATCTTATTTCTGTGAATTCGGATCTTCAGCATTAACCAGCATTAACACAAAAAAAAGTAAGAAAATTAAAGTCGATCTAGACCGCCTATGTGATACCCTATACCATGCGTTTAGAGACCCTATCGCTTAGGCCTAACTAATTGGATATAGCAAATAAGCATAAACTAAATTTGAGTGGCATTGTTATTAATATTGTTGTCTTTAAATACAAAAAATATCATATCGGAATCAATACTTATGTGGGGACAAGGTCGAAAAATGGACCGCTCCTGACCATAGGTCACTTATTTTTTTGCAAAAATATATAAAAAACCAAACTTGAGAAAAATTTGTCGAATATTTTTTTTTTTTTTATAGATTGAAGTGAAAATCGGGAAGCAGCTTTATATGGGGCCTATGCCTAAGAATTTTTCTATAAGGTTTCTTTTTTTTGAAACACTGATTAATGGGAGTAGTAAACATATACAAACCCAATTTGACCGAGATCTATAAGATAATTTGGATTTGATGAAAATTTAAGTCGATTTCATAGGGGTCATTTACATGGGGACTTGGTCTGAATATGCACTGATTCTCGCCAATTTCAGTAGATTTCATGCTGTGCCGCTAGATGCTTATATACCAAATTTCATCAAAATATATTCATATTTGCGACGTGTAGTTTGATTGAAAAGTCTACATTGACATACAGACAGACGGACACACATCCAGACGGACGGACGGACATCGCAAAGTCGACTCAGAAAGTTATTGTGATATTAAAGTGATATGGATCTAGGTCGAATATTTTTAGTAGCTACAAACATCAGCACTAGGTCATTATACCCTGACCTCATAGTTGTATAGGGTATAAAGATCAAGATGAAATTAGAAAAAAATATCCCTTGATAAATACAGCGTTATTTTTGTAGTAAATATTATTTCATTTCTCACATATAAAATTATTGTCATAAACCATTTTGCGCACTGTGTTAAAGATAAGTTAATAATTTTTAATCTTATTTTTATCTCTGTGTGCCGCCAAATTTTTAATTAGTTACAAGTGTGAGGCAACAACGGAAAGTTGAGAATCACTATCGCAATCGCTTTGGCATTTTAGTTGTAAATTTTTACACCCCTCAGGGACTATAAGGCCCCAAGTTTCCTGAATTTTGGCTAAAATTACCTTGTGGTTTATTTTTCAACTTCCTTTTCAAGAGAGCACACGGGTTTTCAATTGAGTTGAGGTCTGGGTTAGATGACGGCCAACCCAAAATATTAATGTATAATATGAGAAGTCGTTAGTGGCTTTTGAATTATAGCTACAATACCACGTAAACAAACATCAAGTTAAGGACAAAATTGAAAGGTTATAAAAATCAGTTTGACCTGATAACGTCAAACCGTTTGGAGTTTTTATTGCATTGGTTTAGTATTTGCATCACGACTTGGAATTTCTCACCCTCAGACAATGACCCTGAAAATATGCTACAGTGCTATCACTCATACGTGTAATTAGTAATTTTTGGATTTGAACTAAATCGAACATTATCAAAATGCATGGTTCTAATATTTTATCCCACCTCGTTAAGATGATTTATCTTCTTTTGTCAGAATAGAACAAAAATTACTACCTTTGCCTCCAGGATCTTGTGGACCATTATTTATTTTTACTATATATATATATGAATATACATATTCTTTTTTTTGTTTATACAAATAAACACAAACCTAAACAAAAACACGAAATTTGTTGCCTTTAAAATTGCAGCATTTTTAGAAAACAGCGCTATCCTTCCATGCGATTTAAAGGTTTTCAGATAAAAACCAAATACAAATTTTAAACTATTAGCTTTTTAAATATATAACTATATGAAATTTTATAAAAATTATATCATTAGTTTGCACAGTTGTTTTCTTTTCACTTTGCACACATATACCCCAATACTTAAGAGTATAATTTTAACACAAACAAATTGTCCGAAACTTTCTAAAATTTTTATTTGTTTAGGTTCGAGTCACCAACCCTCATAAGTAACCAAAAGCAGTAGATAGTTTGTTTAGTAAAAAAAAAAAACAAAGAGTGACACTATTAAAACTTTTTTCTATACAAAAAATTAAATATAAAAACAATTGACACAAATATGTGTATGTATTTTATTTATAAAATATAATCATAATAGGAGGCTTTGGTACTCGACTCTATATCAGCGCTCATTTTTCTCATTCAATTTTTTTTATATAGATATCTCTCTAATTGATTGCCAATAATTCGACATGGTACTGTCGAGAAGAAATTTTATTGCATAAAAATTTATTGCATATATATAATTTTTTTTTTTGGTAAGAATAATTTTTTTTTAATTTTTAGCCATCATAAAATATTTAATTCTTAAATTTTAAGAAAAAATTTATCCGATAATATATTTAGAAATAAGAGGAACTTTTTTATGAAAATTATTGGCTACAATTCTAAAATATAATTTGGGCATTTACTAAAATAACTTGTAGTTCTCGCTAAAAAAGAGGTACATTTATTTTTGCGACTATATTATTATATTATGAGTTAAAAAAGCTTTTTTTTTATAAATCTTATTAAACTTTGGTATTGTTGACATTCGAATGCATAAATAAGACAAACTGCACAGTATGTATTAATACTTCTGCTACAGATGTATGATAATTTGTTTTTATATCAAGCAAGTGTACTAATTAAAAGCAAAAATGTATATGTTTTTTATGTTTGTTGTTTTACTGCTATTTCCATTCAGGTCCCAAATGGAGTAAAAAAAATGTAGTAGTTGCGGTTAAAACTATTTAAAAAAACTTTATTAAAATTTTGTATATTATGTATATGTTTCCAGATTAAAAAGGAGCATACTTCCAAGCAAAATAAATTGCATAAAAATATAAATTTAAATAAAAATTTATTTTGCATTAACTGAAAAATAATAAGTTTATTTTTTTATAAAAACAAGTCATTTATTTAATTAATCTATTTTTAAAAATTTTAAATTCTTATACAATTATCAGAAACAAGGCCTTTAAAATAACTTTAGCTCTTTGGTTTCAGTGGCCTCCTCAAATCACCTATTCCACAGCTATAATACTTATTAATAGGACAGGCGATTTCTTGTTACTGATGTTTTGTTCGACAGTTTTAACCCGATTTTAACCAAACGTATATGATTTGAAAGGTATTTATTTTTAGCCGATTTGCAGATTTACAGATTTCTAAATTTTTTCGTTTATTTTGAGTAAATTGCATTTAAAGTTGCCACTAACACATACATAAAATTATACAATCCCTGCAGGAAGCCTGGGGTCAAGTGCCTCAAGTCACCACTTTTGTCTACTATTTTGTAGACATTTCCAACTAATCGTCTACACTATTTACTTTGCTTTATCTGTCAAAAAATGTTTTGATAGAGAATTTGGGCGTTCTTCTTCTTCTTGATTTCTATAGTTTTGTTTGAAAAACACGTTGTTTGATGAAAAACTAAAGTTTTAAAACAAGGTAAAGAAAAATTGAATATAAAAGGTAAATAAAAATATATTTTAAAACAAAGCAAAGAAAAAACATTATAAGTAAACGAAGTTATAAAAGAAAAGTAAAAGCACAATCAAATTTGTACAAGAATCTCTGGTGTACAAGAACCTCTGGTTCCAATATCTACATATGGTCCAATGAGAACTACCTAATCACTAGTAAATCTCTGGTTCCAATGTCTATATATGATCACATGAGAACTATATAGTCACTACCTAATCAATAGTACCAATGTCATCAGTGATTTGCAGTGGCACGTAAATGTTCAATGTCTATAGGAAATTACATTGTATGGGGTATAGTTGGTCAGTAGTACTGGTGACAAAGTCAAGAGTGAATCAGTACTGTTTCACTATTGACATTTCCTGCAGGGATGCTACGTGTGTGTTTATTAAATTTTTTAATGTGTTTGCAATAAAAATGAGTGTGTTTTTGTGTTGACTTATGGATTGGCTATAATTGATTAGCATACTTTTAGGGTCTTTATTTAGTGAAAAAATAAAATTTCCTAGAATTTGCGCTGGAATTTCGAGGGCCGAAATCTGCTAGTTTCAATTAATAACTGTGTTTTCTACCGAAAGACACCTATTAATTTATAATTGTGTTGATGTTTCTAGCTACCAAAAATATTTGATCTAGACCACCCTTTTTTAACATCTTGTCTCAGAATCACTTTCTGAGTCAATTTAGCGGTATCTATTCGTCCGTCCGGCTATGTGCCCATATATATTTTGTAATCACACTACGGGTAGCAAATATAAATATATGTTGATTAAATTTTGTATACAAGCTTTCATCGGCCATAAGAGGAACGCTGTTGAAATTAGTGAAAAACGGTATATGTTCAAACCTAGTCCCCATACAAAATTACCTTTATACATCGGCTTAAATTGCCATAAGATACAAATTATTGTACGGATCCCGGAAAAATTTTGTTTGTGTGTGTTAATTACATTCACGAAATACTAGTCTAAAGGTAAACCCTCTAGGATAATTCTGCTTCCCGCTATTCAATTAAATATATCAAAAACAAAAAGTAACTATCCTTACCAAATACGATCAGGATCGGTTCATTTCTTGACGTAGTGCCCATATAAATATAGCATCCAATATAAATTTGTTCGTATGCATTGGCAAAAAAGAACAATGCCACTGAAACTTTGATTTATTCTGCGCGGTAGGCAGGAAGCATCGATAGGTTGCACAAAAATGTCAACAAAAACTGCAAGCTGGGATGTATTTGTTGATGATTATAGGTGCAAAATACGTTGGAATTGAAATCCTGCCTGCTCCATTTCAGAAGTTATTCATATTTTTATACCCTATACCACTATATGGTTTGGGTATAATGACTTTGTGCTGCTGTTTGTAACTACCAAAAATATTTGACCTAGAACCATCTTTTATTATAGCGATCGAATCAGAATCACTATCTGTATCGATTTAACGATATCCGTCCGTCCGTCTGTGTGTCCACGTAAAGCTTGTAATCAAACTACAGGTCGCAAATATCAATATATTTTGATGAAATTCGGTATGTAAGCTTTCATTAGCCATAGGATGAACGCTGTAGAAATTGGTGAGAATCGGGCGATGTTCAGACCTAGCCCCCATACAAATGACCCCTATGAAACCAACATGAAGTGCCATAAGATCCAAATTATAATATAGATCTCAATCAAATTGGGTTTGTATTGTTTATTACATCCATTAATCAGTAGTCAAAAAATAACCCCTATAGGACAATTCTTAGTCATAGGTCCCGTACAAGCTGCTTCCCGATCGTCAATTAAATCTTACAAAAAACAAAAATATTGCACAGATTTTTCTCAAATTTGGTTTATAGATATTTTTTCAAAATATAAGTGACTTCACCAAATATGGTCAAGATCGGTCCATTTTTCGACCTAGTACCCATATCAATATAGCACCCGATGTGAACTTTTTCATATCTGCAGCCAAAAAAATTAATAAAAATCCCACTCAAATTTGATTTATGCTTATTTTCTCTATCCAGTTAGTTGGGCCTGAGAGATAGGGTCTCCAAACCATGGTATAGGGTATCATATGGTCGGTCTAGACCGACTATAATTTTCTTACTTGTTTTGTTTTTTTTTTTTTATTTGCTTAATTTTAGATTTTAAGCTGTGTTACTATTTCCGTAAATATTATTTAGAGTTTTTCAAACTAAAGTTTGTAAAGTGAAACAAACATGCTGTGATGGAAATGTAATGACAGCTTTCTTTAAGCGACTTATATAAGATGGTTCATCTAGCAAACTTATATTAAATCTATCCCAATATTTATTGAACTCGCTATGAACTGACTCTCCAGCCTGCTGGGACCATAAACCTAAGCCATCATTATTCAAGAATATGATTTTTTCCTCCAAATGCTCCAGGATAATATGAATTTTAACGGAATTCTTTTAAATTTTTGTTAGAGTCAGTAAGATCAGCTTTTTGGACAGCAAAGCACTTTTCAACAATTTTATTCATAGCTTTAAATGCAGCAATATAAGGCTGTAAACGAAATAGTACTGCAAGCTCATAAATTTCAAAATTTCAGGATCCTGCAATTTATCGACATCTTTAAGTAATTTCCGACATTGGTTGCCTTCAAAAATATCTCCTTGATAGGTCTTATGAGATATACCTAATTTATTCGGCCACAATAACGCTCTATCTTTTCCAAAATCGCCAATTTTAAATAAACCATCCCAGAAAAGATGGTTGACAAACCCATGTAATATGTGTAGTTGGAGGAATACACTTCTGAAGTACATACCAGTTATCATCTTCAGTAGTGCCGTCTACAATGATTAAAGAGTGATTAGCTGTACTGCGACATTCTTTAGCCTTCTTTTTTGTCATTACCCAAACTCTTGAATTTAAAGTAATCATCTTTTAAATGCCTGTAGGTCTTTAAATCAAGATTTTGTCGTCACTGCAGTGCACTGCTTATAAAATTTTCCTCAATCATTTTATCATAACTTTCTAATTTATTTAATGTGACGAAGCAATAAGGGCAAGGGTAGAAAGTAGAAGTTTGCTGCCCACTGACCAATAGAACGAGCAACAAATTTAAAGGGTATCTCATTGAGTTTCGTCAATTCAACCAAAATTTTAAAATTATCAAAGAGCGCATACTTTTGTGCGATTTTCTTCATGATCGCATTTATAAAGCGGATGCTGACTTTTCAACCGACTATTCAGCTGACTATTCATTATTACTTACTCTTACTCTTAAAAACCTTTTAAATATCTATTTAGAAAAGATCTCTTGATATTTATTCCAAATTGTCCAGATCTGAAATATAAAAATAGGAATTACTTTTGAAAAGGAGCAGGTAGGATTTCAATTCCAACAGATTTTGCACCTGTAACCATCAACAAATACAACCCAGCCTGCAGTTTTTGTCGACATTTTTGTGCAACCTATCGATGCCCTCTACCTACCGTGTCTTAGTTTCTATATCCGATTATTTCGACGTAAAACACTTTCTTTAAGCGCATGGTTATAGTATCATAAAGTGATCTTGAAGGACTATATTTTTCTTAATTTTTTTTTTTTGTTTTTGGACCAGATAACTTTTACGAATTTTTGCGCTTCAAAGCGAATTACTTTCATTAGAGTTTAACCAAAATAATTTTATTTAAAACTTTTTATTTATAAATTACTTTTATCAGGTTTTCAAGGTCAAGGTTTTCAAATGTATAAAAAAGGATTATTCCGTTTTTTCAATCCGACATTTCGTTGGGATTATTCCAACATCTTCAGGGATTTTATTTTATTGAATAGATAATATTTTTTTGTCAGTTTCACATTTAAACACTCTTAAATATGTGGTAAGATACGAGTATACAGCAGACATTGAACACACAATTATTATCAAAAATAAATAAATATGAAATAGTATATTATACTGACTCTGAAATCTACGGTTTTACATTATTTTATTTATATATATTATTTAAGAAGAATTTAGTATTCTTAAACTATTCTGAATTATTTTCATTATTTTAATTTTTACTAAAAGCGTTTCTGGTCTTGTCTATGTTTTTGTTTTTATTTTAAAATACATGTAATCAAATTTTACATATATTTTCGAAAAATAAAAACAAAAGCAAAAATTTACCTAAACTTGTGTACACATTTGCTTTAGCAATATGCAAAAAAATGCTTACTTGTCTTGAATAGAATAACAATTTAAACCTTTTTATTTTGAATTTGAATTTTTGCATATTTTCACACTTTTAGCATATTTTCAACAATTCAGCAATATTTTTCAGGTGCACCATTGTATGCAAAAACCAACACATAAACAACTATGCGGAAAAGTTCTGATTTTATTATGCGTTTGCTGTTTTCACACAACAACGAACGAACATATATTTATGCTAAACTGTATTCGTAAACAGTTTCATGTAGATATATCTTTTAAACTACTTTTTTTTTCTGGTAATATTTTAAGAATATTTAAAAATAGAAATCAGCTCACGAAACTTCTTAAAATCGAACTTAGTTTTCTTTGAAACTATCCCAACAAAGTGTTATTTGTATAGAATTTAAGTTTTTATTATTTCATTTAACGATATGTTGTTATATATTTTTCTTTTTCTTGGCATGTTTAAAGTCGATTCGAGACACCTGTACATACATGTTATATTTTATTATCCCAAACAATATGTTTTTATATATATTTTATATTTTTTTGTGTATTAAAAATATACCATAAATGCTTGATTAACTTGGCCAAATATTGTGCGAATATATTTTGTTATAAAAATTTTAATATGTTATTTTAGATTAAAACCCATTTTCTTTATGACTTCTTCTATGTTGTTGTAGAAAATAATAACAAATTATTATCTAGCTTTTATTGTTGCGGCAAAGAGTTATGGATTTATGTTTTTCTATTAAAAATTTAAATGACGTACCGTATCGGCTGAAGTAAATACTTATTTTAAATCTTTCAAGCTTTAGTATTTGTACCATGAAACAAGAATTGAAAATCAACATATCAGCGGATAGTGGTATGACACCTAGAGGATTAAACTTTCATTATATATTCCTTTTTGGTATTTTATTTTTATATTTAGCGAAACATGTTTTGTCGCAATTTGCCATTCGGCGTTAACTCGTAGCGAAGAAAAATTCGTTTTTTTTTTATGCCACGAAAATTAACTTAGCGACTATATTAAAATAAAAATTGTTCGAGATTCTCAAGGTGTAATAAAGATTGTTAGTCATCTCCCTTTCGTTGTGGTATCAGGAAACTCCATTGCAGTTTTTAGATAGTATTTAAAACAATAATGTTTAACCCTCATCCTGTAAGAAAATAAAATGACGAATTCTGTCTTTTGGGCAAATTTTGCCCAATAAAATTTTATTTTATTTTTTAAAGTTAATACACGTTATTTCTGTATTTGAATGAGGTTTGCACACAAATACATTACAAGGTTTACATTTTGTATTATATTTAGTACTGTTTGACAAATTTGGGCAGAAATGACACCTACCTTCAACGTTGGTCATATTTATAATAATGTTTTGCATATCCTTGGTCATAAATAATTCAAATGACGACTCGATATCAGTTACGCGATTTGCCGCATAAAAAGTTGGACCTGGAGCAGTAGAAATAACATTTTCTGCATTTTTCCTACCCACCAATGAGCGGTCGGATTTTTCGGACCAGGTAAGTTTTCCACCTTTCGAAATAAAACCAGAAGATGACTCTTCCTGTTCCGCCAACTCCTCCTGAGTAGAGCATATGCTTTCTCTATCAAAAATATTTATATTTATTGATTCAACGTCTGAAAAATTTTGAAATTCTTCATCGGAACTTGCATCGTCCATTGCATTGTGTGCATTTCCATCATAGGACTCACTCAGACGATTCAGCGCTTTCGACTTATAGAATTTTTGTTTACATAGAATGTTATTAATCATAAACTAGCTTACTTACCTTTTTTGACATTATTTACTCTTATTATTATTTAAAAAAACCTGCCCATGAAGAAAATATTTACAGTTTCTCTATTATTGTATTCCCAAGCGTCACAAATCAAATGAGACAAAACAGCATATATATAACAAGTAAGAAAATTATAGTCGGTCTAGACCGACTATACGATACCCTGTACCATGCGTTTAGAGACCCTATCTCTCAGGCCCAACTAACTGGATATAGAAAATAAGCATAAACCAAATTTGAGTGGGATTTTTATTAATTTTTTCGGCTGCAGATATGAAAAAGTTCATATCGGATGCTATATCTATATGGGGACTAGGCCCAAAAATGGACCGGTTCTGACCATGTTTGGTAAAGTCTCTTGTATTTTTCAAAAATATATACAGACAAAATTTGAGAAGAATCAGTGCAATATTTTTGTTTTTTTGACAGATTTAAGTGAAGATTGGGAAGCAGTTCTATATGGGGCCTATGACTAAGAGTTGTCCAATACGGATCTTTTTTGGACTACTTATTAATGGATATAATATATACATACAAACCCAATTTGACTAAGAGTTGTATGATAATTTGGATCTTATGGGAACATATGTTGATTTCATAGGGGTCATTTGTATGGGGGCTAGGTCTGAACATGGACCGATTCTCACCAATTTCAATAGCGTTCATCCCATGGCCGATGAAAGATTAAATACCAAATTTCATCAAAATATATTCATATTTGCGACCTGCAGTTTGATTACAATCTTTACATGGACACACAGACGGACGGACGGACGGACGGACGGACATCGTTAAATCGAATCAGAAAGTGATTCTGATTCGATCGGTATAATTAAAGATGGGTATAGGTCAAATATTTTTGGTTGTTACAAACAGCAGCACAAAGTCATTATACCCAAACCACATAGTGGTATAGGGTATAAAAACTAAAGCAAAGAAATTATTTGAAAGCAAAGACTACTACATTAATCATTCAATTGTTCCACTTTACACAGTGTATAAGTATATTTGCTTCGTATATTTTATTATTAATTGTAAATATTGATTATAATTGGCAAAAGTCAGACCAAAATCAATAAAAAATACATTGGGCAATTTTTGCCCAAAAGACAGGATTCGTTGCTTTTTTTTGTAGAACTAACTAAACTTTTTATATATTGGTAAGTATATGTAAAAAAAATAATTGTCAAAAATTTTTATCATAAAATTATAAAAAACACCCGAGATATATAAAGATATATAAAGTTAAACAGTGTCACCTACAGGTTACAAAGATTAACGGGATTTTTAAACATAAATACAGACACCACTGTGTGTCTGATTATTTTCGCAACGCTGGCATTATACAAACTAGGGGATTTTTAAAAATTATTATGCAGTGGTATTGATTTTAACATACTAGTGTGGCTTGTGATAAGATTTTTATAAAAATATCAAAAGGATAAGAATTAAAAACTTTTTTATTCTTTATTATTGTGATATATTCACTTTGATTATGTAATATAAAGCTAGTAAAAAAATAAATTGGCTCTCTTAAAAATAGCAATCCATACCAAGGGCCACACGTAGCTGACACTAGGTATTAGTACTTAATTTATACATACTATAAATATATTTTGTATGCTCATATGCAACATAGGATGACATTAGATGAGATTGCCGATATCTTGAATGGCAGTGAAGTCTATGTGATATTATTTTATTTCCACCTGATGATGGCGAAGTGAATGATGAAGGCAGTGGTGATGAAAATGAAGCTAGTATTAGTCATCTTACTGGTCGCATGCTTCGGTCTAGTGTAGAACTGAAAATGCGCCTATGTGCACAGAAAAAAGTGACGTAACGTAGGGGAAGAATATGAAATTATCGAAACCCTGTCCAAGACGAAAAGGAGGGACAACAGCACTATCAACAACTAAGAATATATAGTCGGTCTAAACCGACTATACGATACCCTATACCATGGCTTAGAGACTCTATATCTTCGGTCCAACTAATTCGATATAGAAAATAAGCATAAACCAAATTTCAGAGTGTTATTATTTTTTTTTTGGCTACATATATGAAAAAGTTCATATCGGATGCTATATTTATATGGGGACTAGGTCGAAAAATGGACCGATCCAAATTTGAAAATAATCTGTGCAATAATTTTGTTTTTTGATAGATTTTAGTGAAGATCGGGAAGCAGCTCTATATGGCGCCTATGACTAGGAATTGTCCTATAGGAATTATTTTTGGACTACTGATTAATGGATATAATAAATATATACACTTTGACTGAGATCTATAAGGTAGCTTGGTTCTTATGGCAATTTGTGTCGTTTTCATAGGGGTTATTTGTATGGGGACTAGGCCTGAACATGGACCGAATTTCACCAGTTTCAACAATGTTCATTCTGTATCCGGTAAAAGCTTATATACCATATCTTATCAAAATATATTCGTATTTGCGACCTGTAGTTTGATTACAAATTTTACATGGACCCACAGACGGACGGACAGACGGACGGACGAACAGTCCGACGCACGGACATCGCCAAACCGACTCAAAAAGTGATTCAGAAAGTGATTCTGAGTCGATTGTTATAATAAAGGATGAGTCTAGGTCAAATATTTTTGGTAGTTACAAACAGCAGCACAAAGTCATTATACCCAAACCACATAGTGGTGTAGGGTGTAACAAAAGAAATAAAATGTTAATATTTATTTAATATTTATTTATTTATTAGGGCAATGGAATAAATCCTTACAGACCTGTATAAATGATATGTATATATATTGAAACAATTAAATGATTTAAAAATAAAAACATATAGTTAGGAATTTAAGAAAATAATGATATTATGCTTAATTACATCAGTGTTCAACGAAAAATCAATTAATTGATAAAGATTATTATAAACACAATAAATTCTTCTAAAAGGATCAGCTAGAGCATAGTTGGTTTGAAAAGATTTAACAAAGAGTGGTTGGAATTGGCGTGATACTCGTTGAGGAACATTAAAAGTTATATTGTTGACAAGAAAGTTAGAACAGATTTCACCATTAATTAGGTTGATCATAAATGTTACTTTTAGCATAGTCCTAGGGCTTTCCAAAGTAGCTAATTTTATTAATTTAAGTCGATCAACGTATGAAGGTAGATTAATTGCAGAATTCCAAGGTAAGCCACGTAAGAAAAAGAGTATAAATTGTTTCTGTACAGACTCGATTCGTTGAATATGAATGTTATAGAAGGGATCGCATATTATTGACCCATATTCTAAAATAGGTCTTACAAGAGATGCAAAAAGTTGTTTGGTTATGTAAGGATCAATAAATTCTTTTGCCCATCTTTTAATAAGGGCGAGTGTACCTCTAGCTTTATTAACTATCATGGTGACGTGAGATACAAAGATTAATTTAGGATCAAGTAGAATCCCTAAATCCAGAAAAGTATCAACAAGTTCAAGCTGATATCCGCCCAAAAAGTAGTTAGCAGGAAAAACATTATTTCTAGACAAACGCATACATTTACATTTTTTCAAATTTAGTTCCTTTAGGTTACGGTTACACCACGAAAAGAAATTGTTGAGATCTGATTGAAGATGAATATGATCATTATGTTGACAGTAACTTAAAAAAAATTTTAACATCATCAGCGTACATTAAAACGTTGCAAAAATTTATCACTTTTGGAAGATCATTGATGAAAAGGGAGAAAAGAATTGGTCCAAGATGGCTGCCTTGAGGAACACCAGAAGTCACAGTAATATCTTTAGATGACATATTATTATACATTACACGTTGTGTTCTCTCAGAAAGATATGATTTTATGCATTTAAGGCTTAATGGTGTTAAACCTAATAAATCCAATTTGATCAGTAGAAGGTTATGGTTTACTTTATCGAAAGCCTTACTAAAATCGGTGTATACTGCATCCGTTTATTTTTTTCTTGACAAAACCATCGTTAATTATTGTCGTAAAATGAAGCACATTTGTAACGGTAGAGCATCCTTTCCGAAATCCGTGTTGAAATGAGTGATAGCACAAAAAATCGGTAATAAATTTCTCGACAAGCTTAGGGATTGCACTAAGTTTAGCAATTCCACGGTAATTAGAAACATCCGATCTATTTCCAGATTTATATAATGGAATGATGTAAGAAGCTCTCCAAAATTTTGGAAAATAACCGTTTTTTATTGACGCACAGAGTCAGTGGTGTTGCCAAGGAAGTAGCACAATAATTGAGAATAGAACTAGGTACTCCATCAGGTCCATGAGTAAATGAAACTTTAAGTTTCTTCAGGCTATTAACAAGTTCTGCCTTATCAATTAGGGGAAAAGTTATAGCTTGATTTGTCTTTATTGGATATGAATAGCTGTTGGAACAATATTGAGCAACAGAATATGTACTAGCAAAAAGTCTGCAAACATGTTACTTATTATAGTATCTTCACTAGATTTGATATCGTTTAATTTCATTGCAGATGGATAACCAGTAGTTTTTCTTTTTGAATTAACAAAGTTGTAAAATGCTTTAGGATCACGACTGAAATCTTCCTTCATTTTGTTTAGATAGTTTTTGTATAAATAATTGTTAAGAATATTATATTCGGCACGATGAATGGAGTATTTTTCAAAAAGTACAAGAGAACCAAAAATTTTATACTTTTTATAATACTTGTTCTTCAAATTTTTTAATCTTGATAGTTGTTTTGAGTTCCAAGGCGGGCCAGTTCGTTTGTAGACAGAACGCTTTGGGATGCATTCATCCATAAAACAATACATAGTTCCATAAAAGACCTCCACCATTAAATCAATAGAAGTATGGCACAACAAATCATTCCAGTTAGTGTTAGAAATTAGAACAATCAATTTGCTATAGTTGGTTTGTTTAAAACAAAAAACTTTATCTTTATTAATACGAATATTGGATCCACCAAAAGTAGGCAAAACACAGCTAATTTCAATAGTTGGATGAAAGCGATCTTCCGGCAAGGTGATAGGATCAGAGCGAGTTATTATACAATCTTCTGGATTATTTGTAAATACCAGATCTAGCAGTTTACCGTATTCATTAAATACGCCATTCATCTGGTAAAGACTAAGATCAACTATCTCATTCAATATTAAATCATCACAGTTATTAGATTTAATTGGAATAAAATCCGGAGCATCAGGCGAATTTTTCCATATTATAGATGGTAAATTAAAATCTCCAACAACAAAAATTAAATCCTCAGGTTTAGCACGTTGAGCAACTGATTTGATGGCCTGAACGTGTTCAAGGTATATTTCTTCGGGAGAATTAGGAGGTATATACGAACAGGTTATGAAAATGATTTTATAATTAAGCTTTATCATTACACTGACAAACTCAATATTTGGAGAAGATTCAGATTGAAGAGTTTCGGAAGCAAACAGGCATGATACAGCAATTAAAACGAGCAGTTTGTGCAAATTGGACGATTAATCGAATGTTTATTGCAGATTGGCTTGGAACAGTCGATATAAGCTTTGTGAGTTCTTCTCTGCTCCATATGTAGTTGCGAGCATACGTGACAATTTACTAGTGCAGTAATAAGACCGCTTCAGTCCTTTGTTTGTAAAATGGATATGGACAAAGTTACAGGATCAAAGTTTTTTTTATAAAACGTTTGTAGACTTATGTTTGTTATTAAAATCCTTATATATAATGCTGCTACAACGGCCATCGGCTAGTTCTGCGAATTCACGTATTTCCACCCAATAATTTAGTTTTGTTGGAATATATTATAATTTCAGGATTCGCAAACATATTTGATTACATAATGCCTACTTGCTTTCTATTTTTTGTGCATAGGAACATAAAGTTGTCTCTTTGCTCAAGGGGAAAGTATATAGTTTATTGATTTGAAGTATATTTGAAAAATTTCATATCAAAACATTTACAGTCAGATAAAGTTTATCTTGGATCATATAACCCAATCAATAATAAATGTATGTATGTTGTGTTCTAATATGTTTAGGATAATACTAAGCTTCCTTTATGTGCCTGTAGGAGATAAAATGTTAAATTTTAAATTATTCTTAAAATATGAATCTGAAATTTTTAATAGGATGCGTTGCATACCTTAAGGTGTATGAGAAATTATTTAATATATCTGTTGCCTATCCCATATATTTACAATGTCTTGGCTGGATATTTATTGCGCAAATGCTTGTTTTCTACCTAGCTTCCATTTAGGTACCCAGATACCTTGCAGCGCAATAGAAGAAGTTTATTCTATAGCGCACATGATAAATGACAGGGTTAAATGACAGAAAAGTTTTCATATTTAGTTGGGCTGTTCATCATATTACACCGTTCTACACACTTTTGCACCCATGAAGAAGACCTATATATCCGGAAACTACGCCGAAAAATAAAATACCCTTGTCTCCCAGTTTTTCTAGATCAATTCATATTTTCACGAAAAATTTTAATAACAGAATAATATACACGAGGTAATTAAAAAATTATCATACAAATATACAAAATATTTTTTTTTGAAAACATAACAGTAATAACAACTTGTTTATTAAACGAATTTAGGAAAGTGTGCCGTTTTAAATTAAACTAATATTTCTAAGTCGTTTTTCTAATAAACTTTTTATTTAATAATGAAATTTCCAAATCGGAATAATTTTCGCTACGTCTGTGGTTTATTTGCGCCTGAAAAATATTTGAGAAATGTAAGCAAAAGCTTTGTAAATGCTTTTGAAGAATTTTTCGTTATTTCATACGTTTCTAACATATGGTGCGCACCCAAAGTTGTTTGTGAATATTGTTATCGCTGTTTAATTGGAACAAAAAATGTATTAAATCGCCATAAAATTAATAAAATCCGTCCCACAATTTGAGTGCTACGAACTGAACATTTTGCAGAATTTTGCTATACAGCTTTCGAATGATAGCTGAATTCAGTATAGACCATATATCATTAACGAAACCCTCTTTACACATATAACATGAACGGATCCGAAGCTTTATACATACACTAAATAAAGAAAGTGTATGTATCATTTTAGATGTTGAAATTTTTCCAAAATTATCCGATGCGAAATTTGAAGCAGGTAACCTATTTCAAGAAATTTTTATGACCTGATTTGTAACAATTATATTTTTTATACGTGTGCTCAATGGTCCACAAACAAAAATCAAACTTTTAAATAGTGCACATTTTAAAAATACACTAAGCAGTGTTGAAAATAGGGCATGGATAGCTTTTGAAAATATTACAGATATGTACATATCTTGGTAATAAAAAAAATAACAATTACAAGGACATTGTTAAGGAAATCCTTGGTGACTACCGAACGATGTTAGTCAACATGTCACTTAAGTTACACTTCCTCTACAACCATTTAGATTTTTCAATCGAACTTCGAACTTAGGAAGCTTTAGTGACGAACATGGAGAACACTTTCTCCAAAAAATAGGAGATATGGAAACAAATATGGACTCGCGAAACAAATATGGACACATATAACCGACAAAATAAGTATCCAAAATTTCATAATAATTAATTTTATCTTAATAATTTAATGAATTTAATAAATTTTTTGCAAATGACAATTTCTTCTATGATTTCTTGTGTACATAATTTAATATTAGAAGATTTCTAAACACATCTGTTGAAACTCAAAAGAAAAGTATATATTTATGTATTCATCTCTATATAAACATACAAGTTCATATCCGGAAATCCTGTCATGTAAGGGATTTTGATAATGTAAGGGATTTTGATATGATTAGTTTTTTTTAAATATAAGCTTGCATTTTATGGAAATATACGAATTGATCTAGAAAAATTGGAATCCACGATTATTTTATTTCTTGCTCCTCTTTCAGAATATACTAATTTTTTTCCGTTTCTTTTATAACTAACGAAACAATGTGAATTTTTGCATCATATTATTATAACCGATTTCTTGGCTATATTTACCAATGACTTTTCACAATATCAGTTAACATGTATTCGGTTCAATTTAGTT
Organism: Cordilura impudica; assembly: GCA_963682025.1. Taxonomy (NCBI): domain Eukaryota; kingdom Metazoa; phylum Arthropoda; class Insecta; order Diptera; family Scathophagidae; genus Cordilura; species Cordilura impudica. Next base: position 59,722,909 of record OY821518.1, on the reverse strand, counting down.
GCCCGAACTTAATTTATCTAATAAATCTATAAAGGCTTTTGTTGATATAAAAACTATGTTCGAAAGGGACTTAAATCAGAAAAGTTTTCGCATTTTGAAATATTTTAAAACTCCAATATAAATTCTTATTAATTTATTAATTTTTTTCAGTGGTTTCCGACATCAAACTAATCGTTTTTCTGCGGGCAAGCGTCGCAGAGCTAAATATCTGACTTTTTCTCATTGCCTCTAAGACCGCTTATGAATTAGGCGGTAGCAATTTTTAGGGTTGCCAGTACGAAAATAGTTGGATTTTTGGAGGGAAACCTAAAATCACTTATACCTCGTTCGCCTTAGCTCATTAGAAATATCTAGACTATTATAAAGGAGAATAGTTTAAAAAACGATACAGCTTTTTCAATATAAAATAAGATGTTGACTTATTTCTCGGGAGATGTAAAACGCAATTCCTTTACTATCTTTTATTTCCACTTAGCTTTGTTTTATTTTTTTTTTTTTTTTTTTTTTTTAATTTTGTTTTTTTGTTTAAATTTTGTTTAAACTTGTTTTTTGTATATATTCAAATGTATAATATTCAAATACTTGAGTCTTCATATCTTTTGACCATTTCCACTTTTAAAAATCTGTTAATATCACAAACTGTTACGAAACAAAAAAGAGACAAAGACCACATAAATCCCTAAACAATTTATATATTCCTAAATCTCTACTGAAAATAAAACAAGTTGGATACGTATTAGTGTACAAGTATAAATTTATTTTGTATAAAGAATTTAAAAGAACCATACAAAATTAAACAGAATTATATCACTAGTTGTAATGGAGCTGAGAAAATAATATGTTAAGTTGTAACAAGTTCAACGAAAAAAAGTATATATATATAAGATAACACTAAAAATTAAATACGGTTTAGAACACTCTTATTAAAAAGTTGATGGCTTTTTGTATAGGTGAATGCTTTTAAAACTGTTTAGCAATAATTAAAAAAAAATATTCTGTGATCAAAGAAGGGAGTAGAATATCAAAGGCTGAGCTTATAATTAGAAATCTTTCACTCCTATATTTGTTAACATGCTTAATATTTTTAAAGAATTCATGGAAACAACTTTCGACATTAGTCACCTACTTCCTTGTTATTCGAGTTTTTATAACTCGAAGAGGGTATATATAAGTTTGTCATTCCATTTGTAAAGCATATAAAAAATTATATATTCATATATATCCCGATCCTTATAACAAGTCGTCTGTCTCTTTAAATTACGCACACAATATAAACCAATTACCTTGGTATATTTAGGACAATATTGTTTGTCCTGATTTCAGCCAGGTTGTTGTCCAACTTGAAGCCTATTGGTGTGACGATACTACGACAAAATTTCATATAAAAACTAAATATAGCAAAAAATATTTATCAGGGAAGTGAAAAAAATAAGCAAACAATAATTCATCGCTGATAAACAAACAAAGGAAAGATAATTAAATAATGAAAATACCTAAAATTTTGGGTCCATATCTCATTAATTTTAAACATCATTGAAAAAATCTAGTTTTTTTAAATAGAAATCTAGCCTTTTTTCTGTATCAAGGTTTACGCTCGGCTGAAGTTATAGCTATTACTTATTTTAATTACTTTAGGAAAACATTGTTAGAAAAAACTGAAAATATTGTGGAACATTGAAGCGATGATTTTTTTTTATTATACCAATAAATAAACAGTTTTTATATGAAGCGATATATGACAACAGGAATTACAAAATGTAGTAAGTTATTTTTACTAAGACTACTTAAAGGTCCCGTTCTATTATCAAGCATCTTTAAATCATAAGTGCATATAGCCCTCAATTTTCTTCAAGAATTCATTGAAGTTAAGTTAATAAACTTAGCTTCAATAACACTGTTGAAAAAGTTCGTATTTAATCTTGGAAGTAAAAAATTCTAACTCCTTGTTATCAGTCTTATTTTATGATATGTTTAAGTTTAATTTTTTCCCAAGAGTTTAATTTGTTTTATTTGTTTCCCAAGAGTTTCATTTGTGTTATTTGTTTTATTTGTTTTATTTGTTTTATTTGTTTTATTTGTTTTATTTGTTTTATTTGTTTTATTTGTTTTATTTGTTTTATTTGTTCCCCTGAAATTTCACCAGATATTTTCTATAATGTAAAAAAACAGCTGTCAATTTTACTAAAGGCGAGAGCAAGCTTATATGGAAGATGCTTAGTTCCAAAGCGAAACCAAATTTTAAAATTTTAATTGTAGAAAAACACTTTTCTTTAAAAACTAAATATAACGTAAATTGACATATTTCTATGAAATTTTACGAGTAAATTTATTGCAGAGCATTTAAACCTTGTATCTGTGTTTTCGAGGGGTTATATTAGCTCTCATTTAAATGCTTCATTACTACTAACAGAGCCCAGCACCCGAAATACGAGTGCAAATTCTAGGAAATTTTATTTTTTCATTCAGTTTTTTTCTTTTAATGTTATTTTTCATATATATGTATATATATATATATATATAAATTTACGAATATTTAAATAAAATTCATTAAATTTCATAACAAATATTTTTTGAACACACGGAAGATATATAAACGAGTATTTTATAAGAGCCTAAGGGTATACTACAGAATTTTAGTCAATTCACATTTAAACAAAGGGCTTCTGATATACAATTTTTGAAAACACATTAACTAATTGAATAAACACATGCTCAGCATTGTATTGTTTTATATGTTTTAAATGATTATTAAATGATTAAGTTAACATGAACCAGATATCGCACATCTTTAGGGATGGTGCAAATCTACAAAGAAATGCCTTTCAAATTGTATATGTACTGTCAAAATCGATTGATAATTAAAGGCGTGGAAGAGGTCACAAAAAATCGCCTGGCTTATTACTAATATAGATGCTTCCACAGAGAACATGCATATGCTATGGATCTCTTCGCGTTATTGCTCACATGTTAGCAAACATATTTTTTTTTCCAATTAAAAAAAAAAGGAACTGTAACAAAAAAATCACCGAACGCTTTAAGGGACTATATAAAATTGATACAGTCATGCGATAAAAGAATCAATCACCCTTATTAAAATACTGTGATGCACAGAATCACCTTGGAAAACTAATTAAGATCACGTTCCAAAAACAAAAAACATAACTTCAACTTATCTATATCACTGCAGACATCGAACAAATCATCGCTCTGAATCATCATGCAATACAACGGCCAGTTAATTGCAGCGTTCCATGAAGAGGTGCAGCCAAAAATTATTGTATTACCTAATCTGAAGAATGTAAATGGATATTTGATTTTGGGTGCATGGCAACTCACACTGCAACTACTTGGAAATGGTAACTACTATCCTTAAGGTATGTTTTATAACTAGCAAACTGCAGCCCTTAAAATTCAAGTGCAAATTCTAAGAATTTATTCTTACATTTAATAAATTATTGGCCGTACAAGTATGCTAATCAATTCTAGACAGTTCACAATTCAACACTTTTTGGTTTATGTCCAAAATAATTTGTCAATACAATACAGTTATTGTTTTGAGTGAAGAAAATAAACACATTTTTTTGCAGACACATTAACAAATTTAACAAACGCGCACGTAGCATTGCATAATTTTCTGTATGTGTTAGTAGCAACTGTAAATAAACATAACTCCAAAAAAAAAAAGTCTGGTGGAGAGCTAAAAAGAAATGCCTTTCAAATAAGATTCATTTGAACTAAACCGGGAGAAGGCTATTAAACAAATCATCGGTCACAAGAAATCGTTTTACATATTAATATTCCAGATGTGAAAAACTAAATTGGTAAGAAAAAAAATAATCTTTGGTATCATGGGACGGTATGGAAATCTAAATTTCAATTTCTGATTTGCACTCAGAGTCGATCAAGTTGTTCGACCATGAGCCTTTGATCCAGATAAATTCTTTCCTTCAAAAACTATGCTGGACCATTTTTCAATGCCAACACCAAAAAAAAAAAGATCGAAATTAATTTAAAATAATTTATCTTTTTCGGGACGTATGACAGACTTTGCTTTATATATGCCTCATCCAATGAGTTTTATCGCACTCCCTATCCGATGTGTAACGCAACATACTAGCCGACATGACGTAAAGATGGCGGCAGTAGTTTGCAAGAAATTATTTGGACAAAAGTAGTTATACCCTATACCACTATGTGGTTTGGGTATAATGACTTTGTGCTGCTGTTTGTAACAACCAAAAATATTTGACCTAGACCCATCTTTAATTATACCGATCGAATCAGAATCACTTTCTGAGTTGATTTAACAATGTCCGTCCGTCCGTCTGTGTGTCCATGTCAACCTTGTAATCAAACTGCAGGTCGCAAATATGAATATATTTTGATGAAATTTGGTACATAAGCTTCTATCGGCCATGGGATGGACACTATTGAAAGTGGTGAGAATCGGTCCATGTTCACACCTAGCCCCCATACAAATTACCCATATGAAATCGACATAAATTGCAATAAGATCCAAATTGTCATATAGATCTTACTCAAATTGGGTTTGTATGTGTTCGTTACATCCATTAATGAGTAGTCCAAAAATGATCCCTTTGACCCCATATAGAGCTGCTTCCCGATCTTCACTTAAATCTATTAAAAAACAAAAATATTGCACTGATTCTTCTCAAATTTTGTTTGTATATATTTTTGCAAAATACAAGAGACTTTACCAAACAAGATCAGGATCGGTCCATTTTTGGACCAAGTCCCTATATAGATGTAGCATCCGATATGAACTTTTTCATATCTGCAGCCAAAAAAATTAATAAAAATCCCACTCAAACTTGGTTTTTGCTTATTTTCTATGTCCAGGTAGTTGGGCCTAAGAGATAGGGTCTCTAAACGTATGGTATAGGGTAACGTATAGTCGGTCTAGACCGACTATAATTTTCTTACTTGTTTTTTGTTTGTGCAATCAAAAGCAAACAGTCTTAGTGATTTGGTAAACATGGAAAAAAATGGTCTCCCTTATGTAATTCAATACCTTAATTTTACAATTCAAATCAACCAACATTAAAGTCAAACAGATTATACTCTGGTGGAGTCTGATACTTCGTTCACGACTGTAAAATATTGGGTGGTAGCGTTTAAACGAGGACGTACTTGCTGCCAAGGTGAACACCACAGTGTATGACCTCTTTAGGTGGCGGATTTCTTTTAAGTTTAAAATCATACATGGAACGTTGTTTTTAAACAGCTCCAATTTGGAATCCTTGGCGTAGTTTTCTGCTCGGCATAGGAAAGTTGTATAAAAATAATACCTTGTAGGCCAAGTATAAAAAGAAATCTAGAAACCAAACAATAATACGTACTTTGTAAATGGTAGGCTATGGAGATTTGATGCTGAAGTTGATGCCGGTGCTGATTTGGTTAATATTAAGCATTTTTTTTTGTCTCAAATGACAAAAGGCTTCGGCGCGCAACAGCTATGCAAATAGCAGGACGCAGTCGAACCGCTAATGTGTTGAGACTAAAGCCAGGTACTACTAATACTACTCCATCGCGCGTGAATGGTATCAAGAATGCTTTCTTGGTATTTTTTCCAACCGCATATTGAGAAAATCATTTTGGAAAAAGTATGCATTTAGCGGGCTTAAGAATGAAAACCATTAGGAATTCGATGATTCATGCATACTCGGCTGTTTTGATATTGGATGGCCTTCACATGTAAGTTGAATATTATTGAATATATATGAATAACGACCTGTTCGATATCAATTTCGGTCCGCCTATTTTCAGAAAAATTATGTCGAAAAAAAGTTTGAGTACATAACCAAAATTATTCGCTGCGGTGATAAAATAAGTCGTCGACAAAACAGATCTGCGGATAAATTTGCTCCAATTCGTCATCTATGCGATATGTGGTCTGAAATGTTACCAATGCTTTTCAACCCTTGCGAACCCCTTTCTGGTTTCCGTGGAGGTTGTTTATTTATGCAAAATAAAGCAGAGAGATATAGTATAATTTTGGGTATTCATGTGTGCAAATACAACCATACCTTGGGAGACCTTCTGAAGCTGCTCCAGAAAAAATCAAGACCAATGAGTTTTATTGCATCTGGTCGTGGGCCTAAAAGGTCATAATGTTACAATGTACAATTCACGTCTTATGAGTTGGGTCAAAAATTACTACAAAGCAAATTGACCATGGTTGGAACAATGTACAGGAAAAAGCGCTCGATTTCACAAATGCAAAAAGGCTCCACTCTTTCACTGTACATTCCAACTTACCACAGATATTGCACTTGTTTCCTAGGTTGGAAAAAAAATGCAAATGCACAGTGTTACAGAGTACTCTTCGCAACACGCCAGAAGTCGAGACTGTTCAAAAGAAGCTACCAAAAATAATATCATATTAAAATAATATCATATTATATCACATGTCACACAGTTGACAAAATGATTTCTGGATATAGCTGTAAACGAAACCCCAACAGACGGCCGGTCAATGGTTGTGTTTAGCAACATGATTGACATATAAGCCTTGAATGCAACTATTTATTGAACTTAGTACAATACTTTCATATACTTTTTGACTTAACCCTAATTAGCCAAAAAAAAAAAAAAAAAACATATAAGGAATCGTTCGCTTTTGCGTGATCTAGGACTTGCCCTTCCCTAACCGTACATGGCGCAGGGAAAACGAGGTATATGTGCTACTTTCGTGAGGTAGAATATACCTGAATTAAACTCTGTCTCGCGCATTCCGTTACTGGAAAAACAGACAAATTCGTATACTACGTGCAAGAAAAGAACGAGAAAGCAAATTATAACCAAGAGCTACCTTGCTGTCTTTGCGAAAAAAAACCGTTTGCAAGGCTCACCAAATCCAAGTTAATTACGTTCCTTGTATATAAAATATGTAGAAATATGCAAAGATATACGTAAAACTGATTTTTCTTTAAATAAAATAATTTTTGTTTACAAATTAAACCTATTTCCATATAAAAGCATAGAAGAAGTAGAAAAATACACAAAGTTTTTTTCAAGGAGTACGGTTGAACAATGGTTCGGTGTTAAAAGATTTGTCAACAACGAAGAGGTGGATTCTATGTTTGACGGCTATTTCAAAGAGCTAGACAGTTCTATTTATAAGCATGCCAGATTAAGTTATTCTAGGACCGCTCTCGTATCCACAGGCAACAAATTACTTTTTTCCTGTGGCTTGAGGTATTTTTTAGTTGGGCTCTACTGACTTGTCTTGCATATTTATAAACTATACCATTCTGATGTCAGGATGTATAAATTTGTGCTATGTAAGAACCAGAGTGCTCGCTATTAAGATTGAAGAGAATTAGTGCCTGCTCTAACCTGGCCGCCATAAAGGTAGCAAAAATTGCTACAAAAGCTACGTTTTGCTCCAAACTAAAAGGATTCATATTTTTATTTAGTTTTGGTTATTCAGTCATAGAAAACGAAATCATAAAACTGCATTTAAGCTAAATAATAATTATATTGTCGCTTTGAAGGCTCTCCTCCTTTCCTTTATTTAGTGTCTTTGCCAGTCTGTTTACTTTCCTTTCACTAGAGCCAAAAGGTCTTTAAATTTTCAGATATTACGCAATATATGGTAAAATTATTTTTATTTATAAATTCAATATAATTTTCCCACAGCAATTTTCAGTTCCACAGTAATATGTGTTGGACCGTATTGAGTCATAGTCGTCACAAAAAACTGCTTTCCGATAATTAACTAAATTTATCAAGATATATTATGGACTTTTAGATTGTCATACAATTTTGGAATATTTAAGTGATTTCAAAGATTACGATTAGAGTCGGAACAACACATGCCACGCTCTCATAAAATATTGTAAACAATAATTTTCTCTGTCCATTATTCACCTCACCCAGGATGATTTTGATTAAAGTGCTTCGCAAAAATTTAAAGTGCTCGCATAATTTCTTTTTTCCTTATATCATATTAATCTTATTTTAGATATAAATAGCTTTTATCAATGTCCATTCAATGGTTTTTGGAATAGTCTGTAATATTATTAACTATTATCCCCTTGAACTTAAATACTAAGTAAATCAAACCGAAATAATGAAAATGTACAAGGACACTCCTCCCTTAAGGGTTACCCATTTATGCTCCAAGTTATTAATAAAGATAGTGATAGTGATATTAAAATTCTGAAATATAGAAACTTGTATCAATATTAATTCGAAGATTGTATGCGTTCATAAAATAATTAAAAAAACTATATTCTTTTCTTATTTAAAATGGTTTTTTATTAAGATTCTTTAGTTTTTTAGCAGAAATATCCCACCTGGAACTAATTAAAGCCTAGGTATTAGATGTGTTCTGTTTAACGGCAGAAAGCTAATTGAAAATTGTTTACAAGTGGCGCTCTATTTATACCATTTGTAAACGTTTATCAATACTGAGTTGTAAAAATATATGTAGTAGAATTAATACATTAATATCAACAGTGTTATATTTAGTAAATGAATGACAAATGTCCGTTAAATTCAAAATCAAAGTAAAATGTACAGAGTTGTATCAAAATTAATTATTAAAGTTAAATTCAACTTTAATTTCAAATGTTAAATAATAGTTAATTGAAAAATGAATGAATTTAAATAAGTTTAGTAGTAATAAGAATTGAATTAATAAAATAAATTTAGACTGCTTCAAACTATGTATTCAGATACTTAATTACAAAATTCTACATACTTTGTTAGGACATTGTACATTACACGTTAGAAAAGAAAACAATCAGCAGTTCCTTCAAATACAAAATTTTTTGAAAATATATGAGAAAAGTTTAAAATTAATGCATTTGGTGTAAGTGCATTCGAAGCAAAATATAAAAACGAAAGCTCTACGTAAACAGAATACTAGTGAAAAAAGAAAATCCCAAAACGACCAAGAAAAAAATAAAAAAAAACTAACAACCAAAATGCCCTTGGCTAATGTGCACTTTAGCAGCAGCAAAGATTCATCCATGAAACCAAGAGTAACGAAAGATAAAACGTTAAGACATGCTTAGTTGTTCACTTAAAGCAACACCATAAGCAACAAAAAAAAAATATTTCTGAAGCTGTGGTGAAAAAGATGAGAAAAAGTGCAATAATACTTGTGTTTAAAATGTGGCCAGGGAAACGTACTTATACTAAACCTTTATACGAGTTCATACAAAATATGTACTTGTTGTGCATTTTATATTTTTAAGAAAAATTGCTAGAAGAAATACGTATTAGCATGTCTATGGCCACGTTGAGTAGCCTTGCAATGAGCCAATAGTTTAGAATTTTTTACGATAGCTTAGATAGTTAGTAGTTGGTTGTGCGTCTTATGGGAATTTATTTAGAGTTGATGTTACATCCTCCGTTGCGAACTTGTGTGCTAATGCGGTAATGGATGTATTTTGTAGTTCACTTTTTACTACTAGATAGAAAAAAACTTTGGGTAACTTATTATTTTTTTTTGCTTATTTGTTTAATATAACTCATTACTTAATTTAAATTTGTTTGTGGATGAAATTACACCTTACAAAGTCTCGTTATATTAAATTTAAAATATAGGCAACCAAATGTTGGGGATGTAAGGAAGAAGATGGAATTGATGTTAAAAATTAAAAAAATAATTATTTTATCAACAAGAGTTTAGCATTAGAGTATTAGTAAATACTCATTCAAGCTGTGGATATATTTGATAATTTTTTTTTGAACAAACATCACGTTGCTAAAACAACAAAAGCAAAATTTCTTAACAATAGCTTTTAATTTAATTTTTAAGTGTTGAGGTAACGATTAATTTCAAATCCTCTTTAGAAATATGTATATGTGAATAAGGTTTGTACGTGATAGAATTAGTGTATATGATATTAATTCAAAATTTTTTTAAATTGCGATGGCTTCTCTAAACCTGTAATATTAATTAGGCAAGGAGATTTTTTGTTACCGATGTTAGTGTGTCAATTTAAATCCTATTGTGACCAAACATCCCTCATTTTAAAGGTATTTCTTTTTAGCTGTCCACCAGATTTACAGAATTTTAAATGTTTATTTTTTCAGTAAAAAGCATTTAAAGTTGCTGCTTACATGTACATCAAAGTAAGCGATATTATGTATGTGCTTATTAAATTTGTTAATATGTTTGTAAAAAAATGAGTTCGTATTCTTCGTTCGCTATAATAATTGTGTTGGATTGAAAAATAGTCGTGGACATAAACCAATCAGTAATAATATTTAAAAATATTAGCATACATTTAGGGTCTTTATTAAATGAAAAATTTAACTATCTAAATTTGCACTCGAATTTCGAGGGCTGGAATCTACTATTACGTGCAAATCGTCAGGTTAGGTATTTTCATTATTCAGTACGCCAAAACACATTAACAGCATTTTGTTAAGAAACTTGACTACTATGTAGACCTCGGATTTTGCATATTTGCATATTTTTGAAGAATTAAGATATGTAAATTCGGATGGCACCAAGGTTCATTTCATTGAAAATAGAGTTGAGAACAATTTGCATATTTTTAAATTTTTTGCATATTTGCATGAAATGCATATGCACAATATATACCAAAATATGCCAAAAATATGCGAAGTGTGCAAAAAATATGAACAATATGCAAAAATGTCCTATGGTAAACAAGTCAAAAAATAATATAAAAGCGATTGAGAGGGGGGTATACATATTGAGATATATACATATTGAAAGTGGAGCAAATTATACGTAAACATATGATATTTTGTTTAAAAATTACTCAAGATAATTTGTAGTATAATATACAACCATAATTTTCTTTAAATTGTTAATTGAGAGGTTTTGCCGTTTCTCTCCAAAAACCATTTTGCAAGCGGAAAAGCTTCTTCCAACGTCACAGGAAGCAATTGAAGCAAGTTTATATTTAATGATATTTTCAATATTTTCAATTTCCTTAAATAAATTCATTGACTTTGCTAATGGTAGACCCTTCGCTTCCAAGGAAGTTATGATTTCAGCAACTCTCTTGAAATTCGGTTGTAACGGGTGATTTTTTAAGAGCTTGATAACTTTTTTTTAAAAAAAAACGCATAAAATTTGCAAAATCTCATCAGTTCTTTATTTGAAACGTTAGATTGGTCCATGACATTTACTTTTTGAAGATAATTTCATTTAAATGTTGACCGCGGCTGCGTCTTAGGTGGTCCATTCGGAAAGTCCAATTTTGGGCAACTTTTTCGAGCATTTCGGCCGGAATAGCCCGAATTTCTTCGGAAATGTTGTCTTCCAAAGCTGGAATAGTTGCTGGCTTATTTCTGTAGACTTTAGACTTGACGTAGCCCCACAAAAGATAGTCTAAAGGCGTCAAATCGCATGATCTTGGTGGCCAACTTACCGGTCCATTTCTTGAGATGAATTGTTCTCCGAAGTTTTCCCTCAAAATGGCCATAGAATCGCGAGCTGTGTGGCATGTAGCGCCATCTTGTTGAAACCACATGTCAACCAAGTTCAGTTCTTCCATTTTTGGCAACAAAAAGTTTGTTAGCATCGAACGATAGCGATCGCCATTCACCGTAACGTTGCGTCCAACAGCATCTTTGAAAAAATACGGTTCAATGATTCCACCAGCGTACAAACCACACCAAACAGTGCATTTTTCGGGATGCATGGGCAGTTCTTGAACGGCTTCTGGTTGCTCTTCACTCCAAATACGGCAATTTTGCTTATTTACGAAGCCATTCAACCAGAAATGAGCCTCATCGCTGAACAAAATTTGTCGATAAAAAAGCGGATTTTCTGCCAACTTTTCTAGGGCCCATTCACTGAAAATTAGACGTTGTGGCAGATCGTTCGGCTTCAGTTCTTGCACGAGCTGTATTTTATACGGTTTTACACCAAGATCTTTGCGTAAAATCTTCCAAGTGGTCGAATAACACAAACCCAATTGCTGCGAACGGCGACGAATCGACATTTCACGGTCTTCAGTAACACTCTCAGAAACAGACGCAATATTCTCTTCTGTACGCACTGTACGCATTCGTGTGGTTGGTTTAATGTCCAATAAAGTAAACTGAGTGCGAAACTTGGTCACAATCGCATTAATTGTTTGCTCACTTGGTCGATTATGTAGACCATAAATCGGACGTAAAGCGCGAAACACATTTCGAACCGAACACTGATTTTGGTAATAAAATTCAATGATTTGCAAGCGTTGCTCGTTAGTAAGTCTATTCATGATGAAATGTCAAAGCATACTGAGCATCTTTCTCTTTGACACCATGTCTGAAATCCCACGTGATCTGTCAAATACTAATGCATGAAAATCCTAACCTCAAAAAAATCACCCGTTATATATATAGAATCCCGATATAGTTGGGGATTTTTTATCTGCTCTTTTGTCAGCTTTACACATTCAGCATCTGCTGAACCTAAAATGCAAATTTATATTTTTTTTATCCTAACTAAAGTAGATGCATATCATCGTTGTCCAAAAATAATGGGTTGTTGGATATTCCATTATTTTGCAGGAGAGCCAAAGGTGAGTTCCACACCACATTATGTGACGAAAAAAGCTTTCTAAAATGCATGGTTTGGAAAATTATGTCAAAGATAGATAACCAACTATAAATATGAAAATATTTTACAACATAATTAAAATTTGGATTTTTTTTTGGAAAAAACCATATTGACTTTTTTAATTTCAAACAATATTTTAACGGGTAACCAATTTATTCATTATCCACTGCCTAAACCATTAAAAAATTGAAAACCCGTTTTCAGAGGAATATTTGGGGTATAAAAGTTATGCATATTATGCAACAAAAAAATTTAAATTGACCGACGACCCACTTTTTTGACAACAATGCTATATTTAAAATGTTGTTTGTGGATAAAAATTATCTTACCTTTGTTATTTCCTCTATGTTATCTGCATAAAATGTTGCCGCATTCAACCATGTACCCCATCTGGTACAAACTGGAACTACTTGATAAAATCTGCCAAAATCAGAGCTCAATTTTAATCGGGATGACTTAAATTTTTAAATAAGGCATTTGTGATTAAAGTCAATTATGGGCAGTGACAAATTTTTTTTATATTATTTTCTAATTTTTGTCGAGCAGTAGTTCCTCCAAGCTTCAATTTTTGGCAGAATGCTTTGAAACTGGAAGAGAGCATTCTCTTTGTATATACTTATTAAGTCGTTGCCGAAAATTTTCTGGAAAATATAACTAAACTTCAAATAAGAGCATAATTTCAAAATTAAAATTTTTATGAGTAATCAAAGAATATAGTCAATTACAGACAGCGAAAATATTTAAAAAAATATATTTTTTTTACACTTTTTGCAAAATTTCCGATCTTTTTCGAGTAGTTGTTGCTACGCGCCAATATTTTTGTCGAAATGCTTTGAAATTTTGAAAACATATTCTCAACATATATTCAGATTAAAACGCTAAGAGCTTTTTCCACGTGTTCTTGCAAAATTTTTTGTAAATAGGCATCAAACATATACGAAGATCATATTTTCATGCATTTGAGTGGAAAGTAGATAATCTTTTTCGAGTACAAGTTAGCGTACTCCATACTTTTTATTAGAATATTTCAATATTTTAGGAGAGTAATCTGTAAGTTTAACTGACTTCAAAATATATAAAATCGTACCGTGTATTTTGGGGAAAAAAATTTTTTTAAATAAAGTCAAACATCTATGAAGTGCATATTTTCATGCATTTGTATGGAAAGTCATTGAGCTTTTTCGAGTAGAAGTTTGCCCACGCCAATGAGACAGTCCGATTCAAGTAAAATTTAAGGATGATATTCATGGTTCTTGTACGATTAAAAAAGGACATTAGTACATGAAAAATTTTAGTTTTTACTACTCGAGTAGTTCATCTACTACTCGAATAGCTCGAGCTTCGAGTATTTGAGTTTGACCGTAGGCTCTGGTATATACTTCTCCTTGTACTCTTTAAAACAAGAAATATATTCTTCTGTATTGCACGCACTTTAATATTAACGAGCGGAGTTGAATTTTTCAATGAAATTCGTTTGCATAAATACTGCATATTTTGCATATTTTTTTGCATACATTTTGCATATATATGGCATATTTTTGATATGCATTTAAACGTCTATATACAAAGTTTGGTACCAATCTGATCAAACATAAAAAATATGTTAAATTTCGAGGTCTACTACTGAGTTATGGACGGCGGTATGTATTTTGTTACTCTTTGCAGACCGTACAGAAACTGTAGGAGAAAAATTTTCTACGAAATTTTTATTATGCCAGTAATAATACAGCTGGGGTATATAAAGCAGCTAACTTATTACAGCTGGGATGATTAACATGAACTCAGTAGAGAGCATAAGTTATCCTCTGATTTGGCTTTGTGCCACAAGTAACTGATCTCAGGCCAATTAAAAGAGGTACAAATAAGTACTTGAAAATGGTTAATGCAAAGAAATCACAAACGAAGACAGTACTAAAAGTTTTATGAGTGGTACTTCAGAATGAAAGAAATTTTGGATTCAAAAAAGCTTACGGCGCGTATTAAAAAATTTTAGTATTTTCGAAAACCACCCCGGATATTTTTGATGAACAAGTTTTTGGGATGTGTCCAGAGTAAAAAAAATGTAAAACTCAAAAATGCTGAACCTGCGCTTTTTTTACCCATTTAAATTTTTTGCATTTGAAGCACTCCTACAGTAAAATCTGTGTTCTCTTGTTGAGCTCATTTCAAAATTAAATTGATTTTTGAGAAATGGAGGATGCAATATTGTTCAAAATAATTTAGCCATTAATGGATGTATATAACTTCATTCTAACTACCGTTAATTTTGACACAAAAAGATACACACGCTATTTACACACACCTCACAACGCTATTTTCGGCTCTGACTCAATTACATTTCATCCTTTATTACAGAAAGAAAGAAAAGTTGACTTATTAACGACTTTTAATAAGTTTTCGTATATGTTGCTCAAATAATGATCGGTAAATAATAATATTAAATCAGTGCATTTTTCGAAAAAATTTTTATTTATATTTCATTCCATCTAAATTTATTTATTTTTAACTTACTTTTTAACTTCAACGTCAATTCGCGCTACTTGATTCCTAATATTATCTTAATTACTCTTAACATGAGTAATATTCCTTCAAAGAAATCCTATTTTTTTTTAAACATCACAACTAGATTAAAATTTATTTCATATTATTCGCGCTCTAGTTGCATTGTACGCGAACCTTACTTCCAAGAAGTTTTTCCCGAATATCACATTTTTACATTTGAAATTTTTTGCAAAATAAAATGGACACTAAAAATTTGTAGGTGTAGATATACCGAAATATCACTTATACATTATTTATAACTTTTTCTGACCGTAATCTAAACACAGGCTTACAACAGATTTTTTTTTTTCTACCCGAGTCAAAAACCAACCTAAAGGAAATTCGACTATATTACAATGATACTTTAGGTGAAAGCGGTCGGTTGCCGGCACGCCGCCTTAGCTTTTCACAGAAAGATCATACGGTCATTCTGACAAATGACAAATGTACGTTTTATTAGCACGTTCTTACTGCGCCGAATACCGAAGAAAACAGAAGCACGTGCATTGATTTTACAATTACAATTTTTTTAATGCGTGAAATTCAACTCTGAAGTTTTATATTGCTGAATTGCTTGGTGTTTTAAAGTGAAGTAAATCGATCGAAAAGGTAAGTGCATTGAATATTTGTGAAACAAATTCAGTCTATTTTGTGATTTAACAACAAAGCCCATGAACGTGTTCGCAACCAAAAGTTATTTTTCACAAAATGGCTGCTAAAATCGGTTGTCGGCACCCCTTTTTTTGTAAAAAATATTGAAATATCACCAAGGATGTAAATCTCATTATTTTCAGTGTTGTTTTAAAATTGTTTTCGATATTTTTAGATATGTTACCCGCAAAACAATCGTCTTCTTGAAAGAAGATTGATTGTGATGCCATGATTAAAGCAATCTAACGATTTGGCAGAGCTGCCAACAAAATCGACTGCTGCAGTGTACTCGATCTTGATGACAAGTAATGTTATTAAAATAAATATATTTCCTTTTTTGGTTTAAATACTGGTGGTTTTCATTCTTATTCTTCCATCTTCAGTGGATTTTCTTAGGGTGCCGACAACCGACCACATCTCTGTAAATGGCAAAAAAAAAGCGAACAGTCTACTAAACTGTTAGTAAACTTTTTCCAATGGACAGAATAAACTCAGTTCCTTCACCAGTTATTAGCTAAAGTCTGTAGCTTTCCATTGGTACACTAAAGAATCTGACTATTCCTAGTTTTTGCTTGTATCTTTCGCATACCACAAAGTAAGGCTTTGTATAGTCGGACAGGATAATAGATTTTTGGTATTTTCCAATATTTTTAAAATTAAGAAATGCCCTATAATATAAGAATTCGAAAAAATTCCCAAATTATGCCACTATTCAGTATGTCTTAGTTTATTAAGATATAATTTTGTCAAGGTATAATTTTTTTTCAAATTAAATATTATTTCTCATAAATTTCACAGCTTTATCTACATCATTAAAAATATATGTTTAATTTAGAATTCTAAAACAAGTTTACGTTGATAGAAATATTATGCAATATAAAGAAAGCTGTAATCAATTTCGAAATAATATTCGACTTCATTCTACTACGTTAAATTCGTGGTTTACAAAAAAAAAAAAAAAAAAAAAATATTACAAAAGGACTTTGAAACAATATGAATATGGTTCTAAAACCACAAAAACTAGTTATGCTTTTTTAACAAAATGAAATGGGACTGTTGTGTTTGCTGATTGTTTCATTACGCATAAACAATCTGTTATTAAAATTCAAAGATGTATGCAGCTGATAACTAGTCACTTTGTTTTAAATATTCTTTACAATTTACACTTTATCTCAAAAGTCCACGGATGGCAACAAATGGTTTATTATATAATTTCAGAATATGTTGATAGAATAACTGAAGTTGGTTTATTATTAAATTAGATATAAACAAGTAAAAAATTATAGTCGGTTGGGTTTGTATGCATTTATTTCATCCATTAATGAGTAGTCCAAAATATATTGCTATGGGACAACTCTTAGTCATAGGCCCCATATAGAGCTGCTTACCGATCTTAACTTAAATCTATCAAAAAACAAAAATATTGCACTGGTTCATCTCAAATTTTGTTTGCATGTATTTTCGCAAAATACAAGAGGCTTTACCAAACATGGTCAGGATCGGTCCATTTTTGGACCTAGTCCCCATATAGATATAGCATCCGATATGAACTTTTTCATATCTGCAGCTAAAAAAAATAATAAAAATCCCACTCAAATTTTGTTTATGCTTATTTTCTATGTCCAGTTAGTTGGGCCTAAGAGATAGGATCTCTAAACGCATGGTATAGGGTATCGTATAGTCGATCTAGACCGACTATAATTTTCTTACTTGTTAAAGCCATACATTGATGAAGTGATTGCCGACTTACTCCATTTTAAATACCAACCTGCTCGAAATAATTTCAAGGTTAACCGAGTAAACGATTTGAATATGTGTGATATAAACAGATATATAGCCGGACAGACTCTTCTTGCTATATCGACTTGACTTGCCATAAGGATCAAATATTACAAATATACGTGCATATGACAGAAAGGTTTGTTAATATTATCCTGTTCATAGATAGGACTCAATTTTGTATTTTCACAGCTTCAAAATCATGCACTTTGCCCATAAGTCAAACTTCGCTGCTATTTGGTAGTTCAATTGAATTTGTTGATATCAGAATTGATAAACTTCATTATCTTGCTTTTTTAAAATGCACACAAAGGACCAAGTGAGAGTACTAGTGCAGGACACTCAGTATTATATCCAACAGGAAAACGTATTCAATTTTCGAAACAGCACAAAAAATTCCCTCAATCACTTGACTTATACACAATTAGCAAGGAGAAGTCTGGAAATGATGCGAGACCTACACGTATACCTCCAGGAATTAAAAAAAAATTAAATTGTTTTAAATCTGTTGTTGTAAAAGAAGAATGTAAATACTAATATTTATCAATCATTGATTTTTATATTGTTTTAATATACTTTCAATTTTGTGTTACTTTATTAAAAACTAGATGTAACCCGGTGTGCTTCGCTACACCCTCTCCATCCCCCCCCCCCTTCCGAATCGTTATGAAAGGGCTCACGCAAAGTCCCAAGGCTCTCACTAATACAGTAATTCAGATATATCACATTTAATATAAAGTTTGTGTGGGGTACCACGCGCATTTATCTAATCCCGCCCATTTTTTTGTCTGACTACTCACGTTAATAATAGATGACCTGAGACAAATTTGCAAAGCTCTCTCTATCATAGTACTTAATATATATGATATTAAAAATTTACTTTGTATGGGAGGTGCCACGCCCACTAAAAGTATTAAAAAAAATAAAGCCTGTAGCACTTTCATATCCGCAGTAAGACTATGTGAAAATTTCAAGAAGATCAGATGAGTAGTTACGGAGATTACCTCCTACAAACAAACAAAGAAACAAATATTACCTCTTTATTATGTAAGTATACATTATTAGTATAGATTTTTCTATTTCAATGCTTGCTGATGCTGATATACAATTTTTTTGTTTTCTCATTCGGTACAACAATTATCAGATTTTTGCGCGTTCCTACCCTGGATCAAGGTACATGTAGCTGCCCATGAGAAGAATATGGATTATCCATATTAGATCTGGGAACACTTAACTATTGGCCTTGAACTTAGAATATCATTTGGCAATTTTTCTTTTTAGCGATTTTTGATTTTGCCCATTTTTGATTTTTAAGATTTTTTTGGGCGATTTTTATTTTTCGCAATTTTCGGTTTTGGTGGAGTTTTGATTTTGGCGATATATTTTCCACAACAAATCACATTGATAACTAATGTACTTAACAAAAGACTGTTGCTTTCGTAATACTTCATATTATTTATATAGGAGGTGTCACGCCCACTAATCCCATACCGCCCAATTATTATTTGACTACTCACATTAATATTTGATGGACTCGTGCAGAATGTCGAGTCTTTCCCTTTTTTAGAACACCAGTTATATTATATTAGATATCTACTTTGCATGGGCTGTGCTACGTCCACTGCTACGATCACGCCCATGCGAAGCCACAAAGCCCTCTCGTTTACAGAACTCCAGATATATGACATTAAATAGTTACTTTGCCTGGGGAGTGCCACGCCCGTTGATGTGAACCCCTGCAATTTTTTGTCCGACTACACTTACTAAGATCTGATGGTGTCGTGCAAAGTGTCAAAGCTTCCCTTTTTTAGTACGCCGGTTATATTATGTCATATATTTACTTTGTACGGGCGGTACCACGCCCACTGCTCCGATCACCCCTATTTTTTGTCCGACTACTCACATTAATAATAGGTGACATCAGACAAACTTGAAAAGCTCTCTCTATCACAGTACTCGAGATATATATTATATTGAATTATTACTTGTATGGGAGGTACCACGCCCGCTTGTACGATCCCGCCCATTTCCGGCATAGCTACTAACATTAACAATAGGTGACATCACACAAATTTGCAAAGCTTTCCCTATCATAATACTGAATATATGTATATGATATTAAAAATTTACTTTGTGTGGGAGGTGCCACGCCCACTAAAAATATTTAAAAAATTATAGCCTATAGCACTTCCCATATCCGCAGTAAGACTCTGTGAACATTTCAGGAATATCAGATGGGTAGTTACGGAGATTACCTCCTACAAACAAACAAACAAACAAACACACATTACCTCTTTATAATATTAGTACAGATTATAGAACAAACAACGCGCATTGTTTCCAGGAGGTTTAAAGTGTCCTTTCTCAAACTTACTTTGGACAAACCGGGATATGTTAACTCACTTAGTCATTATGGCAGATTAAATGAAAATGGGTATTTAAATACTCGACAGGCCTAGGTGTTTACTCAAAATATAATATGCTGCCGTATGGAAATGTTTGTGTAGAGTGAATAAAACGCATAAGAAAATCGGAATGTTTAATATTTGATCCAGAAACAATGATGTATATAAAAAAACATAAATCACTGAGCCTTAGAATTACAAATCTTCATTTTGTCTAGTGCAACACCATTTGATAATCCAGAAAGCAAGGAGGGGGATGTAACTTCGTCTTGCTCTTCCAGCAGCTGCATCCGCTTTTGCAGACAACGAGTTTTCCAATGAAATCTTTTATACGATCATGACGTATTGCTTGAGGCGGAAACTTTGCCCAGATGGCGGAAATCGGATTTATTTATAAACGATTCACAAATTCCCATTCGGAATTCGACAAAAGCAAGGCAATTTCCACGCATTTACCATAGCCGCGGCTAATGCGTTCGTTATCAATGGCCAATAACACTTCTTGCCCCGAATCTTAATTCGATAATTATTGATTGCATTGTCAAAAGGTCTACACCTATTATACGATGGTTATATCGATTGACCAAAAGAGGCTGATGAATGTTAACCATTTTTCAATGCTCTCGATCATACCACTTCGCGCGGGCCATTGGTGTATAGCTTAGGAAAATTTGACAATAAGGTAAGGACCTAAAATAATGAAAATAAGTGAAAAAAGCATAATCGATAGACAAAATAGCAATGACTTACAGCATTATCGTTCCAACGCACAGCGGATATAGAATTGTTCGTACCAAAATTAAAGTAAGATGTCGTGCGAGACTTCTTTCGCAATTCCTTGATATTCAATAATAATTGGATTCGTGATAAGTTTGTGCTGTTTAATTTTTTTGAACCTTTCCCGAGAAATACATTCTTTTATCAGCGCGCATCCCAACGATTTCCGATTTGACCAATAAGAACCAATAAGCCAAAAATGTACCTTTCAGACAATTGTTATAATCAGCTGTATTTCTGTATACTAACTTTTTTCATATCTTTATCACTTCTTTATGCAATTGAAGCTCTTATTTATCGTGCACACTACACAATGACCACCACCGATATGATAAACCTACACACACTGTTTGGCTAATTGCCGGGAAGAACACACTTCAACTCTTGGTGAAGGAACGAAAACGTTAAAAAAGGGGGCTGTGTTTTTAGCGGATATGATAACGATTAAGAATGCATATTTACATTTATTAAGTAATAGGGCCCACGAAAATTTTGGACGAAGTTTTTTTTGGAAAATAAGTCAAAGTGAAAGTATCACACCACGGCGTGTCGGGTATTTAAATACCCTTGTTGTTACCAAATTTTAACTTAAAGATAGTCGCGCATTGTTATGCACAGTCACGAACTAATTTAAACCCCATTTCTTCTCATCCAATCAATCTGGAACTTTGTCCATAGACTTATTGTGACATAAGATTAATTTTAGAATAGTCACGCAAAGCACGTGCAGTCACGGATAGATTTAAAACTTATATCCATAAGGAAAGAAAGAGTTTAATAAAGACTGTGTTTTTATGGGTTATATTATTTTAGAGGTAAATGAAATCCATTCAATCTTTTTCTGTGTGTAGAGAAAAAAAAGTTCTGCAAGAGCTTTAAAAAACATTAAAATATTAAAGTGAATAAGTAATAATTTGGGAGTGCATGTTGGGAAATGTTATAATGGTAAAATTTAAAGCTAGAATAATAAACGCATAGATGTATTTATATAATCTGAAGAATAATTTTCTTCCAAGCATTGAAAAATGTTACCCAAAGGTCGCTTATACTTTTATGAACGACAAGGGGCCCAAGCATTTTTTACCCATTCGTTCTCAAAGTTTGGTCTGATAAGCGTGAAAATATGATTAATTATTTATCCCGCTAAAACAGTAAACACAACAAAGCAAATCCCTACACTTATGTGGAATTAAAATTTTCCTAATAAATCACACATCTTATATATTAAAAGAATTTGTTATATATCAAAAGAATTTATGAATAAACTTTGCATTCAAGATTTTTTTCAATATATTTCTTCTCTCAAACCTCTATAACTAGAGTTATAATTAACGTAGGCTGTTGACATAAGAATAAGAATACTAAGAATACTTAGTGGATCAAGCTCCTTCTTTTGAGCTATTAACTGCTTAAATTCGTTGGGTTTGAGGAAAGTTATGCGTGGAGAATCAACTTTACTTTTACTGTACTTTAACTTCTCTTGGCATATTTTGGCATTACTGTACGTTAACTTCTCTTGGCAAATTCGTTGGGTTTAAGGAAAGTTATGCGTGGACACTCAACTTTACTTTTACTAAACGTTAACTTCTCTTGGCAAATTTTGATATTATATTATAAAAATTAATATAATATAATATAATATAATATAATGCTGCGGAGCAGCAGGGGTCCTCTAGTAGACTATTAATGCTTCTAGTAAAATATTAACTATCATAGGAAAATATGTTACCATCCATTATCTTTTGTGGTATAGTGTAAAATTCACACATTGTCTATTTTTTGATATTTTGCTGTTGTCTTTTTTTTTTCTTTTATAAAATTTAATTCCCTAGTATATTTTTCGATTCTCATTCTTATTTTTTTTATTTTTAACTTATTTACCTGAAATTGAGGACAAAACCATAGAAAATGTTAGTTTCATTTTTGAGAGCCAGTGGTTTTACGATGTCAGTTTTATGTGGTTTTAAGTTCCATCAGAGACAAGACAAACATACACAATACAATCATTAAAGAATTTGATGACTTTATCTGACATCACGTGTAAAACGTTTCAGTTTACGCTTGTACGACGAAACACCCACATTTTAAAAAGAAATAAAAATACAAAAACGATCCAAATTACCTGTGTGTATACTAGTGAAATTATTCTGTGTATGACAACTATATTTATGGTTTTTTTTACACTACTGCGTGGTCGTGGTAATACGAGTTTCCTCTGATGTTTGAGCTACCAACGGAAATAAATTATATTTGCTCCGTTCGTATGTCCATGCTATCGTTGCTTTTAAATTACTGGCTAGACAGAAAAGACTATTGAATGTAATTTTCTAAATATCGTTGTTTAGCTCAAAAACTCAAATTCAAACTCTGCTATCAAACAAAAATCTATTTATGATAAGACCAGAATTGACGTATACATGGAAAGTGAATAATAGGCAACTTTGACAGTTTCGAGATGTTTAAAGTTATCATGATATTTATTTGCAACGAGATCAGAAAAAAGCGTAAAAGACATTAAATCGGGTGATACTTTGAGTTGAAAGACACGAAAACTGGGGACTAATCAGGGTAAGCCTTATATATGATACAGTATTTTTATATTTTAATATTAGTTAATTATTTAACTCTTGGAAAAATTTTAGCATTTAATTTAATTTTAGCATAATTCTTCTTAGTTTAGGTGGATATTGAGCAGTAATACAACACATTTAGAAATATTTTAGAGCTCCCTTTATATTATATTGTTTTCATTTAATAAAATAGTAAAAATATATTACCAAAGGGTGCAAGAACGAATGTATTGAGATAAACGCAGTTTCAAACATCACGGCGGCCCTAATTAAAAATTTATATATAGAAAAATCTAACGAATTATAAAGTAACAATTGTAGCAATGTCTAATATAATCTCTGATAAAGGCTCAATGCCAGAAACCGGCCTGATTTTTAAAAATATATGCTTCTTTCTTTTCTACCACACCATCTACACTACTGTCCGAAGAGTATATATCGGTTTGCCATTCTATTTGTAATACGTCGAAAAATACTTTTGTGACGCCATAAGGTATATATATTCCTGATCCCTGTAGCAACTCAAGTCGATATAGCGATGTCCGCCTGTCCGTATGTCTATTTATATCACGCTCATTCACAAAATAAACCACTTACCTGGGTAAGGTTATGACAGTGTTATTTGCCATTATTACGACCAGGTTGGTACTGAAAATAGGGTTAGTTGGTCTTCACTGTGCGAAGAAATGGCTCTAGGAAATATCGTTCAATAAAAAATGGCCCAAAAAAAAAAATTTAAATGACCCAATGAAAAATGACCCATAAAAATGAAAAATTGCCACAAAAAAAAAAATACATATATTATAAAATGTTGCTAAAAATATCAAAAATGGCCCAAAAATATGAAAAAGGTTTAAAAACCCCCCAAAAATTAATCAATATTTTCATATTAAAATTTACTCTAAAGTCAATTCAAATTACGCGTTTTTTTGTTAACGCGTAATGTTGTTATCGTTCACCATACCAACGAGATTGTGACAGGTATGTTTATTGAAGTTGTAGTAATTAATGAAATAGTTACAAGTTAAGAACAGCGTGCATATATTCCCTTATGAAAAATTTAAACAAAATATGGCGCGATTTTTTTCGTTATGAAAAATGACCCACTTGAAAAATAACGCAACAAAATGAAAAATAGCCCAAAAAGATGGGTCATTCCTCATTTTTTCATCTGCGTGAATTTAGTATTGGGCGATATTTCCTTCAGCCCGAAGATATGTAATAGATGTTGTTGTAATAATGTTTGTTGTAATAATTTAGTATGTGGTTTATCAAAATATAAAATTGCTGCTTTTTAGAATATATTGTTTGCATTTAGTCTGAATAGCGCAATAAGTCCAGGTATTATTGTAAATGTCCAACCATATGGAGGGTACCAAAGATTCGGCAAAGATTAGCCGAATTTAACACTCTTAACACTTTTTAAAACTTTAACACTTTTTTCTACTAAATTTAAAAATTTGCATTTAAGAAAGCCTTCAAGTTATAATATTGTATATTTTACAGAATTAGTGAATATTAGTCAATAAAAAAAGCTTATATACAAAATTTTTTTAAATAATTTTTTATAAAAAATATATTTGTCCCGATGTCTTCCGATCGGGACGATATTTGCACAAAGGTTAGTCCTGTTAGATGGTAGTTTAGACACTATTTTTTAACAAGATCGGTCAAGAACTCTTTGAGTTAGCGGGGTCAAAATTTGACATTTTGGCCAAGCAGGTGTTTTTTCTCATCCATATAATTTATTATCTATTTTTCTAAGCAAAATTCATCCCAAGCAATTTCTTCAATTCTATGGAGAAAATTTAAACAAAATAAAAAAAATTGTTGACTTTTTTGCAAAATAAAAAAAATTTTGACTTTTCTTTGGCAAAATCAAACATTTTTTTACTTTTTTTTTAAAAACGCCTTTTTTTTTGCTCAAAAGGAAGCATAGGTTTTTTCCTTTAAGAGCATTTTAGTTGCTTAGTGGCATGCGAGTGGAATACCTATCAAAAAAAAATAAATAAAAATGTCTTGTAACACAAGACAATGGATTTTCAATTTCTAGCATATGCGCTCATTTGAATTTTTTCCTATTAGTGTGTAAGTGTTTGTAAAACCCAAAAAATAAAACATATGCTGAGAAAATAGACAAATTAGCGCTTCCGACGGTATGTAATACCTGCAATATGTTAATCTCAGGAAAAAGCACTTTTTTTCTACAGAAATGTTGAACAATTTTTATAATTAATCTATACTAATATTATAAAGAGGTAATGTGTGTTTGTTTGTTTGTTTCTTTGTTTGTAAGGGGTAATCTCCGTAACTACTCTTCTGATCTTCCTGAAATTTTCACAGAGTCTTACTGCGGATATGGGAAGTGCTATAGGCTATAATTTTTTAAATATTTTTGGTGGGCGTGGCACCTCCCACACAAAGTAAATTTTTAATATCATATACATATATTGAGTACTATGATAGGGAGAGCTTTGCAAATTTGTGTGAGGTCACCTATTGTTAATATTAGTAGCTACGCCGGAAATGGGCGGGATCAGATAAGTGGGCGTGGTACCTCCCATACAAGTAATAGTTCAATATTATATATCTCGAGTACTGTGATAGAGAGAGTTTTAAAAATTTTTCTGACGTCACCTATTATTAATGTGAGTAGTCGGATGCAAAATGGGCAGTATCGGATCAATAGGCGTGGCACCTGCCATACAAAGTAAATATAAAATGCCATATATCTGGAGTACTGTAATAGTGAGAGTCTTGGGACTTTGTGTGAGCCCATAAGTAATTCATTTGATTAGTTAGACAAAAAATGAGCGTTATCGGAGCAGTGGGCGTGGCACCGCCCATACAAAGTAAATATATGTTATCATATAACTGGTGTGCTAAAAAGGAAGCTTTGACACTTTGCACGAACCTATCAGATCTTAGTATGAGTAGTCGAACAAAAAATTGGCGGGTTCACACCAATGGGCGTGGCACTCCCCATGCAAAGTAACTATTTAATGTCGTATATCTGGAGTACTGTAAAAGAGAGAGCTTTGTGGCTTTGCGTGAGCCCATAGGTTCTTTGTGTGATTAGCCGAACAAAAAAATGGTCGTGATCGGAGCAGTGCATGAGTTCATTATATATTAATGTGAGTAGTCCAATAAAAATTGGGCGGGATGGGATTAGTGGGCGTGGCACCTCCTATGTTAAAAATATGAAGCACTACGAAAGCGACAGTCTTTTGACAAGTTCATTAGTTATCAATGTGATTTGTCATGGAAAATATAGCGCCAAAATCAAAAATCGCCAAACCCAAAAATCGCGAAAAATTAAAATCGCCCAACAAACAAAAATCTTCAAAATCAAAAATGGGCAAAATCAAAAATCGCTAAAAAGAAAAATTGCCAAATGATATTCTAAGTTCAAGGCGAATAGTTAAGTGTTGCCAGGTCTAATATGGATAATCCATCTTCTTCTCATGGGCAGCTACATGTACCTTGCTCCAGGGTAGGAACACCGAAAAATCTGATAATTGTTGTACCGAATAAAAAAACAAAAAACATTGTACATCAGCATCAGCAAGCATTGAAATAAAAAAATCTATACAAAATCTATACTAACATAATAAAGAAGTAATATTTGTTTGTAGGAGGTAATCTCCGTAACTACTCATCTGATCTTCCTGAAATTTTCACACAGTCTTACTGCGGATATAGGAGTGCTACAGGCTTTAATTTTTTTAAATATTTTTAGTGGGCGTGGCTCTCCCATACAAAGTAAATTTTTAATATCATATATATTAAGCACTATGATAGAGAAAGCTTTGCAAATTTGTCCCGGTCATCTATTATTAACGTGAGTAGTCAGACAAAAAAATGGGCGGGACTAGGCAAATGCGCGTGGTACCCCCACACAAACTTAATATTAAATGTGATATATCAGAATTACTGTATTAGTGAGAGCCTTGGGACTTAGCGTGAGCCCTTTCATAACGATTTGAAGGGGGGGGGGGGGGGGGAGGGGGAGGGTGTAGCGAAGCACACCGGGTTGCATCTAGTATATAATAATCATAAAAATAAATAAATAGTTTAATAAAATTTAATATTAATACTTTAGATCCATATATAACATAACTATTTTTTTAATTAAATTATTGTAGCTGATGAAGTATTTATGTTTTGTAAATTTTAAAATATCCAGTTTTCCATCCAGCTTATTTATCGCCTTTATTTGCTGTTTTTTTGCCAATCTTTCTTAGAGTTACTAGGTACAACTGTTCACTAAACTGATGTTGAAAGCAATCAACTTGAATTACTTAACAGAATTTTTTTTTTGCATTAAATTTAAAATGTTGAATACGCTATTGGCTTCAAACAATTGAAATTAAAAATCTTCCATATTAGCTTTAGCTGCATTATCATAATCATCATCTTCGTAATCATTATCATAATCCGAAAATATCTTCATCAATTTCTTGTGTATCAAAACTCTTAGGTAGATTTAGTAAATCTGGTACCATCTGAGGTATATTATATATTTTTTTGGCATTAATTTCGCTATTCCTGAAGAAACCTATTAAACATATCTATACTAGATTTCTCCGGACTGCATTTATGAGAATAGGGCATTCTGTTCTCCAATTTACCTCGTTTGCAACTGGAGATTTTTTTATTAAAACTTGAGTGTTTAGTTCGTAAAAAATTTTGTCTCATCACATCCAATAATATTTTGAAACAGAACCATTATTTCAAAAACATTTTTATACCCAATACCACTATGTGGTTTGGGTATAATGACTTTGTGCTGCTGTTTGTAACAACCAAAAATATTTGACCTAGACCCACCTTTAATTATACCGATCGAATCAGAATCACTTTCTGAGTTGATTTAACAATGTCCGTCCGTCCGTCTGTGTGTCCATGTAAAGCTTTTAATCAAACTGCAGGTCGCAAATATGAATATATTTTGATGAAATTTGGTATATAAGCTTTTATCGGCCATCGGATGAACGGTATTGAAATTGGTGAGAATCGGTCCATGTTCAGACCTAGCCCCCATACAAATTACCCATATGAAATCGACATAAATTCCCATAAGATCCAAATTGTCATATAGATCTTACTCAAATTGGGTTTGTATGCGTTCATTACATCCACTAATGAGTAGTCCAAAAATGATCCCTTTGACCCCATATAGAGCTGCTTCCCGATCTTCACTTAAATCTATTAAAAAACAAAAATATTGCACTGATTCTTCTCAAATTTTGTTTGTATATATTTTTGCAAAATACAAGAGACTTTACCAAACATGATCAGGATCGGTCCATTTTTGGACCTAGTCCCTTTATAGATATAGCATCCGATATGAACTTTTTCATATCTGTAGCCAAAAAAATTAATAAAAATCCCACTCAAATTTGGTTTTTTGCTTATTTTCAATGTCCAGTTAGTTGGGCCTAAGAGATAGGGTTTCTAAACGCATGGTATAGGGTATCGTATAGTCGGTCTGGACTGACTATAATTTTCTTACTTGTTTTTAGTATAGTATTCAAAAAATTGTTAGTAATATTTCTGATACAACTTACTATTATACTTTTTTCCAAATATAAAAATAAAAATTATTATTATCGATCTTTATTATTTTATTGAATGAGTTAGAAATTTATCAGGCTTCATATCAATTGTTTTTATTTTAAATAAAGCAAAAAACTTTGGCATACTTGTTTTAAAAATTGAGCTATATTCTGCAAAACAGGTAGACAGCTGTTTCGGGTCATGTCACCAACCTTCATCAGTAAACAAAAGTAGTATCTAGATAGTTTGTTTGATGAAAGGTTAAATTTATATATACCGTTGTTGTAAACCCAAACTAATGATAATCCAAGCAAACATTTATACAATTTAAGCCCTTTCCAATATAACAAACTAAAATTTAAAACTAAAAATAAAATATAAAACTAATATATTTAAAATATATATTAGCAATATATTTTTAAAATAAAACAAATTATAAAATATTAGTCGGTCTAGAACAAAGATGACCGGAATTGTCTGCATCTCTGTTAAAGTGCATATCGAATGTTATATTTAGATAGGCATAAGGTTGAGAAATAGAGTTATCCTGACCATATTTGTTATCGCTTATTTTTTGCAAAAAGATATACAAAACAAATTTTAGAATTGTCTATGCCATATTTTTTGTACGCTGAAGTGAAGAACGGGCAGCCCTATATTAGGATTATTACAAACAATTGTTCCATTGACAATACATTGACTTTATTTGACTGAGATCTACATGATAATATAGGTTTTATGGCAAGTTAAGTCGATTTTGTAGGGGTTATTTGTCTGGGGACTAGCTCTGAATATACACAGATTTTACCCATTTCAACGGCGTTCATCCTATGGCCAATGTAGCTTACGTCCTAAATTTTATTAAAATATATTCCCAGTTGTGAGCTGTAGTCTAATTAAAAGTTTACGCAAAAGTGGGCACACTGACGGACGGATGGAGGAAATGACGAACGGACATCTCTAATTTGACTCCGAAAGCGAGTTTGAGTCGATCGACATAATATAAGGTAAAATATTTTTGGTATTAACATATATCAGCACAGCCATTATACCCTGACCATGTAGTGGTATAGGTTGACACTATTCAACCATGTATGCGGTATCTTCATAGAAAACTTATCCCTTGGAACAACTGTAGCAGCAGACCAGACTCTGACATTAATTTTTTTTCCATTTTTTTATGGTTTTGTGTGAACAAGTTTATACATTAGAAACCTCGACAAACATTTATTTTCATTTATAACTCGTTTTTTGTAAATGATATTAAACCATACGTAAACCCTTGTTCAGGTTATTATGAATTTATATCGATATAGAAAATTTCCTAATGTCTTTATAATTTTCTCCATAGTCACATGTATCAGCCAAGGGTCGTACAAAAAATACAATAGAAAAACAAGTAAGAAAATTATAGTCGGTCTAGACCGAATATACGATACCCTATACCATGCGTTTAGAGACCCTATCTCTCAGGCCCAACAACTGGATATAGAAAATAAGCTTAAACCAAATTTGAGTGGGATTTTTATTAATTTTTTGGGCTGCAGATATGAAAAAGTTCATATCGGATGCTATATCTATATGGGGACTAGGCCCAAAAATGGACCGGTCCTGACCATGTTTGGTAAAGTCTCGTGTATTTTGCAAAAATATATACAAACAAAATTTGAGAAAAATCAGTGCAATATTTTTGTTTTTTGATAGATTTAAGTGAATATCGGGAAGCAGCTGTATATGGGGCCAATGACTAAGAGTTGTCCAATAGGGATCATTTTTGGAATACTGATTAATGGATGTAATATATACATACAAACCCAATTTGACTAAGATTTGTATGATAATTTGGTTATTATGGCAATATGTGTTGATTTCATAGGGGTCATTTGTATGGGGGCTAGGTCTGCACATGGACCGATTCTCACCAATTTCAATAGCGTTCATCCCATGGCCGATAGAAGATTAAATATCAAATTTCATAAAAATATATTTATATTTGCGACCTGCAGTTTGATTAAAAGCTTTACATGGACACACAGACGGACGGACGGACGGACGGACATCGTTATATCGAATCAGATAGTGATTCTGAGTCGATCGGTATAATCAAAGATGGGTGTAGGTCAAATATTTTTGGTTGTTACAAACAGCAGCACAAAGTCATTATACCCAAACCCATAGTGGTATAGGGTATAACAGGTGAAAAAATTATAGTCAGCCTAGACCGACAACACGATAGCATATACATTCATTTCAAGATAAGGTCTTGGATCCAACTTTGAAGCAATAACTAGATCTAGAAAATAAGCACAAACCAAATTTTAGTGATATTGTTGTTAATTTGTGGTGTACAGATACGAGAATTTGTATATAATTGTGTTTATATATGGCGCCTAGATCAAAAAACGGAGCGAGAAGTAAGGTCTTTTTTTTTATCAGAAACACATATAAAACAAAATTTGTTTTTTATAGATATAAGTGAAGATCGAGAAATAGCCTTATATGTGGACTATGAGTAAAAATGTTCCCACAGGGTTTATTTTGGACTACTTATTACAGGACAACTTATAGCAAATTTATCGATATATTTATTTTAATCAGTTTCTTAAGGCAATTTTATTCGATCTAATAGGGGTTAGTTTTAATGAAGCTAGGTCTGAATATGAACCGATTTTAAAAACTTTCAAAAGTGTCTGTGCTGTGGTTTTTTCTTTAAGCAACCAAAAGTAAACGATCTCAGTGAACTTGTAAACTTGTGAAAGGCCATTTGCAAGATATCAACTCAACCATCAATAAAGCCAAGATAAATTGTTCTTTGGGGTAGACTGTTCCTTCGTCTACTATTATAAACTGTTGGATCCCAGAGTTTAAAC
This sequence comes from Cordilura impudica, assembly GCA_963682025.1. Lineage (NCBI taxonomy): Eukaryota > Metazoa > Arthropoda > Insecta > Diptera > Scathophagidae > Cordilura > Cordilura impudica. Next base: position 59,691,192 of record OY821518.1, on the reverse strand, counting down.
GAGATCGTATGAGATGCCAAGGCTAACACCGCGGTGGGGTGGTCACACCAGAAACGCATAACAAAATCCACGTGAGATAGATGAAATGATAGGCACTAAAAGGAGGAGGAAGTTGTCCGCATGACGGGTGCCGCGTTTGCTCACAATAGAACAAAAACAGCGTAATGAAGTTCTTGCAATAGAGTGTTGGGCGAAGTTTCACCTAAATAAAGCCGAGTTTATGCATCGATTTAGAAATATACTTGAGACGTGGGTTCACCATTTAGTGAAAATAGAGGCTAAATTAGAAGACCCGTATCGCGGCGTTTGTTTAAGTTAGTTCGATTTTTTTTTTAATGGACCTACGATCGTTATATTGTTTATATGGTTTTTTGGCTATAACTCGTCGACTAATTGATATTTTTTCAATCTGTAAAAGTCAAACTATTGCTAGAGACCTGTACAAGAATCAGATTTTTTTAAAAAATTCATTTAGAAAATTTTTGTGGTGCTTATGAAGCAAAATTTTGGAAAAATTATTTTTTTTTCATGCTTTTTGAAAATATTTTCCACAAAACTAAGTCTTTTTGCTTTCTGTTTGATCTATAACATGCCTCTCATTTTCTTCAATAAATTTCATTTGAAAAGAAAACAATAATAATACAAAACTTGCGTTTTCCACCTTAATATTTATTTACTCCTCATTTTTTATGTACCAATTTTGTTCAGTGTTGGTTTTGAAGAAACATTGAAAAAGAAATTATAAAAATATGGAAAAAAATATATTTTTGAAATGTTAGTTATGCAAAGTGTTAAGCAAAAAAATTAAACAAATTAAAGATCAAGATCACTGCTCTCTCTAATACCTTGGTCATCGTCATCTTCATCAGAAATGTCGATAATTTCGTCCAACAGATATTCTGGAATTTCATCTTTGTCTTCCCCTTCTTCCTCTTTTTCCTCGTCTTCCTCTTCTTCAAAGGTGTTTTTATACCACAAAAAAACTTTAAGCGAGTATTGCATCTGGAGATTTCTTTCCTCTATCCTGAAACGAAAATAGTTTTCAATCGTTAACATGTTTAAATTGTGCACTCTGACAAAGATATTAGAACATCTAGGAATTCAAAATATGCACACTCTATAGTTACCTTTTTTCAAATGGAAGTGCATTTTGTTGATAACGTTCGCCTTGCTCATCAGATTCAGTTGGCAACTGTTGAACGAGTTGATCAAGATGCTGTTGCAAGAGATGAATTTTGTACGACATATTAACCCCAATTTCATCGAAAGCTGCCAACATGTTTGCAACAGATTGCCTGTAGTAGTCTTTGCGTTCTTTACCCAAAAGTCATTTAATGACTGCTTTCAATGCGAGCCATGCATTTAATTCTCGGTCTGTCAGAACTTGGTCAAAATCTTGACGGTTCATTATATTCCGTATGGCGGGACCATTAAAAACCCCTTCCTGAATTTTGGTGTTACTTAGTCTTGGGAAAATGTCTTTTCAGCGGTTGAATACTGCTGGTTTTTTTGCGATACAACAAAATTTTCATTTCAGGAACAAGACTTTCGTGTAGCCTATTGTCTTTAGGCCATTTCCGTCCAATGTGACTGTTCCAGTTATGCTGTTTGTACTGGTTTCTTCCTTTAAACGTTCCCCGTATCGTGAATCCCAATCGCACAAAAACACGGATATTTTGGTCGGCCAGATGCTGTTAAGCCTGCAATCAATGAAACTATTTTGAGGTCGCAGCAAATGCGCCACTGGTGTTAGTTATATTTGACTACATCCAGAATGTGTTTCAAATTATCGAAATTTTCACTAGTGTCAGTGCTATATGTAATCGGAACAGAAGGCATTCTATTTGTCTTGTGCAAAAGCACAACTTTTAAGCTGAGTAGTGAACTATCGATGAATATACGCCAATCATCTTTTTTATAGGTTAACCCTATCGTCTCCATTAACTTTTCAATATCGTTGCAATAAGCAAAATTTTTTGCATCATTCACATTGAAGAACTTTTCTAACTCTTTTTGGCGTTTTCGATATGCTGTTACTTTGGTACCTTTCGCCAGCAAATTATTTCCTTTCAAAAATGAAGCCAGTAGTTTTGACTTTTTCTGAGTCAAACACAAATTTGCAACAATACCATACAATTGGTTTTGTGTGACTAGGATTGGGTCCTTTGATGTTTCATAGGATGAACCTTCACCAGGTTCGTATTCTGAGATGAAATCTGTGGATGTAGCAGCGGCGGTTGTAGTACTGATATCTGTTTGAAGATCAATACTTCGGTATGTTGGTACTGGAACGAATTCTGAGTGCGGTAATTATAATTGGACACTTGGCACTGCTACATAAGTTTTATTATATGCTCTCATTCTATTCGTAGTTTTATGATAGTTGATACATCCATAGCAATTTTCTTCTTGATGCGGGCTATTGTATAACCACATCATTGGTATACCAACAGGCATAGCCTTCTTCTTTTCACTTTTCCATTGCATAAGAGTTGAATAGCAATTAAAGCAAACCTTTTCAGGGGCATAGTTTACGTCAGTGATAAACTCTTGCGAGAAATATTGTTTATAGGCTTCCAAAAAAAAAAAAATCACTCGCATTGCGACATTTTTAATCGCTTGCTATGAAACGCCAACAAAAATTACAAAAATGGTCCATTTTACATTGTTCCGACATTTTTAATACAATATATATTATACAATGTTTTTTTTTGTTATTTTTATGAAACCGATGCACTTAACTTAAATCACTCAAAAAATTAAATATGTTCCAAAAAAATTAATAGCGAATTTTATCACGACCGAGCGAAAATTAAAAAACATCAGCTTCGGCTGAGTTTCGAGTATTAACTGAATCTTCATTTTTGAAATTAGTTAGCTTGTACGAAATAAAAAAAAAATCGCTACCTGTGCGGTGGTTGAAAACAAAAAAGTTGTTTTACAAAGTCCTAATTCTTGGAACTTCCCCATTTTAATTACTTCTACCTAAATCGCTATTTATTTAATGGTTTTGAGATTTTTAACGCAAATTATCGACTAAGACCATTTTCTTTTCAAATGAAATTTATTGAAGAAACAGAAAAAAGACAGTTTTGTTGAAAATATTTTCAAAAAGCATGGAAAAAAATATTTTTTCCAACATTGTGCTTCATATCCAACAAAAATTTTCTAAATCTATTCTTTAAATAATTTAATTGTTGCACGGGTCTCTAGCAATAATTTGGCTTTTACAGATTGAAAAAATATCAATTAGTCGACGAGTTATAGCCAAAAAACCATATAAACAATATGCTGAAAATCGGCATTTGACCGCAAAGTTCGAAGGTCGATTACAAAAAAAAAAATTCGAACTCACATAACGCCGCATTACGGATCTTCTAATTTAGCGTCTATTTTCACCCCTAACTCTCAGAATTGACCTAACTTTTGCAAACCTGAATTTGTTCCACAGTGTTATCATAGTAAAATGGCAGATCCCAGCTCTGTATTTAAAAATCGAGAATGTATTTATAAATCAAGAATGTCGTTATTACCATATACGGTAACAAAAATAATTTATAGTTGACATGTAAATCACTCATACTGTCCCGATAATTCAATAATTGAATAATTATGAAAAAAAAGAGGAAAAAATAAACTTGACTTACAGAGACCTTTCTTTCTATTTTTGGATTTCAAGACATAAAATCATATAGCAAGTAAAGTGAATTAAGTGTTAACATAAAATATATATGTTTAAAAATCTTTACTTTGCGTGGTCTTAAAGAAGTTTTTTTTTGCGATAAATCTTTACTTCATGCACATATATAGTTTCAATACGGAAGATCAAGTAGTGAAAGAAGGAAATATATATATATATATTCATAATCTTCACTGAGGTAAGGAGTGTGAATGATAAAAAAAAGTGTGTCCATAAATATATTTAAACTGTAACTAGAGGACCCCTGCTGCTCCGCAGCATTATATTATATTATATTATATTAATTTTTATAATATAATACCAAAATTTACAGTAAAAGTAAAGTTGATTCTTCACGCATAACTTTCCTCAAACCCAATGAATTTAAGCAGTTAATAGCTCAAAAGAAGGAGCTTGATCCACTGAGTGTTCTTAGACCTATGTCAATAGCCTACGTTAATTAGAACTCTAGCTATAGAGGTTTGAGAGAAGAAAAATATTGAAAAAAATCTTGAATGCAAAGTTTATTCATAAATTCTTTTAATATGTAAGATAGGAAACTCGATGCTAGTAACATACCTAAATTGAGGCTTGCTTGGTGTACAAGCCATACTGCTATATCTATTGAAATTGTCTAAATACTTAAACGGAGAGATGAAAAAGTCCTTTGAACGCGCTCCTTTAAGATAACCTTTGTACATGCTTCATAATTACCAATTATTAGTCACCTACTGATATTATGTGACATGGATCTTAACAAATAGATGAATTTTTTATATATAAATTATATTAGCAAGTTTGCAATTATCAACGCAGTTTATAATTATTTTGTTTAAGAAGCTTAAAAAAAAAAATTTTGAAAAAACATTCAAATTTTATCAAGTGAGGTAGTAGTGCATTAAAGAATACAATATTCTGCGTACATAATCTACATAATTTAACTGTTTATATGATGTACATATCCAGTGCACAAAAAAAGGAGGAAATAACTGTTGAGCCCCAATTGGTTAAGAAATCTTATTAAAATGAGGATTTGAAAATTTTCAAATAATTGACTTAGATATAATCCTTATGTAAATTATATTAGAATCAGAAAAAAAGAAAAGAAAAACCCAAATGTCTTTTATATTACAAATGTTGAAATTAATAATAAAGACAAATTTGATAACGTATGGAAATTACTGTAACGAATCTATAAAATTGTATCCTAATTTTGGGCTGATGGAAACATACTTGTTCCACTGTACGTAGGTACGACCAACAGTAACAGATTACAAAAAAAAAAGGTTCTCTTCTGTAGATAATGAATTAGGCTGTAAAAAAAGCAATAAACAAAAAAATTGATTACATAACAACTAAAAAACAGGGAAACCATCCACATAAATCACGCAGATCACTGAGTTTGCCTGGCAAAGAGAACGCGTGGATGGTTGTCTTAATTTACGATCTCTTTAAAAGGTACTGAACTACATTTAAGTAGGTTGTCGCTTACATACATGTACGCTACAACCACTTCACATTTGAGAGAATTGAACAGTCAAGACAGTGGACTAAGTTGGGAGAATCATATCCCAAGTAGGCGAGAACAGTTTAATCTTCAATATGTTTAAGGCGTCTGTTTTTGGGATGCACATGGGCTAATTTCATTTGATATCGTCAAGAGGGAAAACCAATTAACGGTGAGTATTATGGTAACTTATTGTAGAGTTTAAATCATAAATTTAAGGAAAGTGGCTCCATTTGGCAAAAAAGAAAGTTTTGTTTCATCAAGACAATGCACCAGTTCACGCATTCACTATTGCGATGGCCAAAATCTGTGAACTATAGTTCGAAGTGCTTCTTCACGCACGTTTATCGCAGTATTTAGCGACCGATTTTTTTTTTTTCAAAATTGGTAGAAGATTTGCCAACAGTGACGAGGTGGAGCCTGGGGTTGATGGGTATGGTATCGAATCAATTGAAAATCTCTTCAAAAAAATGTATGGAGCTAAAAGGATATTATGTTGAGAAACAAAGAAAACTGTTCTCAAATTTGTTGTCGTTCTGGGACCGTCCTCGTAACAAATTTAATAAGTACATATATATGCGATAGATATATTGGCAGACAGACAAACGCATTGACTGGCAGTATAAAATGGTTCTGAGTCGATTCGTGGGTCTAGTTGAAATATTCTTTGTAATTACAAACATCGATACAAACTCAATATATCACCACATGGTGGTATAGGATATAATAAATTATGGTTCTTGTTTTTTATCTCCCACTTGCCTCTAATCAACACTCTAATATTATTAGTATTTAATTTTTTTGTAGTCATTTTCTTTCCTGAAAAGAATGATTAGATTACTTTATAGTCGACCCTTACCGAACATAACATTTTTCATGTTTGGAACTAAAATTGTACATAAAGTAATTCAGTGCTTAAATGTACTCGTTTTAAGGGTAATTTTGTGTTAGTGTGTAAGTAGACATAAAATTGGACATTTACAAATGTGTTTTTTTTTTGTCGTTGAAATAAAACACAAATATAAAACACGGTAAATCATAATTAACACAATCGTTTTAACACTTCTTTAACAAGTTTGGCTTAATTTGTTTTGTTTTTACTTTTTATTTATTTATTTTTTTGTATATACAATTATATATATGCACTCCTTTATTGTGAGTTTTGGTATCTTTTGTGTTATGTCACATTTAATTGTTTATAAATGACCAGGTGTTTGTATTTTTCACATTAATTTCATGCAATTTAACTTTCTCACACATGGTCATGGTGTTTTGTTTGTTTGTTATTTGTTTTAACTTTATGTACTAAAAATGGGAGCATTATCACAGAATGGATAATAAGACTATTTGGTTTTATTTAAACGTTGGTAAACTTTATGTATATTAGGAGCGAATACCACAAATGATGAGACATAAAAAATGTATTGAAAATCCTTTCTAAATGGATGGAAGTATTTCTTAAATTAAGTCATTGAAACAATTTTCAGTATATCATGATATTTTCTAATTTTATTAGACTAAAATAAAAGAAGGATGCCCATTTCGACCGGATATTGAAATTGAATACAGAAAAGAAACACTTCCAGCGATCTCAGATGACCAAGGCATTTAAAAACTTTTCTTTACAACTGAAAAATGAGTTTGTTCCTACGGACACCAAGAACATCAAAACATTCCGAACCCTAAATACCAACACCACCTACATATGCAGGAAAAATTGAAGCGTTTTTAGCTTTTTTATGTCCAAATAATATTTGTGTTTACTAAATAAATAAGAAGGCAGATATTTTGCCATATTATATAATTAAGATTATACCAAGAGCTCATTGGCTTTTCGATTACAAATACAACGTTAGAAACGTTCAACGCTCAACGTTAGAAATGCCATTTATAGTATTTATATGGTAAAAATGGTTTGAGCTACTGTCGACGTTTTTCAGTTCACACCAAAATCTTACCACTGGTAGACCTCGAATATAGATTTTTCTGATTTATAAAACACACAAATTTGGGTACTTATGGATTCATATTCGAGCTTTATATTTTAAACAAAATGATTTAAGCATATTTTTTTCATGTATTCATTCATATTTATTTTACAAGTAAAAAAAATCATGTGAGTCCGATCACAGGGGAAATGTGTACATATTTAGTAATGAAAGATTTCTTTATGGCAGTTTTTTAAAATCAAGCAGAAAGCGTCATCTATGTATCACTTATATCATCCAACTGTACGAGTTTTGCTAATATAAAAGTATATATTATTTATTATTTTACCCGTTTATTTTTTATTTGTCATTTTTTATTTTTCGTTTTTAATTTTTAATTTTTTTGTTTCAGTTTTAATTTTTTCATTTTTCATTTTTTATTTTTCATTTTTTATTTTTTATTTTTCATATTTATTTTTTTTTTTAATTTTTAATTATTATTTTTAAATTTTTCCTTCTTCATATTTCATTTATCAATTTTTTATTTTTCATTTTTATACCCTATACTACTATGTGGTTTGGGTAAAATGACTTTGTGCTGCTGTTTGTAACAACCAAAAATATTTGACCTACACCCATCTTTAATTATACCGATCGAATCAGAATCACTATCTGATTCGATTTAACGATGTCCGTCCGTCCGTCCGTCCGTCTGTGTGTCCATGTAAAGCTTGTAATCAAACTGCAGCTCGCAACTATGAATATGTTTTGCTGAAATTTGGTATATAAGCTTTTACCAGCTATGGGACGAAAGCTGTTGAAATTGGTGAGAATCGGTCCATGTTCAGACCTAGCCCCCATACAAATGACCCCTATGAAATCAACATATATTGCCATAAGATCCAAATTATCATACAAATCTTAGTCAAATTGGGTTTGTATGTACATATTACATCCATTAATTAGTAGTCCAAAAATGATCCCTATTGGACAACTCTTAGTCATAGGCCCCATATAGAGCTGCTTCCCGATCTTCACCTAAATCTATCAAAACACAAAAATATTGCACTGATTCTTCTCAAATTTTGTTTGTATATATTTTTGCAAAATACAAGAGACTTTACCAAACATGGTCAGCATCGGTCCATTTTTGGGCGTAGTCCCCATATAGATATAGCATCCGATATGAACTTTTTCATCTCTGCAGCCGAAAAAATTAATAAAAATCCCACTCAAATTTGGTTTATGCTTATTTTCTATATCCAGTTAGTTGCGTCTATGAGATAGGGTCTCTAAACGCATGGTATAGGGTATCGTATAGTCGGTCTAGACCGACTATAATTTTCTTACTTGTTATTTAAATTTTTTTTTTTTTAATTTTAAGTTCTTTTTAATTTTTTATTTTTCATTTTTCACTTTTTATTTTAGTTTTTGATTTTTCATTTTCAAACAAGCTATAACATATCATAATTTTTTCACCAATACAATCATAACTCGCACCTATTTTGTGTTACGGCTCACATGTTACGCTCTTTATACCCTATACCACAATGTGGTTTGAGTATAATGACTTTGTGCTGCTGTTTGTAACTACCAAAAATATTTGACCTAGGCCCGTCTTTTATTATACTGATCGAATCGATTTAACGATGTCCGTCCGTCCGTCCGTCCATCTGTGTGTCCATGTAAACTTTGTAATCAAACTGCAGGTCGGAAATATGAATACATTTTGATGAAATTTGGACATAAGCTTCCGCCGGCCATAGGATGAATGCTATTGAAATTGGTGGGAATCGGTTTATGGTTAGACCTAGCCCCCATACAAATGACCCCTATGAAATCGACAAAAATTGCCATAACATCCAAATTGTCATATAGATCTTATCCAAATTGGGTTTGTATGCGTTTATTACATCCATTAATGAGTAGTTCAAAAATGCCTCCTATGGGACATCTCTTAGTCATAGGCCACATATAGAGCTGCTTCCCGATCTTCACTTAAATCTATCAAAAAACAAAAATATTGCACTGATTCTTCTCAAATTTTGTTTGTATATTTTTGGGCCTAGTCCCTATGTAGATAAAGCAACCTATATGAACTTTTTCATATCTGCAGCCAAAAAAAATAATAAAAATTCCACTCAAATTTGGTTTATACTTATTTTCTATGTCCGGTTAGTTGGGACTAAGAGATTGGGTCTTTTAACGCATGGTATAGGGTGTCTAGACCGACTATAATTATACCCTATACCACTATGTGGTTTGGGTATAATGACTTTGTGCTGCTGTTTGTAACAACCAAAAATATTTGACCTAGACCCATCTTTAATTATACCGATCGAATCAGAATCACTTTCTGAGTTGATTTAACAATGTCCGTCCGTCCGTCCGTCCGTCCGTCCGTCCGTCTGTGTGTCCATGTAAAGCTTGTAATCAAACTGCAGGTCTCAAATATGAATATATTTTGATGATATTTGGTATATAAGCTTTTATCGGCCATGGGATGAACGCTATTGAAATTGGTGAGAATCGGTCCATGTTCAGACCTAGCCCCCATACAAAATACCCATATGAAATCGACATAAATTGCCATAAGATCCAAATTGTCATATAGATCTTACTCAAATTGGGTTTGTATGCGTTCATTACATCCATTAATGAATAGTCCAAAAATGATCCCTTTGACCCCATATAGAGCTGCTTCCCGATCTTCACTTAAATCTATTAAAAAACAAAAATATTGTACTGATTCTTCTCAAATTTTGTTTGTATATATTTTTGCAAAATATAAGAGACTTTACCAAACATGATCAGGATCGGTCCATTTTTGGACCAAGTCTCTATATAGATATAGTATCCGATATGAACTTTTTCAAATCTGCAGCCAAAAAAATTAATAAAAATCCCACTCAAATTTGGTTTTTGCTTATTTCCTATGTCCAGTTAGTTGGGCCTAAGAGATGGGGTCTCTAAACGCATGGTATAGGGTATCGTATGGTCGGTCTAGACCGACTATAATTTTCTTACTTGTTTTCTTACTTGTTTTGTGATTGTATTGTGAAATATAAAGTTATCACCCTGCGCGTGTAGATGTTTACACATCAATTATATAATATGATAACAAGTGAATGCTTTTGATTTTTTCTATGAATAAAAAAATATTTGCTTCATCACTGATTCATATCGCTCCGCTGGTATTAAATTCCACGCCAGCTTCACTTCTTCTTAAAAAGGGTTGCCATATTTGTTACATTTTTTAGGCTATCGGCTCTTTTAACCTCAACACGGATATGTTCGATGGGGAAAATTTCCATGCAAAGGTCATCCTTAGGTTCAATTTAAAAATTTTAATTTAAATAATTTTTATTGGTACCATTTCAAAGAAAGGGGTATGAAAATATGACAACAGATGTATTTTTGAATATTTTTATAGTCTATATTTTTCCAGCAATAAATTTTGAAAATAAAGGCCGTGTCACAAAATACTTCTTTTTATCATAATTTACCTTAGAATTCATGTTTTTTATATGTTTTATTAATAAACTAGCTCTTATATTAACTATAAACAACTGTTGGTTATTTGCCATACAAATAGCTTCAGCGATTTTGTATGTTTCACAAATATCCTCTAAAATGATGTCTGTTTGTAGTCATGTCTCTCACGACTGCTTTTTGATCCAATTATTATTAACAATTATACTTTCCCACTTTTTCTTTTGGTCCGTCTGCATAATTTTGTACATTTTTAAATACAACGAAGAACTTCTACTATATAATTTTGGATTAGAGAGATCATTGATTTGCCATGTCTGTCACTATGGAATTAGGCTGCGGTTAAATAACAAAATATTGATGGATTTTTTTTGCAAAATATTGTTTTTGTTGTTATCCTGCTGGGAATGCATTATAACTGGCAATTTCTTCTCATGTTATGCCAGCATGACGTTATTATAGGTCGACGTATTTTACTTTGTAGAAAATTCTATTCATATTATGGATTGGTCCAATACCGCACCTGGCGCAGCATCCCCATAACTTAACTGAACCTACGCGTAAAGCATAGCGAGGATTATATTATTGATTGATGGGCCGTCTAAAATGTTTCATCGCTCCATTGATTTACACTCCTACACCACTGAGAATTGAAGAAATCCGCACAATGTTTCCTTTCAATATTTTTCATTATCATTTTCATTTAGCCCGCCTTCTTCTTAACGCCGTGCAATACTCCGCTTTGATATTGTGATATTCAGTTTATTTTACCATATACAACTATGTGCTGTTGTTTGAAACTACCAAACTAACATCTCTTTTTTTTTATACCGGTCGACTCTGAATCATTTTCTATAAATATGAAATATGAATATATTTCAATAAGATGTGGTAAATAAGCTTCTACCGGCCATGGGATGAACGGTGTTGAAATTGGTGAAATTCGGTCCATGTTCAGACCTAGTCCTCCAACACATTACCCCTATGAAATCGACTTAAATTGCCACAAGATCTTAATTATCATATAGATCTCTGTCAAATTGGGTTTGTGTATGTTCATTACATCCATTTATCAGGTGTCCAAAAATAAACCCAATATGTCAATTCTTTGTCATAACCCTCATATAAAGCCGCTTCCAGATGTTCACTTAAATCTATCAAAAAAACAAAAACATTGTGCAGATTTTTCTCAAATTTGGTTTGTATATGCTTTTGTAAAAAATAAGTGGTCACGATCGGTCCATTTTTCGAACTAGTCCCCATATGAATATAGCTTCTGGTATGAACTTTTATATAACTGCAGCCAAAAAAATTAATAACTATGCCACTCAAATTTGGTTTATGCTTATTTTCAATATCCACTTAGTTGGACCGAAGATATAGGGTCCTTAAACCATGGTATAGTGTATCGTATAGTCGGTCTAAACCGACTATAATTTTCTTTCTGGTTTTTAGTATCACGTCGGATGCGTGAGGATGACATTTTTGGATCGGCCTTTTAGTTTCGGGTTATCATTCGATCGATGTGAGCTGATGTTATTCTGGGCACCTTAGTTTGAAGAATATTGGGTATTGATTCAAATTTGTCTATATGCCGTAAATGATTAGAAAACAAGTGTCTTAAGGGAGAAATCATAACGATACATTTGAAAATATTTGAGTTATGCTCATGAAGCACTATCATATGAAGAGCGTTTCTAATTACTTGTCAACTAATCATGGGTAGATAAGATTGCAACTTGTGTCATACTACAGGGAAAACATATTATATTTTGTGCAAACTTCGAGAGACAAAACTAGGAAAATTTTTTTTTTTTAGAAGTTTTACCTTTGAGCCAGCTGCATCCAAACGGGACCTAAAAGTCACAGATATTCTTCCAGTACTTATCTGAAAATTGATGTTCCTGTGTTCATAGAGAGATAAGTACAAAGACTGCCTTTTATTTTAAGGAGGAAGAGCCCTTTTCGACACCAAAAGAGTAGATTAGTTGTCAAAAAAAATGAAAAAACAAAATAATTAAATTATGACTCTAACTTTTATTTTTTTTTATATATAAATATAAATTTTATATATTTGACAACCTTCAGTTCCCCTTAGAAAATGCCTCTGCTTAACAAAACGAGTTGTAAAGTGCCAAAGCTTCTGCTGAAAAACTAAAAACATATAAATTTCAAATTTGAAAACGCGTAGCTAAAGCCAATTCACAATTCATAAAATTTGATAAAAATATTGTACCTTACTCAGCTTAGAAATATTCAAAAATTATACTGGTTTCAAAATATGCTAATGCCACAAAATAAATAAAGCATTAAAAACTCACAAAGGTAGTAAAATCGCCGTTAGAGTATTAATATGGTAAATGATATTAAATCGCTTTTAAAATATTATAGAATGTATTTATATAATCTCTAGTTGTTGAAAGTAAATTTAAAAAAGGCATTTTGAAATTTAGGCTTAAGATTAATTTATGGGCGATATTCTGATCCATGTCAAATTTCGCACCGCTTAGAAACATTTTGTTGCAATTCTAGCAGAAAGTTTTTTTGCAGTGGGCCAAAACTTTGATTTTGCTTGTGTATTCATAAATGTGTTATTTAGTATCGCATTTGAGCAATGCACTTGTATCATTTTAAAGCTTTGTTGAGTGCATATTATTTGATATTTCGAATTCAGGAATCCATTAACCTGATATGTTGTAGAGTTTTTTTTTTGCCATTATCTCGTAAAATAATTGATACAATGTATTTATTTACAACTGAAAAAAAGCTAGGTTCCCAGGCTTCATCCTGATGTCTATTTGACCTCTTAGAACCGGATATACAGGTATGGAAAAAAGTATAAGGTACAAAGTAATAATGGTACTGTAGTAAATAGTAAGATTCCATATCCAATTGAATACTAATTTTTTACAACGCTTCATTTATCCTCTATTAAAAACATTAACTACTCTCATATTTATCTCACAGATTATCCGTTATTTAAATTTATTATTTTTTATATATCGTCTTCGTATGTAATAAGTATATGGTACATAAGAAGAAAGCGATTGATTTTTTTAATTTAATGATAACAAAATTGAATTTTAATATAAAAAAGGCAATAAACTGTAAGTATTATAACATATATTAATGTTTCTTAGATTGTTTATTTGTTTTTTATTAAATAAAACTAATGACAGATCAAAATGTCCAGAGGAAGCCATTTGTCTCTTGCGGAGCGTACAAAAATAGATTTATATCGCGAAACTTGGCGCACAATAAAAGTTATTGCCCTTACGCTTAATAGATCAAAAACAAGAATTCAAAATTATGTCAAAAATCCAACATCATACGGCACTATAAAAAGATCTGGAAGACATCCAAAAGTAAGCGATCAATTAAACGCCTGGCAGTCAAAAACAATTTCAGTTGTGGTCAAATAAATGCAAAGCTAAGTTTAAATATTACTTCCCGAAGAATAAACCAAATTTTAAATAATGATTTACACATTACCAAACAAAAAACTTTGCCAAAATCCAAGCAAATACGGGTAGCCCGAAATTTTAAAGGAGGATCCCTTATGACTTGGGTAACGTTTGGTTACAAAGAACGTTCTCCGATTTGCTTTATAACTCATAAAATGAATGCGGAGAACTATGTAGAATTGCTAGACAATGTTCTTATAGATCTTGCTGAAGAAAATTATGGAAATAATTTTACTTTCCAGCAGGACAAGGCAAGAAAAACAAAACGTTTTTTCGAAGAGAAAAATATCAATGTTTTGGATTGGCCCCCCTTAAGCCCTGACCTAAATCCATTGGAAAATTTTTATTATATTCTCTTTTAATTTTGTTTGTACCATATATATATTTAACACTGAAGTTTCTTATTTTTTTTTTATTATTAAATAAAGAAAAATAATTAATACTTAAAATTTATCGGGAATTTTTTTTACTATGTCTATAGAAACTATAAAAGGTATTTACTCAAAGTTTAAAATAATTCTAAAAAAGATATTTCAATTAGTCACCTGTACCATATACTTTTTTCTTTACCTTTATTTGCGATTTTACCTATACTTTTCATAATTTTTGAAAAATACATTGTTATTTCTTTAAGATTTTTTTTTTTTTTTTTTGAGTAATAAACAAATACAAGTAAATTAAAAAAGCTTTCAAATGATATATATACATATATATATATATATTAGGGTGGCCCTTCATTATATGGAGAAAAGAAATGCTCAAACTCTCGGTCGCATCCCCTAGAAATATGCGAATAGAAAAAGAACTGAGAAATACAAAGTTTTGGGTCAATTAAAAAACATTTAGAGATGGCGCAAAGCGACTGAAAAGTTTCAAGTGTGTTTATATGGGGAAAATATGACTTTTTCAGATTTTACCAAAACTTCGTTCTATAATTTAATTTTTCCGACAAGCTGTTATATAACTCGGGATCAGTATGAAATTATCCTTTCAAAATGCTATAAAACTTCAAAATCGTATGAAACATCGCCAAGAAATAGCAAATGCCCCAGACCACTTCCGTGCCAAAAAAAACTAGGTCATGAAATTTGATGGCATTTTTTTCAACTTTGAGAAATTGATTAAAGCCATCATTCTTTTTTCGTCTCTATACTTATAAGTACTCAGATATTAAGTATTGTTTTATTACCACGTTGTTAACCTATTGCGCATTGAGACCGAAAATTGGAAAGTTTTTGATAAAATTTTTAAAACTCCTTTTTCAAGTTTGAAAAAATTTTCTTAACCAAATTTTAAAAACTGAATCTATCACTTTAAGGTTTTATTAAATACATATTGCAGATTAACTGTGTGAATTTTTAAGTAAATCCCTCTGCCAGAAATTTTTTGACAAGGATTTTATTTTCGCGGATTTCGAGAAAAATTGGATTTTTGTGAAATATTCTGTAAATGTACTCTTTCTAAATACTTTGTATCAAAAATTCATCATTTTTCTACTTTTAAATGTTATGTTTTATCTTAGTAGCCTAGGGTTTTGGAAATGGGGTCACATATGACCCCAAACTAATAAAAGACAATTTATTCAAAAAATTCAAAGATTTTGTTAGTGCTGTTGAATTTTTAGATGATATGCTTAAAATATAATAACGAAATGTGTGGAAATTCCGTTCCTAAAATTTGGGATTAATGCGAGAACGTTACCCACTATTTGCCAAGGCCAATTTGGGTTTTTAAGATATTTTTAAATAAAGATTACCGAAAGCGAGTTTTTCTCTTAAATTCGATGAAACCACCATTTTGAATTTAAGAAAAATAATTCAGTTAATTTTTATTTATTTAACAATTCAGTACTCCTGGGATCAAAATATTCCATTGTGATAAATCTTTGGTGCAATTATCTCCTTATTGCTCGCGAACAAAAATTAAAACAACTTTTAACCAATTTTTTTATAAAATTATTTTATGTATAAAAACTATCTATATTTTTCTAAATAAAATAAGAAGACCCATAAATGGCCTAAAGCTAATAAAAGACAAAATATAAAATTAATTCTATTTATATTGATGTATTAAAGGATGATTAAGTGTGTGATGCAAATTAATTTCTGTAATCACTTACGACTTGCAATAAGTATTACTTTTCTTGTTCGTTCTTTGTTAATATATTATTATACTCTTCAATCAATTTAACAACGCGTTCTGCTATATCATTTACCACTTTTATTTTTGAAACAATATCACTTATACATAATATTATTTTGTAACAAAAATATATATATTTTATGGAATTCAAATTTTTTTCTAATTATTACAAATGGATTGACAAACTGGAGAATATAGAAAGCAAATTTTAAACTTCCATATCAGATTATTTTAGATAACAAAATAAACAACACAATATTTAGGCCTTATTCTAACTTAATTTTGCATCAAACACAAATTAAAAAAAATCCATTAATTTTTAGTCTTTACTAGCGGAGCCCAGCACTAGAAATTCTAATTTATCTCTTTTGTGTTAAATTATGCTTGCTATAGAAGAAAAATTCTAGGAAATTTTACTTTTTAATTTTTTGCTTTCAATGTTTGTTTAATCTATACATACATACATATATAGAAAATTTATTAATTTATAAAAATTTATTACATTTTGAATTTACACAAAAGATGTATAAATGAGTTTGCTAATAAATAGTTTTAATAGAGCCCAGAGGTATGCTAATATGCTAATCAATTTTAGCCAATTCACAATTCAACAACTTTAATAAACACATACACTGCATTGTGACTTAAATATGTGCTTTATGTATGTATTAGTTGAATGAACCAAATGAACCAAAAACTGAGCCAAATTTAATTTTAAGAAACACAATGCACATCTGTAAGGAAATACCTTTCAAATGGTATATTTTTTGTCTAAATCGGTTGGTAACTGAGAGCCTAGATGACAGCACAGAAAATCATCTTGCCTATTAATATTATATATTATCTTAGGAACCAAATACACTTATTACATATACCTCAAATGTAGATACGACAAACACCAAAAATATACATTTTTAAAAATATAAAAATTGGGCAGTGGGATAATATCCTTTGGCCTACCAAATAAAGTCACATGTGATTGCAAATTTTGGCCAATTAGCTTTTACCCAACATCTTGTTTTGAAGATTAACACAAAAAATTTCAGACCATTTACTTAATAACGCTTAGTTTCGGACATATAAACGACTTAATGTTCCCCGCTAATACTTTAAATTTTTCGATCTGGTAACCCTGAAAACATTTCTTGCCCTACTCATATGGTTATTATAGCTAGGGGAGAAAATGACAACAATTTTTCCTTACAACGCCTAGTTTTCGTGATAAAAAGGATGTATGTTCCCGCAACATCTGGCAACATTAAAAAAAGTTAGTCCATAATTTTAAGGGAAGACTAATTCCCAACCATTTTGGTTAGTTTTTTGATATAAGACCGGGGTAAAGATAGTAAGTTTGCATTTTCTTTTTAATTTCTGTTGTACTCATTCAAACAATGAGAATTGTAGAATGATGACATTGTAAATTCCGACTAGAATAAAAATATTTAGAAGTAACACAAATTTCAGTAAATGTATCTGTCGCAGCAATATTAAATTTTTCGTGACTCACAAATAACTTTGTGGTTACGTCATAAGGAGTGGGATTTCATATTTAGATTTTGGTACTTCAAGTTTTCCAAAGTACGTAATTATTTTCCAAGGTTTTTAGATACTAGATACACGAAGCAATCTCAATTTTCCGTTGACAATGGTAACTTTTCCGCTAATCCCAAAAATATCATTCCCATTGTTCTTGAATGATGATATTCAGAATCTTATTTATAAACTGTTTCATTTAATTTCAAATTTCTGTTACTTTCAAATTGTTACCTAGGTCTCAAGATTGTGCGTGTGTTTCGTATTTAATTATACCTAATTTCAATAATAATTAATAATACGATAAATAAGAAACTACAGCAACAAGTAAATTAAAGTTTCTATATAATTTTAAAAACATTAAAGAATTATTCGAAGCCATTAACTAAACTTTACCATGATTTCCATGTTTGCGTACTATTCTCTACATTGAAAAATTTTTACAGTGATTAATGTGCGCTGCGGTTGCAAAAATGTTGCTCTTGAGGTAACAAAATGATGGTATTTAGATGGGTGGGATTTACGACACTACAATCGACTCTATACTACATACTCCACCATAAACATGCATTTATATATACATACACTTACATACATATACACAAGTAATAGGAAACTTAATGTTACTAACAAATTGATATTAATGACGCGAATATAAAATAAAACAGCAAATACACCAAAGCCTTTTTGTAAGATTTTGAAATAAAATATTGAAAAAGATTAAAAATATATGCACAAAAATATTCTTTTAGTTTATGTTATTCTAATTACAAATCATTAAAAGAGACTCCGACTGCTTCCTTTTAATTGTGTTAAAAAGGTTTCAGATGTACAGCTTTGCTGGTTCTTCTAAATTGGCAAATTGTAGCACTGAAGAGGTAAGTATATTTTTACTAATGTTAAAGGTTGCTCGAGTATAAACACTAAGGTGAAAAAACCATGGAAATGGAGAGAACAAGATATTTAAGGTTTTATTGCTACAATTAAGTTCACTTTGCGAATCAATTATATCAAAAGGAAAATATGCAGAACGAAAATAAAAACATAACAAGGAAATAATTAATTTAACATTAGGGAAGATTGACGAAAAACGGAAAACCATAAGAAACATTAGACGAAAAGTGTACAGTACAACAAATGGTAATTACATAGCTCTCCACTAATATTAGCCTAGACCACAATAAGTAGGCCATTTTACTAATCACTAACCAATTGCAATATAGTCTAAACTTTTGTTTTTTAATTAATATAATATTGGCCTAGACCACAATAAGTAGGCCATTTTACTGATCACTAAACAATTGCAATATAGTCTAAACCTGTGTTTTATAATTAAGTGGTTAAAGACATATTTGTTAAAGTTTTCCTAAAATATAAAACAACAAATCCTTACTTTGGGAAAAATTTCAATAATTATAAAAGTTTTAAATTCCGTTCACAAATTTTAAATTAATATAAAATATTTTATGTTCTTCTAAGGTTTCCAAAATTTAGCACATTCATATTTTTCGAATAACTGCCATTAAAAGTACATTAAATTTTGTAGAGTAGTCTCTGCTCATTGCTGACTACATTCAACATAAATTTTCTAATTGTTTTTTATTTTCGTGGGGGTTTTAAAGCTATAATATTGATATCTTAATCAATTCGCTATAATAATTTTGCAAAATGAATATCTTGCAAACCTTTATGTACACAGTTGAGCATGAAATCAATCAAAACTATAAAAGTTAATAATGAAATTGAAAATATTGGTCAAAAGTTCATGTATAAGTATGTATAAAAGTATAAAAGTTTTCGTTGAATCGCTCAATTTGATGGCAAACTTATTTCACTTTAACGTTCAATTTAAATATAAATATGAAAAAAGAAATAAATGCAGCAATAACCTGTTGAAGTTGTTTATTGAAAATCCTTTTGTACATTTTATTATAGCATTTATACCCTACTTCTCTTCGTAGTCGGGGTATAATGACCAGGTAACAATTAAAGAAAACTGCAAGTTTCAATTTTGATATAGTTTTAAGAAATTGCACTTTTTTAAGAAAACTTATGTGTGTGGAAAATTTATGCAATGCTACATATCCTGCAGTCAGCCTAGCACCAAGTGTATCTGTATCAATGGTCTTTCCTCTATCGATAATTGCACTAGTTAAATGGCCGATATCTTTCCTTTTATGCGCGAGTAGAGATATGATAGAGACAATAGTTCTGGTATATTTCTGGCGATATTGTCAACGAATGCGTCAAAAGTTTTTTTTTTATTATACTGTGCAGTCAATAGGTAGAGAATTTTTGTTGACAGTTGTTCTTTTTTACTGCATCAGGTTCTTTTGTTAAAAAAAACGTGCTCTGTAAAATTTGTATTTTATGTGAAGTTAATAAAACAAGGTAATTAAAATTATTTCATGTAAATAAATAATTTAAAAAATTAGTAACAAAAATTATAAAAGACTTCTTAAAAAGCAAAGAATATTACACAAAAATAGAAGTTTGCAACGTGAGCAGGAAAGGTGCGAAATTGAAATTTGGAAGCTAGTGAAGATTTTATGTAGCATATGGCAAATTATGGCTATCATTGCAATCCGATTTTTAACCCTTCGATGGCCATAGGCAAACATATTTGCCACAGCATTTTTCGACGGCCCTTTTTTAACCGTGCGTGATAGGACAAAAGTGTCTATGACGGAAATATACTCAATACTTGGGGCTACCAAAATGTGGTACATAGTTTTTACCCCCACCCCTCCACTTTTTCTGCACAAGCCACTAAAGTTGGTTAAAATATGTACTTTAAAGTGCCGGCGGTCCCACCCCCAAATAATAATCAAATCCAATTGGGCTCAAATATGTTCTATCTATATTCTTTCTGATTCAATATCCAAAAAAAAAAACAAGTAAGAAAATTATAGTCGGTCTAGACCGACTATACGATACCCTATACCATGCGTTTAGAAACCCTATCTCTTAGGCCCAACTAACTGGACATTGAAAATAAGCAAAAACCAAATTTGAGTGGGATTTTTATTAATTTTTAGGCTGCAGATAAGAAAAAGTTCATATCGGATGCTATATCTATAAAGGGACTAGGTCCAAAAATGGACCGATCCTGATCATGTTTGGTAAAGTCTCTTGTATTTTGCATAAATATGTACAAACAAAATTTGGAAGAATCAGTGCAATATTTTTTTTTTTTTTTAAATTAAACTGAAGATCGGGAAGCAGCTCTATATGGGGTCAAAGGGGTCATTTTTGGACAACTCATTAGTGGATGTAATGAACGCATACAAACCCAATTTGAGTAAGATCTATATGACAATTTGGCAATTTATGTCGATTTCATATGGGTAATTTGTATGGGGGCTAGGTCTGAACATGGACCGATTCTCACCAGTTTCAATAGCGTTCATCAAAATATATTCATATTTGCGACCTGCAGTTTGATTACAAGCTTTACATGGACACACAGACGGACGGACGGACGGACGGACGGACATTGTTAAATCAACTCTGAAAGTGATTCTGATTCGATCGGTATAATTAAAGATGGGTCTAGGTCAAATATTTTTGGTTGTTACAAACAGCAGCACAAAGTCATTATACCCAAACCACATAGTGGTATAGGGTATAAAAAATAATCCATTGGGTCCTAAATTTAGGAACGGGAAACATAAATTTGATTGGCAAATATATTTGCCTATGGGCTGAAACGGAACTTTTTACACATTTTTGAATATTCGATAATATTTTTTTTTTAATCTTTTTTTTTTTTTTGCAATAATTCCTTGGATTAGAAATTTTTCGAACATTTGTAGTAAAATAGTGTAATTTGTTGGTGAAAGTTTAGTCAGTTTTTTGAAGACGTGTGATCAAGTTATAAATATTTTCAGTGATAAATTTATGCTTATATTTAGAAAAAAATTAATATTGTGTGTATTGCAGATAAAATGAGCGCAAATCGAGACCGATTGTTTATGCTTCGTCCAGAAGAAATAGAACAAATTTTATTATGTGACAACAGTGATAAAGAGGCTGATATAAATATGGACGAGGAAGATTTGGTATTTTTAGAGAACGATATGGAGGAAAACAAAACGGATGAGGTGGATGAAGTCGTCACTGAGGGTTCAAAGCAAGGAGAAATGCAGCCAATAAAAAAATCCCGATCGATTGCGAAGCAAATGGTGCTTTCAATCAGGTTGTTTTTTGATTAATTCGAACTTATGGTCCACAACAGCTATATCATATATTCACAGATTTCGGAAAATAGCAGCTTCCCAAATAAAGTAAATTCTCTGGAATTCCGTTCTGCTTTGGCTTTCGACAGAGATTTTCATCAGAGTCTACAAAAGTCGGAAGTCGCTCGATATTGAAACCAAAAAGTATTCACAAAAGGGAAAAAAGGAGAACTGGAAGAGATGTGCACATTGCGCAGCAAGTGGCAAATATAGCCGTACAAATGTGTTTTGTCAAGTATGTAATGTGTTTCTTTGCTTCACAACTTCACGAGAATGCTTCAATATTTATCATAAACAAGACTAATATTATTATTATTATTCTTGTAATTAAACTAAATATTTTCTACTTTTCAAATGAATTAATAAAAAATCTTTCAAAACATAAACAAAATTTCATATATATTTTTTTTAAAAAAGTTTTGTTTCAACCCATAGGCAACTATATTTGCCAAGTGATTTTGGGAAAGGAGGGGGGGGGGGGGTGGAGGGTCAAATTTTTTTTAAATTCATACCGTATGGCTAAGGATTAAGAAAATTTAAAAAAAAATCAAATCTCTTCAGCCAAAAAAGTCTGGTCGTCAAAGGGTTAATAAAACCCAATTTCTACTTCTGACTTCCAGAAAATTTTCAAGCAAATATTGCAAGTTCTTCAATACAATAATCCTTAATAAAAATAAATAATAATTCTTCTTGATAGAAAACCTCCCGGAAATATGTCGGGGGAACAAGCCGATTCTTCAAAACCAAAAATTAAATATTTTCCTCCCCAACTTTTAAGTTTTTATCCCATTTTGGAAAACACTACGGAAATACTATGTCCAAATTGTATTTCTTTAATATTATAAATAGCCCTTATTTTACATTTTTTAAGCTAATCCAAAGTGTGTTTGCTGCCAACAAGTTTAAAAAAATACTTAACACGGTTCTTAAGATTTGGGCTGAGCATAAAGTTTTGCTGGGTCGTGTTGTTTCTCAAAATGCAATTAAAACTTTAACATAATATCCATTTTTTCAAAAAACATAGAGGAAAAAATTAAAGAATTTTACGGCAATCAGAATCATTTTCAAGTATTTTCGATTTCAGCCAACCGAATTTCTAATTAAATAATTTAACTAACTTTTATAATTGGGAATAAAAGTCTTCGGTACTTTAGCAAAGTGGTGGCAGCTTTTATAGGTACAAAATCTTTCAAAAAATCCTTTTCGATAAAACTATTAAAGCAGCAAACTTTTTTATGCCAATAACACAAGCCAACAAGGTTTTGGACAGGAGCAACCAAATATCTTTGCTTGGGTAATTTGGTGGGCTGAATTCGAATCTGTGATTAGTTTTTCTGTATCACATCAGGTTTTCGAGATACAAAAAAAAAATATTTTTATTCTTTTTTTACATAAAAAGTCATTAGTTTATTTAAAAACCAATGAATTTTCAAAACTGAATGGCGTTATTTGAACGTCGTTTTTATTTTGTTGGTTCTGTTTCACGTATTAGAGTCCAGCAATAGTCTTCCAGCATGCTTTTGTCCCCAAATCCTTTATAATATTTTTTATTTTATTTTTTATTTACATTATTTTAATTATAATTAAAATTATAACTAAGAAAGAAAACACTAGCAGTTGAGGCTATCGGTTTTATTTAAATGGTGCGTGGTAAAGAAGAAGAAAGCATATATTTCAAAAATTCATAACTGCACTGTATTCTTAATCGGACCGGTTTCTAGCATTTCAGCCTTCATCAGCGATTTATTGAACATTGTGATAATTGTTATGTTTTAATTGAATAGATTGTTTCTATATGAAAATTTTTTCTACTTAGGGCGGCCGTGAGGTTTGAACAATGAACCTTCACATACACTCGTACTTGCACTTTTTGGTCAGCGCTTTAACACACTCAACTAAAGTCAGGCCTACGAGCAGTGTGGTTAGATTCAGTTTTCGTACCATACAGCTTTACTTTGTATTAATTTCAGAAGATACGCCTCTGTCCAAACAAACAATCGTTATTTTTGAATTTTGAATATTTTTTGCATTTATACTTCTAATTTCCACTATTCTCAGTTTTCGTAAGAGTTGTCATATGTGATGTACGGTTTTTGTACATACCTACATATGCACTTTACATATATTTGAGATGACGCTTTGAAGCGAAGAAAATTTTTTGTTTGTTAGATTTATCGTCATTTTTCAGACATATTGCAATTACTACTGTAATTAATATGCAATTTTAATTTTGTTTAAATGGTGCGTGGTAAAGAAGAAGAAAGCATATATTCCAAAAATTCATAACTGCACTGTATTCTTAATCGGACCCGTTTCTAGCATTTCAGCCTTCATCAGCGATTTATTGAACATTGTGATAATTGTTATGTTTTAATTGGTTTTAATTTTTTTTTTAAATTTTCATTAAATCTTGGTGAGCACGCTCCCTTGTTCGTCGATCACCGCATCTCGGTTTTGTCGAAAAAAAATCTAAATGCGAATGAAGAAAATACATTTTTATTGACATTCGTGCACCTAATTGTGATAATTTTTCAATAATTCAGCAACAAATTATCTGCAGTTTTCACTCTAATTGTTTCCAAGGAAACTATCCACGATGCTCTTGAAAGATCTCCAGGCTGCATATTCGTTCTAAAGGGCCAAATAATATGCCTTCTTTGATTTTAGCATATGAAATTTTAGGAAAAACCGCTAACAAATATTTAAATGCTACACCATCTTTGTCCAAAGCCTTGACGAAGTTCTTAAAAAGGCGCCAAATTTTATGTGCAGCGCCCGAAGAAGAACGTCAGTTGGATCAAATAATGGTTTGTTTGAAATATTTTGTTTTCCTGGTGAATACTTAATTCTTTTTGGCCACTATGTTTTGCCATAATGATGACATGTAGCGACTATCCCAAAAGCAAAGGAAACAACAATTTGTGAAACCTCCTTGCATACCAGTCAACAAACCGATGACCTGAAACAGTTATTTACGATGGTCTATACTATAAAGAATATAAAGAAATTTAAATCACACATCTTAAGGTCACCACAGATCTTCCATTTATGATCGTATCTAGTACTGTCAAAATTTCAGTCATTTATTTGTAATTTTCCCTTGTATTTGTGGCATGAGTAATTGATATGGATGCTGTTTCATTCCCGTCATGTAAAAGAAGAGCTTTCAAACTGTACATATAGCCATCAATAAATAATCTCCATTCAGTTTTGTCATATGCCTGATTCATTTTTTGCTATAAAACATCAACATCAGTACAGTGTAGGATAGAGTGTTTCTTTTCAAAATCTGCCACCAATTCGAAGCTTCTATCTCTGTAGATTGTTACTT
The DNA here is from genome assembly GCA_963682025.1 of Cordilura impudica. Classification (NCBI taxonomy): domain Eukaryota; kingdom Metazoa; phylum Arthropoda; class Insecta; order Diptera; family Scathophagidae; genus Cordilura; species Cordilura impudica. Next base: position 59,665,878 of record OY821518.1, on the reverse strand, counting down.
TTGTCCCAACTGCAAGATATTTCCACTGCTGCATGCATGAAGCTAGTAATGTTGCATCTTGCTTAGTTAAATGTAAATCACGAATTAGATCATTCAGCTCAGCTTGAGTCACTAAATGGCGTTCATCATCAGGCTCACACAAACAACCACTGCTGGTGAAAGATGTTTCGGACTCACTGCTTGTAGCACTGGGAAAGATTGGCAATAGATCATTTGGTGGACGTTGAACTGGTTTGAAAACTGATGGGAAATTCGCGTATGTAATATTTTTTCGTTTTTTTATATTGAATCTAGCAACTTTTGTTAAACAGAAATAATAATCGGTTTGGTGGTTACTTGACTCTCTCCAAAGTACTGGAATTGAAAAATCGAAATAGATCTTCTTGCGATTTGACCACTTGTATAAAACAGTGCTGCAGCTATTGCAAAACATTGTCGGTATCCACAATTTGTCCAAGACAGCAAAACCAAAATAATGCAAATATGCATATTTCAGTGATTCTGATAGCTTGAATCAGTAACACACGATCTCCCTGACATGCTTAAACGCCGCTATTATGAAGATTTTGAATGAATATGGGCTTCTGTGAAATTAATAATTGTGAAATTGTAGTGTCAGTATTGACTATTTTACAGTATTGCCAGCATGCGATAAGAAATTAGCAAGACGTGACAGCCCAATTTTTATGCCAGATTCGAATTTAGTGCACCCAGATTAGTTAAAAAATATGCTTCGTTTCTGCAGTCAATTTTTATTTAATTTATAGACCAGTATAATTAGATGTTATATCAACATTCAATAATTCACCAGACACGACTTGGAGAGCAGCACTTTAGCGGCATAAGAAGAAGTATTTTAAACAAAAGAGCCGAAGCGATTGTAAAGGCAACGTGTAGCGTGACGAAAAACTTCAAATCTGAGGTTTAAAATTAATTAATTAAGATCATATTAATTTAATATTATATTTAAAAAAATTATTTTATTAAAATAGTATTAAAAACTTAATATGATATTAGTATGCCCTGTCGCGCTTCGCTACGACTTACTAGACTTATTGACATGTTTTATTTCTTAATAAAATATTTCATTTAATTTATTTTATAAAAATTTTTATTTCAGTGATAGCTAGTATGCAATATTTTAGGTTTTTTCATTCAGTGCAAAAATTATAAAATTTTTCGGCGCTCCTACTCTGGAGCAAGGTACATGGATTTACCAAATTAAATCTGGCAACTGGCAACACTTATCTATTGGGCTTGAATTTAGAATATCACTTGGCAATTTCTCATTTTAACGATTTTTATTTGAGGGTGATATATTCCCAGGGTTAAGGTATTAGGCCTGTACATTAAAATTATCATAATTATCATAAATATCATAATTACCATAATTATCTCCCATTCGATGAAGTTTTAATATTACTTATATTATGCATTGCAACCAAACTTTAGTTGCGTTGTCAAAAGCAATGCAACTGGATTATATTAATTGGTATTATGTAAGTTAACTTTCCTCGGTTGCCAAAAACTTATCGATAATTTTATCTTGCCAGTTTAGCAACTGAAAATAAATGTTGACAATCAGACAATTTTATACGAACAAGCAAGAAAAAACGAGGCATTTATTAGACGACATTTAGGGAAAAAGTCAGATCCTTTAGAAGTAGATGCATGCTTCTGTATATTTGTTGTAATATTTTATTAGGTTTTTGTTAGTTGCAAGGCTTATTTTCAACTGCCAAGAGACGCAGTGATTTATCTATGTAGCAGACAGCTTATGTAAAGACAGTATCATGGGAGCCAGGGAAGACGTTCGTGATTTATATATGAATAGGAAGGGTTACTTTAGTTTCAAAGTTTTGCTGGTAAGTAATATAATATTCAACTTTTCCCACAGTGAAATTTCTCTAGATGTGTAATTACAAATGCGTATAAGATCGTCAACATATTTTATACTGATTTGGCATGCGGTAACCTGGATCTACTTACGATGCTTTCATCATACTGACTTCTTCCGATTCAGAAGACCGATTTTAGGCCGCAAAATATGTGTTGTTATTGATGGGGTCTCATCCAATGACTTTCAGCATAATTCAGGGGTACCCCAAGGTACTGTTCTTTCTCCTTGTATTTTCGTTATCTTTCTGAAAGACCTCCTTGGCCAAACTTTCAATACTATACACTCTTTCGCAGATTACAGTAGTATTTGTCATTCATTTTCCTTTAATTGGAAGCCAAGCCCCTCGAAGGTTGGGGGACAAAAGGCGGACAATGAACGACAAACTCAATCAAGACCTACTAAAAATCTCCGAGTGGGGTAAATGCAAATAGGGTTGATTTTCATGCGCTGAAGACTCAGTGCTGTATGTTGGCCCGCAGGGCCATGGATTCATGTCATCTGTATATATGGGTGGTACAGATATTGGGGAATTCAATACTCTTCATGTTCTTGGCATGAGAATTCAATGTGATGTTCATTGGAACGAGCATTTTTAAGGTGTCGAAAGAAGCATTCAAGTGTCTTGGTTTCTAAAACGTTGAAAAAATTACTTCACTCCTTCTCATTTCCATGAAATCTATACTACTTACATCCAACCGGAAATGAAATGCAACTTCCGTATATGGGCAGGAGTTTCAAAGTCTACTTTGAACCTACTGGACCGTGTGCTAAGGAGGGCGTTAGCGCTCACCAATGACAGTAGGGTGTCCAACTCTATTGACTCATGGGAACATCGTTGGAATGTCGGTTCTGTAGCACTGTTCTGCCGTGGGAAATGATCTTCTGAGATTAACGAACTTATTCCAATTACCCGAGTTTCAGTTCGCTCTACCCGCTTCTCTAGTACATCACATCCATTTGTAGTTTATTGTACAGTTCACCGCACAACGCATTAAAGACTAAATTTGTCTATCAGTCGAACTATCCGTATGTGGAATAAACTCCACACACAGGTCTTTCTTGACAGTTATGATCTAATTAAATTTAAGTAAAATATGCAGAAATAATATTCCCTCTTTACTCTTTCCCAAAACCTACTCTCCAGAGATCAACACAATGCACTGCATCTGTAGGGAGCATCCTCTATGTGTTGGTCAATAATTCAAAAAAAAAATATCGAACAGCAGCTCATTGAAGCAAGAAGTTGCTGCGGATTTTTAAAACCTGTTTTTAATATTAATAAACCAAAAGTCTTTTTATTTATTCGATAAAGTAAAATACTATTTAGGTGTTTTCTAAGAACATCTGAATTCAGAGTTTATTCATATACAAGTAGCGCGATTCAGTAACTTCTTTTAACCATAATCGAATCGTTAAAAAAGAAAACGAAATTAACGATTTTGGTATTCAATTAAATTTTTAACCTATATTCGCTATCGCTAAAGTCAGCTGCTGTTGTTATCTAAACGACAACCATTTCTGTGTTGTTTATTCTATCGATAAAAAGTTAAAAAGGTTGAAATATCGCCATATATAAAAAAACTATCATAAAATAGTGAAAATATTTTACTTTTATTATAATTTTTTTTTATATAAATAAGAAAATTAAATAGTATATTCAATTCATTATTTTATTTTCAGATAAGTAAATAAAAATATTAATGAAAAAAATAAGGAAATTAAACATAAACATAAAATCATCCTGTCAAACACGAAGTAATTTGTGTTTTTTCTATTCATCTTTCTTTTTTCGGCTATTTTGACGGAGATGCCACTTGTTTACAAACTAAATAAATAAAAAACAAGTAAGAAAATTATAGTCGGTCTTAATTGGGCCTATGACTAAGAGTTGTTCCATAGGGACCATGTTTGTACTATTCATTAATGGGTGTAATAATCACATGCAAACCCAATTTGACTAAGATCTAAACAACAATTGGATCTTATGCAATTTATGTCGATTTCATAGAGGTCATTTGTATGGGAGCTAGGTTTGAGCATGGACCGATTCTTACCAATTTCAATAGGGTCCGTCCAATGCCAGACGAAAGCTTATATACCAAATTTCATCAAAATATATTCATATTTGCGACCTGCAGTTCGATTAAAAGGTTTACATGGACACACAGACGGATGGACGGATGGACGGACGCGCATCGTTAAATCGACCCAGAAAGTGATTCTGATTCGATCGGTATAATAAAAGATGGGTCTGTACCACATAGTGGTATAGGGTATAAATAGATTTGTCGACTGTCGTTAAGGTGTACTTAGTGAATCAATTAATCACTTAGTGCAAACAACAAGTTAAAAATTATTAAGATTTATTTTGTGACCAATATTTATATATATGAGGTTTTATTTTTCGGGCTAATTATGGTCAACTAAATATTAAGATGATATTAAAAATAAAAATTTTAATTATTTTATCTTTTCCACTCGACGTTTCGTTGACGGTATTTCAACTTCTTCTGGAGTGTGAACTTTATTGATTTCTAATGAAATTCTAATACAAAATAACAACATAACCACAATTAGCCCGAAAAATAAAATCTCATAAATTATTTGTTGAATTTATTGAATAGCAATTTGGAGATCTATAATTTAAGAAATATAGTAATAATACTACACAATTGTGGTTGCCAATATGATTACTATTTGGCAATTGAAATTGACAGTCCTCAGCTGTCAGTTGCAATATTTTGGCAACTGGTAATGCAAGTAAATTTCGGTTGCCATCCTTAATGGGCCCACTAGTATTAAAATAATTATATTGTTATATTAATTATTATTACTAGCAGATTCCAGCGCTCGAAATCGATTCAAATAATAAACATTTGGTAAAAACTATTTTTTACAAGTTCCAAGAACTGTTAGGGAACAAATTAATAGCTCTCCAATGGATTCTTAGATACCACAGCGGGCCTTTTCATTTCCGCTCCACAATAATTGAAAATATTTTGCTGATAATATCCAACCTCACTCAAAATAAGATAATTTAATATAATTTCTCATGATAATTTATCTCCAAAAATTTAAAAAAAATTTTTTTTTTTTTTTTTATTATTTCAAGCTCGAGGTCTGTATTTTAATATATAAAATTATATTTATATATTTTATTTTCGATATTTCGCCAACCTCCGGTTGGCATCTTCAGGAAATCTTTAATTATAAGATATAAACACAAATAGTAAACATTAACAAAAACTGTAATTAATAAACATTAACTTTACACACAATTCATAACAAAAATGAACTTACAAAAAGCGAGTGACAATAGTCAAAATACCAATGCGTATGGAGGAATTAACATTTTATATTGCACTAAATAATCTTATTTTATTTTACTAATTATATGCCTATAACTATGAGCACAGTTTTCTGTGTCTGTTTTGTAATTTATTCTCCTTTGTTTTGGTACGTTAGTAATGTGTAACATTTCTAATGTAAAGCGTCTCTTGTAGTTGTTCTCAGTTTGTAAAATTTTAACTTTCTCAAAGTTTGGTTTGTAGTGTTTTTCCGCACAGTGGGCCGCAAGTACCGTTTTTTGGGTTAAATTATTTTTAAGATCTGATTTATGTCCTGCTATTCTAGTTTTTAGCTTGTTTTTGGTTGTACCAACATATACCTGATCGCATTTATTGTTATCGTCCCCTTCACATTCTATTCTATAAATTAGATTGGATTTGTCTAATTTGTTGACTTTGCTCTTCGTGTTGGAGAAAAGTTGTCGAAGTGTGTTGCCAGCTTTAGGTGCTATTTTATATCTTTCTTTGTTGTATATTTCAGATTTTACTATTCTTTCAGATATTTTTGGCACGTATGTTAAAGATTTGTATGTTTTTGTGGTTTCTTCTCTTACATTGTTCATCTTGTAATTCGTGTTATTATTTATAAGTTTCGTAATAATGTTATCCGGGAATGAGTTCTCCTTTAAAATGTCTCTTATCTTCTTTTTGTTGTCCGTATGAAACTGCTTGTCACTAATCGTTAGCACTCTTCGTATAAAATTATTTGCAGTATTTATGATAATATTTTTGGGTTGGCAAGAGTAATAATTTATAATTCTCCCCGATGACGTATGTTTTTGGTACCAATCTATTTTTATTTTGTTTCCTCTCCTTATAACCAATGTGTCCAAATAAGGCAATCTACTGTTTTCTTCTTCTTCAATGGTAAATTTAATTTTATGGTGAAAGCCGTTTAGTTGTTTTAGAATATGATCAATTTCATTTGTTTTTATTACGCAAAACAAGTCGTCAACGTATTTGGTAAAAAGTCTAGGCTTCTTGTCTAGTTTTTCCATTGTTTTGCGTAACAACCCCTCCATCACTATATCGGCTACTATAGGCAAAGCTGATGACTCCATGGGTAGCCCACTACTTTGAGTGTAGATTTCATCGTTATATGTGAAATAACGGTTGTCTTTTATACAAAATTGTAATATTTTTGTAAATAATACTTTCGGCATTGTCGTATACTTCTCAATTTTACTCCACTTGTCCTTGATAACGTCTATCGCATAATCTACTGGTATGCTTGGGAATAATGAAACTACATCAAAGGAAACTAATTTCTCGCCATTATAAATTATAGTGTTGTTTATTTTATTTTTGAATTCAACCGCATCCTTCACATTAAATTCTGAATCTACTGTAAGGTGTTTTAAAATGTTCGTCAGAAATTTACATTTGATGGTGAATTTATTGATGAACATATTGGCCTTAATGGAAGATTGTCTTTATGGATTTTAGGTAGTCCATAAACTCTTGGCGCTAATGCCGCGTATTTTTACATTTATCGCTTTTCTATAGTAGATATTATAATACATTTATGTAGATCTTCTACTAGTTCATTGTTCTTCTTTTGTAATGCTGATGTGGGATCCTTGTTTAATCTCATATATGTCATCATATCACTCAAAATTTCTTGCATCCTGTTCTCATAGTCCTTTTTCTCCATGGCCACTGTAACATTTCCCTTCTGCGTTTAAAATTAAAATATTTTTATTTCTCTTTAAAAATTTTTTGGTTTGTTCCACTGTACTAAGCACAAAAATTTTTGTTGAATGTAAGGAGGAAATATCACCTAAGTTGCTATGTATCTTTAATAACATCATAAACACAACTGTCTATCCGTCTACGTCGAAAATTTCAAAAATCGTGCCGATACCGTATGCTAACAGCGAGGATAATTATAGGCCTATTGCGTTACTGCCCATAATAGAAAAATTTTTTTAAAAACTTATCAATCAGCAACTGTTATTATATATGGCAGAAAATAATCTTCTTTACGATTATCAATATGGATTTAGAAAAGTGCTGTCGCGAATGTTATTAATTACATATGTAACGGATTAGATCAAGGTTTTAAAGGTGTGACGGGCATATTTTTTGATTTTTCAAAACCATTCGATCTTGTGGATCATGAAATTATGATTCAAAAACTTCGATATTATGGAATAATGCGTAGAGAGTTAAGTCTTTTTAAAAGTTATCTGCATAATAGAAGGCAGTTTGTCGCAGTGAATAATTTCAAAGTTCCCTTGGTATCGTTGAATATGGCATGCCGCCGGGTAGTGTATTGGGCCCCCTGTTGTTCACAATTGATCTTAATGACATCGTGAATCTTGGGCTGTATGGAAAACTATTTATGTACGCAGATAATATATCACTATTTTATATATGGAGAGAGATGCTGCTCTGATTTTTGAATATTCAAGACTGAACAAATTGGTGATAAATGAGAAAAAAAACAAAATTGGTGCGGGTTAAACCACGTTTCAATAATGATGCTGCAAGATTTTGTATTTATGTGGAAGATCAAGAAATATTTGAAACTCAGTCAATAGAGTATTTGGGAGTGTATCTACAACGTAATCTGGCATGGACTCTGCATATCCAGAATTTAAAATTAAAAATATCATCAGTGATTGGATTGCTATATAAATTTAAGCACAAGTTTAATGAAAGAACTAAGTTGATGGTTTATCAAGCATTAATACAAAGCCACCTTAATTACTTGGTGTTAATATATGGAAGCAAAAACAATACCGATCTACAATCTCTGCAGAGAACACAGAACAGAGCATTAAGAATTATATACAATTTACCTTCACATTACTTAACACTGTCATTATATAAGGATGTATCTACGAATATTTTGCCTATAAATGGTTTATACAAAATGCAGTTATTAGTCTTTGATTTTAAGTCATTGCAAAATATGGGTCACAATACGATACAGTGTTCGATAAATCAAACTAGATTTAGCACGCGAAGCAGGTCGAATTTGGGAACAGTTAGATGTAGATTAGAAACCACGAAGCTGAAATTTGAATACGTAGGAAGTCGTGAATTTAATACCTTGCCACAATATATAAAAGATATTCAGGAATTTCAGTTTTTAAAGCAAATTTTAAGAATTATCTCTACGAAACTTAGAAATGCTTTTAAGGTAAATAAGTAGAACTGAATTGATCTTATTTATATATTTTATATTTATTAATTGATTTATAACATGAACTAAAATAATGCCAACTCGCCTCAATAATGCCTTAAGACGCTAAGGCAATTTATAACGTTATTTGAAATAAAGTAAATAAATAATAAAAATTATTTTAAAAAAAAAAATCGGGATGAAACGTTAAAACAAAATATTGGTCACAAGAAATCGCCTAACCTATTAATATTATAGATATTAATTGTATTATATTATTATTATATTAATTATATTAACAATAATAATTTTAAGAATAACACAATAAATAATTATATTGAAATTGTATTAACATAATAAGCATTAATATAATAATAAGCCTTAGCTACAATTTTGCTGAAGCATGGACTAAGAAGTTGGCAATGGTTCATAAGTTATAGCTGAACAAAAAAGTCAAATATATCAAAATAAGAACAATATATAAAAGGTCATAAAAGTTGCACTATATTATTACATAGTAAACGTAGCATATAGCATATGATAAAAATTCAGACCGTAGCATACTTTTCTGCAAGCTTTAGGGGAGCTGAATTTCAATCTGAACTCAGATGAGAGTATTCATCAGCTCATTGCAAATTTTGTTCACAAAAATTTTTTTAACGTAATATGTCAAAATATTTTCAACTATACTGCATCGTGTATACATGTCTATCAACAAAACTTATTTAGTCATCCGAAACTACTACGGTTTCCACTTTTTGGATCTTTTCAAATATCCCATGAGTTCTTAGACTAATCGTGCATTAAAGTTTGTTATTTTGAATTTTAAGATTATTTGTACAAACAGACCAGATAAGTTTGCTGAAAACGAATCTGTTATAAGAATTGCAACAGCACTTCAACCTAAAAAAAATTAAAAAATAAATATGGATAAAAATATGTTTAATGCATTTTAAGATTTGGCGCAATCTGAAATCGTATGCAAAGCCTCAAAAAAGATTTTTTAAATATACCTATATACATATTTCGATTTCAAGGTCTAGAGGTTTTGTTTTTCAATGGACGTTTTGGCAAAGAAAATGGTTTGAAAGATAAGAGTACTAATTTCAAATGCAAAAGTCCTAAGTATAGAAAAAAAATTTTTTTTTTTTGAATTTTACGATTAAGATTTTGCGAAAAATAAAACGTTATTCAGAAATTCTTAGTTCTATGAGGATTTAGCGAATCAAGACATATTTACATTATTAATAATAAAAAATTATATTTTTTATACCCTATACCACTATGTGGTTTGGGTATAATGACTTTGTGCTGCTGTTTGTAATAACCAAAAATATTTGACCTAGACCCATCTTTAATTATACCGATCGAATCAGAATCACTTTCTGAGTTGATTTAACAATGTCCGTCCGTCCGTCCGTCCGTCCGTCCGTCCGTCCGTCCGTCCGTCCGTCTGTGTGTCCATGTAAACCTTGTAATCAAACTGCAGGTCGCAAATATGAATATATTTTGATGAAATTTGGTATATAAGCTTTTATCAGCCATGGGATGAACGCTATTGAAATTGGTGAGAATCGGTCCATGTTCAGACCTAGCCCCCATACAAATTACCCCTATGAAATCGACATAAATTGTCATAAGATCCAAATTGTCATATAGATCTTACTCAAATTGGGTTTATATGCGTTCATTACATCCATTAGTGAGTAGTCCAAAAATGATCCCTTTGGCCCCATATAGAGCTGCTTCCCGATTTTCACTTAAATCTATTAAAAACAAAAATATTGCACTGATTCTTCTCAAATTTTGTTTGTATATATTTTTGCAAAATACAAGAGACTTTACCAAACATGATCAGGATCGGTCCATTTTTGGACCTAGTCCCCATATAGATATAGCATCCGATATGAACTTTTTCATATCTGCAGCCAAAAAAATTAATAAAAATCCCACTCAAATTTGGTTTTTGCTTATTTTCTATGTCCAGTTAGTTGGGCCTAAGAGATAGGGTTTCTAAACGCATGGTATAGGGTATCGTATAGTCGGTCTAGACCGACTATAATTTTCTTACTTGTTTTCTAATAAAACACATGTGCCAGAGAAGGCGGAGGTATAAATTAGGTAACCTAGCAAAGTCAATGAAACATTAACATAATTATTTCATTTACAGTATTTTCAAAATATAGACATAAAAATTTGGTAAAGTAAAAGTTATATTCGGGTTTATAAATATATTTTTATACCCTATACCACTATGTGGTTTGGGTATAATGACTTTGTGCTGCTGTTTGTAACAACCAAAAATATTTGACCTAGACCCATCTTTAATTATACCGATCGAATCAGAATCACTTTCTGAGTTGATTTAACAATGTCCGTCCGTCCGTCCGTCCGTCCGTCCGTCCGTCCGTCCGTCCGTCCGTCTGTGTGTCCATGTAAAGCTTGTAATCAAACTGCAGGTCGCAAATATGAATATATATTGATGAAATTTGGTATATAAGCTTTTATCGGCCATGGGATGAACGCTATTGAAATTGGTGAGAATCGGTCCATGTTCAGACCTAGCCCCCATACAAATTACCCATATGAAATCGACATAAATTGCCATAAGATCCAAATTGTCATATAGATTATACTCAAATTGGGTTTGTATGCGTTCATTACATCCACTAATGAGTAGTCCAAAAATGATCCCTTTGACCCCATATAGAGCTGCTTCCCGATCTTCACTTAAATCTATTAAAAAACAAAAATATTGAACTGATTCTTCTCAAATTTTGTTTGTACATATTTTTGCAAAATACAAGAGACTTTACCAAACATGATCAGGATCGGTCCATTTTTGGACCTAGTCCCTTTATAGATATAGCATCCGATATGAATTTTTTCATATCTGCAGCCAAAAAAATTAATAAAAATCCCACTCAAATTTGGTTTTTGCTTATTTTCAATGTCCAGTTAGTTGGGCCTAAGAGATAGGGTTTCTAAACGCATGGTATAGGGTATCGTATAGTCGGTCTAGACCGACTATAATTTTCTTACTTGTTTTTATTTATGATACATAAAAAATATAATAATTCACATAAATAAATAAATGAATAAATGCTGGTCATAAATATTTTACAGTCTCTGTCAAATTTCGTTTATATATATTTCTGCTGTTAATGTTTCTTTTGGCGCCCTTTGATCCATGGGAATTTGATGAACATACTTATATAATTAATTTATTTTCTTTATCTATCAGTGCTATCATCCATCATGGTTTTCTATCTGTGCTCATAGTATAGGGTAGAAAACAGTAGGCTTAGACTTGGATTTAAAATTGTATTTTATTTTACTTTTTTGGTTAAATAACTTATATAGAACTTTTACCTTGAATTCAAAATAATTTTGTACTTTTATTTGTAAACCACGAAGTGGGTTACCTCACAATCTGTAAATTAGTAATTTTGTTATGCATTAAATGAGCAGATATCCAAAGAAATTTATTATTGCTTAATTTCTTATATAATGCTCATTAAACCCAACCGTTGAGAAGAAAATTGGGCATTGGCCAAAAAAAAAAAATAGTAATAAATATTTCAATAATAAAATCATAAACAGACGGCAAAGAATTTGAAAACATTATATTCTGAATAATTATTCATTTTGGAGTAATTATGTAAGCTTATCCTACAAAATCACACCTGCAAGACTCCTGTTGAAGGGAAGTTTAAGACAACTTGATTTACATTTTTTTACGTGGGTTGTCTTGTATGCTTTGCCACAAATAAATTAAATTAAATTCTTTTATTAAACACATTATAAGGTTTTGCTTGCATATGCATCAATTTTGAAAGCACTTTTTATACCCTACACCACTATGTGATTTGGGTATAATGACTTTGTGCTGCTGTTTGTAACAACCAAAAATATTTGACCTACACCCATTTTAATTATACCGATCGAATCAGAATCACTATCTGATTCGATTTAACAATATCCGTCTGCGTGTCCATGTAAAGCTTGTAATCAAACTGCAGGTCGAAAATATGAATATGTTTTGATGAAATTTGGTATTTAATCTTTTATCGGCCATGGGATGAATGCTATTGAAATTAGTGAGATTCGTCCATGTTCAGACCAAGCCCCCATACAAATGACCCCTATGAAATCAACATATATTGCCATAAGATGCAAATTATCATACAAATCTTAGTCAAATGATCCCTATTGGACAACTCTTAGTCATACGCCCCATATAGAGCTGCTTCCCGATCTTCACTTAAATCTATCAAATAAGAAAATATTGCACTGATTCTTCTCAAACTTTGTTTGTATATATTTTTGCAAAATACAAGAGACTTTACCAAATATGGTCAGGATCGGTCCATTTTTGGGCCTAGTCCCCATATAGATATAACATCCGATATGAACTTTTTCATATCTGCAGCCGAAAAAATTAATAAAAATCCCACTCAAATTTGGTTTATGCTTATTTTCTATATCCAGTTAGTTGGGCCTGAGAGATGGGATCTCTAAACGAATGGTATAGGGTATCGTATAGTCTAGACCGACTATAATTTTCTTACTTGTTTTCACATTCCACTTGAGCTAGCTTTGAAATTTTAATTTTGAATTGTTCACCGCTTCCTGAGGGGTAGGACAATGTAGACCGTGGAATTTGTTTTAGATCTGAGAAAATTAAAGTGTAGCATTTGACAAGGCCCGATCAAGTCGATGCCTTCAGATTACAGAGGATTTTCTTTGCAATTCGTTGATGGAGACAATAACGTGTACGGTTTTACCTTTTGCACCGAAGGCTTGAGGTAAACAAATATTTGACTACCATTGCTAAAGTTGCTACATTCTATGTTTTCCCGAAGAAAGAGTTTACTATGTGCATCATGTGAAAACAAATTTGGTTGGATAAAACTCATCTGGAAAAGCCTCTTGCAATTAATACTCGTATAAATAGCACTCGACTTACAAATGAGAATATAGACCATTGATATGGCCACATCGCAAAACTTAAAAGACAACCCTTGTATAACTGTGTATAAACATTCATTGCTAACAGAATAAAAAAAAGAACACAACTATTACCTTTTATATGGTTGTGCAAGAATGTTTATGTGTATGTTTACATCTAAATTATTTCCAACCTATTAACGAAATTGAAGGTTACAGCTATATAGAAAGATTTACAATAAATTTCAGTTTTTTTTATTGTTGGGAGTACACGTTTTTATTTTCTTCATGCCACATTGAGTAGATTTACAAAATTAAACCAAAAATGTATTTCAAATTGATGAAGGTAAACTTTTGTTTGATATAAATTATTAAAATAAAATACGTCGACCTTAATAACGATTAAAATTTAAACTTATTGAAATAAACCCAAACTAGAGGGTTGATGTTTTGTAATAAAACAAAAAAGAAAGACACAAACAACAAATGAGACCCTTTCCAAAAGTCTTCATAAACTTTTATAGACCACTAAAGAAACTAAAGTAATAGTCAGGATTTATTTAATTGTTAAATTTACTTTGATAACAACCACTTTTAAGGTAATTAATAATAAAGCATTGAACTGTAACCATATACAAATTTACAGCTTCCGGTCAATTACAAATCACCACATTCAAAGGAGTGTATATGTGTTTGTATTAAATTGTATTAAATTAACCCAGTGCATAATTAATGGAAAACAAATAATGTTTTACGTGTTTATGACTATCAAAAGATAAAGTTTCCATTTTACTTTAAAGAAAATAGAACATCTTAAAAACATTAATCAACCAACGAGTTTCGGTTTACAACTCATTGATTTTAGGGACAAAGAAAATAATCTTAATCTTAATATGGTTAGTTATAACCCTCAACCTTATGTGGTCGGAATAAAATGGGCTTGTGCTGCTGTTTGTAATTGAACAAAAAATTTTTTTTTCTAGATTCAATTTAGCGAATCAGTATCACTATCTGAATCCATCTAGCAATGTCATGTAAAGCGTGTTTGGGAAAAGTGGGTTCTCTCAATTATAAGACAACCGCTCTTAAATATTATGAACATCGTTTCATCTCCAGACATAGTCCCAATACAAATGTATCCTATGAAATCGGTTAAAATTTACTTGAGATCCAAATTATCATATATATCATGGTTAATATATCATGACTCCAAAGGAGTGGAATGAATATAATAGTCCTCATATGAAGCAGCCTCTGGATGTATATTTATACAAAAAAAATTTTTATACGTTTTTGGAATAAATAAGTGGCCTCATTATAGGTGGCACGTATCAGACCACTGTTTGACATATTCCCTATATAAGTTTTAAATTTAATATGTACTTCAAAATATTTGAAGTTAAAATATATTACATTCTGACTTCAATTCGTTATAGGTTTGTTTTTTATATCCATTTATTCCCTCAGTACTGTTGGACTTAAGACTCTTTTCCAAATTTCGTATAATAAGAAAGTTTAATCCTATATTTGTTGCCAGAAGTTGTGATACAATCCAAAGGAAGCTAGGCAAAACTGCTAGAATTTAAACTAAAATATTTAAAGAAAACTATTCAAAATATTAAAAACTATTTCGGAATAAGTATTTTGAGGGATGGTTTTTGTGAAACAATGAATCAGGTCGAATGACGGAAATTAAGTTTTGACAAATGGAAGGTAAGCCCCAATCGATCAATAGATATTATTCCAAAATACTTTAAAATGGCTAGAGGTATTATTGATTATGTTCTGCAACACTGTTTTGAAACCTCGGATGCAAGGAATACAACAAAAAATTTACAGCGAAATGATTATTTAGAGAAGAAAACTGTTCAATATTTTACCAAAACAGGGGTATTTCTACAATTTTTGTTGCCACAAAAAAAAAAAAAAAAAATTAAGCAAATATCTGAATGCTTCTGGGATGCCATGAAAGGAGTGTTTAAAAAATTCGAAAAATATGTGGCAAAATTCTTCAAAAAAGAAAACAAAATTCACAAAAAACTGTAAAATTTTTTTTTTTTTTAAATTTAGGAAAAGAAAATTGCTGTGTTGGTATGGATGACAAAACTTATGGCAAAGTAGAAAATGCCCCAACAAACAGAATAAACTCCCCATACAAAAGTCCCTAAAAATTTTTGGGCCATTTTCCGTTTCTTTAATTTTAGTAAATTGTAGTAGAAATCCATAAATATTACTACAAATAAATTTTCGATTTGGTTTTGCTCTTTACATCTGCCTAACACACCGTTCTACACACTTGAAGTAGACCTACATATATATTCGGCATCTACATTGAAAAATAAAATACCTGTGTCTCCCAGTTTTTGTAGATCGTATTTTCGCAAAAAATGTGAATAACCGAATAATTTAAACGGGGTAATTAAAGAAATACCATACAAAAATACAAAATATTTTTTTTTTTGAAATTATAACAGTAATATAAACTACTAGATGTAACCCGGTGTGCTTCGCTACACCCTCCCCCTCCCCCTCCCCTTCTGAATCGTTATGAAAGGGCTCACGCAAAGTCCCAAGGCTCTGACTAATAGAGTAATTCAGATGTATCAAATTTAATATTAAGTTTGTGTGGGGATACCACGCGCATTTGTCTAATCCCGCCCATTTTTTTGTCTGACTACTCACGTTAATAATAGATGACCTGTGACAAATTTGCAAAGCTTTCTCTATCATAGTACTTAATATATATGATATTAAAAATTTACTTTGTATGGGAGGTGCCACGACCACTAAAAATATTTAAAAAAAAATCAAAGCCTGCAGCACTCCCATATCAGCAGTAAGACTATGTGAAAATTTCAGGAAGATCAGATTACCTCCTGCAAACAAACAAACAAAAATTACCTCTTTATTATGTTAGTATGGAATATTAGTATAGATATTTTTCTTTCAATGCTTGCTGATGCTGATATACAATGTTTTTTTTTCATTCGGTACAACAATTATCAGATTTTTCGGCGTTCCTACCTTGGAGCAAGGTACATGTAGCTGCCCATGAGAAGAAGATGGATTATCCATATTAGATCTGGCAACACTTAACTATTGGCCTTGAACTTAGAATATCATTTGGCAATTTTTCTTTTTAGCGATTTTCGATTTTGTCCATTTTTGAATTTGAAGATTTTTGTTTTTTGGGCGACTTTTATTTTTGGCGGTATATTTATTTTCCACGACAAAACACATTGATAACTAATGAACTTGTCAAAAGACTGTCGCTTTCGTAGTGCTTCATATTTTTTACATAGGAAGTGCCACGCCCACTAATCCCATCCCGCCCAAATTTTATTGGACTACTCACATTAATATTTGATGGACTCGCAAATTGTCGAGTCTTTCCCTTTTATAGTACACCAGTTATATGATATAAGATATCTACTTTGCATGGGCGGTGCTACGGCCACTGCTCCGATCACGCCCATTTTTTTGTTCGACGAATCACACAAAGAACCTATGGGCTCACCCAAAGCCACAAAGCTCTCTCTTTTACAGTACTCCAGAAATATGATATTTAATTTTTACATTGCATGGGGAGTGCCACGCCCATTGGTGTGAACCCGCCAGTTTTTTGTTCGACTACTCATACTATGATCTGATAGGCTCGTGCAAAGTGTCAAAGCTTCATTTTTTATCACACCAGTTATATGATATCATATATTTACTTTTTGTGGGTGGTGCCACGCCCACTGCTCGGATCACGCCCATTTTCTGTCTAACTAATCAAATAAATAACTTATGGGCTCACACAAAGTGCCAAGACTCTCTCTATTGCAGTACTCCAGATATATGGCATTTTATATTTACTTTGTATGGCAGGTGCCACGCATATTGGTCCGATACTGCCCATTTTGCATCTGACTACTGACATTAATAATAGGTGACATCAGAAAAATTTGAAAAGCTCTATCTCTCACAGCACTCGATATACACAATATTGAACTATTACTTGTATGGGAGGCACCACACCCACTTATCCGATCGCGCCCATTTCCGGCGTAGGTACTAATATTAACAATAGGTGACCTCACACAAATTTACAAAGCTCTCTCAATCATAGTACTCAATATATGTATATGATATTAAAAATTTACTTTATGTAGGAGGTGCCACGCCCACTAAAAATATTAAAAAAATTATAGCCTATAGCACTTCCCATATCCGCAGCAAGACTCTGTGAAAATTTCAAGAAGATCAGATGAGTAGTTACGGAGATTACCTCCTACAAACAAACAAACAAACAAACAAACAAACAAACAAACAAACAAACAAACAAACAAGCACACATTACCTCTTTATAATATTAGTATAGATTTATTAGAAAATATTAACACGTGCATCATTGATCAATTAGTATTAAAAATGTCACCAAACAAAGTGACAACTGAAATTGCGCATTGACTTAATATTTCTTAGTCGTTTTTGAAGAAACTTCCACGCACAATGAAATTCCAGTTGAAGTACAATCGACCAGAGAACCGTCTCCACCGGCATTTTTACCTTCAGCTAGTGAGCTTGGGTTTTCAGTCCCTCATTTCGTGACACAAGCTGATTTTAATGATTTGATACGAGACACTGGCAGTTCCCGTTTAAAAGAATGAAATTAAGTATCCGAAGATTTCAAAATTACAGCTCGTCGTAAACGTGGAAAGACGAATCCATTTAATCAATATTTCATTATGCACGATAATTCTGAATTAAAAATTTGCTACTCTCAGAACATTGATGCGTTGTTTACAGAAATTGGACAACCGCATGTTCCGGATGAGTGGAGACTTTTTATTGACTCGTCTACATCGAGTCTAAACCTCGTATTTTTACATATTGGAAACATGTACCCATCCAAACCTTAATCCGGGAGACCTACGAAAACTTGAAAATAATTTTAGATGCCATAAATTACAACCAGAACAAGTGAAAATCTATTGTGATCTCAAAGTTGTTGCGCTATTAACTAAAGTAGCGCAAGGTTATTCACGACATTAATGTTTTTTGTGTGTTTGGGAGGGTAGCAAAAAAGATTTGCACTATGCAGATTTCGAATAGGAGACGCGTTAAAATTTTGTAATAGGTGAATTCAGCATAGACCATATACCGTAGGTTAAACCTGATTGATCCAAAGCTATATACGAACACTAAATAAAGAAATTGTATCATATCAGATGTTGAAACACAAATTTTTCAAAAATTATCCGATACGAAAACTGAAGCAGCTAATCTATTTTAAGAATATTTTTATGACCTGATTTGTAACCATTATATTTTTATAGGTGTGTTCAATGGTCCACAAACAAAAACACTTTTAAATATTACAGATTTTAAAAATGCACTAAGCCCTGTCGAAAATAGGGTTTAGATAGCTTTTGAAAATGTTACATAGAAATGTCTTGCCAATAAAAGAGCTAACAATTACAAGGACATTGTTAAGGAAATGATTGATGGCTACCGAGAGATGGGAGTCAACATGTGACTTAATATACACTTCCTCTACAACCATTTCGATTTCTTTCCATCGAACTCAGGAAGCTTTAGTGACGAACATGGAGCACTGGAGAACTTTGACCAAGAAATAGCAGATATGGAATTTAGCTACAAAGCAAAACAAATGAGACACATGTTGTCAGAGTACTGTTGGTTGCTTTATCGCAAAGTAAATACGGACTCATATAAACGACAAAAGAAGCATCTAAACTTTTCTAATAATTAATTTTATCTTAATAATTTAATGAATTGATTAAATATTTTTAAAACGACAATTTCTTTTATGATTACCTAATGTACATAATTTAATGTTAGAAGATTTGTAAACACAACTGTTAATACTTAAAAGAAAAGTTTTTAATTATGTATTCATCTCTGTATCAACATGCAAGTTCATATCCGTAAATCCTTTCATGTAAGGGATTTTGATAAAGGAGATAACAAAATTTATTATGTGGAATACGGGTGGTATGATCATTTTTTACCCCATACCACTATGTGGTTTGGGTATAATGACATTATGCTGCTGTTTGTAACTACCAAAAATATTTGACCTAGACCCATCCTTTATTATACCGATCGAATCAGAATCACTACCTGAATCGATTTAATGATGTCCGTCCGTCCGTCCGTCCGTCCGTCTGTGTGTCCATGTAAACATTTTAATCAAACTAAATTTGGTATATTAGATTTTATCGGCCACAGAATGATGGCTATTGAAACTGCTGAAATTCGGTCCATATTAAGACCTAGTCCCCATACAAATGACCTCTATGAAATCGACACAAATTGCCATAAGATCCAAATTATCATATAGATCTCAGTCAAATTGTGTTTGTATGTGTTTATTATATACACTAATCAGTTGTCCAAAAATAATCCCTCTATGACAATTCTTAGTCATAGGCCCCATATAGAGATGCTTCCCGATCTTCACTTAAATCTATTAAAAAACAAAAATATTGCACAGATTTTTATACGAATTGATCTAGAAAAAACGGGATACTCGAGTATTTCTTGCTCCTCATTCAGAATATACTAATTTTTTTCATGTGTCAAACCAAAAGTTCAATTTTGTAGAACAGTGATATAAGTTAAATATTGATTACAAATATATTTTTTTAATGTATTCATATAAACACTTATTACCAGCTTGGCGAAAGGATGGAGTTCTTTTTACTGCCCACAATGTCATGCAGTTGTAAAAGGCAGTCTTCAATTATTTTTTTTTTATCTGTGTATTAAGTATTTATGTGAATATGTTACATAAGCAAAACCAATTATTTTTATAACTTTATGGGCTATTTTTCCACAATGAAAAATAAACTTCTATAGAAATAAATATTAAATTTATGCATATTTTTAATTGACTTTTAAGTGAATCTTCATATGGAAATTATTGATTAATTTTTGGGATTTTTTTTTTAATATTTTCATATTTTTGGGCAATATTTAAAATTTTTTATTTATTATTATTTGTTTTTTTTTTTGAAATATTTCATATATTATGTTGAGCGATTTTTAATTTTTTCGGGCCTTTTTTCATTGCGCCTAGAGCCAAATTTTGGTCTCCAATATTACAATCGTTTGGAAGGAGAGATATTGAAATTTTTTTTTTGTTTTGTACATGCGAATAACCAAGAATGTTATACTCTTACTTTCTTTAAACACACAAAATATTAATTTTACTTATTTACATTTAGGACCAATGCATCTAATAACACTATGGGACAATTTCAAGGTGAAAGTACTTGGCCAGCAGCAAAACTCCAAAGGGTTTAATTATCAAAGAAAAATTTTTATATTCATCATAAGCTTCTTAGTTGTTGTTCTTTTAATTTTTTTTTATTCCTAAGCAAACGAAGCAAACAAACATTAAAATAAGGATAAATATAAAAGTTTTATGACCTTTTGTAGTTTTGTATTGTATATAAAATTTATTTTCACACTGACTTAAAATTTCTCACCTCTCTGGAATGGCTGTTACACAGTGTGACTGCTTTCAATTTAAAAGTCACGAAAATACCTAACATTATTGTTAATTACCTTATTTATTTTAAACATCATTTTAAAAATCTAATTGATAACTTGGTTACAATATTGCATTTGGAACACGGTTGGAGAGTATCAAATATTCGGCATAACCGAGTTAAGAACATGGACATGTTTTAAACATATATATGGGGGATTTCATGTCAAGTGCACCAACTTTTGAAACCTATGTCTTCCGATCGGGATGAAATTTGCGCCAAGGTTAGTCCTATTGGATAGTAGTTTAGACACAATTTTTCAACACGATCGGTCTAGATCTCTCTGAGTTAGAGGGGATCAAAATTTGACATTTTGGCCAAACAGGTATTTTTTCTCATCCATGTAACTTATTACCTATTGTTCTAAGAAAATTTTCTCCCAAATAGTTTAAATAGCTATTTCTTCAATATTTCGGAAAAAAATACTTAAAAAAAAAAAAAAAAATTGTAGACTTTTTTTTTTTGCTAAATTAAAGCATTTTTTTCCTTTTTTTTTCAAAAAGGGCATTTTTTTTCATAAGAAAGCTTAGGATTTTTCCTTTATGTGGTTTGGGTATAATGACTTTGTGCTGCTGTTTGTAACAACCAAAAATATTTGACCCAGACCCATCTTTAATTATAGCGATCGAATCAGAACCACTTTTTGAGTTGATTTAACAATGTCCGTCCGTCCGTCCGTCTGTGTGTCCATGTAAAACTTGTAATCAAACTGCAGGTCGCAAATATGAATGTATTTTGATTAAATTTGGTATGTAAGCTTCTATCGGCCATGGGATAAACGCTATTGAAATTGGTGAAATTCGGTCCATGTTCAGACCTAGCCCCCATACAAATAACCCCTATGAAATTTACATAAATTGCCATAAGATCCAAATTGTCATATGGATCTTACTCAAATTGGGTTTGTATGCATTCATTACATCCATTAATGAGTAGTCCAAAAATGATCCCTTTCGTCTCATATAGAGCTGCTTCCCGATATTAACTAAAATCTATTAAAAACAAAAATATTGCACTGATTCTTCTCAAATTTTGTTTGTATATGTTTTGCAAAATACAAGAGACGTTACCAACCATGGTCAGGATTGGTCCATTTTTGGACCTAGTCCCCATATAGATATAGCATCCGATATGAACTTTTTCATATCTGCAGCCAAAAAAATTGATAAAAATCCCACTCAAATTTGGTTTTTGCTTATTTTCTATGACCAGTTAGTTAGGCCTAAGAGATAGGGTTTCCAAACGCATGGTATAGGGTATCGTATAGTCGGTCTAGACCGACTATAATTTTCTTACTTGTTATACTTCATTTATTGTAGCTGATGAAGTATTTAAGTCTTGTAAATTTTTAAATACCCAGTCTTTCATCCAGCTTTTTTGTCGTCTTTATTTACCATGTTTTTTTGTCAACCCTTTCTTGGAGTTACTAGGTTCTGTTGTTGATTTCGCTGCTGATTTATTTGTTGGCTTTGGAAAGAAATCGCATTGAATAGAGGCAGAAAACTTTTTCAACTTGAGTCTTCCATCGACAAGCGGTATAAAAGCATATTATTGAGCGGAGCCATCGATTGTTACCGCAGCATCGAATCTGCTCTTCAGTGTTTTCAAGGTTTCCTAATGATCCTCTTTGCTACTAAAAACTATTTTAGTTTCTTTACAATAATTCTTTTAAGGTTTGCTGCAATACCATCACATGCTCCTTTGCCATGAGCAGTAGGATGAAAATGCCACTCAGTTGGCATTCCAAAATCTTTTTCATGAGCCATAAGATTTGCGAAGTTACTTTTGTTTTTAAAATGTTGACGAGCTCCGTCCGAAACTTAGTATACCTTCTTTACTGTAAATTTAGATTTTAGATATTTTAGTATTATCTTCTGGTACTCATAAACTGCAACGGTATCATGTTTTAAATCGTCGGATATGATTGCCATACTTTTGTGTTCCAGTTTTTCATCTTTCATGTAGTAAATAACTGCTGTGAATATAGTTGCTTGGTCGTTATTGAAGTGGAATGCTTGTATGGCATCCTGAAGAACATATTTATAGTTTTCTTCGAAATCATATGAAATATCGAATTCACCAGACTTCAAATGTATCTTCAAATCCTTGAAGAATGACCATTGCTCTCTGACTAAAAAGTCATGGGTTCTCAAGTTAAGCAATCCTGTACACATTTCTTCCACAAAATCATTCACATTTAAAATAATTGTTTTCAATGTCCATCTGTCAGTCTGAATCCAAGAATCAAATTTGACCTCCTGTATATATTCCCGATCTAAAGAGTTGATTAAATTTTCTGTGATGAATGTGGTTTTCAGGCAATTGGTACATTCATCTAAGTGGCAAGAAGTTGTTGCATTAGGATACATAGTCAATTTAAAGCAATCGCGGTAATCGTGTAAATCTTCTGCCGAATCATCTGTTAAATACTTTAAGTTGATTTCCTTCAACATCAGTTTAACATTTTCATGGTAAATGCAAACACATACTGTGTGAGTTCCGTTGCTTCCTTCCAAAACGCAATGTTTTGGCCTCATTTGGGTTCATTTCGTGAAGCCAATTTTAACATCCTCGTGTTCAAATTGAAATGTTGCAAATAGCTCTTTCAGGTTACAGAGAACCTTTCTCTTCTGTTATGTTATGAAGGTATGTTACATATCTTCGGAAAGGTTAACTTGTCTAGTTTCTGAGTATAAGTTTTATTTGTAAGGTTTTTCAGAAAAATAGGAAAAAATTCAAAATAGTGCATTTGTGAAAAATTGAAAAACCGTTGTCTTGAGTTACAAAACATTTATTTTGATAGATATCCCACTCCCATCCCACTATGCGACCAAAAAGCTCTTTAAGGAAAAATCCTAAGCTTTCTTATGAAAAAAAAATGCCCTTTTTGAAAAAAAGGCAAAAAATATTTTAATTTAGCAAAAAAAAGTCTAAAATTTTTTTTTTTTTTTTAACCCTAAACCTCCAAAGTGAGCCTGTCAGTCTCAAAACAATTTTTGATAGTGCATAACTTTTTTATGTTTTATCATAGATCTTTTTACTACTCGATATTCCTCAAATAGTTTATAAAGAGTATTTTCAAATACATTAACAGTCTTTAAACTTTTCTTGGGTTTATTAATTGCAATAATCACACAATTATTACGAAACCTCCAAAGTGAGCCTCATAGGCACATAATAGAAAATCAGCCAAAAACAATGTCGTAATGCACGTTACCGTTTTGTTTATTGTACATGTTTATGTTTTCTTCAGTTTTTATTTCTAGAAAATAACTAAAAAAAAACAATGTCACTGTGCACGTTGCCGTTATTCTGACTTTTTTTTGTAATATAATTTGGCGTGTGTATCTGTTTTCTACTTATTTTGCATGCAAGTGCTTCTCTTTCTTCTTTAGTTCATTGTACGGCGATCAGTTTGCCGTTATGTATATGAGACAATTATTGTAGCAATAATTTGCGGCTCAGTAGCAATTGTTCTGGCGCTGAATTCAGTTTCGATTTTTTTAGCAAGTGGTTTTTTGATTTATTATTTATTATGGCAAGAAAAAGATTAACAAATGCTCAGTTGGAGATTGCTTTGAATAATTGGAGTGACGAAGAGAACGATAATGATGAGGGTTCGCTGCCCGATTTATTTTCGGATTCAGAATCAGAATATATTTTATCTGCATCAGAAACTAACGACATTATATCTACATGTACATCTGAAGATGAAGCTCCAGTGCAAGGAGTTGAAAGAAATGGCATATTTTTAGGAAAAGATGGAACTGTGTGGAACAAAACTGCTCCCCCAAGTTCTAGGATACGTGCTTCCAATAAAATCAAAGGAAAAGTTGATCAAGTTATTCTACCCCAAGGTAAAATAAAACAAAACACTCATGTACAGTTGCTCACTTATATGAAGTCAAATTATTCTAGGCAAGGTTTTGAACAGCGTTGATGATTGTTTCAAACTGTATATAACGGATCAAATCGTAAGTGAAATTGTAAAATGCACAAACGTAAAAGCTGTGGCAATGTGTTCATAAAATTCATGGGTGCCAGTAGATAATGAAGAGATTTTTGCGTTTATTGGCCTGCTTATCACAGCAGGTCATATGAAATCAAACAACCAAAATTATAGTTTGTTTTGGGATCGACTTTATGGTTGCAACATATTCAAGGCAACAATGAGTCGACATCGCTTTGAAAATATTTGAAAGTACATGCGATTTGATGATATTTCCACTAGATCGTCCAGACGAGCGAAAGACAAGTTGGCACCTATTAGATTCATCTGGGATAAAGTGAATCATAATCTTGCCAAATATTACATGCCGGGCGAAAATATAGTAGTTGATGAACAACTTAGTCCTTGTAGATGCCGGTGCCCTTTCATACGGTATATGCCATCAAAACCCGACAAATATGGTATAAAAATATGGTGGTTGTGTGATAGCAAAACTGCTTACCCACTTCGCGGTATTCCATACACTGGCAAAGAAAATAACCAAAGAGCAATTGGTCTAGCAAGAACTGTTGTAGAACAGATATGCACTGAATATTATGGGACGAATCGAAATGTTACAATGGATAACTACTTTACAAGCAAGGAATTAACGGAAAGTTTATTGAGTAAAGGTCTTACTGTAGTTGGAACATTGCGCAAAAATAAAACTTGTCTACCAGCAGAGTTTCTGCCGAATAAAAATAGAGTAATTCATTCCACTATATTTGGTTTTCAAAAGCATATCACAATAGCGTCACATGTACCTAAAAATGGTAAATGTGTTATATTTATGTCATCAATGCACCATAGTGGTGATATTTTAGAAGAAAATGATAAACCTATATCGGAAATAAATGCATATTACAATAAAACAAAAGGAGGTGTGGATACCTTTGATCAACTTGTTCATGAGTATATGACAAAACGAAAGTCCAACCGTTGGCCACCTGCATTTTTTATGAATATGGTGGATGCTGTTGGGATTGCTGCATATATAATATGGATAAAAACACATCCATACTATTACGAAAATAAAACCAATAGGCTATACTACTTTCTGAGAGATCTTGGTGAGTCCCTTGTGGAGCCCGTGATATTGCGCAGGAAGGACACAAAATATTTGCGCCGTGAGACAACTGACGCGATATCCAGTGTATTACGCAATCAGAAATCTACTATCATGCAACCCGAAACAACGGGAAGTAAGAGAAAACCGTGTCATATTTGCCCTCCGAAAAAATCAAAAATGCAAAAACAATGCTGCAATATATGCCAAAAAAATGTTTGTAATGAACATTCCACTACAACAAAACTGTGCGAAAATTGCACACAAATATAAGCATAATCTTTATAAATACATTGAATTTTCTTCTTTTTTTCTTATTTACGTTTTTTTCTTTTATTTTCTATAGTTTTGATAAAAATAAATATTAATATAACATAAAAATGTGTGTATTTGCCTTTAAAACAGTATGTGAGCCTGTGGGGCTCATTTTGGAGGTTTTGAGAGTTTTTAAAATTGGAGGTTTAGGGTTAAGTATTTTTTTCCGAAATACTGAAGAAATAGCTATCTAAACTATTTGGGAGAAAATTTTCTAGGAACAATAGGTAATAAGTTGCATAGATGAGAAAAAACACCTGTTTGGCCAAAATGTCAAATTTTGATCCCCTCTAACTCAGAGAGATCTGAACCGATCTTATTGAAAAATTGCGCCTAAACTACTATCCAATAGGACTAACCTTGATGCAAATTTCATCCCGATCGGAAGACATCGGTTTCAAAAGTTGGTGCACTTGACATGAAACCCCCCATATATTTATATATATTTATACCCTATACCACTATGTGGTTTGGGTATAATGACTTTGTGCTGGTGTTTGTAACTACCAAAAATATTCGACCTAGACCCATCTGTTATTATACCGATCGAATCAGAATCACTATCCGATTCGATTTAACAATGTCCGTTTGTGTGTCCATGTAAAGGTTGTAATCAAACTGCAGGTCGCAAATATGAATATATTTTAACGAAATTTGGCATGTAAGCTTTTGTCATTCATAGGATGAACGCTATTGATATTGGTGAGAATTGGTCCATTTTCAGACATAGCACCCCAATACAAATTACCCCTATGAAATCAACATAAATTGCCATAAGATCCAAATTACCATATTAATCTTAGTCAAATTGGGTTTGTATGTGTTTATTAGATCCATTAATCAGCAGTCCAAAAATGATCTCTATGGGACAGCTCTTAGTCATAGGCCCCATATAGAGCTGCTTCCCGAGCTTCACTTAAATCTATCAAAAACAAAAATATTGCTCGATTTCTTTTCAAATTTTGTGTGTATATATTTTTGCAAAATATAAGAGACTTTACCAACCATAGTCAGGATCGGTCCATTTTTGGGCCTAGTCCCCATATAGATATAGCATCCGATGTGAACTTTTTCATATCTGCAGCCAAAAAAATGAATAAAAATCCCACTCATATTTGGTTTATGGATATTTTCTATGTCCAGTTAGTTGGGCCTATGAGATAGGGTCTCTAAACGCATGGTATAGGTTATCATATAGTAGGTCTAGACCGACTATAATTTTCTTACTTGTGTTTTTCTTAATAGATACAAATTATTCCTCTGTGATATAAGCCATGCAGATCAATTTAGTATCGACAATTAAATGGATCGAAAGAGTAACGCACTTTTGTCTTTTGGATATTCAGAAAATTTAAAAAACTTTATAAATTCCGGAAAGGATGAACAAGAAAACCTTGAGTTCTTTTCAGAAATTTTAGTTTAAATAGAAAATATTTGTGTTATTTTTCATACAGCGGCTTTAAGCCGTAATTGGTGCGTAATTAAATAAACTTTTATGTTTACTGGGTAAGCTAAAGTTCACAATATAAATGCTGATATGTACACAATGGTCAACATGATAGGATATGTATAAATACATAAATACTATATTTATAGTTTGAAGCATATTGAACATCATCTCACATATACAACCGGATGCTGTTTGTGTTCATTGTAAAGAAGATCTATTGTAGTACAATGCTTCGATAAGTTTTGTGCTTTATTTCCTTTCACTGTCTTTTCACTAAAAACTTTAATCATTTACTACATATATCTTTAAATTTTTATATCCTGTGTTAAGATTAGAATAATCAAAATATGGTTAGGAGGGAGAAAAAAGTATCTAGAGTAAAATTAGTTAAATATCGGAATATTCGCTTATTCATATACACGTGTCTGTATATTGGGGCGTCTCTCTAAAAATCCTTTTTGATTTTTTCATCTTAAAGCGCCATTTATCTTCCTATGGCTCGAGTGATTTCTGAGAATTTTATCAGATATTTTTAAGGTTGATACGGGGCATTCGATTTTAAGTCCCAGTTCACACAATGGAATTTCTCTTCATGAAAGTCTGAGCTTATAGGTGAGAGCGGAAAGAAGAATGGTATGTGATACATGTACACGTAAATTCTCATGTGTTTCTTACTTCGTAATTCTCAAAGTGAAGTTGTTTTACGTTTTCTTTATCATTCATAATTGTGGCAGCAAAAATTTGTATTAAGAAAAGATAATAAAATAAAATAAATTCATTAGTTTGAATTTAATAAAATTAAAAATAAAAAAAAAAATTTAAAAAGATAAAAAAAAATAAAAGAATAAAAAATTTTTTTTTTTTCTGGAAATGTTATAAAACAAAACCGTATTAAAGCAAACATGAAAAAATTTTAATTTCAGTAGAAAAATTTTAGTCTATGGTCACGGACAAAAGTTTTAAAGAGAATTAAAAACAGTTTCGGAAAGAAAAAATGCATTGTGTGATCCGAACCTATTCAAGAAGTTGGATATGAAATATATAACTTTTTATTAAGTTTTTCGATACTTTCTGTTCACAAATCATATATATCACTTTTAGCCGTACTCCTACCTTGAAAAAAACTTCATAATCCTACCTTTGTTTGATTTTATACTTCTTATATGTGTTTATATGGAAATAGGTTTATTTTGTAAACAAAAATTATTTTGTTTAAAGAAGAATCAGTTTTACGTATGTCTTTACGTATAAAGTGATGAACTAAAGCCGATGGCACAATGAATACGTTGTATCCGATAAGTCGACTTATCAAACGTACTGGCCGTATTGCAAGGCACATAAATTACGTCGTCGCCGTACGGCTAGAAATGAAATCAGCTGTTAATGTTGACATTTTTTATACAAATTAAAATTGAATTTGAAAGTTTGGATTTGTTTTGAAATAAAAATGGAAATAGAAGACACCCTTAAAATAGTGTTAAGCATTATATATTTAAATGAAGCGCGAAAATATCTGGAGATAATGGCGACTGATAATATAACAATTTTTTTATTATTAGTGATTTACTATTATTTGCCTTTTTATGTAGGTCGAAGGTCGTGGCATCGAAAATGCTTTTGGAATTCTAACAGCAAATTGTCAAAGCCACAGTCGTTTTGCATAATTTCATAAAAAGGCATGACAATACATACTGCCCACAAAACTACGTGGACCAATATAATGGAGACAATATGATTCCAGGATTATGGGGCTTAACCATCAGGACATCCAATAATGCACCTGTCCATGCTTTAAGCTCGAGAAATATCTTACTGTTTATATTTGCGAAATCCAGCTATAAATAAAATCTGATAAAAATAAAATGGTTAAAAGGTTTACAGTGCAGCAGTGAAAAAAGCCCATGGACTTGACACTATAGGTTCGATTCTACTATCAAAGTGTAGTAAAACCCTATAATCGGTTTGGCTAATTTGGTGACCAATTTTAACAGGTAATTCCGCAAAGAAACCAATGAATAAACGTTTTAAACATTTAATGCGAAAAGAAGCCGTTTTCGCTGCACTTTTTTGATTATATGCGAAAAAAATAATTTTTTGAAAGAAATATACGAAAAAATTATTTTTTTCCAGTAAAAAGGGATTTTTTCGTATAAAGTGTTAATAAGTATAACAATTAATATATATATAAATTTGTATTATTATTTTTTTAAAAATGTTAAGGCAATTAATTACATTTATTCAACGGATTCTTATCTACATTATTGCCAAACATAGTTAAGCTCTATGAGCAAGTATGAATTACCTGTTGTACAAAAACTGAAGTCATCTTTTTTGCATAGTGTATATTATAACTATGTTTATTAAATTATAAGTTTTGTTGAATAGGCACGGATGCTCATGCACCGCACAAATTAAACGTTCTTCCATCTAATATATAAAAAAAATTTCATTACAAAGTTAAACTTTTGATTTTTATCTATATTTTATTACAATATTTATTTACTTATTTATTTATTCTGCCGTTAAGCTACTGCACTTTATAATAACAAATATCAGCTGTCAAACGTACAATGTATACGTCGAAAGTTGAAAACATTTTAACTTCGACGTACGAACGCATTCGACGTATGCGCCGTATTCGCCGTAACGTGTTCATTCTGCCATCAGACATTGCGCATGCATGTAAATAACTTTTCTGTCAGTCGAAAAATTCGACTTATCGGACGCAACGTATTCATTGTGCCATCGGCTTAAGTATAGTTGTACATATTTTCTATACAGGTAACGCAATCAATTTGGTTTTGGTGAGCCTTCCAAACAGGTTTTTCGCAAGGGCAGCAAGCAAACTCATGGTTATAATTTGCTTTCTAGTTCTTTTCTTGCACATAACATACGAAGCTGCCTCTTTTTTATACCCTATACCACTATGTGGTTTGGGTATAATGACTTTGTGCTGCTGTTTGTAACAACCAAAAATATTTGACCTACACCCATCTTTAATTGTACCGATCGAATCAGAATCACTATCTGATTCGATTTAACGATGTCCGTCCGTCCGTCCGTCCGTCCGTCTGTGTGTCCATGTAAAGCTTGTAATCAAACTGCAGGTCGCAAATATGAATATATTTTGATGAAATTTGGCATTTAATCTTTTGTCGGCCACGGGATGAACGCTATTGAAATTAGTGAGAATCGGTCCATGTTCAGACCTAGCCCCCATACAAATGACCCCTATGA
Organism: Cordilura impudica; assembly: GCA_963682025.1. Classification (NCBI taxonomy): domain Eukaryota; kingdom Metazoa; phylum Arthropoda; class Insecta; order Diptera; family Scathophagidae; genus Cordilura; species Cordilura impudica. Next base: position 59,634,933 of record OY821518.1, on the reverse strand, counting down.
AATCAACATATATTGCCATAAGACCCAAATTATCATACAAATCTTAGTCAAATTGGGTTTGTAGGTAAATATTACATCCATTAATCAGTACTTCAAAAATACTCCCTACAGGAAAATTCTTAATCATAGGCCCCATATAGAGCTGCTTCCCGCTCTTCACTTAAATCTATCAAAAAACAAAAATATTGCACAGATTTTTCTCAAATTTGGTTTGTATATATTTTTTCACAGTATCGGTGACTTTACCAAATATGGTCAGGATCGGTCCATTTTTCGACCTAGTCCCCATTTAATGGGCCTATGAGATAGGGTCTCTAAACGCATGGTATAGGGTATCATATTGTCGGTCTCGACCGACTATAATTTTCTTACTTGTTTAATAATAGAACGCGCGAGGCAGAGTTTAGATCAGGTATATTCTACCACACAGAAGTTACACATATACATGGTTTTCTTTTCGCCATGTATGGTTGGGGAAGAGCTAGTCCCAGATCACAAAAAAACAAACGGTGCTTTGCATGTATTTGTTTTTCTGGCAAATTGGGGTTATAAATTCTAAAAGTATATGAAGGTATTGTATTAAGCTCAATAAATTATTGCACGCAAGGCTGATATATCAATCATGTTACTATATACAACAATTGGCCGGCCGCGTTTTTCGTTTACAGCTATATCCAGAACTCATTTTTTCAACTGTGTGAACTTCACCTTTCGTTCGGTTGTAATACAATATTATTTCTGGTAGCTTTTCTCCAACAGTCCCGACTTCTGCCGTGTTGTGAAGAGTACTCTGCAGCATTGTACATTTAAATTTTTTTCCAAACTAGGAAACAAGTGTAGTATCTTTGGTAAATTCCAATGTACACTGAAAAAGTGGAGCCTTTTTGCATTGTAATCGAGCGCTTGCTCTTGTGCATTGTTCCAACCATGTAATTTTTGACCCAACTCATAAGAGGTAAAGAAATTGTACATTGTAACGTTATGACTTTTTGGCGCTCGACGAGATGCAACAACACTCGCTGGCCTTGATTTTTTCTGGATCAGTTTCAGCAGCTTTCCCAAGGTATAGGTATATTTTCCAGATATAAAAGGTTTTTGCACATGCGAGTATCCAACTTTCAAACCGTATCTGTCTGGTTTGCTTTGTCTTAATCTACAGCCTCCATGGAAACCAGATAGCTGTTCATCTACAGTGACGTGAGGGTTGAAAAGCATTGGTAATAGTTCAGACCACATATCCCACAGATGACGAATTGCAGCAAATTTCTTTTTTGTCGACGACTTGTTGTATCATCGAAGCGAATAAATTTGGTAAAGTACTCAACCTGTTTCTTCGACATAATTTTTCTGAAAATAAGCGGACCGAAAGTGACATCTAACAGCTCATTATTCACATATATTCAATAACATTCAACTAACTTGTGGACGCCAGTCAATATCAAAACAGACAAGCACACATAAAGCATCGCCTTCTTCATGGTTTTCATTCTTCAGCCCACCAAATGCGTTCGTGTTTTCCAAAATGACTTTCTCAATATGCGATGGAAAATTATCAAGAAAGCATCCTTGATACTATCAACGTGCGATGAAGTAGTATTAGTAACACCTGGCCTTAGTCTCAACACATCAGAGGTTCGATTGCGTCCTGCTGTTTGCGGAGCTGTTTTGCTCCAAAGTCTTTTGTCATTTGAGACAATCAAAAGTTCAATCTCAACAATATCAGCACTGGCATCAACTTCAGCATCAAAACTCCATAGCCTACCACCTACAAAATCCGTATTATTGTTTGGGTACTAATTTTCGTTTTACACTTGGCGCACAAGGTACTATTTTCATACAACTTTCCTAAACCGAGTAGAAAACTACACCAAGCATACCAAATTGAAGTTGTCGAAAAGCAACGATCCATGTATGATTTGAAACTGAAAAGTTATCCATTTCGCTTCATATACATGATAAAGAAAAAGTCAGGGAAAATGGGTAGCCAATCTTTAACAATTTTAGAGATTTTTGAATAAAAGATAGTTTTCTACACCAAGTTAGGACTACAGTTAAGCAATGCCAGTCTACTAAAAATAAGTAGTAAAAATTAGAAGTCTAAAGAGTTCTTTGATGACCTTACATATACACATTTTAACGGCGACTTTGGGACTGTCGGGATCCAGTTTGTTTTCTTTCCATATAAAACTATTAAATGTGTTAAAGTTCGGATAAAGAAAATTCGCGCCAGAAATCGATTGAAAATTTCAAGTGTGTTTATATGGGGAAATCATGGATTTCCTCTGATTTTAATTTCATTCTACTCTTTAGTTTTTTCGACAAGTTGTTGTGTGAATCGATTTCAGTACTAAAATGTCTTTTCAAAAAGCTATCTATCTTCAAAATCGAATAAAACTCGCCAAGGAATAGCAAATGCCCCAAACTACTTTTATGCTAATAAAAGCACTAGGTCATGAAATTTGACGGCACTTTTTTCACCTTTAAGAAATTGACTAAAGCCATAATTTTTTTTTTTTTTTTGTCTATAGACTTATAGGTACTCAGATATGAAGTATTGTTTTATTACCACTTTGTGAACCTACTGCGCAATGAGACCGAAAACGGGAAATTTTTTGATAAAAGAAAACTCCTTCTTCAAGTTTTAAAAAATGTGTTCTTTAACAAAATTTTAAAAAATGGATCTGGTTCTTTAAGGTTTTGTTAAATATACGTTAGAGATTACTTGTGTAAATTTTTAGGAAAGTACTTCGTTGAAATTTTTTTTACATAGTTTATATTTGGACTGGCAAGAGACTAGCGGCTCTGTTTCTGTGGAGTAAACTTACAAAACTCGGACAGGGATGTAAAAAACAGGAGTATTGAGTTATAATATTGCTTTATTCAACGAATGTAGACTAGAAAACACTATACAAACATTTTGCAAATGGAGAGTGTTATATTCGCATACAGCGCGCAATAACTTGACCGGGTAATCTGGATGACTCTTGAGGCCTTTGTATCGGGTCCAAGTTTTTGTGAAATCTGAATGAACTGATTCTACAGATTGTTCGCTGTAGAAACCTAAACCTCTCTTATTTTTCGAACAGAATTCTTCTACTCACTAGAGTGCATATATGACACTGACAATATGGTGTTTTTGTGAATCCTCTCGTACTGAATTTAATAAACACAAATTTTTCCATTCCTGGTATCATGCACATCTGTCCTTCTTTCAACGACCTTCTCAACCGTGTATCACAAGCTGGACATAATACGGCAGGCACATTCAAATCACTTGCATCGAAGCCCGGGAATAATCTCTTCCATCTTAATTGAACTTTTTCTTGAATGACGATCACTTTTTTCGACTTCTTGCAACAATATAAGCAAATCTTTTATCGGTTCTCTTCGTGATTTCCGCGTTTCCTATACTTCGGATAGAACATTTCGATTTTAGATGGATTTTGATGGTTACTCAAGTAAACCCACTTTAACACTAACATCTTACAAGGAAAATTCAAATTTTTGAGAGTGACAAATAAATAAGCTCTATCTTTGTTGTTTTGTTGAAAGGGCAAACAAAATAAAATTGAAACGGGTCCTACCATTTGTTTGGAAAAATAAAAAGAATATTCTGGCGGTCTCTCTCGCTCTCTCTCACCTAAAAATCAGTATTTCGTGATTTAAAAAAAAAGCGCCGAGTCGATTTTTTTGAAAATTGCTTTGCAATGTTCTTTGAGGGTCCCCCTAACGATTCCAAAAGAAATTTTAGGTAACATGAACTTTTTATTTAGGTAGGTGTGAACTTGACCAATATTCACCAATTTCACTAGCAATCGTTCTATACCCGACAAAGCTTATATACTAACTTTCATCAAAATACAATTGTATAGCGACCTGTAGTTCGACTATAAGTTTCCCAAGGACATACAGAGGGACAGACAGAAAGACGGACTGACCTATAGACATGGCTAAGTTAATCCAATCATTGATTTTGAAAGTAATACTGAATTGATCGCTATAATAGCAGGTGGGGTTAGGACAAATATTTTTGGTAGTAACAAACATCAGTACAAACTCGTTATATCCTTGCCACATAACATTTTATTTCAAAATGTGGCTGACAGTCTTAAAGCATGTTAAAGGTTAAACAAAATGTTGTGTTCAAAACACCTTTTTCATAACAAATTATAACTATATGATACAGAATTCATGGGAAGTAATGTTTAGCATTAATTTTTAATTTCTAACTAACAAGTGCTAAGCATCTTCGAATACTTTAATTAGGCTTTCATGTGAGTCGTGAAATTCATTTAAAATTCTTGCGTGAAATTCTTTTGTAATTTAATTATCACATCAAATCAAGAATGGTTAAATATCTTGTAACAGAATTATTGAAACATTTATGTGTATTTTATGGTGCTGATTCTTGAGTATACTAAAGACTTTTTATACTTTTTATAGAATTGTTTGCAGAGAAAAATTTATTTCAATAATAATTAAAATTGAAATGAAAGGGCAACAGGAGTAAGAGTTTTGTATCGTTCTGACTATTAAAAGTTTTTTTTCAACTATTTATTTATTTTCTTATATTTTCAAACAAAAACATTTTTAAAGTGCTTAGACATTTTTTAACTGCATTTTTCATCCAAGATCGCGTTAAAAGTGGCTGAAATGAAATGTAGACATATTCTATGATGGTTTGTGAGCTACAACCGCCCGTCAGTTAAACCGTTTTGAAAACCTTAGAAAAAGCATTTTTATGAACAAGATAATAGTTGAGCTGAAGCATATTACTTTGATTACACCGTGGGACAATAATTATTGGACTTGCACAATACCATTTACACATTAGAGTAGAAATCGCATTTAGTAAAACCGCGTTCACAGTTTTTCATTTGCTGACCTTTTCTTCTGTTTAAAGGACCTAAAATTTTAAGGATATAAAAACTTCTAAAAATGTATTTATATATTTATATAAAACAGTTTATGACAATATGGGTATAACATTAAAGAAAACAATTTCCAGAAATGAAAACAAATTAAATATCCTTGCGAATATTTGATATATAACTTAATTTTGTTTTGAAACATATTTTAAAAATAATATGAAATTAATTTTTTGAAAATATTTTGATTTTTGCTCATGTTTGATGTAGAGAAAACTCTCTTTTAATTTTTCTGACTACCCGAAGGTTACGATCTTTCCCCTCTATTTTCCTTGTCTTTCTTAATGACCATTTTAGTCAAAACTTCAATCATATTTACTCTTTCGAAGATGACTGCAATATATGTCAATAGTTTTCCTACAATTGAAGGCGAAGTCCTTTTGAGGTTGGGAAAATGTTAACAATGAATTACACTTTCAATCGAAGTCTGTTAAATATTCTGAGTGGGATAAAGCGAAAAGGGCTGCTTTTCATGCGTGGAAGAACCAATGTTGCTTGTTGAGCCCAAGGTCCCTGTTTACACTGGAGGTATAAGTATTGAGGAATCGGAAACTCTTGATGATCTGGGCATGAGAATTCAACGCGATGTTCATTGGAAGGAACATATTTTTCAAGTGTCGAATGAATCATTCAAGTGTCCTGGTTTTATAAAACCTTCTGAACTCAAAATCTGTACTACTTACATCGTCCTAAAATGGAACTGATGTCTGACATAAAGGCAGGAGTTAATGACAGTAAGGTACCCAACACTACCGACTCGTTAGTATATCGTAGGTAGGTCGTCTAACATTGTTGTATAAACATTATGATGTTCTTCATACTACCCGCTTCTCTAGTAGATCACATCCATTTGAATTATATTGTTCAGTTTACCGCACAGAAAAATATTACATAGAAAATTTCGTTTATCCGTCTAACTAGCTCTATGTGGTATAAACTCCCCACATAAGTATTTTCTTATTTGTGTGGCATGTTACAAGTTAGTCTTATTTGAGTTATCTTTTTTTATTTTATTTCATATAAATTGTTATTTTTATCGGGTAAATCGGGTTAGTCAGAAAACACAATTTTTAAGTTAATCGATTAAAATTTTTTTATTTAACACTGCTGTTAGGTTAAGCCCATTTGATCCAATTTTTGGATTGTTTCCTTTGTAATTTTTGAACGGTGACATATATTGACTTGATTTTTTAGCTCACGTGGTCTTTTTATAAAATCATGTTATATACAAAAATTTAAGGTTCTGACTTAAAACACGACTGAGAAAAACAAAAAATTAGGAATCTTAGGTTAAGGGACCATTTAGTCCATAGTATATTTTCTTTGATTTTTTTAACATTTATTTAAAAAAATAAGTATTTATTAGTTGGCTTTATAATAATTGTCATTGCATTATAAGCAGCATGTTTTTCGGTTAGTTTTGCAAATAAACTTGCTGCATATGGAGCATTTTATATCAGACTTAGACTTGCAGCAACTACAAATTCCACTCTTTCGAGCACCTGAATTACAAGTATTATTTGAAGAGGCCACTGGAACTATATATGGTGATCGTATTTCAGTCACTAACTATGCTGAGAACTCTTGTTGAGGTAATCTAGCCCGTTTCATCATATGATACTAATGCCGCACTGCCATCGAATGCAAATGTAGAATGGTATAAAGGGAGTTTTTTGACAGTCAGCAATTTCTGAGGAAGGAATGTTTTATTTTTGCGTACTGTTCCCACATATGTAAGTTTCCTTTTCTGAAGCTTTTTTTTACCAACTCAAAAGTGGAATAAAAATTGTCGCCTGTTTTACCCTTTCAAGCCTTCAGTTAAGTCCAATACAACGCCTTGCCCTTGGTTCTTTTCATGCTGTGCATTTCTAGGCTTACCAAGGTATGGTTGTATTTTCCATACGTAGCCTGACTTAGAGTCTAACGATAACCAAAATTTCAAACCTTATTTTGCTGGTTTTGATGGCATAAACTGTCGAAAACTACATCGCCCCCTGAATGCAACAAGTTGCTCATCAATGGTCCCACAGTTCACGAATAGGAGCAAATTTATGGCAACTACTCATTTGTCGTCGACTCAAAACATCATCGAAACGGATGGCACCATTAATCATATGAAATATATCTTCAGACCTTATTGCTCGGAAAATGGGGCAACCAAATTTTGCACCAAATAAACCATGAACATCTTCATTTTTTCCACTTTCAGTAATAGATTTTATATTAGCCAACTATTTTGCTGAAATAAAAAAACAAGATTATACATACCGACATACGCCTGCAAGAATGAACACAGCAATATATGTGCGTAATGCGTCTTCATCAACATCTTTCCACATGCCACCAAACTTCACCCTGCCGTACTTATTAGTATTTTCGATGATAATTCTTTCCATTGGAGGCGGAAAAAACAACAAAAAAGCTGACAGAATGTCATTGCATCTGGAAACTGCAAATCGAGTTGGTCCTGGTTGCGTTGAGATAATATTCTCAGCCATAGCTACAATAGGCTGAGGTAATGGAGTGGCACTCCAAACCGTTTTGTTTTTAGCTAGGACGGGTTCCCGTTCAGTATCTGTTTCAGAAGAACTTGTTTCGCTTATTTCTGAAAAATAATCAAATTCCGAATTTGAAATATCGGAGTCACTTTCTGCATTGAGCAGTTCTCGTATTTGATCTTCGTTCTAGTTTGCCATGTCGTAAGTTAAACACGTCTAAACCATTGAAAACAACTCACAAAATGAAGCAAGCAGTACAAATATTTGTGCTTCTTTACAACAAAAATCAAAAAAGGGAGATCCCACGATTGTCTTTTACATATTTAATCTATGTTGATTCAAAAAAACAAAAAAGGGAATCCCACACTTGTTTTTTTACATTAGCTATCCTGAGTAAAGAAAGATGCAAAAAGGGGAATCCCTCAACAAACTTTTACATTAGCTGTGTTAAGTAGAGATTTGCGCTGGTCACGTGATTTGCGTGGTTCACGTGAATAACACGTGAGCGTGAGTTATTTTAATTTTACTGACGTGAGTACTGCGTGAGTAAAGAAAAATTCGAGTGAGTTGTTCATGAGAGTTTGTAAAATTTCTTGCGTGAGCGTGAGCCAAAATTCACTCACGCGCCCATCTCTAGCGTTGAGTAAAGCTTAAATTAATAACATTTAGGGAGAAGTGATCCAAAAAAGATACAAATATAAGATTAAATAGTTATTTTGTATGAATATTGAAGTATGGACCAAATGGTCCATTAACCTAACATTCGTAAGTTTTTTCTAACCTAACAGCAGGGTTAACCAATCTACTGAAAATATCTTTGCAGATGACAATTTCTATACTTCATATTATTTATAATTATTTAGTTCGCTAAATTATTGGGAATCACGTTTAGTAACTTTCAACTACACCCATCGTAATGAAATAAAAAAAAGTGAAAATACATTTTGTAAAAAACTATTTTAGTTATTTTCCGTAATTTTTGATTTTGTCGATTTTTGTTTAAGCGATTTTAGATTTTGACGATTTTTGACTTGGCGATTAATGCTTTTTGCCTATTTCTGACTTTGGCGATATTCATTTTTTGCGGTTTTTGCTTCTTTTGGATTTTGTTGAATTTTGGTTTTGGCAATTTTTCATTTAAGTGAGTTTTAATTTTGTCGATTTCTGTTATTCACAATTTTTGGTTTTGGCAATTTTTTACTTTGCCATTTTTATTTCTTTTTTTTACTATTCTTGATTATGGAGTTTTTTGTTTTTTGCTATTTTGATTTGGGCGATTTTTGATTTTATCGATTTTTGATTTTGAGATTTTTGATTTTGGCGATTTTTTGCATTAGGAATATTGGTTTCCTGCAATTTTTGTTAATTGTGAATTTTTTTATTCGCGATTTTCGGTTTTGTCTATTTTTGTTTTTCACGATTTTCGATTTTGGGGATTTTTAATTTGATGATTTTTGTTTATTTGTTATGTAAAATTTTTGCGATTATTGTTTTTTACGACTTTTGGTTTTGTCAATTTTGAATTTTCGCGATTTTTGATTTTGTTTTTTTTTTTTTTTTAATTTTGGCGATTATAAGTGAATCGCGATTTTCAGCTTGGTAATTTTTGATTTAGACTTTGTCGTTTTTTTTTTTTGAAATTTTTGATTTTAGTGATTTTTGGCCTTAGCGTCCGTCCATCCGTCCGTCCGTCCGTCTGTCCGTCTGTGTGTCCATGTAAACCTTGAAATCAAACTACAGATCGCAAATATAAATATATTTTGATGAAATTTGGTCCACAAGCCTTTATTGGCCGTCGGATGAACGGTATTGAAATTGGTTATATTCGGTCCATGGTCAGACCTAGTCTCCATACAAATGACCCCTACGAAATCGATATAAAATGCCATGAGATCCTAAATATCATATAGATCTCAGTCAAATTGGGTTTGTATGTGTTTATTATATCCATTAATCAGTAGCCTAAAAGCAATACCAATAGGACAATTCTTAGTCATAGGCCCCATATAGAGTTGCTTCCCGATCTTCACTAAAATCTATCAAAAAACAAAAATATTGCAGATATTTTTCAAATTTGGTTTGTGTATATTTTTTCAAAATATAAATGACTTCACCAAATATGGTCAGGATCGGTCCATTTTTCGACCTAGTCTCCATATAAATATAGCCCACGTTATAAACTTTTAATAATAATGCCACTCAAATTTGGTTTATGCTTATTTTCTATATCCAAATAGTTGGACCGAAGAGGTATAGACCGACTATAATTTTCTCACTTGTTTTTTTTTCGAATGTTGCGATTTTTGTTATTCGCTTTTTTTTGGATTTGCCGATTTTTGACTTTTTGATGATTTTTGTTTTTTGTGATTTTCGATTTTAAAGATTATTGTTTTTTGTGAATTTTGATTTATGCTATTTTTGTTATTCGCTCTTTTCGGTTTTTGGCAACTTTTGATTTTGGCGATACCGCACATACATAAGTTCCACGACTACTGACATTGGTAATTAAATTTTTTGTTAAAATATTAAAGGCCGTAATTTTCATAGTACTTCATGTTTTCTTGTATAGGAGGTGCCACGCCTATTGGTCCGATCCTGCCCATTATTTTGGGCAACTACTCACATTAATAAATTGTGAACTCAGGCAAAACCTCGAGGCTATTTCTAGTAAGTAATCCAGTTATATGATATAAAATATTTACTTTGTATGGGTGACAAGCCCATAGGTCCGATCTCGCCCATTTCTTTTCCGAGTACTAACATTGATAACTTATGAACTCACACAATTCCGAACGTTTTTTCTATTATATTACTCCATGCAACATTTTTACTTAATGGGTAGGTATAGGACCTATCGACTACTCACACTAAGAACCTATAGCTCTGACCCAGTCCCAGGTCTTCACTATTACAGTACTCCACATACATCATTACAGTACTCTAGATATATGACGTTAAATATTTACTTTGTATGGTGGGTGCCACGACCATTGTTCCGATCACGCTCATTTTTTTCGCGACTTGAAATAAATTTAGTATATAATGTACATAGTTAAAGAACTCTTGCTGTCGTAGTACTCCAGATTTTACATATATGTTAAAAATTCTCTTTTCATGCCCACTTGAAAAATAAAAAAAAACAGCTTATTTTTCCTAATGTAAAAAATTGAAGACGATTGGTCCAGTGGTGTAGCCTCTTGTAAACCACAAATACACAAAACTCCATTTTTATATATAAGATAAATTCATGTATCAAAATATAAATTGTTGATGAATTGAGAAAACTTCAAAACTTCAAACATATGCAGCTAAAAAGTAGAAAGTAATTATTTAAATAAAAATAAACAAAGAGAATAAACGAATTTCTTTTAACCTCATAATTGCTTATTCCTTTAACATTTTGGAACATTTTTGGGGTAATTTTCTGAGGGGTCAGAAATATTAAGACAGATTGAAAGCACTAAGTGAGTGTAATGAAACGTCCGAATAGTTTGGCATTCTCAGGCCAATTGGATTAGAATTTAAAGATAAATTACACTGTGCACTATTCGATGATTTTTTTTTTAATAAATAAAACAAAATCAGAAGTTTTGTTCTAATTTTTACAGGGATATATTAATAAAAATTATTTATTTAAGCCGTAGCTACAATATTCTGAATATATAAATGAAAAATCGACAATGGTTCTTGAGTTATAGCTGAAAAACTAAGCAAACAAATATGAGTATAAGGAAAATATATAAAGTCATACAAACTTTGGCCTGAGAACAGCAAATCCTTTGGAGGTTTTACCCTGACTTTGAAATTTTCATCCGCCAGTGTGACTACTTTACTGTTTTATCTCTGTATGGACCAAAAAATTTTCATTTTAAATTTTACAAAAGGGGCTCGGGTAAATTACTTTATTATTTTCAGTCCGTTGGAAAACAAAGCGTTATAAGGAAAAAATTATTTATTTGAGTTCAATCGAGTTTTTAAAGTTAAAGTTACAATTAGTATTTTTTAATATTAACATACTATTGAACCCCTATTGTCTCATTATACTCGAGTTGGAAGTTCTTAAAAAATGTTCTTTGTGTTTATGCCTTTTATTCTTAATTAAACTTTTAGATTAAAAATTTGATTAAAATAGGAAAAAAAAATTAAGTACTGTATGAATTAAAGTGGCTCTTGATGGAACAAGCCTACTCATTATAAACACGTATTAACACTTTGTTTCATTTATCATAAACAGAACATTTAAATTAATTAAAAGTTGGCGCTGTGTGAGTGTAAATAAGTATTTATAATCAAATAAATACACATGTGCCAGTACGAGTAAGTATGGGTACGCAATTGTTATGTGATACAAATTTCAAACACATTTAATTAAAAGCTCCCTAAAAAACAATCATTACGATCACAGTCAGCATGAATGTGTTTGTTTGTATCTAGTTGGCAGATAAAATGACCACATTGAGATGCGATTTCATGGCCTTGTAAACATTTGTGGTAATTTTGGTGTTGATTAGATTAATGAACATAAAACCATGGTCACTTAAGTGTTTCCTACAAATTTCAATAATACAATTTATGTGAATGTTTATATATAAGTATATATTATGCACACAAACATGTGTATACATATGTACTAGCAAATTGTGTTGTTTTGTAAATATACAAAAAAAAAAAAAAAAAACAGTACGATAAAATAAACACAATAGAACAATAAGCATTAAAAAGAGAGAGACAGAGAGCCATTAAGAATGTAGCCTTAATTATTTTGCGTAATTCGATATAACCGAATATGGGCCATACATACTACAAGTTTCTTATTACAAAGTTTGATTGGCATATATTTTGTGAAAAATTTATTAAATTTAACTATCTTCCGAATTATTACCAATCATGTTTGAATTAAGACCACATTTTCGGATTTATTAATTTATTATTATTATTATTATTATTTAATACTGACCCATAGTGCTATAGTGTTGATGTTTTTACATATAAAATATGATGATAGCACATCCTTGGTTTTTGTGGTTTATGACCTCTTTGACCTCGTAAACCATCAATCTAAACTATAGAATTAAACTGAGGACTTTTTTTGCATTTTATTTTTTATATTGTACAGAGCTTAACGCATATCAGCATTTTGCCAGAAAAGCTTAACACTCACCAGTTTGTTTTATACCATTAACTATGCCATCTAGATTCTCGAAAAATAAGAATATGAATACAAGTGATCTTATACAAACGTACAAGTAAACAAAGAATTCTAACGTTTATGTATTGTCTGTAATACTTATTGTAAAATACTGCTGCATTCTCTGGTTGTTTTATATTTTTGGTGATAAATGATGTTAAAACCCTTACAGAAGTATTGAAGTATCTTTCAGTTTGCCATCATCCAACAAACACTTATGTTTTTGTACTGCACTTTACGAATAGTATAGCTGCCATCTCATCATACAAGCAAATGACAAATGATTTCGAAATACTTCTGGAAAACTAGCGTAGAGGAAGTAAAATAAAGTTAAGTGTATATATTTTTATCAAATATTTTGTTGTTGCAGGCAAAAAACGGGAGACCTTAATATTTTGCATAATCAATAATAAAACAGCAAAACAGAGTTGAATCATTATTTATATTTTTTCCTTATTGTTCGTTGTTTTATATGATCCAGAAAATAAAAAAAGTTCAACTGACACTTAGGCATATGATTAATAATAATTGTTTGATAAAGAACCTGGCAGGAGAAAAATATTATCATGAAATCTTAAATATTAATCATAGTTCTTATAATATTTGTTTTGTGAAATCTTAACTTTAACACAAAACACTGTTTTCATAATTTTTTTTATATTTGTTTTATTCAAATTAAAGTCTTACACAAAACAAAACGCGCTCTATTTTTTTCATTTCCCGAAGACAAACTGCGTCTAGACTTATTATTATGTTGTTATTTTTTATATTAATTTTTTTTCATAACACAACATAAGATATCCTAAAGAAATGGAAAAATTAGTGCTTAAATCTAGGCATAGCTTTTATGACTAAAACGTGGCAGCCACATTTCTGATATAAATAATGCAAACAACAATGACAAAATTTATATTACAAGGTAATTCTTTAAAACTCTTCAGTAATGCAAAATACATTTTAGCTTATATAGGGTGGTCCCTCAAGTATTTGCATTTTGAACTAAAGCTTATTTTGAGCATGGCAACACTAATGTCAACCGTGTTGTGATGGTTAACGGAACGAGTCTGCTCTCTAATTGGGCCACGGAATGCTTAGAAGATGAATATTTTTCCGAAAAATCATATTTGCGACGAAGTTCATTTCATGAGGTCTACAATCAAAATTGGCACATTTGGGGCATCTGCTTGAAAAGCTAATGAACTCTGAATGACGCGCTGTTTGGTGTGATTTATGAGCCGGCGCATATTGGATTAGAATTTCCTGTGTTCTTGGATTAAATAAAAACATGTGAGTCCGATCAAAGGGGAGATGAGTAAACATCTATTAATTAAGGATTTTTTGATGGCACTTTTTCAATATCATACAGAAACCGCCATCTATCTATCAACTATAGCAACCATCTGCAGGGGCTCTGCTAATATAAAAATATATTTTATTATATATTATTTCAACCATTTGATTTTTCAGTTTTCGTTTTTTATTTTTCATTTTGTCATTTTTCGTTTTTCATTTTTTATACCCTATACCACTATGTGGTTTGGATATAATGACTTTGTGCTGCTGTTTGTAACATCCAAAAATATTTGACCTAGACCCATCTTTAATTATACCGATCGAATCAGAATCACTTTCTGAGTTGATTTAACAATGTCCGTCCGTCCGTCCGTCCGTCCGTCCGTCCGTCTGTGTGTCCATGTAAAGCTTGTAATCAAACTGCAGGTCGCAAATATGAATGTGTTTTTTGATGAAATTTGGGACATAAGCTTTTATCGGCCATGGGATGAACGCTATTGAAATTTGTGAGAATCGGTCCATGTTCAGACCCAGCCCCCATACAAATTACCCATATGAAATCGACATAAATTGCCAGAAGATCCAAATTGTCATATAGATCTTACTCAAATTGGGTTTGTATGCGTTCATTACATCCATTAATGAGTAGTCCAAAAATGATCCCTTTGACCCCATATAGAGCTGCTTCCCGATCTTCACTTAAATCTATTAAAAAACAAAAATATTGCACTGATTCTTCTCAAATTTTGTTTGTATATATTTTTGCAAAATACAAGAGACTTTACCAAACATGATCAGGATCGGTCCATTTTTGGACCAAGTCCCTATATAGATATAGCATCCGATATGAACTTTTTCATATCTGCAGCCAAAAAAATTAATAAAAATCCCACTCAAATTTGGTTTTTGCTTATTCTCTATGTCCAGTTAGTTGGGCCTAAGAGATAGGGTCTCTAAACGCATGGTATAGGGTATCGTATAGTCGGTCTAGACCGACTATAATTTTCTTACTTGTTTCATTTTGTCATTTTTCGTTTTTCATTTTTTATTTTTCATTTTTCATTTTATATTTTTCATTTTAAATTTTTCCTTTTTCATTATTTATTTTAAATTTTTTATTTTTTGTGTTAAATTTTTTATTTTTATACCCTATACCACTATGTTGTTTGGGTATAATGACTTTGGGCTGCTGTTTGTAACTACCAAAAATATTTGACCTAGACTCATCTTTTATTATACCGATCGAATCAGAATCACTATCTGATTCGATTTAACGATGTCCGTCCGTCCGTCCGTCCGTCTGTGTGTCCATGTAAAGCTTGTAATCAAACGCAAATATGAATATATTTTGATGAAATTTAATATGTAAACATTAATCGGCCATAGGATGAACGCTACTGAAATTGGTGAGAATCGGTCCATGTTTAGACCTAGCCCCCATACAAATGCCCCCTATGAAATCGACTTAAATTGCCATAAGATCCAAATTATCATATAAATCTTAGTCAAATTGGGTTTGTATATTTTTAATACATCCATTAATCAGTAGTCCCAAAATGACAACACTTAGTCATAGGCCACATATAGAGCTGCTTCCCGATCTTCACTTAAATCTATCAGAAAACAAAAATATTGCACTGATTCTTCTCAAATTTTGTTTGTATATATTTTTGCAAAATACAAGAGACCTTACCAAACATGGTCAGGATCGCTCCATTTTTGGGTCTAGTCCCCATATATATATAGAATCCGATATGAACTTTTTCATACCTGCAGTCAAAAAAAAAATAATAAAAATCCCACTTAAATTTGGTTTATGCTTATTTTCTATATCCAGTTAGTTGGGCCTGAGAGATATGGTCTCTGAACGCATGGTATAGGGTATTGTATAGTCGGTCTAGTCTGACTATAATTTTCTTACTTGTTTATTTTTTTCATTTTTTTTTATTTTTCATTTTTATTTTCATTTTTCATTTTATATTTTTCATTTTTCATTTTTGATTTTTCAGTTTTCATTTTTCATTTTTTATTTTTTATTTTTCGTTTTTCATTTTTCGTTTGTTATTTCCAATTTTTTTTTAATTTTTCATTTTTATTTTTCATTTTTTATTTTTCATTTTTAATTTATTTTTTTTTATTTTTCATTTTTATTTTAATTTTTTATTAAACATTTTTCATTTTCTATTTTTCATTTTTGATGTTTCAGTTTTAATTTTCATTTTTCATATTCAAACAGGTTATTACATATCATAGCACCATCAGCGTCGATTGAGGCATCGAAAAAAAAGCCATCGGCAACTCCATATTATCGGAAATATGAAAAAAATCGATCAAGTGACAAGGAAAATGATATTCTAGGGATCAAATTAAGAAACTTATCCCAAGGAACCATACCTCTAAAACGAATTCTCATGTCCCTACTTTTGAGCTGTCTGTCTGTCTGCCATGTGGTAACCCCATTCCCCCTCATGCAATTGATCTGAAACTTGGCCCATAGTCTTGTTGTGACTACAGATTATTTTTGGGGTAGTCACGCAGAGTCACACATAGTCACTCACATCCGATCGATCTTTTTGAATAACGTAACATAGTCAAGGCATATGATTAATATTTAGTAGCAGAGTAGAAGATACGTATACGTATGAGTGTAAATTTTAATATTATGTAAATCAAACATTGTCAGCCCAATTCTAAACAAAAAATGGTGATTTTTTGAAATGTTTGTATGGGGAACCCCCAGGGGGGTTCCAGAAGATGTGCCACTGGCATGGATGGGTCGGCCTTCCAAAGCTAGTGGAGGTCGATCAGACATTTGGACTCGATTGGGTCACTCGAAATGCGTCAAAGTGAGACAGACAGGCAGACAGGTCAAAAGTCCGGATATCAGAATTCGTTTTAGAGGTATGGTTCCTCGGGCAAAGTTTCTTACTTTGATCCCTAGAATACGATTTTCCTTTTCCGCCCTAATGCTGAACAATTGGATTGATACTATGGGCTACTGCAAAGCCGGTCGAGAAAGGATTTTTTATGAATAGTATTCCGTTATTAACTGCATGAATTGTGCTTTCGTGTCCATCCGACCTATATGCTAAATATAACATCACAATGAAATTTTTCATATCTAAATGCCACAAATTAATAGCAATGGCAGAAACATTCGGCTTATGGTTATATATCCTACACCAATATGTGGACGTGGTATAATGAGTTTGTGCTGATGTTTGTTTGTAGCTACCAAAAATATTTGACCCAGACCCATTTTTGCTTATACCGATTGACTCAGAATTACATTCGGAGCCGATTTAGCGATGTCTCTCTGACCGTCCATCTGTCCACGTTAACTTTGTAAACACACTGCAGGTTATAAATATGAATATATTTTGATAAAATTATGTATATAAACTCTAGGCAGTCATAGGATGAAAGCTGTTGAAATCTGAAAAAATCCGTGCATTTTCAGGTTTAGTCCCCATACATATTACCACTTGTTGGTCGACTTAGGATCCCAACTTTTATATGGATCTCAGCCAAATTTGGTTTTTGTATGTTTATTACACCCATTCATCAGTAGTACAAAAATAAACCATATAGGGAGCCCATAGCTTTCATGGGAAGCTGCTTTCCGATCTTCACTTAAATCTATCAAAAATAAACATATTGCACAGAATTTTCTCAAACTTAGTTTGTACATGTTTTTGTCAAAAATTAATGACCAAATCTAGGGAGGATCAGTCCATTTTTCGACCTAGTCCCCATATAAACATAGCATCTGATATGTACTTTTTCTTATTTGCCGGCAAACAAATTAATACGGATGGCGCTCAAATTTAATTTATCCTAATTTTCTATACCCAAATAGCTGGATGTGAGACCCTTCTTCTAAGCACATTTTCTTACTTATTTTTATATCTAGTTGTTGTTTCAGGAAATTTTGATACAATACCCGCTCCCGAAACGTATGGCATAGGGTACTGCATAGTCTACAACGACTATAGTTTTCTTTTTTGTTTTAATAATTTTTCAGTAGACGAAAAATATATTATAAATTTGCTAAAAATTAAGATAAAAGTAAAATGAAAAGTGCTTGAATTAGATGAACTACACTTTAATGAAAATTTTTTTCATTTTCTAAAAATTAATAACTAATTACCACCCACATGGAAACTTATGATGTTTGATATGTGATATTGAAACTGAAATTTTCAGCTTTAAAAATGTGCGAATAATATCTTATAATTTATGTAAAAAATATCTGCTTCTATACGTGAATTTCTAAAACAGCCTGGTGGCATATTGACTCTTCGGATGAATTACGTCAACTATACAGCTGGTGGATTCAGAAAAAAAGTATCATACACAATAATTTCATTTTTTTACGGAATGTCTTTTTAAGTTAGTTCTTAATTATAACTTGGATAAAACTAATCAGCGTCTAATCAGTCTTCGCTTTTTATATGTAGAAGCAAGTAAGAAATCTACATAAATGTGAATAATTATTTAGAAATGTAAAGATATTTTCAAAATATTTCAGCAAATATTTGATGGGTTTCGAAATTATGCATAGCATTAAAGTGTTGTAACATTTATAAGGACAAAACTAAAACAAACGAAAATTTTCAATATCCTAGCAATGCTCGTAAGAAGCGAACATTGATATCATTACACCCAAATGAAAGATAATTTCGTATTCATCAATAATCTTTAAGAAAGTGGGTGAGTATTTATTTCAAATTCAAGTAGACATAAAATATGGTAGCAAAATAGTTCCAAAATATGGTTACAAAGCTAAGTCGTTTCGAGAGCTCCTAACTTTATTCCTTATCATATGTAGGTGGGTCAAAATCAATAAAATTACTTTTATTTTGCGTTATCTTGAAAAGGGGTTAATATATTTTTATGAAACTTCGTGACTTTTAATCATTCGAAAAGATTTATAGAGTACAAATGTAGCGTATAAGGTTAAGTGGGTCAAAATTGCCCAATACAAATTGCATGATAATTTTTACGTTTATATGTATATCTACTTATACATTTATTTATTTTATTTAAAATTATATGAAATTTTAATTTTTAAATCCAATGAAAAACAATTTGTAGTTTCGAATTTTTTAATAAAATTAAGTATCCAAAACAATTTTTTTTTAATATAAAAAATTACTATTATTTAACCCAGAAAAAACAATCATTACCAAATAATGAGTTTTAGAAGAAATAACTGGTTGAAGTTTGCCTGATAAGCTCATTTTTCTAACACGGCGATGTCCTAGTTGCCTAGGAATTCATTATTTTCACATTGAAAGTAATGCAGTATGAAAGAAGCTGGAACGAAATATAAGTAGCTGTATAACACATTATTAGTAACGCCTTTAGAAGTAATGCAGTTGGCAGGGGTAGGTCATTATTAATAATGTAAAAATTTATGAGCTGCTATTACGAAATTTTTCCTGGGTAAAATATAATAACTCAATTCAAGGAAATAATTTTTTATATATATTATTGAGAAATTTAGTTTAGTATGAGTACTACTTTAGTTTAAATACAATTTTAAAGTGTGCGGCTCTTGTAAAAAAAAAATAAAAAACTATCGCGATTGAACGAAAATCAAATTCATGATTTGTTATGTGAAGCAGAAGATGATGAATTAGCTAACGATCTGTCAAAAGATGAAGATGATGGCGTGATATCAGGTACTGATTCCGTATATAAACAAAATGTATCAGATTTGAGTGAAAGTGAGAACTTTATCTCTAAAGTCCGAAAACACGTGCGGACAGACCAGATTCCAAATTTATATAATAGTGGAAGAAGTGCAGCTGAAAACATTACAGATACTAAACCTGGACTACCTCTTTACACAATTACGAGAATGAATTCTATAGAATCATCTTACGATTTGCCTATGCTCAGGGAGATCGTTCAAATTATCATATATGACTATTTTACATTGGAATATGTTTTTTACAATTTAGGCGCTTCATATTTATTTTTGTAATTTAGGAGTTTCTGTATATGGTATAAACTGGAAGCCAATTGATGAGATATCAATAAATGGGTATTTTGGTACTGTTTTGTTGGTTGGTGTATTTCGTTTGCAAAATGGAGCTTTTGAAAACTTATGGGATGATGGAAACGGAAAACTTATTTTCAAGGCAACTGTGCCTCCTTACAGATTTCAAAAGATAACAAGAGTTATCCGTTTTGATAAAAAAAGCAATAGAATTGAAAGATGCGCTTGTGATAAACTTGCTCAAATAAAAAACCTTTGAAATCGGTGGGAATATAATTTAGGAAAACTGCATAATCCTGGTCCATGCGTAGATTTTCGAGAAAGATGTTCCTTCAAACAATTTATACCTTCAAAACCCGTCAAATATGGGTTACAAATTTGGGCTATTTGCGAGTCGGACACTAATTATGTATGGTCAATGCAGGTGTGGATAGGTAAGGACAGAAATTGCCAACCAGCAAAAAATCAAGCACGTCGCGTATTTTTTGATCTGGTAAAGGATATAAAAACTGGAAATATCACCTGTGACGATTTTTTCTTTACTTCTCATGAACTTGGAATTGAGCAGTTAGAAAGAAGACTAACAGTCGTTG
Source organism: Cordilura impudica (assembly GCA_963682025.1). Taxonomy (NCBI): domain Eukaryota; kingdom Metazoa; phylum Arthropoda; class Insecta; order Diptera; family Scathophagidae; genus Cordilura; species Cordilura impudica. The sequence goes on along the minus strand of OY821518.1, from coordinate 59,614,426 downwards.
GTAGCGTTTGAAAAAACAAACCTTCCTTCCATCTAAGTTCACCGACCCAAAGGAAACTGCAACATTATTCGCAATTCTTTTTTGATATAACCAACAATACCACAATTGTGTCCTATGTGGCAGAAAATAATCGTTATGTCATTTTCTTGAGGACATTACATCATAGCGATGAAATTGTCTCTGATACCAGGAAACCCGAAATAAACCATTTTTACAATGGAGCGAAGTCCGGCGTAGATACACTTGATCAGTTAATCTGCAACTACACTTGCAAGCATCGATCAAATAGGTGGCCACAATCCTTATTTCACTCTTAAAAGGGGCCGATGCTATATAAGCTTCCAACGTTCATCCAGTACGAAATATTCAAATAAATGTACTAACTGCAATAATATTACTTGCAAAAGTCATTCAAATGTAATATTTTTATGTGAAAGCTGTAAAAATTATACATAATTTAATATTTTAAAATAAATTACTCTTGGGCAAAATTGACCCACTTGCACCATATACGTAATTTTTTTTTTTTAACAGGATAAGGCTTAAGTAGTTTTATATTTTCGAGAGTGCAAGTCCACATAATCTATTTCACATGGAATGGCATATTAACTTGCTCTCTACATCCTCCTTAAAATCGGCTTATTTCTGACTAAAATAAGCACTAGCAACCTCAAGTTTCATTGCGGCATTTAAAAAAACTTATAAAATTTTTTTAAAACTTTGATAAATTTTTTTATAAATACTAAAACAAAATACTAACCACTAAAATAGATTAGAAATTTTCTCAAATATTTAATTCAAGTTTCAAATGGTTCAAAAAGTCTTAGATTATGTTAACTTTCTAATGAAACGCTTTTGTGCGAATCTTTTATTTTGTTTGGAGGACTTATAGCATGATATAAACGAATTCACAAAAAAATATATCAACTTTTTCGATATTTTTTACATATTAATTTTGTATTCAAGAAAAATTACTGATACACACCGAACATAAGAGGTATGTTTGGGAAAAATCGACTGAAACAGGAGGTAGCCACTACATAGAGAAAATAAAAATATGCCCTCATTAATCTAGGCTACAATATTCGTGATTTTATTTAAATTTCAATTAATATATAATATAAGTATTTAAGTATGACCATGTATGCATTTTACATGCGACTTGAAAATATCTTTCATATGATGCAAAACTCAGATATATCTAATTTAGATCAAATGTTAAAAATCTTAAAAAACTATAAAAGAAATATACCTTCTTATACCCCCTAAATATGAGATGGGGCAGCTGAGACCTTCGTGTGAGCAAAAAAATTTTTAGTGGATGAGGAAGAAAACACAGGTTTTTACCCTTACTCCAACACATGAGTTTGTGCTGGAATTTCTAGTCATATTTTTGTAATGCATGCATGCAATGCAACAGCCTCCGTTAGGTCATCTGAGGACGAAAAAAATCCGTACTGCATAGTTTTTGTGGGCAAAAAGTTGGTTTTGTCGTATAGCAGCTTGTAGCCTATACCACCATGTGGAAATTATATAATAAGTTTGTGCTGATGTTTGTAACCACCAAAATTTTTTTACCTATATACAAATTTTATTATACTGATCGAATCAGAATCACTTTTTGAGTTGATTTAGTGATGTTCTTCTATCCATCTGTCTCTCGGTCTGTCTGTCTGTCGATATGTTTAACTTTTAAAAAAACTACAGGACCTAGCCCGCAAACATTTTACCTCTATCATACCGACCAGAATTTTGGTAATATTCATGCCGTCATATATATGTGTTAATCTTAAGTGTATATATTTGTATAACACCCACTATTCAATAGTCCAGTATAGCTATTTTATACACATTAACGATATAAAGCAGATTCCCGATTTAAATCTATAAAAAAATAAATAAATAAAACACTGCATAAATTGTTTTAAAAATTAGCTTTTTCATAGGTTTTTGTGAAGACTGAGCGACTTTACAATATGTGGTTAATATCGGTCTATTTTCTGCACTACTTCCAATATAGAAATAATATATATGAATGATCTTATATCTGCATGCCAAAAAATTAACAACAATACCACTAATATTTTCTTATATCCTACATATAGTTATTGTTTCAGCAAAGTTGGATCCTTTTCTCGAGATGCGTGACATTTAAATAAACGAAATTTTCTCCAAATTAAAAAAGCAAGTTAGAATGTTAAAGTCGGTTTGGAGACGCTATCTCTTATGTCCAACTAATTAGATAAAGAAAACAAGTAAGAAAGTAACAGTCGGTCTAGACCGACTATACGATACCCTATACCATGCGTTTAGAGTCCCTATCTCTCAGGCCCAACTAACTGGATATAGAAAATAAGCATAAACCAAATTTGAGTGTGATTTTTATTAATTTTTTCGGCTGCAGATATGAAAAAGTTCATATCGGATGTTATATCTATATGGGGACTAGGCCCAAAAATGGACCGATCATGACCATGTTTGGTAAAGTCTCTTGTATTTTGCAAAAATATGTACAAACAAAATTTGAGAAGAATCAGTGCAATATTTTTGTTTTTTGATAGATTTAAGTGAAGATCGGGAAGCAGCTCTATATGGGGCCTATGACTAAGAGTTGTCCAATAGGGATCGTTTTTGGACTACTGATTAATGGATGTAATATATACATACAAACCCAATTTGACTAAGATTTGTGTGATAATTTGGATCTTATGGCAATATATGTTGATTTCATAGGGGTCATTTGTATGGGGGCTAGGTCTAAACATGGACCGATTCTCACCAATTTCAATAGAGCGTTCATCCCATGGGCGATGAAAGATCAAATACCAAATTTCGTCAAAATATATTCATATTTGCAACCTGCTGTTTGATTGCAATCTTTACATGGACACACAGACGGACGGACGGACGGACATCGTTAAATCGAATCAGATAGTGATTCTGATTCGATCGGTATAATTAAAGATGGGTGTAAGTCAAATATTTTTGGTTGTTACAAACAGCAGCACAAAGTCATTATACCCAAACCACATAGTGGTATAGGGTATAATAAACATAAATCAAATTTGGTGGCGTTGTTATTAATTTTTTGCCTCCGGATATGAAAAAAATCATATCGAGAGACTAGGGAGACTAGGTCGAAAAATGGACCCATCCAGAGCATATTTCAGAGGGTCACTTAGTTTTTGTTTTTATCAAAAATATATACGAATCAAATTTGTGAAAAATCTGTGAAACATTTCTTTTTTTTTTTTTTTAAATTAAGTGAAGATCGGGAATTAGTTTCATGTGGGGGCTACGACTAAGAAAGGTCCTCTAGGGTTTGCTTTTGCACTGCTGATAAATGGATTTAATTAATATATACAAACCCAGTTTGACCGAGATCTATATTATAATTTGGATATTATGGCAATTTAAGTCGATCTCATAGGGGTCATTTGTATGCGGACTAAGTTTGAACATGCAGCGATTTTCACCAGTTTTAACAGCGTTTATTATGTAGCCGATGGAAACTCACAGACTAAATTTAATGAAAATGTATGCATATTTGCGACATGTAGTTTGATTACAATGTTTACATGAACACACAGACCGACGGACAAATGGACGGACATCGCTAAATTTACTCAGAACGTGCTTCCGCGGCAATCGGTTTAATAAATGTTAAGTCTATAAACATTAGCACAAAGTCACAATATCTGACCATATAGAGGTATAGGGTATAATTGAAAATCTGGTAATGGACTTCATCGAGGCCTTCTTTTTTACAATCGGAGAATTATGAAGTGGCTGAAAAGCCCATTTTAGATTCATCCGAGAAAAATGTGACAATGCTGATAACAGCGTTCTACACACTTCTGCATATATGAAGAAGAAATATATATTCGTAATCTACCTCGAAAAATAAAATACCCGTTTCTCCCAGTTATTCTAGATCAATTCGTATTTTCGCGAAAAATGTGAAAAACAGAATAATGTAAACGGGGTAATTAAAAAATATCATATAAAAATAGAAAATATTTTTTTTTAGAAAGCATAACGGTAATATCAACTAGTTTAATGCACGTGCATTATTGTTAAATTAGTATTAAAAATGTCACTAATATAGTGAAAGGGTGCTGTTTTAAATTAAAGTACTGTGCTTTTTGAAAACAAAGTGACAACTGAAATTGTTGCATTCACTTAATATTTCTAAGTTGTTTTCGAAGAAATTTCCATACACAATGAAATTCCAATTGAAGAGACACTGGCGTTTCGAAAAAGATGACAGAATTAATAGGTTCCCGTTTAAAATAGTAAAATTTCAAAATTACAGCTGGTCGTAAACGTGCGAAGATGAGTTCATTTAATGAATATTTCATTATGCACGAAAATTTTGAATTAAAGCTTTGCTATTGTCAGAATATTGATGCACTGTTTACAGAAATTGGACAACAGCATGTTCCAGATGAGTGGAGACTTTTATTGGCTCGTCTACATTGAGTCTAAAGGTCGTACTTTCACATATTGGAAACATGTACCCATCAGTTCCTATTGCATACAGCACCTCACATCATCAATGTTTTTTGTGTGTTTGGGTGCGTCGCAAAAAAGATTTTCACTATAAAGACTTCGAATAAGAGACGCGTTTAAATTTTGTGATAGGTGAATTCAGTATAGATCATATACCGCTGGATTAACCTGATGTTGTAACATTACCTGCTTTGTACATAAAACTTGGTCTGATCCGAAGCTTTATACGACTAAATAAAGAAGGAGTATTATTTAAGATGTTGAAACAAATTTTTCAAAAAGTATCCGATGCGAAAATTGAAGCAAGTAACCTATTTTATAGGTGTGTTCAATGGTCCACAAATACAAAAATTTTTAAATAGTCCAGATTTTAAAAATGCACTGAGCCCTGTCAAAAATAGGTCATGTATAGCTTTTAGAAATGTCACAGAGAAATTTCTTGGCAATAAAAGAGCTAAAATTTGCAAGTACATTTTTAAAGGAATGAGTAATGGCTACCGAGGGATGGGAGGCAACATGCCACTTAGGATACACTACCTCTACAACCATTGAACTTTCCATCAAACTTAGGAAGCTTTAGTGATGAACATGGAGAACGCTTTCGCCAAGAAATAGAAGATATGGGATTTAGGTACAAAGGAAAACAAATAACACATGTTGTCGGAGTACTGTTGGTTGCTTTGTCGCGAAACAAATACGGAATCATATAAATGACGAAATAAGCGCCCAAAATTTCCTAATAATTAATTTATCTTAATAATTTTATAAATTTTATAATTTTTTTGCAGACGACAATTTCTTTAATGATATCTTATGTACATAATTTAATATTAATTTGTAAACACAACTGTTAATACTTAAAAGAAAAGTATTTATATATGTATTCATCTCTATATACAAGTTCGTATCCGGAAATCCTGTCATGTAAGGGATTTTGATAAAGGCGATAACAAAATTTATTATGTGGAATACGGGTGGTATGATTAATTGTTTTTTTTTAAATATAAATTTATATTTTTGGAAAACACACGAATTGATCTAGAAAAAGTGGGATACACGCGTATCTTATTTCTTGCTCCTCTTTCAGAATGTAATAATTTTTTCATGTGTGCAACCATAGTTCAATTTTGTAGAACGGTTGTGGTATTAATGTGTCTGTTTACCCTAACCCACTATGTGGTGAGGGTATTATGTTTATCAGTCCGTCTGTCGGTGTATACCTTGTAATCAAATTACTGGTCGTAAATGTGAATATATTTCATTTAAATTTGATATGTCTATTATGAGGTTGTTTAACATCTGTCAATATCTAAAGTATTTGACCTGGAACCAGTTCAAATAATTAATTTAAAGAAAACCGAGGGAGTTTTTCTATCTGTTGATATTACGAATCCGTATAAAATGGAAATCTTTGAAAAAATAATATGAATTATATATATGCTAGCAGATTCCAGCGGTCGAAATTCGAGTGCAATTTCTATGTAGCTTTATTTTGCAACTTAGCCAATTCACAAGCCAACACTTTAATGGTGTATTATTATTGTGAATGAAGATAACAAACTCATTAACAAAAACATTAACAAATTTAGTAAAACACACATAGCATATGTATAATTTTATGTATGTGTTGATAGCAACTTTAAATGCAATTTACTCAAAACAAAAGAAAAAATTTAAAAATCAGTAAATCTGTAAAACGGCTTAAAGAAAGACCTTTCAAATAATATATGTTTGTTCAAAATCGGGATAAAATGGTAGACCACAACATAGTCACAAGGAATCGCTTACCCTATTAATATTATAGATATTTCATCTGTCAAACTGTAAACCATGAAGCGATTTTTTTAGTCATAGTCCTCATATGGAAAAGTATCTGATATTCACTTTTGTGGAATATACCCGCAATTAAGTGGAGTTGATAATGATAATGATATTTTGGGCTCAGCTGTTCCTCTTTTATTATGTTAGTGTTAATATTTGCGAAAAATGTTTTTTACCCTTTATATGATGAATGAAATACATGATAAATGGTGTGAAAATTTACAACCAAATAGACAAATTTTGTCGATATTAATGAACACGATAATGTCAAGTCACAAATAATATTTTTCCACTAGATCACATACATAATTCATCACATGACAAATCATGGGTAGTATTTAAGTACTTGCATACGAGGCAGTCAGCCACTGTGTATGCGTTCCAAAAATTCTTAATTATATGATAACAACTGAAATTATACAAATGCACTAACAACACAAGCGTTAAACCAAATCAATTGAGTAAAAATGTAACAGATTGGGTCATTGAAATTTCTATTGATAACAATTAATAAATAATTTTGTTCACATTGCTTGTTGTTGCCATTGCTGTTTTTTTAAGTTTATTGATAAAAAAGACTAGTAAAACAATATTAGGTTTCGATTGTTATAAACATATAATTGTTTATTTTCATGCTGATTAATCTGATATAACTTTTCACACAAAACCCAAAAAAAATTTTTAATTTTTATTGTGTTTATTTAACAAATTACAAATATTCAATCATGAAATTTCTGTTTGAAAAAAAGTTGAGTAAAAAATATTTAATCGGTTAAAACTTTTACCAACACGGTTTCCAACACTCAAGATATAAACAATTATGCGCTTGTTTTTGCAATTGTTACTGTTACAGTTATTTGTGCTGATTACCGTTTTTTTTTTTTTTTTTAGATTAACACAATTATTATCAAAGGAAGAAAAAGCAATTGGTTATTCTTTTTAATTTTAAATTGAGAAAATAGTTTAGATGTTAACAGGCCAAGCAACGGGTCGCGAAATTTTAGTTTTCTCCAAAAAAAAAAAAAAATAATAATAATAATTAACGTTAATAACTAAAAATTTATCGAATTCGAACTACGAAAGCTGGAAATATTTCAAAAAGTTGTACACTTGTTTCAATTTATAAACGGTAATTGAAATATTTATTTTTATTAGTATTATTAATATAACATTTTTTTTCATAAAATGTTGTAGAATTTATCATTAAATTGCAAAAAAAAAAATTAAATGAATTGTTGTGCTTAACAGACATTAAAAATAATATTATACTGATTGAATTAAATTAATTAAATGCATTTCTAATATATCTGATTTATGTGAAAAGTGTTAATAATGTGTCATTGATTTTGAGATCAAATTGATTTTTAAATTTTATGATATTAAATAGATGAACAGCTAAATTGTGGATTAAAGTACTTCCTAATTTTTAAGATATTGTTTTTATTGTTGCTTTATCTTTAATAACTACCAACTTTAAGCGATTCATACTTAGAAAGTGTTTCACGCCATCTCCAGGTTTCCATATGTAGTTACTCAGATAAATGGGCGTCCACCTATACCAACATTAGGCAAATATATGAAGAAAGAAATACTCAAATTAGGGAAGAAGGAAAATATTTAAAGACTTACAAACTCAATACTATTTAATAAAATAAAGCAATAAATAAAATTAATTAAACACAAAATTGAAACAATATAAAAATCGGTGACTGATAAATGTTAATATTTATTACGTTCTTATTTTACAACAACAGATTTAAAAAAATTTAATTTTTTATAAACCCTGGAGGTATACGTGCTGGTCTCGCATCAGTTCCAGACTTCTTGCCTTAGATGCGAATTGGGTAAAAGTCAGGTGATTGAGGTGACGTTTTGTGCTGGTTCGAAAATTGAATACGTTTTCCTGTTTTATATATATTACTGACTGCCCTGCATTAGTCCTCTCGCTTAGTCCTTTGTATGCCTTTTAAAAAAGCAAGACAATGAAGTTTATCAATTCTGATATCGACAAATTCTTTTGACCTGCTAGCAGCGAAGTTTGATTTATGGGCAAAGTGCTTGATTATAAATATGCATACGTGAGTTCTATCTATGAACAGCATAATATTAAGAAACCTTCGTACCATATGCAACTGTTTTTCTAATTTCGAGACGATTCTTTGAATTCACGGTAGATATAAAATATTTTCTTCTTGAAACTCTCCCAGTTAGAATAACTTAAGTGAGTACTCTACGTACAATTACTACTAAGATTGTCTTCCCCCCAAAATTCTTAATCTAAGAATTCAGTTATGAGAAATTTAATCTGAATTTCATTTACAAGGGCAAAGTAATACCTGCCACATTAGTAAAAGAGTTCGCTCATTTTTTTATGTTGCAAGTACATAACAATTTTATAAAACCTATAATTATGTCTAAAAATGGATCTTTCTGAAAAAATATTTCTGTACCTTATACCACTGTGTGTGTGCTTAGGGTGATCTAACAAAGAAATTTATTGTTTCTCTGTCATTCCATTCCATTGTTTAGCAACTCGACGTTCCTCGACAGTGCAACGTAAATTTCGGAACTTCTTTAACAACAACAACTTCAATTTTAACTTATTTCTTCGTTAGCTATTTAGAACAAAACTTAAAAAATACGAAAGAAGTTCCTAATTTTAAAAAAAGTATATATATTGGGCATTTCTTGTCAAGTGATCCAACTTTTGAAATCGATGTCTTCCGATCAGGATGAAATTTACACCAAGGCTAGTCCTATTGGATAGTAGACACAATTTTTCAACAAGATCGGTTCAGAACTCTCTGAGTTAGAGGGGTCAAAATTTGACGTTGTGACCAAACAGGTGTTTTTTCTTATCCATGTAACTTTAAACCTATTTCTCCTAGCAAAATTTGTCCCAAATAGTTTAGATAGCTATTTCTTCAGTCTTTCGGAAAAAAAATTAAAAATTAAAAAATTAAAAACTTAGTTTTTTTTCTTTTAAAAGCTTTTTGGTCGCTTAGTGGGATGCGAGTGCGATAACTGTCAAAAAGATTTTGTGACTCAGGACAACGGTTTTTCAATTTTTACCATGTGCAATAATTTGAATTTTTTCCTATTAGTGTGAAAGTGTTTCTAAAACCGACGGTAATTAACATACCTAACAAAAATTTCATACCCTTAATACTGTAATACTCCCAATATGTTAACCACAGGAAAGAAATCACTTTTTTCTATAGAAATGTTGAAAAATTTTTTTATATTATTTTTTTTATCTGTAATTAATAATATTTAAATTAATATATGAGTTAAAAAATTTTTTTTATAGATATCCCACTCACATCCCACTAAGCGACCAAAACGCTCTTAAAGGAAAAAACCTAAGCTTTCTTTTGAGGTAAAAAAAACCTTTTTTGGAAAAAAAAAAAAATAAAAAAAAATTTTGAATTTGCAAAAAAGGTCAGAAATTTTGTTTTATTTTTAATTTTTTTTTCCGAAAGACTGATGAAATAGCTATCTAAACAAATTGAGACAAATTTTGTTAAGAACAATGGGTAAAATGTTACAATGATGTGAAAAAATACCTGTTTGGTCAAAATGTCAAATTTTGACCCCCCTCTAACTCAGAGAGTTCTAGATTGATCTTGTTGAAAAATTGTGTCTAAACTACTATCCAACAGGACTAATCTTGGTGCAAATTTCATCTCGATCGGAAGACATCAGTGTCAAAAGTTGGTTCACTTGACATGAAACGCCCCATATATATTCCTGAACCTTGTGAAAAGTCAAGTCGATATAGCAATGAAAGTCTGTCTGTCGTTATGTCTATTTAAATCACGCTTATTTAAACCATTTAAACTTGTAATTAATTCGAACAGGTTGATATTTAAAATGGAGTAAATCGGCACTCACTGTAACAAGGTACCGCTTTAAAAATGGACACATCTAAAAATGTTTAAAATGCCGAGCGATTGCTGTTTTAATGTAACATTAAGTTCGTCAAAATTTTACTTATTCAAATATTTTGTTTACGTATGTAATATGGAAATATTGCAATAAGTCCAGGTATTAATGTAAATGTAAAATTCCTCGGTATCAAAGATTCGACATAGCCAATTCAGCACTCTGAGTTCTTAATATCGTAGAAGTGAAAATGTATTCTGACTTCATTTCACAACATATGTAGATAATAATCTTTATTGCTTAAAAACATTATGAAACTTATAAAATAAGTACTAGCAAAGCACTTTTTAGAATCATCACAAATAAGAATATGCCAGTGCTTAATGTTTTTGGAACCAATGATATTCAGTGCTTTGTTTTAGACATAAAGCAGCAAGTTCTGCTTGAAAATTAAAAAAGCAATTATACTAACCTATTTTTGGCCGCAAAATATATAAGTCGTCCGATTTGAATGAACCTCTGGTTCTTAGCTAAGTTGTTGCTTCTGAATCCAAAACCGTTGTTAAAACTTACCTATTCCTCCTGAGAGCCTCAGAACTTCCTCTTCGCAAGACCGAACATTGGTCGTTATTCAGAAAATCTATTCATGACTTTAAGGTGCTCTGAAATTATATATTTTTATAGCACATGTCATTTTTATTGTCATGACAACATATAACAATGCCATTAAAATTTATTTTATTACAAATCTTGCTTGCAGTAAATATATTTCTTACAGAAAATTTTAAAGTAATACTTCTATTGACTAAACATCAATTACTCTTGATGTCACGCTTTAATGCAACAAGGATGCAAACGAACTTTGCACTTTTGGCACATCCATTTAATTGGCTTATGCCAATGGGAATGTGCTTAGAGTCCACTCTTGGCACATTGCGAGTTAAAAATTCTGGAGATTTCGTGAGTCGTTTAGATGATAACAGAAGTTATTTTGTTATCATCATGAACATTTTTTTGTGCCATAGGTCTTTCCTGATTTTCGTTCGCAACAAAACAATGCAGCTTCCAGGCGTTAACTAGAGAGGAGCTGAAACAAACAATGGCCAATACCACTCTTTGGATCTGATGTTTACCCTATAATTTTGAATGGCGTTGTCATGTAAATCAACACCACACGTGTTTTGGTTACAATTATAGAACAAAGATGGTTGCTGATAATTTGCGAACTTTTTATGTTTTTCCATCTTTTCACAAGGTGCATTGGGTCAGTTTGGTCAAAATTAGTGCAAATTGTTACTTCCTTATTATCAGCCAATCGGCGAACTAATAAGTTGTTTATTTGGTCGGATTCACCATGGTTTTCTGTTTTTAATGGTACTTTTCCAATTCTATTGTTGCGGATAGTTCTAGATGCACAAACTTTTTTCTCGCTCAGTAAACACATTAAATACCACGACATGAAAAAATTATCAAAGCAAGCTCAATGATGATTGGGGTTTTCGACATTTTCCAATAGACTGATTATAAGACCCGCACCCAAAGCTATTTGACGATCATAATTATCACTTTCACTTTCATGCGGTATACAGCTATACAAATACCCAGTTGCGGAGCAATGACAACATAGTTTGTAACCAAACCGAGTTGGTTTGTTTCGTACTACATTTCACATGACTGGCGCTCAAAATACGGAACCATTTGTTCATCGATCAACAGATCATCACTCCATATGCCAAACTGCATGCGATGGTAATCAATGGTCTATCAATCAAATTATTATTATTATTAATACGTAAAACTCATTTTATATCCTTTAACATTTTATGTGACATTCTGTTCTACTATTCGATTTGCTAGACATGGATCATCTGACCAATAGTCATCAATTGACGGCAATGTGTTATATCATGACAATATCATAATACATATGAAAAGCCGTAGAGTATTTTCATCCAAACAAATGTCTATAATTTTGTGTTGCGCACAGTTATTTGATTCAATTATGATAAAATGAAGCATTTCCTGATCAAAAAAAAAAAATATATGACAAAACATGACAAAATGTAAACTCTATATGTACATATTATTTACACACATAATTTGGATACCATCCAACGTTCGCGCTTGCGAACGGCAATGTTTTCCGTTGTCTAGAACAACTACAATAGCGTTTTTTATTTTTTTTTATTTTACTTCATTCATTAAAAGTCGGAGAAATTACGTACTTACCATACCATAAAGAAAAGGAATTTAGTGCTCAAAATTAGTAAGCTGTTTATTCGCATGTGCGAACAGCGGCCGAAAAAGTGCGAATATTTTTCTAGCTCAGAAAGATTCATTTTTTTCTCTGAATGGGTTAGAAAAATACCCTTTTGAGTCATATGTAACCCCAATGTGGAATTACGTTTATATGCTAACGATTTTCCGTCAAAAGATGAGTTTGTTGTTTCACTGGTATATCAATATTGTCCATTTGTTTACTCATTTAGTAAAATAATACACAAAGGTATGTAAAATATTTCAGTTTTGAATGACCGGCTAAAATTTGTGCCTAACAGATGAATATGGATCTTAGTTAGTTATACCCTATACCACTCTGTGGTTATGGTATAATGACTTTGGGCTGATGTTTGTAACAATCAAAAATATTTTACGTTGACCCATTTTTTATTATACCTGTCGAATCGGAATCACTTTCTGAGTCGATTTATATATTTTAATAAACTTTGATATGTAACCTTTAATCTTCCGAAGAATGAACGCTAGCCCCCATACAAATGAGATCGACTTAAGTTGCCATAAGATTCAAATTATCGTATAGGTCTACGCAAAAGTTTGATATTGTGCATTTATTGCATCCGTTAATAAGTACTTCCAAAATAAAACGTGTAGGAGATTTCTTAATCAAGCCCCCATATAAAGTTGCTTCCTAATCTTCAACTAAATCTACAAAAAAAATAAATAAATTGGTGCACAGATTTTTCTCATATTTTGTTCGTATGTCTTTGCAAAAAATTTGTGATTTTACAAAATATGGTCAGGATTGGTCCATTTTAAACCTAGTCCCTATACGAAATTTTTGATAACTATAAGGAAAGAAAAAAGTTAACACTAGTGTCACTCTGTTTGGTTCCTTCTTATTTTCTATATCCCAATAGTATGACAGTCCAGGCCGTCTATAATTTTCTTATTTCTTAATGTTATGCAATATACTGTAAGCATTATTACTTTCGCAAGTAATAGAAAAAAATATTTATAATAACATTGATGTGATGTGTTTGGTCAATTTTCAGATTGGAATAGTTTTTTTATTTAAAGCGCTTTTTATAAATTAAAAATTTTTTCTGATAACTGACTTATTCAATTGTAACTTAAACAAAATTTAATGTTCACCATTGACTTTTCAAGTAACACTTTAAAAAATTTTTAGAAATATTTCTTAAAAAAATTAATGAACTTGTGGTAGCAAGAATTTTTAAAATCATTTTCTACTGATCCTTTTGTTATAATTTAATTGACATTATCAAAAGTAATTTAAAGTATATCAAGAACTATAAGAAAACTTATGCCGCTTTCTTTACTGACAAAAAATGTCGCATTTTATTTTCTGGAAAAGTATATTTTTTATATATTCTGAATTAAGAGCAACCTAATCTTATACATCAGTCGAAAGGTCTCAAAGTGCTGTGTTCATAATATGCAAAAAATTTTGATTATTATCATCTTTTAAGTCATAGGGTGAAAATATTTCAAAAAGGGAGCAATGGGGAAAAAATTCGCACACCATGACCTGAAAGAAGTCAATGGCTACATTTTTTTTTTGCGATTTGCGAGGGCTCGACTTTGATGGATATATAAGAAAAAGTTGCTCTTAATTCAGAATATATAAAAAAATACACGTTTCGAAAAAAATTCCAACAAAATGCGACATTTTCTGTCAGAAAAGAAAACGGCATTAGATTGAAAAAAAAAATATATCCTACGAATTTTTGATACAAAGTTTTTTGAAGGAGTACATTTACTGAATATTTCACAAAAAACTAATTATTCTCGAAATCCGCAAAAAAAAATTCTTTGTAAAAAATTCGGGTAAATGAACTTACCTAAAAATTCACACAGTTAACCTATAATATATATTTAACAAAAGTTTAAGTGTCAGATCCATTTTTTGAAATTTTGTTTAAGAAAATATTTCAAGACTTAAAAAAGGAGTTTTCAAAATTTCACCAAAAAAATTTTCCATTTTTGGTCTTATTTCGCAATAGGTTAACAACGTGGTAATAAAACAATACATCATATATGAGTACATATAGACATAGAGACCTGAAAAATATTTATGGCTTTAATCAATTTGTTATAGTTGAAAAAACGTTCATCACATTTCATGACCAAGAGTTTTTTTTGGCACAAAAGTGGTCTGGGTCATTTGTCATTTCTTGGCGAGTTTTTATTCGATTTTGAAGTTATATACCTTTTTGGAATCACAATTTGGGGGCGATAACGGTCCATATAATAACTTGTCGAAAAAGTTAAACTGTACAACGAAATTTTCGTAAAGTCTGAAAAAAAGTAATATTTTTCCCACATAAACACACTTGAAATTCTCAGCCTTTTTTTTTTTTTTTTTTTGCTATTAGCATATTTCTAGGGGTTGAGACTTTAAATTCGAAAACTTTTTCCCCTCCATATAATGAAAGGCCACCCTGATACCCATGTTATACAAATTTTCAAGACATCTGGATCTCAATAATAACATTTAATAACATTTAATTTTTTTAATATTTATCTAAACCGGCATACTATCAGATATTGAGTGTGCCGGTTTCTTCGCATATATCCGTCCTATTTAAACAGTACTCTGCCCAATATGCATTGGGTGTAAAAGTAAATATCTGTGCCTTTGTTTTTATTTTTCTGATATATCCCAACAAACACCAATCAATTCAAGCGGGTGAGAAATTTTTATATTTTCATTTGACATAACCATATTTTAGATTAATTTCTAGGAACCATGTACAACTTTGGAGTTCAATTACAACGTACTCCTAGGCAATATAAAGAATCTTTTAGTTAATTTAAATATATATAATCTACCTTTAGAAAAATCTCGTAATATATACCAAATAATAATGACATGGTTTTTATTCTCACATTGTAAATTAAATTTTCAAATGTTGCTTGGGATTTTTTAAGATATAGTAGAGCGCGTTTATACAAAATAAAGGTTGTAATGTATTCTGTCTACATTTTAATGTATTTTGTCTAAACTGTTTTATAAGGCCTAATGATTTAAGTTTGATATTTCATATCATTGCTATATTTTTAAAGAAAACGGGCTAAATTTTATTTATTGAAACCTTTGGTTTATTCAAATCAATAAATTTTTATATAGATTAATTCTTGTATAAGGAACACCAGCAATCCAATTTTAAACAAGTAAGAAAATTATAGTCGGTCTACACCGACTATAGGATACCCTATACCATGCGTTTAGAGACCCTATCTCTCAGGTCCAACTAACTGGATATAGAAAATAAGCATAAACCAAATTTGAGTGGGATTTTTATTAATTTTTTTGGCTGCAGATATGAAAAAGTTCATATCGGACGCTATATTTATATGGGGACTTGGTCGAAAACTGGAGCGATCCTGACCATATTTGGCAAAATCACTTATATTTTGAAAAATATACACAAACCAAATTTGAGAAAAATCTGTGCAATATTTTTGTTTTTTGATAGATTTAAGCGAAGATCGGGAAGCAACTCTATATGGGGCCTATGACTAAGAATTGTCCTATAGGTATAATTTTTGGACTACTGATTAAAGGATGTAATATATACATACAAACCCAATTTGACTAAGATTTGTATGATAATTTGGATCTTATGGCAATATACGTTGATTTCATAGGGGTCATTTGTATGGGGGCTAGGTCTGAACATGGACCGATTCTCACCAGTTTCAACAGCGTTCATCCCATGGCCGATAAAAGATCAAATACCAAATTTCGTCAAAATATATTCATATTTGCGATCTGCAGTTTGATTAAAAGCTTTACATGGACACACAGACGGACGGACGGACGGACGGACGGACATCGTTAAATCGAATCAGATAGTGATTCTGATTCGATCGGTATAATTAAAGATGGGTGTAGGTCAAATATTTTTGGTTGTTACAAACAGCAGCACAAAGTCATTATACCCAAACCACATAGTGGTATAGGGTATAAACATTTAAAAAAAAGAAACAAGTAAGAAATTATAGTCTGTATAGACCGACTAAACGTGCCCTATGCCATGCGTTTAGGGACCCTATGTCTTAGCTACTAGAAAATAGGCATAAACTAAATTTGACTCTTATACTTTTTTTTTTTTTGCCTTTGAACATAAAAAAGTTCATATCGGATGCTATACTTATATGGGGACTAGGTCGAAAAATACACCATATTTGGTAAGGTCGCTTCTTTTTTGCAAAAACACATACGAACCAAATTTGAGAAAAATCTGTGAAATATTTTTGTTTTGGTTAGATTTAGCCGAAGATCGGGAAATAGTTTTATATTGTGGATTTGTCTAAGAATTGTCCTGCAGCGTTTATCTTTGGACTACTGATAAAAGGATATAGTAAACATACACAAAACCAATTTGACCGAGATCTATATTATAATTTTGACCTTATTGCAATTTAAGTCGACCTCGTAGGGGTTATTTGTAAGGGGTTTAGGTCTGAACATGAACCGATTTTCACCAATTTCAATAGCGTTCATCCTGTGGCTAATAGAAGCTTATGTACCCAAACTTGATAAGAATATAGTCATAGTTGCCACTTGTAGCTTGAATACAAGGTTTACATGGACACACAGACAGACGGACGGACCGACGAGCAGACGGATATCGCTAAATAGACTCAGAAAGTGATTATGAGTCGATCGGTATAATAATAAGATGGGTCTATGTCAAATACTTTTTGTAGTTACAAACATCAGCACAAAGTCATTATACCATGATCACATAGTGTTATAGGGTATAAAAAAAAATAAAGTAAAGACACTGAAGAAATCACTGAATCCATTTCTTTCGATTAAAAACTCGTGTAACGGGCTTACACTTGAAAAATATAATTCTAGCAATGATGGAATATTTATAACAGATTTTTTGACTGATTCTAAAATCATACTCTAATATAAAATCAACTTCCTATGCCCTATACCAGGGTGCAGTGGCTTTATGCTGATGTTTGTAACTACTAAATATATTTTACCTAGACCCATCTTTTATTATACCGATCGACTCAGAACGACTGAGAGATTTAGCCATATCCATCTGTACGCCGAGTATTCATGTAAAATTTTTAAACAAACTATATGTCGCAAATATGAATATTTTTTTATGAAATTTAGCACATTAGCTTCTATCGGTCATGGAACGAACGCTATTGAAGTTGGTGAAAATCGATTCATGTTCAGACCTAGTTATCGACTTAAATTGGCATAATATCCAAATTATCATATAGATCTTAGTCAAATTAGGCTTGTGTGTTTACTACATCCATCTATTTATAATCAAAAAATAAATCGTATAGTCAAAAACCCCATATGAAGGTAATTTCCTACATTCACTTAAATCTTTTATCAAATTTGGTTTATATGTGCATATAGCATCGCTCGATTTTGTGCGAAATTTTTCGCCTGTAGAGATAGGTATACGCAGCGTTTTAGAAATACAAGCAACTAGTTCGGCAAAAGGGTTGAGCCCTTATACAAGACACGCTTCAATTATTTTGTTAGCTGTGTACCAAGAATCTGTAATATTAATAAGCTAGGCTATTTCTTGTGACCGGTGTTTTGTCCTACCATTTTATTCCAATTTTGACCAAACGTATATTATTTAAAGGTAGCCGTTTTGCAGCTTTACAGATTTTAAAATTTTTTCCTTTATTTTGAGTAAATTGCATTTAATCTTGCTACTAACACATAAATAAAATTATACATATGCTTTTTGTGTTTTATTAAATTCGTTAATGTGTTTGTAATAAAAATGAATTTGTTGTTTTGTGTCGATTTGTGAATTGGCTATAATTGATTAGTATACCTTTAGGGTCTTTATGTCTTTATAAATACATTAAAAAAAAAATTTTTACACTCAATACTTAACTTTTATTATCTTCACATCTATGGAAATCCAAAACAAAATAGAAATTTGTTCAAAGGAATTTTTATGGATTTCGACTGCAATTTATTAGAATCAAAAAAAAAAAAAAAAACGTAAAACGGATCAAAAATTGGACATTTGAAACGAAAAAGGCCATTTTTTGCAATTTTTTATTAGATTATATTTCCTAAAGCCGTATTCTGCACGGGTTAGTGAATCAAGAAACTATGAATTCAGAGAAGAAGAAGCACTAGTAATACCGTCAAATGATAGCTCCAAAACAATTGAGTATATCGCACCTGTACCTCTAAAGTGAGTCCACTCAAAATTTGTCAATTTTCACTTTTTGCAAGAAAACGATACACATTGGTCATACCTATCCACTGTAAAAATCTTACGTCGCAGAAAAAATACAGTTGTAACCCTCTTTGTGTTGAAAGAGTATCTTCTATGGAATCCACTGAATAGACATATTTTGAGTTACACCCAAAAAACTTGTTATTTTTGATGATCACTGAAAAATCTCAAAAACAACTACTGTTGTATACTTATTATTCGCAATTCTTTACAAAGAAACAACTGTTTTTAAATTTTATAGTATATATTAAAAAAAAAACGTTTTTTGCCTCTATTGAAAATTTGTAAATTTTGAGTCGACTCACCTTAGAGGTACATGTGCGATATGTTGCAGGAAAAAGAAAACAAATAATAATTTTTATTAAAAATCTGGACTTCGAGAATTTCATTAAAAGTTATGTAATGAAAACCAGAGCACAAAAAAATTAACTATTTTTATATTAATTTTGTGGCTTATATAAGCTTAAAATATTTATGTTTTTAAGAACATTGGATTAAATTATGTTGTGTTTTTGTTTCGTTTTTCCTTCAAGTATATTGAAAATATACAATAAGTTGTTTAATTGCAAAAAAAAATATTTTTTATCAAATTACTTATTTTTACTCTAATATAAATGTAATGGACTACACTAATATCGAAATAAATTGCATGGATTTTAATTTTCCTATGCCCCTATGTTTTAAGAAATAAATATCAAAAAGTTATTTTTTTTCGTAATGTGAAACTTTTCTAAAAGGTATTATTGAATATAAATCAAAAAGCAGTTAAAAAAAAAAATAATAATTTTATATGTAATTTATAACTTAATTTAATATTTGACATTATTAAATGGTCATAAAAATACAAATAAAAATAATTTGTACTACTTTTTTTTTTTTGCAAAATGAAAAAGATTTCGTTAAACTTATCTTAACAATTGGTACGCATTTCTGGTAATGGTAATAAGAGCTATCGATAAGGCCATCAAAATTGATTATTTGTATGGTATAACACTTGTATAATGATTCGTGACGTAAATCACGTGATTGGTCATGTGAGAAAGTACAACTATTTTCTATAAAATTAATTATACTGTTGAATTAGGGAAGATAACTAATTAACGAAATGTAAAAAAAACACATGATAATTGCAATAAGTTTCAGTTCCTGTTTTGTAAAAAATAAATAAAAACTAGTACTAGATCTAGCACACACATTGTATTACCGCTCCACTGAGAACAAATTTAGGATTCGATATAAATGTGTCATCCATCTGGATGTTATAAATATTGTATATAAAAAATGTAATAAATAAAATTAAGATAATTAGATCTTATTTTGTTTTATGTTTAGACCCATCGCAATTTTTTTTAAAGATTTAACTTTTTTAATTAATGATAGCACTATGAGCATGAGTGATTAGATATTTATTTATCATAGATATGAATAATTGTTACGCAAATAATGCAGTCAGTATAAATTTCTAACTATTATAGTTATTTTTAATGTTTGTTAAGGTCACATATACTTTCCCACCATTTATCATAATATTATAAACCTGGGTAATGGTTTTTAATATACCGTGGCTTAAATTGTCAAATTATGCATTAAGTTTTAATCATAAAAATTAACTACACTTAAAAATAATTGAAACCATAAATATAAAAAGCTTTTTAATATCTTTTATATCATTAGAAATATATTACTAAAATTTATAATTTTTTTTCATTTAAGTTCACGATTACTTTAGAAATCAAACGATATTATAAAAATAAAGAATGAAAACTATTTTTAAAATAAACATTCAAGCAAACAAATAGTGTCGACAAGTTAGGTTTTTAAAACACCTTAATAAGAATAACATAATAATAACATTTATTCTTTTCCTATTTATTTACTGTAGCATATGTTTAAAAAATATACTAAATTCCTCTCCTTTATAAAGACACTAGATGTAACCCGGTGTGCTTCGCTACACCCTCCGCCTCCCCCGCCCTTCCGAATTGTTATGAAAAGGCTCACGCAAAGTCCCAAGGCTCTCACTAACACAGTTATTCAGATATATCACATTTAATATTAAGTTTGTAAAGGGTGCCATGCGCATTTGTCCAATCCCGCCCACTTTTTTGTCTGACTACTCACGTTAATAATAGATAACCTGAGATAAATTTTCAAAGCTCTCTCTATCATAGTACTTAATATATATGATATTAAAAATTTACTTTGTATGGGTGGTGCCACGTCCACTAAAAATATTTAAAAAAAATACAGCCTGTAGCACTTCCGATATTCGCAGAAAGAATCAGTTAAAATTTCAGGAAGATCAGATAAGTCGTTACGGAGATTACCTCCTACAAACAAACAAACACATTACCTCTTTATTATGCTAAGTATAGATCATTAATATAGATTCATTTATTTTGATACTTGCTGATATAAAATGTTTTTTGTTTTTTTTAATTCGGTACAACAATTATCAGATTTTTCGGCGTTCCTGCCCTGGAGGTACATGTAGCTGCCCATGAGAAGAACATGGATTTTCCAAATTAGATCTGGCACCACTCAACTGTTGGCTTTGAACTTAAAATATCACTTGGCAATTTTTATTTTTTTTAGCGATTTTTGATTTTGCCCATTTTTGATTTTGAAGATTTTTGTTTTAGGCGATTTTTATTTTTCGCGATTTTTGGGTTTGGCGATTTTTGATTTTGACGATATATTTTCCACGACAAATCATATTGATAACTAATGTACTTGTCAAAAGACTGTTGCTTTCGTAGTACATCATATTTTTGATATAGGAGGTGCCACGCCCACTTATCCCATCCCGCCCAATTTTTATTGGACTACTCATATTAATATCTGATGGAATCGTGCAAAATGTCGAGCCTTTCCCAATTATATGATATTAGATATCTACTATACATGGGCGGTGCTACGCCCACTGCTTCGATCACGCCCATTTTTTTGTTCGACTAATCACACAAAGAACCTATGGGCTCACGCAAAGCCACAAAGCTCTCTCTTTTACAGTACTCCAAATATATGAAATTAAATAGTTACTTTGCATGGGGAGTTGCACGCCCATTGTTGTGAACCCGCCAATTTTTTATCTGACTACTCATATTAAGATCTGATGGTGTCTTGCAAAGTGCCAAAGCTTCCCCCTTTTAGTACACCAGTTATATGATATCATATATTTACTTTGTACGGGCGGTGCCACGCCCACTGCTCCGATTACGCCCATTTGTTGTCTAACTAACCATATGAATAACTTATGTGTTTACACAAAGTCCCAAGACTCTCACTATAACAGTACTCCAGATATATGGCATTATATATTTTATTTGTATGGCAGGTGCCACGCCTATTGGTCCGATACTGCACATTTTTTGTCCGACTGCTCACATTAATAATAGGTGACATCAGACAAATTTGAAAAACTCTCTCTATCATAGTACTCGAGATATATAACATTGAATTATTACTTGTATGGGAGGTGCCACGCCCATTTCTCCGATCCGGCCCATTTCCGGCGTGGCTACTAATATTAACAATAGGTGACCTCACACAAATTTGCAAAGCGCTCCCTATCATAATACTCAATATATGTATATGATATTAAAAATTTACTTTGTGTGGGAGGTGCCACGCGCACTAAAAATATTAAAAAAATTATAGCCTATAGCACTTCCCATATCCGCAGTAAGACTCTGTGAAAATTTCAGGAAGATCAGATGGCCAGTTACGGAGATTACCCCCTACAAAAAAACAAACAAACAAACAAACAAACAAACACACATTACCTCTTTATTATATTAGTATAGATTGCTTTTTTTATTTCAATAAAATAAATGTCTTTTTATATAAGAAAAATTAGTATGAGTGAATAGAGCCAATAATATCGATTTGTTTTTTGCATTATATGGCGAGACAAATTTTAATGCAAATAACGCTGCATAAATTTCAACATTCTTAATACAAATAACTTAAGAAGAAGAAAATCAATGGGTCTCTTAATTTTTTTGACGACTTGTTTTTTTGGGGTTTAAAAAAATCAACTTATTGAATTCAAAAAACGAACGGTCCCAGTACAACACGACCTGACAAAAAAAAAACAAAAAAATGTAGGAAAATACTTGCTTTACTGCTCAATATAAAACCCCCTCAGCTCGATACACTTTTCCCAGCAATATTCAATACCTTCGTTACCCTGCTTTATTACCGAAACATTTTTTCAACTTCGTAAATAGAAAATAACTACCTAACTTAATTTCAAAGATGTAAGTCATACCCTTGATGAAACAGCACTTTCTTTTTCACCAAGTGCATCCTTTTTTCCGTACTTCCCTGCAGATGGAACTGACTTTGCCTTCTTTGGACACGATTCCCCCATTTCAGTCCACCGGTTTCACTACTTTTTTATCCCTGGAGTGAAGTGGAGATATCCTCGACTCATCCGCTGTTACGAATAGACGCAAAACTCGGCTTTGTTGCGGATAAACTCCGCAAAACATTCTATTGAAATATCTTCACATCACTTTTTATAACCTATACCACTATGTCATCAGGGTATAATGACTTTGTACTTATGTTTGTAGCTGCCAAAAATATTTGACCTAAACCCATGTTTTATTACACCGATCGACCCAAAATCACTTTCTGAGCGATGTCTGTCTGTCCCTGTGTTCGCCTGTAAATAAAATAAAATACAGGTCACAAATATGAATAAATTTTGATGAAATTTAGTATATAAGCTTTTATCGGATGAACGCTATTGAAATTGGTTAAAATCGGTTCATCTTCATACCTAGTCCCCATATTCTATATTAGAAATAGAGTGTAGAGTTGATGTCGCAAAGTGGTGTGGAAGATTATATATCATTTTGAGGAGTTTGTTTTGGCTAACTTGTAATTTCTTTAAATGACAGTTGGGGGGCAGTACACCGTACAGGAGTCGCATAAAATAGAATGGCATGAAAAATGTTTTTAAGCAATAAGAGCTTATTATCAATGTCTAATTCTGATTTTCTGTTCATAATTGGATATAAAACTTTGGTACTTAAATTTATTTTATGTATTAAAAAGCTAATGTGTTCAATAAAAATTTACTTCTTATCCAGTACAACACCTAGATATTTACCTTTAACTTCCCAGGAAACCCTTAAGTTACCACCTTTTATATTAGATTGTGGAATGAAGCAATCCTTCCTTCTTCTGGTAAAAAATATTGCATGCGATTTTGTTGGGTTAATCATAATATGTTGTTTATTATTTTATTTAATAATAATATCGGTGCTTAAAATCTGTGATTTTCTATAATAACGCGTATGTCATAAATTCAAATTGTTCAGGGGAGCAAAAAACTTTATATTTGGAATTATGGGCTCGATATAAAGTTTTTAGAGCTTTTTGTTTAAAAGTCCTGTAGATATGTGCACTAAATACTTTATATAAAATGTTGAGTCAAAAATCTTCAGAGGAATGGATCCTGGAGAAGGACGAAGAAAACAATATATTAATTACACTTAAAGTGTGTGCAGATAAAATAACTTATGTCGATAAACGTCGTTTTCTTTGAAAAAGAAAACTACCAATTCTACCACCCATGTAGACATAAATTGTTTTTGCTTGAAAAATGGATTGTTTTGTTCGTCAACAAAAAGTTAACAGGACTTAGGATAAGAATATAACAACGTATCAAGAATAATAGTGACAAAAAATAACAGAAATAAACACAAAAATTTTTTACAAGTGGTTATAAACTGAAAA
Source organism: Cordilura impudica (assembly GCA_963682025.1). Classification (NCBI taxonomy): domain Eukaryota; kingdom Metazoa; phylum Arthropoda; class Insecta; order Diptera; family Scathophagidae; genus Cordilura; species Cordilura impudica. Next base: position 59,589,944 of record OY821518.1, on the reverse strand, counting down.
CTATTTTAAAATTATTTTTTTTTTTTTTTTCATTAATAACAACGTATGTCGCTATGTGTTATTTTCTGAGAAAATAATTTGTCAGCGATCAAACTTAGGTTGACATACGTCGTTATTGGTGCAAATTAATTTAATAAACATTTAAGTTACGTCGTTATTTAAAGAAAAAACTCAGAAATGGTCAATATTTTTTTTTTAAATTTAACACATGTAAAGAGCGTTAAAAATTAATATAGTTGGCATCTGTAACTCAAAACCGACAAAAATGGACATACGCGGTTATTCCAGAAAACTACAGAAATGGCAGTATCGTCTGCAAAAATTGAAGAATTGCAACCTTCTAGAACTGGGAAATTGTAAGTAAGAATATTGTATAAATACGATAAACACGAGCCTTGTGGACATCCAGCAGGGATTGAATATCTCCAATATGAACCCTAAAGGATCTATGCGACAAAAAACTTTTAATTAATTTTACAATTGATATATCCATGCCTATAGTTAATAATTTGTGTATCAGTGCATCGTGCCATACATAGTCGAACGCAGCTTTTATATCCAGTAGATTTGCCACTATTGAAATTAGTTTTAACTATATTCTTTATTCTTCCTAGAGGCTGTCTAACATTATCTTGTGATCGCATACCAAATTGCTGCGTTGGTAAAATGTTATTATCATCAATATAATTTACTGTTATTTCTTTTATGATCTTTTTTAGTATTTTGCTTAATGTGTTTAGTAAACTTATAGGACGATGTGATTCTGAAATATTGCTATCTTTACCAGATTTAAGAATTGCTATGATTTTCTATTCCTTCCAAAATAATGGAAAGTAAGAGAGATAAAAGCATGAATTGTATATACGACAAAGTAGCTGTAATGCTGTGGAAGGCAATTGCTTTAGACAATGATTTGAAATACCGTCAATCCCTGGCGATTTCTTTGCATTCATTTGTTTAATTATTCCTTTAATAAGGATAGTATCGATGGAAATGTTACTTGATAGTTGAATATGATTTTCAACAATATCAATTGAATGGCTGATAAGCCGTTTTGTGTTCTGATCAATTAACTGTGATGATATAGAGTTATTTAAAAAAAAAAAATTGGGCCAAATTTCCGTCTTTTGATTTTTGGATATGTATACGTCACCATTTTGTTTCAGTGTTGGAATACATTTAGCTTTATTCCTTATAATTTCTGATATATTCCAAAATTTAGTAGAAGCTTTTAGTAAACTTGTCAATAAATTATTCTTCTGCGAATTTTTGAATTGGAAAATTTTTCCAGTAATAAGTCTAATAAAGAGAGGCCTTTGTGCCTTATATAAAAATATTTTCTGCCTAATCCATTTCCTTTTAGCTTTGTTTCTTAACTTAAATAAGTGTGAAGTTGGTTGCGGAAATCTTTTTACAGAAATGATGGATATTCGCCTTTCCGGTACGCTAATATATAGCCCCTAGAACAATTTTTGTAAACAGCTATATTAATGTACCAATGTCTTCTGTACTATTAATTTTCATTTCTAAGAGATTGCTAATATTGTTTTTAATATAGTTTTTAAATGCAATACAATTTGCGTTTTCATAATTCGGTTTTAGCAGATTTAATCGTCTGCTAGATAAGTCAATAGATGTATGTACTGGTAGATGGTCAGAATTTAAACTATTGATAGCTTCAGCTCCAGTTAGTTTATCGGATATACTTGTTAAAAAAAAGGTCCAAAACAGAGTCATTTGCTGCAATACTCGTAGGTAGCCGCGTTGGATTAGGTGGATAGTTTAGAGCAAAAGCATTAACTGGAATTAAATCGTAAAGTGTATTTCCCCAATAATTTGATTTTAAGCATCCCCAGCAACGATGTCTACTACTAAAATCCCATCCAATAGTAAAATTTCTTTTGATTCTGGAAAATTTTTTAAAATCTGATTTAAATTTATTTTTCTTTATGTCCAACGGTCCAGCGGATCCTCTAAGAAAATAACAACTTTAAATATCTAAGGTTGTGCTATCAGCAAGAGTAATTTGTATTCCAGTGTTTTCAATAAGTTCAGTGTCAATTGCAGAAAGAATCATATGTTTTATATTTTTTCGTACAAAAATTGCAACACCCCTCCCTTCGAAATCATTCCATCCTTGCGGCAGCTAAAAAACTGCAAATATCAAGTAATCAAAAAATTCTTTAAGCTTTTTACGTGAACCTCAAGCGTTCCAAGTTAACATTTTAATTTTCCTATCCATAATTATGGCAAAAACTTAAAGGCTCATGATGTAATAACATCAAATTGTTCGAGCTTGCTTTGCTTTAAAGTTTTTTAAATTATTGATTAGATCAAATGTAATATCTTTAAGTTCTTTTACAGAAAATAAATTATTTGAATTAATATTACCATTTGACGGAACAACATTTGACCAGCTTATGTTGCTAGAAATTGGTTGACGTGTTGCGGTGATTTGTGGAGCATAATTCGGCAATATTTGATTTGTTGTTTCCAAAGAATCGTACAGAATTCGATCAAAACAAAAATTTTTAAAATTAAATTTTTATTTATATCTAATGCTCTGAGCCCTTTGAATATATTGTAAAAATCAGAAGGTATTTTCTCCAATTTTTTTTCTTCAGAATTTTTTTTTTTAAATTTCTTTCCAAAATCAAAATTTTTTCACCCCTTAAACAAAGAGTTCTACACTAAATCTTATGAAACCTGCGAAATTGTTATATGAAACTAATAGTGTTTTTTCCCAAAATTTATTTTTAGCTTATAATTTTTTTACATCAGAAAAATTTTTCGTATTAAAAAAGGGGAGAATTGGTTTTGCTGTACAGAAATGGGAATATGCATGTTAAATTATAGGAAAATGTCTGTTAAGTCTATAGGAAATGCATGTTAAGTGGTAAAAATGTATGTTATGTGCATGTTTTTGTTTATCGAAAGATTTTTTTATTTGCAGCTTTGAAAATCATTTTCCTTAATTCAGCATGCAATTTCCTTACATTTAGCATGCAATTTCCCTACATTTAGCATGCAAATTTTTCTCATTTTTAACAGAAAAATTCCCATTTTTAGCATGCATTTTCCCATAAATTTGCCCAAATTTAGAAAACATTTTGCCACTTTTGACATGCATTTTTACCATTTGGAATGCATTTCCTATAGACTTAACAGATATTTTCCCATAATTTAGCATGCACTTTCCCACTTTTACCAAGCCCTTCCCTTAGTCTCTTGAAAAGCTGTTAATTTAAAAAAATTTTCATCTTAAAAAAAAATTTTCCATCTTTAAAAAAATATTTAATTTTAAAAATAATTTAAAAAAAATTTTTTTTTTTAATTTTTAAGTATCAAGTATTAAGATTTTGTTTTACAGCTTAAAAAATTCTCTTTTAACTTAAAATTTATTTATATACTTTAAAAATTTTGTTGAACCTTAAATAAGATCACGCTTCTTCTGCTAAAGCCATACGTACGCCCGCCGGAAATCCCTACACCTTGGTAGGCCGCTACTGGTGTATCTGATATGCCTGTCTAGTAGGGATATCTTTGTCCTTGGGTAGATCAATCTTAGATATTATACAGATGAGACCAACTCTATAAATTAAAACGAAATATGAAAATATGAACTTAGAGAAATATATCATGATCACGAGAGCAAAACAATATAACAATATATGGTTTAAAGTATTCCAAATATAAAGAATATTTTTAATCTTAACCCTTTCACGACCAATGGGTCGATTTCTTTTAAGCTGACTTGAGTCGATATAGGACAGTTTTAGCTTTCAAACCATATTAAAAAAGTTGGCACATGTATTTTCAGGAGCTAAGGCTAAATCATATTTGGATGTCATTAATTCGGACGTTATTGAACCAAAAACAACAACATTTTGATATAATATGGAGTAGTATTTATGGTTTCCAATTGGTCGTCAATGGTAAAAAAATATATTTTATAGTTTTATATTTTTATTAAATTAAAAAATTCATGATATTAAATCAACACTTAATTAAACTATAAACAAAAAGACTTAGAAGAAGTTTGTTTCTAAAATACAAAATACAAAAACAATTATGGTAATCTTCTAAGTAGTAAGGTTTTTTGTGAAACAAAAAGGTTTTTACAAAAGGAACATATTGCGTTTGTATGATTTTACAAACTAAAAAAGTAGTAATCGATTCTCTGTGATCTATATTCAAAAATTTACAACAAATAAAAAACCAAAACTACAGTTATTTATGTAAAAAATAAAAACAAAATAACTGACTTGCTTTGAGCCGCGTAAATTAGTTACTCACTAATTTTTACCGTTGACGTCCAATGGGATATATATGTCCAATGGATTTTTCCTTGAAGGAATTTGAAAAAAAAATATTTTTGACGACACTTTTGCTTAGAAATATTGGGTCATTAAGTACGAAGCCACAAAAAAAATTTTTTTCCAGCAGCGTAGGTTCGGTCGTGAAAGGGTTAAGAATACTATAACAAAATATCAACTATTTCATTATATTCGTACATTCGAGCTGGTTACGATTTATAAAAAATTTACTTTTCCAATAAATCTAATTTTTTTTTTGTTTGTTTTGACTTGTATAACGCGACCAGCTGGGTTAAAAATTTAACAAATATTATCTTTAACTAATATTAGCGTATTTCAACGAGTAGCGTCGCTATCTCGAATGAAACCTTTGCATAAATTCTAAACACACTTAAGGCGTAAACACTTTGAAATGCTTTCAAGTATTCTTATCTTATCTTTTTTTCATTCATTACTGTGTACAAGTATGATTATTGTTCGAGTACAATTTTTAAGACATTGCATATAGTTAAAGTATATAAAAAATATAACATCGATGGTCATTATGTATGACTTTATAACAATTTAAGTGATGGATATATTTATCTATGTTGAACAAATATTGATAATATTGTCAAATGTTTGATTTGATTTTGATACAAAGAAATATCTGCGAACAATGGAAATCTTTCAGAATATATTAACATGATAAAATATTTTAATTTTGAACACATACATGTACGAGTGTTTTGTTGTGCAGAGAAGGGAATGCTGCATAAATTGTTCTGTTACATATTGAACTATTTCTTGAAACTGATATCAATTAATGTCGACTATTTTTATTTTAATTTATCTTATAGTGTTAAGACCTAAACGTCAACATGGGTGATATGTTTCGAAGTGAAAAAATGGCTCTGTGCCAAATATTTATACAACCTGAAGCTGCCTACAACTCTGTGGCGGAATTGGGCGAAAGGGGATGCGTGCAATTTCGTGATGTACGTTGTTATTAAGTTAAGACAATTCAAACTAAATTAATAATGTTTCCATATCCCACAGCTGAATAGTAATGTAAACTCTTTTCAACGTAAATTCGTTTCTGAAGTTCGGCGTTGTGATGATCTGGAACGTAGACTACGTTATGTTGAAAACCAATTGAAAAAAGATAATATAGATTTGCCAAAATTGGATGAGGACGCTGAACCAGGTGCACCTAATCCACGCGAAACTATAGATTTGGAAGCCCAATTGGAATCGATTGAAACAGAGCTAAGAGAGCTTAGTCAAAATGCTGTCAATTTAGATACAAATTTTATCGACATGACAGAATTGGAACAAGTATTAGAGAATACCGCGGGATTTTTCTCCGATGAGGAAATAATGAACTTAGACTCTCATCGTCAGGTGGATCCGAACGATTCATCTGCAGCTCAACATAGAGGCCAGTTAGGCTTTGTGGCTGGCGTTATAAAATTGGAAAAGTTCTTTGCTTTTGAACGTATGCTATGGCGCATTGGTCGTGGCAATATATTTATTAAGCGCAGTGATCTAAGTGGCATGGTAAATGATCCAGAAACAGGCCATCCCGTATTGAAGACTATATTTGTAGCATTCTTCCAAGGTGAGCAACTAAAGCAGAGAATAAAAAAAATCTGCCAAGCTTTCCATGCTTCTCTATATCCCTGTCCAAGTGCTCACAATGAACGTGAAGATATGATAAGAGATGTACGCATGCGATTGCAAGATTTAAAGTTGGTATTGGATAGTACGGCTGATCACCGTAATCGCGTCTTAGTTGCAGCTGCTCGTAATGTACCAACTTGGACTATTATGATTAAAAAAATGAAGGCAATTTATCACACTTTGAACATGTTTAACATGGACGTTAGTAACAAATGTTTGATTGGCGAGGGCTGGGTTCCTACACAAGATTTACACATTGTACAAAATGCTTTAGCTGCAGGTTCTAAGAGTGTGGAAAGCACCATGCCTTCATTTTTGAATGTTATTGAATCCAACGAACAGCCGCCGACTTACACAAGAACTAACAAGTTTACCAGTGGTTTCCAGAATTTAGTTGATGCTTATGGTGTTGGTTCTTACAGAGAAGTTAATCCAGGTCTCTACACTTGCATTACTTTCCCTTTCCTATTCGCCGTGATGTTTGGTGATTTAGGTCATGGTTTTATATTGTTTCTGATATCTTTTTATTTGGTATTGAAGGAAAATCAATTGTACAAAATAAAAGGCGAAATTTTCAATATTTTCTTTGGTGGCCGTTACATTATCCTGTTAATGTCCCTGTTCTCTATGTATACCGGATTGGTTTACAATGATGTATTCTCCAAATCCATGAATATTTTCGGTTCAAGTTGGTATGTTCGATACAATACTAGTACAGTTTTGGAAAATGCTAATATGCAAATGGATCCTCGTTATCATGTAAAAGGTGTTTATCCTATTGGTCTGGATCCTGTATGGCAGTTAGCGGATAACAAAATTATTTTTCAGAATACATATAAAATGAAATTGTCCATTATATTTGGCGTCATTCACATGCTGTTTGGTGTTATCATGTCATTGGTTAATTACATCCACTTTAAAAAAACCGTGAATATTTTTATGGACTTTATACCCCAAATGTTATTTTTGGTATTATTATTCGGTTATATGGTCTTTATGATGTTCTTCAAGTTTGTCAAATATTCCGGAGATGTCGAGGATCCAGCCTTAGGGCCTGGTTGCGCTCCCTCTATTTTAATTCTTTTCATCAATATGATGATGTTCGGTCACCAAGATCCGTTGTTACATTGCAAAGAATACATGTTTGAAGGACAAAATATGGTACAAATTATATTTGTTTTAATTGCGCTTATTTGTATCCCATGGATGCTGTTGGGTAAACCACTTTACTATATGATGAAACGTAAAGCTGCCCTGAAACAACAGCAACTTCATACGAATGGGGATGTAGAAATAAATGGAGATGTACAAGTGAGAGCTAGCACATCATCTGCTGCAGCTGGGGGCCATGGAGGTGATGATCACGATGACGAACCCATGGGTGAAATATTTATAAAACAGGCCATTCACACCATAGAATATGTATTGAGTACCATATCGCATACAGCCTCCTATTTACGCCTGTGGGCATTGTCGCTGGCTCATGCCCGTAAGTATTTTTCGAAATCATCTAATCTGAATTCAGAAAGCTTTTAGCATTTATTAATTTATTTGCCATTTTTATTACAGAATTATCTGAAGTTTTATGGACTATGGTCTTATCCATGGGATTCCGTTTCTCTGGCGCTTTGGGTGCAATAATGCTATTTTTTATTTTTGGAGCCTGGGCTTTTTTGACTTTGGGCATTTTAGTTGTGATTGAAGGACTTTCTGCATTCTTGCATACTTTGCGATTGCATTGGTGAGTTTTTTGAATTTTTATACTTTAAATATCATATTAATTTTATAATGTAATCAATTCCCCTTTTTAGGGTGGAGTTCATGAGCAAATTTTATGAAGGTGTTGGCTATGCTTTCGAACCATTTTCATTTAAAACTATTTTGGATGTTAATGAAGATGATTAAACATATATGTACATATTTCAAAATTATATAATGTTCAGAATCAAAATTATTTTCGAAATTATTTGTTCAATAAAACTTAAAGAATTTTTTTCAATTTAAATATGCATTTAAAAGCTTTAGACTTGAGTTTGATTACTGAGGCCTAATTATGATATGTAGGTTCAAAAAATAGCATGTCTGTGGCATAACATAAAATTGGAAATAGTCATAGTCGTATGTTCTAATGTTAGTCATATTCCTTAAAGAAAAGCTGTAATACAAAATTGAAATTAAAATAAAGAAATAATTATTTAACTTTTTAATTTTTAGTATATACAATAACAGAAATTTCCCAAAAAAAAAAAAGGAAATAACCCAAAACCCATTCATTTTCTGAACTTATTCCGGAACTAGAGGCATGACCTCTTGAACTGTTTAAATAGATTTGAGCCCCTGTATCGATTCGTTATTCAATGTTCTTAAAGTATGTGCAAAAACTTTAAATTGGGTTTAGTAGGGAAAAATTTGCAGGTCTATTTCTTTCAGCATAACTTAGATTTTTCATTTTTATAAGTGTTGACGTTAAGTAAGGCAAATAAGATATTTCTAAATTCCTTTTTTTATTTGAATGGCCGACATACATTTTTTATTATAAATTTGAGCATTGCTTGCTAATCCTCGTTTAAATATTCTTGTTCGCTGCTACAATGTTCACTTAAGGTGAACAAAAATAAAATATATTCTCGGAACTTCTTCACAAAAATGCAGGGGTGCCATATTTTATGACGCTAGGGCAACATTTTATATCATTGGCATTTTGTAAAAAATTTACATAAAATCAATATTTTTGAAAGGACAACTGAGTACAATTTTCAGCATGAAATAACGCGCCAAAATAGTGACAAGAATAGTCGCTCAGTTGTGTTAAATCATTCTTCCTATCGTTGGAATACAGGAGAAATCACTACATTACCAATGACCAGTGTTTGAGCCATAATGAACAGTGTGCTATATTTCTTCAAAGAAGGCCAAAATATCGATGTTAGACGATATCGGTGGATGCTGGCCATATTATCTGCCCGCAAATGAGTGAATATGATCGGGGCGGCTACCTCTTTCAACAGGATGTTTCACCATGCCACACTACAATCAAACAATGCAGTGGGCGTGAAATGACAACAAACAGGTGTCCACTCGAGAGGTTAAAGTCTACGCCAACAAGCCTCAAATTATTCGAAGATTACTCAATGCTTTACGCCCGAGACGCTCAAAAATGTTGTGGAAAATTCAACGGAAAGGGTACATTTTGACATGGCCACTAGAGGAGACAATTTGCTTGATGTTGTATTCAAGTAGTGGTCTAAATGATTTGAAAATGACCAAGTTAAATAAAAAATATCACCATGGAATTCAGTATTACATACCGACTAAAAGGTGGCAGTTCATAAGTTATTAATGTGAGTAGTTGCCAAAAAAAAAAAAAAAAAAAAATGAACGGGATCGGACAAATGGGCGTGGCACCTCCTATACAAAAAAAATATGAAGTGCTTTGAAACGACAGTCTTGAAACCATGGAAAAAAATCTACAGAAACAAAAATCGCCGAAATCAAAAGCAAAGAAAAAGAAGTGGTCAAAGTCAAAAATCGCCAAAACCGAATACTGTGAATGACAAAAATTGCCAAAAACAAACATCGGCAAAATCAAAGATCACCAAAAAAATCGTCAAAGTCAAAATTCGGCAAAACCGAAAATCTCGATAACAAAAATTGCCAGAATCGATAATCTCGAATAACAAAAATCGCAGGAAACAAAAAAGCCAATTCAAAAAACGCCAAACACGAAAATCGCAAAAAACAAAAATTGCTAAGGCAAACATCGCTCAAATCAAAAATAGCCAAATTCAAAAATACCAAAAAACAAAATCGCCAAAACCTAAAATCGCCAATAACAAAAATCGCCAAAATCAATAAACGCCAAATTCAAAAATCGTCAAACCAAAAATCGCGAGAAACAAAAATTGCTATTGCCAAAATTCGCCAAAATCAAAAATCTCTCTAATCAAAAAACTGCCAAATTCAAAAACGTAAAAATCAAAAATCGCCAAAAAATCAAAAAATGCCTAAATCAAAAAACAAAATCGCCAAAACCGAAAATCGCGATTAACAAAAATCGCCAAAATAAAAAACGCCTAAATCAAAAATTTCAAAAACCGAAACCAAATAACGGAAATTGCCATAGTCAAAAATCGCCAAAATCAAATATCGCCTAAATTTTAAATCGCAAAAACCAAAGTCCGCAAAAATATTAGTTTTTTTATTTAAAGAAGTCAGTTGTTTAGCTCTCATTTTTTTTTCTAAATGAAAACTTTCGATGCTGTTTTTTGATTATGTTTATTCGAACCTTTAAAATTTTATTGGTCAATTCGAGAAGATGGTATCGGCCAAACGGGCGCCGTCCCAATTGATTGCTTTACGGGCTTGTTTTATAACATTTTTCATCACTTCGGCGAGAACTTCGGGCGACAGATTCTCGCACTCGTGTCGAATGTTATCCTTGAGGGCTTCCAGGGTTTCGGGCTTGTTCACGTAAACCCAGGACTTCAAAAAACCCCACAAAAAAAGTCTGGAACAGTTAAATCGGGCGATCTTTGGGCCAGTGTAAGTCGGCAAAACGAGAGATGAGGCGACCCGGGAACGTCACCTTAAGAATATCGGTTGTGGCTCGCGTAGTGTGTGCCGTTGCACCATCCAGTTGGAACCATATGTCCTCCAGTCCTAATTCGTTCAATTGCGGCAGAAAAAACTCGGTTAACATGGCTATATAGCGCGCACCGTCCACTGTTGTCGTTTGACCAGCGGCGTCCTCGAAAAAAAAAAAATGGCCCGATGACTCCTCCAGCATGAACAGCGCACCACGCAGTCGCTTATAGTGTAAAAAGGCAGGATCGCCATATAGTGTTAAAGGCAGGATCGCCATATAGTGTAGGTGGGACGCCAGCTAGGATCACCAAATATTATAAAAATCGCTGGACCGTTATATAATGTATGCCTTGTAGCAATCTACGTACATAGTGGCATTTAAATTTAATATAGTGTATGTATGGGGGCAGGATCGCCATATAGTGTAAGAGGGGGGCAGGATCGCCATATAGTGTTAGCTTGGCAGGATCGCCATATAGTGTAAGAGGGTGTACAAAAGGACACTAAGATTGGGTGAGTACCGGACCAATCTCAGGAGGAATTTTGTCAAGTGCTTTCCTCAAAGCAGTTCCCGCGTGCACGCTAGATGCACTTTTTTAATGTTTTACAGAGATAGCACGTAGGCAGATTATGCCAATGTTTAAACCCTTTGGCAGAATATGCCAGTAAAAAAAAAGAAAATCTCTGTTTGGTTTTAATTATAACCCTTTCAAATCAGAATTATAATTGATTATTTATTTTAAAATGCTGGTCTTTTATATCATTATAATTTAATATTTTTACTTAATTTAAATAATAGTCTTCTCTTTTCTTTACATTCGCATATTACAAATTCATTGATTTTTGAACGTTGGGCTCAATAGCCAATCAGAAAACGTTCAATAATCAATTTAAATTTTTCCCCTCAAAATTTGAGTGACATTCCTATTTGTCATGGGTTATTGACACAATTTAACTTTTCACAAATTTGTCATTTTACATTCCAATGATATTTAATTACACAATAATTTATTGTTTTGTAATTCAACCCTTTACCCACGGTTGGTGTACTTTGTGGTATGTGTTGAATAAAAAGAAAAGATATGCAAAAAATAAATAAATGTAAACAAATAAATACAAATAAATATGTGCATGTGCATATAGTAAACAAAAATAAACAAAAAAATATAAACAAATAAAGATGAATAAATGAAATAAATAAAGATAAATGAAGATGTGTGTAACATCATCACACCCTTACCCTTAAGATGAAATTTATGGGTTTTAGAAAATTCATGAATTTCATTACTTAAAATAAAAATGTTATTTTTGTTTCTCTTAAACTTAGTGGTTATTCTAATTTTGTTTTTGTGATATAATATTATATAAAAAAATGTAATAAGTAATTTCTATATCTAGTTGTTAACAATATAAATAAGTAAGTTCACTATGTGCTCTTATGTGTAGTAATTAACAATCTATACAATTTTACATTTTCATTTACGTTTATATAATTTTAAAGTATTATTATGATATAATTTTATGTTTCCTTTTACATCTAAGATTGAATTTTCATTTTATATCTATTAAATTTCTCCTTTACATTTCATATTAATTACATCAATCGAAACATGTATAACTTCATGTGGTCAATGACATGGCAATTTTCATCTTTTATTTAAAAAATAAATATTTTCTTTCCAAAATTACGATAAATTTTTAGTCATCTATTCTATGTCGCGTGGTGTGTCCTTTTGATTCTTTAAAATTTTCGAGGATTTTCCCTCATTATTTTCTCATATTCTATCTTATCTTTCGGGGTTCGTTACATAACATATATATACTCATATACTCTTCGTCACTTTTCCATTATAGTGCGAATTCATTATTTCATTTATATTTTCTAGATCATAGCTATCATTATATCTTTCATTGCGACCTTTGTCTACAATGTTTATCAAATCATTTATTTCCTATATATATTAGATGTCAGTTTCTTCACGTCGAAATCTGGATTTCGCAGAATTATCACTGTATCTTATTATATCAGGCACGTAGTTTCTCCATTATCGAATCTAGTTTCGATGGATTATCACCACTTCATAAACGCGCAAATTTATTGATTCATTTTATACCCCTATTATATATTCCTTATATCATTTCCTTTCAATTATTTCCTGATGTACACACACCGATCTTGGAGTGAACATTTCCAATAGGCGCTGCCATCTCTATCGTCTGTCCTAGTTCGTCAGTCATCACCAGCGATTTTATTATCTCTTTTATTATGTTTATCTTCTTTTATAAATTTCCTGTTTTATTTTCATTGTCTTTATTTTCTTTTATAAAAAGTCTTTCCTTTATTTTCACCATTGTCATTGCCAAAAAAAAATGTTGTTAACAATATTTCATATACATAAATTTTCTTAATTGGTTTAACATATTATATTCAATTTTCATTTAATTCTATTATGATTTTGATATTAATTCCATAATAATGTTATGTATTGTCCATTTTTTAAAATATTTGTAATTTATTTTCTACAATTTTCTCTTTGTCTAATTGTGCTATTACTTTAATATAACAATTTTGTTGTGATAACTTTACATTATTATTTTAGTTAAAAAAAAATTTTTTGTTGTTTTTTTTTTTACTTGATTAATTTTTTTTTTTTTTTAGTTTTGCAATTTCCTATGTCTCCAATTTTCCGATTTCTCAATCATTAACTTAGTTTCTATATCCCTCGTCGTGGGATTTCTAACGTCTTCGATGGTTGGAGCTCTTTTCATCCCTATAAACTTCCACCATCCTATTAACCATTTTAACTTCTCTTCTTCGGTTAGATTATCGTCATCATATAACAATTTTTGCTGCTCTTTCCGTTCATCCATTTCTATGCTGATTCTAACTCTGTTCTTTGTAGGCATCTATATAGTGGTGTAGGTGTTTACAGGATCGGTGTTTGCAGGATCGGTGTTTGCAGGATCGCCATATAGTGTAAAAAGGCAGGATCGACATATAGTGTTAAAGGCAGGATCGCCATATAGTGTAGGTGGGACGCCAGCTAGGATCACCAAATATTATAAAAATCGCTGGACCGTTATATAATGTATGCCTTGTAGCAATCTACGTACATAGTGGCATTTAAATTTAATATAGTGTATGTATGGGGGCAGGATCGCCATATAGTGTAAGAGGGGGGCAGGATCGCCATATAGTGTTAGCTTGGCAGGATCGCCATATAGTGTAAGAGGGTGTACAAAAGGACACTAAGATTGGGTGAGTACCGGACCAATCTCAGGAGGAATTTTGTCAAGTGCTTTCCTCAAAGCAGTTCCCGCGTGCACGCTAGATGCACTTTTTTAATGTTTTACAGAGATAGCACGTAGGCAGATTATGCCAATGTTTAAACCCTTTGGCAGAATATGCCAGTAAAAAAAAAGAAAATCTCTGTTTGGTTTTAATTATAACCCTTTCAACTCAGAATTATAATTGATTATTTATTTTAAAATGCTGGTCTTTTATATCATTATAATTTAATATTTTTACTTAATTTAAATAATAGTCTTCTCTTTTCTTTACATTCGCATATTACAAATTCATTGATTTTTGAACGTTGGGCTCAATAGCCAATCAGAAAACGTTCAATAATCAATTTAAATTTTTCCCCTCAAAATTTGAGTGACATTCCTATTTGTCATGGGTTATTGACACAATTTAACTTTTCACAAATTTGTCATTTTACATTCCAATGATATTTAATTACACAATAATTTATTGTTTTGTAATTCAACCCTTTACCTAAGGTTGGTGTACTTTGTGGTATGTGTTGAATAAAAAGAAAAGATATGCAAAAAATAAATAAATGTAAACAAATAAATACAAATAAATATGTGCATGTGCATATAGTAAACAAAAATAAACAAAAAAATATAAACAAATAAAGATGAATAAATGAAATAAATAAAGATAAATGAAGATGTGTGTAACATCATCACACGCTTTGAGCGGATGTAAAGGCTCCTCGGGCATCACTCGTGGATTTTTGGTGCCCCACAAGCGATAGTTTTGCCAACGCCAACGCCACAGACGAATTGTTACGCAAAAAATAGACACGATTATTCCGCATTCGTGGGGAGTGTATCGCTCCATGGCTTGTTCACTTGTATTCTACATCTGTCTAGTTCACAAACGTCAAAACGGATTTGACATTGGCCGCCATTTGCAAAAATGAGAGCCAAACAACTTCTTCTTTTGGCTTCTTTTGGCCCACCTTGTATATATACATCGACAAAATTTTATATATGTGTATATATCTAAAGGTTTTTCTTTTAATTCCAATGGAACTTGAAGTTTGAGGAAATAACACAAAATATTTGCTTTTAATCACAAGAATTTTCTTATTCGAAAGATCAATGCTTTCGGGCATATGCCGGTGCATTTTTCTGGATGAAGTCTTAGGGTTTGTTGGGGGTTGGCCTCACTCCATATGCAGAAAATTGTTCATCGCTGAACACAATTTTTCGTTAAAACAACGAGTCGTTAAAACAACGAAAGAACGACGCATATGATAGTGTCGTGTCTTTAGCTCCTGCACCAGCTGCATCTTATACGGGTGTAGTCAAAAATCTTTGTGAAAACTTTCCCACGTAGTGGACCGACAGAGCTCCAATTTTAGCGACAAAATTTTGATAATTTGATTAAATCATTGAAATCTTATTTGGGATAATAATGAACATTAAACATTGCTAGATTTTGTGGAAAAAAAAATAAATTTTTTAAACATAATTGTGGACATTTTGAGACTCCTTCTATTTTATAAGTCTCTATTTTGAAAAAATAGTATTAGTGTGATTTGGCTTTAACAATATTAAAGTTGTCACAACAAAAAATACTATACAGCCATTTAGCACAAGTTAATATATGAAAATATCACAAAACCTGATATTATGTTTCATTATGACTCAAGTACTTGGTTTTATTTTAAGTGTTTTGAAATGTTTATTTGATAAGATATTAGAAAATAGTTTTCTATCATTTTTGTTCATTAGCCATGACCTTATACATTTTTAAACTCTAAGCTAAAATATCAGTGAAATAAAATAAGTCAAAACACAAACAATCTAAATCAATCTCTACATTTAACTGAATTCAGAGATGAAACTGCCTTAGCAAAAGTTTCGACAAAGTGGATAAAAACATATTTTTCACGGATATTTTCTCACGATATTTGAAAAATTAATATGGTAAGGAAAAAAATTATGGACTTAAAACTAACACCTTATTGTATGAAAAACATTGTATAAAAACACCAGAAATTTGTCTTTTGTTTTCAAACAGAGATATAATGTCAATTCGTGTTACTCATTAAAATAAAAAATATATAATAATACATTTTATATTCAAACATCTTAAAAATACTCTTATTAATATATATTCAACACAGTTGACCAAATATGAAAAATGTCTCAAGGACATCCTTATGGTTGCCTAAGAAGTACACTTCATAAGTAGAAAAGATAACAAGAAGTATGTTGGTTATAAAATATTGTCTTTTCCTTTGAAATGTTATTAATGGTTGTCAAACGCAATATAAAAGAAAATATACTTTGTCGTTCTTGTAGTATAGCAACAGTATAGTCATAATAAAGTACTTGCAGAAAAAGGCTGTTCAAATAAATAAAATTTATGGCTACAAAATTAAGAGCCACATACTTTAATATCCTAAAAATTATAAATAATAAATAATTTTTTGCGGCAGCTTTTTGAATGACAATATTAAAATTTTTAAGTCCTTGTACTTTATTACTAGCCTCTTAAGTATTTGAATGGCTAGTATATTAACGTAAAAAATAATATATTTTTATTTTTGTGATTTTCAACAGAACATTACCGCAAAAAATAATATATTTATTTATTTTATTTTTTAGTTAGAAATTAATCAGGCTCAAGATCAAATATTTTTGGTTTAAACAAGGCAAAAAACATTGCCACATTTGTTTTAAAGTTTATGTATATTTTGAAGAAAGGTTATACATTTGTTTCGGGTCGAGTTACCAACCTTTATCAGTAACCAAAAGCAGTATATTATTTTTTTGGTTAAAAGTTAATTCATATACCTTTAGTAAAAACAACCTAATTATTAGCCAAACAGAGAGTTATTCTATTTAAATTTTTTCAATATAACAAACTAAACTAAAATAAAATATAAAAACAATTTTGAAACCAATATGTTTGATACATATGAGTAGACATTGCATACTACAATATACATCTTTGCCTTGAAGACAATTTATTTTTGTTAAACTAGCATATAAAATAATTTCAGCCGGTCTAGACCGGCCATGCTATACTCTATAGCAGGAGATTAGAGAATTGAGTGTAGTTTTTATTATGTTTTTGCCTGCAGATTTGAAAAACTTCTTATCGGCTGTTATATCTATGTGTGGACTAAGTCGAAAAATGGACCGATCCTAATCATATTAACCGTACGATTCATAACCAGCAAAACTCCTTTAATTTCATAACCAAGGTACCCGGGTACCCGAAGTAGGTTGTTTTGCGTTTATTGAAATAAAATAATATTTTCCTGTAAATATTTTTGTTGTTGATTATATTTTGCGTTCTCAACTGTACAAATTTGATATTTGGAAAAAAAACTGGTTTCTGTTCGTATATAAGTACCTAAAGTGACACAAGTAGGCAGAATGATTTTGATGGCTGGCACAAATCATTCTAATGACGAAAACGCAAGAGATTTGTGGACGTCACAGGCTCACCCAATATTCCGCGCCACCATGGGAATAAACAGGTTTTTCGATTTGTTGCGTTTTATGCGGTTTGACGACCCCAGAACACGGGTAGAGCGGCAGCGTCAAGACAAAGCGGCGCCAATTCGCGATATTTGGATAATGCTCAATGCAAATCTTGCCAGATATTATGTGCCATCAGAATATTTGACCATTGATGAACAATTATATCCATACCGTGGTAGACCCAAATTCACCCAATATATACCCTCGAAGCCAGCAAAATATGGCATAAAAGTATGGTGGATTTGCGATGCCAAAAACTCATATCCACTTCATGGCCAAATATATACTGGCAAACAAGAAACTGGTGGTGAAGTTGGTGTTGGCGAAAGAGTGGTGAGAGATTTTGTTGGGCTATACTACGGTAGCGGACGAAATATAACAATGGATAATTTTTTTACGACGCTGCCGTTGGCTAGGCAACTAAAAGTAGAAAAGCTCAGCATTGTGGGTACACTCCGCCGCAACAAAGCTTACATCCCTGCGGAGATGAAAGAAGACAAAAAAAAAAAACGTTGGTTCAAGTTTATTTGGCTTCTACGACAACGTAATACTGCTCTCATATAAGTAGCGGAAGTCCAACTCGGTCATCCTTCTTTCTAGTATGCATGATGATGCACAAATTGACGAGAATGGGAAACCAGAAATTATAAATTTTTATAACCAAACAAAAGGTGGGGTGGACGTAATGGACCAAACGCTCCAAGAATACACGACCCAGCGACAAACAAGAAGATGGCCGATGGCATTTTTCTATAACATCATTGATGTGAGCGCATTTGCATCACACATCATATATTATGGAAATAATCCAACTGCACGATACACCACGACGCGCAGGAAGAATTTCCTGCGTCAACTGGCAGAAAACCTGTGCATTCCTGTTATAGAAAATAGAATTTCAAATGTGCAAAGCGTGCGCCAATTTTCAACAAAAAATGCAATTGAAAGCATCATCGGAAGGCCGTTGGAGAGTGTGCTTTGTGCTGCAGGTCCGTCAACATCTCCGTCAGCACGACAAAGGGGCAGAAAAGTACATACGGGTGTGTGCTACATGTGCAACCTTCTTCCAAATAAGCGCAGAAGAAAAACTAGAAAAAATTGCAGCATATGTAGCACGCCGATATGCGATGAGCACGCCATAACAATTACTAAATGCTACAATTGCCACAATAACAACGATAGTGATTCGGATGAATTATAATATAATATATATAAAATATGATAAAATAAATAAAAAAGACATTTATTTCCAATAAAAACAATACAAAAAAACGTTTTTTCATTTACATGTCAGGCATTTACATAGGAATTGCATTAGGGTACCCGGGGACCCCGGTTGTGTGTTTATGGGGGTAAAACATTTAAAATCATTTTTTAAAGAAAATATTGAAAATATTTTGAATTTTTTCGTATTTAAATCTTAGTTTAGCCAAAATCTCTCATGATTCGGAATTTTATGTCCATATCTCAAAAATTATAGGCACAGCAGCACTTTAAAGTCAAAAAAGGTACACGGGTACCCGGTTATGAATCGTAGGGTTAAGTCACTTCGTTTTTGCAAAAACATTACAAACCAAATTTGAGAAAAATCTGTGCAAAATTTTAGTTTTTATAAGTTTAAGTGAAGACCAGGAAACAGCTTTATATGGAGGCTATGATTAATAATTGTCCTATGGGGTTTATTTTTTGACTAATAATTAGTGGATGTTATAGACTCACACAAATCCCATTTCAATGAGATTCATAGATAATTTGGATCTAATGGCAATTTAAGTCGATCTAGTTGGGGTCATTTGCATGGGGACTAGGTCTGTAGGTCTGAATATGCACCGATGTAGTGGAGGAAGTGTATCTTAAGTGACATGTTGACAGCCGTCTCTTCGAAGCCATCAATCATTTCTTAAGCAATGTCCTTGTAGTTGCTAGCTCTTTTATTGCCAAGGAATTTCTCTGTATAATTCTCAAAAGCTATCCATGCCCTATTTTTGACAGCGCTTTGTGCATATTTAAAATCTGTACTGTTTAAAAATTTTTTTTTTGTTTTTGTAACATTGAACACACCTGTAAAAATATAATTGTTACGATTCGGGTCATAAAAAGTTTTTAAAATGAGTTACCTGTTTCAATTTTCGTAGCTTGTGTCACGAAATGAGGGACTAACGAGTCAAGTTCACTAGGTAAGGAAGCACTGCATTTTAATTTAAAACAGCACACTTTGAATAAATTCGTTTAGTGACACTTTTTAAACCCATTTATCAATGATGCACGTGTTATGTTTTCTAACAAATTTTTTTTTGTTAACAATATGGTATTTTTTGATTATTCCCTGTATATCAATCCGTTATTCGCATTTTTCGCGAAAATACGAACTGATGTAGACAAACTGGGAGGCACGGGTAATATATTTTTGGGACGTCTATTTGAAATACAAGCTGTAACACGATGTGATTCGCTACACCAACCGAAATAAAAAAACTGGGATTGCATTTGTAGAAAACCATTTAATTTATTTTTGCGATTTTTGACTTCGGTGATTATGGTTTTTCGCGATTTTTTATTTTAGTTGTTTTATTTTTTGCGATTTTTATAATTCTAATTTTCGGTTTTGGATATTTTTAACTTTGACGATTTTCGTTTTTTTGCGATTTTTAATTTTGCCGATTATTGGTTTTAGCGATTTTTGACTTTTTCGGATTTTTTTATAGCGATTTTTGGTTCTGGCTTTTTTTGTTTTTAGCGTTTTTTTTTTTTGGCGATTTTTGTTATTGGCGATTTTCGTTTCTAGCATGCTTGGACTTTGACGATTTTTGTTTTTTTCGATTTTTGTTATGCGCGATTTTCAGTTTTGGCGATATTTGATGTTGGCGATTCCGCCCATATTTTCCACAACTACTCTAATTTAGCAAAATTTAAATGACTTTGCCATATAAGATTAGGATCGGTCTATTTATGGACCTAGTCCCCATATAAATATAAAGTCCGATATGAACATTTTTATATCTATAGTCAAAAAATTTTATAACAATGCCGCTCAAATTTGGTTTACGCTTATTTTCGATATCCAGTGAGTTCGACCTTAGACACATTCCCTAAACGATAGTATAGGGTATCGTGTAGTAGATCTATACAGAATACAATTTTCTTTACTGATTTCGATTGACAGCGTATATAGGAGACTGTCTACGTACTACACACTGACTGTAAGATCTTTTTAATATTTTGCGAACTTTATATTCATGGATTTATTCGCTGAAGAAGTCTTTAATTATAGAACTAATTTGGGAAGGAGTACTTCTGGGATTCTGCCAAAATATTTCGCTTTCCGCTTCCAAATAATTTGGAGGTGTGACCAAAAAATTTTAATTTATGGATTTACAGTTGTGAACGACGTTATCTATTAAAGAGTGGCTTTTGCCTATATTACGAATATATTTACCGCCATTTCTAAGCTTAAGCATAATTTTTCTCTCCTCAGCGCTGATTTCGGGACTCGTTTAAAAAAAAAACAGTTCGCAAAAGAAGTATAATTAAGTCAAATCAATTATATCCCCCAACTGTAAATATATGCGTACTTTTTGCTGGCGCTCTTAACCCATAATGCGTTTTTCCTTCAAGTGTACAAATAATTTTTCTAGCAAGTGTATATATCTGGTATAAAGTATAAAATCGGTCATATTGTTAATGCGCTTCTTGATTATTATCTCATAAAACTAAGACATTCCATATTTTGTTAACTTTTAATTGAACCAATTTTCATCAACATTAATGATTTTACACATACACCATTATAAAGATCATAAAAACAATTTCGTAGAATTAATTTGACAACTTATTCATTAAACATTTGCATGATAATAATTTTTTTATTGCACGTGGCAAAAATATTCGTTCTTTTTATTTCCTTAGAAGTAGAACATAGCCGAAGATTTTTTTATTATTATACTATTGGTAATTAAGAGTATAATTCTAGCTTTTATTATTATTGTTATTATTATTGGTGGAAATTAAAATCTTAGGGCCAATTACATAATATCCAGTTTGTTGTCAAGACGAGGCTGTTTTCCGTAATTTTTGTCTTTTTATTATTAGTCACCAAATTGTTGTGCTACTGCCGAACAAAATGTCTGGACGAAAAACACAAATTTAATTTAATTCTCTTTCAAAAACTACACAGCGACAAAATCTAAAATTGAAATTAGACATTCTAAAATCAACTTTAACAATATTAATCATGTTTCCAATGTATTACGTCACATATAGAATAAAAATTTTCATTCAAAGTTAAGAGTAAAAAGGTATTTAATTTGTTGCAAATCACAAAATTTTGACAAATTTTAAATTTAATTATACAACAGTTATTTTACAGCATTTGTTTTTTCACTATTGAATAAAAGTTTGTTGAAAACACGAAATGACGGTTTAAGTTTGTAGGTACGTAGTAGTTTTATTGCATTTAGAAATATAAAAAAAAGAAAAAAAAAAATCTCGTCTAAAATTACTTTGCAATAGAGTTATGAACGCTAGTCTCGCATTATTCGCATAAATCACTAAACAATATTTTTTTTTACTCATGATCAAAGAAGCGTAAAATTGAAATATCATGATTTTAGTGTTTTTTGTTTCTTTCTTTTAATGTTGAAATCAATGTTGAAACTACAAGCGAACAGTACGGGGGGACAAACAAAAGTTCACTTAGTGAAAAGGAGACTTAATATAAACATTTAAATTTTCAAAAAAAAATTATCATAGCATTTTAATATTTTGTTTAAAATCTTGGAAGTCTACAGCAAAATGGAAGGAAGAAAATGTAATATTATCGGAATGTAGTCTATAAAAATTCCATTCAATTAATTCCTGAAGAAATATCAGAGATTACACGTCGCCGTTCAAAATTCTCATCTGATAAACAGTATGCAAAGTGGCGACTATGGATAATCATAAATGCATGAAAAGCAAGCAGTTAGAAAAAGAGGTGGAAAAATTGTTATCCTAACCAGTCAACCCCTTTTTTGTTTTTTGGGAAAATATTATTATTTAAAAAATTTTTCTCTATCTTTGAAATAAAGAACGATAAATTAGTAAGCTCAATGGCAAATTATAGCATAGGGGAAAATTTGTTTTTATTAAATAAAAGAAGAATAAATAATTATTATGCATAAATATTTCGTGATCAAATAGGAGTTCTTGTTTCAGATTTTTGTGAAACCGGAATTCACGCTACGCCTACAAAAAAAAAAACAAGTAAGAAAATTATAGTCGGTCTAGGCCGACTATCTCTTCGGTCCAACTAATTGGATATAGAAAATAAGCATAAACCATTTGAGTTATTAATTTTTTGGCTGTAGATATGAAAAAGTTTATATCGGGTGCTATATTTTTTGGAGACTAGGTCGAAATATGGACCGATCCTGATAATATTTGGTATAGTCAATTATATTTTGAAAAAACATACACGATCCAAATTTGAAAAAAGTCTGTGCAATATTTTTGTTTTTTGCACGCTTAAAATCGATGAATAAGAGATACACAGGAGATCGCCACTCGCTAGACTGTTCTACGATAATTCGTAGGCTGTTGATGTGGTCGGCGCAAGAATCGAGCTTGTTCACCTCGTAAGCGAGGCTCATCGGCGGGCGATATACGGTTGTGTAAAATTTGAGCGATGACTTTATAGGCAACATTTAGTAAAGTTTTGCCTCTCCAGTTGGAGAACTCCATGAGGTTTCCTTTTTTTGGTAGGTTAATGATGTTACCGTTTTTACCATCTTTTGTATTGGGCGGCAATGATTCTTGAGACCAAGAATGGTTTATAAGTGGTTTGAGAATAAGTGCAGCTGAACCCTTGTCTGCTTTAAGCAGTTCGGGAGCGATGTTGTCTGGACCAGCGGATTTATTCGATTTAAGCTGTGCTAGTGCTGCCTCAATTTCTCTGACGCTTGGACCGTCTATGTTAACGTCATTGCGTGGGGCGTGTTCATTGTGTCTACTACATAGTTCACCACTGGTATTTTTGATCGGCTTTGCGTGCGCGTGACCACGACCAGCGATAGTTTTGGTGATCTTATAGAGGTCTTTGTGTCTATGCGATTCGCTTGCTCTTTGGGCTTCTGTTGCTAGGTTGTCGAGCCAATTTCGTTTATCGGCTCTGGCGCTGCGTTTTACTCTGCGGTCAGCAGTTGTGTAATTTGATTGTGCCTGCTGTTTTGCTTGACGAGTTCTTGCCCTATTAACCTTTTCTTTTTCTTCTATGTGCGCTTTTATAAGATTCCATGTGTGCCTAGTAATCCATGGGTTGCTTTGACGGTGACAGATTCCGACGCTTTGTTGCGGTGCTTCAGTAAAGGCATGTTTTGTTCGCTCCCAATAAGTTTCGGCGTCAAAACCATCTTCTGGTGGCGTTGGATTTGTGGCTTGGGCTGACAGAAGAGACTGATACTCATTTAACACTGGAGGGTCATCATCATCGTCGTCATTATCATATTCAGCGTGGGGAAGAATTATTTACTCCAATGTTAACTGTGTAGTTGCTTAATTTTTTTTGCAATTATTGCTCTTACTTAAAATTTAATTTCTATGGCATCGCAACAGTCTCGGAATTACTCACAACGAAATTATGAAAAATTATTTTTTTTATAGCAAAATTGGAATATTTTTATATTCTAAAAGCCGTAAAATATTGAAAATGGCAAAACCTTATATTAAAAATTGTGAAAAGTTAAAAAAATGAGCAAGAAATTTTTTAAAATATTGTACAAAACCGACCCGGGTTTTTTTTTATATGTGCGGCAAATATTAGACAACAATAAACGGCACGTTTTGTCAACTTCCCTGCAAACATTTTTTGCTCTGAAAAATTTTCATGTTTGACACAAGACACCTGAACATTGGAAATCCTATGGTATGTAGAGAAATAGTGAGTCATAAATTTGGTTGCTACATATGTTTAAGTATAAAAACGGATTCGGGGAAAAAATGCGATTGGCCCACATTCAGTGGGATTCCATACCATAAAAAAACAAGTAAGAAAATTATAGTCGGTCTAGAGCGACTATATGATACCCTATACCATGCGTTTAGAGACCCTATATAATAGACCCAACTAACTGGACACGGAAAATAAGCATAAACCAAATTTGAGTGGCATTTTTATTAATTTTTTTGGCTGCAGATATGAAAAAGTTCATATCGGATGCTATATCTATATGGGGAGTAGGCCCAAAAATGGACCGATCCTGACCATGGTTGGTAAAGTCTCCTGTATTTTGTGAAAATATATACAAACAAAATTTGAGATGAATCAGTGCAATATTTTTGTTTTTTGATAGATTTAAGTGAAGATCGGGAAGCAGCTCTAAATGGAGCCTATGACCAAGAGTTGTCCCATTGGGACCCTTTTTGGACTATTCATTAGTGGATGTAATAAACACATACAAACCCAATTTGACTAAGATCTACACGACAATTTGGACCTTATGGAAATTTATGTCGATTTTATAGGGGTCAATTGTATGGGGCTAGGTCTGAACATGGACCGATTCCCACCAATTTCAACAGCGTTCATCACATGGCCGATGAAAGCCTACATACCAAATTTCGTCAAAATACATTCATATTTGCGACCTGCAGTTTGATACAAGGTTTACATGGACACACAGACGGACGGACATCGGACGGATCGGTATAATAAAAGATGGGTCTAGGTCAAATATTTTTGGTTGTTACAAACAGCAGCACAAAGTCATTATACCCAAACCACATAGTGCTATAGGGTATAAAAATATTTCTATCAGATAAAATTTTGAATTTAAATCATTCTCGAAGCAACTTAATTAATATTAATATTTTAAGAAACTCAGTCCACCCGTTTTGTAGGAGTTCAGTGACATACATACGAACATAGAAAATAAATATATAAAGATAGAACTCACGCAAATTTCCAAAGCTTTCTTTACTCAAAATAATTGCCTTTGAAATCACAAAAATGTAGCTAATCGCCCATTTATATTGATCAAGATATAGGATATTGAAAACTCACTTTATGTGGGAGGAGACACGCCCACTTGTCCAATCGCGCTCATTTTCGGCCCTCACGGTAGTAGCATATGATCACACCCAAGTTTCAAAAGCTTTCTCTATCATTATACTCCAGATATATGATATTGAAAAAATACTTGTCATGGGAGGTGCAACGCCCACTTACCCGATCCGGTAAAATTTTGATTCTTAACCATCTATGGAACCACTGAAACACACACACACACAAAAATTTCATATCAATCAGCGAAGCCGTTTACGAGGAGTTTAGTGACAAACCCATGACCAGAAGGTATATACACATATGTATATATAGAAACAGAGACTTATTATATGTACATATATTTTTATAATTCATTTTCCCTAAGAAGTTTCTATTGCACAACAAAATCAGTTTATTTTAATTATTTTATATTTTTTTATTTCTATGCTTGGTGATATGTAAAATTTTTTATTTTGCATCCAGTGCGAAAATTATAAAATTTTTTGGCGTTCCTACATATATGTAGGTTCCCATGAGAAAATCATGGACTTAGTAAAATTAAATCCGGCAACACCTAACGATTGGCCTTGAATTTGGAGTATAATTTGGCAATTTCTTATTTTAGAGATGTTTGATTTTGGCGATTCCGCCTATGTTTTCCCGACTACTCACATCAGTAATTAATACCTTCATAGTACTTCATATTTTTTCTGTATAGGAAGTGCCACGTTCAGTAATCCTATTTTACCCATTTTTTATCTGACTGCTCACATTATATCTGATGGACTCGTACAAAGGGTTAAGGCTTTGCCTTTCATAGTACTCCAGTTATATGATATTATATATTTACTTTGCAGAGTCCCATGACTCTCAATAGTACAAGTCTCCAGACTCTCCCATGACTCTCAATATTACAAGTCTTAACATTTACATTGTACTGGGGGTGCCACGGCCATTAGTCGAATGCCGTCATATTTTTTGTCGGACTATTCATATTAATAATTTGGAAAACATGTCTCCACAGAAAAGAAGACTTCAATCTTGCATTTTTCTCATCCGCCGATGTCGATCGTCGAACCACTGGCAATCTTTGACGAAAATCACCTGACAATAATATCAATGCACCATCAAAAATTTGTTGATTACGATGTACGTTGTAATGATACCAATCGTTTTTAATGGGTCATTGTTCATTCATCCAATAACTGCCGCTTGCAGCAAAACTTTTGCCCATGCAAAACTTCCTGAGATATTGCATGTGGGATTTTCATTGAAAATTTTCATGTAATTAATTTTGATGTATTTTAATAAATTTTTCCTTGCAATCGAATGCCTGCCAATACGCAATATTTTTCTTGTGCTACCAGGCGCATCCAAAAAATACAATCCACCGACTTCATTTTGTAAAGTTTGCATGTGGGAATCACAGGCATATTTTTAATGGTAATCTAATTTGGAAATATCAAAATACACAAATTTCTGCAATTCGTTGGGACTATACTGTTTTTCACGTTGCAATTCTCGGTCAAATAAATCATATGTTAGACGATTGCGTGAATGCATACCTAATTACCCTAATGCTTTGTGTGCAATTGCTAGGCACAAATCTTCATTCACAATCAATGCCTTGTTGTACATTTCCAACGAAATCAGCAAACCATGATTTCTTGTGTGATGATGCATTCGAATCAAATAGTATTCCAAATTTTTTGTATGTAAATGCGCTCGAAATATCTTTTAAACCGATGAAATAAATATGCACAAAAATATTGAAATGAATGAAATAATTCAAGCCAGAAGTGAAAATGCATGTATTCAGCCCATATTTGACATTACGATGTATGGTTTGGTAACTTTTCAACTGACAATAAAAACCCTATATGGAAAGTGGCAGCTATTTTTTTGATATTTGTATGGAAGTATATGGGAAATTTTTTAGATGCCATATGTCTGCAACCACTGGGCGGATTTCGTGCAAACTTCAAATAAACTATCTACAGACCATCTCCAACGTACCCTGAAATTTTGGTTGAAATCGGTCTACCCGTGTCCGCACTTAGTGCTGACATCAAAATGCACAATTCCTTTTATGCATATAGATAAGGTCATATAGGATAAGGTAAAGACTCCATGGAACATACGTTCTTTTTTCGCAATTGTGAATAGCATTTTTTCATAAATATGGCTGAATTTCATTGGCGCAGCAAAGAAATTCCTAATTTAATGCACGGGTGGTTGTGGGCTTGTCGCCATAGACTTCAAATAACTCAATCAAAAGAAATCAAATGGTGTTAAATCACATGATCTGTGTGTTTGTTCTGATTTTGGCAATTATGCTATACGACCAGGAAATGAGGATCAGTAAAAAAAAAAACTGAAGTTGATAATTGTACACCGTAAGCGGTATATCGGTCGAATGATGAATTCCGTACGACTTGCTAGCCTGAATTTTGAGTTTAATTGCCATCGCAAACGAATATCTGTCTTAAGGAGGTACTCATGACTTTCAAGTTTAGAATAAAAGCTCGGGATGTCTTCGTAAAATACGCCATTAACTTACGTATATTAATTTAGTAAACTTGTGACTAAAAATTTCCACTTCTATTCAACTAAAAGTATATATAGAATATTATAACATAGAACATTATTACAGAATATTTATATAATATATTAATATGGAATATATAAATTATTATAAAATATTAATATATAATAGTATAACTAAAAACAGTTGAATGTTTTTAACGCTAACTTCCGTTGTCCCAATAAACGTTTGTGTCAGATTCATTGTAGGCAGTAACCTCTTTACGATCATTTATCATTTTTAATTCAACGTAACCTATAAATTGGTTACAAGATACTTTTTAACCAATTTTTTTTAAATACGCATTTTTATGTTCCTTGAAATCATATTCAAGAGTTTATTAATAATTTCTACTTACCAAATACAATGAAAATCATACCATTTTCCCCTACACAATTACAATACTGAGTTATTTGTGACCCCCAAAACAACAACTAAATATTTAATTTTATTAAAAGGAACTTTTTTCTTTTAACACAAAAAAAAAGAAAAACAAAACAAACCAGAAATCAAAATTCAGGATAAAATAATACCACAATTTATAAAATTTTTGTTGTGAAATTGTTATTCCCGGCATCAACCAGCAAAAAAAAAACAACAACAAAAATTGGCCACATTATTTTCTTATTATATGAGATACATTTTCAGCGATAAGATTTCCAAACAATTCATTCACTGAAAGATATATGATAAACAATACACAAGGGTATTGTTAGTTAAGGGTATACATAAGTGGAAGAGAAAAGCAAAATAAATAATCCTTAAACAAAGTTATTCGTATTCGAAGTGTTCGAAGTTATATAATATGCGCACATATAGCGGAGAATAGAAATATCAAATTCTAAAGTATTTTTATAAATTTCATGGAACATTGATTTCAAAAATGAACACTTTACTTCTCTTAACGCATTACTTTCTGCTCTGAGGTATATGTTGGTAAAATATTTTATGGGTAGGAAGAAAGTTCTATTGTTACTTTAATGCATTTTAGTTAAACGCTGGATTTATTATGTACATATCGTATATCAGTATGTCTATTGAACAATTGCTATTTTCAACATATTAAGCCTATTATGCTTAGATTTATTTACAAAACCCTTACGTGTATATATATAAATACGTACATTGCCTAGCTTTATATGGGTAAATAATCGTGCCTTTGGCTGCCTCATAAAAATAAACCTTAACATTTTTTATGATGATTCCAAGAAAATTTGCTTTTTAGCAATAATTACAAGTTAACTGAGCCGAAAAAGCTAGTTTTGTTTTTTTCAAAATTTTTTGAAATTCTTCCAAAAAAACCATTTTAAAATTGTTGTTGATTTTTATTTTAAAGAAATTGGGCCTTAGAAAAACAAAATAAAGTTCGTTATTTTTATTTTTCTCTTGAAATATGCTTCCTAAGTCTGATGTTAACCCGTATTCTCCCGAGTTATAAAATAATCATCCGATTATAATAATGTTTGATTCACAGCATGTATAGGCTACCTTTAGTATATATATGAAAAAAAAATTGTCATAACGGGTCCAGGTTTCAGGAAAATGGGTGTTGTCATATGACGACGCTATGAGAATAAGTGTACAAAATTTTGATATTGATTTTAGGTTTAAGAGATTTATTACTTCATTGGTCTTTTTTGTTTTAATTCATTTGTTTACAAAAATTCATTAAAAATAAAAAAATAAATATTTTTATTTCTGATGATATGGTGCGAAGCAATCAATGCACAAACCTATGTCACATTTTTGGCACTCTGTCCTTACAGTTGACTTACATTTATCTCCAGCACAGCGTCTCTGCTTATTATTTTTTGTTCTTTGTACAAAGTACATGTATTGATCATATCTTATGGAATCAGTTCCGCCCATATTTTTGTTATAACTTTGTATGGAGTATGGAATACTAATATCAACATAATTTAAGTCTGACTTACTCCATCATTTAGCTTTTCCCTCGGGATCTGCAGAAAAAGCAGTTGAAGCTACAGAAACCACTGCATTGTCTTTCCACCTAGTTACATAGAAATCTTCTTTTTGGTACTTTGCTATTGCAGTCTGTATAAAACCTCTTTCTTTCTTTTTGAACGCATTTACATCTTCCAAACAACAATTGTTACCCAAGCGATTATTTCTTATGGTCCCGGTACAATTGAAGCCTCTTTTTTCATCTCTTTGAGCTAAGGAAATGTTGTAAATAAATTATCGCAAAAGAAATGGCAAGGTAGCATAGATTTCGATAATGGATATTGGTCAATTAAATGCAACAATGTGGATGCACATTTTCCAAATTGGCTTTCCATTTCTTCATTACCCTGGTAGGTTTTTCCTTGATATGGTTCAAACGCAATAAGGTAGCCAGATGGTGTGTTTCGACACCAAATTTTATATCCAAAACGTATTGGCTTATTTCGGATGGCTTGCTTACATCCGTGTTTTCCAAAGTACTGTACCATGGCTTCATCGTGTGATACTGACTCCGTTGGTTGGAAGTGCTTCATGAAAGCTTTTTGAAGGTGAGATATAAGTGGATGTAATTTGCAGAACTTATCATTTTTGTCTAAATTGTCGTTGCTATGAAAATGCAGGGACTTCATGATGGTATCGAATCGGTTTCTGCGCATTGAATTGCATACTGCATGGTTGCGCAAATCATCGCCTGTACCCCAATAAAATGCTTTACTGGATAATTGATTATATCCAGAAACCATCAAAATTCCAAAGAAAGTTTTTAACCCCTTTGCGCTCAAGTTGACGTCCGCCAATTTTTTGATAATTTAGTACTTTCAGCGATAATGATGTCAATCAATGCTTCATCGAAAAAAAAAGCTCAAAGTACTGGACTGCAGTCATGCTTTCCTCAAAATTATTGTCAGGAACTCTGTGATTTCAGATGTTTTCCTCCTAATTTCCAACGTATTTCATTATCCTTTTTTACATCCACCTTTCTTCTTTTGCTGTCTTGCTGATTAACGTTTGTGGGAAGCTCATCATTGGCTCTTCGAATTTCAGCAGGTGCCAGCAGTTGGTTACGACACAAAGTATTTATATTTCCTCCCACTTCCACTTCTTCATCTGAATCTTCATCAGTCAAAATATTGACATCCGGAGGTTCGATGAAAAACTCATTTTCATTTTCTTCGTCTAAAATATCTAAAATCTCCGCTACGGTAAGAAATTTGCTGATAAAAAACCGAAAACAAAAAAAAAGTTTATGTCAGTACTGGTATTCTTATAGCGTCGTCATATGACGACACCAAAATAAAATCTGAAAAAAAATATATTTCTTCCAGAACTTTTATAAAGATTTTTAGTACAAATCTTGAAAACAAGTATATATTTTAATTTTATGTTACTTTTATTGCTTATTTTTATAATCTAATAAGTTTTTTTCACTTACTTTGTAGCCGAACTCATAATTTTGAACTTTTTAAAAAAAACAAGCACAATGAAAAGCTTAGAACACGTGAACGCTTTGAATGACAAGGCCAAACTAAATACATAATGAAAAAGCATTAACAAAGAATACACTTGTTGTTATTTTATTTTTTTCTGTGCAGCGATAACGGTACACTGGCGCGTTGAAAATGCCAATGTTTCTGTCGTCATATGACGACGCTATGAGAATATGGGTTAAATGACATTCTATAAAACACTAGCCAACAGGGTTTTGGACTGGAACAAACAAATACCTTTCCTAGGGTAATTTGGTGGGCTGAATTCGAATCTGTAATTGGTCAGGTTTTCTGGATACAAAAATAAATGTTTTTATTAGTTTTTTACATAAAAAATCATTAGTTTATTTAAAACTCAATGAATTTTCAACAGTGAATGGCGTTATTTGAACGTCGTTTGTATTTTGTTGGTTCAGTTTCCCGTATTAGAGTCAGGCAATAGTCTCCCAGCATGCTTTTGTCCCAAAATCCTTGATAGTTTCTTTCAATTTTCAATAAATCTTGGTGAGCACGCTCCCCTTGTTCGTCGCTCACCGCACCTAGAAGAAAATGCATTTTGGGTAACATTTCTGCACATAATTCGTGACAATTTTTCAATAATTCAGCACTATTTTGTCTGTTGTTTTAACTGTTATCGTTTTTAAAAAACTGTCCACGATGTTCTTGAAAGATTTCCAGGCTGCGTATTCTTTCTCCAGTAAACATTGCGAAAAATTGTCATCATTCTATAGCTTCCTGATCTGAGAGCCAACAAATGTGCCTTCTTTGATTTTAGCATATGAAATTTGGATTAATTATGGGTTTATTTTAAACTAGCTGCTTTTACCCGGTCTTGCCCGGGATAAAAAGGCCTTTGACTTGAAAAATGGTTCACTATGCTTACCAGGCGCTGAGTACTTAGTCCCCAATTAACAAATTCCTCTATAAAATGAACTTTCTCCCCAAAAATTTGTATGGGCAGTAAATTAATTTTTTATTTCAATTAAAAATTTTTTGTTTTTTTAATTTAGAAGTTTTTAGAAGATGCTGCAGCAAAAATGATTCAAAAATAAGCTGCGAAACCGCTTTAAGTTTTTTTTCAGTTTATTTATAAACATGAAATAAAACGGAGTGGTTCGCAAACTAAAGGAATCAAAACTTTTAAAAATTGAATTACTTCATTCAATAAGTGATCATCATTGAGCGGAGACGTCAAATTCAAGTTTCAGAAATGAAAGACTAATGAGACGTTTGATATTGTTTCTTTAAGCAACTGCTTATAGTATATGTGTGGACTATTTTGATCAACAGGTAATTATTTCACATACGTAGATAAAATTTATCATACGACATTTCAGTAAGCTGTATTCCGCGAGCGAGTCGCGTCCGCTTCCACGCGTTTGGCAGCCAGACCCGTGCTGCCGCGCAGTTGTTGTCAGCTTATTTTAATCGCCAAAATATATTTTTCAGATCATTGCGATATTTTAGCTGAGCTGTGTTCCGAGAGCGCGTCGCGTCCACGTGCCTCGCAGCAACTACCCGTGCCTCCACTTAGTTCTCGTTAACTTATTTTAATTTCTAAAACATATTTTTTAGAGCATTCCGATAGTTTAGCTGAGCTGTGTTCCGAGAGCGCGTCGCGTCCGCATCCGTTGCGTCCACGTCCGCGTTCGCGTTCGCGCGCCGGTCGCCTCTTCTGCGCGTTTGGCAGCTACAGTGCTGCCGCGCAGCTGTTGCCAACTTATTTTAATTGTCAAAATATATTTTTCAGATCATTCCGATATTCTAGCTAAGCTGTATTCCCCGTGCGCGTAGCTTCCGCGCAACGAAATGATGCTATTGAAAAGAATACTCATTTTAAATGAATTTATTGTAGGACATATATTGAGAGCAGTATGCAAATGTTTACTAAAATAAATATTTAACGAAATTCATTAAATAAAAATATGTAAAAATTTAAGAATGAATTTGGGGAGTAAGTTCATTTTTTACTTCCATTAAAAAAAATGGGGACTTTGTTCATTTCTTTTGGGTACCTTTTTTTAAGTTTGGGGAATTTGTTCACCGTGTAGTTATTTCCGTGTAAACCAAATTTCAGAGAAATCCGTTGAAAAGTACAAATTTGTATAGGGAAGAAATATACCACACAACAAAATATGAATTTTATAAGAAAATTTGGCGTAAAATAGGCGCGG
The DNA here is from genome assembly GCA_963682025.1 of Cordilura impudica. Lineage (NCBI taxonomy): Eukaryota > Metazoa > Arthropoda > Insecta > Diptera > Scathophagidae > Cordilura > Cordilura impudica. The sequence goes on along the minus strand of OY821518.1, from coordinate 59,556,360 downwards.
TCGGTAAAAATCATATGGCGACATTCCCTGTAGTATAGAGATCTTGTGACCAAATTTTAGACATCCCTTGAAAAATAAAAATTTCTATAGTGAAAAAATATACCAATAAACAGAAAATTAAGTTTGTATAAAAAGTGGGCGTTGAAGTAGGCGTGTCCGGCAACAATCATATGGCGGCCTCTGGAGTACAGAGATCGTGTGTAGCAAATTTCAGAGAAATCCGTTTAAAAAAAAATTATGTAGCGAACAAATGTACAAAAAAACAGAATATGAATTGTAACCAAAAAGTGGGCGTAACAATAGGAGTGACCGGTACGAGGAATATGTCGACCTTCCTTGGAGCAGAGAGATCGTGTGTACCAAAATTCAGGGTAATCGGTTGAAAAATAAAAATTCCTATAGCGAACAAATATACCAAAAAAGAAAATGAATTGTATACAAAAAGCGGGCGTTAAAGTAGGCGTGGCCGGTACGAAGCATATGGCGAGCTTTCCTGGAGTACAGAGATCGTGTGTACCAAATTTCAGAGAATTCCGTTGAAAAATAAAAATTTTTATAGCAAACAAATACAGCGAAAAAAACAGAAAACGAGTTGTATACAAAAAGTGGCCACAAGAATCACACGGTGACCTGGACTGGGATAAAAAGATCGTGTGTACCAAATTTCAGAGAAATGCATTGAAAAATAAAAATTTGTATAGCGAACAAATATACCAAAAAACAGAAAATGAATTGTATATAAAAAGTGGGCGTAAAAGTAGGCGTGGTCGATAGAAAGTATATGGTGACCTTAGCTGGAGTACTGGGATCGTGTGTACCGAATTTCAGAGAAATGTGTTAACAAATAAAAATTTGTATAGTGAGCAAATATGAATCAAACAGAAAATTAATTTTACATAAAAAGTGGGCGTAAGAGTAGGCGTGGCCGGTAAATAGTATATGGCGACCTTTGCTGGAGTATAGAGATCGTGTGTTCAAAATTTCAGGGAAATCCGTTGAAAAATAAAAATTTTTATGGCGGTCAAACAAACAAAAAAACAAACAAACAGAAAATGAATTTTATACATATAGATACTACACCTTGCCCCTGTATATATGCTCCTCATAGGAGCATATGGGAAATAACATATTATCTGGATTAAATTTGCTTTCCAATATGAAAAATTTCGCAGAGGACGGTATATTTATATGGGGCTAAGGTTAAAAATGAACCGATCTTATTTTTTGCACAAAACTTATACAAAGAGAGGGATTTGAGAGATTTAAGTGATGTTCGGGAATCAGCTTCATATCCGGGCTATGGCTAAGAATTGTTTATTTTTTGGCTACTGATAAATGGATGTAATAAATACACATAAAGCAAATTGGACCGAGTTCTATGCGATAATTTGGATATTATGGCATTTTCAGTTGATCTCATATGGGCCATATGTATGGGGAGTAGGTCCCAACATGAACCGCTTTCCAATAATATCAATAGCGTTAATCCTATAGCCAGTAGGAACTTACATACTAAATTTCATCACAGTAGTCTCATATTTGCGACCTGTAGTTTGATTACAATGTATACATGTGAATAAGCGTAATTTTAACAGACAGACGCCCTGTGGCTGACTTCTTGTTGTCGTTGGACAAATGTCTAGTTTTTTCTTCACCGATGTAAAGCTTCAACGCCATTTTGTAGCCAATGTATGCAGATTAAGGTAGCCAAAAAATTAGGTTAAACTGTTCCTAATTTTAGGCTGTTTTTTAAACTCAGAAAAGGGTGATTTTTTTTTTGTTTTTTATCAAAAATAAATGGTTAGTACTCGCAAGTTGTCATCGATAATGACCTGCGGTCCTTTTTACAAGGTTGGCAGGATTGCAGTCTTTAGCTGCTGTAAGCGGCCACAGCCCTACCGATTTTATTAGGGGCATTATTAAACATTTACTAAAGTACTATACTTTTGTCAAATCTAAATTTTAGTGGAATAGAACTTCCAGGGAGCAAAAGGGAACAAGGAACGTATACCACCCGGAGAAAGACAAAAGTGTCCTTTTTAACTCTGTATATAATTTTTCACCCATGCTAAACGTGGAGAGAACACTTTTTGCATCTTAACAAAATTACTGAAAAGTATTTCAAATTACGATAATTTAAACATCAAATGAAGTATAAAATGGTGTGTTAAATTTATCCTTTCGGTACTTTACAGCCATTATTTGTTCTATTACCAGTAATGATATCTGCTAAAAAATACACCAAACACAAAACACAGAAGATGAAATTCATTTATAACCTGGGCTTTTTAAGTTAATTCACTTATACAGTGAGATTTTTAATATATTATTTTACCTAGTAATACACTTATACCATTACCTTGCCTTTTTATTTTACCTAGAAACATAGTAAGATGCCTTATGTATAATTGTATGTATACTTTGGATTATCACCACTAGATGAAAGAATACGTGAATATTATTAGTGGTCTTAATTTTGTAAAGGGGGGCTATATGGGAATTTTTAGAATTTTTAGAATTTTTACAACTTACATTTCAGCCGTTTGATGAAAAGGAGAGATCGGATTTTCGTATTCAGGTAGGTATAAAAGTTTATTTACAACTTAGCTTAATCTCTTTATATAAATCCAGTTGTTAATGTATACTAATATGAATGTTGAAGCATGAATGATTGTTGTATGAGTGTTGAATGATTGTCCAAAAAGATCCACTTGGATGACGACTGTTGAAAATGGTTGTATGAATGATGCAGGATGCGTGATTGTCAAAAAATTCCACTTGTATTGTGTGTTGAAAATGGTTGTATGAATGATTGAAAAATAAAGTTGTATGACCGATGTATGCTTCACGTGACGCATATCAAAAAACAAGAACGACATCCCGCATCGCCGGAAGCTTCATTAAAAAAAAGGAGAAAAAACTAAAAAAAGAAGCCAAGAAAAAACAACTGTTAGACAAGGTTGTATGTAATTGTATTGTTTGTGACAACTATACACGGTGACAAACCAGGGGGCAATGGTTATATGCTAAACAATACGACTTATGGAACACATAAAAAAATCATGTGAGTCCGATCACAGGGAAGATGTGTAAACATCTAGTAATTAAAGATTTTTTTATGTCATTTTTTAAAATTAAACAGAAAGCGTCATCTATGTATCACTTATAGCAAAAACTGTTTCAGCTAATTCAACAACCGTTTGCTGTAAAACGTTAAAAATATCCTAATATAAACGTATATAAGTGATACATATATGACGCTTTTAAAAAAGTGGCATAAAAAACAATTTTATATCATAATTTTTCACCAATACAATCATAAGTCACACAGCGTTATCTGCTTCAGCTCACACCGATATGAGTTACGCTGTTTTTGTGATTGTATTGTGAAATAGAAATTTACCCCCTGCGCGTATAGATGTTTGCACATCAAAAAAATCATTTATAAATTGTATTTCGGGTCTTCAGGATCAATAAGAAACAACGAACCAAAGAAGGAGTTAAAAAGTTCAAAAGAGAAACATGTTCAAGATGAATATCGTAAATTTTGATTGATTGAAAGCAAGAGACAAGCAATAGAACTATTGGCAATATCGCAAGAGCATACTTCTCAGACAAGAAACAGCATCTGAAATAACAGTAGTGGATTTATGCCTTATTTGCTGATTTTAAGTAATTCTAGATGTGCTTGCGTGATATGAAGAAATTGACTCTAAAAAATCTGGAGATTATGCTGAGGAAACTGCAGAAATATATACAAACAAGTGCCCATGGAGAAATATGTCTGCAACAGTTCACAAAATCCTTTATCATACAGAAGATATCATTAAATATTATTAGGTGCCACTTGGAGATCTATCAGAGGAGGCTCAGTAAAAAAGGAGTAAAGATTACAGATTTTATAGAAATCACAATACTAGAAAAATTTCACGTAATTCCACATATGAAGATCTATTTAATATATTATTGGCAACTCCAGATCTGTTCATCTCCAGTATTCGAAATCAATGGAAAGTGGAACATCGGGATTTAGATGAAGAAGTCAAAAAACTGCTAAAGAACAGAAATAACATAGAACAGAATATAGAATATTTGCAGTCGATATTTAGATCAAATTAATAATAATTTTAATTGCCTTTCGCTGTTATTGAATTACGAAAAGCATAGTGTTAGTTAAAGATAATAATAAACAGAACCTCTCATTGTTGCAAGTACTATTTAAATCTATTGTAGTTTTTATTTTTAAAAGTTTTTATACCCACAAATGAATGAAATGTTTTAATAAATAAGAAAGTTTCAAAATCGGAATATCATTGCGATAATGTTCAGCAAATTTATTTTGCTAAAATTAACAAACTTGACAGCAAAAAATTATAAATTTTTCTGAAGGAGTAGAAGGATTTTTAGATAATATTGCTAGTATTTTTTAAGTGTTAATATTCTTTGAGTGCAAACAAATTTTCAAATTCGACAACAAAAATCTTTAATTTTTCAGTAGTAAAGTAAAACTTCCAGTTTATTTTACTTTTTTTTTAATTGTAAAAAATTTTAAAAAATCCCATTACTACAAAAAATGCTTATAAAGGCCTATTTACACGATACCACTCTGTCGTATGATTTTTCGAAATAAAAATCCGATGAAATTTATCGGACTGTCATAAAGTCGTACCAACATTACTCATGCATACTTAGGCCATTTACATCATCACAATAAAGTCTTATGAAAACTGCTGTTTAGAATAACAAACGAAGCTATTTTGAAATTTATATTTTATTTCCAATTTCTTTGTTTTCTTTTACCTGTTTTTTAATATTACCAAAAAAAAAAAGTTTTTAGAAATGTTTCTAAAACCATCCGACTTCGAAAATTAAATCCTACTGTATACTGGCCTTAATTAGTATTAAAATCCAAATATGACATTTTTAAATAAATATAAAGAAAATAATAATAAAAACCGATATTTCACGCTAAAAGTTAAAAAAATCAAAAGTTCAACTTTGACGTAGAATTCATCAATTTTAATAAAATTAAAACTTACTCAAGTTCAATTAAATATCTAAGCATTAAAAGAAATACTATAATATTTTGATCTGTGCAAAAGTTGCAGAATTTTGTGCAATGAAAAACCATTTTCCGCGTCTGGGAGACGGACAGGCAGACCGGCAGCCGTATGTCTTCTCGAGCTGTTATAAGAATCAAGAATATATATAGCTATGCAGACGCAAGTTAATTTTTCGATGCGTTACAAACTGATATATGCGTTCTGCACAGAGGGTATAAAAATTAGTTTTTTCAGAGAGAAGATCGGCGCTTTCGATTTGCCCTGACTTAAGGGAAATAGATGACCTTTGTATTAAATTCGCGGCTAAAATCGCAAAGTAAAATTTTGAAAGTGTGCACTCACTTTGGTCTGCTATACATAAAGCTAGCTATGTATAGGTACCCAAAATAAAAACAAATGCTTGAGCACAAAATGTTAATGATTTACACGTTTGTATATTCTAAAATAGTAAAAAAAAGTGATTTTTATACCCTATACCACTATATGGGTTGGGTATAATGACTTTGTGCTGCTGTTTGTAACTACCAAAAAGATTTGACCTAGACCCATCTTGTCCATCGATGTCCGTCCGTCCGTCCATCCGTCTGTATGTCCATGTAAACTTTGTAATCAAACTACAGATCGCAAATATGAATATATTTTGACGAAATTTGAAATATAAACTTTCATCAGGTATAGGATGAACGCTGTTGTAATTGGTGGAATTCCGTTCATGTTTAGACCTAGCCCCCATGCAAATGAATGCTACGAAATGGACATAAATTGCCATCAGATCCAAATTATCATATGATCTCTGTCAAGTTGGGTATATCTTATATCTTTATTACATCAATTAACCAGTAGTCCGAAAATTTATCAGTATAGGATAATTCTTGGTCATAGGTCCCATAAAGAGGCGCCTCCCGATCTTCACATAAATCTATCAAAACACAAAAATATTCCACAGATTTTTCTCAAATTTGGTTTGTATATATTTTTTCAAAATTGGAGCGATTTTTCGACCCAGGTATTATTGTTTGAGTTACATGTGCTGGGTTTGGTGCGGTCAATGGTTTTTCCAAATACAAAACTTTTCCATTTGAATGGTATCGGTTGATTTTGGTCTCTTTGGCTGGGTTTGGTCCCATCTGACTAAAATAAACCGATATCAATTAGATGGAAAGTTTGGTATTTGGACAAACCATTGGCCACACCAAACCCAGCACATGTAACTCAAACTATAACTCAAACACATTTTTCTCAAATTTGGTTTGTATACGTTTTTGCAAAAAAATAAGTGACTTTAGCAACTAAGGATCAGTAAGGATCAGTTTATTTTTCGATCTATTGCCCATATTTATATAGCATCAGACATGAACTTATCGTTGGTATACGCTTCGTGTCTGATCCAATAATTTACGCCTAAGACTCATGATATAGGGTATCGTACAGTCTGTCTAAACCGACTTTAATTTTAGTTCTTCTTTTGCACGGTTAAAATAAAAATGTTTTTATGCGTACAGTGTTAAAAAATCATCGTTACAGAATCCGCAGAGCAGCGAGTAAGGAATCTGTATTCCTTCTTCTTCATTAATTTGTTAATTGTTAATATTTTCAAAATATTTTTGTTTTCAGTCTAATTAAAATATACGAAATTTATGAACAGACTGAGTATTTTTTTATATATTGTATTATAAAAATATATAGCTTTTGATAATTGTTCCATACAGCCATTCATGGATTAACACTATAGATGACACTAAATCGAGCAAATAAATTTAAAAAAAATTCTGTACAGTCGGCTAAATCCAAAAAATAACAAAACACGTGGAAAGTATTAAAGTTCCGTGTTATTTATGTTAATATTCTAGAGAGGCTTCCCCCACTTTTCTGCTTAAATAATCAATAAATAAATTTTTAAAAATCTGATGTTATAAATATTTTCCATAGATATAATATTGAAAATAATTCGTCTTTTTCGAAATCGTCTGCTTCAAATTCAAAATTTTTTCCTAATCTAAAGCTTTTAATAGATTAATAAAACTGTTTAAACTGATCTTTAACCTCAAACATCCAGAACAAATATTTCATCATAACAAATTTTCATGCTTCCCTGTTTACCATAATTTCTTTGAAAAAAGCTCAAATTATGAAGAAACAAAATCCATAATAACTGAAAAAAAATTCTGCAAATTGAGTTAATTTACATATCCCAATATTTATGCAAGACCTAATAAATTGTTTAAAGAAATATCACAAAGATCGAGGTAATTGTTCAAATTTAAAACTTCTGCTGATATCCGAGCCATGTGACCTATTTTAAATTGAACAGAGACTAAAATTATGTTTTCCACGCCAATTCAAATGTTATCATGAATACCATTAGAATTTTATCTGAACCATTCAGTATTCCTTCGCTAGTTTTAAAAAAGCAACCCTTCTACAAAGCACCATCCTTTATTGAGAAATTGTATGCCATAACAACATCCTCAAAGTATTTGTTATTTCTTATTTAAAATATAAAACAGAAAATAATCAATTATTATAACTAGAAATTTATATTCAAAGATAAAGTAGAGTAATATACCAGTAACCAACAGCAACAACTTATCTATAAAAGACTGATTTCACAAGAAAAAAGAATTACAATTTCAATTATACGAGCATTAATATAAAATGCTTTATTTCCTTTGTTTCCTGCTCAATGATTTAAGACAAAAATTCAATTTGTATGTTTGTCGTGCTCTATATAAATTTAGTCTTCAAAACGAAATAATGATAATAAAATTTGAGATTAAAATTGCTGTGGCATTTTTAATATGCCAATACAAAAATGTTATCTATATAATTCATTTTAGAATATAAATTTTACTATTAACAAACGGAAGGTTCTATAAGTAAAACATTATAAATAGACAAATTATGACATGAAAGTATTTATATAAATATTTTAAATGACCGCCACGTTTTCAAGTTGTTTGTTATACTTCTTCTCTACAAAGTGTATAATTTACATTTGTCAATAATAATTTTATTGCGCTTTTCCTTTTATCTTTTTCCGTTTTTGTATTTATGTGTGTTTACGATATGCTAAGTTAGAAACGGATCTCGGTAGTGGCAATGAGGCCTTCTGAGCTGTTAAAAGGTAGTTGTTATTAAATAGTAAACAATGTTTTTAATTTACAACAAAATAGAAATTTATACTTTTATTTTTAGGTGTTTGCGGTGTACATCAATTCGCCGCCTGCTTTTATTTGCAATAGGATGATCGTTTGTGACATTGGTGAAAATCGGTTTATGTTTGCCGTAACTTACATACAAATAACCCAATGTGATTTACTTTAATTACCCTAAGATCCACATTATCTTATGTGTCTTTACCACATTTGACTTACAAATCTTTATTACACCTAAAAATCTATATTACAAAAATACAATATTTTGCGCCATAGTCGCTATAAGAAGTTGGTTTCTGATATTCAGTTATATTTATGAAAGGACCGGAATTTGCATAAATTTTTTCTAAAATTTGGTTTGTTTTATATGTTGTTGGGAAATATAAGTGACCCAATTAAGTGTGTTCATAATTACTCCATATTCCAATAAAATTTTCAATGGCGAAAACTTGAAGGACAAACGGTTGCAATTCCAAGATGATATAGTAATCAAGAAATTGTAGACGGTCTTGACCAGCTAATAAAAAAAACCATCAGAATAAGTGCGGTGCGTATGCCGAATACTAATTTTTTTGTTTAACAACTATCATACGCTCCATAGTTGTTGTGGTGTTTGTTTTATTCCTAAAAAAAAATATAAAATATGTAAAAGATCAAAAAAGAAAAAGTTTGGTCTGAGAACGCCAAACCCTTTGGTCGTTTTATTACACTCGCTTAGTGCTTTCACGCTGACCTGGAATTTCTCACAGATAAAATGTTTGCTTCCATTTTAAAATAATTTTTAATTAGTTTTTGAATTTGATAAAAAAAGTCAACAAAGAGCTTAAAATTTCAAGTAATAAAGTTTCAATTTAATAATAAGTATACAAAAATTCAAATAATACTTGAATAACGAATTTCATCATTGACTATATAATTTTCTTTATATTTTTTAAGGAGTCTTTAAAAATTGTTTTTAAAATTGGTATTTTAATTTAGGCATGAAGCATACCTTAGGCGTACGATTCCGCTTTGGTCTCTATTTGATTTGTGGACTCTATTTATTATCTAAACGAGTTAATAATGGTGTAGGTATATTATCATAATTTCCGCTTTGCACAAAATTTCTTCCGCTTTTAATTTAAGACAAGTTATTGTCTGAAGAACTATTGACAATTAAATTTTCGCTATATTTTTTAATATTTATAAGGCAATCGATTTAAAATCTTGATTAGTCCTCTATTAGCAATTTTGCTTTTCTAAATAAGATTCCTATTTCATTGCTTCCATAAAAGCCAATAGTTTCTGTGGGTTACTACCGTGGAATTCTAAAAGCTGCTATTTGCTATATTTTTGATACGTAAACATCTACACGCGCAAGGGGGTAAATTTCTATTTCACGGTACAATCACAAAAACAGCGTAACATGTAAGTCGTAAGACAAAATCGGTGTGATTTATGATGTATTGGTGAAAAAGTTATGATATGTATTAACCTGTTTGAAAATGAAAAATGAAAAATAAAAAATGAAACATGAGAAATGAACAATGAAAAATTATAAATTAAAAATAAAAGTGAACGATGAAAAATAAAAAATTAAAAAATCAAAATCAAAAATAACAAACGAAAAATGAACAAGTACAGAAATTATAGACCGATTATACGATACCCTATACCATGCGTTTAGAGGCCCTATCTCTTAGGCCCAACTAACTGGACATAGAAAATAAGCATAAACCAAATTTGAGTGGGATTTTTATTAATATTTTTGGCTGCAGATATGATAAAGTTCATATCGGATGCTATATCTATATGGAGACTAGGCCCCAAAATGTTTGGTAAAGTCTCTTGTTTTATGCAGAAATATATACAAACAAAATTTGAAAAGAATCAGTGCAATATTTTTGTTTTTTGATAGATTTAAGTGAAGATCGGGAAGCAGCTCTAAATGGGGCCTATGAATAAGAGTTGTCCAATAGGGATCATTTTTGGACTACTGATTAACGGATGTAATAAGTACATACAAACCCAATTTGACTAAGATTTGTATGATAATTTGGATCTTATGGCAAATTGTTGATTTCATAGTGGTCATTTATATTGGGGCTAGGTCTGATAGGTCGGTAAAAGCTGATAGGTCGATAAAAGCTGACATACCAAATTCCATCGAAATACATTCATATTTGCGAACTGCAGTTTGATTACAAACTTTACATGGACACACAGACGGACGGACATCGTTAAATCGAATCAGCTAGTGATTCTGATTCGATCGGTATAATAAAAGATGGGTCCAGGTCAAATATTTTTGGTAGTTACAAACAGCAGCACAAAGTCATTATAACCAAACCACGTAGTGGTGTAGGGTATAAAAATTAAAAATGAAAAATTAAAATGAAAAATAAAAAATGAAACATTAAAAATGAAAAACAGAAATTAAAAATAAAAAATGAAAACTTAAAAATCAAAAATGAAAAATGGAAAATTAAACGAAATATATAAATTAAAAATGAAAAACATAAAAATGAAAAATAATAAATGAAAAATTAAAAAAAAAACGAATAACAAACAAGTAAGAAAATTATAGTCGGTCTAGACCGACTATACGATACCCTATACCATGCGTTTAGAAACCCTATCTCTTAGGCCCAACTAACTGGACATAGAAAATAAGCAAAAACCAAATTTGAGTGGGATTTTTATTAATTTTTTTGGCTGCAGATATAAAAAAGTTCATATCGGATGCTATATCTATAAAGGGGCTAGGTCCAAAAATGGACCGATCCTGATCATGTTTGGTAAAGTCTCTTGTATTTTGCAAAAATATGTACAAACAGAATTTGAGAAGAATCAGTGCAATATTTTTGTTTTTTAATAGATTTAAGTGAAGATCGGGAAGCAGCTCTATATGGGGTCAAAGGCATCATTTTTGGACTACTCATTAGTGGATGTAATGAACGCATACAAACCCAATTTGAGTAAGATCTATATGACAATTTGGATCTTATGGCAATTTATGTCGATTTCATATGGGTAATTTGTATGGGGGCTAGGTCTGAACATGGACCGATTCTCACCAATTTCAATAGCGTTCATCCCATGGCCGATAAAAGCTTATATACCAAATTTCATCAAAATATATTCATATTTGCGACCTGCAGTTTGATTACAAGCTTTACATGGACACACAGACGGACGGACGGACGGACGGACGGACGGACGGACGGACATTGTTAAATCAACTCAGAAAGTGATTCTGATTCGATCGGTATAATTAAAGATGGGTCTAGGTCAAATATTTTTGGTTGTTACAAACAGCAGCACAAAGTCATTATACCCAAACCACATAGTGGTATAGGGTATAAAAACGAAAATTGAATAGTAAAATATTAAAAAGTAAAAAATGAAAAATGAGTGATAAAAAACGAAAAATTAAAGATTAACCGGTTGAAATAATAAATAATAATAATTATTGATGTGTAAACATCTATACGCGCAGGGGGGTAAATTTCTATTTGACAATACACTCACAAAAACAGCGTAACTCATATCGGTGTGAGCTGAAGCAGATAACGCTGTGTGACTTATGATTGTATTGGTGAAAAATTATGATATGTTCTTTTCTAAACATTTTCCAACTGTCTTTCATTCGGTGTTTAGCAGTTGAATAGAACGGTTGTGTTTTTAACAAGTGCGGTTGATCGATAGTGATAGAGTGAATATTGTGAAAATAATTAAGACAGTGACTTTAAATTAACCTTGAGATTTATTTGTTTGGGTGCTCCGCTGAACATTTGTAAAATCGGTGTCTCAAAAATCTCCGGCCAAAAGTGTGGTTAGAGACGGTGACGTATAGAAGATATACACTAGCGCCAATATTGACTCTAGCGGCGAGTAGTGAAACTAAAGTCTGTTTCCTGTTTCCAATTTCCTGTTTCGGGTCGTCCATTTCCGGTTTGTGTCTCGGCTAAGTTCGTTTCCGGTTGGTGTTTCGGATGTAACCGGTGTGAGACTCTGCTAACTTCCGTCATAGTTAGTAGTAGTACTGTGGTGAGCGGGTTGCGTATACATAACAACTTTTATAAACTATTAAGTATACGCAACAGTACTGATTGTTCGTTCGATTTATTAAAAGAATTTTTGTCCGTCCTTCCGTCGGTGTGTCCGTCCTTCCGCGGACGTGTCTGTCCTTCCGTGGACGTGTCTGTCCTTCCGGTAAGGAGTCAGTACTTTCGTCGACGTTCCGTCCTTCCGTTGATGTGTCCGTCCTTCCACTGAAGTTTCCGTACTTCCGTTGACGTGTCCGTCCTTCCGTCAACGTCCGTCCTTCTGTAGCAGTTTCTCAAGGTTAGTACTTAGTAGTTAAGTTGTGAGATGCCGCCGCCCAGAAAGCGGGCCATGAAGCCGAAAGGTGACGCTTCGGATATGGCGACTACCGATGGGTGTGGTACTGGTGCACCCCCGGCGGGTGGTAGTCTGCTCCGTCACACGGAGAGCGAGTTGTCGAGCACGGAGATGGACGAAGAAATTAAGAGGGTCAAATTTGGTTCTCCGAAGAAGCCGGCTTCGCCTAGATTTAGGCGTCCTGCTGCTGTTGTTGCTGCTGGTGCTGCTGCTGGTGCTGCTGCTGGTGTTGCTGTTGCTGTTGCTGGTGCTGAGGAGTTGGTGGATGGGGCTGCTGAAGCTGTAATCAGCGACAAGGCGTCTGCTGCCACCAGTAGAAAGACGCGTGACCGTATTAGGGCCCGGCCAGTACGTGAAGCTGGCATGGTTGGTAGAATGAAGGAGGTAAGCGCCGATTTGTTGGAGCTGGTAATGGCTGATGGCGTTGATGCGCGGTTGGTCAAGGCGGTTATGGGGCATGCTGGCGTATATGAGCAACTGCTCTTTAATTTAATCGCCGAGAACGAACGGCTGAAGGGGCGATTGGAGGTGTACGAGGGCGGTAAAGTGGCTGGCGTACAGGCAGTGGCTTCTAAGGGTCCCATAAGGCCCCAGATGGCGGTTAGGCGTGGTAAATAAAATTTCAGAAAACATAAATAGAATTTCAGAAAACATCATTTGAATTTCAGAAAACATAAATAGAATTTCAGAAAACATCAATATAATTTCAGAAAACATCATTCGACTTTCAGAAAACATCAATTGAATTTCAGAAAGCATCAATAGAATTTCAGAAAACATCAATATAATTTTAGAAAACATCATTCGAGATTCAGAAAACATCATTTGAATTTCAGAAAACATAAATAGAATTTCAGAAAACATCAATATAATTTCAGAAAACATCAACTGTATTTCAGAAAACATCAATTGAATTTCAGAAAACATCAATATAATTTCAGAAAACATCAATTGTATTTCAGAAAACATCAACTGTATTTCAGAAAACATCATTTGGATTTCAGAAAACATAAATAGAATTTCAGAAAACATCAATTGTATTTCAGAAACCATCAATATAATTTCAGAAAACATCATTTGAATTTCAGAAAACATAAATAGAATTTCAGAAAACATCAATATAATTTCAGAAAACATCATTCGAGTTTCAGAAAACATCATTTGAATTTCAGAAAACATAAATAGAATTTCAGAAAACATCAATATATTTTCAGAAAACATCATTCGAGTTTCAGAAAACATCAATTGAATTTCAGAAAACATCAATAGAATTCCAGAAAACATCAATATAATTTCAGAAAACATCATCCGAGTTTCAGAAAACATCATCTGAATTTCAGAAAACATAAATAGAATTTCAGAAAACATCAATTGTATTTCAGAAAATATCAATTTTATTTCAGAAAATATCATTTGAATTTCAGAAAATATAAATAGAATTTCAGAAAACATTAATAGAATTTCAGAAAACATCAATTGTATTTCAGAAAACATCAACTGAATTTCAGAAAACATAAATAGAATTTCAGAAAACATCAATATAATTTCAGAAAACATCATTCGAGTTTCAGAAAACATCATTTGAATTTCAGAAAACATAAATAGAATTTCAGAAAACATCAATATAATTTCAGAAAACATCATTCGAGTCTCAGAAAACATCAATTGAATTTCAGAAAACATCAATAGAATTTCAGAAAACATCAATTGTATTTCAGAAAGCATCATTTGAATTTCAGAAAATATAATTAGAATTTCAGAAAACATCAATTGAATTTCAAAAAGCATTATTTGAATTGCTGAGAACATTAATTGTATTTCAGAAAACCTCATTTGAATTTCATAAAACATCAATTGCATTTCAGAAAACATCAATTGAATTTCAGAAAACAGCATAATCGACTTATTTTTTATGCACTGGAAAATATGATGTTGATGTTTTCTTTAATTATTATATGTTTACACATCTCCCTTGTGATCGGACTCACATGATTTTTTTTTTATATCAGCAGAGCCCCTGCAGGTGACTGCTATAAGTAATACACAGCTGATGCTTTCTGCTTGATTTTAAAGAAGTGCTATCGGACTCGAAAATCAAAGAAATATCAAACTAAATTATAAAATAAAATAACTATAAAAATAATGTATATTTTCAGTTTTGATTTCAATGCCAAAATTAATTAGTTTGTCGAAAAAATTTTTTTTAAATTGTCATATTCTCACTCTCTAAGACACTATATAACTTTTAATCATTTTTAATTCCGCGATATAAAGAAAAAACAATATAATAAAAGCAACCAAAACAATTTCAGTGAAGACATAACAAAGAAGTTAAAATAGTAAGTAATGTAAATTTTAAATAATACTGAATAAAATAATATGACTAGCATAATGCTCAGGTTCCTCTAAGGGGGGGTCAGCTCAAAATTTACAAATTTTCAGTAGAGGCAAAAAACTCTTTTTTTTTAATATTTTCTACAAAACTTAACATCACTTGTTTCATTATAAAGAAACAATTTTTTTTTTGTTACTATAGAAAAATAATAATTCTAAAGAAAAGATAAAAAGAGACATAGAACCGTATTTTTTATGTATTTATAATTTTTTTTTTTGCAAAAGAGTGGAGAAAATGATTTAAAATTTTTACTGTGGGTAGGTGTGACCACCCTACATCGGGTTATTGCAAAAATTAAAATTTTAAAATTTTGAGTTGACTCCCTTTAGAAAAACCGGTAATAACACAACCAGAAAGAAAGGCAGATTGCATAATATTTTATTATTTAAATATATAAAATGTACCCTTATAAAGACCAGATATGCAAAAGGAAGAAAAATTTGTGTAAAATAGTTTGTACTTGTTTCAATTTAATCTTTAAATTTTAGTCGTGTATACAGTGGAACTACTCCGATAGGGAGGTGTCAAACAACAGTTTATATATTTCTAAAGGCTATGAATGAGCTGGATCTATGCTGGCGAAAATATACTAATTATAGATTAAATCAAATTAAGTATATAAAGACCATATTAATGGTCTGTAGCCAGAATAAAGAAAGAATCTGATGACATCATTTGCTTGACCATAAAATTCTCTTGTTTAGTAAAATATTTTCTCTATGTACCTCCATTTCTGTATATACCTACACGCCAAAAAACATCGTAATTAAATGGGCCTAGTAAGCACCGTGATTAACTGCTGTTCAAGGTAAAGGACAATTTTGTCTTCAAAAGATTCACTACAATCATTTGCTATTGTGGACAAGACACAGGAGGGAATAAACGCAAAACCTAATTTGCTTAAAATCTTAAAGCCATACATGCATGCAACTGCTACTTTAAGCGGTTCTAGAAATTTGAGATATAATAAATATTATTCAATGATTGAGTTTGAAATTGTTCAGGCTCAAGATCAAATGTTTTTACTTTAAATAAAGCAAAAGCATTAGCACATTTGTTTCAAAAATTGATCTATATTCTGGGTGACAGGTTATACAGCTGTTTCGGGAAGAGTCACCAACCCTCATCAGTATACGATTGTATACGAGAAGTTGTTTTTGTAAGTTTAGCAAAAACAAATTGTTTTTCTTGTTTTTTCAAGACAAAAACAAACATGTATATTGCAGTATGCAATGTGTACTCGTATACAATCATATTTGTTTCAAAGTTGTTCTATTTTTAGTTTGTTATATTGGAAGAGGGTTAAATAGTATAACTTTTGCTTGAATTCTCATTTGGTTGTTTTCAGCAAATATATATGAATTTAACTTTTTACCAAACAAACTATGTACTGCTTTTGGTTACTGATGAGGGTTGGTGACTCTTCCCGAAACAGCTGTATAACCTGTCATGCAGAATATAGATCAATTTTTGAAACAAATGTGCTAATGCTTTTGCTTTATTTAAAGTAAAAACTTTTGATCTTGAGCCTGAACAATTTCAAACTCAATCATTAAATTGATAAAGATCGAAAATAAGATTTTTTATTTTTATAAAAAATAATAAAATTATAAATATTATTCGATAGATGAAGTATCCCATTGCTAAGTATTTGGCAGCTATGGACATTTTTTATAAGCTTTAATTTCTGTTTAACTTTGAGTAACCAAAGAATTCTGAAATTTTCTTCTTTTTACGCAATAATTTTTCATGAAATTGAATCACAAGTTGTAAGTTACTGCAGCTATAACTCAAAAATTAACTTAATATATTAGTTTGTAGTTATATATTTAAAGGTTAATTTACTTTGAGTTCCGTATAAATAACTCCACATATCTGTGGTCACAAGCGATAACCGCCTAAGTCGACTTAAGAACGATTCGAGTTATGTATGGCATCATATTCTACTAAAAACGTCTTATATTTACGTGAAATCGCCATTTCTCTAACACTGTATAGTAAAAAGTTTTTAATGAAAACATATTGACCTAAGTTCTAATGAAGCCCCATTATATTTTTATAAAAAGTTATTTTTCTCAAAAGCATGATTTTCGACTTAGGCGGTTATTGCTTGTGACCACAGATATATAAAAACCAGTAAAATTAAAAAAAAAAAACAATTTAACTAATAATTACAATAATAATAGTCTACAAGTTTAGATTAGGTGAAATTGGATGCTGCCGAGAGGTGCATACACTAAGTGGCCATATGGTCCATTGTGGTACCCTTTGCAAAGTGCCGAAAGCTAGAAAAAGGAAATGAAATTACAAGAGTACAGATATATAATGTAAGGAGTATGGAAGGGAAAAGGAAATTAAAAAGTGATTTTTCGTCCCCCATAGGTCCCTCCTGAACCAGCCAGATTCTCTCAAGAAGCTCGCAAGGTCGCCGAGTGGAATACCTACTATGCGGCCCATGATAACGAAGAATCTTCGCCTAGATATCTAAGGTGCCGTACCTTCAGTCCTGGGCATATGTTGCACGGACAAATCCTCGTCCACATACATACAACTCCTGCAGAAGTCAGATCTCGGGACACATATACGTTCGGCCATGCACCCAATTATCCACGAAAATATTAATGGTCGCTGGATCCGTCTCCCGTTCCAGAATTATTTTTGGTGCTAAACGACTTGCGTGAATCTCGGCCTGAAAAGCGCTATATTTGTCACGGATTCTCCGAGGTAACCGAATTTCATGTTGCTCAGAGTAGACCCCTGATATTCTAGATGCTTCAATCTATGAACCGTCAGTACATAATGAGATCTCAGCCCTGTCAATGGCAGTGTCAGAGGCCCAGACTTCCCTAGTCGGTATTTCGGATACATATAATTGGTTTACTGATTACTTCGTGGCCGTAGGATTATGTCATTTCCCCCAGAGCTTTATTCCAGCTTATATGTCTCCTTTAAGCGGAGAGCCACTTCCGCTGCCGAATTTTTTAAAAAGATATCAATAGGCATTATGTTCAGCTTTACCTCCAGTCCGGTCTGTTGAGTCAATCTAATGGCTCCGGTGGTGCCTACGCAGGCCAATATCTGTGCATTCACGACTCTAAAAAGCCTGGCCTCTTCGGCTATAGCCTTGCACCACACCATATTACCATATGTAAAACAAATAAGAAAATAATGGTCGGTCTAGATCGACTATATGATACCCTATACAGAAAATGAGCATAAACTAAATTTGAGTGGCAGATATGAAAAAGTTTATATCGGGTGCTATATTTATATAAGGAGTAGGTCTAAAAATGGACCGATCCTGACCATATTTGTTAAAGTCACTTATATATTGAAAAAATATATACAAACCAAATTTGAGAAAAATCTGTGCAATATTTTTGTTTTTCGGTGAAGATCGGGAAGCAGCTCTATATGGGGCTTATGACTAAGAATTGTCCTATAGGAATTCTTAGAGTGTTATTAATTATTTTGGCTGCAGATATGAAAAAGTTTATATCGGGTGCTATATTTATATAAGGAGTAGGTCTAAAAATGGACCGATCCTGACCATATTTGTTAAAGTCACTTATATTTTGAAAAAATATATACAAACCAAATTTGAGAAAAATCTGTGCAATATTTTTGTTTTTCGGTGAAGATCGGGAAGCAGCTCTATATGGGGCTTATGACTAAGAATTGTCCTATAGGAATTCTTTGAGTGTTATTAATTATTTTGGCTGCAGATATGAAAAAGTTTATATCGGGTGCTATATTTATATAAGGAGTAGGTCTAAAAATGGGCCGATCCTGACCATATTTGTTAAAGTCACTTATATTTTGAAAAAATATATACAAACCAAATTTGAGAAAAATCTGTGCAATATTTTTGTTTTTCGGTGAAGATCGGGAAGCAGCTCTATATGGGGCTTATGACTAAGAATTGTCCTATAGGAATTCTTTTTAGACTACTGATTAACGGATACAATAAATGCATACAAACCCAATTTGACTGAGATCTATATGATAATTTCGATCTTATGGCAATTTATGTCGATTTCATAGGGGGACTAGGTTTGAGCATGGATCGAATTTCACCAGTTTCAATAGCGCTCATCCTATGGCTGACAAAGGCTTATGTACCAAATTTCATCAAAATATATTCATATTTGCTACCTTTAGTTTGATTAAAAGTTTTACATGGACACACAGATGGACGGACGGACGGACGGTATAATGAAAGATGGGTCTAGGTCAAATATTTTTGGTAGTTGCAAACAGCAGGTCAAAGTCATTATACCCAAACCACATAGTGGTATAGGCTATAAATAGGTCTAATTATCGCACAATACATCCAATGCATGATCTGTTTTGGATCCTATATTCTGCCAAACGTCATCCTACAAGTCTAGAAGGCACTTAATGCCTTCTTAGTCCTTTCCTCTACGTTACTCGATCAAGTGAGTTTAGAGTCCAGAATAACACCCAAGTATTTCGCCTTTCTATTAATTTCCATTAGTTCTATTCCTTTGATATTATTATTTTTAACACATATATTAAATATATTTTATAAATAATTGAATTTAACTTTTATTTATTTGCACAACACATATTTCAATGGAAAAAGTGAAATTTTTGGAATCAGAGTGAGATATAAATTAGCCTTACGTTGAAATTTTAATCAAATTTTAATTGTATATTTCATTTATAGAATTTTAAGATAGATATAATAAATTTTATATTTTTCCTCCATTTTCGAGAGCCAAATACTCCATATAGAAATTTTGGCCGAATTTTATTTATTTTCATCTAACAAAATCTATTTATAAAAGGCTCTCTTAACCTAAATTCATGCCCTTTTTTATATCTATGTAAAACATTAATGAATGGTGCCTGTTTTTAACCCTATTTTATTGTGAATATATTAGAAATGTTCCTAGAATATTTAAATTATCAAGAAGGAAAACATTTTAAAATAATTCCAATTATGAGTCACTCAACTCATAACGTTAAGTAGCTTCAGAGAGTTATTTAACATATAAGTTTATATTTTAAAATAAAATAAATTTAACTTTGTATACTGGTACATATTTAAATTTTTGGTTGTCCTTAAAAGACATTTACTGGTTCAAAAGAAGCAAGAAAAAATTAACTCAACTTTGTGTCTTTGCATATCTTTTAACATTTATCATTTTACTATCAGCATTTAAATATTTTTCCCTTTTGTTAAACTTTATTTGACAAATTTGACCTCATTTACAGTGTAAAATAAACGTCACCATTTCTTTTGTTGCTCTTCTTGTTGTTGCTGTCGCTGTAGCTGTTTGTGTACATTACAATAAATAAATTTCTATACTAAGAAGTAAGCTGGATTTTCTTTTTCATATTCTTCTGTAGCCAGTGATGCCACTAGGTTTTATTTCGAGTTATGGATGAAACGTTTTTAGGTATGTATATGGAAGTTATTAACAAAATATTGGGGAAAAAGTAAAAAGCATGATTGTTTTTCTTTTAGGGCTTTAAAATTTTAAAAATATAAAATAGGAAATATGAAATACATTTTCGGCTAAAGCCGGCGTTTCGAGAAATGGTCTTGCATTTAGGTTTGTTGAGGCAATAAGTGATCATAGATAATGATTACTAACCAAATTTTGGAGCTATTGCCATTACTCTGTGTGAGTTTAAATATATACAGGTTTATATAAATTGTTATTTTTATATAGGGACGAGGTGAAAAAAAAGGACCGAAAAGGACCACATTTATCAAAATCGCATTATTTTTGAATTTTGATGATCGGAAATCAGCATAATATATAGAGTATAAGAAATAATAATACTGCGGACATAAACACAATATTGTACCGATAAATGTATGATAACCAGGATCTCGCGACTATTTAATGGCGATCTGATATAGGGTAATTGTGGGTAAGGCTAGGCCTAAAAATCAATATGTTTTGACCAATTTCAATGGCAGAGGTCTCAAGCCCTTAGCAGCTTGCATATTAATTTTAATCAACGTGTGTTTGGACTTTTAGATTGATTACTGACTTTACATGGACTGACAAACAGATGAACAAATAAAAAGATGTACACACAGACTGACGGACACACATCACAAATATTTTTGTAGTTACAAAGATTCGCACAAATTCAATTTTCCCTGGCCACATAGTGGTATACGGCATACATATAAATATGCCTAAATGTTTTTACTATTTTCTTTTTTCTTTTCAGTACTCAATTGCATTTAGCAAAGTTGGCATCCTTTACATCAACTTTGGGTTGGTCCCTAACTTTTCTAAACACACGCATTTACCAAGTTGATAAGAATGTAAAATTTGCAAAGAATCATCATAAAATTAAATAATAAAAAAAAAATTTTACAAAACTTTGTGTCAATTGTATGAATTGTACTATGAATGCAAAAAAAAGCCATTTATCTCGACGGAAAAAAATATAATAAAATGATTTTAATGCATTTGAGGTTATCAACCTTTTTATAGAAAATGGTCATGCTATACTATAAAACAGGTCATAAAAAAAATAATGAATATGTAAATAATAATAGTAATAATAGTATTAAGTACAACGTTGAACACACCTCACATATTTTGAGAAATGTTATATAATGTGAAGGTAGCTGAAAAATTAAATGTTGCTTGAACATTTGGGAAAAATCCTATTTAGCAGTTTGGATTATTTAATTTTTGTTATTCACACATAAAATGGAATCAGGGATCAAATCAAATATCCGCATATAACAATTGTTTTAAGTCAATTTTTACATTCGGAATGCAACACGTTCATTATTCATCATCTAGTAATGAGTACGACTGGATATTAGCATTTACACATAATTTCATTATCAAAATATATTTGTGTCACGGCATTTCACGTATAAATGGCGTGTAAAGCATAAACATTTTACAAGCGCCCCTTCTATTCTTTCCAGATGAACTGTCTTCGGTGTTTGACTAATTGGGTATAGAACAGAAGCATAAACCAATTATAACATGGTACGTATCCTGGCTAATCATAGACAGGGTTTCAGTATTTGTCATTTAAATGCACAAAGTTTATGTAATAAACTTGTTGAGTTTCGTCTTTTATTTAAAAATTCAGTTGTTGACGCTATATGTGTTTCTGAGACATGATTCTGTGATAATGTTAGCGACAATATCTATGAGCTGAAGGGGTACTGTGTCTTTCGTTCCGACAGAAGTAGTCATGCTGATGGTGTCGCAATTTATATAAAAAATAATATTTCATGTCAATTAAATTGTACACATAATATAGCTAATGACGTGGAAATTGGCTAGGAAAGCGGTTGTTTCCAAAATAAGGCATGATAAGTCTTCCTGTTATTTTAAAAAATTTAATACAGCTACTGGAAATAAAAAATGCTGAAAACAAATACGCGAAATTTGAATAAATAAGACAATTAATCAATCAATGAATGATGACGTTAATGCGCTAAATGAAGCATCTGTAAATATTCCTCTACCAGCCGTAAATAACGAATTTTATGATGATTTTCCCTGTAATAATTTAAACATTCCCAAATTTAACTTTCAGTGTGTAACACTAACAGAGGTAGTTGAAAGCTTTAATGCTATTAAACCGAATGCAGCGGGCCTTGATAATATTCACCCCAGATTTATAAAAATGATTTTACCATGGATTGTCCGTTTCATAATGTACTTGTTTAACTCCATAATCACTACTAGCATCTTTCCAATGGAGTGGAAACATGCCAAAATTATACCAATATCAACAAGTAAGAAAATTATAGTCGGTCTAGACCGACTATATGATACCCTATACCATGCGTTTAGAAACCCTATCTCATAGGCCCAACTAACTGGACATAGAAAATAAGCAAAAACCGAATTTGAGTGGCATTTTTATTAATTTTTTTGGCTGCAGATATGAAAAAGTTCATATCGGATGCTATATCTATATAGGGACTAGGTCCAAAAATGGACCGATCCTGATCATGTTTGGTAAAGTCTCTTGTATTTTGCAAAAATATATACAAACAAAATTTGAGAAGGATCAGTGCAATATTTTTGTTTTTTAATAGATTTAAGTGAAGATCGGGAAGCAGCTCTGTATGGGGTCAAAGGGATCATTTTTGGACTACTCATTAGTGGATGTAATGAACGCATACAAACCCAATTTGAGTAAGATCTATATGACAATTTGGATCTTATGGCAATTTATGTCGATTTCATATGGGTAATTTGTATGGGGGCTAGGTCTGAACATGGACCAATTCTCACCAATTTCAATAGCTTTAATCCCATGGCCGATAAAAGCTTATATACCAAATTTCGTAAAAATATATTGATATTTGCGACCTGCAGTTTGATTACAAGCTTTACATGGACACACAGACGGACGGACGGACGGACATTGTTAAATCAACTCAGAAAGTTATTCTGATTCGATCGGTATAATTAAAGATGGGTCTAGGTCAAATATTTTTGGTTGTTACAAACAGCAGCACAAAGTCATTATACCCAAACCACATAGTGGTATAGGGTATAAAAACCGGTAACGAATACCGCCCGATTGCACTTCTTCCATATCTCTCAAAATTTTTCGAGCACCTTTTACACAGACAAATCTTTAGGTACTTAAACGACAGCAACTTACTTACAGAGCGTCAATCTGGTTTCATGCCACAACATAGCTGTAAAAACAGCTTTATCTGATGTAGTTGAGGAGTTAAGAAGTAATATGGATGATGGAAAAATATCTTTTTTGGTTTTATTGGACCACTCAAAGGCATTTGACACGGTGCACCACTCAATTTTATGCCTCAAACTGAAGAGGTTTTTTAACTTTTCTACATTAGCAGTTAGACTCATGTTTTCATATCTCACAAACAGATCCCAATCTGTTACTAATGGTAGCTCCATCTCAAACTCACTGCAAGTTGTAAGAGGGGTACCACAGGGTTCAATCCTTGGACCACTACTTTATTCGATATATGCCAATGAACTTTCACAACAAATTAAATTCTCTAAGGTTCAGATGTACGCTGATGACATTCTGCTATATTTAAGTAGTACCGGGGATTCAATTAGTTCCAAAACTTAAATTATGATCTCAAACGTATTCTAAATTGGGCAACGGCAAATGGTCTTCGACTTAATCCAAATAAATCTAAGTGTACTATAACAAAGAATAAAGTGATGCATTTGGAGAATGAGATTAATGTCTTCCTTGGGGCTCTAAAATTGACATCGTGGACCCAGTACGAAATCTCTGAGTTGTGTTTAATGGAACTCTGACTTGGACAGATCATATTAATCAATCCTGTGGCAGAATTTATAGTATGTTAAGAAGCTTATGGTTAACACAGCACTTTACTCCACTGAAAATAAGATTGCTACTTGCTAAAACATATCTTTTACCAACATTACTATATGCATCTGAGGTTTTCACAGGTAACAACTCTAGGGATAACAGAAAACTTACTGTAACTTTCAACAACATTATTCGCTATATCTTTGGAGTAAGAAAATTTGATCATGTATCCCAATACTCGTGTCATGTCTTACAGATGTCATTTGACAACTATACTAAATTCAAGAACATTATATTCCTACATAAAATTATTATAATAAAGGCTCCAAAATATCTTTTTGAACGATTAAAGTTCGCAAGATCTTCCAGAGGGAATCGAATAATTCAATTTAAATACCGGGACCATGCCTCTGAATGTCAATTTTTTATTCTACCTATTCGTCTCTGGAATAAGCTTCCTAATGTCATGCAAAATGCAAGCAACGCAATATGGTTCAGAAAATTACTATACCAATACTTTAATTGATTTTATTTAATTTTTTTAAATGTTTTTTAATTGTAATTTACAATATTTTAAATTTAGATTAAGAGTTACTGATATTAAATATATAGTGAACAACTTATCTGATTCCATTACTGTAATTTATAAGATACTGTGTCTTGTTGTAATGGAAAATCGCACTTAATAAATAAATACAAAATACATATACAAATAAACCAAAACTGAATGAAATTTTAACTAAAATTTTTGCCTGCAAATCTGAAGAAGTTAATATCGGATGCTATAAATTTATATGGGGCCTGGGGCCCAAAATGACACCGATCCTGACTATATTTGATAAGGTCCCTTATTTTTTGCGAAATCATATACAGACAAAATCTGAGAAAAATCTATGTAATATTTTTGTTTTTTGATTTATATGGGGAATAGGTCTGGATATACTCGCGACCTATAGATTGATTACAAGGTCACTTTTATTCAAAAACATGTACATTAATACGTTAGTCATATAAACATTTTTCAAATTGCGATTTTGGGGATAGGCGGGGTCCAGTTTGTCACCTTTCAATATAAAACAAATAAATGTGAAGTTTTGAGACAACCGGATAAATAACAGTCGCGCAGGAGATCGATTGAAAATTCAGGTGTGTTTATATGGGGAAAATAAGACTTTTTTGAGACTTTTGAAAAATATCGTTCAATAAATTTAATTTTTCCGAGAAGTTGTTACAAGAATCTGGATCAGTATTAAACTAGCTTTTCAAGGAGCTTTAAAAATTCGAAATAGAATAAAAATTCGCCAATAACTAGCATGTGCCCCAGACCACTTTTGTGCCAAAAAAAACTAGGTCATGAAATTTGATATCATTTTTTTCAACTTTGAGAAATTTTTTAAAACCATACTTTTGTTCTTGTCTCTATACTCAAAACTAATCAGATATGAAGTATTGTTTTATTACCACAATGTTAACCTATTGCGCATTGAGACCGAAAATTGGAAGTTTTGTTGATAAAATTTTGAAAACTCCTTTTTCAAGTTTTAAGAAATTTTCTTAAACAAAATTTTAAAAAATGTATCTGGCGCTTTATCTTTTTATTACATTCATGTCAGGGATTAACTGTGTGAATTGTTAGGTAAATCTCTGTACCAGAATTTTTTTGACAAGGATTTTATTTATGCGGATTTCGAGAAAAATGGGATTTTTGTAAAAAATTCTCTAAATGTACTCTTTCTAAATACTTTGTATCAAAATTTCACCACTTTCCTTCTTTCAAATGTTATGTTTTATCAACATAGCCTAGGGTTTCGGAAAAAAATAA
This sequence comes from Cordilura impudica, assembly GCA_963682025.1. Lineage (NCBI taxonomy): Eukaryota > Metazoa > Arthropoda > Insecta > Diptera > Scathophagidae > Cordilura > Cordilura impudica. Next base: position 59,530,245 of record OY821518.1, on the reverse strand, counting down.
TATGACCCAATTAACCTTTTGGAATAGGGGTCAAATAATTCCAATTATTCAAAAATTCAAATATTTTGTAAGTGCTGATGAATTTTTAGATGCGATGCTTAAAATATAATAAGCAAGTGTGTAGAACTTCCATTCTTAGAATTTGGGATAAAGCCGAAAACGTTAACCCATTATTTGCCAAGGCCAGCTTTGGATTTTAAGATATTTTTAAATAAAAATTACCGAAAACATATTTTTCTATTAAACCCGATGAAACCACTATTTAGAATTTAAGAAAAGTAATTCGGTTAATTATTATTTATTTAACCCTTCCTGGGATCGCAATAATCCATTGTGATATATCTTTGGTGCAAGTATCTGCTTATTGCTCGCGAATATAAATTGAAACAACATTTAAGCAATTTTGTTATAAAATTATCTTTTTATGTATAAAATAAGAGGACCCACATATGACCCAAAGCCAAAAAATGATATTTTTTTGAAAAGAATATGATATATAAAATTAATTCCTATAATATATATTCTACGCAGATTTCCCGCGTCTTGAACACTGTAGTTACTCATTATATGCTGATAATGTTGGAGTTTTCACTGCGCATAATTTACCACAACCAATTATTTTAAGCTTAGATCGTGCTCTAGAAAAGATTAATGGTTTCATGTTTAAATAGAAAATAAAACTTAATGCAAATAAATCCAATTCCATCTTTTTCACTAGGAAAAGAAACAATTTAGCTTACCACAAACGTCGCACAGTGGCGCCATTTGAGTTTTTTCGTTTCAAAAATCATATCTTTTGAACCGAATTACATAATTGAACAGTTTAAACAGCATATGATAGATAACTGTTCAGGCTATGAAATGAGCGTTTGGAAAGGGTGCAACGCTTTGTAGGGGCCTACTTATGGGTTATCAAATTTAAAATTTGTAGAAAAAGAAATTTTATGGTAACTAAAAAAAATTATTTTTACATTTTTAGATTATTTTTATTTTTTTTTCAAACTAAAAGAAAATTACTTCTTTTTTAAATTTATTTTTTAAATTTTTTGTAAAATATTCATCACAATTCGTAAGAGAAGGTATATCTAAAAGACTAATCATTTCTAAACTATGATGACCCATCGCAGCCCCATTTGCTGATCAATGTCAGTTTCTCAGGAAGAATTTTCACCTCGAGATCCTGCAGATTGGCTTTCACAGAGACTTTCGTAAACTCCATATGCAGTGGTCGTGAATTTATTTTGGCTTGTGTAATATGCTTGTATCCTGGTAAAACATCAGCCCTGTGTCGCATCAAGGATGCCCGTAGTATCTCATATTTTTCTTTGGAAAGTTGTAAGTCCATAAACAAGGCCAAGGCTTCTTCGGAACCACCCTTTTTAATGTGTGCGTTTGTGGGCGTGGGAATGCTTTCCTTAATCCTTTTTAGTCGCAGTGGACTTGCATCAGCAACAGATTTTGTAATCTGCGACCTAACTCTTTCACCATCCTTTGTATATTTAATAGACAGCGCGTCCGATAAATGCTTCGTGATCAAGTCATTGGTGGCATTGGCAAGTTTCCTCTTTCTTGTGAAAATTGAACACTCCTCAATACTTTTTTTTTGCCTTCCTTTTGCTCCTTTTTTTGATGTGGTGGGTTTATCTACTGCCAATATATCCAGGATGGTGTCTTAATTAAGCCAGCCCTCATATTTGGAGTTGAAGTTCGGATATCAGATAAAAATTATATTTTATAATTTCGCTTCTCTCAATATTTCCGTATAAGCTATCAAGTTCTTCTAAAGCAGCTTCCGTGAAAAACTTTGGTGTGATTGACCTTCTAAACAGTTCAAATAATTTTAAATTGTTTAACGCCATGGTTTCAGTACTTGTTGCGCCAACTTTCAGTCGTAGACTAATCCAGGCATTATGCTTATTTTGCAATATATAGGCTTATGCTACCATGCTTAAAAATTTACCAGTTCCCTGCATACATATGGATTTAGGCTGAATTATGCAATTTTGATATTATGCTCGTATCTAAATAAGATTTGTGCCTACTTGGAGGGACCATAAGTCAATATTGTTCTTGATGATTTGTACTCCAAAGTAATTTTTAAGTGAGGTGCGTACCTGCGAATTTCAATGAGTAGTTTTTTGTGCATCTTGTGTCTGTAACAGAATATTGTGAGTAGACTTTGGCAGAGGCTCACAGGTAGACAGCCGACTTAAAATGCAATTTTCAAACTATTAGATCAAACAACTGTCAGTAAAAACATGTAATGGATGCACGCCATAAAATTTCTGCAACCATGTCTTTTTAACCTTTTTTACCTCAAGAAGCCAAACGGGCACGTACGGGCAGATAAAGTTTTTTGAATTATGTAAAGAAATATTCAAAGAACATGCTTTGCAAATATGGCAAATATAGAAAAATACAGATTTTTTTTATTTTCCGTCAAAGTGGAAAAATAGTGAAAAAACGGATAGTTTTTAAATAGTGATTTACCTGGAGAAACACAAAGCAAACAGTTAATTTTTTTTTATCATTATACATTTAATAAATACATCAATCAACACAAACAAAAAATGAAGCGAGTCGTTAGCTATTTTTCGTGATATTACACCTGAAATCGCAACAAATTGACTAAAACTTGTGTGTTTTTTTGAAAACCGAAAGTCGGTCAACTTTCAACGGTTATATCTTCTAAACTAAAAATGTGATATTATTAGCAGTAGCATATTTGAAATCGTTGAAAAGTTTCCTAGAACATGGGTTTATTCAAAACTTCGTCGGCGCACATGAAAATTTTGATTTTTGCAACCTCATTTGCTCTACGGGCGCCACTGTGCGTCGTTCAATATGTCGGGATATAATATACCTTGGTCTGAACAGGTTAATAAATTAACTTTTCGTGATCATATTTATTTTGCTAAAAATAAATTTAACATAGCTATAAAAATGCTGTACCCAATAATCAACAGGAATTCAAATTTATCACTGGGTAATAAAATTATTTTATACAAAACCATTTTTCAAGCCATACTTTTGTATGCATGCCCTGTGTGGGGTAATTGCGCAAAAAAACATATTAAAACCTTACAAATCTGTCAAAACAAACTTTTGCTTATGATGTTAAAGTTGCCATGGGACTATTCCACAAACAGACTGCATTATCAGTCAAATATCAAACTTTTGTCAGCAAAAATTCTTATTATCAATGATAAATTTAACGGTCGTTGCACTATTTCGGATAATCCGCTAAATTCAGGTCTTGTCGAGTAATTCTCGAAATTTATTTCCTTAAAGTCAACAAATACTAATATTATATCTAATAATTATAAGTTATGTTTTCTATTGTATACTATGTATGTATATATTTATATTTACAAATGCATTGTAATTTATATATGTATATTTTCTTTCCTTTTTTCTTTTTCTTTTTTTTTTTTTCTTTCCTATTCTATTTTCTAAATTATCTTTTTTATTTCCACTCTGTGAAATCTTTAATATTTTAGAATTAAGGTATTCCAATTCTTTAAATTGAGCGATCTACCAAAAACTATGTACTGATTTTACTACTTAAATAAATAAATAAATAAATAAATAAATAAAAAATTAATTCTAGTTATATTGGTGTATTGAAGGATGATTTAGTGTGCGATATAAATTGTTTTCTGTAATCACTTACGACTTGCAATAAGTATTGCTTTTCTTGTTCGTTCTTTGTTAATATGTTATTATACTCTTCAATAAATTTAACACCACGTTCTTTTGATTACTTATTTTATTCGGAAACATATAGACAGTTTTTATACATAAAATAATTTTATAAAAAAATTGGTTAAAAGTTGTTTTAATTTATATTCGCGATCAAAAAGCAGATAGTTGCACCAAATATATATCACAATGGATTATTTCGATCCCAGAAGCATTGGAGGGTAAACAAAAGTTAAACGAATTAATTTTCTTTCCATGAACCTCGGTGATCCTGCTACTGCTACGGCTGTAGAGAATGAAATAGCCCGTCTCAATGTAATAAATCCTAATCAGAGGGATATCCTGCTAGTATCTTTAGATAATATACACAACCATATAAAAAGACTTAAAGCTAAAAAATCTCCAGGTATTGATGGCATAAATAATAAATGTCTTAAAACTTTACCTAAAAAAGGTATAAAATTCATTACATTACTGGTAAATGCATGTCTTCGGCTTTGCTACTTTCCCCAAATATGGAAGGAGTCCAAAATAATTCCAATATTAAAGCCGAGTAAGCCAGCCGACAGTCCTATGTCATACAGACCGATAAGCTTACTTTCATCTGTAAGCAAAATCCTAGAGAAGGTTATAAAAGACAAACTAACCGAATTTATTAACGTTAATAATATTCTACCATCATATCAATTCGGATTCAGAAAAGAACATAACACGGTTCAACCTCTATTAAGAATCAGAAACATGGTCCATTCAAATTTTGAACATGGAAAATCAACGGGAATGGTACTACTCGATATTAAGGCTGCTTTTGATTCAGTGTGGCATAACGGACTAATCTTTAAGATGTCAAACTTCAACTTTCCAATAGAAATAATTAAAATTATCCAAAGTTTTCTTAAAAACAGATCATTCTATGTTTACATAAGCTCCACCCACTCTCAGCAAAAAAAGCATACCAGCAGGATGCCCACAGGGCTCTTGCTTGTCGCCAATTTTATATAATATTTATACAGCGGATTTTCCAGCATTAAATTATTGCAAAACTTCAATCTTCGCTGATGATACAGCTTTTCTGTGCTCTGATGTACTTGCCACTGACGTCATCTCAAAATTGGAAGCTGCATTAAAAGAAACTTATGATTTTTTCACGAAATGGAAAATAATGGTCAATACTCAAAAGACACAAGCAATATACTTTACGAGAAGGCGAAAATCATGTTATTTACCACAAAATTCAATAAATTTCAACAACAACACAATAATTTGGGAAAGTTGTGCAAAATATTTAGGAGTCATACTTGACCGGAAACTTAAATTTAAAAACCACATCCCATATATCATTGACAAAATCAATAAGCTTACAAGAATATTATACTCTCTTATAAATCGAAATTCCAAACTGAGCATTGAGAATAAAAAGTTAATATTAAAATCAGTTTTTCATGCAATCATGTTCTACGCTGCTCCAGTATGGTCATCATCTGCTCAGTGTAACATCAAAAAATTGCAAATAGCTCAAAACAAGTTATTGAAAATGATTTACAATTTCCCATGGCACTACTCAACAAATCGACTCCATGCGCTCGCAAATATCGATCTAGTTCGAGATAAAATTGAAAGATTGACTTCAAGTTTTAACACCCTATGTCTCACATCAGAATATGCACGTATTAATGAGTTGATCTCAGCGTAATTTTAAGCCTTTTATCTTATAGCTTTTATTTTTATCTTTACTAACAAAAATCAGAAAGGTTTTTTTTTGTTTTGCTAATTTTTCCTTCATACCAAGTGATATTATATATAGCTTGTGTCCATATTAAAAATAGCTTATGTATAGTAAGAACAAAGCAGAAAAGGATTTAATATTCCTAAACTCTTGAGATAAATTATGTTTAAGATGATATATGTATGTTATATTAAATAGTAAATAAAGAATTGAATTGAATTGAATTTTCGTAAATTCTAAATAGTGGTTTCATTGGGTTTAATAGAAAAGCTCGTTTTCGGTAATTTTTATTTCAAAATGTCTTAAAATCTTAAGGTGGCATTTATGGCAAATTATGGGTTAACGTTCTCGGATTTATCCAAAATTTTGGGAATGGAAGTTCTACGCATTTGGTTATTATATTCCAGGTGTCGCATCTAAAAATTCAACAGTACTTACAAAATGTTTGGATTTTTGTAACAAATTGTCTTTTATTAGTTTGGGGTCATGTGTGAACCCAATTCCAAAAGGGTTAAAGGGGTCATATTACTTTAATCCGAAATCCTAGGCTATTAATATAAGATATAATATTTAAAAGTAGATAAGTGATGAATTTTTGATACAAAGTATTTAGAAAAAGTGCATTTAAAAAATTTTTTACAAAAATCCCATTTTTCTCGAAATCCGCATAAATAAAATACTTGTCAAAAAAAAATGTGGCATACGGATTTACCTAAAAAGTCACACGGTTAATCCCTGATACATATTTAATAAAAGCTTAAAGCGCCGGATCCATTTCTTCAAATTTTGTTTACGAAAATTTTTTAAAACTTGAAGAAACAGTTTTCAAAATTTCCCATTTTCGGTCTCAATGCGCAATAGGTAACAACGTGGTAATAAAACAATACTTCACATCTGATTACTCACAAGTATAGAGAGAAAAAAATTATGTCTTCAATCAATTCTCGAAGTTTATTAAAAATGCTATCAAATTTCATGACCTAGTTTTTTTGGCACAAAAGTGGTCTGGGGCATTGCTTTTTCTTGTCGAATTTTTATTCGATTTTAATTTTTATAGCTTTTTGAAAATATAATTTAATACAGATCCCAATTCTTATAACAGATTGTCGGAAAAATTAAACTATAGAACGAAATTTTTGAAAAATCTCAAAAAAAGTCATATTTCCTCATATAAACACGCCTGCAATTTTCAGTCGATTTCCGGCGCGAAACTAAGCCCTGAAGGAACGATTTCAGTCAGCGTTTACATAAATTTTCTTCCTGATATTCACTCAAATCTATCAAACACTAAAATATTACATAAATCTTTACAAAATCAGGTCTGTATATGTTTTTGAGTACATTAAGTGATTTTGACAAATGTGGTAATGATCGTTATAAGGTCGACCTTATCTCCACCGGAAGCAAGTATCTGATAAGAACTTTTTATACCCTATACCACTATGTGGTTTGGGTATAATGACTTTGTGCTGCTGTTTGTAACAACCAAAAATATTTGACCTACACCCATCTTTAATTATACCGATCGAATCAGAATCACTATCTGATTCGATATAACGATGTCCGTCCGTCCGTCCATCCGTCCGTCCGTCTGTGTGTCCATGTACCATGTAAAGTTTGTAATCAACCTGCAGGTCGCAAATATGAATATATTTTGACGAAATTTGGTATTTTATCTGCTGTCGTCCATGGGATGAACGCTGTTAAAATTGGAGAGAATCGGTCCATGTTCAGACCTAGCCCCCATACAAATGACCCCTATGAAATCAACATATATTGCCATAAGATCCAAATTATCATACAAATCTTAGTCGAATTGGGTTTGTATGTATATATTACACCCATTAATCAGTTGTCAAAAAATGATCCCTATTGGACAACTCTTAGTCATGGGCCCCATATAGAGCTGCTTCCCGATCTTCACTTAAATCTATCAAAAAACAAAAATATTGCACTGATTCTCCTCAAATTTTGTTTGTATATATTTTTGCAAAATACAAGAGACTTTACCAAACATGATTAGGATCGGTCCATTTTTGGACCTAGTCTCCATAGAGATATAGCATCCGATATGAACTTTTTCACATCTGCAGCCGAAAAAATTAATAAAAATCCCACTCAAATTTGGTTTATGCTTATTTTCTATATAAAGTTAATTGGGCCTGAGAGATAGGGTCTCTAAACGCATGGTATAGGGTATCGTATAGTCGATCTAGACCGACTATAATTTTCTTACTTGTTCATATCTGCGAATTATTAAAAATGTTACTAAAACTTGATTTATTCTTAGTTTCTATATTCAAGTGTGAGTTCAACATAGCTGCATTTTTCTAATCTAATCGTTTCTTAATTCTAGGCCCTTATAGCATATGAATGAGAATACCGGTGATATTGTTTCCCTTAAAATTACCCGTTTCGTGATTGGTGCCCCATCATTTTCATATCGTGAACGTAACATGTCCGATTTGTCTTCATCATGCCAATGGTTGGCAGTTTGCGATACAGTGGAAAAAAGAATACTTAAAGGAACTTAATCGAAAGCTTAAGTGGTAAAATCCTAAGAGGGAATACCATATAGGATATATAGTTTTTATCGGGTCAGATAATTTGCCTTACCTGATTGGATATTAGTGCGGGTAGAAAAAGTATATCAGGGCGCTGGGGACAAGGTTCCTGTTTGCAACATTATCCGAACAGAATTAGTTCGTTAGCCGTTTATGTTTTCTCCACAGTTTTATAGTGTTTACCACAATACATCACCTCGAAATCCTTCAATCAATTGAAGCAATGGTAGTCAAAGCACTCGCAGGCGAGGCCCAGCTTGTAGGCTATGTAACTAAAGCCATCCGTTACGGAAGTGTTTCTATTTCATGCATATGACAGTGAACAAACGTATAAAAATAGTAAACAACTGCGACTGCAGGCAACCGCAGTTGCTACCTCAGCACACCCGTAAACTTCACCAACAAGTGAAAAACTCAGACAAAACCCCAAAATACAGCAACCTCGGTGGAGGAAACGTGGACATGAGCAATAACCACAACTTCAACCTCGAGGTCAATATCAATAGTGACACCAACAAACCCCCAAGAGCTACAATTGAACCACAACCCAGCAAGGGACGCACCACTTATATTCATTCTCAACCAATTGTCTAGTAATCATTTCTTTTTTTTTTTTTTTTTTTTTTGGTATTTATAGTTTTTTTTATTATATATAAATGAATTAATTGTTATGAATTACATTGTTATTGTTTTTTTTTTTATCATAGGTTACGTATAAACAAATATGTATTATAAAATTTTTGTACCAATTACCTATCTCGAACTTACTACTTAGATATTCTTGGTGCATGAATACACATATTGTTAGCTTAACGAAACACTATCTTTATCTCAAAAAGTTTATCGTTGGTTCTGAGGTGTTGTTATGCTAAGCTCACAGATGAGAACTAGTTCATCAACCTGAGTGTAAGGTTCGTTTTAACCCCCAATTATTTTATAATAAGTAAAGTTATTTTTGTAATGTTTGCAAAAACGCTAACCTTTCGTTTTTTTATTTTTTGTTTCAATATATATATTTTTTTTTTTGGTAAATACTTTACGGAAAAATATGTTCAATATGTTAAAATTTTTTACACATTTAAAGTTTCAGCACCATGTGTACATCATCATGAGAAATTCGATTTTTCTTAAAGTGCTTACTTAATTTGTTATCCAAAGTTTAGTGGTATTACTATTGAAACTATTTTAAAATTCCTGTAATTTGGAGTTTCATATTTCTGAAAGCAATTAGGGCACCCTAGACTATAATATGGAATATAATGGTGTACTCGTATTTAAAAGTGATGTGCTGAAATAATATTTTTGTTTGATCAATGCACTTTAAATATTTTAACATAGAAAACAGATACGTTGGGCCACTAATAATTTTGCAGCCGAATTAAGATTGAATTGATTTCAATTGCGATTCGAAAGTCTTAATAGAAAATAATTAAGATATTTAGATACTATAAAATTTTTTTGATACAATCGAAAATTAATTTGTTAACCTTTATAGTTATTCCGTTGGCAATTTTTTTTTTCTGTGTTTAAGCTATTTTCAACTTGATTATCTATATACTAATACGTGAAGGTAAATTTTTAGTTCCCTTTTTAAGCAATATGCAGGTAAGGAGGAGTGTGAAAATTGTTATAGTTATAGTTGCTATGTAGGAGAAGCTGACAATGATAAAATTTATGTCTAGTCTGTCTTAAAAATATATTAAATTAAATAAAATAAAATATTTATAATAATTCGTTACGCCCTGTTAAGGCGAATTATTCAAATCATATATCAGACACTCTGTGTTGAATTGTGAATTGCAAAAATTGATTAGCATACCTTTAGGCTCATTTAAATATTCATTAATTTTGTATATATAGATTGAATAAATATTGGAAGACAAAACTTGAATGAAAAAATAATATTTCCTAAAATTTGCACTCGAATTTCGAGTGCTGGGCTTTACTAGTATTTTATAATTCTTTTCCAATTAAAGTCATTGATTATTACTTATTAAAACTCTAAACCTGCTTTTATTGTTTAGTACACATGCGCTTAGAAATTGGAAACAACATTTAAAAATTTTTGCAAATAAGATTTTTAATGCATATTTTATGAAATTTTTGTAATACGGTGTGGTTTAATTTTTCTGAATATCAGTTTCCATCTTCCGTGAGTACCAATTTATTTTAAAAAACTGTAAGACAGACATTTTTTATTTGTTAGTCTTATCTGAGCATTAGGGCGGGTTGATTTGTAGGGAGGCAAAAAATCGCTCAAATGACAAGGAAACTCATATTCTAGGGATCAAAATAAGAAACATTGCCCAAGTAACCATACCTCTAAAACGAATTCTGATGTCCCGAATTTTGACCTGCCTGTCTGTCTGCCTGCCATGGGGTAACCACATTCCCCCTCATGCAATTGATCTGAAACGTGGCCCATAGTATATGAGTGTTAATTTTAATATTAAATCAAACATAGTCAGCCCAATTTTTAACAAAAAGTGGTGATTTTTTGAAATGTTTGTATGGGGAACCACTCAGGGGTTCCAGGGGGTGTGCCACTGGCATGGCTGGGTCGGCCTTCCAATGTTAGTGGGCGACGATCATACATTTAGACTCGAATGGGTCACTACAGTTAGGTCAAAGTGAGGCAGACAGACAGACAGAGAGGTCAAAGGTCGGGACATCAGAATTCGTTTTAGAGCTATGGTTACTCGGGCAAAGTTTCTTATTTTGATCCGTAGAATACTATTTTCCTTTTCACTTAGGCGATTTTCAAATCGACCCGCCCTACTGAGCATATATATGATTTCGCCGAATGTTGAAATTTTGTCGCCATGTGTTATAATGAATTATTTGTATTTATTTGAGCGTGTACAAGTAGATAATATAACATTAAAATAAAAATATGAACTTAAATATATAAACTTGATATTAATTTATTATGTGTTATTTATATGAGAATAATGTAGGATATGTTGATAAAGCTGATTTGAGTTTATGCTTTTATTGGCACTAATGAAATCAAAGAGCTACTTCAATATATATTAATGAATTTGCCACAAGTACTCTTATATTTATATTAGTGTAAACTGCTAGTCAAGTCCTATAATACATCACTGATATATTCCTAATTAAACTGTTTTAGGCTATAGATTAATTACTGTTTATATTTAACGCTACACTGCACAAAATTGTATTAGTTTTTTGTTAATAATTTTTCCTGTTGAAGTAGGATTTGAATATTGTACTTGAATGTTTCGTTCTAGGGCCAATTTGTTATATTGAAAGAAAAAAAATTGGGGTAAATAATTAGTAACAAATTTATTATTAAAGTTCATTTGAACTAACGTAACCACTTTAATCAATTGCGTAAGCTGCAAAAATATATTACTGCGTCCATTGTACATACATCAGACAGAAGGAAGTAACAATGTAATATTTGATAAATTCGTGTTAAGCGATATCCTAAATCATATATTAAGAAAAAGCGTGTCAGGTCAACAATCTATTTCTGAATTTTTTTTGTGACAATTTTTTGCAAATAAATATGGGTCAAGGTAAAATATTGTTGGTCGTTACATATATAAGCTCATCTTAGAGTTCTGAAACTTAATGTATTTCCAAAATTTAAAAACAATAATATAACAAAATCATTTAAAATGTTATATTTATAATATTAATAAGCTAAGCACTTTTTTGTGACTTATGTAAGTTTGTCTGTTTTATTCCGACTTTGAGCAAACATACCTCAATTGAAAGTTATTTCTATTTCCATCAGATTTACATATTTAAAATTTTTAATTTTTTGGAGTAAAATGCGTTTAAAATTGCTACTGATACATAACAAAATTATATATTGAATTTGTTAGTTTTGCAACAGTTTTATATAAAAAGCCCTGTGTTAAATTGAAAAATAATTTTGGACATAAACCAATAACTATAATAAAGCAATCTAATTTCATTATAATAACTGCAACTGTTGAATTGTGAATAGCATATCCTTAGGTAGCATAAAACATTGAAAGAAATAAATTGAATGAAAAAATTATATTTCCTAGAATTTCCACTGGAATATCGAAGGCTGGGCTCTGCTACTATACTTTAATCGGCTTAGTATCAAAAAAGTTTGTAGTGCAAACCGAAAAAAGTTATTCAAGACATTACATTTTTCATCTTAAACGAAAGTGACGTTTCATTATGATGAATAAACCATGGCGAACCAGAGCTGAAGAAGGAAAAATTTGGTTATGGCCTAGCAAGGTCATGGCGACAGTTTTTAGTGTGTTCAACTGAAAAGATAAATAAAAAAAATACTTCTTAAATAATCTAACCCATAAAAATAAAGTTTGTATTAAAACTTTTTCTTTTTAAAATTAATCTTTGTTCATAACAAGTCTATGGACCAAGGTTCAGATTGATTCGATGAGGTGAAATGGGGTTTAAATCACTCTGTGACTGGGCGTGACCATGCGTGACTGTGTGTTACAAATTAATCGTTGGCCACAGCAAGACTATGGATATAGTTTGAGATCGATCGGATAATTGGAAGTGAGGTTTTAATCTATCCGTGACTGTGCGTCACTATGTGTGACTATGCGCGACTGTGCGTGACTGTGCGTGACTAATTCAAAGTTAATATATCTTCACAGCAAGTCTATCGATCAAGTTTCAGATCGATCGGATAAGGGAAAATGGGTTTTACATTACTATGTGACTGCGCGTGACCATGCGTGACTGTGTGTGACTACCTCAAAATTAATCTATAGTCACAACAAGATTATGGGCCAAGTTTAAGATCAATTGGATGAGGAAGAATACGGTTCCCTCATGGCAGATAAACAGAAAATTTGAAGTTAAATTTGTAAGAAAATTTAGTTTTCAAGAGAAGCTGCTAAAACAAAAACTAGCTTCTTGAAAAAGCGTACTTTGAACAAATACTTGTTAGGAAAAGGTAATTTTTTATTAATTTTTTGAAGAAAGACGCTTTTACTTTAAAGGTAAAGCACATTTTTAGGAAATTCACGTTTTTAAAAATATATATATTTATACCCTCCACTCCAGTGTGCAGAGGGTATATATAAGTTTGTCATTCCGTTTGTAATAATTAGAAAAAAATTTTGGACCCCATAAAATATATATATTTGTGATCCTTATAATAACCGGAGTTGATATAGCGATGTCCGTCTGTCCGTCTGTCCGTCTGTGGAAATCACGATGACGGCATCAATCGGGCAGATAGGGTACTCGTTGGTATAAAAAATGATTCAATAACATCCTGAAAAGTTTGCTATATAAAATCGTCCAAATCGGTCGATTAGGGCCCGAGATTTGAATGAAGAACTAAAAAAAGTCTTGAAAAAATATAATTTTCTATGTTGTTCTTGTCACGATCACGCCTTCAATAGTGCAGCTACAGTGATAATTTTTACGAGAATGATTCACCAAATTCATGGGAAGATTTCTATTTCAAAAATCATTGAAATCGGTGGAACAGTTCCAGGGAAATCTCTGAAAAATTAAAAAAAAAATGAAAAATATGATGTTTCTATATTGTTCTTGTTTTATTCTAAATGTTGTGTTGCTGTCATAGCTGGACTTGTTGTTTTTGTGGTCGTTGGGGTAATAATATAATAAAAACTAACCCTTTGTACATTTTTTTTATTAACTCTGGTAGAAAAATTTAAAAGTTTCCATTGTTTTGGCATCACTAAAAAAATTTATTAGATAATTTCAGTCATTACCACGAGCCTGCCTGCAAAATTTCAAATCGAATGGGTCACTGGAAACGGGTTAAAATCGATCCAAAATTTTTTCGACAAGCAGACACTATGAGTTAATATAAAGGGAGTAGAAATTCACCAACATCTAAAGCAAATAATGCTAAAATACCTAGTTGTTAATAAAAAAAAACAATGTAAATTTAACAAAAAAAATTTATGTATAAATTTATTAAAAGAGAAAAACACAAAAATAACCTTTGATGTTGTATTTTTTGTGTGTACTATTTACATAAACATATTAAATAATACAAATAATATACATATATTCTATATATGTATATCCATAACAACTGCATGTTAGAAATAAATCGGTATATTATTTTATTAACATAAAATTCTGCAATATTTTGTTGTGGGGAAAATACATTTCTTTTGCATTAACAGAGTGTCACTTCATTTTGCTCAACGTGACTATGCCACAGTCACGTCACAATTTTTGTTCTAATTAGCTTTGCAATAGTTATTTATATTTTAACATGAATGTCAATATTTTCAACTAGATATCATACAGAACAATGTTAAGAGTATACACGGGCTGGTCTTTTATTTCATACGTTTTTTCATTATTCTTTTACAAATATGAATATAAGTTTGGCATATTAACTTTTTGTTGTCTTTACAAAATAGGGTTACCGAGTTATTAATGAGTTTTTAGCTTTCAAAACAGTTCTACATAGTTATATAGAATTATTATCCTGCTTTACCTACAAAATATCTGATTGCGATTACATCTAATTTTTAAAAATTGTTTATAATTACTAAAGCATTATTATTCACATAAATACAAAATTGCACTTTTTAAATTTTCCATACCAATTTAAGAAAATATCAATTCTAAAAACTGGAATTAAAAATTTCCAATTATACTACTGTTGCCAATATCAAAATACTATAAATAATATTCATATATTCTGTATATGTATATCCATAATAAGCGCATATTAAAATAAATCGGTATTTTATTTTATTTATACAAAATTCTGAAATTTTTAGAGTTGCAAAAATAGTATGGTTTTAAGAGTTGTATTTTTAGTACATGTATAAACCCTGCATACTTGCATTCAAAAGTAATAGGTATGTAAACCATAAAATATTTATTTACCCTGTAAAAAAATTGGTGTTTAGAAAAATACTATTTTTTGTCAGATGTTAATTACAATAAATTTTTAAAATTTGTTATTTAATGTCGGGATGGAGGCAAACGCCATTCCCAAAATTTTGTTTCAAGAGTTATCCACATTAAGAATAACCACGGATCGAGCCTTGCCCTCGGAAACATGCGTTTATGCTTTTCTTAACACAAACGCCATTCCCAATTACCAAAAATTTTAGACACGAGCTATTCACATTACGAATAGTCGCGGAGCTCAACTCAATCAAAGTGCAATGATGAAGCTTCTCCCTGGGAAACATATATTCATGCTTTTCTTAGCACAAACCGAACTTCTTATGGCACATTAAAAATAAACTAATTGAGAAGTACAATTCATCATTACGCTGTATTATAATACTATTTTCTTATTTTACTGGTAGCTAGTAAACAAAGTAATCGTATCATTGTGAGCGAAATAGAATTGAAATTGTGTGCAGATTTGTTTTACTTAAAAAATCTGTTTCTACATATAGTGAATAAAATCTCAGTAAGCATTTTATGCAATAAATGATCATGTAGAGTCTTTTTGACTCATATGTGCTATTAAAACAGTCATAAATGCGCCCTTTTGCTGATCACAAAATATTCTTTTGTTGGGATTAAATATTACCTTACCCGCGAATCTTCTTAAGAGTCCTTTTTATCCGCTTTTCTGATCTGTTTCGACTCATTTTTGAGTCTTATTTAATGTAATTCTTCCATAAATCACTTTTTAAGAGAAAGCAAAAGCCATTTTCTAGCCTTTTTCTAATAGCGCATGTGATTAATCAGTTTTTAATCATCAAAAGTGCTCGAAGAAGATACAGTAATTTTTGTTAAAACAATCTTCGAAATGATGACTGGGATATCGTATATTTCTGTTAACACACAAACATATGCATAGCAGCACGAGTAAACCGAACTCTAATCGGCTTCTTATGCTGCCTACACACGAGGCAACCAGTTGAAGCAATGGTTGTATCAACAATGATATACACGTAGCAACGGTTGCCTCAACTAACGAAAAATATCAAAACTTTTTTATATTTCTGGCTAATTGAGGCAACCGTTGCTACGTGTGTATCATTGTTGCTACAACCATTGCTTCAACCGGTTGCCTCGTGTGTAGGCAGCATTATATGTATACAGCCGAACAAAAATGAAAATACTCACCAAAGAGTAAAGTAAGCAACAATTTCATTCAGTCTTATGGAAGCTTTTGAAGAAAGTAAGTCTACGTCGCGTTGTCTTGTGAATTTTTATATTCGTTTTTAATAGCTATTAGTGATGCCAGGAGATTTTTTCAGAAATCTCTACGCTTATGAAAAAAATTCCCTTTTTTCCCTACACAACTTTTTTTTTTAATTTATTTTTAATTTGTACATTTTCAATTTCAATTATGTAAAAATAACACAAAAACAAAAAAAAAACTATAAAAAAAAGATAAACATATCATGAGAATTACATAAGAATAATATAAAAAACATACAGATATTATAAAAAAAAAAAAAATTTTACAATTCTGTATAATTCAACTTTTTGATATGGCTAGATGTGCATTTAAAATTTTCACAATTAAGGCCTACTTAGCCACACGTTGTTAAAATGTATCCCTACCGTAAATGTAACGTTGGCAGTTAGTGCAATTATAGAACGTAAAAAACGAACCAGCATATTGCTGTGTAAAATTAACCAAACTTTATCAGCTGTTCACAAATGTCACGTACAAACGTAGCAAAAATCTATTTTCAACAGATTTGGATGTTCCGGTTACGTGACAGTTGTGTTCGGTAACTGCTCTAAATGCTTATCATGTAACAGAAAAAAACAGCTGACACGTTTAGTTAAGTTTACGTGTGGCTAACTAGGCCTTTAAAATGGCTTGCAAATGCGATGTTGTAACTCAAACTGAATATTTGTTCTTGGTTTTCAGTGTTGCCGTTTAAGCTTTTTAGTTGCTAGATTTAGCAACTTTTTTTGTCGTTTAGCATCCAAAATTTATCAAAAGATGCTAGATGCTAACTTAGAATCTTTTATTAATAAAAAGTTGCTTTTAGCATCTTTTTTTTGATATTTTTTTTTTCATTATTTTTGAATATATAATTTTAATGGTATTGATATGTTTTAATTTCTCAAAGTGTAGTACAGTAATTTTGTGTACTACTCCTTTTACCACTCTGCTCGTTTCTTTCAACAAATATAAAGGTGCTATTACATGATGTGTTTTTTACATATGTACTGTCAAATTTTCCCACAACAAAAGTTGTACACATCGTGTGATACATATGAAACATTGTTTATGTACAATACATGAGCAAAGTCACATGTACATTTTTCAATTAGAACAGGTTCTATTTTTGCATGACACACATGTGAAAATACAACACTGCTTGTGGCGAAAGAAAAACAGAGTAAATTTTAAAGATTAATATTGAAAGAAAAATAAATTGTTTAGTATTAATTAACAATTAAAAAATATGTATCTTTTTTTAACAATACATTTTTGTAAATTCACACATTAAATCAGCTGTTGTTTACATTTAGACAGACATGACATGACAGACATGAGGAATTCATATGGATAAAAAAAGTGACAGTACATATGTAAAAAACATTTCGTGTAATAGCACCTTTACAAAACATTTTGAAATAGAAGAATGTAAACACCAACAACAGATTTTAATGAATTAAAAGTCGATTGCCAAAAAATATTGTATTAAAAAAATGCCAAAATTTTCAATACAAAACACATTAAATCGGGTAAAAGAACCGATTACCAATACATTAGAAGAGTTTAAATTTATATCCTCTGAAACAGAAAAAATTCAAATCCAATGGAGTTATATCGCAGAACAAAACTGGGATACAACACTGAATACAACCTCTTTATGGATTGAAAAATTCTATTGGCGAAAATCCATTTAAGGAGTTATCAATATTTGTATTGTCTATATTAGTTTTGTCTTTCTCAAAAGTCACACTTACAATATACCGAGCGATGTCGTTGATAAAAGTCGATCGTCAGAAAAATATCAGAGCCAAGAAGAACTTGAAGATGAAGACATCACAGAAATGTTAGATTCCATAAACCAATTATTCTAACATAATCGTGTCTTTTGATAATGTAATTTCTGTTATATTTTAAATAAAAAAAAAATCCCTCTAAAATTAAAAATATTTAATTTAAGTTTAAAATAAACTCAATTTGATGTTATAAAAAATTTCAGATGAAATCCAAAATAATTTTAATTAAAATTTAAAAAATATAAATCTATACATATGTTTTATATTAATTTTTCGATTTAAAAACCAAAGAATTATTAATAAGATTATAATTTTTCAATATAAAGGTAATGAAATTTGAAAAAAAAAAATTTAGCATCTATTTTTACGACTCCAGTACGTTTAAGGATCTTTTTTTGCAATTTAGCATCTTTACAATTTCAAATTATGGCAATACTGTTGGTTTTAAAAGATTTATTATAACAGTGGTTATAAGCATGTATACTTAGATCTGATTTATCACATTTTAATATATTTTCAAAAGCCTTGCATCCGCATTTATATTCGTCACCTGCTCCAGCCATCCATTAGCTTCTCGTCTCTCAACTAACTGAATCAAAATCTTTATGTTCTGTATTTCTTTGATGTGTTTTCAGCATCATCGAAAAACGAATCGAACATTTTTCTAAAATTAATTATGTTTCTAAAATTAATTATGTTCAAATTTATAATATTTTAATGTAATATTTAATGTAATGTTTTATACTTGTCATTGTTATTAAAGAATCCACATATTTACTTCCTTCATATTATAGAGTTATTACCAGACTTAAAAAGACTTTAAAGTTTAAAATTGAAAAAAAAAATATGCGATATTTAACAAATACATTCAAAATAGTTTTGACTGAAATTTTTGGCAGTTTTAGTTTTGCCTTGTATCAGTAAAATGTTCAGATATTAACTAAAAAAAAAAACTATTTGTTAAATATTTTCATCTTAATTATCTTAATTAATTTAAAGACACAAAGATAGATTTAATACAATAAAAACAAGTAAGAGTTGAAAGTTGATCTATGGGGACTCATAAATGTGCCCTATACTAATAGGTCTGGAAAATTGAAAAGGATTGTAAAAAATAAAATGCACCTTTATATTAAAAAATTTAAATTAAATAGAAAATTACAAAGTAAACCATTTACCTGGTTAAACTTAATATTGTTTGTAATTATCTGGATCAGGTTAGTATTTAAAATGGGATAAATCGGGTGTCATTGTACCAATTTATGACCTAAAATATGTAGACACCTCTATTAGATGCTGAAAATTCAGAGCATTTGTTTTAATAATTCAGTAATAGGTTTATCAAAGTGTTTACATATTCAAATATTTTATATACATTTGTTACAAATAGTGCAAGAAGTCCAGATATTAATGTAAACGTAAAACCCAGGTGGAGGGTATCAAACATTCGGCATAACCGAATTTAACACTCTTACTTGTTTTTAATGGGTTATATTTTTTTCTCTCATATTGGCGACAGTCGCTTAAGCTAATACGACACCATACACACAGCCCTATGAAGCAAAGGCCACAACTATAATGACTATAAGAATAAGAATAATTACAACAAATATATTAAGAAACAAACGCGGTAAACACATTAAAAATATTTATATATATACCTATATATTTTTTTTAAAGAGTTATTTTCACATTTTCATTCCCATATCATGATTCTTCGGGCATATTTTAATGATTATGAATGGCAACTCTACCAAGATGCCAATAAACAATATCGTGCAAAAAAGAAGAGTCTAGCTTAGTTACTTAGGGAGTGATCGTGATTTCCACAGACAGACGGACAGACGGACAGACGGTCATCGCTAAATCAATTTCGCTTGTTATATGAATCGACAAAGTATTCGGTTTCGGGGTCTCCGGCATTTATTTCTATACTTTACAAACAGACCGGCAAACTGATATATATCCTCTGCACAGCGGATAAATAACAAAACCGGTTATAAGTTTATTTCGCTTTCTTATAGCAGAAAATTAATTTTCAATTCAAATTTGGTTTTGTCATTTTGCCCAACAATTTACAAATATCTGCTAATATTTATAATTACAACAATTTTTTCTCATTTTAATATAGTTGCCTTATTTAAGTTATTTTAAAAATTTAAATAAATACTTTAATTGGTACACAGAACTTAATTTAGTTTTATAGATGCTTGTATTTTGTAAGAAATAAGATGTTAATGTTATTAGCGAAGAAAATCTATATTATACTTAAATATTTAAGGAAATCAACAAAAGGTTGTATAGCCTAAGTTGGTTCTTCTACTGGTAACCCAATTCCAATCATTTCTTTTTTTGTATACCTGGCATCGAAGAAATTTATGTCGTAACCTAAATAAAGTGCTAGCAAGCATTTTCCCTAAGAATTTTGTTTTCCACCTCAAGTGAATCGCTGATTTGTTGTACACATATTTTATATTTAAATAAACAATTGCGAGCATTAAAAATGAAATCATCTGTTTAAAAATAACGGTTACCAATGCAGTTCTTCTTTGGCTGTTTAATCTTCTATTTAAGAGTTTACAAATTAACAGCATAATGTTTTAGTTTCTGTTACACATGGGTGAATATTTTGTATTCAGTTATAAAAGTGAAAATTTTATCCAGCAAAACAAAAAATGCTACTTTATTAACAGCAAAACAAAGTAAATTATTGCTTTCCAAATTAAAGTTTTTAAAGAAATTAGTACAATACTAATTTTATATTAGAAACAGTTGTCAGCTGATAGCAAAATTTATAATGCTAAAGCACTAGAGAAAGGACGTCCATGCCGGATATTGGAGTGGTCTTTAGCGTAATTAAATTCACTGTGTTCCGCATTTCATCAAGGATGTGGTCTTCTATTTTAAAAACGACTACGCGCCAAGACCGCCAAATGATAAAATTGGTAAAAACTTACCCACAGTGAATATCATTGGTGTCTCTATTACCGTAGATTATATTAAGCTTATTTGCTTCATTAATTTGTAGAGTCAACAAAGTAAGCGCACTAGAAGGCATCACCATTGTCCAATCGAACACCGGAAATTTGTGGAGCGAAAAAGGATATATATTTAACTTCCATGAAATAATTTTCACACGTATACCGCCTAAATAAAGATATCAATAGTCAAACATGGTGGAGGATTCAATTCTGGTGTGTATTAATAATCGATATCTTTAAAATGGAATCATAAATTAGGGTAAAAAAATTTCGAATTTAAAGTCTCAGCGAATAGATATATGCGAATAGCAAGGAAATTGAAAATACAAAGTTTTGGGTCAATCAAAAAAATTTGGAGGCGCCTCAACGCAACTGAAAATTTCAAGTGCGTTTATATGGGAAAATATGACTTTTTCAGATTTTGCGAAAATTTCGTTCTATAGTTTAATTTTTTCGGCAAGCTCTTACATGAGTCGATTTGGGTTCTAAATTATCTCTTTAAAAAACTATACAACTTCAAAACCTTATAAAAACTCGGCAAGAAATAGCAAATGACCCCGACCACTTTTATGCAAAGAAAGAGTAGGTCGTGAAATTTGACGGAAATTTTGACAACTTAAAGAAATTAATTAAAGCCATAATCTTTTTTAGTCTCTATACCTATAAGCACTTAGACATGAAGTATTGTTTTATTACCACGTTTTTTACCTATGAGACTAAAACTGGAAAATTTTTTTGATAAAATTATGAAAACTCCTTTTTTAAGTTTTAAAAAATTTTCTTAAACAAAATATCTAAAAATGGATCTGGCACTATTATGTTTTTTTTAAATATATCTTAGATATTAACTGTGTGAATTTTTAAGTAAATTACTCTGCCAGAACTTCTTACAAGGAATTTTTTGTGAATTTTGAGAAAAATGTACTCTTTCTAAGTATTTTGTACAAAAAATTAATCAGTTTTCTACTTTTAGCCTAGGGTTGTGGAAAAAATTAGCTAGCCCCATTATATCTTTTGAACTTGAGGTCATATATGACCTCAAACTAAGTGCTATTGAATTTTTAGATGTGAAGTTTAATATATAATAACCAAATGTGCAAGTCTTCCACGCTAAAAAATTTGGAATAAGTCAAACAACGCTAACCCATTCCTTGCCGAGGCCAAAATTTGAATTTTGGCTTATTTAAAAAAATTAATTGTTCTAGTAAACTAGATGAAAGCCTTACTACGGGTCGAGAAATGACAATCATTTTTATACCCTATACCACTATGTGGTTTGGGTATAATGACTTTGTGCTGCTGTTTGTAACAACCAAAAATATTTGACCTAGACCCATCTTTAATTATACCGATCGAATCAGAATCACTTTCTGAGTTGATTTAACAATGTCCGTCCGTCCGTCCGTCCGTCTGTGTGTCCATGTAAAGCTTGTAATCAAACTGCAGGTCGCAAATATGAATATATTTTGATGAAATTTGGTATGTAAGCTTTTATCGGCCATGGGATGAATGCTATTGAAAGTTGTGAGAATCGGTCCATGTTCAGACCTAGCCCCCATACAAATTACCCATATGAAATCGACATAAATTGCCATAAGATCCAAATTGTCATATAGATCTTACTCAAATTGGGTTTGTCTGCGTTCATTACATCCACTAATGAGTAGTCCAAAAATGATCCCTTTGACCCCATATAGAGCTGCTTCCCGATCTTCACTTAAATCTATTAAAAAACAAAAATATTGCACTGATTCTTCTCAAATTTTGTTTGTACATATTTTTGCAAAATACAAGAGACTTTACCAAACATGATCAGGATCGGTCCATTTTTGGACCTAGTCCCTTTATAGATATAGCATCCGATATGAACTTTTTCATATCTGCAGCCAAAAAAATTTATAAAAATCCGACTCAAATTTGGTTTTTGCTTATTTTCAATGTCCAGTTAGTTGGGCCTAAAGGCATGGTATAGGGTATCGTATAGTCGGTCTAGACCGACTATAATTTTCTTACTTGTTAATAAATATGTTTATATACAAGCAGTTGCAATGTGTTGGTCGCCAGGATTCGTACTTATTTCATTAAACAATAAAAAAAAGAATAAAAATATTAAATTATAAATTTATTGATTTTTTAAATTTAAATTTTAAATTTTTAAATTTTTATTGTTCTTTTTTCTTTATTCAATAATTGGCTATCCGCTGGGTAGCATCTTCAGGAATATAGTTTGAGTAATATGCGTCATACTGTAAAAGCGCAATAAATTTATAAATTCATAACAACAAAATGGTTAAAAAAAATACTAATATTTATAAAAAATATTTAACTTATTTAAACATAGTAGCTGAAACAAGTTACACCAGAATCACAGAATCACTTTCTGGGCCGACTTAGCGATTTCTTTCCGTCTGTCCTTCTGGTCGTCTTTGTGTGCATATAAATATTTTAACCATTCTACAGGTCGCATTATAAACATATTTTGATGAAGATTGGTAAACTGACTTTTATCAGCTATAGGTCAAAGTCTGTTGAATGAAACTGGTTAAAATCGGTGCATGTTCAGACCTACTCCCCAGCAAAAATGATCCCATGAGATTGACTTAAATTGACATAAGAGATTCAAGAGACCGCAAAATTTCACACCATAAAGCTTTCGTTCATACGGTGTTATCTGGGATGTTCTTTTCAAATTATGAACATAGCATAGTATAGAATTGTATGTAGTTGTTAACTTCCTGGAGCAACTGCAATCACAGCTAACAAATTATCCACATACGTATAAGAAATTTGGAATTAAATCTATCAAAAACCAAAAATATTTTACATATTTTCCTCCAATTTTGTCCGCATATATTTTTGCAAGAAAAAGTGACTACATTTATTATATGCTCTAGTTGGGCGATTTTTCGACCTATAAATATATGTAGCATCCGATATGAACTTTTTCATATTTGCAGGAAAACAGTTAATAACGATGCCACTATAATATGGAGCTACGGCCCTTCTTATAACAATACGATGCATTAATGGTGTCGGTCCAGACCAGCTATAGTGTTCTTACTTTTCTTTTCCCAACGGATGCCTCAGGTATGTCAAAACTAAATATTATTACTATAAAATTCACTGCATTGTATCGAGAAAAAAAAAATGAAACGTGAACTTCCTATTTACAAAGGAAGTGGCCAAATCAATTTTGTCGGGTAGTTCTACAAGGCCGACCATATAAGATTTGCATTTTACTTGTGCTATAAATAAAAAACTCATCATCGTTTTTTGATTTGGGTTCCAAAGCACAAATTAGGCCGTTAATTGAAGAGAACTACTTTGTTAACACAACATCTTCGCCTGGCCTTGCCATATGAGCAGCATAATTTTTGAATACATTTTCGAAAGTATGGAGCTGTATTTTACCGCTGAACCAAAACCACACCAAAAGAAGTAAGAAAATTCTAGTCGGTATACACCGACTATACTATACCCTATCCCATGGTTTAGAGACCCTATATTTGCTATATTTATATGGGGACTAGGTGGAAAAATGGAAAAATCCTGACCACATTATGTAAAGTCTCTTATATTTTGAGAAAATGTATACAAAAAAAATTTGAAAAAAATCTGTGCAATATTTATGTTTTTTGATAGATTCAATGAAGATCAGGAAGCAGCTCTATATGAGGCATATGACTACGAATTGTCCTATAGGGCTTATTTTTGGAGTACTGATTAATGGGTATAATAAACACATACAAAAAAAATTTGACTGAGATCTATATGACAATTTGGACCTTATGGCAATTTATGTAGATTTCATAGGGGTGATTTATATGGGGACTAGGTTTGAACATGGACCGAATTTCACCAATTTCAACAACGTTCATTCTCTGTATACCAAATTTCTTCAAAACATATTAATATTTGCGACCTGTAGTGTGATTACAAAGTTTACATGGACACACAGACGGATAGATGGAAAGACAGACTGAGTCGATCGGTATAATAAAAGCTGGGTCTAGGTCAAATATTTTTGGTGGTTACAAACAGCAACACAAATTCTTTATACCCAAACCACATAGTGGTATAGGGATTCAAAAGTATCGTTCAGGGTGTATTGGCTGTTCTTAATCAGGTGTAGATTTTCTGTGCCCCTTTATGAGACAATTTTGTATTTTGGCGTTACCGCCGAGATGAAAATGAGCGTCGTCAGAAAATATTATTATTCGATAAAACATGCTCATATTCTTGCAAGCGAGAACCCTAAATTGAGAAAGTTGCTAAACTAACTGAGTTTTATGCAGCGTCATGCCAAGATCGAATATTGCACCAAAGAAATGAGTAAAATGTACAATTCGTGACAATGATGACCTGCGCACTAGCACCAATGTTTTACATATGTTGCCTGGAATGCGTTTCTTTTTACCGAAAATTTTGAACGTAATTTTCTTACATTTTCACAATTTTACAAATAAGTTTTTTGAATATTTCCCAACATTTTTGGAGTGTGCATCCTTTCGTGAACCACATATATTTACTAACTTATATGTACAACACAGCTGACGCTGACATTATCATACTCAAAATAGCCAGTAACATAAAATGCAAGCACTAATCAACCACCCTGTAATATCACTACTTTGAGAATCTTGCACAGACTGAAAATACTCGTAATAGATTTTAATGTATCCTGTTTTCCATTATTACACAGCAGTATTTTATCAGGGAGACGAAAAAAAATCGATTTCTTTATAGTCTCAAAATTGAATTGGCATTAAATTATTGACAGATGGTTCACAAATTTTCGGGATTTCGATGTGTATCTATCAGCAGATTATACTGAGCAACCCTTTTTATATGGGTTGTGTTAGCTTAGTAAATATAAATACAACGTGCAAAGGCTTTGGGGCTGTGCACACAGTCTAGTTCTTTGGCCTTAAAAGTTTACATCTTATTTTTGTCTAAGTCTGTAGAAAAAAATTTTAAAAAAAGTATAAAAAAGTATATTTTTTGAGCAATTTCACGAAAAGCTTTGTTTTGAAAACAGTATATAAAATCACCCCCATTAAGCATTAATTAGTTTTGTTTGTTTTACTTCATCAAGAAATTTGGAATGTTATATAGTCAACAATTCTTTCACATGGCTTCAGTTTAGTAAAACATATATAAAGTTACATATATCGTCTGCTTAATTTACAACACTTATGTTCTTATATTTCATTAACCCATTAAATACCTAAGTCTTGTAGCTTAATGCAACTATTGTTAAGGGATTTGTTAGCTCACAAACTGAAATTTTGAAACTGTATTTTTAAATTTTTTCTTCATAGTATTATAAACTAAAATTCAGGGGACACCCATAGCAATGGAGTGCATTTTCTTGATCTCAGCAAAATATGTTATGGGAAGGAGGAAAGAGGGAATGGATTCTATGGATATTTCATAAACAATAAACAAATTTGTTTTATTATTATAACTAGCTGAGCCCAGCCCTCGAAATTCTAGAACAAATTCTAAGAAATTTTATATTTTTATGAAATAAGAGCCTCAAATTATGCTAATCAAATTTAAGCAATTCACAATTCAACACTTTTTTAATAAAATTCATTAAATTGCATATAAAAACAGGGATTACCTTACGGGCTATTTTGGTCAATAATCTGTTTTTATGTGTAAATAAAAATTAATTTAATATCATGTTTCTGCTAGACGTTTCGTTTGCTTTATTCAAACTTCCTCAGGAGCGTAAATTTATTATAAAATCTGGCGACAAGTACAAATTAACATTATTAATAATTTCTAATTAAATATCTTAAATACTACATCACAGTTTAACTTACGATTCTTTGTTACATCGTCAGGGAATATAATTTATAAAATTTATTTGTAAATAAAAAACTGGACATTACTACACAGAATTTTAAAAAATATAAATAAATAATTTAATAAATATTGACAACACAGTACACGCAAAATCACAGGTCAAACTTAATGTAGTATCACAGAACTTTAACTAATTTCTAAAATATTGCAACGGAGTATTGGAGCTTTGTGTTATCCTTATCCTCTCTCGTGTTCATTGCATGATGAATTATCTCTTGTATTCGTAGGTTTCCTAATGTATAGCGTTTGTTTACTCTTTTTTCCTTATCTAATATCTTAATGTTATCAAAATTCATATTATGGTTGCATTATTTTACATGTTGTGCTAATGCAGTTGTTTCTTTTTCCTTCTTAATATCGGCTTTTTGCTCCAATACTCTCATCTCTAACTTCGTTTTGTTGTACCAACTTAAGCTTTGTTACATTGCTCCCTTTCATTGCCATCACATTTTATTTCGTAAACAACGTTGTCAATTTTGAGTATATCTTTTTTTCTTTTGTTCTGCGTAAACAGTTTCCTAAGGGTTTAGTTTGACTTGTGTGCTATTCTTGTGTTTTCATCGTTGATCATATATTTCATTGTTTTTGTCTCCGTTAATTTTGGGATAAATAGTACACTGCAAAAAACCAAATCTTCTTTACGGTCATCATTTTTGTGTTTTGTATTATTTAGTGTTTTGTTGATTAAGTTGTTTATTATAAATATTGGGTAATTGTTCATAGTTAATATGTTTCGTATTTTGTTTATATTATTTTTCTTAAACCTTTCGTCGCTTATATGTAGTACCTTTTCAATGAGATTTGTCGCCGCGTTGATCTTCATTTTTATCGGTTGGGTGGAGTTATAGTTGATCATCCTTCCTGAAGATGTCTCCTTTGTGTACCAATTGCATTACAAATATTTTTTTAACACACAGAAGATACACTTGTGGACATATAATTAAGTTACTCATGCAATGTATTTTTCTGGGTGAAAAAATAGCAGTACTTTATCTGTTGATTCACTCAAATTTTTCCAAGTATGCAGTACCGTTCTGATTCTTTGAAAATATAAAAAAATTTTAGCACTTCAATTTTTAAATTTGTATATAATCAGTCATTTCTTAACACATCGCCGAAGTTAAGTGGACAAACAAATAAGTCATTTTAATTACTGAAGGTAAATATATGTAATAAAAAAACGTTCTGGTAACCGAAAGTGTTTTATTGGTCTTTTAAAATTTTTGGCACTTTTGCTGTAGTTCCGCTTGACGTTATTAAATTATGGGTAAAAATAAGAGCTCTACTACCGCTGGAAGGAAGATCATTTGGATCATTTGCTTCCAAAAGGATGGTTCAATTGCCGAAGTGAGAAAATATTATCATTATCGCGCGAGTTAGATACTATTCTCTTTAGAGCAAAAAAATAGTTTTATAATCTTTACTCAAAAACCGTTGGAATCAAGTTGTGTCTTGACACTAACTTATCAACTAAAATTAATTTTTACTTGCAGATTAAAACTATAAAACAGGTATCATGGGAAAACCAAAAGACAGACACTTTGGTCAGCACAAGTGTATGTTCCCATGATTTTCAAATGCAGTGAAATTCAAGGTATCAAGTTCTTTATAATTTAGCATTGATTTTGTCACATAAGAGCGTGTTGATTTCATAATAAAATGTGGGAATATAACTCGCGGAAATGTTGTCGACTCTTTTAAACATTAATAAAATAGTAAGACTTTTGATAATTTTCAAAGACATAAACAATGTAAAACGGCACAAGCAGAAGACAGGTTTATGGCCAGGATGTGTAAAATTTACCCATTCGTCATATCAACTCAGATTAGGTCGTGCATGGAGCCTGATATTGGAACTAAAGTATTGGCAAGGACCATAAGAAGGCTTCCGACTGAAAATAATTTTCATAGTGAAAAAAAAAAAAAAACAAATGTGTCAAAGAAAAATATTCAGCAGAAAAATATTCCTTAATTATCGAAATTTTTAGAAATTAAAAACTTGGAGGGATAAAACAAAGTTCAGCGTTTTCAGAAACGACGGCAGACCCTATTTTCGATGACCAGTCGTTAAAACTTGGTTTGGTTAAAACAAAATAAAGGCTCTTGAATGGCCAGTAAGGTGGTTCGTCAAAAAAAGTTGAGCTTGTCCTACTCTAGGATTAAAGATTAGCTAAAGACGATTCGGAAAATATTTTTTCATCTTTTTGCCACACCCCTGGATACCGCCCTTTTAGTTTTTTGTTCACTGCAGCACCATTTTTGGTCCTATCATAACATGTTGCATGTCGTTGTGCACGGTTTCATTGTGACTACATTTCTTTCTTTAATAATTTTTTAATCCGATGTCAAAAATTTTTCCGCCTCTCAGTATATCAGTACCTACCCCCCCTCCCCCCCTATGGCAATTATTTTTAAACGAAAGTAAAGCCGCACTAATTTCATGAAACTTTTGCTTTCACAGTACAGGGGTTAAAAAAATAATATTACAGAACAGAGAACATAAAATAGTGCAAAAACAAAAGCGTTGATATTCCAAAGTGACATTCTTTTTTGCTCACATTCGATTTTGTCGTTCATTTATCAAATGGCAAAACTATTTTCTTTTCATTTTGGAATTGGTTTATTTAACTTTGTTATGGTTATCATTTTCAAATAAATATATTCCACTAAATTTAATTACAATAAATACTAGTTAATAAATTTTAACATTAAAGCGCTGTATGCAGCTTGTTAAGGAATCTTAGCAGAAAATTTTAATATATTTCTTGAAGAAAAAAAAAGCACAAAAGTACCATTCAGTGCAACAGTAGCAATCAGCTGTTTTCTGTCAATTATTAAGAATTGTGAAATTGAAATTGAAAACAACCATGTTTGCAACTGAAAAAGAACTTCTGATTTTTTAAGCTTATTACATTTTGTTTATGCTTACCTCTCCTGTCAAAATTCCATTCAGAAAGAACGAAAAATTTGATATTCCTTCTCGAAGCCTGGGTTGCCTAACTTAATTTACGTCAAAAAAAAAGTAGAAAAAGCAATGCTACTTTTTTAAAAAGCTGCAGACTAACAACAGAAATTTTTAGACTGAAAAATTCCTTAAGCATTTCTGAAGCGTTTTTTTATATGAAGTTTTTGATTCCTTAGAGAGATACATACAGCTCTTAAAACAAAACGCATTTCGAAGCGTGTGATATCGGAAAAACAAATTTACCAACAAAACGCCAAGTCATCGAATATTTATACCCTATACTACTATGTGGTTTGGGTACAATGACTTTGTCCGTATAATGATAATGTCCGTCCGTCCGTCTGTGTGTCCATGTAAATATTGTAATCAAACTACAGGTCGCAAATATGAATATATTTTTATGAAATTTGGTATATAAGCTTTCGCAGGCCAAAGGATAAAAGCTGTTGAAATTGGTGAAAATCTGTCCATGTTCAGACCTAGTCCCCATACAAATGACCCCTATGAAATCAACATAAATTGCCATAAGATACAAACTATCACATAGATCTTAGTCAAATTGGGTTTGTATGTGTTTATTGTATCCATTAAGTCCGTTAGTCAGTAGTCCAAAAAAAATCCCTATTGGACAATTCTTAATCATTGGCCCCATATAGAGCTGCTTCCCGATCTTCACTTAAATCTATCAAAAACCAAAAATATTGCACAGATTTTTCTCAAATTTTGTTTGTGTACATTTTTTCAAAATATAAGTGACTTTACCATGGTATGGTCAGTCCCCATATAAATATACCACCTAATATAAACTTTTTCATATCTGCAGCCAAAAAATTAACAACAATGGGACTCAAATTTGGTTTATGCTTATTTTCTATATCCAATCAGTTAGACCGAAGAGATAGGGTCTCTAAATCATGGTATAGGGTATCGTATAGTCGGTCTAGACCGACTTTAATTTCTTACTTGTTTTTATGTGAAATAATAAGAACTGCTCGGGAAGACCCACCTTGCAAAGATTCGCGAGTTCCACGTTCCAAAATATAAAATAAACTTTGATTGCAATGAATACACGGATGTTATAAAGTGGGATAAACTACAATTAACTGAGCCACCATGTCTCCATTTCTATACCGATGAGCAATTGATGCAATACCCAAATTCATCTCATGAAATTATTGAAATACCAGGTAATTATATCCAAAATTTTACGTATCAATAATAACTAATAACGTATTTTTGTTTTAGAATTCCGTGCCATTTTCAAAATACTGAAAGTTTTATATGGGTTGTTAGTGAATCCGCGAATAAGTTTACAGACGAAAGGCGCATAGGCTTTATATTTGCTAAAATAAGAAGTCACGAATAGTATAGCAATATCAATTCTCGCCAAAATTTGTCTAAAAAGTTGTACGTCCACATTTTATTTTTAAAAGTTTCATCAAGATAATGTGGCTTTCTTTTCACAAAAAATTTGTCATATCCCAAAAGCACAATGTGAATGAGTTGACTTATTTGATCATTTGATTAATGCATTTTTCAAACTTCTGTAACTTTTTTTGTTTATGAACAGAAGTTAACACTTTTGAAGAAAACATTTCATGAAATTAAAGCCGGTTTCCCTGTGTTTCAAAATGGTCGGCATTAGGGTGGGTAGGAACCTAGATTGTCAAAGTCACTACTAGTATTTGACATCGGAGTCAAAAATTATTAAAGGGAAAATGTAGCTATTACGAAGGCATGAACAACAATATACAATATGTTATGATCGGACTATAAATGGCGACGTAGTGTACAAAAACCTAAAAGGGCGGTATCCAGGGGCGTGGCAAAAAAAATTTTTTTTCTGAATCGTCTGCAACTAATCTTTAGTCCTAGGGGTGAGGGGCTCGACTTTTTTTTATATGGGGACCGAAACACCTTAATGGCCAGCTCAAAGTACAGATTTAAACCTCATAGAAAATCTATGGGGATCGTAAAATGGGCAGTTGTGACCAGAAAACCTACAAAAAAAAATGCACTCTGGGATGTTATTTAGGCAGAATGGAACAATATTACTTCTGAGCAGTATTACGCTTTAGCTAAAACAATACCAAACAGATGTGCCCTTCCAAAGGGGGTACAATACTAAAGTTTCAAAATAGTTTGAATTAAAAGTAAAACAGTTTAAGGAAATCTTAACTCCTTTTTAGATGACTTAATTATATGTCCACACAAAATATAAGACTGGCATTTGCCTTGTACAAGAAAAAATTTAGTTACAATGAATAATTTTTTAAGATATTGTAATTAGTTAACTGTTATATATCTAAATTAAATTAATAAAAGTTGCTTTTGTCCAAATTTTTGTTAAAACTGTCTTAATTGCATGTCCACCAGTGCTAATAAATAAATAGTTTTTTAAGAGCCTAGCGGTATTCTAATCAATTTAAGCCAATTCACAATTCAATGCAGGGTTTTTTATATCTATATTAAACACACATACAGTATGTGTTATATGTGTTAGTACCAACTTCAAATGAGCATTACTCCAAAAAAATATTCCACATGGTGCAAATATGTAAATTTGGTGGATAGCTAAAAGGAAATTCCTTTCAATTGAAGTATTTTTTGTTAAAATCGATTGCTAACTAAAATTTTTATATCGGTCACAAGAAATCGTCTTGCCTATTAATATTATAGATGTTTTGTACGATCAACTGGACAAATGGCTGTGATCTACTGAAGAAAAGGGTAGTACGAACTGAAACTCAGACACCTGGAATGAGTTCACTAATCTGAGCAGAATAATATTTAATACTGATAATATTTAAAGAATAATGTTACACAACACACACTATGACGATGTCCTAACGAGTCAAAAGAGTAGGATATGCTACTGTCATTAATGAGCATCAACTCCCTCCTTTGTTCACGGTCCAGTAGCTCCAAAATAGACTTTGAAGCTCCTGCCCATATGTGGAAATTATATTCCATTTTCCGTCAGATATAGATAATGTAGATTTTAAGAAGATCAGAAGGATTGGAACTGTTTTTCCACAGTTTTAGAAAACCAAGAGGTACGAATTCTCATACTTACAGCAACAAGAGTGTACGGTTCCTCAATACCTATACCCTCAATACATACGGACAATATTATTGAATCCAAAGCCATATGTCTTAAAAAATAACATTTGGTTTTAACCACATTAATCACCCCCATTCCCTCTACCCCACTCAGATATTGCTCGCAGTGCTTTATTTGTCATTCAGCCTTTTGCCTCCAAACTCAAAAACTCATGGCCTAAAATTTAAGGCAAAATAATGATAAATGTTGCTGTCATCTGCGAGAGCTTTGACTAAGAAAATCATTAAGAAAGATACAGAAAGGATAGGGAGGAACCTTTTA
This sequence comes from Cordilura impudica, assembly GCA_963682025.1. Lineage (NCBI taxonomy): Eukaryota > Metazoa > Arthropoda > Insecta > Diptera > Scathophagidae > Cordilura > Cordilura impudica. The sequence continues at coordinate 59,497,124 of OY821518.1, read as the reverse complement.
AGCTGAAACCTATTGCCTGAGATCCCGTCAACAATGACATGTATTGCGCGGCTTGTGAGCAAACTCGATATATATGGGTAGAAGTCAATGCCGACCGCAAATGCAAAACACTATATTTTCAACAAAAATTTTGAAACGGAAATCATACAGCGTTTACTTCGTATTAACTTAAGAAGATACAACTCTGACCAAACAGGCAATTGTTTTTTATGTAGGGTACAAAAACTGGTACAAAAGCTGATTCTAACCACACTGCTCGTAGGCTTAACTTTAGGTGAGTGTGCAAAAAGTGCAAGTACGAGTGTATGTGAAGGTTCACGGTTCAAACCTCACGGCCGCCCTAAGTAGAAAAATTTCATATAGAAACAATCTATCACAATGTTCAATAAATAGCTGATGAAGGCTGAAATTCGAGAAACCGGTCCGATTTAGAATACAGTGTAGTTATGAATTTTTGAAATATATGCTTTCTTCTTCTTCTCTACCTCGCACCATTGAAACAAAATTTAAATGTGCGTACTAATTACAGTAGTAATTGCAATATGTCTGAAAAATGACTACAAATCTAACGAACTATTTTTTTTTTTTTTCAATAAATTCAGCCAAACCAGGACCAGGGAATATTTAGTTCTTTATGTTATCAATAGAGATAGCAGAACTACCATTATTCTTTACTCTTTAACCAATTAACCAAAAGCTGTTGCTGCTCCGTGTTATAGAAGTAACTTTAGCGTGAATACGCTGTTCTTAAAAACATTTTCGCGTCTATTTAAAATATCTTCAGGTTTTTTGAAAGATTTTAAACAATCTTCGCAAACATTGGGCCAAAGAAAAAGTAAAATTTTGCTTTTATAACTTTAAAATATTGTCGACTCAAGTTTAAATTGTTTCATGCTACCGGTTTCGTGGTTCAAAATAATTTGTGTAACAATATGTTTTTTTTTTTATAATTATTTAGTACAAAATTTCATTGACAGAAGAAATTTTTTCTGTTCGTATCACAATGGATTAACAAAAAGATGGACTATATGACATTGTAAGGCTAACATATGCGATGTCAATAATAACAAAAAAAATAGAAAGAAAAAAAATTGAAATGAAAAAGACAAATGTAAATAATTGCTAAAACAAGCAAAAAGAGAAAATTGTGATAAGAGGGAAAAGACGGTTAGTTGGCTACATTAAAATATGTGTACAAGTACATTAACTTCAATCAGACAAATATTTAATTTATGAAACTTTATACGAAACTTTATAGCTAAAGTGAATGTTTGTCTACATCATCATCATCATCATTGTAAAAAAGTACAAACAACACAACAGCATTAACATTGTTAAACAACAAGCTAAAGTTATGTTTGTTTTGGTGACATATTTGTTAAATAGTCAGACGTACATATGTACGTTTAGCAGCCACGGTAGTTAATCCACAAAGTATGACTGCAATTGGGAAACATTAAAACATCAAGACAAAAAGAGGAGTCTTCACAAGGACCCAGGGGGTATTTCATAGTGTTTAAGGAGTGTCGTTCTATTTTATTTTACTTCTTTTACTTTTAAAGTATTTTTGTTTAAATTTTACTTCCGTTCATTTTTTTCGACTGTATAAAATTATAATTTTATTTGAAGCAACACTTTTTGCTGAAAATAACTTGTCTCGTATATTTGTACTTTTTTTTTTTGGTCTCTTGGGTTTGTTGTAGCTCCCTGCGTTGTGTTACCTTGCCAGAATTGTGACACCTACACAATTTCATATTTAAACTATGTTTTTGAATTTTTCTTTACAACGACTATGACCTTTTGATCAATAAAATTAAATTTTCCTTATTCAACATTAACTAGCCTAACCCAGCCCTCGAAATTCGAGTGAAAATTTTATTTTTTCTTTTAATTTTTTTTTTCTCCGTTTTTTTAAACTTTAAAAAATTTATGATAATAAGTAATTTTACAAGAGCATAAAGGCAATTTTAGGCAATTCACAATTCAACATAGGGTGTGTGAATTGGCTTAAATTGATTAGCATACCTCTCGGCTTTCATAAAATTAATAAATAATAATAAATAATTTTAAAAGAACGTAAAAGTATGTTAATTAATTTTAAGCAATTCACAATTAAGCACAGGGCGTGTGGTATACAATTATAATGCAACTCGGCGAACTGTGAATTGCCTAAAATTGTGGTTTTTTAAACTATAAAAAATTTATGATAATAAATAATTTTATAAGTGCTTAAAGGCATTTTAGGAAATTCACGATTCAACACAAGGTGTGTGAATTGGCTAAAATTGATTAGCATACCTATTGCCTTTCATAAAATTAATAAATAATTTTAAAAGATCCTAAAAGTATGTTAATCAGTTTTAAGTAGTTCACAGTTAAACACAGGGCGTGTGGTATACAATTATAATGCAACTCGACGAACTGTGAATTGCCTAAAATTGCTTAGCATAAAATTATTCATTATTGACATTTTTTTTTTGTTTAATTTAATATATTTTTGACACATATTATATATAAATTATACGTGTAGATAGTTGACTTTTATGTTTTTTTTATTTATTTTCTGATTCGGCCTGAGGCCATCAATTTTTAATAAAATAAAAGCGAAAAGGGTTTTTTTCCTTTAATTTAATTATCTTATTTTATTTTAAATTTATTTTAAATCCCGTCTTCAGGGGATCTACTTAATAAATATATACAAAAACATTTATATAACAAGTAAGAAAATTATAGTCGGTCGAGACCGACAATATGATACCCTATACCATGCGTTTAGAGAACCTATCTCATAGGCCCATTAAATGGGGACTGGGTCGAAAAAGTCACTTATACTTTGAAAAAATATATACAAGCCTAATTTGAGAAAAATCTGTGCAATATTTTTGTTTTTTGATAGATTTAAGTGAAGATCGGAAAGCAGCTCTATATGGGGCCTATGACTAAGAATTTTTCTGTAGGGAGTATTTTTGAACTACTGATTAATGGATGTAATAAACACATACAAACCCAATTTGACTGAGATCTATATTATAATTTGGAACTTATGGCAATTTGTGTCGCTTTCATAGGGGTCATTTGTATGGGGACTAGGTCTGAACATGAACTGATTTTCACTAATTTCAACAGCGTTCATCCTATGACCGATAAAAGCTTATACACCAAATTTCATCAAAATATATTAATATTTGCGACCTGTAGTTTGATTACAAGCTTTACATGGACACACAGACTGACGGACGGACGGACGGAAATTGATATTTCGACTCAAAAAGTGATTCTGAGTCGATCGGTAAGTCACTTGTACTTTGAAAAAAATATATACAAACCAAATTTGGAAGGAATCCATGCAATATTTTTGTTTTTTTATAGATTTTTATAGATTTTATATGGGGCCTATGACTAAGAGTTGTCCAATAGGGATCATTTTTCGACTACTGACTGATGGATGTAATATATACATACAAACCCAATTTGACTAAGATTTGTATGATAATTTGGGTCTTATGGAAATATATGTTGATTTCATAGGGGTCATTTGTATGGGGGCTAGGTCTGAACATGGACCGATTCTCACCAGTTTCAATGGAGTTCATCCCATTGCCGATAGAAGTTCAAATACCAAATTTCGTCAAAACATATTCATATTTGCGACCTGCAGTTTGATTACAAGCTTTACATGGACACACAGACGGACGGACGGACGGACGGACGGACATTGTTAAATCGAATCAGATAGTGATTCAGATTCGATCGGTACAATTAAAGATGGGTGTAGGTCAAATATTTTTGGTTGTTACGAACAGCAGCACAAAGTCATTATACCCAAACCGCATAGTGGTATAGGGTATAAAAACAGAATTTTCACAAACAAACATTAATATTTTTCTTTTATAATTACTTTTAAAAATTTACCGGTTCTTCCAAAGCAAAACAATTTTTTGCAAATTCAAAACCATTTTGCCAATTTATCCGGGCAAATAAACTCTTATGGAAAGCTTTTCGATGATTTCAAGTCATTGGATGGACTCCAATCACCTAAATTACCATCTCCAAATCGCCGTAAGTCACCCAGATTCATGAATAGAGAAAACCCTGACAATACTACTGCTTCTTCAATCCATACAACTCTGAATGCTGCAAATATGCTTACGACAATTACTTCTCCTTTGATGCCTCAAAATGCTGTCCTACCATCTTTTAATAATGCATCATCGACACTTACTACTGATAATATACAATCGTTTACAAATACTGCTCCCTTGATGTCTAAAACTGCAATGCTACCATCTTTAAATAATACGTCCTTGACGCCTACAACTGCTATTCCACCATCTTTAACTAATGAAGAGGAGTTACCGAAACAACTAAAAGTAATACCGCCAAAAAAATCTATTTTTGTTTCGCGTCTTTCTTCGGATACCTCCACTAATGACATTAACTTTTATATAAACTCTAAACTAAGTTATAAAGCTGATGTTATGATATATAAATTTTCCTATTCCGTACCAAGAAGGATTACATCTTTTAAAATAACCGTTCCGTTCGATCTTTATGAGCAAATTGTTAACCCTGGTTTCTGGCCTGTGAATACTTTAGTTCGTGAATATGAATTTAAAGAAAATCCACGGAGAAACAACATTGCTGAGCTTCCGCCCCGACATCGAATAAATGAAAATACGAATTTCAACATTAATTCAAAAAACTAGATTCTTTACCCGTTGAACGACTAATCATTATGTATCAGAATGTTCGTGGTTTAAATACTAAAATGTCTAATCTACTAGTTAACAGTTACGATTTTAATTTTCATGTTATCATCTTTACTGAGACATGGCTGAAAGATAATGTTTATCAAATATATAGATATAACAGAAACGATCGTAATGGTGGTGGTGTTTTAATTGCTGTATCATGCCTGTTTGCTTCCGAATCTCTTCAATCAGAATCTTCTCCAAATATTGAGTTTGTCAGTGTAATGATAAAGCTTAATTATAAAATCATTTTCATAACCTGTTCGTATATACCTCCTAATTCTCCCGAAGAAATATACCTTGAACACGTTCAGGCCATCAAATCAGTTGCTCAACGTGCTAAACCTGAGGATTTAATTTTTGTTGTTGGAGATTTTAATTTACCATCTATAATATGGAAAAATTCGCCTGATGCTCCGGATTTTATTCCAATTAAATCTAATAACTGTGATGATTTAATATTGAATGAGATAGTGGATCTTAGTCTTTACCAGATGAATGGCGTATTTAATGAATACGGTAAACTCCTAGATCTGGTATTTACAAATAATCCAGAAGATTGTATAATTACTCGCTCTGATCCTATCACCTTGCCGGAAGATCGCTTTCATCCAACTATTGAAATTAGCTGTGTTTTGCTTACTTTTGGTGGAACCAATAGTATTAATAAAGATAAAGTTTTTTGTTTTAAACAAACCAACTATAGCAAATTGATTGATTTAATTTCTAACACTAACTAGAATGATTTGTTGTGCCATACTTCTATTGATTTAATGGTGGAGGTCTTTTATAGTACTATGTATTCTTTTATGGATGAATGCATCCCAAAGCGTTCTGTCTACAAACGAACTGGCCCGCCTTGGAACTCAAAACAACTATCAAGATTAAGAAATTTGAAGAACAAGTATTATAATAAGTATAAAATTTTTGGTTCTCTTGTATTTTTTGAAAAATACTCCATTCATCGTGCCGAATATAATAATCTTAACAATTATTTATACAAAAACTATCTTAACAAAATGAAGGAAGATTTCAATCGTGATCCTAAAGCATTTTACAACTTTGTTAATTCAAAAAGAAAAACTACTGGTTATCCATCTGTAATGAAATTTAACGATGTCGAATCTAGTGATGATACTATAATAAGTAACATGTTTGCGGATTTTTTTGCTAGTACATATTCTGTTGCTCAATATTATTCCAACAGCTATTCATATCCAATAAACACAAATCAAGCTATATCTTTTCCCCTAATTGATAAGGCAGAACTTGTCAATAGCCTGAAGAAACTTAAAGTTTCATTTACTCATGGACCTGATGGAGTACCTAGTTCTATACTCAATTATTGTGCTACTTCCTTGGCAACACCACTGACTCTGTTGTTTAATGCGTCAATAAAAAACGGTTATTTTCCAAAATTTTGGAGAGCTTCTTACATCATTCCATTATTTAAATCTGGAAATAGGTCGGATGTTTCTAATTACCGTGGTATTGCTAAACTTGTGCAATCTAGTGCAATCCCTAAGCTTTTCGAGAAATTTATTACAGATTTTTTGTGCTATCACTCATCGTCAATTTTGTCACCATTTCAACACGGATTTCGGAAAGGATGCTCTACCGTTACAAACGTGCTTCATTTTACGACAATAATTAACGATGGTTTCGTCAAGAAAAAACAAACGGATGCAGTATACACCGATTTTAGTAAGGCTTTCGATAAAGTAAACCATAACCTTCTACTAATCAAATTGGATTTATTAGGTTTAACACCATTAAGCCTTAAATGGATAAAATCATATCTTTCTGAGAGAACACAACGTGTAATGTATAATAATATGTCATCTAAAGATATTACTGTGACTTCTGGTGTTCCTCAAGGCAGCCATCTTGGACCAATTCTTTTCTCACTTTTCATCAATGTTCTTCCAAAAGTGATAAATTTTTGCCACGTTTTAATGTACGCTGATGATGTTAAAATTTTTTTAAGTTACTGTCAACATAATGATCATATTCATCTTCAATCAGATCTCAACAATTTCTTTTCGTGGTGTAACCGTAACCTAATGGAACTAAATTTAAAGAAATGTAAATGTATGCGTTTTTGTAGAAATAATGTTTTTCCTGCTAACTACTTATTGGCCGGCTATCAGCTTGAACATGTTGATACTTTTCTGGATTTAGGGATTCTACTTGATCCTAAATTAAACTTTGTATCTCACGTCACCATGACAGTTAATAAAGCTAGAGGTACACTCGCCTTTATTAAAAGATGGGCAAAAGAATTTATTGATCCTTACATAACCAAACAACTTTTTACATCTCTTGTAAGGCCTATTTTAGAATATGGGTCAATAATATGGGATCCCTTCTATAACATTCATATTCAACGAATCGAGTCTGTACAGAAACAATTTCTACTCTTTTGCTTACGTGGCTTACCTTGGAATTCTGCAATTAATCTACCTTCATACGTTGATCGACTTAAATTAATAAAATTACCTACTTTGGAAAGCCGTAGGACTATGCTAAAAGTAACATTTATGATCAACCTAATTAATGGTGAAATCTGTTCTGACTTTCTTGTCAACAATATAACTTTTAATGTTCCTCAACGAGTATCACGCCATTTCCAACCACTCTTTGTTAAATCTTTTCAAACCAACTATGCTCTAGCTGATCCTTTTAGAAGAATTTGTTGTGTTTATAATAATCTTTATCAATTAATTGATTTTTCGTTGAACACTGATGTAATTAAGCATAATATCATTATTTTCTTAAATTCCTAACTATTTGTTTTTATTTTTAAATCATTTAATTGTTTCAATGTATGTACATATGTAATTATATCATTTATACAGGTCTGTAAGGATTTATTCCATTGACCTAATAAATAAATAAAAAAAAAAAAAAATAACCTGTTTAAAAAAACTTTCACCACTATAGTGTACTGCCCAATGTTTTTCATCGTTTGTTTATTTTGATTTGTATTTATACCCTATACCACTATGTTGTTTGGGTATAATGACTTTGTGCTGCTGTTTGTAATTACCAAAAATATTTGACCTAGACCCATCTTTTATTATACCGATCGACTCAGAATCACTTTCTGAGTCGATTTATATTTTGATGGAATTTGGTATATAAGCTTTTATCGGCCATGGGATGAAAGGTATTGAAATTGGTGAGAATCGGTCCATGTTCGGACCTAGCCCCAATACAAATTACCACTATGAAATGGACATAAGTTGCCATAAGATCCAAATTGTCATATAGATCTTACTCAAATTGGGTTTGTATGCGTTCATTACATCCATTAATGAGTAGTCCAAAAATGATCCCTTTGGCCCCATATAGAGCTGCTTCCCAATCTTCACTTAAATCTATTAAAAAACAAAAATATTGCACTAATTCTTCTCAAATTTTGTTTGTATATATTTTTGCAAAATACAAGAGACTTTACCAAACATGATCAGGATCGACCGACTATAATTTTCTTACTTGTTTTCTATTGTGTGTCTTTAAATTTGGGCATATTTTTCGGTGTCAGTTTTGCAATTAAGTCTCTTTTCTATTGGCACTTCAATAATATGGAGCATTTCAATTGTGTATTGTATTTCTTTTTATAATTATTGTCAAAATTAGCCGTATGACCAGTCAATGTACAGTGGGCTGCAAGAGCCGTTTTTTGCTCTAAGAGTTTATCAGTTGCCTTATGTTCAGATTTATGTGACGACATTCTAGTTTTAAGTTTATTCTTGGTTGTGCCAACATATACCTAATGGCACGTATTAGAATAATCACCATTACAATTAATTTTGTAAACTAAGTTAGATTTTTCGTCTATTTCAAATTTAGATTTAGTTTTGCTAAATAGTTTTCAATTGTATTGTCAGTTCTAAGGGATAATTTAAACTTTTCTGTATTATAAATATTAGAATTTTAAAGTCTTTTCGACAAACCTGGAATATAAGTCATGGACTTATAGATTTTAGCATGTTTCTCTCCTCTGAAAATCTCATTGTTCATATTCGTTTTCACCTGTTTAATTAATTCAATAACAGTCTTGTTAGGGAAATCCTTCTTCTGTAAAATGCTTATAATCTTATTCACGTTGTTCCCGTGAAAATCTTCATCATTTTTACTAAGAACTCTGTTAATGAAATTTACTGCTGTGTTTATGATAATATTCCTCGGATGTTTGAAATGAAAATTTATTAATCTACCAGAAGCTATTGGCTTTTGATACCAATCAAGTTTTAGCAGATTACCTTGTCTTATAATAATCTAATCGAGATATGGTAAACTGTTGTTGTATTCCTTTTCCATAGTATATTGAATCTGTCGATTGAAAGAGTTCAAAGTCTTCAGCGTTTCATTTATTTCATCTGTTTTTACTATAGCAAAGAGATCGTCTACGAATTTGGTTATGATTTATTAGCCAACTTTTCTAGTGACACGTTTATCAGTTCTTCCATGAACCCATTAGTATCCCCTTATTTTGCTCAAAGAATTTGTCTGAATATTTAAAATATCTGTGGGTGTGGGTAAATTTTTCCAATATGTTCTATTTATTCTCAATAATTCTCAAGGCTAAATTTACTGGAATGCTAGGGAAAAGGGAAATAGCATCAAAGGATATTACAATTTCATCCATTTTTTTGTGAGTTCTGCTTATTATATTCTTAAAAATCTTAAGCATCCTTCACATTATATATATAATCCTTGTTAATATTTTTCAAAAATTTCTATTATATATTTACATAACCCATATGAGGGTGAGTTGATGGATAAAGAAATTGGGCGTAAGGGTGTATTGGATTTATGGATCTTAGGAAGACCGTAAATCCTAGGTACTGTGGCGACATTTGATGTTAATTTTTTCTTCTGGTTCAAGTCAATAAGATGCAGGTTAAATAATTTTTCAATAAGTGTATTGTTTTTGTTCTGTAAACCTATTTCAAACGTTTGTTTGTGCACATGTCTCCTGAAATACCATATTCGTTTCTATCCATTGCCATTGTCTTACTACCTTTATCAGCATTTAAAATTAATATGTCTTTATATCTTTGTAAAAAACGTTCCGATTGTCCCACTGGATCAAGAATCTGTTTGCCTATTTTACTGAGTTTAGTTCTCTGTAAATGATCATTAGGGCGGGTCGATTTAAAAATCGCCCATTGCTCAGTGAAAACCGTATTCTAGGGATCAAAATAAGAAACTTTGCCGAATGAACCATACCTCTAAAACGAATTCTGATGTCCCGCCCAATTTTTTGTTTGACTACTCACGTTAACAATAGATGACCTGGGACAAATTTTCAAAGCTTTCTCTAGCATAGTAATTAATATATATGATATTAAAAATGCACTTTGTATGGGAAGCGCCACGTCCACTAAAAATATTTAGAAAAACTAAAGCCTGTAGCACTCCCATATCCGCAGTAAGACTATGTGAAAATTTCAGGAAGATCAGATAAGTAGTTACGGGGAGTACCTCCTACAAATAAACAAACAAACAAATATTACCTCTTTGTTATGTAAGTATAGATTATTAGCATAGACTTTTTTATTTCAATGCTTGCTGATGCTGATATAAAATGTTTTTTGTTTTTTCATTCGGTACAACAATTATCAGATTTTTCGGCGTTCCTACCTTGGAGCTGCCCATGAGAAGAAGATGGATTATCCATATTAGATCTGGCAACACTTAATGTTGGCCTTGAACTTAGAATATCATTTGGCATTTTTTCATTTTAGCGATTTTTGATTTTGCCCATTTTTGATCAGTCACAAATCACATTGATAACTAATGAACTTGTCAAAAGACTGTCGCTTTCGTAGTGCTTCATATTTTTTACATAGGAGGTGCCACGCCCACTAATCTCATCTCGCCCAATTTTTATTGGACTACTCACATTAATATCTGATGGACTCATGCAAAATATGAAGTCTTTCCCTTTTATAGTGCACCAGTTATATGATATTAGATATCTACTTTGCATGGGCGATGCTACACCCACTGATTCGATCACGCCCATTTTTTTGTTCGACTAATCATACAAAGAATCTATGGGCTCACGCAAAACCACAAATCTCTCTCTTTTACAGTACTCCAGATATATGACATTAAATAATTACTTTGCATGCCACGCCCATTGGTGTGAACCCGCAAATTTTTTGTCCGACTACACATACTAAGATCTGATGGTGTCGTGCAAAGTGTCGAAGCCTCTCTTTTTTAGTACACCAGTTATATGATATCATATATTTACTTTGTACGGGCGGTGCCACGCCCACCGCTCCTATTACGCCCATTATTTTTCCAACTAATCGCATGCATAACGTATTGGCTCACACAAAGTTCCAAGACGCTCACTACAACAGTACTTCAGATATATGGCATTTTATATTTAATTTGTATGGTAGGTGCTACGCCTATTGGTCCGATACTGCCCATTTTTTGTCCGACTACTCACACTAATAATAGGTGACATCAGACAAATTTGAAAAGCTCTCTCTGTCACAGTACTCGAGATATATAATATTAAGTTATTACTTGTATGGGAGCTACCACGCCCACTTATCCGATCCTGCCCATTTTCGGCGTAGCTACTAATATTAACAATAGGTGACTTCACACAAATTTGCAAAGCTCTCCCTATCATAGTACTCAATATATGTATATGATATTAAAAATATACTTTGTGTGGGAGGTGCCACGCCCACTAAAAATATTTAAAAAATTATAGCCTATAGCACTTCCCATATCCGCAGTAAGACTCTGTGAAAATTTCAGGAAGATCAGATGAGTAGTTACGGAGGTTACCCTCTACAAACAAACAAACAAACAAACACACATTACCTCTTTATAATATTAGTGTAGATAACATTTATTATTTATTTATAATAATATCTATTTTTTCTCTTAAGAAATTTATTTAGTCAGAACATATGTAAATGAAAAAATTAATTAAAGTTAGTTATAGAAAAGAAACTAAAAAAAAAATATTGTTTGAAGTCTTTTTTACTTTCAAGTCTGGGCAATTTCGCACGGCTCTCTAAAGTCGTCGCCGTAACAGCCTCTACATTTTCCGGTATAACCCGTTTGGAAAACGCTAGCTAGCAATTGAACATGTCGTTACGTTCCCTGGTTTGATGTTAGCCAGATCCACCGAAACCACGCCGCTAGAAATTGCATGGGCCATGTCGTATAAGTACTTCGAATCGGTGGAAAATTAAATTTTTTCTGGAGCAGGGGGCATATTTTGCAACTCAATTTTCTGGAAGCCGTCCACCACCTGAAAATATATAATAATAAAATAATTAATAATGGTTTACAATTATAATAAATGAGTGATAGCAATAACTTACCGGAAGAGTTTCACAAGTTTCGATTTGACGGCTCAGTTTTCCGGTTGCCGATATCGGTCAGTGCTGGTTGATTTATCCAAAGCTTCAAACAAATGCCGAAACGGAAGTTCGTTGAAGTGTAGAAGGCAAATGAACCAATGCAATGGTCTTTTTAACAGCAATTCGAATCGTCGTATAATTCCACCGTGTGGGCCAGTGTTTGTTGGCTCACCGTCAGTGCATATTCCAATTAATGCATCCAGCGATATATTTTTATCGTTGAAAAAATCTTTGGTTGTTTCGTATTCAGCGGTTTCATGTTCCAGTCTTACGTAACCAATCAATTCAGAATTGGGTTCTCTCAAAATAAAAATATGAGGTTCTTTTACCATCCTAGTATGATACTTCTCATCAATTTTATCTATCGTTTAAGTATCATCTTTTCTGCCATCGACTGAAAACGCTAACAAATTTGTATCATCTAACCGTTTGCGAAGCACTTTTTGTCTGCATTTCTCTTTTTCTCTGCGAGCTTTCGATTTAACCATGATGAGAGGTTTCCCATGCTTATCTTTAATTTTAAAATCTTGAAAAAGAGCGGTTCCCAATGCTGATGCTACTCTATCAGGCACACCAAATCTGTCACATACCAAGGCAAAGTTAAAACAATCGTATCTCTCTGTGTATTGTGAACTTGTGTTTCTATCCATATCTTCTTGAACCGGTGGCGGTGCGTATGTTGAATCATCAGGATCTTGGTATGTTGGCGTTGATGACATACACGTTGCTCCTTGCTCTTCAATTTCCATCACAAATGCATCCATTGTTAGTCTTCTCTGATTATGTTGATCGTGCATAAACTCTTTGAGGCGTTCGGGAACCAAGCCGCATGCACATGGAGCTGCCTTCAAATCGCATTTACATGTTCCAATGTAAAAAATTGTTTCCAGAGATTTTACATACTCTGTAAATTGTTGGGTTTTGTTTCTTCTTTTGATTTGGTCTTGATATTTGTCAAGCAATCTATTCAAGTTATTGCATACACTTTTTTTCAGCATTATTTCCACACCAAGTTTTTCCCAAATTCCAATCAACTTATCTTGTACTTGAATAGTGAATGATTTATAGGAAAACTTTTTTTGTTCTGTTTTAGCCGTTCGCTTAAGTAAAAATAATATCTCAAGATATCCAGATGGGTTGGTAAATTAAGATCAGACAAATCAAAAAACCCACACCACTAAGTTTATGACATGCAAATGCATCACAGTGATGCCTTGGTTTTAAAAGGGTTGTAAAAAACGCTAATTTCTAACCAATTTTTTTAATTTCTTTTCTATTAGATACTAAGTTTACTTCATTTTTATACCCTATACCACTATGTGGTTTGGGTATAATGACTTTGTGCTGCTGTTTGTAACAACCAAAAATATTTGACCTAGACACATCTTTAATTATACCGATCGAATCAGAATCACTTTCTGAGTTGATTTAACAATGTCCGTCCGTCCGTCCGTCCGTCCGTCTGTGTGTCCATGTAAAGCTTGTAATCAAACTGCAGGTCGCAAATATGAATATATTTTGATGAAATTTGGTATATGAGCTTTTGTCGGCCATGGGATGAAAGCTGTTGAAATTGGTGGGAATCGGTCCATGTTCAGACCTAGCCCCCATACAAATTACCCATATGAAATCGACATAAATTGCCATAAGATCCAAATTGTCATATAGATCTTACTCAAATTGGGTTTGTATGCGTTCATTACATCCACTAATGAGTAGTCCAAAAATGATCCCTTTAACCCCATATAGAGCTGCTTCCCGATCTTCACTTAAATCTATTAAAAAACAAAAATATTGCACTGATTCTTCTCAAATTTTGTTTGTACATATTTTTGCAAAATACAAGAGACTTTACCAAACATGATCAGGATCGGTCCATTTTTGGACCTAGTCCCTTTATAGATATAGCATCCGATATGAACTTTTTCATATCTGCAGCCAAAAAAATTAATAAAAATCCCACTCAAATTTGGTTTTTGCTTATTTTCAATGTCCAGTTAGTTGGGCCTAAGAGATAGGGTTTCTAAACGCATGGTATAGGGTATAGTATAGTCGGTCTAGACCGACTATAATTTTCTTACTTGTTTCATTTACATATGTTCTGACTAAATAAATTTCTAGAGAAAAATAAACTCCAAAAAGAAAAAAACAGGCATTTCGCTGATTTTTTCATGTAAAGTGCCAAAACTGGCGATGTTTTGAAATGTTTATATGGCGAACCCCACAGGGGAGTTCCAGGGGGTATGCCACTGACATGGGTGGGTCGGGCCTCCAAAGCTATTGGGGTCGGTCATACATTTGGACTCGATTGGAGCACTCTAAATGGGTCAAAGTGGGATTTTTAAAAATTTGCCCCCACCCAAAAGTTCGACCTAAATTCTGGGACATCAGAATTAGTTCTAGAGGTATGGTTCCTTCGGCAAAGTTTCTTATTTTGATCCCTAGAATACGATTTTCACTGAGCAATGGGCGATTATTTTGCCTCCCCACAAATCGACCCGTCCTAATGATCATCTATTAACGATACTAGTTTTGTTCTTGACTTTTCCTTGTTGTTCTTTAATTTATAAGATTTGTATACACTCTTCTCCATCCATATTACATTTAAACACAGGGAATATTATGTTTTGTATTTGGTAATGCAAATTTTGTCCAAGAGAAAGCAGCCACTATATGTTGGTTGGTAAGGGTTTCGGTGTTCTGTTTACAAACCATTCCTCATTGTGTTTCATATTTATCTCTCTGGTATGTTTTTCTCTCAATTTTTCAAATTTTCAGCTGTGAGTTGTTTTATTCTTGTCAACCAAACTTTCATATATTATATTCTCACTATGTAAACATAAGTCATTGTCTTGTTCATCTAAGAGTTTTCTAATGTTTTCTTTTGATTTCAATACTGTTTCTCCAGTCATACCTATCTGTTTGTGTTTTTGATGTATAAGTAATTTTAATATTTTAATATGAAAATTATATATAAGTTTCTCCAAAGTTTTCTTGTTATGTATTTTAAAAAGGTTATCTTTGTTTTTTGTTTTGTTTTGTATGAAGTTAGGAATTATGCCTTCATATCCTGCATTAAATTAGAAAAGTTGTAGTGGTCACTATATTAGCAATTCGTCTGTTGTTTTTCGAATATTTCTTGATGATTCTATATGTATGTTTATTATATAAATAAAATAAAATAAAATAAAATAAGATAAGATAATTAAATTAAATGAAAAAACCCCTTTCGTTTTTATTTTATTGAAAATTGATGACCTCAAGCCGAATCAGAAAGCAAAATTATATATAAATTTTAAAATTATATATAAATTTTTAAAATTCTGCACTTCTCCTAGATATGAGCTATAACTGTGCCAATTTTCACACTCCTCCATACCCGCATTATGCTTAAAAATGAATGAAACAAATTTTCCTTCACGTATTAGTATATAGGCTCGTTAAGAAATTGCACAGACTTGGTCTGATGTAGCACAACAAATACTGACTTCGATCAGTTATGAAGCTTACACTGGTTCCACTCTAACTTAAATATCCGTTAATGAGAAATACATTCCCAAAATAAATTTTTCTTGGCCAATCATTAATGTGGGACATATCTGATTGTGGCACATAGAGTTATATAAAGGAGTCAAACTTATATTTACTACCCCCTCTTTTTTAAAAGAAAATATACCATCCGATGTGCTTTTTGTTGTTCGTTTGCTGTTAATTCTTCGTTAATAAATAAAGTAAAAAATGTTTTACTTAGAGCGACATCATCAACAAAACAGCTAAATATTGTAAGTTTAACGAAGTGTATGAGTTCATATAAAACTTTTGTTATTTGCTGACAAATGATGTAATGCTGTCGTTGTTCTGCCAGTTCTTCTAAATGTATATATATTTTTTTTTCTTTTCTGTTTTTCATTCTCATCAGTATCGTCATCATAATCATTATTATGTGTAGTTTATTATGTAGTTTCAGTTGTTTGCTTCATTATAATTGCAATAATTTTCTAATATTTATTTGTTAATATAACTCATGGCTTTATTTATATCTGTATATCCCTAAGCTCATAGTTAGTGGTTGTGATAACACTGTTCAACAGACAATAGATTGCTAAACACAACGGGATGTTTGGAATAATATGTTTAAAGGTTAGATAAAATTTTTAGGAAATATGTGTACTGTTTCCAAAAAATTATTCCCTAAAATGCCTCAGAATTATTGTACTTCACTAATATACAAAAATAGTGGAAAAGGTCACAAATATATAAATTCTACATTTTAACAGGATGAAAAATGCCACTTCAACGTGATAGTACGGGGCCAGTATAATAAAACCTCAAAAGGGTTTTGCGTTCTCAGGCCATACTTTTTGTTATGACCTTTTACATTTCTTCCTTATCTTGATATTTGTTTGCTTAGTTTTTCAGCTATATATCAAGCACCATTCATGGCTTCTCATTTCTTTCTTCATCGCATAGCTTCAGTAAATAAAATTTGATAAAATTATATCGAATGACACAAATTAAAAAATTTCTCCATATTTCCCCCTTTTTAAATACATTTTTTGATTAACAACGTATTAGTATAGGGGAACAGTTGTGTACTTATGAGCGATATTTTTAATGCGAAATCAAATCAGCTGTTCTATTTTTTAGAAAGAATTTAACAATTTTGCTGAAGAATGAAATGAGAAATCATCAATACACTTTGGTGTGGCAGACCACTTTTCTTGGCCAAAGTTCCAATTTGGTGACATTGTGTTTTTGGTTTTTGTTTTTTTTTTTCTAATAGCAAATACTTCAAACCAACAATAAATATATTTTGTTTCTGTAAATAATAATTTGTCATTATACAGCATGGTCTCAAAATTAATGATTTTGCGTAAAGTTGTAGCATTTAGTATTATTTGATTATTTTCCTAACAAAAGTTTTAAAATAAGTTGAATATGGAGAATAACTCTGACGGTAAGTACTTTAATTATTTAATAATAAACTTTAAGAAAAGACCTGGTGCTTTAAACAAAATCAGCTGTTTCATGAAGTTTGGAAAATTTTCATGTTTTAAAAAATTTGGATTTGTTGAATTTTGGCAAGATTTGGCATGTATAAAACTGATAAGTCTTTAAAGGTGGGAATGTAGACTGCTCTTCTCAGTATGTATCTTTCTGGATTTGACCGTAGCACTGGTCAATATAAACAATCATTTCTTCAGGCAATTGCATCTCTTTATGCTAACAACGACAGTAATTCCATTGAGACTAATGGAATTCTCTTTGGAACAATCCATAAAAATTGGAATTTACAAAAGAAACAAATAGGGTTATTTTAAGAGATGAATTTTATTTGGATAACAAATTAAAGAACTGAAAATTTTGTCACAAAATAGGAAGAACATACAACAATCAAAATAAAATTCGATTTGTCCTTATTATTATTATACAAAAATTTCGTCCAGTTAAGGAAAATTTAAAACATGATATAAGCTCTATCCACTGCCGGATTAGATTTTTCTAATTTTCACTACATTTAGGGTAAACATGTTCTATTAAACAAGTAGGGAAATTATAGGCGGTCTTGACTGACTATACAATAGCCTATGAATTTAGGGGCCCTCTCCCTTAGGTCCAACTAATTAGATATAGAATATAATCGTAAAAAAAATTTGAGTGGCATTGTTATTAATTATATCTACCCTATACCACTACGTGGTTTGCAGATAATGACTTTGTGCTGCTGTTTGTAATTATCAAAAATATTTGATCTAGACCCATATTTTATTATACCGATCGACTCAGAATCACTTTCTGAGTCGATCTAGCGATGTGCGTCCATCCGTCCATCACTCTATAGGTGATGATATGAATATATTTTGATGTAATTTGGTATATAAGCTTTTATCGGCCGTAGGATGAGCGCTATTAAAGTTGGTGAAATTTGGTCGATGTTCAGACCTAGTCCCAATACAAATGACCCCTATAAAATCGACATGAATTACCATACTATACAAATTTTTATACAGATCTCAGTCAAATTGGGTTTGTATGTGTTATTATATCCATTAATCAGTAGTCCAAAAATAATCCCAATAGGACAATTCTTATTCGTAGGCACCGTATAGAGCTGCTTCCCGATCTTCACTTAAATCTATCAAAAAACGAAAATATTGCACAGATTTTTCTAAGGATTGGTCCATGTTTCCATCTAGTCCCCATATAAATATAGCACCCGATATGAACTTTTTCATATTTGCAGGTAAAAAAATTAATAACAATGACATCCAAATTTGGTTTATGCTTATTTTCTATATTGAATTCGTTGGACCCAAGAGATAGGGTCTCTAAACCATAACATAGGGTATCGTTTAGTCGGTCTAGATCGACTATAATTTTCTTACTGTTTTTTTTTTTTTTTTGCCTTCGGATAAGAAACTGTTCATATCGGATGCTATATTTTTGTATGGGGATTAGGTCGAAAAATGGACCTATCCTGACTATATGTAGTAAGGTCACTTATTTTTGGCAAAAAGCATAAACAAACCAATTTTGACAAAAATCTGTGCAATGGTTTTGTATATTGGTAGATTTTAGAGAAGATCGGGAATCAAGTTTATATGGGGACTATGACTAAGAACTCTGCTATAGGGTTTATTTTTGAACAACTGAAAAAGGGATGTAATAAACATAAACAAACCCAATTTGACCGAGATCTATATTAGTTTGGATATTATGGCAATTTAAGTCAATATCGTAAAAGTCATTTATATGGGGACTAGCTCTGGTATTCACCATTTTCCATAGCATTCATCTTATGGCCGATAGAAACTTTCATACTAAATTTCTTCATAATGTAGGTTTACATGCACACACAGGCGGACGAGCGGACAGACAGATGGCGCTAAATCAACTTAAGGGTTATTTTGAGTCGATTGGTATAATAAAAGATGTGTCAAGGTCAAATATTTTTGGCATTACAAACACCAGCATAAACTCATTATACCCTGACCATATGGTGGTATCTTATATATAGAGATTGAGTTTCGTATGTGTGTTCGTTTGTTTGTGGTTTATAGGAAACTACGACACTGCACCGATTGTCTTGAAATTTTTTCAGTAGGTTACTGGCTATCTGGAAGGAAACCTGGTCTATATTTTTATAGATTTGTGAAGTGGGTGCGGCACCTCCCATATAAAGTGAATTTTTAACATCTAACTTTTGTAGTGTCCGAGCTTTAAATGAAAGGCACGATAGTTAAAGGCAGACTAAAAAAGATTATTTCATTTATTAAAATATTTGCTTAATATATCCTAACGGTACTTAAGAACTAGACTTAAGGAAGATATGATTATGAGAGAGTAATGTTACAGGGTGCTACAACACATATGTATCATTCCCTCCACAATTTAAATAGTGAACAATTATAAATTAATCATAGTTATGAAATACTACAAATAAAGTTTATGAATATTAAAAAAATGAATATTGACAATAATTGTTTATATTTAAATTCACAATTTAACATTAATTATAAGTACAGAAATTAACAAAAATAATTCCAAATTGGTATAAGAATATATGTCTAACAATAAAAATTACAAAAATAACCACTCTAAGTATAATAACAAGAGCATAAAAATTACAAATTCAGTTCCCCCTCTTCTCTTTTTTTCTTTATTCTTTCTGAACGCCTTAGTTCGATTTCACAAGACATATCAATACTTCTTCTACGTTTATTATTTTCTTTACAATATGTCATATTATTGGAATAACATCTAATATTTCTTCTAACAAATTTCTTAAGTTGATTTACATGGGCAACTCTCTTTTTGCCATTTATATCAATACAATATCTTATTTTGCTCAATCTTTTGACAATCTTAGCGTGAACCCATTTACAATAATTATTTAAAACATTTCTATATAGGACTATTTCATTTTGTTTAAACTCTAAGATTTCCAATTTTTCCAATTTATATTAATAGTATTTTCTCTGTTATTATTCTTTTCTACTGTCCTTTTCTGTTTACAAATGCTTTGTTTATTAAATTCATTCGCACATATTCTAGGATTTAATTTATCCATCAATGTTTTAGGTTTATAACAAAATATTAAATTTGATGGTGTGGTACCTGTAACTGTTGTTGGCGTTGTTCTATACTTTAATAGAAAATTGTTTATTTTAAAATCCCATGATTTATGTCTATATTTCGGATCTAATAAATATTTTTTCAAACTGTTTTTCAGAGTTTGCACAGCTCTTTCTGCACTTCCATTACTCTGCGGATAATAAGCAGGCGATTTCAAACATTCAATACCACTATTTTCACAAAAATCTATAAATTCTTTTGCTCCGAAAGGAGGGCCGTTGTCGCTTACAATTTGCCGTGGTAATCCAAATATGGAAATTAACGATCTCAAAACTTCTATAAGACTATTGGCAGTTGTGTTTTTTAATACCTTAACGTCTATCCATTTTGAAAATTTGTCAACTATTACTAACATAGGTACTTTTCAATTTTGCAAAAATCTAAATAGATTCTTTCGAATGGGTACTTGGACTCTGGCCAAGATGTTAATATAGGTTTTGAAACATTTTGATTGCTACTACAGACAGGACAAGATTTTACATAATTTTCTATGTCATTATCAATGCCAAGCCACCAGATATAACTCCTAGCCAAAGCTTTCATTCTTACAATGCCGATGTGACTTTTGTGTAATAGCTCCAGAACTTTATCATGTAAAGATTCGGGTATTACAATTCTATCACCGTAGTATAAGCACTCATTTTCGGTAGCCAGTGATATACGTTTATCGTAATATTTTCGAATATTTTCTGAGATATAATCAGGCCACCCAACCATTACAAATTCGTATATTTGCCTGAGCTCATAATCATTTTTCAGTTGTTTTTGACCATCTTTTATGTCAACTTGTAAATCATTTATTAAATTGAAAATATTAATACTATCATTTTTCTCTTCTGTTTTATCGGGTAATGGCAACCTCGAAAGAGCGTCTGCATGACACATTTTTGATCCCTTTTTGTAACGAATGGTATAATTATATGAAGAAAGGAAAATTGACCATCTCTGCAACCTGTTTGATGTCACAGCAGGTAAATTCTTTTTAACAGAGAATATTTCTCGTAATGGTTGATGGTCACTCTCAATTATAAAAGACAGTCCATAAATATATTTATGAAATTTACGTATTGCAAAAACAATAGCAAGAGCTTCTTTGTGTAATTGCGAGTAATTACGTTCTGCTGGAGTAAGAGTACTTGAAACGTACATTACAGGTCGTTCTTTACCATTTACTACGTGAGACAAAATACCACCAACGCCATAAGGACTAGCATCACATGAGATAATTATTGGTTTATATGGATCGTAGTGGGTTAAAATATTTATATTTGTTAAAAGACTTTTACTTTTTTCAAAGGCAGCTTGATGTTTTTCAGACCATATCCATTTTACGTTAATTTTAGTTAGGTTGTGTAATAAATGCAATTCTGATGATAAATTTGGTATACAATGGTTATAGTAATTTATCATACTAAGATATGATCTTAATTTGTTTTTGTTTGTTGGGGATGGGGCGTTTAATACTGCTTGAGTTTTCAGTTTAGATGGTACAATGCCCCGATTACTTATAGTATAGCCCAAATAATCAATTTCTGTTTCAAAGAACTTGCATTTGTCAAAATTTACTTTGACATTAAATTCTAATAATTTATCAAAAGTATTTTTCAAATTTTCCTCACACTCAACTAAATCTTTTCCTCCGACCAGTATATCATCAAAATAGACTAACGTTTTGTCTAAACCTTTCAAAATTTCACATATAATTTTTGAAAACAATTGCGGGGCTGTTTTTAACCCATAAATAAGGCGGGTATATTGATATAAACCACGATGTGTGTTTATGTATAAAAGCTCTCTAGACCATTCTGTTACCGCCACCTGTAGATATGCACCTGTTAAATCCAATTTACAAAAGAAGTTCCATCCAGCTAAGCTAGCTAGGATGTCATCAACCCTAGGTATAACATAATGTTCCATTTCGACAAATCGGTTTACCGTCCTGCGGCAATCTACACAAACTCTAATCGAGCCATCTCCTTTATTTGCAATCACAATTGGACTAGCCCACCTGCTTCTACTTACTGGGATTAAAACACCTTCGCTAACCATTTTTTCTAATTCGTCTTCTACTTTCTTTCTTAAGCCATAAGGTACGGATTACGCTTTAGAAAATATGGGGTGTGACTCGTCCTTCAAAATAATTTCTGCCGAATATTCTTTTATTGTTGAAAAATTAGATTTTGAAAACAGTGGTTTATATGTTTCGAAATTAAAATTTGTGGAAGGTATAATAGTTTTTATATCGCAAGTCAAATTACGCCAATTTGGTACAAATATGTCCAACCAATCTCTTCCCATCAAAGGTATAAATTTTTCTTTTGAATTAAGAATAAACAATTTCATATTATGTTTTCTATTTTTATATTCAACGTTAAGGAAAACTGAACCAACAACATTTACACGTTCACCGGTTACAATTTTAAGAGATTTATTATCATTCTGCATTTCAATATGTGCAAAATAATAATTGTAATCTGAAATATGTATTACTGAAACACATGCTCCAGTATCAATTTCCATTTCAAAATCAATATTTTCTACTTTAATTCTAATTACTAAACTCTTTGCATAATTACATGTAATTAAATTCTTCAAATTATTCAAATAATCACTATCGTCGCTACTATAATCAATATTATTAACTCTATATTTATTCTTACTTTTGCGATCTCTATCATAATTTCTTTTATTCGCCTTTTCGTCATTCTGTTTTGCCCAGCAATTTCGTTCAATGTGTCCTCTTCTGTTGCAGTAGTAACACATTACATTACTATTGTTGTCGCGTCTTCTCTCGTTTAACTGACGCCCGCCTCTGCCTGTCTCAGTTTTTCTGCCGCATTGCTCTTGGTGTTGACAGTTTCCAGAACTGGAAGTTTTTACATAATGTAATTTATGTACCGTGTTATTCCTTAACATCTCCACGTGATTTTGATTCATATCTAAAGACAATGCAATTTGGCATGCGTTGTCGAACGATATCAAATTACTATCATTTAATAGTCGGTTTTGTATGTGTTCATTATTTAACCCACAAACAAATTTAATGAGTAGAGCCTTGTCAAGAAAATTTCCAAACTCACATTCCTGGGACAACTGCTTCAATTCAACGATGTAATCTGAGATTGTTTCGGATAGTTGTTGGTCTCTTTTGAAAAACTTGAAACACTCAACTATCACATTTTTTTTTGGTTTAAAGTATTGAGATAACTTTTTGACAATCGTCTCATACGTAAAATCACTTTCAGTTTTTGGTGACAAAATGGAACACAACGTCTTATATAACTCTGATCCACCAAGACTTATAAGGAAAGATATTCTGTCTTTATCAGTTTTAATTTTATGATGATGATTCAATCGATTTGTATATAAAGTAAAATCGTCGCCGATGTTATAGGCTTCAATAGTTCCGATCAGTGCTATTGGTGTTTCTGTCATTTTTTTTTTTTTTTTTTTGTGTATTTAAATCACCTTTAAATTATTATTGCCAAACTATTATTTTTTCGCTTTTGCCTCGTCGCCAAATGTAGTGTCCGAGCTTTAAATGAAAGGCACGATAGTTAAAGGCAGACTAAAAAAGATTATTTCATTTATTAAAATATTTGCTTAACATATCCTAACGGTGCTTAAGAACTAGACTTAACGAAGATATGATTATGAGAGAGTAATGCTACAGGGTGCTACGACACATATGTATCAACTTTAATATCTAATATCTGGAGTACTTCGATAGCAGGAGTCCTGACACTATGTACATCTACATATTAAACTAATTTGAAGAGTCGGGAAAAAAAATGGGCGTGGTACCCCCCATACAAAAAAATATTTAATATCATACATCTGAAGTACTGTAACTTCAAAAGCCTTGGACTTTGTGTAAGTTCATAAGCTATTAGTGTGAATAATCAGACAAAAATTATTACCTGGTTGATAAGGCTAACCTTTTAGCTGAACTTTTTGCAAAAAAATTAATTTTTGCCGGATAGCGATCAACCACTGCCCAAACTCGAAAGAGTATCTTGTACTATGCCTAAAATATTCTTCCGAGCACGTGCAGTTAAAAAGGTTCTTACGGATCTCAACATTAATAAGTCTACGGGACCGGATGGTATACCAGCACTGTTGCTAAATCAGTGCTCTTCGACGCTAGCCAGTCAATTGGTGTTTCCTAGTCTTTAGTCTTTCCCTCTTGCTGGAAGGTTGCTAATGTAAAACCAATCCCTAAAATGGGTGCGGCTAATAACCCAGAAAATTACCGTCCAATTGCAATCTGCTCTGCACTCTCAAAGGTGATGGAGAGCATGATCAATTTCCATCTTGTGAACTACCTAGAGGCCAACTCACTTATTAATGATCGTCAGTACGGCTTCCGTGGAAATCGTTCACGCGAGACCTGTTAGCTCTACTTTCTGAGCGCTGGAGTCGATCCATTCGCAATTTTGGTGAAACTAAAGTGGTAGCTCTAGATATTTCCAACGCATTCGATCGGGTGCGGCACGGTGCACTGATATCAACCCTTATTTCATTTGGGATCGGTAATGACTTCTCTCGATTTATATCGAGTTTTCTCATAGGTCGAACAATACGTGTTGTTATTAATGGGGTCTCATCCAATAAGTTTCAGATTAATTCAGGGGTTCCCTTCTTTCTCCTTCTCTTTTTCTTATCTTTCTGAATGACCTTCTTGGTCAAAGTTTTAACTCTATAAACTCTTTCGCAGATGACAGCAGCATTTGTCATTCATTTTCCATTAATTGTAGGCCAAGCCTCTTGGTGGTTGGGGGGGCAAAAGGCGGACAATGAATAACACACTCAATCAAGACCTGTTAACAATCTCCGAGTGGGGTTAAGCGAATAGGGTTGATTTTAATGCGCTGAAGACTCAGTGTTGTATGGTGACCCATAGGGCCATGGATTCAACAAAGTCATCTATATATATGGGTGGTATAGGTATTTAGGAGTCGGATACTCTTGTTGATCTAGGCATGAGAATTCAATGTGATGTTCGTTGGAACGAGCATGTTTTTCAAGTGTCGAAAGAAGCATTCGAATGTCTTGGTTTTCTAAAACGGTGCAAAAATTACTTCGGTCCCTCTGACCTCCTTAAAATCTATACCACTTACATCCGACCGAAAATGGAATACAATATATGGGCAGAAGCTTCAAATTCTACTTTGGAGCTACAGTACCGTGTGCAAAGGAGGGCGTTGATGCTCATCAATGACAGTAAGGTATTCAATTCTATTGACTCATTGCAACATCGTCGGAATGTAGGTTGTGTATCACTGTTCTTTAGATACTACCATGGGAAATGTTCTTCTGAGATTAGCGAACTTATTCCAAGTGCCCGAGTTTCAGTTCGCTCTAACCTCTTCTCTAGTAGATAACATCCGATTGTAGTTTATTGTCCAGTTGACGGCACAACGCATTACAGATAGAATTAGTTTATCAGTCGAACTAGCAGTATGTGGAATAAACTCCACGCAGAGGTCTTTCCTGACAGTTAAAATCTAATAGAATTTAAGCCAAATATCCAAAAACACTACTCCCTCTTTCCTCCTTCCCATAACCTATTTTCCTGAGATCAGCACAATGCACTGCATCTGTAGGGGGCATCCCCAGAGTGTTGGTTAATAAAAAAAAAATAAAAAATCGCAAAAAAAAAAAAAGTTAGCTAAAAATAAAAGCCATATAAACGAAATAGTTTTCTACAAAATGTATTTCCAGTTTTTTAGTTCATTGCGATGGGCTTAGCGAAGCACGTCGGTTTACAGCTAGTGGTGTATAAAAATTGCAGATTAGATATAGATGCGCTTGCAAAAAAGAGAATGTTCAAAATGCATTTTGGACATAACTTGGCATTCGTGTTAACATTTCAATGAAATGTGGCCTTTTTAAACCATGAGATTTTATTTTGGAAATTCAATATTAAAAATAATATTGATATATTTACTTCTTTTAAATTGGCCGACTAGTTCAAAATAAATAATCTTGGCGCCCTATATAAAAACATATACACCGTAAATAATTTCATTATTTGAAAAATTTTCATTTAAGGATTAATGTCTTCATTCAATAATTATAAGTACATAAATTTAAATAAAACAAGTAAGAAAATTATAATCGGTGTAGACCGACTATATGATACCCTATACCATGCGTTTAGAGACCCTATCTCTCAGACCCAACTAACTGGATATAGAAAATAAGCATAAACCAAATTTGAGTGGGATTTTTCTTAATTTTTTTGGCTGCAGATATGAAAAATTTCATATCGGATGCTATATCTATATGGGGACTAGGCCAAAAAATGGACCGATCCTGACCATGTTTGGTAAGGTCTCTTGTATTTTCCAAAAATTTACACAAACAAAATTTGAGAAGAATCGGTGCAATATTTTTCTTTTTTGATAGATTTAAGTGAAGATCGGGAAACAGCTCTATATGGGGACTATGACTAAGAGTTGTCCAATAGGGATTATTTTTGGACTACTGATTAATGGATGTAATATATACATACAAGCCCAATTTGACTAAGATTTGTATCATAATTTGGATCTTATGGCAATATATGTTGATTTCATAGGGGTCATTTGTATGGGGGCTAGGTCTGAACATGGACCGATTCTCTCCAATTTCAACAGCGTTCATTCCATTGCCGACAGAAGATCAAATACTAAATATCATCAAAATATATTCATATTTGCGACCTGCAGTTTGATTACAAGCTTTACATGGACACACAGACGGACGGACGGACGGACGGACGGACGGACAGACATCGTTAAATCGAATCAGATAGTGATTCTGATTCGATCGGTATAATTAAAGATGGGTGTAGGTCAAATATTTTTGGTTGTTACAAACAGCAGCACAAAGTCGTTATACCCAAACCACATAAAGGTATAGGGTATAAAAATGGGTTTTAAGCCAAAAAAGTGTTTTTTTTTAATTTATTTTAATTTTGGCCAAGAAAAGTTCCAATGGTTTTTAAATTATATCTGCTTTCCACCCATTTCAATATGACGTCCTGTGGGTAAGAAAGTTCTATATATCCAATTTTATAAAAAATACACAAAGACACAAGCAGATGGCCTGATGAAAGGAAGATCATCATCCGAGTTTATGTCAATTATTTTTGGTTGTTACAAACATCAGTATTACCTTGCTATACTCGGAGCACAAAATGGTTACGGTTAAAATGCCTTACGTATCTGAGTTAAGTCGACTACGGACTCAGTTACTCCAATTACGCTACAAAAGTTTTTTAATTGTCGTTTTATTATTTTTTATCGTTTATACAAATAAAATTCCAACACATTTAGGAATGAACGACTATTGTTTAAATGAATCCAAGTTATGAAGCTTTGAGTCTATCGCTTCTAAGTTGTGAGTATTTTTTTTTTTTTTTCAAATTAATTAATTAACTTATTTTAAGATGGACTACACTTGATACACCGCGTCCAAAATATCCGGAAATTTATTTTAAAAATGCGTTTTCTCTAATCCCTCAGATTTTGAAATAGTCAAAAGTTGACAAAACTAGCAAATATATGAGGGAGCCATAATTCTCGACGCGATTATGCTTCAATAACGCGAAGTGCCCATTTAAAGTTGTTCCTGGATAGAATTATGGTCAATTGCACCGAACCCAATTTGTGCAGAATAATCCAACAAACACAGTCAACTAATTTCACTGCGATGTTATTAAGAAAAATAATATGAATTTTCTTAATAATTTTTCAGTAATTCCTCAATTGGGTGATCTGAAAAATGTTCAGCATTAGCAGATATACGATTACTTTTATTTCGGTGTTTTGATTTATTGCGGGGTTTTGATTTGTTCTTTCATTGTCTAAATAACAAAGGCCATCATCTTCAATCGGTTATGTAAATGAAAACGGAACCTTGATAAGCCCGTTTTAGAAATTTCTAAAAACCATAACAATAAAATTAGGAAAAGGTCGATAATAACTAAAATTAAGAAAACGCAACAATATTCCTATCAGAATCAAAATTATTTCATTGACTTTTCAGTCATCCCTCGCAGATTATTGTTTGGTAAGCCCTCAAAGTAGATTTCATTTTTATTAAAAAAAAAAAAAATAATAAATAAATAAATAAATAAAATATTAAGTAAAACAAAGTCAGCAGATCATAGTAACAGACAAAGTAGCAGAATTTTAGTATTTAGCTTATACTGTGTTATGCAGTTTTCTATATTTAAAGGAACTACAATGTATATGAAACAGATTTCGTATGAAGTCGTGTTCAATACACTTCATAAAAAGTTTTTTTTTTCTTTCAAAACAAAAGTGAAAAATCTTTAGAACTTTGTAAACCTACACACAAGTTTCAATATTCATTACTATAGCAGCATATATAAATTTTGCACTAAAGAATCATACACATTTGTTTGAGCTAAGTGATTATTATGTTTCGAAATCCTTAATAGGAGCTCAAAGTATGTACATTTGAAAGCAATGTGTAATAGAATTCAAATTATAGATGTGCATGAAATACTGAAGGAATGAATATAAGTTAGATACAGATAGATTTTTATGATTGTTTCTACTACATCCAAAGAGTTTACTCATGTGTATTTGCAAACACATGATGCTCACATCACGGCTTTATGCGAAATGACTCAAACAAAAACTTAATATATACACTGTAGTTATAATGAGATAATGTATGGTCTCAGTTCCCGATGCAAGTAATATGAAGATAAACATTTTATGTCGCTAATGCTTTAATTATCTTGAACTAAGGTCATAATGGACTAAGGTCATAATGAACTAAGGTCATAAAATTCTTATGTTAGTAAAATTTGGGAATTGTGTGAAAAAGTGTCAGTTATTTGAGCACCATAAACCATTTTAATCCTTATGCGTTTTCACAGTGGGTAAAATGACTAGTTTTCGAGACAAAGAGGCAATTTTTAAAGTGAAATATTCCAAAAGAGTGATAATGGCATCCTGTGCTAAACATTTTGTAATACCCACAAAAAAAAAATGGGATCAAGCCAAGCTATAGAAATTGTGTTTTTATACCCTATACCACTATGTGGTTTGGGTATAATGACTTTGTGCTGCTGTTTGTAACAACCAAAAATATTTGACCTAGACCCATCTTTAATTATACCGATCGAATCAGAATCACTTTCTGAGTTGATTTAACAATGTCCGTCCGTCCTTCCGTCCGTCCGTCCGTCTGTGTGTCCATGGAAAGCTTGTAATCAAACTGCAGGTCGCAAATATGAATGTATTTTGATGAAATTTGGTACATAAGCTTTTACCGGCCATGGGATGAACGCTATTGAAATTGGTGAGAATCGGTCCATGTTCAGACCTAGCCCCCATACAAATTACCCATATGAAATCGACATAAATTGCCATAAGATCCAAATTGTCATATAGATCTTACTCAAATTGGGTTTGTATGCGTTCATTACATCCATTAATGAGTAGTCCAAAAATGATCCCTTTGACCCCATATAGAGCTGCTTCCCGATCTTCACTTAAATCTATTACAAAACAAAAATATTGCACTGATTCTTCTCAAATTTTGTTTGTATATATTTTTGCAAAATACAAGAGACTTTAAAAAACATGATCAGGATCGGTCCATTTTTGGACCAAGTTCCTATATAGATATAACATCCGATATGAACTTTTTCATATCTGCAGCCAAAAAAATTAATAAAAATCCCACTCAAATTTGGTTTTTGCTTATTTTCTATGTCCAGTTAGTTGGGCCTAAGAGATAGGGTCTCTAAACGCATGGTATAGGGTATCGTATAGTCGGTCTAGACCGACTATAATTTTCTTACTTGTTTGTTTTGTTTTCTTGTTCTCTGACATTCGGATTTATAGTGGCTGACATTTAAACTATTGTTTAACAATAATTCAGATATGTAAAAAAATATATTATTGACTAGACGACTTTGTGTTCCTCGTATCACCTATTCCAACGACATTAAAACTTTCCCTTCTCTAAAAAAATTTTGACCGGTAATGTCAAGCATTGCCATTTCATAGGTTATTATACTCTAAGTCTGGCAATAAAAAGTAGAGAATATTTGAGTGAACAAAGGAAGCCAGGTGCATAACATGACCGGTGCTATGGTACACCCAGACTTATCCCAGACGCAGGGCCATACCGTCACGCCGCCGTTGCATCGCGCCGAGCCAAGTAATAACAGCGCACCTGGTTTGCCTTCGCCGTCAGATTAATCGATATGTCGCCAACAGTTCCAAAATTTTTAGAACCCTCTGAACTACCAAAATAAAATTTACTTACAATAAAATTATTTGAATTATTTATTTCGGTCGGATATGTTTTAGTAACAACACATATATAATTCACAAAAACCCACACTCATATTCACACACATTCAGCATACTTATCTCACACCGGTTTAATTTTGTTTGCCTATTAAATGAAACTTGCTAGCAATTCAAATGAATACAAAATTTTTATCTACATAAAAAAAATACAGAGTTGTACATTAAATCAATTTTAGCCTTTCAGATAAACTACATTTTTTGTTTTCAGCCGCTTAAAATCGAATGGTATCTCCGTTGGAATCATCGGTATATTCGGGATCAAGACATCCTCTCATTTATAATGGGTCCGCCATCTAACGTTTTTTTTTTTCAACTAGTGATTATTTCGTGAATGGTAACACTTAGCTCGTGTCTGAATTGACAGGTAATTAGCTTTATCCTTCCGCTGAACGAATTGGTTGTGTATACGTTTGAACATCGCTGGGAAATATTGCGACATTACTTTGGATATCATGGTAATGTTGCAGAATGTGTGCGAAAATTGCGTACGGATTTTGGAAGAAGAGTAGCACCGTCAACTCCGCATGTTCGTTATCTTGTGAAAAAAGTGAAAGAAACTGGCATACTCATCGATAAACCAAACCGTGAAAGCCAAAAACAGTGTGTACACCCGAGAATATTGCTGCTGTGTTGGAAAGTGTGCGTGAAGCGCCATCAACATCAATTCACGTCGTTCTCAAGAATTGAACATTTCGGAGGCATCATTGAGACGAATTTTGCATAAAGACCTTGCTATGACGCCATACAAAGTCCTATTGGTTCAGGAGTTGAAGCCAACTGACCATCCAATGCGTTTCGCTTCGCTAAGTGGGCCTGCGATCGACTTACAGAAGATGCCGATTTTGCCAAAAAAAAAATCATCTTTTCAGATCAAGCTCATTTTGATCTTGGCGGGTATGTAAACAAGCAAAATTGTCATATTTGGGGCACAGAAAACCCGCACGCATGCATTGAAAAGCTGTTACACCCAAAAGGAGTCACTGTTTGGTGCGGATAATTGGGCCATTTTTCTTCGAAAATGAGCAAGGAGTGGCCGTTACAGTCAATGGCGATCGTTATCGGGCCACGTTGAACGAATTTTTGTTCACAAAAATTGAAGAGGAGGATATTGGCAACATTTGGTTTCAACAGGATGGCGCAACGTGCCACACAGCCGAAGCTACATTATCGCATTGTCAGCCGCCGAGCTGATGTCGTTTGGCCACCTCGGAGCTGCGGTTTGACACCGTTGGACTATTATCTGTGGGGTGCACTCATAGATAAGTGTTACGCAATATTCGTGAAGCCATTGGTTAAATACAGCTGCACACAATCGATAATGTGCTTAAAAATTGGACCGATCGTGTAGGCTACTGCATGGCCAGCCGAGGCAGCCATTTGAATGAAGTTATTTTCCGTTATTAACCGGAAGTATTGTGTTTTCAAATAAAAAAAGAAATTTGAGATAATATTCGGTAGTTTTTTTTATAGCATTTTCAAAAAAAAAAAAAAAGTTATTTGGCGGACTCTTTATTTTCCCTTGGTTATATTGGCCACGATGACGTTATTCATTACTTTTTCACAGCCAGTCTCGTTCCATTGCACAACCGAGGTTAATTAATTTTACGCAGCATGATCACAACTGATCCTACTTTTAATTTAAATTCTAAGGTGGTAGTCCAGGCAACTCCAGTGAATTTTAAAACTCTGTGGGCTAGTTGAATACGTCATCCTGGTTTGTAACTGTCTCAACTTATTTGTAAGAAAACAACTCTGCTGGAAGAAAATTTTGAATGCTCTCATTGCGGTCATCGATATCTTTATTCTAAGCTACCAATATTGCTATTTTACAAAGCCAATTATGGTCATTGAAATGTTGTTCTATATCCCGAAAAACACGCTAAATGAGCTCCTGTTTTGAATCGGTGAATTGACAGAAATCTGTGACCAGTTTAAATTATCCAGTGGAGGTATCAACTGAAACAATACCATATCCAATAACTTCGAAGGCACTATCGCAGTTTGATCTTGTTGCAAAAACACTCTCAGTAACATTTGATCGGGAAATAACTGGAAGAGTTTGACGAAAATCACCTGATGAAAGAAAAATGACTCCACCAGAAATATTTTGGTTGTCAGGAAGCTATTTTAACGTTATTTCCAGTACCTTCAGTAATTTCTTGTGGGCCATCGTGCATTCATCCCAATCGATCAATTTCCATATTTGTAGAATCTTCGCCATTGCGCTGTTTTTGGTGATGTTTGCAAACTGATGCTTCGTTGATTTGCATATATAGTGGTAATTTCAAGGCAGAATGTGCATTTAATCAACCCTCTAATAATGTTGCAACTATTCAAGATGAAGCCAGCGCTAGGGCTACCTGTTTTACGATCTGGAGGCAAATCTTCGCATTCGATATCGAGTAAAATCAATCGAAATTCCATATTTTGGTTTATTATTTAAAGAAGACGGACAATCTTCAGACCTCGTTTTACTTTTATAATTGACTATGGCCCATAAC
The DNA here is from genome assembly GCA_963682025.1 of Cordilura impudica. Taxonomy (NCBI): domain Eukaryota; kingdom Metazoa; phylum Arthropoda; class Insecta; order Diptera; family Scathophagidae; genus Cordilura; species Cordilura impudica. Next base: position 59,463,981 of record OY821518.1, on the reverse strand, counting down.
TCGATAGCTGTGACAGAGTAAAATTACTCCTTAGTATTTTATTTAGGAAAATAAAAAATAATTTGGATCGAAAATTTCAATAGCGAATGCGACGAATAGACCCCTGAGCTTTGCCAATAGCAAGGAAATTAGGAACGTTTTTTCAGTTCCCCCTGGAGCGTCAAGGAAGTAAGTTCCAAGATATCCACTGTTTACAGCTTCTATCAAAGTATCATATGCAATCCTTTGTTGCGCATTCAATTGCGGAACACTTGAACTAACTACTTTGGTCAATACTTCAGTGTCGTACTATTGTTCTCTTTATGAAGCGCACATGGCACGATTTGGTGCTGTCATGCCTAAACACGACAATACTGTCAAATGTTTGTAGATATAAAAGTTTATGTGGGAAAAATAAATTTTTGTTTTTTCTTTCTTCCTCGCAAGTTTTCTCACCTTTTAAAGCCTCCCTGGACTACGGAAAACATTTCAAAACCAAAATGAGTTAAATCGGCTCAGCCGTTCTCGAGTTTTAGCGAGACAAACGAACAGCAATTGATTTTTATACACATACTAGCTGAACCTGGCAAACGTTGTTTTGCCCTCAATGAATTTTTTATTTTAGTTAGAATCTGTATATACCTATATAAAAAAAAAGTTTCTGGATTTGTTAATATTAATTGAAAACTGTTAAAGAAAAACCATGTTTTATTTATGAAAATGAAAATAAATATTTATTGTAAGTACATATAAGAATGACCAATATATTTCTATTATTGTAATGCTAAAGAGTGAAAAGTATTTTTATTTTAATTATTCTTGCAGTAAGTTATTAAATTTGCTAGATTTCCGACATGGGGATATGCCACATATAGTTGCTCGTGAGAAAAACAACTTTTTTCGAAATCCAAACCACATATTTGAGATGATTGTCCTTGAGATTTATTAATGGTCATGGCAAAGCCCAATCTGATCGGAAATTGCAATGTTTTGAATGTTAGCGGTGTGTCGATAGGAATCATAGGAATTCTTGGCAGCAAAACATATTCTCCTTTAAGTTTTCTTTTGAGAATTGTGGCCTCAATAACATTGGCCATTATTCTCTCAACAATTAAGCAGGTTCCATTACGTAGTCTCGGAGAGCTGAGGTTACGTAGAAAAATTATTGGACAACCAACTTTTAATTTTAATAAATATGGCGGTAACTGGGCACATCAAGTGAATTCAAAAATTCTGTTGGATAATTGAGTGCTTCATTTTCTTCAAAACCACTATCCATAGATTTGAAAGAAATAGCTCTTTCACTTAACCAATCATGGTTACGATATTGATTTTGAATATCGGGGAATACATTTTCAATTAATTCATCACGTGACGATATAAATTGACAAAAATCTTGTGGATATTTTAATAGTTTGACTGGTTGGGTTAATACTGACTTTACCATTACTAAGATCAAGTAGTTGTTTTGAAAATTGGTCAGCCGTTGGATCATTTTGAATCATATTCGCATGTTTGTTGTTAATTTGAACGTTACTCCATAATATTGATGATTTTCAGCAGGTATTTATTTCTTTATTTCGTCAGCATAGGTTTATTTTGGTATGACTGACAATGTTTGACGAAAATCTCCACATAATAAAATGAGAGCTCCACCAAAAAGTCTTTCATTGCCTTTCAAATCTCTCAAAGTTCTATGTTATGCTTCTTAGGAATATTTGTGAGCCATGGTACATTCATACAGATAACAATACTGCATTTTTGCAGAACTTTGGCCATACCAGAATGTTTTTTGATATTGCATACGGCATTCTTATTTGTTTGCACGTTTAACGGTGACTTGAGTGCTGAATGAGCTGTACGACCACCATTCAATAATGTTGCGGCAATAGCAAATGCAATTTTTCCTTCCTTTTTTTTTAGAATATTTATATACAAAAACGTTTGAGAATTTTGTAACTTAAAAAATTTAAATAAATTTGACCACTCATTATTTTTCGAACGCAGCGCCATCTACTGGGTCCAACAAAAAATTTTTGGCATCATCTTACATACACATATGTTCATACTTATGCCGTTTTCTTTTCTGACAAAAAATGTCGCCTTTTTTCCCCTTTTTTCGAAAAGTGTATTTTTTTATATATTCTGAATTAAGAGCAACCTTATCTTATATATCGATCGAAAGGTCTCAAAGTCGAGCCCTCATAAATTACAAAAAATTCGAGTCATTGACTTCTTTCAGGTCATAGTAGGAGAAGATTTCCCCATTGTTCCCAATTTTTGAATATTTTCACTCTATGACTTCCAAGAGCATAATAATCAAAAATTTTTTTTGCAGTTATGAACAGAGCACTTTGGGGCCTTTCGATTGATATACAATATGAGGTTGCTCTTAATTCAGAATATATAAAAAAAATATACATTTCCAAAAAAGGGCAAAAAAGGGCGACATTTTTTGTCAGAAAAGAAAACGGCATTAGTTTCAGTAAAATCGCCCCGTAAATAAGAATATTCAAAATAACTTTACCCCAGCGCCACCTATCGGGTCCATTTATACATATAAAAATTTCGTAGGACGAAACATACATACATTCTGAATTGCAGTCAAAGCGCACAGAAAATAAGAATTTTGTTTATAACTTGACCCCAACGCCAGCTAGAGCGTTAAAGCTAAAAAAACACAGAAGAGCTTGAACCGTACCTATGATGAAAATCTTAGCTCGACAGCTATTATGGTTTCTGAGATTATTCGTTACAAACAAATGAACCAACGTTTTTATATATGTATATAGATATAGAAGATAAGTTTCAAGAAAACGTTGTTGTAGTAAATAATTTGTTGTGAGAAAATATTGTAGCCCAAAGTTTTTTCCATTTTCCAATTTTTAATTTTAATGGTAAGCGCTTCTCAAAAATTCCTCACTTTTTGGGATTTTTATTTTGTTTGGTATATAATTTTTAATTTTTTGTTATGGTATTTAATTTTTCTTTTTACACCTTCGAACATATATCAAATAGAATGTAATTATTATACAGCTATGTATACACAAATAACTAATTTTTAATGGTTTTTTTTTATACTGACTGTCGCAACTATTGTTAACAAAAAACAATAAGAATACAAACTTGAGTTACAATTCATTAATAAAACAACAAAAATTATGAAAATGTAAAAAAAGTAAGCGAAACTCTGGACAAAGAAATGGCGTTTTAAGAAAAATAAATAAAACAAGTAAGAAAATTATAGTCGGTCTAGACCGACTATATGATACCCTATACCATGGTTTAGAGACACTATCTTTCGGTCCAACTACTTCGATATAGAAAATAAGCATAAACCAAATTTGAGTGCGATTTTTATTAATTTTTTTGGCTGAAGATATGAAAAAGTTAATATCGGATGCTATATCTATAAAGGGACTAGGTCCAAAAATAGACCGATCCTTATCATGTTTGGTAAAGTCTCTTGTATTTTGCAAAAATATATACAAACAAAATTTGAGAAGAATCAGTGCAATATTTTTGTTTTTTAATAGATTTAAGTGAAGATCGGGAAGCAGCTCTATATGGGGTCAAAGGGACCATTTTTGGACTACTCATTAGTGGATTTAATGAACGCATACAAACCCAATTTGAGTAAGATCTATATGACAATTTGAATCTTATGGCAATTTATGTCGATTTCATATGGGTAATTTGTATGGGGGCTAGGTCTGAACATGGACCGATTCTCACCAATTTCAATAGCGTTCATCCCATGGCCGATAAAAGCTTATGTGCCAAATTTCATCAAAATATATTCATATTTGCGACCTGCAGTTTGATTACAAGCTTTACATGGACACACAGACGGACGGACGGACGGACGGACATTGTTAAATCAACTCAGAAAGTGATTCTGATTCGATCGGTATAATTAAAGATGGGTCTAGGTCAAATATTTTTGGTTGTTACAAACAGCAGCACAAAGTCATTATACCCAAACCACATAGTGGTATAGGGTATAAAAAAACTTTTTTTTACTCTTTTGGAATATACAAACGTGTAAATCATTAATACTTTGTGCTGAAGCATTTGTTTTTATTTTGGGTACCTATACATAGCAAGCTTTATGTATAGCAGACCAAGGTGAGTGGACATTTTCAAAACTTTACTTTGCGACTTTAACTGTGTTTTTATTCCAGAGGTCTTCCATAGCTCTTAAGTCAGGGCTTTGGGCCGGCAAATAAAAGCGCCGATCTTCTCTGGAAAACCAATTTTTATGCTCTCCACCCCGCTATGCAGAGGGCATATATCAGTTTGTAACGCATCGAAAAATTAATTTTCGTCTCCATAGCTATATATATTCCTGATTTTTATAACAGCTCGGGAAGACATACGACTGCCGGTCTGCCTGTCCGTCTCATAGTGGCTGAAAATGGTTTTTCATTGGACCCAATTCTGCAAATTTTGAACAGATCAAAATATTTTAGTAATTTTGTTTTATTGCGTAGATATTTAGTTGAACTTGAGTAAGTTTTAATTTTATTAAAATTGATTAAGGACTTTTTACGGAATTCTAGGTGAAAGTTGAACTTTTGATTTTTTTTAACTTTTAGCGTGATATATGGGTTTTCATAGTTTTTTTTTTTTTAATAAAAAAATATGATATTTGGATTTAAATAATAATTATAAGCATTTTTTGTAATAATGGGATTTTTTTTTTAAGTTTTTGCAATTAAAAAAAGTAAAATCAACTGGAGGTTTTACTTCTACTGAAAATTAAAGATTTTTTGTTGTCAAATTTGAAAATTTGTTTACACTCAAAGAATATTAACACTTAAAAAACGTTAGTAATATTATCTAAAAATTTATATATTTTTGCTGTCAAATTTGTTAATTTTAGCAAAATAAATCTGATGAGCATTAGCGCAATGATTATGATTTTTATATGATAATAAGTGTTCTAATTTTATGAATCTTTCTTATTTAGTAAAACATTTCATACATATTTGGGTGAAAAAACCTTTTAAAAAGTAAAAACCGCAATAGATTTTAATAGCATTTGAGCAATGTGAGGTTCCGTTTGTTATTATTTTTTACTAATACTATGCTTTTCGTGCTTCAATAACAGTGAAAAGCAATTAAAAATATTATTCATTTGATTTAAACTTTGATTGCGAATATTCCATATTCTGTTCTATGTTATTTCTGTTCTTAAGCAGTTTTTTGACTTCTTCATCTAAATCCCGATGTTCCACTTTCCATTGATTTCTAATACTGGAGACGAACGCATCTGACGTTACCCATAATATATTACATATATCTTCATTTATGAAATTATGCGAAATTTTTCCAGTATTGTGCTCTCTATAAAATCTGTAATCCTTACTCCTTTTGTCCTGAGCCTCCTCTGAGAGATCAAATAATATTTAATGACATCTTCTGAATAATATAGGATTTTGTGAACTATTGCAGATATATTTCTCCATGTCTTCTTTGGTGTACATATTTTTTCAGTTTCTTAGCATAATCTGCAAATTTTGTAAAGTCAATTTCTTCATGATACGCAAGTACATCTAGGATTACCTTCGATCTTAAAGTAAGGTTTAAATCCACTCTTCTTATTTCAGATGTTGTTTCTGGATTAGAAAAGAATGTTCTTGCAGTATTGCCAATATTTGTATAACCTGACACTTGTTTTGGCTGATCTATAATTAATCCAAATTTGCGATATTCATATTGAACATGTTTCTTTTTTGAACTCCTTAACTCCTTGTTGGCTTCGTTGTTTCTTATTGATCGGAAATACAATTCATAATTGATTTTTAGTATGTGTTCCATAAGCGAATTATTGCGTGTAGTGGTGATAATCCAAATTATGCATATAATTATACATAAGCCATCATACTAAGTTTCTAGGTAAATAAAAGGGTAAGAGAATAGCTTAAGTGCATTACAAGGTAAAATAAAATACTAAAAATCCCACTGTACAAATGAATTAGTGATTCGTTAAAAACCCTCGGTTTCAAATGAATTACATCCTCTGCTATCAAATACCTAAATCCTAAAGCCCAAATTTAATACACCGTTGTATACTTTGAGAAAGATGAAAAATGTGTTCTACCCATGAGTCGCACTGGCGAAAAGTTATATATAGAGTTAAAGAGGAAACTTTTACCCTTCTCCGGGTGTATACGTTCCATGGTTCCCTTTGTTCCCTAGAAGTTCTATCCACTGAAATTTAGATTTTACTAAAATATAGTAGTTTAGTTAATATTTCATAACGCCCCTAACAAAAAACGATAGGGCTGTGACCACTTACAACAGCTAAAGACTGCAATCCTGCCAACCTTGTAAAAAGGACCGCAGGTCATTATCGATGACAACTTGCGAGTAGTAACCATTTATTTTTGATAAAAACGGAAAAAAATCACCCTTTGCTGAGTTAAAAAAACAGTTAAGTTTGACAGCATGCGACGCCCAAAATTAGGAACAGTTTAACCTAATTTTTTGGCTACCCTCAATCTGCATACATTGGCTACAAAATTGCGTTGAAGGTTTGAACATCGGTGAAGAAAGAACTAGACTTTTGTCCAACGACATCAGCCACAGTGCGTCTGTCTGTTAAAATCACGCTTATTCACATGTATACATTGTAATCAAACTACAGATCGCAAATATGAAACTACTGTAATGAAATTTAGTATAAAACCTCCTATCGGCTACAGGATTAGCGCTATTGATATTGGTGAAAATTGGTTCATGTTGGGACCTAGTCCTCATACATATGGCCCATATGAGATCAACTGAAAATGCCATAATATCCAAATTATCACATAGACTTCGGTCCAATTCCCTTTGTGTGTATTAATAACATCCATTTATCAGTAGTCAAAAATAAACTCTATAGGACAATTCTTAGCCATAGCCCGCATATGAAGCTGATTCCCGATCTTCACTTAAAACTCTCAAATCCCTCTCTTTCTATGAGTTTTTTGCAAAAAAACAAGATTGGTTCATTTTTCAACAAAGCCGCATATAAATATACCATCCTATATGAAATTTTTCATATCGGAAAGCAAAAAAGTTGATAACAATGCCAGTAAAATTTGGTTTTTGCTAATAATACAATTTACCACTACGTGGTTTGGGTATAATGATTTTGTGCTGCTGTTTGTAACTACCAAATATATTTGACCTGGACCTATCTTTTATTATACCGATCGCCTCAGAATAACTTTCTCAGAATAACTTTCTGAGTCGATTTAGCGATGTCGGTCCGTCCGTCCGTCCGTCAGTGTGTCCATGTAGACTTTTTAATCAAATTGCAGGTCGCAAATATGAATGTATTTTGACGAAATTGGGTATGTAAGCTTTCATCAGCCATAGGATGAATGCTGTTGAAATTGGTGAAAATCGGCCCATTGTCAGAGCTAGTCCCCATAAAAATGACCCCTATGAAATCGACATAAATTGCCATAACATCCAAATTATCAAAATAGATCTGAGTCAAATTGGGTTTGTATGCGTTTATTATATCCATTAATCAGTAGTCCAACGATAATCCCTATAGGAAATTCTTAGTCATAGGCCTTACCAAACATGGTCAGATCGGTCCATTTTTGGGCCTAGTCCCCATATAGATATAGCTTCCGATATGAACTTTTTCATATCTGCAGCCGAAAAAATTAATAAATATCCCACTCAAATTTGGTTTATGCTTATTTTCTATATCCAGTTAGTTGGGTCTGAGAGATAGGGTCTCTAAACGCACTATGTGGCTTGGGTGTAATGACTTTGTGCTGCTGTTTGTAACTACCAAAAAATATTTGACCTAGACCCATCTTTAATTATACCGATCGAATCAGAATCACTATCTGATTCGATTTAGTGATGTCCGTCCGTCCGTCCGTCCGTCTGTGTGTCCATATAAAGCTTGTAATCAAACTGCAGTCGCAAATATGAATATATTTTGATGAAATTTGGTACGTAAGCTTTCATTGGCCATAGGATGAACGGTATTGAAATTGGTGAGAATCGGTGCATGTTCAGACCTAGCCCCCATAAAAATGACCCCTATGAAATCGACATAAGTTGCCATAAGATCCAAATTGTCATACAGAACTTACTCAAATTGGGTTTGTATGCGTTTATTATATCTATTAATTAGTAGTCTAAAAATGATCCCTGGGAGAACTCTTAGTCATAGGCCCCATATAGAGCTGCTTCCCGATCTTCACGTAAATCTATTAAAAAACAAAATATTGCATTGATTCTTCTCAAATTTTGTTTGTATATATTTTTGCAAAAATACAAGAGACTTTAGCAAACATAGTCAGGATCGTTCCATTTTTGGGCCTAGTCCCCATATAGATACAGCATCCGATATGAAATTTTTCATATCTGCAGCCAAAAAAAAAATAATAAAAATCCCACTCAAATTTGGTCTAGACCGACTATATTTTCTTACTTTGTTTTTTTTTGTATGCTTTATCTATAATATTACTAGGCAAGGCTATTTCGTGTAACCGATGAAAAAATTTGTTTGCGAACCGATTTTAACTAAGCGTACCTCATTTTAAAAGTATTTCTTTTTAGCTGTCCCCCAGATTTACACATGGAGTAATGCTCATTTAATGTAATGCTCATACATACAATACATATTATGTGTGTATTTATTATAAATATCAAAAGCCCCTTTGGATTGTGAATTGGCTTAAATTGATTAGTGTTACTTTAGGATCCTTCAACATTATTTATTAACAACCCATTTATATATCTTCTGTGTGTTCAACAAATATTTATAATGAAATTTAATGAACTTTATTTATTAGGTGTTGAATGGTAAATTAGATAAAAATTAATTAGTATTCCTTTAAGCTTTTATAAAATTATTTATTAAATGATAAATTAAAATTTCCTAGAATTTGCACTCAAATTTCGAGGGCTGGGCTCTGCTAGTTATGCGCGTATAAAAGATATATATTTAGATTATAAGTATATATTCCTAACTGTTTCCCATACTTTATGTCTGCGTTGTACAACTAAAGGTACTTCGCTTGAAAAAATACTTTTAAACATGTATATTAGGGCGGGCCGATTTAAAAATCTCCCAAGTGACAAGAAAAATCGTATTCTAGGGATCAAAATATGAAACTTTGCCCCAGGAACCGTACCTCTAAAACGAATTCTGATGTCCCGACTTTTGACTTGTCTCACTTTGACCCATTTAGAGTGCCCCAATCGAGTCCAAATATATGATCGACCCCAACTAACTTTGGAGGGCCGACCCACCCATGCCAGTGGCACATTCCCTGGAACCCACTGGGGTTTCCCCGTACAAACATTTAAAAAATTCACCATTTTTGTTTAGAATTGGGCTGACTATGTTTGATTTAATATTAAAATTAACACTCATACGTATACGTATCTTCTACTAATAAATAATAATCATACGCCTTGACTATTTATGTTATTCAAAAAGATCACAACAAGACTATGGGCCAAGTTTTAGATCAATTGCATGAGAGGGAATGGGGTTGCCCCATGGCAGACAGACTGACAAACAGCTCAAAAGTCGGCATATTAGAATTCATTTTAGAGGTATGGTTCTTGGGTAAAGTTTCTTATATTGATCCCTAGAATATGATTTTCCTTGTCATTTGGGCCATTTTTTGCCTCCCTACAAATCGACCAGCCCTAATATAATTTTTTTTATTGGCTGAGTTTCAGAATATAACTCAACTGATACCATCTTTAGTATAATCTTAATTCCTTGATTCCACTAATTCATTTCATGATGTGCATGAGACCTTAGCAAAACTTTTTCAGTTATCCCTTACAGAGTTACTGAACAACAACTGGTGGAATATGTTCATCTTCGATATCAGAAGAGATTTCAGAGCTACTGAACAACAACTGGTGCAATATATTCATTTTCGATATCAGAAGAGATTTATGGTCACTGATCACATTTAAATGAAAGTTGAGTTATATCTTTGGAATATATATTTATGTTAAAATTGTTAAACCAAGAAAATCACTTATGTAAAATATGTTTCTTCTGCATGGTCTCTATATTCACATTTATAGGGAGTCCAACAATAAAAACTTACTTCTACGTAAATGAATTTCGAAAAAAAAAAAATAAAAAATACAATTTGCATATAGTTCTCAAGGACCTTGCCATGCACAAGTGAGTTAAGATTGCAAATAAAGAAAACTGTAGGTCAAAATAGCCAGTGAGTCAAAATCAAGCCATACATCAAGGCCAGCATAACTAGCCGTTCCAGAAGGATCCGGTGTATTTAATTTAAAATATATGAATTGCATATAAAGTACCGATTAAAACCTTCAGGAATGTTCTACAGAAAATCACGTTTACATTTATGAAAATATGTGAACATTAAAACACTTCTGCATAAGTCTTAAAACATATTAAGATACTTTACAACTCCAAAGGATATTGTGAGAAGAGCAAATAAATTTTTTTGAAAATGCAATGCAAACCATTTTTTAAATTCCACAAATGCTAGTGCTGAAAAATCCTGAAATTTAAAATCAATTTTTTTACTTTAAGTTTATCTGAAATCTTCCACACTTATGCCCGACATTTATATCTTTAATATGAATAGTTTTTGGCCTTCTGCTTATAGCATTTTATTTTAATTATAATTTATAGAATAAAGTTGCAAACAGTTTTGTCTTGTAATTCTACTTCTAAGAGCAACTTTAACTCTTTATCTTTGGTAGCGTTTCAAAAACTATTTTCAAAACTTTTGTTTTTAATTTTAAACATAAATGTTTGCCTTCAGTCCCATTTTTAAGGAGGGTGTAAAAAGGCTTCAAACAAACTTACTTCAATAACTTTTACAAATTAAATTTACTACTTTACTTATTTCTTATACTTTCAGTTTGTGTAAATTCCTTTTTTTGGCAAAAGGTTGCCGATTAGATCGATAGTAATAAATTCAATTAAAAGTGTTAAGAACATTTTATTCCAACAAATAGAAAAAGGACAAAATGTAGGAAAACTTCTTCCAGCTAGACGGCATGTTTCCATAAGTAAGAATTAAGTGAAATTTAAAAAAAAGTCTTTTTTTTTTACTTTACGTATAAAAAAAATACATACAAAAATAAATAAATTGAAAAATTGTTATTAGAAAAGTTTCAAATAAATTTGTTGTATTAAAATTATTATAATCTTATATTTATGATAAATTCGATTATATTGATCATGTAAAATTTTCTGTTATTTTTTTATATTTAATTTTTTTTATTGCTATAAACAAAATATTGTTGAAAAAACAACATGTTGTTATTTGTTAACATGATTGTATTTATGTTCTTGTTATACTGTCATTAGCAGTTATTAATATCGTGTACTACACTGTTGTAGTTTGTAATAATATTAAAAAATTATAAATAAATGTGATTTAAACCTAAAGGTTGGCTTACTACCCATGGAATAGTATTGTGAACAATTATGTTTGGCATTGTTACAGTATTTGAAATAGTATGCACATGATTTCTGGGGAATTTACTTATAACCATTAATGCTTTGCCTTGAAATACATTTGTCAGCACTTACCAATGTGAATTATGTTCTACAATAATAATATTATGTTCTATGTTTAATTGCTGTTATTCCCTAGAGGTGATGGACAAATCATGGTGACCTCGGATTAAGTTTTGAGAACAAGTAATAATACAAAACATTAGAAATTCTAAACCATTTGCTTATTTGAACATCATGTGGAATTTTATCTTCCTAGGGAAAATTGATAGCTGAAATATATTTGTACCATGCATTCAGTATAATTTGTATATGCAGCAGCTACAAGTTTTATATTCTGATAAGAGCAGCATTAACCAATTATTTTGCTTCAAAAAGAAACATGTATGACTTCGTAAAGTTTCTTTCGTTTTGACAAGCATTTCCCATTTAATTTTTCTATTTATATAAACTGTCGTAAGCAACATTCTTATTTTGTTAAAATACATATGGATGGATTTATTCAATATAATTTTATTTCTCATTGATTAATGCTAAATTTACTGGACCATTTATTTTGATTCGTTTGATAAATTCTTTAGAAAATAACAAGTAATCATTAAAATGTTTTCCAATATATTGGACCGCTTTATAGAGAATGTAAAGTAAACATGTGTGCAATAATTTTTTTTTAACTATTTTGCGAGAAAAATTAATATTAGTTATATCGAAGCCAGTCTTATGTAAAAATTTATTTTAATCTAGTTATGGTATCATGCAATTTCCGCAGAATAATAGAAAAAAACTAATGCATGTTCTTAAAAAAATCGATTGGATGCTTATGTTCAACAACAAGATCAAAGTAAAATCGATGAAATTTATTTATAGCTTCGACCCAGAATCAAAATTGGAGAATAGTTTACTAGAAAACAACACAATTTTTTTATTTCTCTTCCAGATGGGTACGGTGTTGTACTTTTCTTTAATTTCACAATTTTTTGTTAAAAAATTAACGAATTTTTGATACCAAATATACCTATAAAGAGAAAACTTCTTTTTATTTCATTATTATAGAAACTAAGTAAACTTTTTAAAGTAAAAAATTATTTTGTTTATTTTCCTTTGTAAATCTGCAATCTCTCATGTAATAAACAAGTTCTATACAAAATAAAGTAAAATAGAATTACGAATAAAGTACACTACATCATTATGTAAATATAATTATTTAAATACAAAATAAAATTTTAATAGTTTTAGAAATTTATGCAAATATGCAATATATTAAAAAAATTTTCTTCCTAGATGGGAGTTTTAACACATGTAATCTTTTCAATATTTTTATTTAATTAGTTCAATCCAATAAACAAATGGTTAATATATTAGATTGATAACACAATCCAATTAAATTTTTGTCTTAAGACCTTCTGATTTCATCTTTCACTTTTGGTATGTTAAGATCATTATGAATTGTTCTATTTTTCACCAACCATGGTGAGTTAAGGTTAGTACGTAATATTTCCGTTTTGTAATTGTTCACAGTTCTCCAGAAATAGATGTCACATGTGCAAATTGGTTTGATTGTCGCTTGTTAAAGTGGTATTTTATTTTCTATGCTTAGCTGCGATATCAACCGAAGAAGCCAGTACAACTTTTTAGATTTATTACCGAGATGTTGGAGTTTATTTTTAATGTAATCTTTCCAAGTCAAAATGCTGAATAATCATTTTGATATTTAACATAAAATAAATTGTGTATTATTGATAGATATTCTTTTAGCCCTGCATGCCTACACGACCAAAATCCTGTTGAGCATTCAAAAATACTACGGAGCTGTATTATTTGTTCTCCAAGGCTTCAGTAACATATTCTACAATTCTATGACATTGCCTCAGGCGCCTCAGGCGCCTCATGCTTGCAGCGAAAGCCAAATTGATGGTCTGGTATTATGTTAAGCGCTTCGCTCAAGGACGTCATTCTACGAATGAATATTCCCACGAATATTTTAGAGAATTTCGCCGGCAGGCTTATAAGTCTGCAGAAAGTGATGGCGTTTTCTAGTTTTTTGGAGTTTAGTATCACGATAATCTTTGCACCCTTTTCTTGCAATGCGAAGTCACTAAGTCAATCTATGAAGTTAAAAATATATATAAAAAATAATAAACCTTTTTGGAATGCCTTTGAGCATTTATTCATTGATCTGATCATATCTTGGTGATTTTTTTGGTTTAAATTATTTATTCAGTCTTTTATTTCAGTTGGTTTCATGGGGCTTCTTGCGAGATCTATTTGACAACGTCGGTCAAGAATTTTTAGCACATTTGCTTCATTTAAAGAACCAGAATTAAAATTTAATGGTTTGAATACCTTTTCTGAGTACAGTCGATGCCTTCTCCTGATCATATTTTTGCCATCTATTTCTTTCGTCTCTTTTTTTTTTTTTTGTCATTTTATATACTTCGTGACATTCCACAGATTGTGCTCGTTATGAGACATTGGGCGAGGAGTTGTAGTCAATTTTTTATTTAACTGCAGAAAATAATTTATGATATCGAAGCCCCTCAATAGCAGCTATAGCAAAGCTTATATAATTTCAAGCAAAAAAATGTGGTGAACGTCCTGTCCTTAACACTGTATTGAATTAAATTTTTTTTAGTTTGTCCATAATAATATTTTTCATATTAGACCGATTAAAATTTAAACAATATTTTTTTCACACTATTTAATAAAGAACTTAGTTTTCTTATAGATATTAGGATATAAAGGGTGCGTCTTTTATGTCGGTATGGCACTCCCTTTGACATATGTCAACCGATTAAGTTAAGAATTCCAATTTTTTAAAAATCAATTCAATTATTTTTACCATATATAGTTCTACACCAAATAAACGCGCCGTAATAGTGACACTATACATTGAAAATAATAGCTCAGTAGTTGCAGTAGTAGTTCAACATGCTCATCGTGGCCAAGAATAACAGTGTAACAAATCTATTAGTTTAGTGTCGAAATTTGTTCACTAACGCCAAGTAGTTCCAACAAACGGCAAAAGAGAATATAACCGAGAACCAAATGGGTCCCAAAGTCACTCAGAATTCTGGCGTCACTTTAGATACCTTGTACTAAAATTTGTTAATGATAAACTCCAAATGACTCAAAGAGTTTTGCTGACAGACCGGTAAAGTCGCTTGCAATTCAGCGAAACAGCTACTCATATGGTTGATACTGAACCTGACTTTTGGAAGCAAATTCTGATGATCGACAAGGTCCATTTTACACTCTGTGGTGGTGTTAACAAGCAAAAGTGCTACTCCTTGACCATTCGAACCAAAATTATTATGGAAACTTTTCTTCAGAGAAGGCGAAATTGTCGATGTAAGTGGATATTGGTTCAACATGTCTGACCGAAAATGTGTGTCTATTTTATTAATAGTTTAAAGGTTCTTGTGTTGGGATCCCAATTAATGTATAGCATAGCTTAGTTTTTATTGGTATATACATATATAGAGAGAGAGAGAGATTTTATAATTCGCTGTTACAAAATCTAAAAAAAATATATATTGGGGGATTTCATGTCAAGTGCACCAACTTTTGAAACCGATGTCTTCCGATCGGGATGAAATTTGCACCAAGGTTAGTACTATCAGATAGTAGTTTAGACACAATTTTTCAACAAGATTGGTCCAGATCTCTCTGAGTTAGAGGGGATCAAAATTTGACATTTTGGATAAACAGGTGTTTTTTCCCATCCTTGTAACTTATTACCTATAGTTCTTAGAAAATTTTCTCCCAAATAGTTTAGATAGATATTTCTTCAGTATTTCGGAAAAAAATACTTAAAAAAAAATTTTTTTTTTGAAGACTTTTTTTTGCTAAATTAAAGCATTTTTTGCTTTTTTTTCCAAAAGGGCATTTTTTTTTTTATTTTTTCATAAGAAAGCTTAGGATTTTTCCTTTAAGAGCTTATTGGTCGCTTAGAGGGATGGGAGTGGGATATCTATCAAAATAAATATTTTGTAAGTCAAGACAACGGTTTTTCAATTTTTCACAAATGCACTTTTTTGAATTTTTTCCTATTTATGTCTAAAACCTTACAAATAAAACTTATACTGAGAAACTAGACAAACTAGACTTTCCAAAGGTATGTAACATACCTTCATAACATAACAGAATAGAATGGTTTTTTGTATCCTGAAAGAGTTATTTGCAACATATCAATCTGAACACGAGGATGTTAGAATTGGCTTCACGAAATTAACTCAAATGAGGCCAAAACATTGCGTTTTGGCAAAAAGCAACGGAACTCACAGAGTATTCGTTTACATTTACTATGAAAATGTTAAACTGATGTTGAAGGAAATCAACTTAAAGTAATTAACAGATGATTCGGCAGAAGATTTACACGATTACCGCGATTGCTTTAAATTGACTATGTGTTCTAATGCAACAAGTTCTTGCCACTTAGATGAATGTACCAATTGCCCGAAAGCCACATTCATCAAAGAAAATTTAATCAACTCTTTAGATCGAGAATATATAGAGGAGGTCAAATTTGATTCTTGGATTCAGACTAACGGATGCACATTGAAAACAATCATTTTAAATGTGGATGATTTTGTGGAAGAAATGTGTACAGGATTGCTAAACTTGAAAACCCATGACTTTTTGGTTAAAGAGCAATGGTCATTCTTCAAGGATTTGAAGATTCATTTGAAGTCTGGTGAATTCGTTATTTCATATGATTTCGCAGAAAACTATAAATATGTTCTTCATGATGCCATACAAGCATTCCACTTCAATAACGACCAAGCAACTATATTCACAGTAGTTATTTACTACATGAAAGATAAAAACTGGAACACAAAAGTATGGCAATCATATCCGACGATTTAAAACATGATACCGTTGCAGTTTATGAGTACCAGGAGATAATACTAAAATATCTAAAATCTAAATTTACAGTAAAGGAGGTATACTACGTTTCGAACGGAGCTCGTCAACATTTTTAAAACAAAAGTAGCTTGGCAAATCTTATGGCCCATGAAAAAGATTTTGGAATGCCAGCTGAGTGGCATTTTCATCCTACTGCTCATGGTAAAGGAGCATGTGATGGTATTGCAGCAAACTTTAAAAGAAATGCAGCGAAGTATAGCCTCCAGTGCTCTCATCAAGATCGCATCTTAGATGCGACTGCTTTATTCCATTGGGCAAAGAGTTATTGTAAAGAAACTAAAATAGTTTTTAGTAGCAAAGAGGATCATCAGGAAACATTGAAAACACTGAAGAGCAGATTCGATGCTGCGGTAACAATCGATGGCACCGCTCAATACCATGCTTTTATACCGCTTGTCGATGAAAGACTCAAGTTGAAAAAGTTTTCTGCCTCTTTTCAATGCGATTTCTTTCCAAAGACAACAAATAAACCAGCAGCGAAATCAACAGCTGAACCTAGTAACGCCAAGAAAGAATTGACAAAAAAACGCAGTAAATAAAGGCGACAAAAAAGCTGGATGAAAGACTGGGTATTTAAAAATTTACAAGACTTAAATACTTCATCAGCTACAATAAATTAAGTATAAAAATAGTTATGATATAAATGGATCTAAGCAATTAAGATTAAATTTTAATAATTTATTTATCTTTTTATTTTTAATATTATTATTATTATACATTAATTAAATTATTATTAAAAATAAATAAAAAATAATAATTTTTCAACATTTCTATAGAAAAAAAGCGATTTTTTTTTGAGGTTAACATATTCTAGGTATTACAGTATCGAGGGTATAAAACTTTAGTTTGGTATGTTATATATCCTTCGGAAAGTTTAGTTTGTCTAGTTTCTCAGTATAAGTTTAATTTGTAAGGTTTTACACACAAATAGGCAAAAATTCAAAATAGTGCATTTGTGAAAAATTGAAAAACCGTTGTCTTGACTTACAAAACATTTATTTTGATAGATATCCCACTCCCATCCCACTAAGCGACCAAAAAGCTCTTAAAGGAAAAATCCTAAGCTTTCTTATGAAAAAATAAAAAAAAAAAATGCCCTTTTTGGAAAAAAGCCAAAATATACTTTAGTTTAGCAAAAAAAGTCTACAAAAATTTTTTTTTTTTTTAAGTATTTTTTTTTCCGAAATACTGAAGAAATAGCTATCTAAACTATTTGGGAGAAAATTTTCTAAGAACAATTGGTAATAAGTTACAAGGATGGGAAAAAACACCTGTTTGGCCAAAATGTCAAATTTTGATCCCCTCTAACTCAGAGAGATCTGGACCAATCTTATTGAAAAATTGTGTCTAAACTACTATCCAATAGGACTAACCTTGGTGCAAATTTCATCCCGATCG
This sequence comes from Cordilura impudica, assembly GCA_963682025.1. Classification (NCBI taxonomy): domain Eukaryota; kingdom Metazoa; phylum Arthropoda; class Insecta; order Diptera; family Scathophagidae; genus Cordilura; species Cordilura impudica. The sequence continues at coordinate 59,446,181 of OY821518.1, read as the reverse complement.
GAAGACATCGGTTTCAAAAGTTGGTGCACTTGACATGAAATCCCCCATATATATCAATAAAAACTAAGTTATACTATACACTAATTGGGATCCCAATACAAGAACCTTTATTCGAAATATATGGTCCATATATATATAAATCTTATTGATTTTAAGTGATCTGCAATTGGCGAGGTAAAATTTGCCACTAAAAAATTACTACGAAAACAAAAACAAAAATGATCAATTTGTTTAATTGAAAACTTTGAAAATAAAGTTAAACTAAAGTCTAAATTCTGCTGGAAAAAATGAATCACAAGAAATAATTTAAATTTATAATGTATGTTAATAAATTAGTCTGAAGCGTATGCTCGATAAATGCACGAATGTTTGATCTTCGATCGTAGGTTGTTTATTTTATAATCGCGAAGTTTTTAAAATTTTAAAACTCCGACAATATTAACTGATATGACCTTACAAAATTATATCTATATATATATTATATATCCAAAATTCTTTTTTCTATATGCTTCCTATATTGAAGATATAAAATCACCTTTAAAATGGCACATAAAATGATACTTTGCTTCCAAATTTAAAAGTTCAACATTTCATATCTTTAAGTTTGCGGGCATCTATCTCAAGATACGGTATTATTAAAATTAAAAATTGTTGTATATATATATATATGTCGATGACGAAACCCTTCTCTTTAATGTTTGTTGCTATGTTGGTAAAAATCGAATTAGTTTTTAAAGAGAATAATCGAGGCAAGCGAAAAAACCTAGTAAAGCTTTTTAGGTTTCAACCATCAAAGAATAAATTCATTTTTCGGTGTGTGATAAGATATTTAAATTAACGTCTTCAAAGTTGATTTTTATGTATTTTTTCATATACAAAAAATTTTGAAGAGATCAAATCAAAATCTCTTCTTTTGAACTACACGTATAATTCTTGCAGCCATATTTCTGGTTTCAAAATGAACCAAACGTATCTGACGTAAACCCAACTTGTATTATACCGGTCGCTTCAGATTCATTTTCTGAGCCGATTTAGCTATGTCCGTCCATCAGTCCATCTCTATACCTCTCTGTGTGTCCAAAAGAGGACCTCTGTCTAGTTGGTAAATATCGGACAGGTTCGACATAAATTGACTCAAGATCTAAATTGTAAAATTGGTATCAGTCAAATTTGGTTTACCTATTAACCAAAATTAACCAAAATCAAAAGTATCTGACGCAAAGCCAACTTTTATTATACTGCTTCAGATGCATTTCTGAGCCCGTCTGTGTGCCCGAGAGAGGACCTCTATTCTATTTGGTAAATATCGGAGAGATCGATTTAAATTGCCTCAAGGTCGAAATTGTCAGATTAATATCAGTCAAATTTTGTTTAGATATTATGCCAATTAATAGGTCACTTTAGTCTATCACAAAACAAAAATATTCCATAGATTATTCGTTAGCTACATTTACGTATTTTTTTCTTTTTTTTTTTTGCAAAAACAAGTGACTTTTCCAAATATAACCACGACCGGTCAACTACAATTGCACTAGATATGAATATTTTATTTTCTGCTGGTAACAACTTCATAGCAGTGTCACTATTTTTTATAATTTTTCTATCGAATTATTATCTAAGCAATGTTGGACTAATCACTCACAATAATTTCTCTGAAAATCAGAACGATTTATGGCGTATATTATTCACAACTACTGAACAGATTCGATGTGTATTCAAAGAAAAAAACATTGCAAAGAAAAAATGTTCTTCTACCATAACAATATGCCGCACAGCGGGGCGTATTGCTACTGTTCCACTCAAATTACTCTACATCTCATATAGTTCAGCTGCTAGAGAATTTCTGGAAACTTGTTTTCTAACTTGTTTTTCACGCAAAAAAATGCCCTTTGGCCCAAATGTAACCCTACGGAGCGAAAGAATGGGGTTTTAAGAAAATGCTCAGCTGATAATTTTCATTGCAATATATACTAAAAAACTGTCTCAGAGAAACTGCGGAGAACAAATTTTCGTTTTTCATTTTTTGCAAAATTTTTGCATTGGTAAAAAAAAATTTTTTTTATTTGAAATATCAAAAAATGTGTCCAAAAATTTGTGAGTATTCTATGAGTGATTCTGAATACTTTTTATTCAATAAAATTTCTTCAAAAAATGCATAAATTTCCATTAAAAAAATCGCTTCCCCACGAAAAGTTTTTGAATATTGTGGCCGTTTTTGGGAGATATTAAGTGTGAAAATTTTTTTACTCCGCGGTTTCACGGAGACAGTTTTGGTGCGTGGAAATAACCTATTCTTGCGCTCGTATAGTCACATTTGCAACAAAAATCATTTCTTTTTCCAAAAAACCAAACTTTGGAGAAATTGCAGAAATCTTTCAGCCGAAACAAAAAAACCCAAAATAGGTATCGATGGGAAAATTAAAGACCAGCATTGTAAAAAAACACCCCAGATCAAACAGTTGAACTATGTGAGATTGTAGAGTAATTTAAATAGAACCGTGGGGATTTTTCCCACTGTACGCACACTTGTGTACAATTGTGATGTCGCCATGGCACAAATCCATAAATTGGGCTATGAAATTCTATCATATCCATTATATTTTCCAGATTTTAGTACCATGTCGCTACTTTCTGTTTTGAAATCTCAAAAATGGGTAGGCCGTTTGACATTTGTTCGCAAAAAAAGGATATCACAGGAACTAACGTCTATTTTAAGAACCTTGAGAATATTTGTCAACTAAGAGGTATAATAAGTAATAAAATTTATAATTTCTTGCCGAACAAAACTTTTTTACCCAGAAGGTCAATAAATTATCAAGCCGCCCTCGCACACAATAATAATAGTTAATTTAGCAGGTTATTATAAAACAAAATAATTTCCTTATAGCGTTCTACTTGGACTGTCACTGATTTAAATATCATTTCAATAGTACAATAAAATAATTTTTTTATTTCGATTTGCTTGGGATTGGCTTTAGTGAGCACCGACGCAGCTAGTTTATGGAACAAACAAGAAAATTTCTGACTTCAACTATTAAAAGCAAGAGATTTTATGAAACTATTTTGCAAAATCTGTAAGGGTCGTGAACAATAAAGCTCTATATATAATATTCTAGTCGAAGCTTGTTTAAAATCGTAAAGCTGCTAGACTACTTTTTTCGTTTTTCTAAATTGAATTTTATTAAAAAACTTATAACGTTCCAACTCATGTTACAAAATCAGATTTATTTCCATTAGATTTAAATGAATCTTGTTTAACAATTAGCTCTTTTTTGAATTTATGACTAGTTGTTTTAACAAATGTGCAACCATGTAGACTGCTCTGTAATTATACAGCCAGCACGTAGCCAAAACATTAGAAATTATATTTTAGGCTTTTAAGTATTTGGCATTTACAATCTGTTAGATTTGCAAAATTCTTTTATTAAAGAAAATATTAAAAATTTGTTTCATTCTACCAAATAAAATCAAACAACAGAAAGTGTATATTTCTCAACTTTTATTTCATATTTTTATCAACATACTGTATGTATACGAATTTATCATACCTTTATGGTTGTGTCAGATTTAATTGAATTAGTACATTTTAAATTGTATACAAATAAAAATGTATTTATAATTTACATTTGCATGGTCCTATTGTAAGCCTAACTATACATAAATAAGTTAAATATACAAAGGTATGACTTAATATAAAATCCATGTACATGTATTCAAATAAATAAGTTCCTAGTATGGTTTATGATTCTGTACAAAGCGAAACACACAAAAAAAAGAACAAGTAAGAAAGTAATAGGTGGTCTAGGCTAATAATGCGATACCCTATACCATGGCATTAAAAAACTACAAACATAATTATATGAGATGAGGATATAAAATATAAAAATAACATGAATTCTGGTAAAAATTAGTACAAGTTTTTTGTTTCCATAAAAAACGACGATAATAATACGATATAAAAGACTAAAAATGGCGTTACACATTTTATTTACAGATCTAGTATTTATGAATACGTGTACATAGTTAAAAAATTTAATCAAAATAATATATTATCTTCCATATGCTCCCATAGGGGCTAGGTGTGATGCACTGATTTAGAATAATTTTAGTTGCGACCATTGGATGTGTAGTAAAAGATTATTTAATAAAACAAACGGATATTAATTTGCGAAATATAGCTTACACATAAGGATTAAAGCAAATGTAGACGATAAAACAGATGGACGGACAGATAGATGAACGAATGTAGAGGTGGACGAATCGATGGAGGAATATACGGACCAACGGAGGAATGTAAGTAAAGAAAAATTATGCACGGATGGCCATATAGACGCACGGATGAACGGATATCATCAAGTCGAATCAAACAGTCCTTCTGAGTCGAAACGTATAATGCATTTGTTTGTAGTTACAACCATCATAACAAACTAATTACACCCTTACCACAAATCCGTATAGGGTATAACAAAAATAACAACGCAAAATCAACCATTCAAATCCAGAGTTTTGCTGCGGTTATTATGAGTGCAAAGCCAAACTGAAATAAATAGACAGGAGGTTTTCTATGTGCACTGAGCACAACTACTTTGCAATAAAAATCTAAAAGGTGATGATGTAAATAAAATTTACTAATCCTATATCTATGCATAACAATAAATCCAAAAAACAATTTTCCAGAGTTCCTGAGGTAATCGATAACATTTATGGTCTATGAACACAGAATCGGATATAAATGGATTATACCACATAGCACTGTATATTTAAATAAATAGGCGTATGCAAATAATTTTTCTCTCTGGCAACGTTTTTTATAAAAGTGTATTATTAATGCAGTCTGTTGACTTTTGACGCGACACGTTAAAAATAGCAACAATTACGAAATCAAAAATAGTGGCAGTTGGAAGCAGTAATGCTTAATTACATCATGCAAGATATGGTGGAAAAAAGATCTTTCCCTAAATAATCGCTTTATTTTTTTGAACCGCTACAAGCTGCTAACTGCAATAACCATCATTATTTAAAACTAGCAGAGCACAACCCTCGAAATTCGAGTGCAAATTCTAGGAAATTTTATTTTATCATACAATTTCTTTATTTCAATGTTTTTTAATCTATTTAATTTATTAACTTTATTTCATTATAAATATTTGTCGAACACATAGAAATAAAGGCCACCTTGTATGGCACCTAAAGGTATTAAAATTTTTGACAATTCACAATTCATGTTATGCAATTATTGTAATGAACACTGTACGTTAGCTTTCGTGTTGCATAATGTAAAGTTGATTGTGCACGCATAACTTTCCTCAAACTCAACGAATTTAAGCAGTTAATAGCTTAAAAGGAAGGGCTTGATCCAGTGAGTGTAGTGAGAGTGAAACGATCAAGATCCATTCATTGGAAGAGGTGCTATGAGAATTCGGATTGCTTGAGTGAATGTGTTCCATAAGAAATGTACAGGGAAGAATCGCTTTTGAGTATAACTTGAGTAAGTTGGGAGTTGAGTAAATTTCAATGATTGATGACATATCTGTGTCTAAATAACTTTCATGAGAAAAAATTAAGGATCGTCCGGATAGAACGGCCAGAAGGATTGACTTTAGTTTTCATAAATTTTTTTTAATATATAAGATTCAATGCCAGGTTTTTTTATATTTTTTTTTATAGAATTTGCTATTTTTGAAGTGGCTGGTATATGTTTCTTGTTGTAACTGGAACGACGTCTTTAATTTTTTTATGCGATACGTCAGAAGACTTTAAATTACGCCGGCTTTAAGTTTTCTAATACCATTTTTATACCCTATACCACTATGTGGTTTGGGTATAATGACTTTGTGCTGCTGTTTGTAACAACCAAAAATATTTGACCTAGACCCATCTTTAATTATACCGATCGAATCAGAATCACTTTCTGAGTTGATTTAACAATGTCCGTCCGTCCGTCCGTCCGTCCGTCCGTCTGTGTGTCCATGTAAAGCTTGTAATCAAACTGCAGGTCGCAAATATGAATATATTTTGACGAAATTTGGTATATAAGCTTTTATCGGCCATGGGATAAACGCTATTGAAATTGGTGAGAATCGGTCCATGTTCAGACCTAGCCCCCATACAAATTACCCATATGAAATCGACATAAATTGCCATAAGATCCAAATTGTCATATAGATCTTACTCAAATTGGGTTTGTATGCGTTCATTACATCCACTAATGAGTAGTCCAAAAATGATCCCTTTGACCCCATATAGAGCTGCTTCCCGATCTTCACTTAAATCTATTAAAAAACAAAAATATTGCACTGATTCTTCTCAAATTTTGTTTGTACATATTTTTGCAAAATACAGGAGACTTTACCAAACATGATCAGGATCGGTCCATTTTTGGACCTAGTCCCTTTATAGATATAGCATCCGATATGAACTTTTTCATATCTGCAGCCAAAAAAATTAATAAAAATCCCACTCAAATTTGGTTTTTGCTTATTTTCAATGTCCAGTTAGTTGGGCCTAAGAGATAGGGTTTCTAAACGCATGGTATAGGGTATCGTATAGTCGGTCTAGACCGACTATAATTTTTTTACTTGTTTAATATAGCCGTTAGTTTTGAATTATTGTAGTAAATGTGGGAAAAAAAATTTTTTTTCTAAACATTGTAATATTTCTGATTTCAACAAATTCATAAAAAATAGAAAGCAACAAATACTTACCAGTTCTAACATTTACTCTTACGGTGCGTTTAGACTACGCAAATATTTGACCAAATAAACGTAACCCCTAAATAATGTATAATTTTCCTTGTATAATTTTCATTAAGTTATACAATATATGATATAGAATATAGTTAAATATATTAAATATTACTAATGTAATAAAACATATTTTAATTTTGTCTTTTATATATCATGTAAGGTTGAATAAAACTTTCATAAAATTAGGGGTTACGTTTATTTGGTCAAATATATGCGTAGTCTAAACGCACCTTTAAAGCTACATGCACTAGATATAGAACAAATTTTGTTTCATGAAAATCCATGGATAAATTCTATATTTATTACCGGTAAAGTACTTAGTTTTTAAATTTTTAGTCACAACATCTATGTAAAATTTTTGGTTTTTCATAGCGGTCAATTGTATGAAGACTAAGTCGAACATGAACCGATTTTCAGCAATTTCAATGGCGTTCATCCTATGGCCGGTAGGAGCTAATACACTAAATTTTATAAAACTATATTCATATTTGCGACCTATAGTTTGATTACAAAGTTTACATGGTTTACATTCTAAGGACATAATATTTGGTCAATAAAATACTTTGATATTTGCGAACTGAATATTACTAATTGAATAATATCTACAACAGAGTACAACATCCATTCTGGGGTGTGAAAAATTCTAAGTAAGTGTGATAGCACTACCCAGTGTAGTAAAACCTACAAAGAGTTTGGCGTTCTCAGGCCACTGAAAGTTTCTTATTTCATTCTTTAGAAACTAGCTTCAGCAAATCAAGTCGGACAAATTTTATCTACTGATAAAAATAGTTCCTCGAAGTTCCTACAATCAGGCCAAAATAAAGCATTCGAACTTGTTTTCCATCTACCATTACGATGCTCTACCTTGAACCTTTTTAAAATTCATGCCAAGAGTATACTTCCTATACAAGTTATATACAAAAAAAAGGTCTGTTGTCTGTTTTTAAAGCTATTAGAGAAAATGGTTAACGCTGTATCCAATTTTCTCAAATCATAGTGCAAACATGAAAAACTAGACAGGCATTCAATTTATGTTCTGTAAGTTGCCGACTGAATTTGACTGAACAACGTATTACTTTTGCTGGACAACATGGATATAACCAATTGCCAGTTAATTTGCGGGAGATTCGTGTTCTTTCTACATTTGAACCCTTTATTAAAAAGTTTTTACTAAAAATATAGAAACACTTCTAATGTGGAGTCCAAATTTTATATATATACATGCATATAACAACCCTTTTTAACCGTAGTTAAAAATTATGAAATTATTCATTTATAATATATTCTAAGAAGTAGCCTACTAATAGCCTCTTCAAAGCCTTTAATGCGCTGGGGGCACAAAATTTCAATTTTTGTAAAATATTAATGAATAAATAAATATATAAAACAATAATCTCAAGAATTGCAATTTTCCTTTTTTTAATAAATTTTTTTGCTTAATGAGATATAAACAGGGCTATGATTGTTACTAGTAGGGCAAAAGTGATTTATACGTATGAGCGATATATATTAAATCAAACATACGTCAGCAGTTTACACCCTATAGCACTATGTGGTCAGGATATAATGACTTTGTACTGATGTTTGTAACTATCAAAAATATTTGACCTAGACCCAACTTTTTTTATACCGATCGACTCAGAATCACTTTCTTCACTTAGAATCACATTCTGAGCCGATTTAGTTTTTTTCTAAAATTTGAGATTTATGAAGAGGCTGTCTTCTAAATCTAGCCTAGCTTTGGAACGACCTATTATATTTTATCAAAAAACAAGGCCAATATAATGAAAAAAGGTCAATGTAATCTTAGCACCACTACTTATAAAGCTCTTGTATGTATTTTCGATGGTCCTCAAATTAGAAAACTGCTTCTAAGCCCTAACTCAAGATATAAAAGGAGAAAAAACAAAAGTCGAAATTATTTTTAGATTTTGTTTTGGTTATCTTGTTGATTAAAATGTAGTAATTTTTATTGGCTTTGTTTGTTAAAATATATTTATTAAATGCCATATTTAATTTCAGTAACATGTTGATAAAAAGACAAAAATTGTCTAAACAGACATGTAAGTATTTAACTGTTTCCCTACTAGGAATGTTACAATTGAATGTGATGGACTTGATTCCAACTTCTTTTCAGTTTTTTAATGTTATAGTTGCATTTCTCAACTGGTGGTGTGAAAAGAATTGTTTCATATTTTTCATATTCAGTCTAGACCGACTATACGATACCCTATACCATGCGTTTAGGTTCAACTAATAAGATATAGAAAATAAGCATAAACCAAATTTGACTGGCATTGTTATTAATTTTTTTGGCTGCAGATATGAAAAAGTTCATATCGGGTGCCATATATATATGGGGACTAGGTCAAAAAATAGACCGAACCTGATCATATTTCGCAAAGTCACTTGTATTTTGAAAAAATATATACAAACAAAATTTGAGATAAATCGGTGCAATATTTTTGTTTTTTGATAGATTTTAGTGAAGATCGGGAAGCAGCTCTATGTGGGGCCTATGAATAAGAATTGCCGTGGAGCTATTATTTTTGAACTACTAATTAATGGATATAATAAACACATAAAAACCCAATTTGACTAAGATCTATATGATAATGTCGATTTCATAGGGTTCATTTGTATGGGGACTAGGTCTGAACACGGACCGAATTTCACCAATTTCAACAGCGTTCATCCTGTGGCCGGCAAAAGCTTACACACCAAATTTCATCATATTCATATTTGCAACCTGTGGTTTGATTAAAAGGTTTACATAGACACACAGACGGACGGACATCGATAATAAAAGATGGTTCTAGGTCAAATAGTTTTGGTAGTTAAAAACAGCTGCACAAAGGCATTATACCCAAACCGCATAGTGGTATAGGGTATAATAACATCATCTGCAAATGAGACTATATAATATACTTCAGATAAAAGGTTTATTATATAAATATAAACTGAAGAGATTGGAAGAGTTTACAGTTTCCTGTTTAAATCCATTAGAAACCACAAATTTGCTGTTACTGTTTTATTTTGGTAATAAATTATGAAATCTTTGTTGCTTATCATATTGTATATTAATATAATTTGATTAAAACGAAAATGGTGTTGAAATAATTCATATTTTAGACCAGAAATCTGTCTAAATGTCACCGTCGAATGATTTTTAATTTCCATAAGGCAAGCAACTGAGCAATTTTTTTTATTCCGATTTAAAAATTTTGTAAGCTCATGAATAGCGTTAACCGTAGAGTATTTCTATTTAAAACCAAATTGTTTTTGCTTTTTATATTTAAATTTATACAAAATTTTGTAACGAGTGTTTTATCTTGCGGCCGGAGTAGTCAGGCGCCTCCAGGGTCTATTTAAGGAGCCTCAAAACCTTAAATAATAAGTCAGTTGTTTTGTTTCCTTAGGATTGAGTATAAAAACTGAATTTTATTGTTTAATTGATATATCTATATTGTAAATAATGACACACTGGCGGGGGTTGAAATGGTTCGTTTATCCATAGATCGACAATATCGGCTGTAATTGATTGTATCGGTAAGTCGACTGCGTAAGTGGTTGCAGTCGGTTGTGCTGGTGAATCGATTACTTAATCGGCAGCCGTCGGTTGTATCGGTAGATCGGCTGCTTAGCTGGTAGCAATCGTTTGTATTGGTAACTCGGTTATTCAATCGGTAGCAATCGGTTGTATTGGTAGCTTGGTATTTCAATCGGTAGCCGTCGGTTGTATTGGGAGATCGGCTGTTTATTCGGGAGTAAACGGTTGTGATGGCAGCTCGGTTGTTGAACTGTCGGCTGGCTTCGCTGCTCGGTGCAGATCGGTTGTGTTGGTAACTCGGTTCTTGAATTGTCGGCTGTCTTGGCTGCTCGGTTCAGATCGGTTGTGATGGTAGATCGGTTGTTGAGTTGTCGCCTGGCGTGGCCGCTCGGTACAGATCGGTTGTGATGGTAGCTCGGCTGTTGAATTGTCGGCTATCGTGGCTACTCGGTAGAGATCGGTTGTGATGGTAGCTCGGTTGCTTCGCTTAGTTGTCGGCTGATTTGGCTGTTTGGCAAGGGTCGGCTGTAATGGCAAAGTAGGTTGATGGCAACCGCCGACCTGAAAGCAGAATAAAAGAATTAGCGACAGCAGTCAACCGAAGGTTGCTGGAGTAGCGAGAGCAGTCAACCGAAGGTTGCTGGAGTAGCGAGAGCAGTCAACAGAGGTTGTGAGTAACGAGAGCAGTCAACCGAAGGTTGCTGGAGTAGCGAGAGCAGTCAACCGAAGGTTGCTGGAGTAGAATTTATTGATGACCACCGAGGTCGATTGTCAGTATAAAGTATGTCCTTGGATATATCTACGTGGTGGCAGATTGTTCCGACACAAGGTTTTGTCATTAACTCGACTTAATCCAGAGTCTTGTCATTAACCCGACTTGACTGACTTTGCCTATACCAACCTTGTTTACTTATCTGAATTAATATATTGACTGAATGAGAATCAATAAAAGATGGTACTTGAGTGTAATCTGGTTGCTATAGGTTGAGTCAGTATTCGTGTTGTTAATGTGTATGACGTCATGTACGATTAAGTATGGGTAGTTGTAGTACGTATTAGTTATGTACGTTGGATTTTGCGACGTTACAATTTGTCAATATTGCTGTTGATGCATGTCGCAAATAGTTTGGTAATATTTGATAACAGGCTCATTGGACGAAAATTTTTTGGACGAAAATTGTTCAAGTAGTTTTTTGGCAGTCGTGGATCATTATAAGTGGAATTTTTTTTTAGTAAGATATTTGGTATATCATCAGTTCTTGATGATAATTTGTTTTTTGTTATAAGAATATGATTAGTTTGTGTTTCTCCTAAATTATCTGATAATCTTCTTTCAATAAAGTTACCAAAAGTGGTTTTATTGCTTTCGAATATCGATTTTTTTTTATCTAAAGACTTATTGAAAATCTCACTATCTTGGGGATGTACAATGTTTTCTGGATTAATCTCTTGTTGAGCTTGAATTGATTACAAAAACACACATATGGTATTAAACATGTGAACTTGGTCTTCTACCATATAATTATTCGAAACATCATTATTTAAGTTTTTGGATTTTTTTCCAGAGTTGCTTAATAAAAATTCAGTGTCTCCTGGAGCTTTGATTTTCTGAGTTAAAAATATACATCTTACTCAAATTCGGTTTTAAAACACAACAAACATATACATGAGCTCATTATATATCATCTTGATCTGATAATATCGGATGTTATTACGAAATGGGGACGAAATCTAAATCCATATTTTTGAGATCACTCTTGTGTGCCAATAATATATGCAAGCCAAATTTGAGTAAAATATGCTGTACTTCCAATTAAATAATGGGTGTAATGAATGAAATTGGTCCTAAATTCTTATTTTTTTGACTTATATATATATATATAATAAACACAAACCAAACTATAATCTGTATTCTAGGGAACTATTTTTTTGCACAATAGGGAAACACTGTATGTGGCTATAACCTTAATAAAGTAATTGAAAAATTTCAACTACCTCACATTAAACCTGAAGGACTGTTTTGTTTTTCGAAGAACTTTTTGCAATCTGGTTTAAAAGTAATGGTATACCGAAACCGTCACGTAATACTGCAAAGTATATTTTTGTTAACGAAGAAGAAATTTCAGCTTACTGTATAAGTATTAAATTAATACATACTAGTGGAAATTAAATATAAAGATGGTTAGAGAGTCTTTATAGATAGTTCAAAATTTAGCTTCAAGGCTAGCTTACTGCATAAAACAAACTGCAAATAACTGCTTACAGTAGAGACACTAAGTACGAAGTATTGGAAAGCATACTTAACCCATTATATGCCACTGGTCGATTTTTCGACCAGTAACTTTTTGAGCGCATATCTCAAAAGTCTACTATAATTTTTTTGATCTGTTTTCACAAAAATATAATCTGAACAAATTTTTAAAATATCTGTAATGAAATGATTTTCTAAAGTATTTGACAAAAACTTTGGTAAGAGGATTATAAAAACCATATTTTTAGCACTTTTTTCCAATTAAAAATTATATCTAATAATTGTAATTATTGTTTCTTATTTTTCGTTATTTTAAGAGCCTAAATCCTTTACTATAAGAATCGTAAATCGAAAAAAAAAGAAAATCGATTTGCATATGACACATTTTCTCATTCTTAAATGCAAACAATCTTTCGTGGTCGAAAAATCGACCAGTGGCCGGAGGCCCTACCATAGAATTTAAAAATTGTTTTGAGTTTCAAAACTGTTATTTTCATAATAAATCTGGCAATACTTCCTTTGAAGTTTTTCTGTGTGTCGCCCTGTAGTTTTCTCTTGCTAAGTAATATATCGCGTATTTTAGTCAGGGGAACCCCAGATTATTTTGTTTTACTATAGTTATAGAAATATTTGTGTTAAAATGTCAGTAAGTGTACGAAGGTGAATGCAAAGAGTTGTGCTGAAAACTAATTTAACAATATTTTACAATGCCGATTTATAAGGCAGTAAATGTGTCTGAAATAATTAATATTTTAAATGAGCTAGACTCAGATGACGAGGAAGACCAAGCTATAACGGCACCCAAAGATGTAGGTATCGTTTACATTCCACCAGTAACTATATGATCTCTAACTGATGAAGAAGATTTGAATGACGATAAAATTAATATAAATGACAACAATGATGACCTCATGAAAGAAATTGCTGGTAGTGCAGAATTACAATATTCTCTAGATGAAGGCAATATACAGAAATTGGGTTATGTGTTTGAAAGTACAATTGAAGAGCCGTCAACATCCAACTCACGTAACAAAGGTATGGAAAGGGGAAGCAATACAAAAAAATCGGATTTTACTATACCTATGTGGCGAAAGTAATGTGAGTAATTGGTCCGCTTTGTTTCTTTTGGATTCTTGCATTTACTCAGTCATTTATATATTTTTTATAGGCTCTAAATCTCCATTTGAAATTTTTTCTTTATATTTTGATAATTCCATAATACTGGATATCACAAATTTTTCAAATACATATGCAAATCAGAACAATGCTACAGTCAGTATTACACCTATTGAACTACGTAGATTTATTGGAATTTTATACTTGTCGGGGTATCATACCTTACCACATATAGACCATTATTGGTCTACGAAGCCCGACACGGGAGTTCCAATGGTAAAGCAAGCCATGAGCCGCAATCGGTTCAGAACAATTAAAAGGTATTTGCATCTATCAGGTAATAGCCGCTTAGACAAAACAGATCGATTTGCCAAAGTTCGCCAACTAGTTGATGCTCTCAATAAAAATTTTATGCAGTTTGGAATTTTTAGCCATATTGTATCAATTGATGAGCAGATGATTCCGTATTTTGGGCGACACTCGTGCAAAATATTCATTAAGGGTAAACCAATCCGTTTTGGATTTAAATCATGGTGCATGTGCTCCGAAAGTGGATATTTATTCTACAGTATTTTATATGGTGGTTCAGCCACGCCACACGATAAGGACATTGGTCTCGGGGCTCAAACTGTTTTGGACTTACTGGCAAACGTACCTGATCCCGATTGTCACATAGTTTCTTTTGACAATTTCTTTTCTTCTTATCATCTCATGTATCTATTGAGTGAACGCAAATTTTATGCTGTGGGTACTATACGCGAAAATCGAACGGCGAAAGCTCCGTTAAAGAATCTAAAAAAAAGCAATCGCGGAGAATTTGACCAGTTGCTAGATAGTGAACAAGAAATATTGTTGGTGCGCTGGAATGACAATTCTGTTGTCAACGTAATTACCAATAACTCAACAGTAGAACCAATGGCTAATGCTAAACGTTATTGCCGTAAGCAAAAAAAAGTTATTACTATTCCACAGCCAAAAGCAATTCAGGAGTATAATCATGGTATGGGTGGTGTCGACCTTCATGACAATTCCGTGGCCAATTATCATATCTGTATAAAGGGAAAGAAATGGTGGTGGCCAATATGGACTAATGCGCTTGGTAACGCAATGGTCAACACGTGGAAGATGCACTGCATGTTGGCAAAAATCCAAAAGACAAAACCCCTTTCACAATTAGATTTTCGTTCTGAAGTCACAACACAGCTTCTAAAATACGACAGTGAGCTAAACAGTGAAGATTTTGATATAGTCCCCAACCAACCCCAAGTCAACGAAAAAGTACACTCAATTATAAGAAGCGTTGAAAATAAATATCGGCCCTGCAAATTGTGTAAGAAACATACTATTTTTACATGCAAAAAGTGCAATATATACTTACATACAAACTGTTTTTATGACTACCATAACAATTTGCAATAAATTCATTTGAATAAAGCCTAAGGCAATATTTTTTCCTTCAAAAATATCAAATAATTTTTTGTTTTTTTTTTACTGTTATCGGCCATTGGTCGATTTTTCGACCAGGCCATGTAAAGTAACCTATATATCGGGAGGGAAAATTTTGCTAAAAATATTCTTCATTGGGGTCATAATAACACCCTCCTGCAAGGGATTCAAAAAATACCCACGTTTAAGTGTAGAGGCCAATAATGGGTTAAACGATTGAAACAAGAAAAAGATGGCGTTCATTCTTTCCTATATTCAAAGCCGCTTAGCTGAGGAAAATCCTTTCTGTGCGCATGAATTTATCAGACCTTGGATGACTCTGATATCGTGAATAGGAATATCGTTTTTTTATTTTTAAATTTAAGTTTTAGATAAATACATTATCTGTAACTAGTAGTATGGTTTTGTTGCCAGTGTACGCATTTTGGTTGAGTATTGCTCTTCTAATAACACTCATTGGCTGGTAATCACATCCATATTTTACACACCTGAAATGGTGTTTTACCATGTGACGTATGACCAAATTTTTGGCAACTATAGCACTGCGCTAAATAATCAAATTTTTTGGTAGTAATAAGAAATAAGAAATACGAAATTCAAATTTTATTTTATTTTTTTTAAACTAAATAAATGCTCTTTAATTTGCGACACGTTATAATTTGCAAACTCAGTTGTTTCGTTCAAAACTACTGTTGATTAAACGAGTTGCTATTTTAGACAAGCTATTCTTTGTCAAGGAAATAATTTGCTGTAAACGGATTTTTTGAAAAAGATTCTGAAATTCTTGTTTTGTGTCATTATGTCTTTTTTATTTTTTGTCAGACAAATACACACATATAGTTATAATCATAATTATTTTATCACCATAGTTCATGGTATTGGTTAGGCGCTTATGGTTTTCTTTTCAATGATTCACTTCAGCACTTGTCAAAAAGTCGCTGCCTCTACATATTTCTCTGGAAAGAAAATGGCGCTGACAGTAGCTGAAGTGTGATTATGAGTACTTTGCAACAATGAGCAGCTGTTTGTGATATTAACTGTTTAGGATGCCCTAAAATATTAAAAAATTTTAACATTTGACAGCACTTAGTATTATGAAAGAAAATAGAGACTCTATTGTATAAGAAACCAATCTACTGTTTGGGTAATATAAAAACTCGTTGTAATAGCTTTATTTATTTATATAAATTTTATTTGCAAATGCTTAATTTTTCGGGAACATTCTATTTACAAATTTGTTTACAACAAAAGCCATGTAAACTACCTGCTTGCCAACACTCATTCATATATGAACACATTCTTTATAACCATCCAATCCAACATTGACAACGAACAGCCTCGTGCACCACAAAACCACCTGTCTCCCACCTGTATTGTGGAATAGTAGAATATAATTACGTAAGTTATTTGTTGATATTTCCGCCAAAACCAAATTGTTTATACACTTAGTACAAGTGTTACTTTATTAACATGTTTTTTATACTACAATATTATTTTGTGTTGTGCCCTAAACTAATAAACTCGCACAAACGTGTTTTAAGTATTATAAACCACATTATTTTATTTCTGGATGTCGTTCGGTATGTAGGAGAAGTCACTGCTTATGCATAATTGTAGTCTCTATGAGCTGGTGATTAGGGTATAATAATTTTATAAATATTTGTCGATTCATTTGTAGCAATTTGATGTATAGAATGATACATTATTTCTCATAACTTCGAAAAATATTTCATATATCTCATATCAGAATCCCCTTTAATTTACATGTTTTTTTCGTTTGAGATATTAAAAATGCTTTATTTTGAAAGACTTAATAATAATAATAATATGCAGCCTTAACCCTTTAAAAAGCCATTGCGTTCTGGTACGTAACAGAATAACTAGAATACGTGATCGACGTTTGGAAATAACAAATTGTAAAATGATTTTGAATTTTGCTTTAAATTATTTTTCATACGAGTTAAGTAGTTATTGTAAGCCTTCTTAATTTCAATATCGTATATTGATCTATCAATTAAATAAATACTTGCTAAAATCATTTTATTCTTTCTAATCTTCAATTGGGCCAAATAATTATTATCCATGGTGGACCAATCTTATTAATGTTTGGAATCATAGGAAACATTATGGATGTACATCAAAATCCATAGGTGAAGGAATACCATTCCAGTCAATATCGGATAATCAGTATTCGAAAAACAATAAAAATTTTCTTTTGATTATGCTCAGGAGTTTTAATTGATAGATTGATTGCAAGAAAAATATGTAAATTTAATGCAAATGTTATTGGTTTTCAAAAGAGTAATTGAATTAAATGGATACAACCATATTTCATATGGTTCATTAATTAAAATTAAATCAAAAAGTTGTCCATATGTGTTGAGAATATGATTTACTTGGAAGAGACCATAATCAAAAACCGATTCGATGAATTCATTTATACAGCCATTCATAACAACAGGAACCAAATAATTGGCGTTATAGAAATTTGTCCACGGTATTGATGGTAAGTTGAATTCGCCAAAAAAAAAAATGTTAGATCCGATGTTTTTGAATTCGAGAATGATTTCTTCATAGCTGACATATTTTTAATTCAACGCATTCACTGCCAACTACGAGTTATCTCGTAGTAGCAAAGCTTACTCAACAGGCCAACTACGAGATAACTCGTAGCAAGAACTTTGGGATTATATTGAACATAATTTTTTTATTTTATTTATTTATTTATTGGAACTGTTCCATACACAAGACTAAAAGTCTTATTTTGCAGCATGGAATTGATTGAATTTAAAATTATAAAATCGTTAATAAATAAGTAACTAATTACAAATTTTCTTTATATAAAATGCAAAGAACAATAGATTAAAGAATTAAAGAATAAAGTTGAAATATTTGAAATTGAATTTAATCAAATGTTTTATAATATCAAATAATATTTAATGTTTTAAATTGTTATGCCGAAAACAGTTTAAAAATATTTTCTTTAAATTTTCGTGCGTTACTTAAAAGTTGAGAGCTATGGGGCATGTAATTCCAGAGAGATACTGGGAATATGTAGAAATGCCACTCCGATATTAAACTTTTATATCTAATTGATCTAATTCTTTTTCCCCTGCTTATATCTGAAATATAAAGTTTGTCGTACAGATGATCCGGTTTGTGGGTATACACTATTTTATGTAAAAAAACTAAAACTCTTATATTTAAAAGATTATCTAAAGAAACGCCATATAGCTGCGATGAAAACAAAGATACACTAGAACGTCTATTAAGTCCATACACATATCTGATTATGTTGTTAAATGCAACGTTCAATTTCCTTTTAATAATTGTATCACATTTCGCAAATATCTCACAATCATACAGTAAAACAGGCATCAGATAAGTTTTGGCAAGTAGGATTCTTATTTTCATAGGTGTACAATGCTGGGTTTGCCACAGAGTTCTAGGCATAGAGAAAGTACGACCACAGGCATAGTTAATATGGTTCGACCACGTAAGAGTGTCATTAAAAAAATACCAAGATTCTTAGCAGATTTAACGATTTCAATTTTCTGATTATTTATAATTATATTAGGTGTAATATTTAGTTTGGAAAGTCGCTTTTGAATTACAATGCATTTTGATTTTTTCGGATTTATCTCTAATCCATTTGCCGTTGCCCATGTATAAATACAATGGAGTTGCTGATTAAAAGAGATAACACACTGGTCGATTAGGGCATTACTACAGCTGGTATAAAGCTGAACGTCATCCGCATACATTCTTACATTACAATTTGTTAAAATGCCTGGGAGGTCATTTGAGTACAATGAGAATAATAGTGGCCCAACAATGGACCCCTGAGGTACGCCCCTTGCTACAGGCAGTGTCATTGAATTTTGGATTCTAGTTTCAACATACTAATACCTGCCACGTAAGTATGTTAGTAGCGGTCGAAGAAAAATTAAAAAAGTTTTTAAGTTTGTAACAAAGAATGTTATGATCCACGGTATCAAACGCTTTTGAATGATCTAAAAGTATTAAAAATGTAGTCTTGCCATCATCAAGTTTCTCCCTAGTCTCCTCTGTAACATCAACTAAGGCTGTTAGGCAGCTGTGTTTCCTCCTGAACCCAGATTGACGATCTGTTAGCAAGTTATTGTCATCCAAGAAACTAGTCATTTGTTTGTGCATAACACGCTCCAATACTTTAGAGAGAAATGGAAAAATAGCTATTTGTCTATAATCGGAACCAGCTTTGGGTATTGGAATGATTTTAGCTATTTTCCAATTCGATGGGAAGTGGCTTGAAGTTAATATTTTGTTAAAGAAAAAAGTTATAATTGGAAGTAGCTGAGGTAAAAGAATCTTGAGAAACTTAGGATTAATCCCGTCCACTCCTATAGAGTTCGATTTTATAGATAATAAACTAGATAAAACGTCACATTGGTCTACTGCAGCAAAAGAAAAAAAAGATTCAGCATCGTTATTCGAGTGGCTATTGATATAGTAATCTTTATCTGCTTGAACCATAGGAACACTTAAAAACTTTGTATTAATTGTACCTGCATCAACCGAACATGGTTCTCGATGCGTAGATTTACCGACACCAACTTCGCGTATCGTTTGCCATATTCTTTTGGAGCCAATGGCAGAAGAAAATTTTTCAGCATAAAAATTCGATTTGGCATTTTTAATCATCATGTAATGTTGTTGTTTTAAATCTTTTCCAACGTGCATAGACAAAATCTCTTTGATTGATACAATCTTTAATTTCAGAAGAAAACCAGGGTTTTTGTTTATTACTAATAATCTTCGATTTTATTGGTACAGTTAGATCGAACAGATAATTTATGTTTTGCTCCAGAAAAGAGAGTTGGTCATCCACAGAATTTAAACAATACAAAGCATTCCAATCAATATTAAAAAATTATTCCTCAAGGAGTCTAAAATTAATGTTTTTAAAGTCTCGAGAATTAATCCTCTCAACTTGTATAACAAGTTGGAAGCTACAAGTCATGAAAATAAGATCATGCTTGGAAAAACATGTTGCAGACAGTTGATCGTAGAGTAGTATATTAATTTCATTACTCACAAGAAATAAATCCAAAAGCGTATTAATAGTTGCAGTGAAGTGTGTAGGGTGTAAGATATTAGGTGATATTAAACCAATCGAGGCACATTCATCAGAGAAACTACAATCTACCATAAGGTTTGAATTAAAATCTCCTGCTATGATAACATCATCGTACAAAGCTGTTTGCGTTTCCAAAGTTCGAAAAAATCGCCTGGTACAAAGATTTTTATTAGGCCTGTAAACACTCCCTAAAAGCAATTTCCTACCTTCATTATTTACCTCGATAAATAGATACTCAATTAGATTTAGAGGATCTGTATTATCTATGTCCTCAAAATCGCAATTTTCCTTAGATGTACATTTCGATATGGCTTATTGAACTAACTTTATTATTTCATTTTGGCACAGGGAAAAAGTACTTTTTTCAAAAAAAAAGGTCAATTTTATTAAATTGGGAATTCCCTAAAAATTAATACTTTATTGAAGTTGAATTTTTATACATATAAAATGCAGTCGCGCTCAGATTTTTGAGATTACAGGTCGTTTTTGATTGAATTAAATAGTATTTGTTTCTAAATAACATGTTTGTCGAGTTGAAATGGAGGATGAAGACATCGAGATATATTTAGATATTTTAGAAGTATCCAGTGACTTCTGCTGATGAAGATAAATATTTGTTAGATGATGATGATGATGATGATGTTGAAAGTAACAGCTCTGACAGTGAAAGTTCTGAGTCTGACAGTGATATTGAATATATCCTACCTAAACGAATTCGCGCTGGTGAGAATATTACATCTTCAGATAGTGATTGGATTGAAATAAAACAAGATCCTCCTCAGTTTCCATTTAAAGGATTTCCATTTATGAATGTTCCTAAAAATTGTGTAACACCTGGAGGTTATTTTGATTTATTTTTCACAGAAAACTTTTTAACTTACTTGGTTGAACAAACCAACTCTTAGGCCAATCAAGAAATAAGTAAAGCACCATTGCTGAGATCATCTCGTTTAAAAAAATTGGAAAGATACAAGAAATGAATAGCTTAGAGTTTTTTTTTTGGATTATTATTACACATAGAGCCTATCACTTTACCAAGTATATCATATTATTGGTACCATAGAGTTTACTTGTACTCTATGATCTGAAAGTTTTCCAGAACAGAATGTCACGAAATCGGTTTCAAATGGTTCTTCAAATAGCGAGCATCAAACCACCGACCGTTTTAAAATAAAGCCAATACTACAATGATACAATGGATCACATTTACCATCCAAAACAGAACTTGTGTATTGGTTCTTTGGAGATGCCGATTAATTTTTCGACAATATATTAAAAACAAGAGATATAAATATGGGATAAAATAAGGTTTTCTGGACAAAAAATATAATCTTTATATGTTTAATTTTTAAAATTTCGTAAGTTTAATAAAAACCTTAACCAATAGATCTACTTACATATGTGTGTGATACTTTGAGAGCCAATAGGAAAGAAAATCCGAAAAACGTAATTCAAAAAAAGGTTAAAAAAGGCGAATCAACATGGGCTCGATTAGATTCGGTCATAGTTTGTAAATGGAAAGACAAATGGGACGTACTATGGAAACATGGGAATGGCTGGAGTAGATCGTAGCGATTAAAACATTTTATATTATTCATCATTAAGAAAATCTGTGCGATGGTACAAAAACTTGGGTTTGAATTTTTCGAAATGTTTACGCATAATGCTACTTTACAGCCAAAATAATTCTTCTAACAGAAAACTTTCAATATTACAATTTAGAGAAAAGGCTATTGAATACTTCGCTGGTAAACCTAAAAACATTGATGCTCGAAACGAAACTAGAGACAGCTTTCACTATTTGGAATCAATTCCACCAACGGAAAAGAAAAATAACCCAACTAAGCTATGTCGTGTTTGTAATAAAGAAGACAAAGGATATGAAACGAGGTATATTTGTGCAGAGTGCCCTGAAAAGCCTGCTATTTGCGCGAATAACTCTTTTAAAATTTATCATTATGATTAATAATAATAACAGAAAGTTAATAATATTTTGTTTTGTCATGTTTTATTAAATGAAATAAAGTTGAATGCTCTTTTTATTACATTCTTGTTTGTTTCTCTTCAAATCAAATAAGAAATTATGGAAAAATAAGGTACGAGTTATATCGTAGTTGGCATATCGAAATGAAATTTTATATATGTAGGCAAAACTAAGGGATATCTCGTATTACCTAAAAATGCCTAAATTTATGTTGGCACCTGACGTTAGATTTATGAAAACGGCCTTGGCAGTGAATGCGTTAAGTATCATCACTGGAGCCAGCAGATACATCTGAACATGAGATGAATAATACTTTGTATATTAATTTGATTTTTATTGCAGCAAATTCGATACCAAATGAAGATGCACAATGTGTTAACCATGTGTGCACAATCGGTTTACTATTATTGATGTTTTATATTCACACCACTAACTGGGACTACAAATAACTATAAACCATTTTCGGAATATAGTTTACATATAGTGTAAATGTGAATTCATTTAAGCGTAAATAATTACTATCACAATTTATATCCTAAATTTGGTCTCATATTATTAATATTCATAGCGGAAGATTTACAAAATCGTCTTAACCCACTAAAATATATATTTTGTTCACGTTGCTACTATTGTTTTTCTACTGAAATTTATATGTTTCATTTTCATTGTTTTTTTCCCGTTTTTGTTGCTTTATTAAGGCTCGTCGAAAAAGAAGCGCAGTTATATTTTGGTTTGCTTTATTTTTGTAAGACAAAAAAGCCAGCTTATAATTTTAATCTTGTTAGTTTCCGGTGATTGATTGCTGGCTAAAAAATTAATTAAATATTTCAAATATTGCCAATTTTTTGGTAATTACTTTAATTATAAAATATATAATTTTATTAGCTTTATTTAAATTTCATCACACGAAATCGCGTAAAAAAATATTGAGTTGCTTATGTTCCAGAAAACCTCAAAGTATTTGGCAATTTAATTTTATAGTTTTTGCTTTACGCAAATTTAGAATTTTCATTGGTTATTTCCTTTCCAGTGGTTATTATGAAACAAAAATTAATTTTTACAATAGTAAATAAACTAAGCGTAGATAACTAAAAGCTCAAGCATATTAAATAAGTACGAAAAGTAAATTGAATAATATGTTTGCAAATATCTATTATATCAAAAGCATATCTAAATTTTAAAAAATTTTTGTTCCATTGTGCTACAACATCAAGACTGAAAAAAAAATTGTGGTTTTCACTTTTATAATTTTCTGTAGAGCCTATGAGCCATAATGGATGGATGGGATGGTAGTTTGAATAAATATATCAAAAATAATAAAAAAAAATATATATAAAAATATGTACAATAATTTGTTTTCAATTGTTCTGATCTGGAAGTAAATTTTTTTCCCAACAAAAAGTTCAAGTAATTCTAAAACAAATACATTTTTATTACTTTTAAAGCAAGAAATTATGCTGTGATGAGAAAACCTCGGTTTCAATTTAAACAGTGTTGAAATATTATGATATTAGTGATGATTGGTATTAATATAAGAAGAAGTGATTTTAGTTTAAAACAGTTTGTATTGGGAAAAGAAAAAAAATATATATTGAGACTAAAAATTTTAGGTTGAAAAGATTAGCATAAAAATAGTTTTAAGTAAGTATCTATTCAGAAGAAAATATTGTTATTGATTACCAAAGCTCTAAGCAAAAATTAAATGTTTTACTTTAAAAGGTTCCAAGAATGGTAGAATTTTACAATTTTGAATGATGTTTTTTGCTGTGTTAGTTATAATGATGCAATACATTTTATTTTCGTATTTAGAAAATAAACTTTAGTTCAAATAAAACTTAACCCTCATCATACCTTCATATAAAGTTACAAATCCTACCAACATGTGTCTCTAAGACACATGTGTAAAAATGAAGAAAACGTAACTTAAAACAATTGCAAACAAGTTTATGTTAAGAAATTTTTTTTATTAAAAACATTCTTTACAATTAACAGCTTTTATAGCATATTAATTGCAGATGGTATTTTTAAATTTTTGACAATGCTTTATAATGCGACTTATTTTAGAATCACACAAATAATATCATTTGGCTTTTTTTACCTTAAAAGTGGTTGTATTTGGTGTATTTTCTTCTTGAAGAACTTTTTGCATGCATTGAATTATAGGCCGTTGTAATTTATTTATTGTCCTTTGATAATTTGGGGAGCAATAAGTATTTTAGCAACATCTCGCAAAAAGAGTTTTTTAGCTTTTTTGGCTTGCGTAGCTCTCCAAGGTGGATGCAATTTCTTCTAAATAACATATCCTGCAATTCCACAAATATCAATTAAATTACAGAAGAATGTAAATGGCCACCTGTTTGTTTTTCTCCGGCACGTAAAACTATGTGCAATTTGATCCGATTGTAACGTAAATTTACCACATACATGTTCTTACTTTGTGAGTCGTCTGGAGTGTCATAATGCATTGAAGGTCATATATTTGGTAAAACAAAAAAAATTTTTGCCTTTTTCTGTTCGGCAAAAATGATGGGGAACAGAGCGCTTATTTTTCTTAAGAGTGCCAGTTAGTGTCAAACCTTTTGCCAATAAATTATTGGCAAGTTCCAGATTTGTAAAATAATTATTACATTTAATATTTAGGCTAGTGCTTTCATGAGTTTGAACTAGCTCCTCCACAACTCTTTGGCCCAAACCAAAACCCCTCTATTTATTTTGCCTTAACAAGGTATTGCATTGAGCATGTAGCATGTTGTGCTGTCAAATACCCACCAAATTTTTAGCCATAGTTATCGGGCTCACTAGGCATATATTGCCGAAAAGAACACCTTCCACGAAAAGTAACAAGGTGCCCATCGACAGTTATATTGTCACCAGGAGTGTAAAATTTCTTGAGGTTTTTGTTGAAGATTTCAAATATATTCCTCATAGGTGCAAATTTATGTTTTTGCAGTCGAATTCTCCTAGTGTTTTTGTCGTCAAAGCGCAAAAGTTTTGGAAATTTCTGTTAAACGATATCAGCTCATAGTCGCGCGAAACATTGACAATCATATCGCAAACACCAAAACTCAGCAATCTCTGTGTTTGCCTCTTTTTTGTCCCTGCTAAAATCAGAAGTCAAACAAAGGTTCTTATTTCCATTACACTTATTGGATGCCAGCCACTCTGATTTGCAGTAACTGCATGTAAATTGGTAAATTTTACAAGTGCTGCAATAAATTCGTCATCATTAATATAGCTCAAATATAGGGTCTTCGGTTTTTATTCCTGGTGGCAAGTTAACTTTGTTCAGTGGGCACCGAATAATATTCTGGGCAGGAATACGCCTCTGAGGTTTTGAAATTGAAAACCACTGCGTTCCGTCCTTACCAAGAAGTAGTATACCATAGTCCTCACCTACATCTTCTTCAATATCCGAAACAGTATCAGATACTTCTGGAGCTTCATCTCCTTAATTTTCATATCTTTAAGTTTCCTCGTCATCAGATTGTATAAAAATTTTCTCGCCTTCAATATCATCGGCCATATCCTCATCAATTTCTTTCGCGGCTAGTCCGATTTCTTCTTCCGTAAATCGGTTTGGCATATTTGTTTATGAATTAAACTAATGTGTTATTTACAACATGCAAAACCACTTGAATAATAATTACAATCAAAGGGGATTCCCCGAAGTTAACAAAGCTACATGAAGGTCTGTAACTTGTACAAATATATATGAAAGCTAGTTACTGTTATTCATATGAAGTTGTTTTTAATCAATAGCAACTGATTAAAAACAAATTCTTAGTATGTGCCTTTGAGACACATGTTGGTTGTTTATGTTACATTTTTTTATTTTGGCTTATAACAAATAGAACCATTTTATATTCATTAACTTTTTTTCGCTAAATTATGCAAAAAATATGTAAAATAAAAGTCACGAAGTTTCGTTGAAATAAATAACATACAGACACATGTTGGTAAGATTAGGATTAAACTAGTCGCGTGGGATTGCCATATATATAGATGGATATACCACACTTCCTAAGAATTGCTAATAAAATTTACAATTACTTTACTTTAATCAACAAAGTTATATTAAAAAATTCATAACAATGAGTTAGTACCATTTATCACTAATCTTTATTTAACTGCTGCATTTATCACAAATGGTTTATTTATTTTATTTTTTTTTTGCTATATGACAAAAGTCATAAAACATGTGTTTTTGAAAATATGTCTCCAGAAGTAATACTTTATGACTGAAAATAAATTGCTGATACTATTGATACTACTTTCAAATATGGTAGTCAGGTATTTTCAGTGAAGTATTTTATTATATTTACTACGAAAATTTTTATTTTATATGTTTTCAAATAACAACATTCAGGTAGCAGTAATCTTTTATGAAAAATAATTCTTGGAACACTACTACAACAAATTTTTTGGCACACATAGTGCAAAGCACCATTTGTATATCTGTGGCAACTTTCAATGGTCAATGGTTTAAAGATGTGGCTATACGCTGCTCTTAAAAAACGTAGTATAAAGACAATACAAGAGAATTCGCTCAGACAATATTCCTAGTTCTAATATTCCTAGTTCTATGAAAGGCGTACACAGTTCTTGGAAAAATATTAAGGCCATCGATATTAGGGATTTTTTACTTTATTTGAAAATATCAAACTTGCTCTAGCATAATCGAATAGACCATTGAGAATTATTTAAGAAAAAAAAAATGATATTACTTATCCGACTTGTCAAAAAAGTTCACCCACAGAGAAAGAGTATTAATAAAAACTTTCTTTTTATGGGTTTGATTATTTATAAGTATATCAACATGGCTCCAATCTGTATCTAATGTAAAAAAAATATAAAAAATGTAATACAATTTACTTTTGTATATATCCCCTATTTCAATGTATTAAAACTTACAAACAAAATAATAATATGTGGGATATTTAGATTTTTCTACTTTAAATATAATTAGATGTGTAAATATGCTTTACTAGTATTTCTTATATCAAACACTATTACAGTTATGACATCCTGAATAAATAAATTTATTTTTCAGAAAGAACCAAAATCTCTCCGAAAGGCGTGGAACCGTTTGCTCACAACTATTAATAAACGAAATCGGGTAACTACTCCAAAGAAGTATTTGGCATTATTCCACCTCAATATGAATGATGGTGTATGAAACAACACAGATGAATAAACAGCAATAAAAGCAATGGGTTTCTCTAAAATCAACGCGGCATAATCTACATTTATTACGTACAAAGGAAAAAGAAGCAAAATGTGAATCTTATCGAAAATTATTGGGCATATATAAAATGATGAATATAAAAAAAGTAACATAAAATTTGGATATAGAAAGGGGTCCTAAGGTCCAACTAATTGGATATAGAAAATAAGCATAAACCAAATTTGAGTGGCATTGTTATTAGTTTTTGTTTTCTTTGAATATGAAAAAAACCTATCGGATGCTATATTTACATGGGGACTAGTTTGAAAAATGGACCGATCCTGACCATATTTAGTAAGGACTCTTATTTTTTACAAAAACATATACAAATCAGATTTGAGAAAAATCTGTGCAAATTTTTGTTTTTGATAGATTTAAGTGAAAATCGAGAAGCAGCTTTATATGGGGGCTATGACTAAGAATTGATCTATAGGCCTTATTTTTGGACTACTGATTAATAGGTGTACTAAACATATACAAATCCAATTTGACCGAGATCTGTATGATAATTTGGATCATATGGCAGTTGAAGTCGATTTCATAGGTGTTATTTGTATGTCTGAACATGCACCGATTTCCGCCAGTTTCAATAGGGCTCATGCTATGGCTGATAGAAGCTTATGTACCAAATTCCTTATTTACCAAATATGTTCACATTTGCGACCCGTGGTTTGATTACAAGGTGTACATGGACACACAGCGGACAGACGGACAGACGGACGGACGGCTTGGCATTGCTAGATCGAATAGGAAAGTGATTTTGAGTCGATCGGTATAACAGAAGGTGGGCCTAGGTAACTAGGTAAAATATTTTGGCAGTTACAAACATCAGCTCAATGTCATTATAACCTGACCACATAGAGTATAGGGTATAAAAACTGAAGGGTTTACGCGTGCGTATTTGCAATGCAAAATTTTGTCAACAGCGCTACACTTTGCTATCTCGTACAGTATAATCTCTGGACTACTTTCTATTTGCAAGTAAAGGGTGATCTTTTAATAGCTATAGGAAAGTTTTCCAAAAAAAAACACATAAAATTCAGAAAAATGCATGAAATCTTTATTTGAATCGATAGTGCGGTCCATATAATTTAATGTTTGAAGGTTATTTCATGCAAATGTTGACCGTGACTGCGCCTCAAATGGTCCATCCGCTTAGTCCAATTTTGGCATTCTCTTTCCAACATTTCGGCCGGTATTTCACGAATAAATGCTTCAATGTTGTCTTCCAATGCGTCAATTGAAGCGGGATTGTCTGTATAAACATGAGCTTTAACATAGCCCCACAAAAAATAGTCTAAAGGCGTTAAATCGCACGATCTAGGCGGCCAATTGACCGGTCCCGAACGTTAAATAAAATGTTCACCGAACTCGCCTCTCAATAAGTCCATTGTTACGCGTGCTGTGTGGCATGTGGCACCGTCTTGTTGAATCCACATGTCATGCAAGTCAAGCTCCTGCATTTTGGACAAAAAAATGTTGGATATCATCTCTCGGTAGCGGCCCAATTGCTGCGAGCGGCGACGAATCGATAATTGATGGTCATCGTTAACACTGGCCGACACAGCTGCGATATTTTCTTCAGTTCGCACTCTACGTAAGCGTGTTGGTGGTTCAATTTCCAACAATGTAAATTTGGTGCGAAATTTAGTCACAATAGCCCGAATAGCGGCTTCAGTGGGTCGATTAAACTGACAATAATTTATAGACCAAACTGAAGATGTTTGACAATGAAAGAAAACAAAAAAAGTGCTTCAGCTGTTTAAACCAGTGTTGCCAAAAAGATAATAGCTAAAAAATCACCCTTTATAAAAAATATAGGTAACTAGATTGAGAATTAGCTTCAACGTTAAAAATTATTGAGCACGAAATTGCCAGCTTCGAAAACCATGAGAAATCCTCTTCTTTGAATGGGGTACAGAATCAAAGTTAAATGTAAGTACATTGAGTTAAAAATTTTTGTTTCATTAAAAATGTCACATATTTTTGGACATCCCCGATATCTATTATCCCAATATCGCCACGTTTTAAGGAATTCGATGCATGACAGTTCCCACACAAAATTATAAATTTGCAAATTATTGCAAAGTCATATATGGTAAAGTATTAAATACTTCAAGCCCAATAGAACTATTGTCAGCTATATGTCGTATTTCCATATAATAGATTAAAATTTTTCCATCTGTTTCCATTCTCTCTATATATGTTTTCTGATAGAAATAAAAGTTTTTAAATAAATCTTTTTGAATTATAAACAGAGAAAAATTATCAAAAACAAGTAGAACAGTTTCAAAAGGTTTAAATGTTGTATTGTAACATAATACTCTTATATAAACATCATGACAACTGCTGTCAAACTATATGACATACGACACACGAAAACTAAAAAATGCAACATATTCTTGTATTGTCGATTTTTCTTTATATTAATATTTCATCGGAAAATTTTGAGAAAGTGAAAGTTAGATTTGCGCTTTCCAATATAAAAACTTGGTATATGACTCTTAAGTTTTTAAATGAGATTTTGTTAAGAAACATGCCAACAAATTCTGAAGACAAGCACAATTGCTTGGACCAGTTGTTTTAGTTTTTTTTTTTTTTTTTTTTTTTTTGAATTTTTCACTTTAAGTGCGGCCATATTTACGAACTGCTAAATCTAAGGTCTAAAATTACAGTAAGATTGAATACTACACACATTTTTATCAACTTCAATGAGGCTCAATTAGACAGCGCTTATTGGCTTGATTTAAAATATAAGTTCCCACATATTTAAATGTTATTTGGTTGTGCTAAGTCTTTAGAAACTTTTTTCTGCATTGATCTCAAATGTTGTTGTATTAAATTTTAAAAATTGATTAACAAATTTAAAGCCATAAAATATTATTGCAATTTTCAAATAACTTGAGGTACAGGTAATAAAAAACAGCTATAAATAAACCAGGTCGGAAACACATAGCATAAGGATAACTAATATTGGTCTTAGACAAATATATAAAATGAGCTGGAAGTGGAATGCCACTTACCATGGATGGTTTTTATAAAAAATTCAACAACACTAACTCTGCGTCTAAGTTTTTTAATTTGGAAATAAATGTATAAAGTATATCGAATATATTACATGAAGTGAAAAGTACGGGGCCTCACATAGAGATGGTGCGAGTAGTGCAGTTTTTTTCTATCTATTCAATAGGATCAACTGTTAGAAAAATTTTTTAAAAATTTCATGACATTCATGCTGCTTTTAAAGTTTGAGAAAAAATGGATTGCAAAAGTTTGTGTTGTGATTATACATTGTTTTTTTTTTTGGGATAGGGGGGGAATTACTGCCCATATTCGCCGTCATATTCAACGATCAAAATGTGGCATTTCAAATTTAAAAGTGGTCGTACAAGCAAAAATGTAGCCTGGTCGTCCAAATGAGGTTAAAGAAGAAAACGTAGGGTTGTAATGGATGATCAAAATATTAAAATAAGTGAGTTAGCTGGCATCATAAAGATATCAACAGAATAAGTTTGGTATATATTACATGATCCTTTAAATATGAAAAACGTTTTTGCTCGAAGAGTACCGCGAGTTTTAACAGCTGAATAAAAACTAAAACGTTTTCATGATTCAAAGTATGCTTTGGAGATGTTTGAAGTAAATTTAACAAAATTTTTAGTTAATTTAAAATAATGGATTAGACGCGAATTCACTATGATACATCAGAGCCCAATAGACAGTCTCCGTAGTGGTTACGAGCGTGGAAAACCGACCAAAGGGGCCAAAGATACAACAATGGGCTTTAACGGTAGTGTTGAGTTATTGGGGAGATTAGGTCAAGAAATTAAGAAAAATAAATGACCCCACTTTAATAAAAAAAAAAATCTTTTACCATCATGACAATGCACCGGTGCATTTCTTTGGAATAGTTAAAGTCTTTATATTACGAATTGCTGTGTTCTCCAGATCTGGCCCACAGCGATAATTATTTATTCCAAAACTTGAAAATATGTCTTTATGTAAAGAGATTTTTCACAAATGAAGAAGTCATATCAGAGACGGAGGCCTATTTTGAAGTGTTTGGAAAATTTAAAGATGTTATAGGATTGTTGGAAGAATTGAAATTCTCTTGAAAGGGGGTGTGGTTTTAAAAGTTAAATAAACTCGTATTTTTTATTTGGAAGATATGAATAATGTTGGACCATTTATTTCATAAACACGTTATAGCATAACATTTGAAGAATCTTTGAAAAATTTTTAATTACAAATTTTAATAAATAAGTCCATGACAGCGATTCTCCTGAGGCATTGTTGTTATGCGGTGAACATCATAACTCGTAACCGGATCATGTGAAGTAAAAAATCGGAATGCATTTAAAAGGCGGCATGTTTCCTGAGGTAGTGACGAAGAGTTTTTAAAGTCCTTTTTTTTCTGGAATTTGTTGTTAACAAATGGGGAAGAGAATACAAAATAAAAACAAGTAAGAAAATTATAGTCGGTCTATCCCGACTATACGATACCCTATACCATGGTTAAGAGACCCTATCTCTTCAGTCCAACTAATTGGATATAGCAAATATGCCTAAACCAAATTTGAGTGGCATTTTTATTAATTTTTTTCGCTGCAGATATGAAAAAGTTCATATCGGATACTATATTTAAATGAGGCCCTATGCTCCTAAAAGGAACAACGGGACTATATATATATATATATTAAGGTGGCCCTTATTTTTTTTTTCGATTTTCCAAACAAGCAGGTCATTTTTGTGTGAGGTTAGGAGAAAAAAAAATTTTACAAAAAATTTGGGCTCGATCGGTTGAAAATTCGCGTGCCGCACGAGGGTTAAAGTTCGTGAGAACGAACAAAATTTATAAAAAGAAGCTCATAACTACTAAGGGGTCACCACTATGGAGGTAAAAAGTATGAGCAACCCCCATTATTTTTGTATCCCCAATATTTCTCTAGAACAAACTTACCCTCTATCTCAAACCCTTAAGGGGGTTCCCATACAAAAAAAAAAATCCACGAAAATGTACCAAAATAGAAAAACAAAATATATGAGCATTTCAACGAGAATTATTTCTATGGTCTCCGATTTTGATAAAATTTGGTGAGTGTGCTTGGAATCGAACGCATATTTCCAAAACATTTTTTATTTTTTTTTTTTTTTGAAAACTGTGGCAACCCCGAAGCTTTGAATTATCGCTAAATTTATTGTTATACTTTTTATACCCTATACCACTATGTGGTTAGGGTATAATGACTTTGTGCTGCTGTTTGTGACAACCAAAAATATTTGACCCAGACCCATCTTTAATTATACCGATCGATTCAGAATCACTTTCTGAGTTGATTTAACAATGTCCGTCCGTCCGTCCGTCTGTGTGTCCATGTAAACCTTGTAATCAAACTGCAGGTCGCAAATATGAATATATTTTGGTATATAAGCTTTTATCGGCCATGGGATGAACGCTATTGAAATTGGTGAGAATCGGTCCATGTGCAGACCTAGCCCCCATACAAATTACCTATATGAAATCGACATAAATTGCCATAAGATCCAAATTGTCATTTAGATCTTACTCAAATTGGGTTTTTATGCATTCATTACATCCACTAATGAGTAGTCCAAAAATGATCCCTTTGATCTCTTGTATTTTGCAAAAATATATACAAACAAAATTTGAGAAGAATCAGTGCAATATTTTTGTTTTTTAATAGATTTAAGTGAAGATCGGGAAGCAGCTCTATATGGGGTCAAAGGGATCATTTTTCGACTACTCATTAGTGGATGTAATGAATGCATACAAACCCAATTTGAGTAAGATCTATATGACAATTTGGATCTTATGGCAATTTATGTCGATTTCATATGGGTAATTTGTATGGGGGCTAGGTCTGAACATGGACCGATTCTCACCAGTTTCAACAGCGTTTATCCCATGGCCGATAAAAGCTTATATACCAAATTTCATCAAAATATATTCATATTTGCGACCTGCAGTTTGATTACAAGCTTTACATGGACACACAGACGGACGGACGGACGGACGGACGGACGGACGGACATTGTTAAATCAACTCAGAAAGTGATTCTGATGCGATCGGTATAATTAAAGATGGGTCTATGTCAAATATTTTTGGTTGTTACAAACAGCAGCACAAAGTCATTATACCCAAACCACATAGTGGTATAGGGTATAAATAAACTCTTCGTGGTTACCTGACGATTTATGTATAGATATAGTGTGTAAAATTTCAAAAGAACCGGTCAAGTAGATTTTGAGTTACGATGTTCACGGATTTCGAACATATATTTGCGTGATAATCGATTTAAAGTTTTTTAGAAACTGTTTTATATACGATATACCGTATGAGGCCGGTCGCTGGAAATGCTGAATATTATTAAGCTTTGTTTAACACAAAACTCTCGACATACTGTACATTCAGAAAGAGTAGCTGCGATTACGTAGATGAATAAAGTTGATTTCTAATCAAAAAAACTGCTTCTTCATTTTTAGGCCACGTACTTTTCACACCATAATAATAATCGAATTGTGAACTCTTTTAAGCTCCGAAATATGTTTTGATTTATAACTAATCTGTCTTCGAATCATTAATTGTTATATCTACTTTATTCTATTTCGCCATTGTTTCCATTACATATACGAAACGTTATTTTCTTTCCATATATTAGTATAAATAAATTCCCAAAAGTTGTAAAAGCTTTTTACGTATGTGTGAGCACAATATGTAGCCTTCTGATATATTTCGATTTTTGGCTAATAGAAAAAACCCTGTGCAAAATGTTTTTTTTTAGAAGAAGAAGTTACCTAAATTTCTAGGGTCATTTAAGTCCCAATTAAAAAGCATTTTCAAAAAGGTTAAAATGGGTCGTGTGTATATCTAGCAGTACACGTTACTAGAGATTTTTAAAAACAGAAGATTTGGGGGAGACGTAGCAACTTGATAAATCCCAAATTATAAAGAGTGTCCCAAAATTCGTGCAAAATAATAGTTAAACAAGAAACACAATGTGTGTTTACCTTTTACTACTATGGGATGATGATATAAGGAGTTTATTCCAATATTAATAACTACTAAATAATAATAAAATAACAAAATAATAAATAAAGGTGGATATATGCCCTTTAATTAAACCGTTCGACTCAGAATCAGTTTCTGAATCGATTTAGCGATATCTGTCCATCCAACTGTGTGGCCATATATATGTGAATGTTATTTGATGCAATTTAGTATGCAAGCTTTTATGGACCATGAAAATCGTTGCATGTTCATAACTAGCCCCAACACAAATAGCCCTTATCAGACGGACTAAACTGGTTTTAAGATCCAGATTATCATATATGTTTTGATAAAATTTGTAGTTTATTTTCTTATTATACTCACTAATAAGTAGCCCAAAAATAAACCCCGTAGGACCATTTTTTGTGATACTCAACCAATGAAGCGGACTACCGATCTTGTTCTAAATCTATAAAAAAAATATTGCATAAATTTTTTTTAAATATGGTTTATATATGTTTTTGAAAAAATTAAACTATTTTACTAAATAGATGTTGAAAAAAGTAACACCAGATATCAAAATTTTCATATCTGCTTTCCCCAAAAATAAATCGCAGTGTCACTAGGATTTGATTTATGCTTATTTTGTACATCCAGTTATTGCCCCAGCAAAGTTTGATCCAATAGACTCCCTCAAAATGGTATAGGATATTGTACAGTCTGTCTAAACCGACTAGAATTTTCTTACTTCTTTTCGCATTTACACTTTTAATTTTTATTGAATCACAAAGTACATAATTTAGGACTATGTATTGAATAACTCATCGAGGAAATTGCTATCAGAGCTTTGCTTGTACATATGCACTCTCTTGATAAATTTTCCATGACTATTTTCGAAAAATGAGGCTGAATTTCGTTTTACTTGAATATGAGGCTTCAGTTCTTGCTTAAATTACTTTTTATAATTTTGTAAACTCAGACCTTCAGTGACTAAACGCTGTAAATAGCTTCTAAAAAATTTACTATTCTTGTTCCCGACGCCGAACTGATGTTCCTGGACCTTCACCAATACTCTTACGCACTCCTTTGATATTAATATTTTAAGTTTCAAACTGGTTTGGTTACTAACACTTTACTCAACAAATGACTGCAAGTTTAAATCTTGCAGGAATTTTGTGGACACCCTTTACATATGTACAATACCTGGTATCTACAGAACAACCATATATTTTTATTTTTTTTTTCTTTAACATGACCATCGACTCAATCTTTTTTCAAAAGAAAATTAAATTTTTTTATTTTCCCCCTGATTCAATTTAAAAGTGTGGTTTCTCATGTTTTCATCACTATCAATATCTTTCTGCTCTATAGATGTTCACATATTTATTTATGTATGTATATAAAATTGATGTTAGCATTTAATTGTATTACCGCATTTCACTCCATGTCTTTATGTATCTTTCACTAAAATTCGTTCAACCTAGTTGAGTAGTAAAATTAATTGAATTTTCAAAATCTTAAATGTATGTATATTTCACTAACAAAAACTTTTGTTAGGGTTTTAAGGTATGGCAAAAATACAATTGGATTGCCTGGAAATTCTTTTTAATAGCTATGGAGATTAAGCATTAAATAACGAAAAGTTTAATAATATATCGTAGGTGAAACGTTAAGAAATTTATATGTTTACCTTATGCTCCGAAATGTAAGTTTTTAACCTCATAAGTATTATAGTTAAATGCTGTGAGGCTGAAACTATAAAAAAGAAATTTAATTGTATTTTGATACTGTGGTTGTAACTATTTGTATTAAACCTTAGTGTGTGATAAGCAATTGCCGATGTGTGAAATAATCTAAAATACGTACCTATTTATTTGTACAAGCAGAGTCCAACTCTCGAAATTCGAGCGCAAATGCTAGGAAACTTTATTTTTTCATTATATAAAGACCCTAAAAGTATGCTAATCAATTATAGCCAATCCACAAATCAACACAAAAATGAAACGTATTATTATTACAAACACATTAACAGATATAATAAACACAGACATAGCATTGTATAATCTAGCAACTTTAAATGCAATTTAATCAAAATAAAGGAAAAAAAATTTAAAAATCTGTAAATCTGCAAATCGGCTAAAAAGAAATACCTTTCAAATAATAAACGATTGGTCAAAATCGGCATAAAAGGATAGAACAAAACATCTGTCACAAGAAATCGCCTAGCCTATTAATATTATAGATATTCTGATCTACCATGTAATAATAAAAGTCGAGCTAAACTTTAACGTAACTTTCAAAACTTATATTTCATAATCTCATTCAAATTCGTTTGTCCTTATATTATATTTCAATTAACGACGTCATTCAGTAATACATTTTATATACATATTAGAATTACATTTTATGTACATATGTTAAGATCTTTTTGTTCTCACTCTTAATTTCTCTATTTCTATTATTATTTTTAAAATTTTTGTTAAAAATGTGAAAAGGTTTTTTAACAAATGCAGAAGCATTTGGGCCCGTATGCAAAAAAATTAAAGTGTACTTCAGGTAGACTTTATCAACAAATTTTGTATGAAAAACATTCAATAAAGTCTATTTGAAGTACACTTTAATTTTTTTGCATACTGCCCTTGATCTTTAGCTTGATTAACTCCCAACTCAATTATTTTACGAATTCTTAAATTAAAATTTTATTTCTCTTTTCCAGGATAATGAAAATGAGTGACTATTTCAAAACCCTACATCTGGTATAAATACACGTGCTAGTAGCTTAATTCGAAAATGTGTATTTTAATATTTTAAACACAATAGTTGGATATCAAACAGTAATAGTTTTAAAGTGCATGATTTAAAAAATGCAGACAGTGGTATAAATCAAGTACGAAATATAAGGCAGTTAATTTTTAAAATATAGACTATTTTAAAAACGTATTTGCGATAGATGTAGAAATTCATTACATGATTAATTTATTATTTGTTTAAAAATTTAAAAGAAAAGGCACAAATCTTGGAAGATACCAAGAATTGCAATGTCAATCTCTAAACACACTTGTGAAGTAAAATATAAATTTTAACACAATAACAAGCAGTACATTGTCCCAGTTGATGCTTCACTTTATAACAGCCATATATTATCCCCAATTATATTATATTCAAATTGATTTTGGTAAAATATTGTTTTGGTATAAATATTAACTAACAATATTACTTATCATATTAAACTATTTCCGTTCCCTTTTCTGGTCGTAAGGTCATATTTGTGTTTTTCTATATCTATATATATAAAATACAATGTTTGTATGTTTGTCCTCTATATACTCAAAACTATCCAACCGATTTGGCCCAAACCGGTTTTATTTGAAAGGTTATAGTCCAGATTAGGTTTCCGGCTATATATATTTCAAGTGGACGTGGCCCCTCCCACATCAATTGAATAACATCATATATCTTGACTATTGTGATAGAAAGAGTTTTGAAATATTGCAGTATCCCATATATTACTGATTTGAATAATCAGGAAACAAAATGGGCGGGTTCGGACCAGTGGGAGTGGCAGCTCCCATACAAAGTAAATATTTAATATCATATATCTACAGTACTATAATAGCCATAGTCTTAGAAATTTGTGCACCTTGATTATATTATGAATAGCCATGGGAAAATTGGGCGGGATCATACCAGTGGACGTGGCAGCTCCCATACAAAGTGAATATTTAGCTCATATACAAAATTATTATTAATATTAAATATCTAGGGTTCTATATTAGCTACATAGCCTTCATATTTTGTACGAGCCCATCAATTACAAATATTAGTAGTCGAACTGAAAATGGGCGGAATGGGATAAATGGGCGTGGTACCAAAAGCAAAAAAGAAATAAGCATTAAAATAAATTATCACATTCAAGACTTTTTGCAAGGTTATTTAATAATGTTGTTCAAAAATTGTTTTAGCGTTCCTCATAGTTCTAGAATAAATAAAAAAGGTAAAGAAGTAAACAATAAATTTTATGATATAGTTTTAAGTAACAATTCATGTTTAACAGGTACACTTAACATAAAAGATATATTTTATTGCTATGGTAATCACATGCGGTTTAATTTCCATCATTACAGAATTTTACAAAAGAATTAATTCAGGTATATTCAAGTCACCATAGAATTAACAAGTGAAATGGATCAGGTATATTTCATTCAACTGAATTCCTTCTTAAAATTTTATTCGGATATCCCCCCTTAAGCATGAAAAAACGCGTTTTCAATAACACAGGTATTCATTGAACATTTTTCAATAATTATGTTGCTGCATCAGGCAAATTTAAAAAAAAAAAAAATGAATATATAATTCTGTTTTTTAACATTTGTTTGCCATTGTTATTTTTTAAGTGATAGTGAAAAGTTATAAAGTGTGTAATTGTTAAAATAGTGAAAATAGCGAAAATAGTGAAAAAAGTAATATAGTTAAAAATAAGAAAATAATGAGCGTAGAGTTGGAACGCCAAAAAATCTTTATGTTTACACACCTACCGAAAAAACTCAAAATATTGTTTATCCGCTGGCATTAAGATAAATAAGTTAATAAATAAACAAAATTTTCTTTTTTTGCAAACACACTTATTTCACTTTATTAGCGTAGTACCACACGCAGGGTATCCGCTAGTGTTATATATTCTACTAACACATTTTCTACCAGATATGGCGGTACTGTAATTTTAGTACATACGTTTTTACAGCATAGACAAATAACTACATCAAATGACTTTGACACAGTTTGTGTAAAAATTATATTAAAAACAAGTAAGAAAATTATAGTCGGTCTAGACCAACCATACGATACCATATACCATGGTTTAGAAACCCTATCTCTTCGGTCCAACTAACTGGATATAGAAAATAAGCAAAAACCAAATTTGAGTGGCATTGTTATTAATTTTTTTGGATGCAGATATGAAAAAGTTCATATCGGGTGCTATATCTATATGTGGACTAGGTAAAAAAATGGACCGATCCTGACCATATTTGGTAAGGTCACTTAAATTTTGAAAAAATATACACAATATACAATTTGAGAAAAATCTGTGTAATATTTTTTTTTTTTTTTGATAGATTTAAGTCGATATCGGGAAGCAGCTCTATATGGGGCCCATGACTAAGAATTGTCCAATAGGGATTATTTTTGGACTACTAATTAATGGATACAATAAACACATACAAACCCAAATTTACTAAGATCTATAAGATAATTTGGATCTTATGGCAATTTATGTCAATTTCATAGAGGTCATTTGTATGGGGACTAGGTCTGAACATGGACCGATTCACCAATTTCAGCAGCGTTCATTCTATGGCCGGTAAAAGCTTATGTACCAAATTTCGTCAAAATGTATTCATATTTTCGACCTGTAGTTTGATTACAAGGTTTACATGGACAGACGGACGGACATTGCTAAAATGACTCAGAAAGTGATTCTGAGCCAATCGGTTTAATAAACGATGGGTCCAGGTCAAATATTTCTGGTAGATGCAAACAGCAGCACAAAGTCGTTATACCCAAACCACATAGTGGTATAGGGTATAATAAAATACAATATTTTTAGTGTTTATACACCACCTCTACCTAAATTCAGTATCAGAAATCTTAACAACGTTCTAACAACAAACACACCAACTTTTGGAGATGGGGACTTCAATAGCCCCCATAAATACGGGGGACTAAATTAAATAGTCGTACAGGTAACATGTTGTCCCACTTTATCAATGACTCAGACTTAGTTCTACTAAACGACAAATCTCCAATACACTTTAATACTCATGGAACATTCTCACATATCGACCTCACCTTCTCTTCATCCAATCCAACTACTCAAGCGGACTGGAAAGTCGAAGATACTCTGTGTATTAGTGATCACTTCCCTATCATTATTGCACTATTTCCTAAAATTGTTTGCCTCCCTGCAATCAGCAAACAAAAGTATAATACGAAACGTGCAGACTGGCTAAAATTCCAGAATCTTCGTCAAATTCACGATAAGAAGAGAATAATGTCTGCAAATATCAATAAGGAAACAGCAAAGATTTGCAAAATAATACACCAAGCTACTAACGTATCTATTCCCCATGTAAACAACACATCAACTAAACAAGTTCCCTGGTGTAATAATAAGTTAGAAGAGCTCAAATCACTAAAAAAAATAACATGCCTTTGAAAATATGACTCAAACAAACATGCTTATCTTCAAAAAATCAAACGCAAATTATAAAAGAGAAATTATAATAGCTAAAAGAGCATCCGCTACCTCATCTACATCCACAATTAACCCCAGCACACCCGTAGAAAAAGTATGGGCCAACATCAGAAATTTCACTTGATACAAATGTAAGCAAACCTTCCACTGCATACCTAGATAACCCGGACGAAATCATTACAAATAAAATGGAAATGGGTCAAGAATTCGGTAAGTACTGGTCAAATAACTCATCTGATGCAAATTCTTCAACAATATTTCAATCAAATAAAAAAAACACGACTTTTAATCTGCCAATATTTGTTCCATGTAATGAAGCAATTACAATTGAAAACGATATAAACCACATCGAGCTTTCTTCTACTCTTAACAGGCTTAAAGGTAAAACCCCGCGACTTGAGAGAATTTCTTACCCAATGTTGAAGAAGCTATCATATCAACTGAAAGTAAGAATTCTAAAACTATATACTTCTATTTTCTCCAAACTATATCCCACAACAATTCAAAAACAGCATAGTCATACCCATTTTAAAACCAAAAAACAACAAATCATTGATCAAATCATATCGCCCTATCTCCTTAAACCCCTGTCTCTCCAAAAGTTTTGGATAAAATTATTGCTAACAGGTTATGGTGGTTTGTCACTTCTAACAAACTTTTAAATAACCGCCAATTTGGCTTTAAAAAGTGGAGCTCAATAATTGATAGTCTACTCTATGTCGACTATCAAATTTCCCATAGTCTCTCAGTTCGTAAACACACAACTATTATATCCCTCGACTTTGAGCGAGTTTTTGACAAAGTAGGTATCCATTCAATAATCGATCAACTAATAGAATGGAGAGTTGGACCAAAAATAATAAAATATGTTAAAAATTTTATGTAAAACAGAATAACTACAGTTCAAATTAATAACAGTTACTCTACACCCCATCCTTTATACAATTGTATTCTACAGGGATCACCCTTGTCAGTAATCCTCTTCATTATAGCCTACAACAAATTATGCTCTCTAATATCGCTACATAAGGAAATTGATTTTTGTGCCTACGCAGATGACTTTAACTTGATAATACCTTCTTTCAGAGAAAAGAATCCTGTGTTAAACCTCAATAATCTCTTAAATGACATCAATCGTTGGTACGATTATTCTGGTTCTACACTTTCTACGTCAAAGTGCAAATATATTCATGTTTACTGACTCAAAAACTGTCATTGTAACATAGCCTCATCCAACTTTGCTATAACTGAGGTTGAAACTTTAAGGCTTCATGGCATATTAATAAATAAACACTATAGATGGATTGACCACATTGACTACTTAACATCATCGTAACTGCAATATCTCATTACCAACAACACCATC
The DNA here is from genome assembly GCA_963682025.1 of Cordilura impudica. Classification (NCBI taxonomy): domain Eukaryota; kingdom Metazoa; phylum Arthropoda; class Insecta; order Diptera; family Scathophagidae; genus Cordilura; species Cordilura impudica. The sequence goes on along the minus strand of OY821518.1, from coordinate 59,404,116 downwards.
ACACTTTCTTTGCCAGTGCACTAAAACTGAACACGCCCGAAGATCAACATTTAAAAATACTAGTGCTCTACATCCACTATCCTCACCCTCTCCCGACAACATATCATTAAAGATTAAATTTCTTAAACTATGCAACCTTTATATTTTTTTACTTTACATGGAAAACACTTTTGTCCTTTTCAGGAGATGCAAAACAATATTGCATTTTATATAGAATAAATTATTTGTAAATTTTGCTAATAGTAAGTAACATTTCTCAGGAGCTTTTCTATTATAAATTGAAGTAATGTTGCTAATCATTTCAAAATAATAAACAAATAAAAAAGAGGTTAAATATAAGATCTATAAAATCACGCAATTTCCTTTTGAGATTTTGTATTTTCAAACATATTTCGCAAATACTCATATTTATACCCTACATTAGTCGGCCTAACTAGTTGGACATACGCAACAGTGATGTTTTCTTGTCCAGTTCGTTTGATTGCATAAACTAACAGTACACGGATTATGTTCAAAATAAAATCCATATTTATAGCTATACGCGTGCCCACTATTTTGTCGTTTACGCTTCGCACTCCCTTTCTGCTGATAAGAAAGCAAGCAGGCAGCGAATTGTTTTGTGTCAGTGTTCGCGCATGGTTTAGCAAGTGACAATCAAATAACTTTGGGATTTAAATTTTAGTGACATTTTTATGTAATATTCAAATAAAATATTGAATAAAAGTTATTGGAGACCATGGAGAAAACGGCTGAGTTAAGCTGTGTTGCTAGAGCTTCAATATTGGCAAATTTTAATTCTGGCGTCGCAGTAAAAGACATTGTAATTGAATTTAGTTTGTCATGCCAAACAGTGCACTATCAAATTAACAAATTAAGGAATATAATGACATCAGAAACTTACCTAGATCAAGTGCTAAACGAAAAACAACGTTAATTGAAGATCGAATGTTTGTTTGATTTATAGTCATTTTTCAGACATATTGCAATTACTACTGTAATTAATATGCAATTTTTATACCCTATACCACTATGTGGTTTGGGTATAATGACTTTGTGCTGCTGTTTGTAACAACCAAAAATATTTGACCTAGACCCATCTTTAATTATACCGATCGAATCAGAATCACTTTCTGAGTTGATTTAACAATGTCCGTCCGTCCGTCCGTCCGTCTGTGTGTCCATGTAAAGCTTGTAATCAAACTGCAGGTCGCAAATATGAATATATTTTGACGAAATTTGGACTATAAGCTTTTATCGGCCATGGGATGAACGCTATTGAAATTGGTGAGAATCGGTCCATGTTCAGACCTAGCCCCCATACAAATTACCCCTATGAAATCGACATAAATTGCCATAAGATCCAAATTGTCATATAGATCTTACTCAAATTGGGTTTTGTATGCGTTCATTACGTCCATTAATGAGTAGTCCAAAAATTGTCCCTTTGGCCCCATATAGAGCTGCTTCCCGATCTTCACTTAAATCTATTAAAAAACAAAAATATTGCATTGATTCTTCTCAGATTTTGTTTGTATATATTTTTGCAAAATACAAGAGACTTTACCAAACATGATCAGGATCGGGCCATTTTCGGACCTAGTCCCCATATAGATATAGCATCCGATATGAATTTTTTCATATCTGCAGCCAAAAAAATTAATAAAAATCAGACTCAAATTTGGTTTTTGCTTATTTTCTATGTCCAGTTAGTTGGGCCTAAGAGATAGGACATGGTATAGGTATTTTCTTACTTGTTTTTTTTAATTTTGTTTAAATGGTGCGTGGTAAAGAAGAAGAGAGCATATATTTCAAAAATTCATAACTGCACTGTATTCTTAATCGGACCGGTGTCTGGCATTTCAGCCTTCATCAGCGATTTATTGAACATTGTGATAATTGTTATGTTTTAATTGAATAGATTGTTTCTATACGAAAACTGAAAACTAACCACACTGCTCGTAGGCCTGACTTGAGTGTGTTAAAGCGCTGACCAAAAAGTGCAAGTACGAGTGTATGTGAAGGTTCACGGTTCAAAACCTCACGGCCGCCCTAAAGTAGAAAAAATTTTTCATATAGAAACAATCTATTCAATTAAAACATAACAATTATCACAATGTTCAATAAATCGCTGATGAAGGCTGAAATGCCAGAAACCGGTCCGATTAAGAATACAGTGCAGTTATGAATTTTTTAAATATATGCTTTCTTCTTCTTTACCACGCACCATGAAGATCGAATCCTTGTTTGGAAATTTCACAAAAATATTAAACTAAAGCCTCAATCTTCTGTAAATCAATGGTTTCAGTCGCCCAAGAATCCAATCAATGAGCGCAGTGTTCGGCGGCGTTTAAAAGACGGAGATTTTAAAACATACAAAGCAAGAACATACCTCCAAGCCGAAAAGATTGGCCTTCCCCAAGGAGCAACTTCAGAAGCCAAAGAGTTTTGGAGAAACGTTCTATGGATTACTCAAAGCTCCTTTAAGTTCAGCTCATCAAAACAATATTTTTGTACCAAAGCCAAAAAGCAAGCCTTGGTGGAGGCTCTGTCTTGTTTTAGTGGCACATTGCTAACAATGGGTTGGGTGACTTGGTTCCCATTGCCGGATCGCTGAACCGAGGCGAATACTTGAGCACCCTAAATTATAACGCTTTCCCTTCCGGAGACAGGTTGTTCGGAGAATCATTTATCCTGTAACAGGACAATGCCTCATGCAACAAAAGCAAGATGATATCAAAATATTTGAAAAATGTTGGTGCTACTACTCTAGACAGGCCACCTCAAAGTCCAGACTTGAATATAATTGAAAACATTTGGTCTCTTATCAAACGTAAAAGAATTGGTTATTTACATAAAATCAAAGTAGACACAATTTCCAAAGTCACTTCCCTTTGGAATGAGATATCCTCAGGGGTTCTTCAAAATTTACTGGACTCAGCTCCAAGACGCCTTCAAAAAGTTATTGAAGCCAAAGGGGGTCATTATTCACTCATAGTCAAATTTCTATACATTTGTTAAATATTAACACGTTGACGTTTATGACAACCATAGTTGTCAAAAAAAAGTTTAAAAATAGCAAATGACAACTATAGTTGTCACAAAATAAATTGCCTCTAAATATTTCAATGTTGCCCATTCTCACTATTTTGATACTTTTTTGTGTAGTTAGACATAAACCGACTTAAAATACACGGCAGCATTGGCCATATGTGAGTATAACGACTTGTATTTGGTTTAAGTTTGGGGAGATCACTTTTTTCTTAAATATGCAGAAGTAAAACCAAATGACAACTATAGTTTATTACACATATATTTATTTATTTGTGGCCCTTCTTTTTTGTGATTACCTCTTATTGCTGTTTGTAATAGCTTTTATGACAAATGTGAGTAATTTTATATTTTGTTTTTTTATTATTTGTAATTGTTTGGGTTCCTTTAGAAAATGAGTTACGAGGAATTTCAAGAAAAACTGCGGAAACTATTGAATGAATCACAATTAAATGACGAAGAGGATAATTTGGACAGTTTAGATTCAGAATCAGGAAAAGAATCTGAAGTTGATATTTTCGAAGATGATGGTGAATATGGTGATGATCCTTATTACTTACCTAACACTAGCGATAGGGACGATTCTGACATTTTAGATTCGAATAAAAGAAGTTTCGTGAACATAAACGAAAACAGCAGTAATTGGACACAGTATATCAAACAACTTTTAAATTTCCCGTTCAACGAGAAAAAATCTGGAATAAAAATGAATGTTTCTGAAAATTCCAGTCCTCGCGACGTCTTTGACTTACTTTTTACAAACGATATAGCTGAAAAACTCGTTAACTGCACAAATAATTGTGGAAATAATTTAAGTATAGCAGAAAATGAAAAAATTACAACACGTTCAAAAAAAAAAAAGATAGAAGTTTCAAGGAAACAAATAAAGCTGAATTATTGCAGTTTATTGGGTTGTGCCTTTTACAGGCTCAAAATAGATCACCAAGTATTCGCCATTTATTTGCTTTACATCCTTTATATTTGCAACCAATTTTTAGATTCACCATGTCTGGTTTACGCTTCCAAAATTTATTGAGGTGTTTCAATTGCCACTGTCAAGATAACAAGAGCATTAATAAAATTCAGCCAGTAGTAAACTCTTTTTTAAATAATTTTCAAACCGCTTATCAACCAGAGAAATCACTTTCACTAGACGAATCTCTTCTTTTATTTCGGGGACGCTTAAGCTTTCGGGTTTATAACAAAGGAAAAAAGGCTAGATATGGAATCAATTTGTATGCACTCACCACCCACGACGGTTATGTGTTAAACATAGAGATATACCAGGGTACGCATGAAGAAGATAGTGAGAGTACAACTCCAAAAACACGAAATTTAGTGTTTCGCCTTATGCAACCATATTTGAATAAGGGAAATTATCTATACATGGATAATTATTATAATAGTGTTGCTTTATTTGAAGAGCTTTTAGAATACCAAACGCATACTGTAGGAACTCTTCATGCAAACCGGAAGGATAATCCAAAAGACGTTATTAACAAAAAGCTTAAAGCTGGTGAACTAATATGGGGAAGAAAGGGAAATGTCTACGTCTCAAAATGGAAAGATAAGCGGGAAGTACTTTCAATAAGTACTGCTCATCATCCCGAACTGATTGAAGCCGAAAACAGATACAAAAAATAAAAATTAAACCTAAAGATATTCATGATTACAACTTCAACATGTCGGGTATTGATCGGTGTGATCAAATGATCGCATACTATTCGAGTCCTCGCAATACATGTAGGGGGTACAAAAAAATAATTTTTCACATGATAGACGTTTGTGTTTGGAACGCTTTTTATATTTATAAAAAATTTCACAAGAACATAAAGTTTCTCGAATACAGAGATATGCTTATTCTAAGTCTAATAGATCTTCCGCCAAACATATTAAATGGAACAACATTAGTTGCAAATATGAATTAAGTCGGCCGACCACGTAAGATAAGTAAAACCGAAGCTTCTCCAATGCCGTCATCAGTTTATCCATCAACCCCTACATCAGTTCACTCATCACTGTCAGTTTTTCCATCTAGTTGTGCGCCATGTCCAACATCTTTAACATCATCAAATTCATTCGGTCCTCAACATTTTATTGAAAAATTACCATTACCAAAAGGTTCAAAACGAAAGTCACAATTCTTGCGGTGCAGATTTTGCTAAAAAAGCAAGAAGCGATCCAGTACATCCAACAGATGTAAAACTTATCCAGACAAACCGCCTCTGTGCATAAGTTGCTTTGAGGATTTTCATAAAAAATTTAACTAATATTTATATAATATTTTATATTGTGTTAGTTTTTTAATAAAACTTTTCATTTATATTATATATTTTAATTTTATTTTTAATTAAAAATATTTCAAAAAAGTATTTATGTGATTAATTCAAAAAATAGTTAATTATATGTACCTAAAACGATTTGGAAAAATTGACTACAACAGTTGTCATATGCTTAGTAGTATACTATTTGTCTATTAATGTTAAAATGACACCAATAGTTGTCATGACAACAATAGTTGTCATTTGAATTGTAACTCACATTAGAGTATCATATAGCAAATGACAGCAATAGTTGTCAAAAAAAAAATAGCTTAAAATTTGAATATATTCTGATTTCTTTTCCGATTCCAAGACATTTGGTGTTTACGGCATCAATTTAACTTAAAAAACAACGAAGTTACATGTAGCTTGTTTCTGAGTGGGTCAACGTATTTTTTAGTAAGCGTCAACGTGTTAAGCTTCTTTTTTTTATTATTTAATAATAATAACTTGTCAAAAAACCTATGCCAACACCTCAAAATTATTTTCATTCATATATTTTTAATTTTTTATGAAAGAAACTCTATTGAGTTCTTTTATAGTTTATATTATCAATATCTAAAAAAAACAAAAAAATAATTATTTTCTGTACATACAACTAAAAATTGAATACAAAAATGCATCATTTTGTTTTTGTCAAAATAATTATGCCAGCTACTGTATATTAGCATTTATCGGCCATAGGATGAACGCTATTGAAACTGGTGAAATTCGGTTCATGTTCAGACCTAGTCCCCATACAAAGTACCCCCATGAAATCGACTTAAATTGCCATAATATCCAATTTACCGTATAGATCTCGGTCAAATTGAGTTAGTGTGTGTTTATTACATCCATTTACCAGCTTGCCATAGCCGCCATATAAAGCTGCTTCCCGACTTTCACTTAACACTATTGCACAGTGTTTTTCTCAAATTTGGTTTGCATATATTTTTTCAAAATATAAGTTACTTTACCAAATATGTTCAGGACCTAATCTCCATATAAAGTTAGCTTTTGCTTTGAACTTTTTCATATCTGCAGGCAAAAAAATAATAACAATACCACTCAAATTTGGTTTATGCTTATTTTCTATAGCCACTTAGTTGGAGCGAAGAGATAGGGTCTCTAAGCCATGGTATAGGCATCATATAGCCGGTCTAGACTGACTATAATTTTCTTACCTGTATTTTTTTTTTACTTCACAGGAGAAATATTTTTGGCCCTTTCAGGAGATGCAAAACAAAATTGCATTTTATATAGAATATATTATTTATACATTTTGCTAAAAGTAACATATTTCAGGAGCTCTTCTCTTGTGAATTCAAGTAATATTAATACTAATTGTTTGAAAATAATAAACAAATAAAAAATAGCGCTTTTATCTCCATGTATTTAACATATTGAGTGCCAAGTGGTTTTGACGAAAACCTTCCCAGGAGGCCAAATATTTTTTTTATTAAATGAGTGTATTAGTGATAAAAAACGATTTCTGAGATATCCCTAGTCCATTCTACCTCTTACTTTTTATTTTATATAGGCTTTTTTGTGTCGTACATTTCTGTATGACGTGGCACTGCATGACGGGTATGCGTTTGTAAAAGTCGCTGTCGTACAAAAACGTACAACGTTTTTTCTTGTTTTTTATTTTTTTTTATTTTTGTTTGAATTCTTTTTTTTTTTTTTAGTTAAAATAAAAATATAATAAAATAAAAAGCAAATACCTAAAATGTCGAAATGATCGTTAAATATTTATTTATTTATTTATTTATTTAAATTTTGTATCCTGTTCAACAAGACATGAAATCTTCAAAACAGAACAGGTTTAAATATGTTAGTTGGAGTTTGATTTACAATACAACTTAACATTACTGTGACAATATTTAATATTAATAATAAAAAACAAAATATTGATTTATATACAAATAAAAGATATTTATAAGTGGCATATAGAATTTAAAAAACAAATAAAAAGTATACAGTAAAAATTTTCAATATATATTTGTTAACAGCAAGTTAGTATATGTGCATTGTAAAAAAATAAAAATTTTCTAAATGTATTGTTGTAAAATTTTATTTTTGAAAATTGAGCCGTTGCTGATTCCTTTAATTGTAGAAGGTAAACCATTCCAAAGACGTGCTGCATGTATGAAAAACTGCCATTCAGATACCAACGTATGGTGCCGAAATTGAATTAAATTGTTATTTCTCCGAAGACTACTAAAACGCAATCGGTTATAAAGATATTCTGGTCTCTGGTTACTAATTATTTTGTGTAAAAAAGTAAGACATCTTATTTTTAATAAGTCATCAAAATTGACACCGAAAATTTGCTTTGAATAAGATGAAATTTGATCGAACCTTCTGAGCCCGTAAACGTATCTTGCGATATTGTTAAACGTTATATTTAGGCTGGACTTACTTTTAGTATCGCAACTTGCAAATATTTCACATGCATATAGTAGTGTTGGTATTAAGTATGTCTTTACAAGTAGCAACCGTATATTAATTAAGAGAAAAGGAAATATTAGATATCTTGACGTAGAGTGATGAAGATTTTTCTAGTGATGATGATTTTGATGGGATACCGGATGTTTCTGATTCTGACTCTGAGCCTGACATAGATCCTGTGGGAATCGATGACATGTTGTTTGAAGATGGTATCAATATGGAAGACGAAGCTGAAGAAGTAAGTTTAACAGTAGGTGAGGAAATGTTGAATATTGAATGCAGTCAATTGGACTGAATTTTCATCATGTCAAAAGACCTTTACATTTACTAGAAAATCTGGTATCCAGCAAAATATTTTATCAGACATTTCCTGTTTGGATACGTATTTGCTATTTGTAGACAATGATATCATTGATTTAAGCCAGAAGCCAACCAATACGCACAACAGATTTTGGACAAAACCGCCGTAGATATTCGAGAAAAATACAATGAGTACCGACAAAAAACTTTGAATTAAAAAGTTTCTGGGACTTCTGTTATGAATGGGTTTGGTGAGAGTTGGGTCTCTTTCACAATATTGTTAAAAAAAAAATCACCTATTTAACTTTACCACTCCTGGAAGAACAATGTCCCGAAATCGTTTTCAGTTGCTACTGAGCTTCATACACTTTGCAGATAATAGTTGCATTATTCCAGTTGATCGACTTGGAAAAATCCAACCATTGTTAGATATGCTCCAGATGCGGTACCAAAAAGTTTATGTACCAGGAGAAAATATCATTACTGATGACACACTGATTCCTTGGAGAGGTAGACTTGTTTTCCGACAATATATGCCCAATAAGGCTCATCCGTATAGAATAAAACTGTATAAATTTTGCTCTACTGAAGGATTTACCTGGTCATTGAAAATATATTCTGGTAAATCAGGGAGTAAGAGAAGTTGGCTTAGCAACAAATGTTTGTGAGTACTTAATACTGAATTGAAAGGAGAAAGTCGTACATTATACGTTGACAACTATTATACCATCTACGCACTCGCTCTCTCAGTGCTAAATAATAAAACCCACCTTGTTGGCACTATCTGCTCAAACAAGAAATATGTGTCAAAAGAAGTGATGAATTTTGCGCTTAAAAAAGTTGAGTTGGTGGTCCAAGAAGATGTAAACGGAATAGTAGTATTAAAATGGAAGGACAAGAGAGATGTCAGAATGCTTTCAACAATGCATGCTCCAGTGATAATATCCGATTCAAATCAAGAAGATGATCCAAATATGCCATCAACTAGTTTAGCAAATAGACGCAAAAGTATAGTTAAGCCAAAACGATTAGCTATCATTGAATATAACTAAGGAAAAGCTGGTATTGATTTATCGAACCAAATGGTCTCGTATGGTAGCACCCTATGCAAAGGTTTGAAGTGGTATAGGAAATTGGCAATTGAATTATTACTTGCCGTCTCGATAGTAAATGCTTATATTATTTATAAGGAAGCTACAGAGAAAAACATCAACATACTTAAACTCCGTCAATGTGTAGCTAATGGCATTTTGGATCTAACGTCTCTGCAACCAGTAAACCCCGGCAAACATTTTATAGCTAGAAGGGTAGATGCCAACAATAAAGTAATTCCACGTGCTTTTCTTTTGTGTTACGCAACTGCAAAAAAAAAATAGCTAGACAGGAAAACAGTAAGGAATCACTTTAAAAAAAAACGAGTACTTATTTTCCAAAATGCCCCAATACCCCCACTTGTGCCTGCAGTGTTTCCCTAAATATTCCCATCTAAAATAATAACACGTATATTTATTTTTGTCCTTTCAAAAATTAATATAATATTAAATTACTTTGTTTTAATAAAAGTTTAAAAAAATACATTTCATATATTTTTCACTTTATAAAACCTCAAAACATCATCTTAGACCCATGAATGCTTTTGCAAAAAAGTTCAGTAAAGGATTCTTTATTTAAAAATCGCAACAAATTCCACTCAGTGTCGTATATAAAAGAACTGCAGGCTCTAAGTAAAAACAATAATTGTCGTAGGAAAATGTACGACTTGGCACCCCACGACGGAATAGGTGCCGTACGGAAACTTACGACGTGGCACTCAATGTGTTAAGTATATATTTGGGTTAAATATAAGATCTATATGAAATCTGTAAATTGAATATCACGCAATTTTCTTTTGAGATTTATTATTTTTAAACATATTTCGCTAATATTTATATTTTTTTATAATCACATTACATTAATATAATAAGATACGTTTAATGACAAATTTGTTATTTTCCCCACTTACAAATTGTGGAATGATTAACTAACATTAAACTAAGGTTATTAAAGTTATTAAAGTAAAAAAAAAAAAAACCAGCAAAGGTAAGCACTATTGAATCAATGAAAATTTCTGCAGTAACACCAGTGATCACGTCGACAAAGTTTACGAATGAAGATTGGGTTACGTGCAACGAAACAAAAAGCTGGATATAATTTATTTGCCTTTAATTTCATTTAGTAGCGGTTACATTTGTCCCAGATATGCAACATAAATACGGAAGCAATGGATAAAAGAGACATAACCAAAACTGGGACAGAACCCACTTTAATGAAGGGAGAATCATCAGTAGGGAAATGACACATACTCCAGTGCCATCATAACCGGTAGCAGCTTTAGTACTAATATTAGGCTGATGTTGCTTTAAATTGCTACCGCCAGCTCCAGAGCTAGGAGGAGCTGACAATATGCTGGGTGAACGGGTGCCACTTCCCACAGAAGTTGAACTACTTGGTGCTGGTATTGTGTTTAAAATAATGTGATTCCGATTATGCCACGAACAAAACACAAATGAAATGTGAACGCAAGAAAAAAAAAACAATTTTACAGAGATCTATATGATTGGATATTATGGAAATTTTGGTCGACTCATAGGCGTCATATGTATGGAGACTAGAACTGAACATGCATCGCTTTTCTCCAGATTCAAAAGCGTTTGTTGTATGGCGAATAGGTTATGGCGAATAGAAGCTTATATACCAAATTTCATCAAAATGTATTCATATATGTGACATGTAATTTAATTACATTGTTTTCGTGTACACACAGACAGATTGACGGATAGACGGACGGATATCGCCAAATCCACACAGAAAGTGATTCTTAGTCGATTGGTACAATAAAAGATGGTTCGAGTTCAAATTTTATTGGTATCTAGTTACAAACATCAGTGTAAAATCATTATACTCTGACCACATAAAGCCATAGGGTATAAATAATATTAATGCCAATTAAGAATTCCCAGGAAGCTTACTTTTTGGAGGGTAGTGAACAGATTTTTCATTTGCTATAATAATAAAATTCAAAAACTGCTTATTTTTCTCGATTTTACAGTGATTTGAGCTACAATTTGGATATATGTAACTTCAGTTTATAATTAGAGACTTTGTTTAGTTTTTATCAGAAACTAAGTTCGTGATTCTTTTATATGTGGAAATTAATTTGATTTTTTTACCTGATCACACAATATACTAATTTTCGGTAAATTGCTAAAACTACGTTTGATTGATTCTCTGAATTTGAGTGAAAATTTTATCTCGATAGTGCTATTCGTCTACGATCTGAGTTTTTCCTTTGTATATAAGTCTATGGTTTACTAAATAAGTAACTTAGAGCTCTGTCCAACTTAGTGAGTGACTAAAATGCGAAGTGTTTAGAACGTGTTATGTATGAGAGTTTATTTTAATTTTATTTAAAATAAATTTTATTTAAAAATAATAAATGTCACAAGGTTTTTATAATTTTTAGAGTTTAAGAATTTTAAGAATTTTTTATACGCGGTTGGTGATGTGCTTCGAGCGAAGATCAAAGTTAATTTAACCCTCCGATGAGTGACAGTTCTGAACTTCACGGCCATGTGAAAAGGTCCCTACGGACCTTTTTTGTAAATCATGTTTTTTTCATATAAAAAATTTTTTTTTGATTTTTTCTTTGTTTTTATTATACCCTATACCACTATGTGGTTTGGGTATAATGACTTTGTGCTGCTGTTTGTAACAACCAAAAATATTTGACCTAGACCCATCTTTAATCATACCGATCGAATCAGAATCACTTTCTGAGTTGATTTAACAATGTCCGTCCGTCCGTCCGTCCGTCTGTGTGTCCATGTAAAGCTTGTAATCAAACTGCAGGTCGCAAATATGAATATATTTTGATGAAATTTGGTATGTAAACTTCTGTCGGCCACGGGATGAACGCTATTGAAATTGGTGAGAATCGGTCCATGTTCAGACCTAGCCCCCATACAAATTACCCATATGAAATCGACATAAATTGCCATAAGATCCGAATTGTCATATAGATCTTACTCAAATTGGGTTTGTATGCGTTCATTACATCCACTAATGAGTAGTCCAAAAATGATCCCTTTGACCCCATATGGAGCTGCTTCCCGATATTCACTTAAATCTATTAAAAAACAAAAATATTGCACTGATTCTTCTCAAATTTTGTTTCTACATATTTTTGCAAAATACAAGAGACTTTACCAAACATGATCAGGATCGGTCCATTTTTGGACCTGGTCCCTTTATAGATATAGCATCCGATATGAACTTTTTCATATCTGCAGCCAAAAAAATTAATAAAAATCCCACTCAAATTTGGTTTTTGCTTATTTTCAATGTCCAGTTAGTTGGGCCTAAGAGATAGGGTTTCTAAACGCATGGTGTAGGGTATCGTATAGTCGGTCTAGACCGACTATAATTTTCTTACTTGTTGTTTATAACTAAATTCTACATACAAATTTAATTTTTTAAATTTTTTAAATTTTTTTTTTTTTTTTTTTTTGCTTGAATTTTCTTAAGACTATTATAAAAAAGTTTAAAAATTATTGTTGTTGAGCGTGTACTTCTTGTCCCCCGCCCTGTGCGCAAGTGTTGCAGCGATGTAAAAGTGTGCTATGTTCTCCGCAAACAACGTTGCCGCAGCCGAAGCAGTATGCCCGCGTTTTGCGCTGCCGCCCGTACTCAGAACGGCAAAGGCGACATGACGGTCTACTTGAACTAGCCGCAAACGACGGTGCATGGCCTTCCATCGGTCTTGGTAATACCAGAAATTAAAAGAAAAATAAAAAACAAATAAACATATATTCCATTCTTGAATTTGAAGATGTTTTTCTTACCCTGACATCGAATGCTTCCATCGCATTGCGTATCCTTGGATATGAGGTTATATGGTTGTTCAGGGCACGTTCTTCGATATTTGGTGTGGCCAATTGCTTCGTTAGCAGTAGCAAGAACGACCGCCGTCTGTCACTCCTTTTTAAAGGCTTCATTTCGTTGTAAATCGTAAAAAAAAGCAGCCAATGCAGCGACGTCCAGCATATTATAAAACATGGCCAACGGCCATCGTTGTGTTGCTCTTTTGCAGCTGTAAGTGCCTAGCATTTGATCCATGGTATCAACGCCGCATTTGTTGGCGTTGTAATCTAATATGGCATAGGGCTTCCGCTTCTCGGTTTGCTCGTCAACGAGGCAGGTGTAGTGCATTGTGTAGAGCACGTTCACCACTTTATTTTTTTTCGGCACGTATGAGCATAACGCTATATCCCCTTCGTTGAACCCAAATAATGTACTATTGATGGTGCGCTTCGGGTTCTTCTTGAATTCCTGTGGAATGAATGTTTTGTTGTAGTGCACTGTACCAATATATATGCGGTCTTCCTCCTCAACAAAATACGCCCCAAGTCAAGAGTGGTAAAGAAATTATCCGCGTATATGGTACGGCCAGCATCTAAATATTTTTCAACAAGATCCAGCACTACGTTCTGCCCTTGGTTTATCTCCCATTGTTGGTTTGGCAGTTTTCCAGAATATATCATTCCCTTCACAGGATAATAACTCTGTGAGTCGCATAACCACCATACTTTCAAACCATAATTATCTGGCTTTGACGGAATGTATTATGTGAAGCGGGTCCGGCCTCTGTAAGGGAACAACTGCACATCAACTGTTAGTGCTTTATGAGGAGTGTAAGCTGCTGCCAAGTTAGCCGCAGTTTTGCTGTTGATGAGTCGCTGTTGTCGAGTATTTCCATTGTCGAATCGAATAAATTGCTTTATACACATGAAGCGATCGTACGACAACGCACCTTTGTATATTGGGCAACGCGTCGCGCCCCATAATTCCATAGCTGGTTCATGGTTTGATCTTGTGAGTCCAGAATACAAAAGAATAGCTACAAAGGCGTCAAACTCTTTCACTGTCACTGGCTTCCACTCTTCCACTTTTCTTCGTGGGATTCGCCAAATTCCATGCAGCTGTAACCTCCCTGCCTTTACGATTTGTTTCACGTAGCACTAAGTGTATTATTTGCTCTGTCATGATTGAACGCATTATTGTATAGGGGTCGTGTATATTTCCTGTTGCTCCTGGTTTCTTTCTTGTGAAGTCGACGACGTTATGATTACGAGTGCGGGATGTTGGTGGTGCTTTTTTACTCCATTGGGTGCCATCTTTACCAATATAGTAACTTTCATTCGTTTCCTGTCCATCATTTTCTTCCTCTTCAGCATCGTCGTCATCAGTATCTTCATTTAGCTCGACGTATCCTTCAGTTTCGGCATCTGACTCTTCAGCAGGTTGGTATGTGTGATCTTCATCATCCTCAACTTCATATTTACCAATTGCAGCAATATCAATTTCTTCATCCATTTCTTCGTCCATAAGATTAGCAAATCTACTATCAGCTGCACGCCTTTCATCCGCAGTCATTTGCTGGTAACGTGTACTACGGCGTACAACAATTTCAGCAACGTCAAAATTACTTGCATCTGCCATATTTATATTTTTGTTTCTATCCCACACGATTTTACTCTTCGCTGTCTAAACTTTGACTGATTTGGTTTACGAAACTACAACTTCTTTTATACTCTTTCGAACGTCTACCTAAACTCAAAGACATTAGGGATGATGATAAAAACAAAAAATTCTAAGAAAAAATTCTAAGAACAAAATACTAAGAACAAAAAATTCCAAGAACAAAATACTAAGAACAAAAAATTCGAAGAACAAAGTACTAAGAACAAAAAATTCTAAGAACTGGTTTATTGCTAGTAGTATAAAATTAGAATATTGTGCCTATCATTGAAAGCAATAAAGTTCATGTCTTCGAATTTTTTTTAGAATTTTTTGTTTTTATCATCATCCCTAATGTCTTTGACTTTAGGTATTTGTGTTCACAACAGGTAAATTATGTGTTGAAACAATAAAAAATTATAATGATGCCCAAAAACATGCATTTATTAGTGAAATTCAGTACAAGGTCCATACGGACCTATTCACACGTCCGCGTACTATTCTCACTAAATCCTCAATAACTCCTAAAGTAATGATCCGGTCGGCTTGATTTTTTTTCCAAAAGATGCGCAACAAAATACTCTTGGAGGGGTTGTAGTGGCCGAAGTAGGAGTAATTTCAGTTTGAAAAGGCAAAAAGGTCCCTAGGGACCTTCTCACTCATCGGAGGATTAAAGTCAAATATATGTGCTGAAAAGGTTTTACATAAATTTTTATTTGTCGTTAAATTACAAGTACACATTTACATTAGCTACACAATTGGCACCAAGATAAAAACCAGCTTTGAGCGTAATAAGAAACAAGTACATACATTAGTTATTAATAAGATAGAAACCGGCTTTGAATGTAATTTAACAAAAACAAGTAAGACCGACTATATGATACCCTATACCATACGCTTAGAGACCCTATCTCTCAGACCCAACTAACAAAGATTTATATGATAATTTGTATCTTATGGCAATTTAAGTCGATTTCATAGGGGTCATTTGTGTGGGGGTTAGGTCTGAACATGAACCGATTCCCACCAATTTCAACAGCGTTCATCCCATGGCCAATAGAAGATTAAATACCAAATTTTATCAAAATATATTCATATTTGCGACCTGCAGTTTGATTACAAGCTTTACATGGACACACAGACGGTCGGACGGACGGACGGACGGACATCGTTAAATCGAATCAGATAATGATTCTGATTCGATCGGTATAATAAAATATGGGTCTAGGTCAAATATTTTTGGTATATTTTTGCATCGAAAATAATTGTATCCGCCAACCCTCAGTACTATCTTGAGCAGTCTAGCTCGTCTCATATGCTGAAATTATTGATGACTCCGTAGAATGTGAATGATAGCATTGGTGATGAAGAGTTTAAAGGCGATGATGCCATAGATGGCGATGAGATAGAATTGGAGAGTTTAAAAGCGATGATGCCATTTATAGCGATAAGATAGAATTTGAGAGTTATTGGATATCTCTATGCATGAACTTGGAAACGAATGGAAAGGGAATATAAAAAATATCCCAAACTTTAATTTTGATAAAGAGAATAAAATTAGGTAGAATGGCAAATTCAGCACCCACGGAAATCTTAAATATTTTTACATTATATTAATTAACCCAACTTTTTTATATCTTACCACGAATTATGTAAATAAAAATTTGAATAAAGTTGGCCATTAATTTTTTTTAATATTACTTCCGCGAAGCCGAGTGGCTTGCCTGCAGATTCTAACTTTTGGGTCCAGGAATAAGCCGGATTGGGCTACTTTTGCAGCGGCAGACCAAAGCCTCTAGTGGCAATCGAACCCACGACCCCCGCACGATAGGCGAGCACGCTACCTGTTCACCTACCGGGGCGCTTTCTTTTTTTCGAAATAACGCATACTCAATGGAAAGTTTTTGATCGGCAAACGTGTAAATTACTACCGGCTTTTCATCTTTGCCGATGGCTTGGTACAATAAAAAATGGCGCAAATAAAAATAGAGGTTTTTTGATTCTTCTTTGTAATCTTTTAGAATTTGGTGTGAAGCAGGGTACTACTGCTGGTTAACGAATTCAAAAAATTCACAATAATGGTACACAATAAAGCTGATCTAGAATATATATAAAATTCAAAAGTTTATAATAATATTGTAAAAATTTTCATTTTCATGATACCAGTAATCAACAAACGGTGCTAGAAAAGGTGAACAACCATGAACATGTATAAATTACTGATTTTGTTCCTAGATCTGCATGACCCTTATATTGAATTCAAGCCCAACATTATATCTATTCAAAAAAAAAATACTCTTAAATATCTTACCCCCTAAAAAAGTAACACCGCCTTATAGTAAAATGTGCCACTGTGCAATTTCTTATCTAAAAATTTGTCGAATATTTAAAAAAAGAATTCACCAAAATTCTTTGGTTAATGTACTAGAGAATGATGTTTTTTGAAATAAATATTTGAACTTATTTTATTGATTTCAATTAAAGTCTGACTGAGTTCAATAACTCTTGAACAAAATAATAAACTCAAATACGTTTACCAATTTTACTGGTATATATATACATCTAAATACTTTCAAAGCACACTAATTGCTATGTTTAATCAATGAAAAAAATATAAAAAGTAAGTTTACATTTTCTTGCAGTTTGACTAAAGTTTAAGGATTATTTGAGTCTTATGACTAGTGATGCATTAAACGGTTTAGCCACATCTTTTAGAGCAACATATCTTTGAGAAAAGGGTATTTTTTGTATTTTTAAAAAAAAAAAAGATCACATAAAATGAAAACATAAACGTCTTTTTGCTATAAAAATACAAAATATATTATCGCTTAGTGTGGCACATAAGCTGCAATATATCAAATCCTACATGTTTAACCAAAGAAATAACTCACTAGAAAATCTCTCTTTTTTGATGCTTCTCTAATTCTACTTTTGCCTTGTGCTACAATATAAATATATATTACTGATGCTTTGGTTTTCTTGCGTTCATACATTATTTTGTAATATGTTCATATGTGTAGCTGTCGCCTGTCGTCTTTATTACTCTAGTAAATACTTATAAAATATATGCATAGAAAGTTTCCTATACACATGCTGAAGAACGACACCAAATAAGCCTCATGCTGCAATGTAAGCAAAAAATAAATTGAGTATATAAAATATGCTATATATTTACAATAAACAAAGACAGTCTTTTGTTAAACGGTCGAAATTAAATATTCAGGAGTTGATTTACAAGACGAATAGTTAGCTTAATTCAATTTATTTTAAATAGAATATATTATAACAATTCGTTGGGAAATATAGTCAGAAGTAAAATCAAAATGCGGATATGGTTATTATATAAGACCAAAAATGGTTCACCTTTAGCAAAGAAAAAACATCCATTACACTTTTTTGCTCCTAGCTGCTATATATATTTATTTATTTTTATTAATAACGATACAAAGTATATTTGTATTCTAATTTGGGTCCAGGGTGGATCTGACCATTTGGCTGGTTTTTACAGCGACAGACCAAAGCCTCTGGTGGCAATCGAACCCAGGACCCCCGCATGATAGGCGAGCACGCTACCTACTCACCTACCGGGGCGCTTTCCTAGCTATATTTTTTCCGAAGACGGGAAAACAAATTTCCAATTGGTTACTGATTTATAGCCGTGAGAAGAGTTGCATATTCTTCGAAAAAATTATATTATAGCCAAAATATACATGAGGCCATAATATCCGAACAGCAGCTAAACTAGCAAAACTCAAAGGGAGTTTTGTTAGTTTCGAAAAGTAATTCGAAAACCACACACGAAAAGAGTTTGCATTTTAAGTGTTGCACTGTCTAATCCTTTTCCGATAATAGCTTTTTTGTTAAACTTTTTTTTTCATATATTTCGCTTCTCAAAATTGTTTTTTATTAATTTTGGAAATTTTCATTTCTATTTGATATTGTTCAGACTTGAATATTTTTTACACATATTGTAGTTTATAATGACATCATTGGTAGTTGTTTAAAATAAAATCCTTGTATCTTCTGAAATTAATACAAAGTAAAGCTGTATGGTACGAAAACTGAAAACTAACCACACTGCTCGTAGGCCTGACTTTAGGTGAGTGTGTTAAAGCGCTGACCAAAAAGTGCAAGTACGAGTGTATGTGAAGGTTAACGTTCAAAACCTCACGGCCGCCCTAAGTAGAAAAAATTTTCATATAGAAACAATCTATTCAATTAAAACATAACAATTATCACAATGTTCAATAAATCGCTGATGAAGGCTGAAATGCCAGAAACCGGTCCGATTAAGAATACAGTGCAGTTATGAATTTTTGAAATATATGCTTTCTTCTTCTTTACCACGCACCATTTAAACAAAATCCTGAAGAGTTATTTGTTTGGAAGAATTTAAAAAGCCATTCCTTAAAAATAACTTCCCTTGTTTGTTGCTGGGTCTTATAACAACAATGCTACGTAACTATAATGCTAACTAATAATTTTTTCCGCCAAAATTTTACGTTCTCTTTCTGTTGGCTCTAAAGAGTCAAATGAAAACCATATAGTATATAATGTTTAGTTTCCGAGATATAAACGAACGTATGTTCTCTGCTAAATGTTACGTTTTTGAACTAGTAACTAAATATTTGGATGATTTATAACGAGGCAACGAAACATAAACGATTTTATGTTCCCCGGAAAAATTTATGCATGATAACCGAATATATACCACAAAGAACCACCTGGCGAAGATCAACATTGGGTGAAATAAACAGGCTTGAACAAAACGGTCTTGAAGCAGACGGTCCTGGACGAAGATGCAACAACATTGGGGAACTCAAAGAAGTTGCTGAACGAAGAGATAGATGGAGTAATCTTGTAGACAACCTATGCCCAGTATAGAGGCGGATCGTAATCGAAAGACGACGGGCGAGGTTATATTATATTATTATAACCGAATATATATATAAATTTAGATATGCAGTATATGTATCAACCACCGAATCCAGGATACTTTATGATCTAAAATTACATATTTGCTATTAAAAATATGGAAAGCATGTATCTACGCAGTATGCGGTGCCACATAAGGCTTTAATTAATGGATTATCCTCTTCGCTGTATACTGAACCTGCCTTCCATATTTAAGTGGCAGAAACTCAGTTGTGATCAGAAGTAATATGCCCCTACACTTAACTTGATTCACTGTCATCATCGGAGTCTAGTTTCTCTGAGCCAGCGCTCACTGGACATAATCAACCAAGGATAAATGTAATTTTCCCCTATACTACGAATTCGTGTTGGCACTCACTCTTGAACGTCAAAAACATGTACATGCGCTATCTTATTGAGGGCAGCTGCTCCCTCTTCGATGGTACTTGTTTGTCGTTCTGTCTGTCGTTTATGTATTATGAGACCTTACCTGCTGACCTGTTGTTGTAGTAAAAATTTTTAACATCTGCCCTGCTACTGAAATAAGACGATATATCCCTTGAAGTATGTTCGTTTTCTATGCTCTCAACCTATAGGAATGACGCTTTGTGTCTACAACGATCTCTTAATTTTTATGAAATATATGGTCCACCGTAATACCATTTTTGGACTGTATCTTGTTGCTGCTCGCTAATGTTTTGCCTCCTCTATCTGTACTTTTTTTTCTCTTCAATTTTCCTCTATGTACACTGTATGGTCAATTTTAATCCAAAAATTGATGTCATAGCTAAGGTCGCAAAAATTTTTAAAATAAATTTGATAAATACCCTCTGATCACTTCAGGTAATGGTCCACACAATTTTTTAAGGAACCACCAGAATTTGAAACAAGTAACAAAATTATACTCGGTCTATACCTACTACACGACACCCTATACCATGGCTTAGCGATCCTATCTTTCGGTCAAACTAATACGATATAGAAAAAAAACACAAACCAAATTTGAGTGGCAATTTTGTTAGTTTTTTCTTCAGATATGAAAAAGTTCATATCGGATGCTATATATGCTATATATGCGGACCGAAGCCTGACCATATTTGGTAAAGTCACTTATATTTAGAAAAATATATACGAACCAAATTTTAGAAAAATCTGTGCAAAATTTTTGTTTTTTGATAGATTTAAGTGAAAATCGGGAATCAGCTCTATGTGGGACCTATGACTAAGAACTGTCCTATCAGGATTATTCTTCGACTACTGATTAATGCATATATTAAACACCAAATTGAAGAAGAGATCTTTATGTTAATTTAGATCCGATGGCAATTTATGTCGATTTAATAGGGTAATTTTTATGGGGACTGAACAAGGACCGAATTTCACCAATTTCAATAGCATTCATCCAACGGCCGGTAAGATCTTATGTACCAAATTTCATCAAAATATATTCATATTTGCGACCTGCAGTTTGCACACAGACGGACAGACGGCCAGACTGACGGACGAACAGACATCGCTAAATCGATTCAAATATTTTTCGTAGTTACAAACAGCAGCACGTAGTCACCATATCCAAATACATAGTCGTATAGGGTATAGCAAATAAAAAAAAATGATAGTCCGTCTAGACCTACTATACTAACTAATTAGATATAGAAAATAAGCATAAACCAAATTAGAGTGGCATCGGTAATATTTTTTTTAAATTCGGATACGAAGAGTGGGACTAAATCGAAAAATTGACCCACCCTGACCATATTTGGTAAGGATAATATTTTTTGCAAAAACAGATAGAAACCTAATTTGAGAAAAATTTGTGTAATATTTTTTGCTTTCTGATAGATTTAAGGGAAGATCGGGAATCAGCTACATATGGGGGCTACGACTGAGAATTTTCTTATAAGTTCTATTTTTGGACTACTGATAGATGTATATAATAAAAAAACAAACCCAATATAATGAGATCCATATGATAATGTGGATATTGTGGCAATTTAAGTCGATCTCATATGGGTCATTTGTGTGGGGACTAGGTAGGAACATGAAACAATTTTCACCGCGTTCGTGCTATGACCGGTAGAAGCTTTTATACTAAATTTAATTAAAATATATTCATATATGCGACCTGTAGTTTGATTAAAAGTCTACATGGACACACAGACGGACAGACGGACGAACGGACATCGCTAAATCGACTTAGAAAGTGTTCCTGAGTTCCACGGTATAATATAAGATGGGTCTGAGGATTTGAGCAAAACCCAGTTGTGATTTTTTTTTTCCTCTTTATGTTATTTATGCCAAATTGCTCAATTTTCAACGCTCTCTAAATGTATCTATTCTTATACCCTACACCACAATGTGGTTTGGGTATAATAAAATGACTTTGTGCTGCTGTTTTTAACTACCAAAAATATTTGACCTAGACCCATCTTCCATTATACCGATCGACTCAGAATCACTTTCAGAGTCGATTTAGCGATGTCCGTCTGTTCGTCCGTCTGTGTGTCCATGTAAACATTGTAATCAAACTACAGGTCGCAAATATGAATATTTTTTGATGAAATCTGGTATATAAACCTTTATCGGTTATAGGATGAACGGTGTTGGAATTGGTGAAATTCGGTCCTTGTTCAGACCTAGTCCCCATACAAATGGCCCCTATGAAATCAACATATATTGCCATAAGATCCAAATTATCATACAAATCTTAGTCAAATTGGGTTTGTATGTACATATTGCATCCACTAATCAGTAGTCCAAAAATGATCCCTATTGGATAACTCTTAGTCATAGGCCCATATAGAGCTGCTTCCCGATCTTTACTTAAATCTATCAAAAAACAAAAATATTGCACTGATTCTTCTCAAATTTTGTTTGTATATATTATTGCAAAATACAAGAGACTTTACCAAACATGGTCAGGATCGGTCCATTTTTGGGCCTATTTATATCTGTATTTTTTTTTTTTTTTTGCCGTATTGAGCAAAATATGGTTTTTATAGAAAAAAAAAAAATTGATGATTAACTTGTCTATAAATAAAGGAGAACAGTCAAAACGAAATGATAGGTAGAAATGTAATTTAGGTGGGGATTTTATTGCAGATTAAAAAAGTATTAAAGTAACCAGTTTAATTTAATTTGGTTTAATTTTTTTACACAACCCTAATTATACCCTATACCACTATGTGGTTTGGGTATAATGACTTTGTGCTGCTGTTTGTAACAACCAAAAATATTTGACCTAGACCCATCTTTAATTATACCGATCGAATCAGAATCACTAACTGATTCGATTTAACAACGTCCGTCCGTCCGTCCATCCGTCTGTGTGTCCATGTAAACCTTGTAATCAAACTGCAGGTCGCAAATATGAATATATTTTGACAAAATTTGGTATATAAGCTTTTATCGGCCATGGAATGAACGCTGTTGAAATTGGTGAGAATCGGTCATTGTTCAGACCTAGCCCCTTACTAATGACCCCTATGAAATCAACTTAAATTGCCATAAGATCCAAATTATCATATAGATCTTAGTCAAATTGGGTTTGTATGTGTTTATTACATCCATTAATCAGTAGTCCAAAAATGATCCCTATGGGACAACTCTTAGTCACAGGCCCCATATAGAGCTGCTGCCCGATCTGCACTTAAATCTATCAAAAAACAAAAATATTTCACTGATTCTTCTCAAATTTTGTTTGTATATATTTTTGCAAAATACAAGAGACCTTACCAAACATGGTCAGGGTCGGTCCATTTTTGAGCCTAGTCCCCATATAGATATAGCATACGATATGAACTTTTTCATATCTGCAGACAAAAAATTTATAAAAATCCCACTCAAATTTGGTTTATGCTTATTTTGTATGTCCAATTAGTTGGGCCTATGAGATAGGGTCTCTAAACGCATGGTATAGGATATCATATAGTCGGTCTAGACCGACTATAATCTTCTTACTTGTTTTTTAATATAGATGACTTACTTAAGTTATTTAAAAATATTATATAAATAGTTTTCCTTATCCGGAATAGAGAATGGGTCGCTCCCTTTTTTTTTGTAAATTTTCTTTTGACGATCATTTGAGATTTGGGCAATAGTTTCTATTGTACACAAAATACAACCAAAACATAAAAATTTCTCAATAAAAATAGCTCTTTAGATGGTTGTTTGGTCAATTTTACGTTGTTTCATTTATTTTTATTTAGTTAGTAAGACCTAAAATTTTTTGTTGTAATTGAACTTCAATTTCATTAAAATTTTTCCCGACGTTTCTTCGATTTTATGCCGATTTCTTCTCGAGATTTTGTCTATTTAATTATAAAAAACATCATATTATTACACAAGTATTTTACCAAAACATTAAAGCTTACAATTTTCAATATTATATTTAAATACAAGAAATATTACATTTAACATTAACACTGAACACGAGAATAATGAATAACAACTCTTAATTTAAAATCACAGTCTATTTTATGGCAACCATGTAGCTAGCGTTGATTTTTCTAGTATCTTCCTTTAAGTTCATGGTTCTGTTTATTTGCTTTTCTATGTGTAAGCTTTCTTTAGTAAATCGTTTTCTTTCTATTCTTTCTTTATCTGTTATCCTCACTTGTTCGAGATCAGCTGTGTGGTACATGTTGTGCAAGTGCTGTCGATTCTTTGCCTTTCGCGATATCCATTCTGTGTAAATTTGATCACACTGTTGATCATTACTGCCTTTACATGATATATCATACACAATATTATTTTGTTATCGTTGGTCAATTTGGTCAATGGAGTTTTGACGTTTGTGAATATTGTACACTGTAAAAACGTTTATCATTTATATTTTCAGTGTTGCTAACTTTGTTATTTTTAAATCGTTTATTAATTTCTTCTATTAGGTTACTTATAAGTTTCACTGGAAAACTATTTTCGGTGAGTATAGTGTAGATTTTCCGTGTGTTTTTAGTGTGAAACTCTTCATCACTATCCGCAGAACTCTTTCATTAATTTTTTTTGCAGTATTGATAGTTTGGCTTTTGGGTTGGGTTGCGTTGAAATGCATAATTCTGCCAGAAGCCGTTTGTTTGATGATTTTGTTATCATTTCTAAGTATTCTTGTGACTATATACGCAATTTGATTGTTACCTTCTATTTCGAGGGTAAATTTGATTTTGGGGTGCTGATTTTTGAGGGTTTTAAGAATTTTATCCGGATCATCTATACTAATAATAGCTAAAATGTCATCTACATATTTTGCTTTGTATTTTATATGGATATTCTCGGCTTTCAATTCTTTTATTGTGTCGTCAAGTAGATTATCCAGAACTATAGCTGCTACAGTGGGAGACAGGGGATTGCCCATCGGCATACCGAAAATTTGGTTGTATATATTGTTCTCGTATACAAAATAGTTATTGTCTGTTAAACAAAACCGTAAAATTCCGGGAAATTTTTGGTTTGGTATGTCGGTAAATTTATGAATTGTGCACTATTTTTTCATTATATTTTTCAAAGCAGTATTGATTGGAATATTCGTGAATAAAGAAAAAAACGTCGAATGAAACCAATATTTCCCTGTCATTCAGTTCTATATTAGCTAGCTGTTCTTTAAGTTGTAGTGAATTTTTAATATTATACTCCGTAGAAATTATGTGTTCAAGAGTTTGACCTATGTGTTTTGACAGCTATTAAAAAATCAACTAACTTCTTTCAATTGAATGACAATTGCTACAATATTCAAAATGAAAACAAAAACAAAGCAAACACCACAAATGTCATTTTAAAACTGGTTTAAAATAGGGTAGAACCAATTTAAAATTATTAAATTACACAAGGTTTAAAATAGGTTTTTTATACTAAAATTCGCTTATGAATACAATTTTATCGAGTTTTGCGTAAAATGGATTTGAAATGTTGTTCAAAATTTTTATGTAAGAGTTTAGTATTCATGGGTATACTGTTATTAAACAAAATTTTTAAAACACACTCCCATAATTTTGTAAGATTTCTTTAGAGTATTTCTGGAATATTTGTAGTATTTCAGAAGACGGTTAATATTGATTCCTAAATATTTAATAGTTGTTTATAGGGAATTTCAAAACCACAAAAAAAATTTAACGTTTAACTTTCTGGCACAAAAAAAAAATTCTACATTTCCCTGAAGTATTGCGTATTGAGATGTATTAAGTTTAACCCCCCAATTACCATAAAAAATTTAACATTTTTAAGGTGATTTGAAAGCAGCCTTAAGGCAACAAGTGAAGAGAGTGGTGTGAAGAGACTCATCAGCATACAACAGACCAATTGAATTTGTAAAAGTATGAGAAAAATTGTACATAATTACATTATATAAATAAAAGCTGTGGCAGGATACAGCTAACAATTTAAAAATCTGAAAAACCATCATTAGATTGTTCACAAAATGACCTACAAGAAAATAAATATTTAAATGATTTAAAAGCCAATAGCCCTCATTGCTAGTGCTTTTACTTTAAGATTTTTTATAATTTGAATTGTGATCAAATAATTTAATAATATTGGGACCATACCCAATTTCAATAATTTTATTACGTATATATGTGGATTTGTAATCCGCTTATTTAGCAAATAGGGGGAAAACGCACTGGCTACACTCTTTGGGGTAGATTTGTTCCGCTTTTTTCTCCTATTCAGTATCTGCAACTTTGTTTCAGATTTTAAAGAGATATTCCGTACGGTTACCGAGTTATAACCGTGTTAAAATATACAAAAAGTGATAAAAATCCACGTTGAGCAAAAAAATTCGTGTGGCCATTAACCCTTTCACTACCATACTATAAGTAGTAATTTTTGACAACATTAATCAATTTTTTCGTATAGATGTGATATTAAAAAGCACAAAAAAATTTAAAAAAAATTAGTATCTTTCTGAAATAAAATATGTCCTGGGATTTTATCTCCCATTGGGTTTTTAAATCTCATAAATTGGGACTAAATATTTCATCGGTAGTTTTTCTATGAGAATAATATAATACAGGTTTTGTTAAATTTTTTATTAAATTTTTATTTTACAATAATTTTTATTTTTCAAGGCTTCAGGACAGATAACAACAGCTCCAGAACATGTTGGCAAGTTCTTCCTATTTTGAATACATGTACCTACTCGTATGCAGGCAAATGGCAAAGTTTTCATCAGTTTATACGATGTGAAGAAACGATGAAACACCAAAACTGTTTGTATTGCGAATACTAATGCTCAATTTTGTAACGACCTTTTCCCCTAAAGTACCAAATGAAGCAGCGCATTCATCTTTACCGGCATAGATATTATAATCGTATGTATATCCAGTTTTGGAATCGCACTATATCCAAATTTAAATACCCTGTTTAATCGGCTTTACTGGAAGATACTGCTATAAAGAAGACCTGCCTTTAAATTTGGCCATGGATTCGTCAATGCTCTCATGCAAACTATCGCTGTGAGATTTTATAAAAGTATATTTCAAGCAATTGGTAACTTCTTTCATATAATAAAAGCTTCGAGGCTGCTACCGGGGTTTCAGGAAAATTAAAATACCATTTCGACATCAAAGTTTGATAACGATTTCGCACTATAGCCTTCTTTATACATTCATTTCCCATTGACTCATTTTGGGACCAGTAATCAGAAATGTCGGGAAGTTTGTTACAGCCCATTATAACAGAAATACCTATCAAAATTTTTGTTTCCGATGCATCAGTTCGTGGTACTTTTTGACCTCATTTTTCTTCCAAAAGACTCAGTCGTTCATTGGTGAACTGCGCAATATATATGAACAAAGATTCTGGAAACAAACATTGAAGACTTAGCAGTTTAGTTGAATTTCTTGAAATTGGTGTTTCTATAACGGACTCAATATATTCACTGATAGAAAACCGAGAACAAATTAAGTCCGATGGTTATCTCCATACTACTTTAAAATTGGAATTTACATCTGACACTGTTGGAATTTACATCATTGTCTAAAAGTTCATCAAGCTCGTCCAAAGATTCATCTGTTTGTTCGTCGGAAGCAGGATTATATTCTGAATCAGAAGTACTAAAGTCACCAAGATCAGAGTCACTGGAATTTTTATCTCGGAGATTTCGTCTTCCTTGAATATACCATCAGATTTGTTTTTATTCATTCTGCAAACATACAAATTACCTTAGTAATGTATACTAGTGGGACAATATATCCCATTTATGAGGATCAAACAAAACCAGCGGGATCTGTTATCCCAAATGGAACAAGTAGGAAAATTATAGTCGGTCTAGACCGACTATATGATACCCTATACCATGCGTTTAGAAACCCTATCTCTTAGGCCCAACTAATTGGATATGGAAAATGAGCATAAACCAAATTTGAATAGGATTTTTTTTAATTTTTTTGGCTGCAGATATGAAAAAGTTCATATCGGATGCTATGTCTATATGGGGACTAGGCCCAAAAATGGACCGATCCTGACCGTATTTGGTAAAGTCTCTTGTATTTTGCAAAAATATACACAAACAAAATTTGAGAAGAATCAGTGCAATATTTTTGTTTTTTAATAGATTTAAGTGAAGATCGGGAAACAGCTCTATATGGGGTCAAAGGTATCATTTTTGGACTACTCACTAATGGATGTAATGAACGCATACAAACCCAATTTGAGTAAGATCTATATGACAATTTGGATCTTATGGCAATTTATGTCGATTTCATATGGGTAATTTGTATGGGGGCTAGGTCTGAACATGGACCGATTCTCACCAATTTCAATAGCGTTCATCCCATGGCCGATAAAAGCTTGTATACCAAATTTCATCAAAATATATTCATATTTGCGACCTGCACTTTGATTAAAAGGTTTACATGGACACACAGACGGACGGACGGACGGACGGACGGACGGACGGACGGACGGACGGACATTGTTAAATCAACTCAGAAAGTGATTCTGATTCGATCGGTATAATTAAAGATGGGTCTAGGTCAAATATTTTTGGTTGTTACAAACAGCAGCACAAAGTCATTATACCCAAACCACATAGTGGTATAGGGTATAAAAACCCCCATAAAATAAAACATTTACAGCTTATTGTTGTTTACTAACTTGATTATAATGTAAAACAATTATATTATTTGCAAAATATAACTCAAAATGGAAAAATATTATTCACACCGAAAAATTGGAAAACACGTCCGCATCCAACAGAAATTACCGCTAACTGATTGTAATAAAAACAAGTAAGAAAATTATAGTCGGTCTAGACCGACCATACGGTACCCTATACCATTCGTTTAGAGACCCTATCTCTCAGGCCCAACTAACTGGATATAGAAAATAAGCATAAACCAAATTTGAGTGGTATTTTTATTAATTTTTTCGGCTGCAGATATGAAAAAGGTCATATCGGATGCTATATCTATATATCTAAATGGACCGATTCTGACCATATTTCTTAAAGTCTCTTGTATTTTACAAAAATATATATAAACAAAATTTGAGAAGAATCAGTGCAATATTTTTCTTTTTTGATAGATTTAAGTGAAGATCGGGAAGTAGCTCTATATGGGGCCTATGACTAAGAGTTGTCCAATAGGGATCATTTTTAGACTAGTGATTAATGGATGTAATATAAACATACAAACCCAATTTGACTAAGATTTGTATGATAATTTGGAATTTATGGCAATTTATGTTGATTTCATATGGGTCATTTGTATGGGGGCTAGGTCTGAACATGGACCGATTCTCACCAATTTCAATAGCGTTCATCCCATGGCCGATAAAAGATTAAATACCAAATCTCATCAGAATATATTCATATTTTCGACTTGCGTTTGATTACAAGCTTTACATGGACACACAGACGGACGGACATCGTTAAATCGAATCAGATGGTGATTCTGATTCGATCGGTATAATTAAAGGTAAGTCAAATATATTTGGTAGTTACAAACAGCAGCACAAAGTCATTATACCCAAACCACATAGTGGTATAGGACATAAAAACAATATACTCACTGAACACGCTCAAAACAGCTCACTATAAGCCGAAAATACTTAAAGCTACCAATGGAACTTTTTATACCCTATACCGCTATGTGGTTTGGGTATAATGACTTTGTGCTGCTGTTGGTAACTACCAAAAATATATGACCTAGACCCATCTTTGATTATACCGATCGAATCAGAATCACTATCTGATTCGATTTAACGATGTCCGTCCGTCCGTCCGTCCGTCCGTCTGTGTGTCCATGTAAAGCTTGTAATCAAACTGCAGGTCGCAAATATGAAAATATTTTGATGAAATTTGGTACATAAGCTTTTATCGGCCATAGAATGAACACTGTTGAAATTGCTGAGAATCGGTCAATGGTGAGACCTAGCCCCCATACAAATGACCCCTATGAAATCGATTTAAATTGCCATAAGATCCAAATTATCATATAAGTCTTAGTCAAATTGGGTTTGTATGTATTAATTACATCCGTGAATCAGTAGTTTAAAAATGATCCCTATTGGACAACTCTTAGTCATAGGGCTCATATAGAGCTGCTTCCCGGTCTTCACTTAACCCTTATGTACGCACCTAGGTACCCTGGTACCTTTGGCGTTTTGAACCAAAATTTTTTTGATTGAAATTGATAAGCTGCATGTCTGAAACTTCTTGAGAACTACTAAATTTCAAACACATTAGTATTTTTGCATCCGTATAGCTAAAAATTTTTTTTTTGTTGGCGTAAGAGACGAATTTACTCTTAACACCCTTAACTGCGCACCAAGGTACCATACCAGGGTACCTCTACGTGTTTTATATGGGAACGCGAACATTGTAAGTATATATTTTTAAGTTGTTAGTACTTCTGCATACATATAACGGGTGATTTTTTAAGAGCTTGATAACTTTTTTTTAAAAAAAAACGCATAAAATTTGCAAAATCTCATCGGTTCTTTATTTGAAACGTTAGATTGGTCCATGACATTTACTTTTTGAAGATAATTTCATTTAAATGTTGACCGCGGCTGCGTCTTAGGTGGTCCATTCGGAAAGTCCAATTTTGGGCAACTTTTTCGAGCATTTCGGCCGGAATAGCCCGAATTTCTTCGGAAATGTTGTCTTCCAAAGCTGGAATAGTTGCTGGCTTATTTCTGTAGACTTTAGACTTGACGTAGCCCCACAAAAAATAGTCTAAAGGCGTCAAATCGCATGATCTTGGTGGCCAACTTACCGGTCCATTTCTTGAGATGAATTGTTCTCCGAAGTTTTCCCTCAAAATGGCCATAGAATCGCGAGCTGTGTGGCATGTAGCGCCATCTTGTTGAAACCACATGTCAACCAAGTTCAGTTCTTCCATTTTTGGCAACAAAAAGTTTGTTAGCATCGAACGATAGCGATCGCCATTCACCGTAACGTTGCGTCCAACAGCATCTTTGAAAAAATACGGTCCAATGATTCCACCAGCGTACAAACCACACCAAACAGTGCATTTTTCGGGATGCATGGGCAGTTCTTGAACGGCTTCTGGTTGCTCTTCACTCCAAATACGGCAATTTTGCTTATTTACGAAGCCATTCAACCAGAAATGAGCCTCATCGCTGAACAAAATTTGTCGATAAAAAAGCGGATTTTCTGCCAACTTTTCTAGGGCCCATTCACTGAAAATTAGACGTTGTGGCAGATCGTTCGGCTTCAGTTCTTGCACGAGCTGTATTTTATACGGTTTTACACCAAGATCTTTGCGTAAAATCTTCCATGTGGTCGAATAACACAAACCCAATTGCTGCGAACGGCGACGAATCGACATTTCACGGTCTTCAGTAACACTCTCAGAAACAGACGCAATATTCTCTTCTGTACGCACTGTACGCATTCGTGTGGTTGGTTTAATGTCCAATAAAGTAAACTGAGTGCGAAACTTGGTCACAATCGCATTAATTGTTTGCTCACTTGGTCGATTATGTAGACCATAAATCGGACGTAAAGCGCGAAACACATTTCGAACCGAACACTGATTTTGGTAATAAAATTCAATGATTTGCAAGCGTTGCTCGTTAGTAAGTCTATTCATGATGAAATGTCAAAGCATACTGAGCATCTTTCTCTTTGACACCATGTCTGAAATCCCACGTGATCTGTCAAATACTAATGCATGAAAATCCTAACCTCAAAAAAATCACCCGTTATAAATAAAATTCTATATAAAATATGAACGTAAACAATTTATTTCATGAAATAAGAAAACAGAAACATAACAAAAAATAAAAATTCAATAAAAAACAAGTAAGAAAATTATAGTCGGGCTAGACCGACTATACGATACCCTATACCATGCGTTTGGAAACCTTATCTCTTAGGCCGAACTAACTGGATATAGAAAATAAGCAAAAACCAAATTTGAGTGGGATTTTTATTATTTTTTTTGGCTGCAGATATGAAAAAGTTCATATCGGATATTATATCAATATGGGGACTAGGTCCAAAAATGGACCGATCCTGACCATGGTTGGTAATGTCTCTTGTATTTTGCAAAAACATATACAAACAAAATTTGAGAAGAATCAGTGCAATATTTTTAATTTTTAATAGATTTAAGTGAATACCAGGAAGCAGCTCTGTATGAGCCAAAGGGATCATTTTTGGACTACTCATTAATGGATGTAATGAACGTATACAAACCCAGTTTGAGTAAGATCTATATGACAATTTGGATCTTATGACAATTTATGTCGATTTCATAGGGGTAATTTGTATGGGGCTAGGTCTGAACATGGACCGATTCTCACCAGTTTCAATACCGTTCATGCCATGGCCGATTAAAGCTTATATACCAAATTTCATCAAAACATATTCATATTTGCGACCTGCAGTTTGATTACAAGGTTTACATAGACACACAGACGGACGGACGGACGGACGGACGGACATTGTTAAATCAACTCAAAAAGTGATTCTGATTCGATCGGTATAATTAAAGATGGGTCTGGGTCAAATATTTTTGGTTGTTACAAACAGCAGCACAAAGTCATTATACCCAAACCACATAGTGGTATAGGGTATAAAAACAAAAGAAATAATATGTTAGTGCAGATCTTTTGAGCAATTTGTACACATTGGACGATTAATGGAATATTCATTGTGTATTGGCTTGGAGCAGCCGATACAAGCTTTACGAGTTTTTCTCTGCTTCATACGTAGTTGCGAGCACACGTGACAACTTCCTATTACTGGAATACGACCGCTTTTGTCCTTTGTTTATAAACTGGATATGGGTGCTGATACAGTTTCTTGTCTTTTGTATAAAATATTTTTATTGCGGATGCCGCTGACGACTGTGAACTAATTTTTGTAGTTTTAGCGCATTGTTTTATATTTTTCTGACACAAATCAATGCTTAAATCTTTTAAAAATTTTCTACGACGATCAGTAGACTTATGTTGGGTATTAAATTCCATATATATTATATAGGATGCTAATGCTGCTATATCAATAGCATTAAAAAATAGTGACAACGGCCATCGACTAGTTCTGCGTTTGCACGTATATTCACCCAATAATTTATCCATATTATCAACCCCTCCTTTACTTTTGTTGTAATATGTTATAATTTCCGGTTTTGCAAACATATTCGATTCCACATTGGATTTGACATGCATAGTTGATAACATAACTACTGCCTTTTTTTTTGGCACGTAGGAACATAAAGTTGCCTCTGTGTTAAAAGCGAAATTTGCAGAGTATAATGATCTGAAATATATTTCAATCCATGTATCAAAACATTTAAAATTAGATAAAGTTTATCTTGGATAATATAACCCAATCAATAATATATGTATGTATGTTGTGTTCAAATATATTTAGAACTAGATGTAACCCGGTGTGCTTCGCTACACCCTCCCCCTCCCTCCTTCCAAATCGTTATGAAACGGATCACGCAAAGTCCCAAGGCTCTCACTAATACAGTAATTCAAATATATCAAATTTAATATTAAGTTTGTGTGGGGGTACCACGCGCATTTGGGTGATCCCGCCCATTTTTTTGTCTGACTACTCACGTTAATAATAGATGACCTGAGACAAATTTGCAAAGCTTTCTCTATCATATTGCTTAATATATATGATATTAAAAATGCACTTTGTATGGGAGGTGCCACGCCCACTAAAAATATTAAAAAAAAATTAAAGCCTGTATCACTCCCATATCTTCAGTAAGACTATGTGAAAATTTCAGGAAGATTATATTATACCATATTAGATCTGGCAACACTTAACTGTTGGCCTTGAACTTAGAATATCATTTGACAATTTTTCTTTTTAGCGATTTTTGATTTTGCCCATTTTTGATTTTGAAGATTTTTGTTTTTGGGCGATTTTTATTTTTCACGATTTTTGGGTTTGGCGATTTTTGATTTTGGCGATATATTTTTCATGACAAATCACACTGATAACTAATGAACTTTTCAAAAGACTGTCTCTTTCGTAGTGCTTCTTATTTTTTACGTAGGAGGTGCCATGCCCACTAATCCCATCCCGCCCAATTTTTATTGGACTACTCACATTAATATCTGAAGGACTCATCTAAAATGTCGAGTCTTTCCTTTATATAGTACACAAGTTTTATGATATTAGATATCTACTTTGCATGGGCGGTGCTACACCCACTGCTTCGACCACGCCTATTTTTTTGTTCGACTAATCATACAAAGAACCTATGGGCTCAAGCAAAGCCACAAAGCTCTCTCTTTTACAGTACTCTATATAAATAACATTAAATAGTTACTTTGCATGGGGAGTGCCACGCCAATTGGTGTGAACCCGCCAATTTTTTGTCCGACTATACATACCAAGATCTGGTGGTGTGTGCAAAGTGCGAAAGCTTCCCTTTTTTTGTACACCAGTTATATGACATCATATATGTACTTTGTACGGTCGGTGCCACGCCCACTGCTCCGATCACACCCATTTTTTGTCCAACTAATCGCATGCATAACTTATGGGCTCACACAAAGTCCCAAGACTCTCATTATAAGAGTGCTCCAGATACATAGCATTTTATATTTAATTTGTATGGTAGATGCCACGCCTATTGGTCCGATACTGACCATTTTTTGTTCGACTACTCACATTAATAATAGGTGACATCAGACAAATTTGAAAAGCTCTCTCTATCACAGTACTCGAGATATATAATATTGAATTATTACTTGTACGGTAGCTACCACGCCCACTTATCCGATCCCGCCCATTTCCGGCGTAGCTACTAATATTAACAGTAGGTGACCTCACACAAATTTGCAAAGCTCTCCCTATCATAGTACTCAATATATGTATATGATATTAAAAATTTACTTTGTGTGGGAGGTGCCACGCCCACTAAAAATATTTAAAA
Source organism: Cordilura impudica (assembly GCA_963682025.1). Lineage (NCBI taxonomy): Eukaryota > Metazoa > Arthropoda > Insecta > Diptera > Scathophagidae > Cordilura > Cordilura impudica. The sequence goes on along the minus strand of OY821518.1, from coordinate 59,369,177 downwards.
AATTATAGCCTATAGCACTTCCCATATCTGCAGTAAGACTCTGTGAAAATTTGAGGAAGATCAGATGAGTAGTTACGGAGATTACCCCCTACAAACAAACAAACAAACAAACAAACAAACACACATTACCTCTTTATTATCTATACTAATATAATAAAGAGCTAATGTGTGTTTGTTTGTTTGTTTGTTTGTTTGTTTGTTTGTTTGTTTGTTTGTAGAAGGTAATCTCCGTAACTACCCCTCTGATCTTCCTGAAATTTTCATAGAGTCTTACTGCGGATATGGGAAGTGATATAGGCTATAATTTTTTAAATATTTTTGGTGGGCGTGGCACCTCCCACACAAAGAAACTTTTTAATATCATATACATATATTGAGTACTATGATAGGGAGAGCTTTGAAAATTTGTGTGAGGTCACCTATTGTTAATATTAGTAGCTACGCCGGAAATGGGCGGGATCGGATAAGTGGGCGTGGTACCTCCCATACAAGTAATAGTTCAATATTATATATCTCGAGTACTGTGATAGAGAGAGCTTTCCAAATTTGTCTGATGTCACCTATTATTAATGTAAGTAGTCGGACAAAAAATGGGCAGTATCGGACCAATAAGTGTGGCACCTGCCATACAAATTAAATATAAAATGCCATATATCTGGAGTACTGTAATAATGAGAGTCTTGGGACTTTGCGTGAGCCCATAAGTTATTCATTTGATTAGTTAATCAAAAAAATTGCCGTGATCGGAGCAGTGGGCGTAGCACCGCCCATACAAAGTAAATATATGATATGATATAATTGGTGTGCTAAAAAAGAAAGCTTTGACACTTTGCACGAGCCTATCAGATCTTAGTATGTGTAGTCGAAAAAAAACTGGCGGGTTCACAACAATGGGCGTGGCACTTCCCATGCAAAGTAACTATTTAATGTCATATATCTGGAGTACTGTAAAAGAGAGAGCTTTGTGGCTTTGCGTGAGCCCATAGGTTCTTTGTCTGATTAGTCGAACAAAAAAATGGGCGTTATCCGTGGGCGTAGCACCACCCGTGCAAAGCAGATATCTAATATCATATAACTGGTGTACTGTAAAAGGGAAAGACTCGACATTTTGGATGACTTCATCAGATATTAATGTGAGTAGTCCAATAAAAATTGGGCGGGATGTGATTAGTGGGCGTGGCACCTCCTATGTAGAAAATATGAAGCACTACGAAAGCGACAGTCGTTTGACAAGTTCGTTAGTTATCAATGTGATTTGTTGTGGAAGATATATCGCCAAAATCAAAAATCACCAAACCTAAAAATTGCGAAAAATAAAAATTGCCCAAAAAAAAAAAATATTCAAAATAAAAAATGGGCAAAATCAAAAATCGCTCAAAAGAAAAATTGGCAAAAGATATTCTAAGTTCAAGGCCAACAGTTAAGTGTTGCCAGATCTAATATGAATAATCCATCTTCTTCTCATGGGCAGCTACATGTACTTTGCTCCAGGGTAGGAACGTCCAAAAATCTGATAATTGTTGTACCGAATGAAAAAAAAAAAACATTGTATATCAGCATCAGCAAGCATTGAAATAAAAAATCTATACTAATAATTTATACTAACATAATAAAGAGGTAATATTTGTTTCTTTGTTTGTTTGTAGGAGGTAATATCCGTAATTACTCATCTGATCTTCCTGAAATTTTCACATAGTCTTACTGCGGATATGGGAGTGCTACAGGCTTTAATTTGTTAAATATTTTTAGTTGGCGTGGCACCTCCCATACAAAGTAAATTTTTAATATCATATATATTAAGTACTATGATAGAGAAAGCTTTGCAAATTTGTCTCTATTATTAACGTGAGTAGTCAGACAAAAACATGGGCGGGATTAGATAAATGCACATGGTGGGGGTACCATGCGCATTTAAAACTTTATATTACATGTGATATATCTGAATTACTGTATTAGTGAGAGCCTTGGGACTTTGCGTGAGCCCTTTCATAACGATTCGGAAGGGGGGGGGGGAGGGGGAGGGTGTAGCGAAGCACACCGGGTAACATCTAGTATTAATATAGATATAGATATAGATAACCTTTCCTTATGTGCCAGCATATTAGGTGGTAAAAAAACCTTTTGTTTGTTTCGCACTGTGACGACGAGTGTAAGGTTCCATGAGCTTAAAGCTCTTGCTAGTTCTAAAGACGTAAAAAAATTGTTTTTAGTTACGTTTCTTCCTGAGTTTTTATATGGAAAAACCAGATCCAAAACTGTTTTTTCGCCTATTTTGGTTTGACGCTCGCCTTCTGGCGGTTTACCCGTATACAATTGGCCATGTAAAGGGTAAGAGTTACGTGCATCGCATGCCCAAAATATTTTAATGCCATATTTTTCAAGGTTTTACGGCATGTACTGCATAAAACGGGTACGGCCGCGGTATCCATACAGCTGCTCATCAATAGTTATGCATTCACTAGGCTTATAACTTTGACGTAAATTGGCGTTAGGCATCATCCAAATGTCTCGAAAAGCAGACTTTGCACGTATTTCCCGAGAATGATTATTATCAAAACGTATACACCGTAAAAGCATTCTGAATCTGTTGTATGACATTGCTGCCCGATACAATGGCAAATTATTGGGTTTCCACAATTCAGATACATGTTCTCTTTTTGATTTGTGAACACCAGAGTAAATCAAAATACCAAGAAAAGCATTGAGTTCTTCTTCCCTAAAATGCTCGAATATTTTTTTTTTTGTTTCTGTTTTTGTATTGTATTCTGTTGTAATTTTCTGTCCTTTACGATTTGTTTCCCTAAGTATTATGTCGCACATTTCATTTGACAAAATACTTCTAAATACATATTTCCTTCGCTGTTAATAATTTATATTTTTGGGCTGCACCCGCAGTTGTCGTAATATATTTTTTCTTTACAGTCTGTGATTCTAGAAATGGGCTAAGTTGCCAGCAGGTTCCATCTTTACCACATCGCTTTCTTCCGCGTCAAAAGAATCTTCATTTAATTCTATAGTGCCTGCCACTTCAGAGTCTGAAGCTTCCAGTGTTATTTGGTTTAGCGGTGGAATATATTTATTCTTCATCGCCATCAGAGTGAAAATCTTCTTCACTGCTTTTTAATTCACTTAATATATTATTTATGTCAGTAGAATTAAATCTTTTAGAACAAACTCTTGCGTTTGAATTCATTTCGTTTGTTTTACGTAAAAATATCACCTTCACACTCAGGAGATAAGTCGAACTGAAAATAATAACCACAACACTAAATAAAGTTTTGTATTTATTCTCAAAGGGGAATCACCATCTTGATATTCGTACTGAATATGTATTATAAACGTCAGCTTTTATATACCTACAGGAAAGAAGCCGCTAAATATAAAATTCATCTTACATACGTGAAAATTAAAATATGTATCTGCAATTTTTAATAAGATATGTTGCATACCTTAAGGTGTTATGAAAAATTATTTACAATATCAGTTGCCAATCCCATATATATTTTACAACATCTTAACTGGATATTTAGTGCGAAAATGCTTGTTTTGTATGTAGCTTCCATATAGGGTACCCGGGTACCTTGCAGCGCAATAGTAGATGTTTTTTTGCCGCGCACATAAGGGTTAAATCTATCAAAGAACAAAAATATTGCACTGATTCTTCTCAAATTTCGTTTGTATATATTTTTGCAAAATACAAGAGATTTTACCAAACATGGTCAGGATCGGTCCATTTTTGGGCCTAGTCCCCATATAGATATATCATCCGATATGAACTTTTTCATATCTGCAGCCAAAAAAAATTAATAAAAATACCACTCTCATCTGGTTTATGCTTATTTTCTATATACACTTAGTTGGGCCTGAGAAACAGGGTCTCTAAACGCATGGTATAGGGTATCGTAATCGTATAGTCGGTCTAGACCGACTATAATTTTCTTACTTGTTCCTATTTAAATACAGCGGGTATTGGTAGTGAAAGGGTTAAATTATAATGGCAGCCAACTTGACAAAACTAATGATGCAGAAGTTCGTATTTTTCGGGTTACTTTTAGTTGCAATTCTCGGAATTGAGTCCCAAACCAATGAGCTGAAAAATTTTGTACTGTGTTATAAAGCTTTCCATAAGCTTATGTGTGTACGGGGGCAACAACTGTTTAACTTCATAAAGGAGTTCCTCGTGCCAAACTCGGTCGAAGGCTTGCGAGACGTCTACAAAAAGTATATAGCAGTATTTTTCTCTTCATAAGCTCTGCATATGGCACTTACAATTCTGTAAACTTGTTCAGTGGTGCTGTGTTTTCGTCCGAAACCAAATTAATGTGCTGGAATGATATGACATTATTTTGATCTACGGATACAGTAAGTTTGTTCACCAAAATTCTCTCGAATAATTTTGATAAGTTGGACAGTGGACTTATTGGTCTATACGAATCAACCTTTGTGTGATCTTTACGTATCATTATAATGAGTGAAAATTTCCATTCTGGGGGAAAATGTTCAAGGCGTATTAAAGCATTAAAAATAAACAGAATTATTCTTAATGCATTAATGCATTTATGTTAAGGTCAATTTAAATTATCATCGTGCTTTAAATTTTCTTTTTTTAATAATAGAATTACTAACTCATTTATCAAGCCACCCTTTATTTTTATTAATTTTTTTTTCTAGTCTACAGCTATATACTTTTACTCTTCTATCCTTTTTGGATTGTTGGCTAAAGATTTCCTTCAATTTTTTATTTAAATTTTTTTTTACATTCTTTGTTTTATTGTTGGTCGTTTTCAACAATTTTCCTAACATGGTTTTACATTCTTTACTGCTATAATGAACCGGGGTTTTTGTGCGTTTTTATCACCACACAGAATTGTCGTTATCGTTCTGGTAAGAGTTGTTTTTTTATAGTGCATCTCTTACAGTTTACTTCAGCATAACAAATTTTGTTTCGGTTGTTGTTGTTTTGTTAACCAAAAAAAAGTAAAAAGAAACTGCATATGCTTTACAGTTAATAAAACCATTTTGTGCGCATGAAATATGATGTTTAAATAAAATGCTGCTATAGTTGTTTGCATGGTTGAAAAAAAAAATATATATAAAAAAGTAAGAAAAACAAATAAAACGAAACAAAAGAAATGGGATTTAGTTGCCACAACTGCTACTTTCCAAACTGTAGCTAAGGCCATATAAATAGCCTAATATCTTTTTTTGTATAACAGTATGGTTAGCTATTACTATTATTGTAAGCACAAATGTATACACGAGGCAGTAAGAAGGATTCAGAAAGGTTTCATTTGTTTTATTATATTTTGGATGTGTTATGCATGTATTTCAAGACTTTGAATAAGTGTTTGTGTGCGTATTAAATTTCTAGTGTATTCCTGTGCATGTTTCTCGTCATATCCCTGGGATTTAAAAAAAATTCACGAAAAATTGACAATTATGAAGGACGATAGACAATAGAAATTTAAGTTGACTAAAACTAAAATAAGAAGCTGAAATTGCTGAAAACACTACAGCAATAAGCATTCTAAAATATAAAAACATACCTGCAAATGTCGCTTGGCTTTCTTACATATGTTTAAATATTGTCTTAAATCTAATATTTAGCACATTTTCGCAAAAAACTATTTTCATGTATCACAATTTGGTTGAGGTAATTTAAACCTATTTCTTCTTACGATTTCCTATTCGGTTTCCTATTGGGTGTGGAGGCTCCAATGATATGCAAATATTTAAAAATATATGCTCCAACCTTATTTGTAAGTAAGCTCAGCTTGTAGCCCTTGTTTCTCTATAAGGCTAAATATGCTGTGATTTACTTACGTGCAAACATACTTATATATTCCCAGTGCTAATATCAGCTATATTGACCTATCTGATCCATTTCCGCTTTCATTATATAATTAAATAATTCTCTAAGAATCGTAAGCCCAGGAAAATGTGCGCAAGCCTTTGTGGCATTGTTTCGAAGATATTTAGTTTGATTAGATTTTGTTTAAACATTTGCTTTTTTTAATTATCCAAAATTTTAGAAAATTTTCCATATATTAAATAATATTTATTATTCGTGACAAAACATGTTAAAAAATATGTATTATTATTTTTTTTGTAACAAAGTCTTAAAATTGGCACGGCAATTATTAGAGTTGCTTCGATAATCCATTTGACTGTTTGAAAAGGGAGTGTCTTATATTCGGGTATGCCGAACCTTTGTTACCATTGGTTTGAGTTTTACGTTTACAACAATATCTGGACTGATCACACTTATATAACAAATTAAAAAAAATTCTGGAAAGGTTAAGAATTAATTAAACTTAATACTATATTATAATTTAGTATTAACTAAAATTTTGTGAAAATGAGCGAATTCACTTAATTGTCAATAAATGCGAAAATAACAAATCGATTTACATGATCGATATCTTATTTTATTTCTAGTACATGTGGCTTTGCGAAAAAGCAATAAATCCGAAGAATTTTTTCAGCTTTCGTTTTTTTATGATTTTATTAAAACAAAAAAATTTTATATTTTCACGTAAAAATATATTTTTGCTTCAATTTTTTATTATAACTCCGCAACTACTGAGCCAATTGAAACTTAATATATAAACGGATTAAAGGCTATGTAAATCTAAATTTTATTTTTTTAAAAATATCGGACTAACCCTTTTGAATTTGTCATTAATTATGTGGAGAAACTTCAAAAAAATTGTAAATTTTACTTAAAAATTAAAAAAAAAAATAAAATTTAAGATTCGGACCACATTTGTACTACTGGAACCACAATACATCAAAATTGTATAGTGGTTTTTGATCGTTATAAAATTTTTTCGTTTTTGTTGCCTTGTGTTATTACAAAAACAAGCATTTTTGTAGGTGTCTCCATATTTTAGGGTATAACTTGGCATAGTTGTGCTAGATCTACACCATTTCAAACACCGATATGTTCGAAATTATGAAAAACAATAGACATTGTCTTAAGATTGTCCAGGTAAATGATATATTTTGTGAATGAGCTCGATTCCAACAGACAGATGGATGTACAGGCAAACGGACATCAATATATTGACTCGAGTCATCACAGGGATGTACACTATGGGGTTTCACAATCATTTTTGATGCGTTACAAATAGAATGTCAAATTGAAATATACCCTTTGCCAGTGGTATGGAAGTTAGAAATGAATATAAAATTATATAATATTATATCGTTCCACGGGAGACCTGAAAGCTCTACTTGCTGAGCTGTGGATTCGATCCATTCCCAATTTTGGCGAAAGTAAAGTGGTAGCTCTAGATATTTTCAAGACATTTGATCGTGCATGGCACGATCTATTGATATCTAAGCTTATTGCGTTTGTGGTCGGTAATGATTTCTCTCGATTAATATCGAGTTTTCTCAGAGACCTAACAATACGTGTTGTTATTGATGGGGTCTCTTCTAAACAGTTTTAGCTTAATTCAGGGGTACCCAAATGTTCCGTTCTTTCTCCTTCTCTTTTCCTTATCTTTCTGAACGACCTTCTTGGTCAAATTTTAATTCTATATACTATTTTGTAGATGACGGCAGCATTTGTCATTCATGTTCTTTTAATTGTAGGCCAATCTTCTTGGAGGTTGGGGGGCAGAAGGCGGACAATGAATGACACACTCAATCAAGACCTGTTAACAATCTCCGAGTGGTATAAAGCGAGTAGAGATTTTAATGCACTGAAGACTCAATATCATCTGTATATATGGGTGGTATAGGTATTGAGGAATCTGATACTCTTGCTGTTCTAGGCATGAGAATTCAATGTGAGGTTCGTTGGAATGAACATGTTTTGCAAGTGTTAAAAGAAGCATTCAAGTGTCTTGCTTTTCTAAGACGGTGCAAAAATTACCTCATTCCTTCTGCTCTCCTTAATATATACACCACTTACATGCATTCGACCGAAAATAGAATACAACTCCCATATATGGACAGGAGCTTCAAAGCCAATATTGCAATTACTGGACCATGCAAGGGAGGTCGTTGGCGCCCATCAATGATAGTACGGTATCCAACTCTAAAGGTTAAAAAAGTCGTGTTTTCTTAATTATTTTTTGACGATATGTATAATGTTGGATTATTTATTTCATATACATGCTACAGCAAAACATTTGAAGAAACTTTTGAAAATTTTTCAATTAAAAATTTTAACAAATAAGTCCTTGACAGTGAATCTCCGGAGGCATTGTTGTTTGCGGAAGAAGAGACGAAGAGCTTTTTTTATTTTTTGAAGTGAAAAACACGATTTTTGCTATAAAATTTCTTGAGTTTGTTTTTAAAAAATGTGGAAGAGAATGGGATATAAAGAATTTTCGTGGTTACCTTATTTTTATGTGCAGATATAGTGCGTAAAATTTAAAAAGAATCGGTAGAGCAGATTTTAAGTTATGATGTTCACGGGCTTCGAACATTTATTTGCGAGAAAATCGATTTCAAGTTTTTAAATACTGATTTATATACGACTAGCTGTTTTTACCCGGTCTTGCCCGGGATAAAAAGCCTTTGACTTGAAAAATGGTTCACTATGCTTACCAGGCGCTGAATACTTAGTCCCCAATGAACAAATTCCCCAATAAAATGAACTTTCTCCCCAAAAATTTCAATTGAAATTGGCCGGTAAGAGGTATATGGCAACCTTTCCTGGGGCATAGAGATCGTGTGTACAAAATTTCAAGCAAATCCCTTGAAAAATAAAAATTTGTATAGCGGCCAAACAAACAAACAAACAGAAAATGAATTATATATATATAGATATACCGTATGAGGCCGGTCACTGGAAATGCTGTATCTTCTTAGGTTTTCCTCCGATTTACTTGAAATTTCGACACAGCACTCTCGACACAACATTGAATTGTACCATGAAGAAGTACCTTTAAAAATCACGTTCTCTTTCCCTAAGGAACCTTTTCTCTAAAAAGAACTTTTCAGTGTGTGAGGTTTTTATCTCTCCGTGACTGTTTGTGTCTACGTCAAAGTTTATCTTTTTTCACAGCAAGACTATGGGCCAAGTTCCGGATCAAGTGGATAAGACGAAATGGGGTTACCCCACGACAGACAGAGAGTATGAGTTAAAACAAAGAGTTTAATAATCTAGCCCATAAAAACAAAGTTTTTATTAAAACTCTTCCTTTTCTTACGCATGTGAGTATTAAATCTCTCCGTGACTGTGTGTGACTTTGCGTGACTATTTTAGAATTAATATTTGGTGGCAACAAGTCGGTGTACTAATTTTCAGATTGATTGGATGAGGGTAAATGGGGTTTAAATCACTCCGTGACTGTGTGTGACTATCTAGAATTAATCTTTGACCAGAACGAGTCTATGGACAAAGTTTCAGAGCAATCGGATGAGGGAAAGTGAGGTTTTAGTCCCTTCGTGACTGTGCGTAACTATGCGTGACTGTGCGTGACTATATCAAAGTTAATATTTTTTCACAGTCTATCGACCAAGTTTCAGATCGTTCGGATAAGGGGAAATGGGTTTTAGATCACTCCGTAACTGTGCGTGATATGCCTGACTATGCATAACTAAGTCGAAGTTATTCTTTTTTTCACAGCAAGTGTATGGATCAACTTTCAGATCGGTCGAATGAGGCGCAATGACATTTAGAACACTCCTGACTGTGTGTGGCTATGCGTGACTGTAGTCACAACAAGTATATGGGCCAATTTTCAGCTCAATTGGATAAGGTGGAATGGGGTTGACCCACGACAGACAGACAGAAAGAGAGTATGAATCAACCGTACTCCTACCTTGAGAAAAACATCATAATCCTTCCTTTATGTAATTTTCTACTTCTATGTTTTTATATGGAAATAAGTTTAGTATGTGAAGAAAAAATATCTGATTTAATGAAAATTCTGTTATACGTATGTCTTTACATACAACGTAATGAATGAAGTATAGTTCGACATATTTTCTATACAGGGTACGCAATAAGTTTGGTTTTGGTGAGCCTTGAAAATAGTTTTTTCGCAAAGACAGCCAGCTATCTCATGGTTATAATCTGCTTCCTCGTAATGGAACGCGCGAGGCAGAGTCAGGTATATTGTACCACACAGAAGTGGCACATATACCTCGTTTTCTCTGCGCCACATATGGTTGGGGAAGGGCAAGTCCCATGTCACGCAAAAGCGAATGATGCTTTGCATGTTTTTGTTATTTTTGGGCTAATTAGGGTTAATTCTAAAATTATATGAAATTATTGTAATACGTTCAATAAATAGTTGCATTCAAAGCTGATATGGCAATCATGTTACTAAATAAAACCATTGACCGGACGCCGGTTGGTTTTTCGTTTACAGCTATATCCAGAAATCATTTTGTCAACTTCACCCTTAGTTTGGTTGTAAAATGCTAATATTTCTGGTAGCTTTTTTTCAACAGTCTCGACGTCTGGCGTGTTGTGAAGAGTACTCTGCAACATTGTGCATATCTTTGTTAAGTTGGAATGTACACTGAAAGAATGGAGCCTTTTTGCATTGGTGTTCTTGTGGATTGTTCCAACCATGGTCAATTTGTTTTGTAGTAATTTTGGCCTTTTAGGATCTTGGGCTTGATATTTTCTGGAGCAGCTTCAGAAGCCCTCCCAAGGTATTGTTGTATTTTCCAGACGTAGTAGCTTTTTGCACATACGAGTACTCAAAATTTTAAACTGTACCTCTCTGGTTTGCTTTGCATAAATAAATAACCTCCATTGAAACCAGATAGTTGTTCATATACAGTGACGTAAGTGTTGAAAAGTGTTGGTAACATTTCAGATAACATATCCCACAGACGACGAATTAGAGCAAATTTATCCGCAGATCTGTTTTGTCGACGACTTATTTTATCACCGAAGCGAATTAATTTGGTCAAGTACTCAAACTATTTTTCGACATAATTTTTCTGCAAATAGGTGGACCTAAAGTGATATCGAACAGTTCGTTATTCATATACATTCAATAATATTCAACCTACTTGTGAACGCCAGCCAGTATCAAAACAGCCAAGTATGCATGAATCATCGAATTCCTAATGGTTTTCATTTTTTAGCCCGCTAAATGTATACTTATCCGTTTTACTCTTTGCGTACAAGGTAGTATTTTCATACAACTTTCCTATGCCGAGTAGAAAACTACACCATGCATACCAAATTGAATTGTTGAAAAACAATATTCCATGTATGATTTGAAACTTAAAATTAATCCATTTCGGTTCATATACATGATAAGGAAAAAGGCAAGAAAAATGGGTTTCGAAACTTTAACAATTTTAGATATTTTTGAAAAAAAAAATGTAGTTTTCTACACCAAGGACTACGGTTAAAAAAAAAGAGTTTAAAAATAGAAATTAAAAAAATTTAAATTAAGTTTAAATTTAGTAGCCTTGTAAATTGTTAAAAGTTTTTATCAAAATAATAATCCTATTCACCAAATTTATCGCGTAACTCGTCCATTTTATTGTAGATATAATCGTCCATCAGAACGGCTAATTCGGATAACTATGGATCGTGCTCACATTACGTTTACTCTTAATGAGCTTCCCTTGAGATGCCAAAAAGTTAACACTAAGATTCACCTTGTGCAATAATTAAAGCCAAACGATTTTTCACTACAAATTTTAATCAGCGATGAAGCTCATATATTAGAAACTAAAATTGTCGCATTTGAAGTGATGGTATACCTTCCGTATGCCTTCTAAAACGATGATGGACAGAATGTTACTGTCAACGGTGAATTGTGTATACATATGATTACAAGTCTTTTCGTACCCCTTTTATCTGGTATTAATCTTGCACGCTACAAGTAATTTACTTGAAGAATCTTTAGACGAAGTAACAATTTCACGTAACGGTCCGTTTAGTTAGCCACGAATATTGTATTTTTTAACCCCATTAAATTATTTTAACTCATCAACGTCGATAAACCGGAGACATTTGAATACCTGGAAATCACTATGGCACGAGTGTGTTATAATTGCAGTTACAGCTTGCGTCATTCACGCGCCAGACATGGCGGCCGAATGGCCCAAGACTTATTTAGGCTTTAATGGCATATAATTATAAATCTAACAGAGCTAGACTTATTGATATTAAGAATAGCTTTGTTTGCTTTAATTTAGTTTAGAAATCTGAAACTTAAAAAAACACCCGCTTGAGGGTACATTCTCTTTAAAAATATATTTTCATAAAAAAAAGTACCTGTCCTTAAAAAGTACAGTTTCTAAAGAAGATCGGTCAATCCCTATATTTACTCTTTATTAAGATTTTCTAACTCATACTAGTTTGAGGTATATGACATGAAATAATATTATTTTTAGTCAACTGATTTTTCTAAGCCAGTTTAAAGGATATAAACTAGAAAATAGATATTCATAAATTCACACTATTTAATGGTAAAAATTTAAATTATTTTACATCGTGTTCTATAAAGTCTCCTGCAAATGGTAAAGTTTATTAAAAAATATTTTTTTAATAAGGAATATAAAATGAATACGTAGTATAATAAAATTAAAAAATGCATCAAATGTTTAATTTCATTAATGGCATGCTTTATCTAAACTGTCGTCCAACGTAATTAGAAATTTAAATATTCCTTTGCTGCATACCCAACTTCCTTGTCAATTTTTCCAAGAATTTTCTATATCACCTTAAAACTTTAGTACGTTTAAGAGTTTAAGCTTATATATGTATTTGGCAGTCATCTGTATAATTACACTATTTAACATTTCAAACATAAACTAAATGAATTTTGTGTAGATTGCATTGTGTAAGTCTCAGTTTCTATTCTCCCCTTTTAATCGAGTAGTTCTAAATATTTAAACAACTCACATGGGCACATGTACTCACAAATCCCCAATTGCTTAGCAAGCCAGCATCGTTGAAATGCTCTAAAGTGTATAATGTTTTTTTTTTCCTTGTTGTTGCTGTATTCCTATTTGTTTACAGGCAAAATCTTATTGTGTTTGCTTATGCCCAAAGTCATTTATAAGCCACTGGTTGTACTAGAACACACTCATGTTCATATAATTTCAGTGTATATACCCCTGCATGTTGTACTTTTATTATTTATTACTTTTAATTTTCCAATAGGTGCTGGTTTTTTTATATTGATATATTAGGAGAAAATAAAAACTAAATTGAGGGCAAATTCTTTAAATTGAGTCAAAATTAATAAATTTTTTATTTATTGATTGTTGCTTAATATGACCAAAATTGGATTCAGTGGTAAGCGAATGGAATCATTAAATTTAGAACAAGATTTATGCAACCCACTTTTCGAATTTATACAAGTCTGCTTATACTTTAATAATTTACTTTATTTCTATTAAGATAACCGAGTTATTAGGAAGCAAAAGCCATTATATTCTATTTCTAGCAAAGCTTTTTCCTATTACCTAAAATTCTTCGTGATCATTGAATCCGCCTGTCAACAGCAGTTTGGCAGAATAATTTATGGTCTTGCTTGACAGACCAATTGTTATAAAATACTGCGTGTGTTGCAATTGTTCCAAAATATTGTATATTCCATGATATATGTAAACATAAAGTTTCTGAGCATGCAAAAGACAATTGAAAGGTATGCTTAGAATGTGAAGAGCAAATTTTTTTGTGCATTTGGAATATTCTACATTTTTTAATTAAAAAATTAAATACACAAATGTTGGAATATATTTAAAAAAAAAGCTTAAAATTCTCTATTATAATAATTGCACTAATAGTCTACAGAATAACATAATAGAAGCAAAAGCTTTTTTTTGGTTTGCTGAATATGTTAAAATTGTATAAAAGCTCTGTTCCCATATAAAAGGTGGTGAATATAACTGGATTGTTGAAGTATAAGAGAGGATAATATACGTTCTTGTTTTTCAGCCCCTATTAAGCAATAATTTTATTTGTTAAAAATATATACTGGGTTTGAATTGTCAGCCGTCAAAACTTGTTTATGAAGACTTAATTGGAGTTCATATAAGTTCAATCTGCTTCTTCTATAGCGAAAGGTTATTTGTTTGCATGTGTATTTTATTGTAACGCATACTCGCGAAATTTATATAGCATCTAAGTTTTTATATGAAATATATCAATCGAGGGTATCACCTCCCATATGTATGAATTTTTAATACAAAGTATCAGGAGTACCATAAGGGCGAGAATAACGAAACCTAATTCATGGCCAAATAATTTGGTAAGTCATGCAAAAAATGGGCAGTTCGAAACAGTGGTCTGAACACCCTATTATAAGCTTGTATATGGTGAGCGACAATGCTATGGAAACTTTTAGTAAATTATTTTTTTGACAAATTGAACGGTCAACACCACCACAAAATTGGATTATAAAATTAAATAATTACAAAAATTTAATAAGCTTTTACTTTGGTCACAACAAGTTTCAGATTGATTGAATGAGGGAAAATGCGATTTAAATCACTCCGTGACTGTGCGTGACTATGCCTGAATATTTTTAAGTTAATATTTGATGACAACAAGTCTGGGGACAAAGTTTCAGATTGATTGGATGATGAGAAATGGGGTTGCCCCATGGCAGACAGAACAGATAGAGAGTATGAGTTAAAAGAAATAGTTTAAAACAAGTAAGAAAATTATAGTCGGTCTAGACCGACTATACGATACCCTATACCATGCGTTTAGAGACCCTATCTCTTAGGCCCAACTAACTGGACATAGAAAATAAGCAAAAACCAAATTTGAGTAGGATTTTTATTAATTTTTTTGGCTGCAGATATGAAAAAGTTCATATCGGATGCTATATCTATATAGGGACTTGGTCCAAAAATGGACCGATCCTGATCATGTTTGGTAAAGTCTCTTGTATTTTGCAAAAATATATACAAACAAAATTTGAGAAGAATCAGTGCAATAGCTTTGTTTTTTAATAGATTTAAGTGAAGATCGGGAAGCAGCTCTATATGGGGTCAAAGGGATCATTTTTGGACTACTCATTAATGGATGTAATGAACGCATACAAACCCAATTTGAGTAAGATCTATATGACAATTTGGATCTTATGGCAATTTATGTCGATTTCATATGGGTAATTTGTATGGGGGCTAGGTCTGAACATGGACCGATTCTCACCAGCGTTCATCCCATGGCCGATAAAAGCTTATGTACCAAATTGCATCAAAATACATTCATATTTGCGACCTGCAGTTTGATTACAAGCTTTACATGGACACACAGACGGACGGACGGACGGACGGACGGACGGACATTGTTAAATCAACTCAGAAAGTGATTCTGATTCGATCAGTATAATTAAAGATGGGTCTAGGTCAAACATTTTTGGTTGTTACAAACAGCAGCACAAAGTCATTATACCCAAACCACATAGTGGTATAGGGTATAAATACTAGTAAATCCCAGCACTCGAAACTAGAGTGCATGTTCAAATTATGCTACAAAAAAGAAAACTCTATTTTTTCATTCAAAACATTTGTTGACATTTATTTAAGAAAATGTATGAATCACGAACTTCTCTACACACGATATTTTTAGTGTAAATTCTATCATCATTAGACAGATGTCCCCATTGTATTAGTGGTATAAAATTATAATCTATAAAATGACTGAACTCTACTGGTGACAACAGCATTTTGAAAAGTTTTTTGTTGTGATTTATTAATTATCATTACATAACTGGAAATTGAGTCCGTCGAACTAAAAATAGTAACAATGTTCCGCAAAATCTTAAGTGAATTCTCGAAATTAATATACGTGTATTAAGACCATTTCCATCTAATACTTCACAATCTAATTTATCTCTATGCATTCTTGATCCATTCACTAATAATTTACCTTTATAAAAATTGAGAATGACACTGTGTGACAGATGAAAATATTTGGGATGCGATAGTTTTTTCTTATAGGTCTTGTCGATTACAACAAGATCCTGCCTTGAAGTTTGCGAAGCACCTTCAAAATCTTGAGTTACAGGTAAACAACCGGTTTTTGGCCCTTTTGCATATATAGGCCAGTAACTTTGTTGAATATCAACCAATTTCGAATTTTTCAGCGGTCCTAGAAACAAGAAACTAAGACCTTTCGAAGATATGAATACAATATTTAAGAAATATGGAGACATCTGTGCATATTCCTTAGCCAGCAAACTCATTTAGTTTAAAAATATGCTCTATTTTTAAATTTTGGAGATGTTTTTACACATTTTTTTTATTTAGGAACCGTATATTTTATGAATTTATTATAAAACTACGTTCACCTATGAGTAAAATACTTTGGCTTAAAAATTACGGTAAAAAGTAACTGAGGTATAAAGATTTAAAAAAAAAAAAAAAAATTGGAAAAATTTTTTTTTGCAAAAATAACATTTTCGGTTATTCAATTCAAAAATGTATGCAGGCATTTATTCAATTTTTTTTTATTAAAAACTTAATACCTCAGTTACTTTTTACTCATACTTTTATAATAAGTTCATAAATTAAGCGGTTCCTTAATAAAAAAAAATTTGTAAAAGCATCTCTAAAACTGAAAAATAGAGAATATTTCTAAACAAAATGAGGTTTCTGGAGGGATACGCACAGATGTCTCAATATTACTTAAATATTGTGTTCATGTCTTCGAAGGGCCTTAGTTTCTTGTTTCTAGAACCGCTTAGAAATTCAAAATCGGTTGATATTCTGGCTTGATTACTGGCTTGTATGTGCAAAAGGGCCAAAAACCGGTTTTTTAACTAACTCAATATATTGAAGGTGTTTCGAAAGTTTTGAGGACATGGTCTTATTATAGTCGATAAGACCTATCACAAAAAAGGAATCGCATCCCTGATATTTCTGTTTCATTCTTTTTTTGTATCACTGTGAAATCAATACAATTGAGTTATCAAGCATTCGAAACTAATTTATGAGGAGGGAAATCGCTGACGTTTAAGGATTTAAAAAATTCAATTTGATAATTATTTTGTTCTTGCATCTCCTCTTTTAGCATACATTTCAAAATTTCCGCATTAATGAAATTAGAGTCATAATATTTAGAAATTTTATTACGGAATTGAAAATAAATGAAGTATGAAGGGTTTTCAGTACATACCATAAATATTTTAATAAATAGAAGATGCGTCCCGAATGAAATTTACAAGAGTTTCGACAATATTTTGACTAAATTGAGGATAATATGTCCTGTCTTCATTTCCATGTTTTCGAGGAAATTCAATAAATTAAATATTATTAGGGAAGGCTTTCACATTTTGGGTTAATGTTAATTTATGAAATATTGAAAATTCGGGGCAACTTTAATGCGCTGAATGAGTTTTTCTCGCGGTGAGTGTAAAACAACTGATATAGTTTGCCGAAAATTGAAACATATTACTAATATTTTACCACATAATAAGATATTATTTATATAAATATCTTTCAATGATCGATCGATTGTTTTCAAAGCATAAATTGGACGCTCTGATACTTCATCGATAATAATAATATTTAATGTTTTGAGCTTGTGAGTTGTTATCCTTTATAGCAGGCACTGAATTTTCTACTAAATTGAGCGGTAACTTCAATACATTATGCAAAATCCTGCCACCGATTAACGATGTAGAAGAAATTCCAGTGAGTACACATGGTAGACTTCGAAAGTTCATTGAATTCAATTTATTGAATTAACTCAGCTTGAGCAAATGTCTTAATACAACCTGCATGAGCCGTTAAAAAAACGTTGGTGCCAGTTTATGATGCACAACTTTTTGAACAATATTCTTATAGTTTCTTCTTGTATTCAATGTAACACACGAAAGATTATGTGATGGTAATTAGTCATCAACAATTGATAATGCTCTGTTAAAAGCAATGTTTTTACTAAAATCAATTCTAAAATTATACTATAATGCTAATTAATTTGGTGGAACATTCATAGTACATATAAAACATTCATACTCTTCATTATTGTTCGAAGCAATACCACGCGCATGACATGCATCATAAAATGTATGATAAAGACCATCCTTATATGAACGTAAGTCTTCGTAGCTTTTTGATACGTAAACATTAAGCAAGCGCAAATTAAATAATTCAATATCTCTATCATATAGTCTTGAAATAATTTGATCACTACCTCGTTGTCACTTTTCACATTTTTTTGCAGTACAAATACAACAATACTGTT
The DNA here is from genome assembly GCA_963682025.1 of Cordilura impudica. Lineage (NCBI taxonomy): Eukaryota > Metazoa > Arthropoda > Insecta > Diptera > Scathophagidae > Cordilura > Cordilura impudica. The sequence goes on along the minus strand of OY821518.1, from coordinate 59,351,032 downwards.
GATTAGCTGACGGATTAACTCTCTTCAATTCGACAAATGCTGTTAATTTTCTGGAACAATTCATTGATTTTACTTGATCTTCATTGACTTCTCTAAAGTATGCATTTTGCCGTTCATGTAAATGACATTACAGTCGAATAATTATGTAGGTTTTATAATGCATTTGATATTGAAATATACAGCAAGCAGCTTCAGTTGTACCAATATATCGACCAATCAAATATTTCTGTATTTCTTCATCTTTTTGAATTAAACCAATCTCTTCATTATTCACTCTTCCAATGATTTTTTCAAGCAACCTATATTGCATAAGCAGTAGCTATTGCACCATCTCTGTAGTAAAGTATATCATGGAATTTAAAATTCAAAAAAGAGACTCATCAATTTGCGCCTCAAAGCTCAGCATTGCAAATGACGCATTAAAATCACGAATATTTTTAAAGTAATTTTGAGATTTTTGTGTTTAATGAGGGATTAGTAAAAATAATTCCTTTACAGAGCTATGGAAGAATGTATTTTGAATAAACGAGTTCAAAACTACTTTGCCCATATGGCAACAAAGCCGAAGAGGAATTTCAGATGAAAAATATTTTGCCTGCCATAATGAACAAATTAAATAAATTTCTCTTAAATTAATGCTTGAATTTCTAATGCAATTGCGCCCAACTGTGTCGCTGATACATCCTGGTACCGAAAAAAATGTGTTTATATGATTATCATAAAATAGCTTAACTCCAGAAAAAAGTAACAAAAACGCAAAGTATTTTCCAAGGCTTTGTCAACAAAATAAAAACTGGAAAACATTGGAAAATTTTACTATATAATAATTGAAAACTTTTCCTTTATTTTTGGTTTCAATATTTTGTTGGTTGTCCATTATTTTTTTAGTACATTTTACCAACATCGATGCACGAAGTGAATTTCATTTTTTAGTAATATCTGTTGAAGTTTGTTGCTACAATGTATTAATTGCCCCTACTAGATTTTTAATAAATTAATTGTGCCTATTCTTAGGCCCGAAAAACAACCCCATACCATTATACTGCCACCGTCAAACTTGATGTTTTTTTTATATATTCGTCCAGTTTTTTCCATCTGGTCGTAGTACAAAAGTTCTCCCATAATGACCTCTTAAGAAAGGGAATAGTATTCGTATTTTGTCTTGACCATTTCATGTGTTCTTTAGCTGGCGGAGAAACATTTCGAGTACATATTTTCAGTTTCAAATTTTTAATCACCCCTTTTGGTAGCTGTGTACGTGAGCGTTTGAGATGCCCAACTGGTGTCGGGTGGGAATTGATATTGACATACAGAGTGCGCTGTAGTTACTTAACTCTTTCATTTTCAATTACATTCTCCTTAAATTTGTTATAAATTATAAATTTGTAACCACGGTTTTTTAATGCTTGAACTATAAATATCATTTTCTTTTTTTTTTATTAAATTTTATTGAAATTTTGTTGTTGTTACAGCGTCATATTGTCAAAAAATAAAGGAAAGTAGCCTTGAATCACTTGGATTTTTTTTATTTTATTTTGCTATATTTGGGTAGCCGTATAGCTTGATTTTTGGTTCCACAAAACTTGAAAAACCATCCTTCGACAATTTTTAAACTCTCTTGCTATTAAATTATCCTCGTCCTACGAGTGGATGGATGGATGGGTTTATTCATAGAATATTTCTCATAGATTTTATTTTTCAACCAGAGGTAGAACCATTCATTATTTCGCTTTTAAACACAGAACACAGAACTTTATTCTTGTCATTACTTTATAAAAATTAATTACTACATTGAAACATTGAAAAATAAAATTGTGTTTAAAAAACAGTTGAAAGAATATGTCATAAACTATAAATATTTAAATAACGGTTAAGATTTTTTACATTTCTTTAACACAATCTTCTATTTTTATTGTTTTAACCAAGTTTGGCACAGAAATTTAAAAGTTTCCATTGTTTTGGCATAATGTTGTTGTTTTTTTTTTTTTTTGTTAATCTACTTTTTATTTATTATATTTTTTGCAACAAATTTATTATTTTTCGATAGAGAAATATATAATTTAAGGAATTAACGCGAAATTACTAAAAAACAAATTATTAAAATTCAGAATTTTATAAAACTTTCCAATGTATTGTCGATCACTCTATATCAACAAATACCTGGAATGGTAGGATATCTTTAGTTATTTATGTGAGTAGTGATGCCAAAAATCGGCTTGACGTAGATGAAGTGGCAGCTAACATAAACGTCCTTAAAAAAGTCCTTAAATTACATATGAAAATAATGAATATAATGATAAAACGACGAACTTAAAATAAATACTAATGAAACTCTTGATAAGCTCGACGATTTCTTAAACAAAATTCGATAGAGCAAATAAATGCTTACTTCATAAATTTCAATTGTGAAACTAACAAATGCTTATATATCCACCTACTATATAGATCACATAGTGGTATAGGGTATAATAAAGGCGCCTATAAATTGCTCTGGGATTTCGAGCGCTGGAATCTGCTAATCTCACTTAATACACTTTCCAAAAACTTAAAGGATATTATATAGTCAGCCCAGCCCAACTATTAATTATTGACTCTTAATATAAAAATTATGGGTACCATTTTCTTTCTAACCCCATCTTTTTAATAACACACCTTCCATGTATACCAGAAATCAACAATTTAATCCATATTTACTAAGGAATACAAATCTGGACCAAAAATTAGCACCATATATAATTAAAAAATGTTAATTATCATATTTTGAATAAACTCTAGGACATAGTTCTTGATAGCCATAATGAAATGGAGAACTTATTTCATTTTAAACCCTGCAGAAATTTATTACTTTTTATTTTTATTGATTTTAATTCGTATTTTACAATTCCCAAATCGAATCAATGAAGTTTGTTGTAATTATCAGCCAACTTCATTTCAAACTCATTACATCATTTGCATTAGAAATTTCAATAGAAAACAAAAATTACGTTTCCATCGTGTCGCTATCCTGGTAAACAAAATATAATGACCATTTTCATTTATATTTAATCTCATAATTTCCATTTATGATTAGAAATTATTATGTAAAAAAAAATCAATTTACACAAACAAATTAAGTTTTTGAGGCTGATCAAATCCCTGATGTTATAACAAACAATTACACACAAAAAAAAATATAAAAAAAACAGGTTCAAAATTAACACACTCATTTGCCATCACTTAACAATTACTAAATTATTTCTGCAATATTTCCGCACGATACAGTAATTACTTCTGTTGTTGTGTTTATTATTTTTTTTTTTTTTAACAAGGGGAAAGCAAACATTAAATCAAAATGCTATTACAATATCAAATATTAAACGTTTAGTTTTATATACGAGATGATAGATTTCAATGACTACCACTATTTCACATGCAGCATGTCATGTAATATGCGCTGATTTTATATGAATACGTAAGTACGTGTGTATGTGTGTTCCATTAAATTTAATATGCTCATGTCCCGGAAATATTGGCAATTATTGTTGATGTGTTATTTAATGACTACAACTACGAATGTTTGTTAAAAAGGAACACTGTGATGTACAATAGAGTTATAACATCTCATTCATAATTTGCAGTGAAATTAAGATATTGCCATGGAAAGCGTTTAACAAGATATTAAGTGAATTTGTTTATATATCAGCTTGTGGAGAGATTGATAAAGGAACGTTTGTTACTAATGGAATGTTGTACCAATACCATTATTTGAGGGCTGCAATTAAAATCAGGAATAATAAACATCTCTATTTTGCCAATTGAATTTTAAAATTAATGACTGACAAAACAGCGTAATAAATATAAGAAAATGCCATTTAAAACCAGTACGAGATTTGAGTGGATTTTTTTTTTTTTGCCTGCAGTTCTGAAAAAGTTAACATCGGAATATAAATAATACAAACAAAATTTGAGGAAAATCTGTGTAATATTTTTGTTTTTGATAGGCTTAAGTGAAGATCGGAAATCAGGTTCATATGGGGGATATGACTAAGAAATGTTCTTCAAGGTTTTTTTGGACTACAAATTAAAGATATAATAAATACACACAAACCCAACTTGACCGAGATCTGTTTGATAATTTGGATCTTATGGCAATTTAAATCGATTTCATTGGGGCCATTTGTATTGGGACTAGATCCTAGCATGCTCCAAATTGGCACAGAAAGTGACTTTTGAGTCGATTGGTAAGTTGCAAACATTAGCGCAAAGTCATTATACCCTGACCATATAGTGGTATAAGCTACAAAAGTAATAAAGGGTCCGCCATCTAACGTCTTTTTTTCTTCAACTAGTGCTTATTTCGTGAATGGTAACACTAGGCTCATGTCTGATTTGACAGATAATTAGTTTTATCCTTCCGCTGAACGAATATGGATGTGTATACGCTTGAACAACGCTGGGAAATACTGCGACATTACTTTGAAAATCATGGTAATGTTGCAGAATGTGTGCGAAAATTGCGTACGGATTTTGGAAGAAGGGAAGCACCGTCAGCTCCGTATGTTTATTACCTTGTGAAAAAAGTGAAAGAAACTGGCATCCTCATCGATTAACCAAAGCGTGAAAAGCCAAGAATAGTGCGTACACCTGAGAATATTGCTGCTGTGGCAGAAAGTGTGCGTGAAGCGCCTCAACATCAATTCACCGTCGTTCTCAAGAATTGAACATTTCGGAGGCATCATTGAGACGAATTTTGGTTCAATTGGTTCAGGAGTTGAAGTCAACTGACCATCCAATGCGTTTTCGCTTCGCTAAGTGGGCCTGCGATCGACTTACAGAAGATTCCGATTTTGCCAAAAAAAAAATCATCTTTTCAGATGAAGCTCATTTTGATCTTTGCGGGTTTGTAATCAAGGAAAATTGTCGCATTTGGGGCACAGAAAGCCCGCACGCATACATTGAAAAGCCGATACACCCAAAGCGAGTCACTGTTTGGTGCGGATTTTGGTCCAGAGGCATAATTGGGCCATTTTTCTTCGAAAATGAGCAAGGAGTGGCCGTTACAGTCAATGGCGATCGTTATCGGGCCATATTGAACGAATTTTTGTTCACAAAAATTGAAGAGGAGGATTTGGTTTCAACAGGACGGCGCTACGTGCCACACAGCCGAAGCTACACTCGATGTTTTGCGCCCTGTTTTTGAAGATCGCATTATCAGCCGCAGAGCTGATGTCGTTTGGCCACATCGGAGCTGCGATTTGACACCGTTGGACTATTATTTGTGGGGTGCCCTCAAAGATAAGTGTTACGCCAACAAGCCAGAGACAATTGACGCATTAAAAGACAATATTCGTGAAGCCATTGGTGAAATACAGCTGCACACAATCGATAATGTGCTTTAAAATTGGACCGATCGTGTAGGCTACTGCATGGCCAGCCGAGGCAGGCTTTTGTATGAAATTATTTTCCATTATTTGGTTGTACTTTCAAATAAAAAAAGAAATTTGAGATAATACTCAGTAGTTTTTTTTATAGCATTTTCAAAAAAAAAAAGTTATTTGGCGGACCCTTTATTAATGCCAATTAAAAATTCTCATGAAGTTTAACTTTTTTCAAGGATTTTTTTTTTTTAAATAAAAAAACTCAAATCTCTTTATGTTTATTCAATATTTGAGTGATATGAGCAATTGAGTGCATACGTGGATACAGGAGCCGAAGACTGTGCATAAGTTATTCTCTGCATTTGAATGACAATTTTATCCTGATGGTGCTATTTTTTTTTTACGATCTGAGTTTTTCTTTTGGATGTGAGCCTGTGGTTAATTAAACAACTTAGCCCTGTATTCAACTTTAATTAGGGACTACAATTGGCTGTGTTTTGATCGGCTGAGTAAGTTTTTAATTTTTTATTGTGTTCCTCGCTGTCATCCTATTCATGTACTCAATTTTTAACAATCCTTGATCCATACCACATCCATCCAGGTTTATCGGGTGGGGGGAGGTACGAATTTTGCAAATCATTATCAATGGTTTCCAATATATTTAGTATTTCAGCAACTGTAAGTCTGTAAAATTTTGTCGATGAAAACTGTTATCTGATCATAGCATCCTATATAACGATCATAGACCTAGAAAAATTTATTGTGTAATATCTAAAATATTGCATCAACTTTTATCCAGTTAAGATCATTATTTGAAAATATTTCAGCTATTATCTATCTAAAATATTATTATTAATTTAAATGGTGCGTGGTGAAGAAGAAGAAAGCATATATTTCAAAAATTCATAACTGCACTGTAATTAAAAAAATTGCATATTAATTACAGTAGTAATTGCAATATGTCTGAAAAATGACGATAAAACTAACAAAAACAAAAAATATTATTATTAATGTTATTTAATTTTTAATTATCCTCCATGAGTTTTACGATTTTTTGTAAATGAATTGCCAAATGTTTCCGTAAAACAAAGCGCAAACCACATTAGCTTTCAATAAAATGTGTGTTATTTCGAAGAAAGAAATGTCAACAAAACTCATGGCCAACTCTATTTAAATTTTTATTCAAAGTGTAATAAAGTTGGCTTAATATGATGTTAAAAAATAAGTAAAAAAAATAAATATTTTTAAAGAAATTCGGTATACGTGCTTTCGTTGGCCGTTGAAATTCCTGCAAATCTGTGTATATTCAGACCTCACCCCCGTACAAATTACCCCTATAAGATGGATCATAGGAAATGTTTTTTAACGTGTGTTTATTACATCCATTAAGCAGCAGTCTATAAATAAAATCTGTAGGAGCATTTTTATTTCTTTATTCTTAGCAAGTGTCAAATATTGTATATTTCTGTTAACAAAAATAGGAAAAATAAGTAAATTTGCCCATGAAAAATTATCATCCGATAGAATATTATTGTGATAAAGTTCAACTGTGATAACTAATATTCTGTTATAGTAATTCATAACCACTTGAAAAGAAGCTGAGATTCTAGATAACACAAGGGCACAAGGTTTTTGTTGATTAAGAACTGACTATTGTTTTTAATATTACTTGGGATGCTGAATCCAAATCTTCACTTTTTTTTTCTATCAGCTAGACTTTTCGCAATATACCGTTATGTCCGAAATTAAGGCACCTTTACTACATATATTGGAATAACTTGAAAAAAAACCAAGTGCTGATTTAGATTAAGCATCCCAAATAACCTTAAAAACAAAATTCAGTTCTTAATCAGCAAAAACTTATTACATAAATAGAACAGCAGCAAACACACACATATTAAATAAATGTTATTCTTGTATGGAAATCGCGATTTTTATCAATTCAGTTTTCTCAGTAAATTGTGAACGAAATTATTTCATTCGATATGTTTATCTAAATATTTTTGAACCAAAACTGTGATTTTGTCGTAATTTTATTTTTTATGAATTTTTAAAAAACAAAAAAAAATTTTTTTATCGTTTTTGTTTTCCAAAACTTCATAGACATCTCTGAAACTACCGGGAAAATTTAGAACCAATGTAGGCACGCCTTAAATATTATATTTTTTTGGCGAATTTCGGTTTTTTTTAACTGAATATGGTGAAGCGTTTTCAAGTTATTCCAAAATATGTAGTGGAAGTGCCTTAATTTTGGACATAACGGTATATCACGAAAAGCCGAGTGATAGAAAAAAGCAAGTGCTGCTTTGAAATCAATGACCTCGAATTAGTAAAAAATTGCGTAATTGAAACATTTTTATTTTCCTTTGACTTCAGACCTAAACTCAGACCTAGAATACTGATAGCCATATAAACCCGAATAGCCATATAAACCCGTATCAATACTACCAATGACAATGATTATTCCACTCAGATATGGCCACGATTTTTTAAAAGTTGGTGAAAATTAAAAAATTTTGTCATTGAAAAAAAAAAATAGAGTAAGAGTCATAACGGTTTCATGCGGCATTCCTGTGCTTAGCTGTGGCTAGGTGAATAAAACTCCATATATGAAAAACGGATATAAATCCAACGAAATAATTTCAACACTTTTACTCGAGTATACTAGGCCATACTCGGGCACAAACCATGAAAATATCCGAAGTTATTTATGAATTTTTGAAATATATCGCACCTGTACCTCTAAAGTGAGTCACTCAAAATTTTTCAATTTTAACTTTTTGCAAGAAACCGATACACAGTGGTCATATCTATCCACTGTAAAAATCTTACAGCAATTTTTCTAGTCTTTCGTAAAAAAAATACTGTTGTAAACCTCTTTGTGTTATAAGAGTAGCATCTTTTGAATCCACTAAAAAGACATATTTTGAGTTGCACCCAAAAAAACTTGTTATTTTTGATGATCACTGAAAAAATCGCAAAAACAACTATTGTTGTATACTTATTATACGCAATTCTTTACAACGAAACAACTGTGTATGTATTTTATAGTAAATATTAAAAAAAACCGTTTTTTGCCTCTACTGAAAATTTGTAAGTTTTAAGTTGACTCACTTTAGAGGTGCAGGTGCGATATGTTTTCTTCTCCTCTACCACGCACCATTAACACAAAATCAAAATTTAATTACAGTACTGTTGCAATATGTCTGAAAAAATAACTTCAAATCTAAGAACCATCAGAATATTTCAAAAGAAATGGTAATAGTTTTCCCTTAGACCAACCACCACCAAACCTCAAACGGTCATTAATGGTTAATTGGTCTCGAACTAAATCATAAAATTAATATTTACCGTGCTCTGTCTTACACTCGAGACCGCAGAGGAAATTGCTATTACTGTAACCATTTTGGGGGTTGACTATATATTATCAAACTTTTAAGAAGAAGGAAAGGTAACAATATGTAATGATGTACTAAAAAAATGTTCAATGTGTTACGCAGCAACATAGACTTCCTTAGGTAGATATTTGCCACAATCCTCTAAACAGAACTTATTCTAATTAAATACAGTTCATGAAGAGAGAGTTGCTGGGATGACAATTAAGCATGGTTTTCAATATGTCATTTTCAATGTCAATTGTTATCAGTTATTGCCAGTGATATGAAAACGGGTTGCAAAGACTTATCATTTGTAACCCCTGCGCAGTGCGACACTTGGCCAATCTAGGTGGACAAAAATCTAATTTAAAAAATACTGGCTTAATAATTGGTATGGAGATAATGTCCATGACCAATATTGACAACAAAAGTTGGAAGAATCGAATAACTGCAACGCCCATTTTTTAAAAAATTTCTCAAAAATTTATTAATTTTAAAGAAATTTTGTTGCAAATGATACACTATAACCTCTAAGATAATTACAAATGGTGTAAGAAACTGTTATGCCCACTTGTTTATAACATATATTTAAGCATTGTGTGGACAACATTGGGCTAATTTAATGACTTTTATGAATTGTAGCAAAAAAGGGCGTGATCCACCCACCATTTGCAGTTTTATTAATTTATTATAAACAAATTTTTTTTTGTATCATCTTTCCAAAACATTTGAATAGGAAATGCCCATTTTAGTCGTACACTTAACCCATTATTGCCCGCTACCCGAAAACGTGAACCGATTTCGCTGAAACTTTGCACAAAGTAGTTTTTGGGTGCAACTAAGATATGTTTAAAGTTTTGAGAAAATGGAACAATTGGTTTCTGAGATATGAGATGGTAAGTTTACTTACCAGTGGGCAGATATGTTAAGTGTTTTTGGAATAATAGAAGAATTTGATTTAAAGTTAAAATTCTTATTTTAGTAAAAGATATTTATTAAAAATTAAAACATTCATTAAAAAGAACAAGTAAAATAAACATTTTGATTGAATTTTTTACATTTTAAATTTTTGGTAGCTTTTAAATTTTAATCCAAGTGCTTTGAGTATAAAGAACAGCATTTTTGATGCAACCGCACTTTGCATACTTGACATTCAAAAGGCGTATGAGTATGACAAATTACGCAACGTCTCGGGTTTCCAGAACATCTTAAAATACAATGAACTGTTGTGTTAAGGTTTGGCAATTTTTCTCTTAAATTTGATGAAGACATTGAAGGTTGTTCACTTGTGGGTGATCTTGTAAATGTAAGTAGTTCATTAACCACAGCTGCACGAAATTGTAGTGGCGATAATGGTTTTATTTGTTCAATTGTTGATACCAGCACATGCAGCTTCCATGCATTAACCATCATATTACCAAGCAAATTTATAAACAATGGCCACCACCATTTTTTGGATCGTACAGCAATCCGATAATTAGCCAACGCGTTGTCATGTAGATCAACTCCCCCCATATACTTGTTATATTGCGCAATAGCGCCAGGAACTTTTACGTTAATATGCGTTTTGGTTACGCGATCATAACGTTTTTTGTTTGATTTTGGATCCATGGCACCATGATTTGTAAGAACAGTGACAAGTGCATTGTCTCTCCACCGTATGGCCAACACTTCATTCGTCATATCAAAAAGAGCTGCACTTTCACCCTTGGTCATTTTTTCTGGCAATTGGGCTTTACCGATTCTATTGCATCGAACAGTTCTTGTTAAAATATAGAAATTCAAATACAACAGTTTTATATATAATAAAAGTAGCAAATTACCTGTAGCAAAAAAATTTTCTGTGCTTAGTAAACACATAAGGTGGTATGATGTGAAGAAGTTGTCAAAGTATATGGTATGACTCGATGGAGATTCTACAACTTTTAGCAAACTGAGAACAGTATCAGCTCCTAATCCAATGGACTTGTCATAATTTGATGACGATCCACCATACAGTTTTATATTGTACAGATATCCATTTGATGAAGTCAGACACCATGCCTTAAATCCAAAACGGATAGGTTTCCCTTTTATCATCAATGGATAGATTGTGAGCGAATACTCCAAACTGTATAAAACGTTTGTTGCACAAGTCTACCATAGGTCTCACTTTGGCGAATTTGTCTGTTGGATCAATTTTAGTGTTATCAGCTAAATGAATGAATCGTTTTATCATTTCGGCGCGATTTCGTGGAAAAGCATTACGAATGATTTCAACACCAAAAGATGGATCATTTGACCAGTATAGTTTCCATTCTGGTAATTTATGATAGCCAGTAAAGAACAAAATCCAATAAAACGTTTTATATCATGCGACTCAACAATAAAAGGCACGTTGCACTGAGAGGCGTATATATTAGTTTGCTCAATAATCAAATGAAGCATTTCATCATCAAAAAAGAGATTAAATAGTTCAATTGCTGATTTTCCACTTAGTTTTTCAACAACATTACGAACACGTTCTTCTTCAACATCTACTGGTGTTTTATCAAATGATGAAATTCTTCTGGTCCATTTGGGTACATTAAATTCGTTTATAGATTTATATCGCTTTGTGGTAGGCTCCGCAATTTTATCATTTTCAGATTCGTCTTCTGATTCATATTCAAGCTCAACTGTGCCAGCAATATCCACATCTATTGCACCATTATCATTCATAACGTTATCATCAATTCCCTCTTCATCTGAAATTTCGTCTGCGTCAGGTGGAATATACACAACGTTGACATTTGAGGATGATGCAACCGCAGCAATCTCTTCATTTTCATCTTCATCTTCCAAAATGGCAATTACTTCTTCAATTCTTAAATACTTTTTTGATGGCATTTTCGCAATAAAAAATAATTATTTCACTTTTAACACTCTTACACTTTTGTTACACATGAAAAGAAAAGCAAGACTATAGTCTTGAAACAAAATATTTATTACAGCATGCTAACCTTGGGATAAAAAGGGAATTCCCCATTTTACAATTCGAATGAAATTTGAATTAACAAACCCAAGGCGAATCGACAACTAGGTGGCGTTACCACGTCAACACCATATACAAATATTTAAAAACCAGGTGGCGTTACCACGCCACCTGGTTGTTGTACACCATCTAAACAAATTAAAGACAAATTTTGTTTTCGGCGAATTGAATTGACTACGGCGAATTGAATTCGCCGTTGCCCTCGCCTTATTTAATGCTCCTTGAACCAACCATAGCGAGCCAATAAGAAGTATTAAGCATACAGCGCTTAATGGCGGGTATATTGTGCTTTTGTTCGCGATTTTATTAAATCTTGCCTAATTTGCTATATGTTACTGCCCAATGGTAAGTAAAATTACCACAAGGATAATTGATGTTATTTCAAACATTTAGTCGGGGTAAATTAAATTGAATTATGTACATAATAAAAGTAGACTTAATGAGGGTTTTGAACCAGTGTGTAAAAAAAAATTAAATTTTTTTATAATATTTTTATAGTTGTTTTAAAATATGATCTTTTTTGGAGCTTGGCGAAAGTCCTTCCCAAACGCGAAAGGGTAACAAAAAATAAATATCCTTCAAAATGTTTTCTTAAAACACATTAAGTTAAAGTATACACCAAAGAAAATTTAGTTTTTTTGTATAATGTAGGTTTTACACGTGATTAAAGTGCTGGTAAGTTAAATTACCGCCTGGGTTAACTTTAAAATTCTTTTAAAATCGCAAAAAGTCGCCAGAAATTGTTATTTTATCTCTTACTAAAGACACTACAATAACTCCCAAATGTGGAGGTGCCGTGAGGAATCGTGAGGAACATAAAGTTTTAATTTTTTTTAAATTTTTTTAAAATTTTTTTTTTTAAATTTTTTTAAAATTTTTTTATTTCTATTTTTGATCAATTAACACTGTTATCTTTCCAATAATTTATAAAATTCGAGCGGATTGTAAAACGTAATTATATAAGCTGTCTTTCAAAAAAAAAAAAAAAAAAAAAAAATTAAAATGGACTTATAACTTTAAAAACTAAAAAGATATATGCATTTGAATTTGGGATATTGCTTCAAAATATATATTAGCTTTCAAAAGTCTAAACCAAGTTGTGAGCTTTATTTCTATAGTGAACTGATCGTTTCCTGTAATATTTATTAAAATTATGACAATCCGCCAACTTTCATTTTTGGATTTTTGTCCACCTATTGGCCAAATGTCGCACTGCGCCCTGGCGCAACTTCACGATTTTGAACAACGCTTGCAAATTATTGAAAATTGTAATGAAAAAGATGGTTATATTCATTAAAATTATCGTGCACTTTTTACATCAGAGTCACCAATTCTAATAACTATGGGACGATCCACAATTCTAATAACTGTGGGATTGATCCACAGTTGCTGTATTTAGCAACTGTGGATGTTTTATGAAATATATTCGGCATCATATATATAGGCATTGATTGGAATGCAAAAGTCATATTTAAATTTTGCATTGCTTTGCTTATTTCTATAATTAAAAAATTTTTTATATATGTATATAGCCTACCTGTTAGGTGAGAAATCCCTAAACCCTAAATCCAAGAAAAAATTTTCAGTTTTTTTAAATTATTTTTGACACGGAGAGGGTTATGAACTTTTGTTGAGATTCAACTTTTGCAAGTATTAAAGCCAAACTACCATGGTATGCGGTGCCAGTTCAACCGATGTGCTGAATATCAAATTGATATTTTTTTGAATTTCCATACAAAACGCAAAATTTTTTTAGCCATGAAGCTCATTTCTAACTGAGAAAAATTGTCATATCTGTAGAGAAAATAAACCACAAGCCTTTAGCCAAATACCAGTACTTCTACAAGAAATTACTGTTTGGTGTGGTTTGTGGGCCACCGGGGTCATTAGTTCATATGATAAACGATGATGGGCAGAATGTTACTCTCAATGGTGCACGGTATAGAGATTTTTTCTGTAGCACAATTAGCTGGCGTTAGTCTAGCTGACATAAGGTTCCAGTATGATGGAGCCTCAAAGAAACTCTTGATGAACGAATAGTTTCCCGTAATGGTCAAATTAATTGACCAACAAGATCGTGTGATTTATACCCATTAGATTATTTTCTTCCCGTTGTATAAAGTAACTTGCCTACGCCGATAAAGGAGAGACAAATTAACGCCAGGAAATTACCATTCGATGAGTTGTTTGTGAAAAATGGCCGCAAATGCTGCGAAAAGTGTGGGAAAATTGGAAAATCGGTTGCACGGCCTAGTCATATGGAGGTCCAGAGCCAGTTTAATTAATATAAAAAGTATTTTGCTTTGATTTATCTTAATTTGTAATTTCTGCAACTCTAAAAAAACATCCGTTAATTTGAAAGTTGTTATTTATTTATTTATTTATTTAATTCCATTTCCTGTACAACAAGATAGAGTCTTATATTTAAAGTACAGGAACGTGTTGCGTTACAAAGAAAACATTTTACAATATAATTAATTATTAACATAACATGTTTAGTATAATATAACAATATTGATAAAAAATGGACTATTTAAAAAAGTCAAATAAAAAAGTTTTGAAACTTTTAGCATTGCTGTTTTGTTGTTGACTTAGTGGAAGATTGTTCCAAAGACGAGCGGCATGTACATAAAACTGCCATTCAGATATTAGGCATTGATGCATTGGAATTACAATATTTGGGTTTCTTGGCGATTGGAAAAAACGGATTTTGTCAAATATATATTTGGGTGTTTGTCTGTTTATTATTTTATGCAAAAATGTAAAAGTGCGAATTTTCAACTGATTATCAAGAGAGACCCCGTAAAGATTACTGGAAACAAAAGAAACATGATCAAGTCTTCTCAATCCATACACATATCTTATAACATTATTAAACAAGACATTTAGTTTCCTGTTACTAACTGCATCACAGCTTCCATATAGCTCACACCCATACAACAGGGAAGGAATCAGATACGTCTTGGCAAATAAGGCCCTTATTCTTAAAGCGGTGAAATACTGTGTGGACCAGACAGCTCGTAGTTTCGCGTATGTTTGACCAACCAGTGAATTTTTATGATCAGTCCATGTCAAATTGCTATTGAAAGTTATCCCTAGATTTTTCGCCGTATTAACAATTTCAATTTTCTGGCCATTTAAAGCAATGTCTTCAGAAATGGTGGGATTTAAACTTTTTTTTCGTGTATTTAGATTTCTGTTGATTCAAACAGAGTCCGTTAGCATTAGCCCAAAGGTAGATTCTGTTTAAGTCGTCTTTTAGAAGGGTTATGCCTGAAGCAATATTCTGAACTGGGCTACTTAAAGTGAGTTGCACGTCATCTGCTTATAAATTTATCTTACAATTGGAGAGTTGTTTTGGCAAATCATTTGCGAACAAGGAAAATAAAATTGGACCTAAAATAGAGCCCTGAGGCACTCCCCTATTAGTGTTGAAAGCTGTGAGTTTAGCTTAACTAAGTTCAAACGACATCGTAAAAAACTAGTCCTTAAACAGTGTAGTCTCTTTTTACAAAGAACTTTAAAAATCTTACCTATATAATTATTCACAATTATTTAGATTTATTGCTATTGTGCCATAGAAGTGACATATCTGTGTCAGCTTTCATATTAGTGTCCAAAATGTTAACAGTTTTATCTATTTAGAGGGGTGGTTTGATTGATATACAATCCTTCTTTCTTTATTTAAAAACTCATTTTAAATACCTAACATAAGCAAGATTAAGTCATATTGTCAATAATGCTGTTATAAAATAATGTAAAAGGGAAAAATAATACACCGAAAAATAAAGGATACGGTTAACAGCAGAGGGAAAGTTACAAAATGAAAATAAAACGTGCTAAATTTAAAGCGCACCAGTTTAAAAACTCAACGATTATAGTGAATTCAACAGCATGCCTGAGTTTAGTATCATTCGGAGTTTTGGCCAATTTCAATCGTATATTTTATTGGAACTTGCTGGCTATTAATCTTTTAATTTAGCTTTTAAATCATTGAAAATTAAGTTCATTTCTATTGTACGCGTTTTTCGTATACATTATTTCGCTTTTCTATATTATTCTAAACCGCTTTTTATAATTTATGTTACCATTACTATGGTTTATATGACGACGTGAGAAAAATTTTAAACATAAGAACTTTATTTAGTTTTAGCTGACGGTGTTAAGTTGAATAAAAAAATATATCTAAAAAGTTGTTCTTATACTATTTAAATTAAAACTTCTATTTAGTTTGTTTCACAGAAAAAAAAAATGGTCAATACAATATGTGGAAAATAAATAACACCATAAAGTTTTTCATAAACTAATATTTCAACAGCAATAACGTGAAAAAAGAATAACTATAACAAAACTATGCAATCTAAGGTAATCTAGACTATGCTGAATATCGCTTTTCTGAACATCTAAAGTTGTACTGATCAAAAATTATAGTTTTTAAAATGAAGGGAGGAGTTTTTAGATGCACAGGAATAATAATTCATACGTAACAACGAAGTTGTAGTTGTCATGTTCCAGAGACTGTTATCTAAGCTTTCAGAATGTACTTTTTTTCATATACTTACGTACCACTTATACTTGATGGTACACAATTCTTGATGTAGAAGTGTAAGCAAAAGATCTTTCATTTAAAATCGTAGAAAAAATTGTCTTGTTTTTTTAAAATAATTTTAAAGGAAATTTCGAGGATTATTCCGGCGGAAGGAGTTAATGCAAGAAGAAAATATTTAAGACACGCTTGAAACGAAACTAGTAACAATATTAAATTCAGCTGTGTGAAAACTTTCATACCCTCCACTCTTATTTTAGACGCAATATTACTTATTACCAAGGTTGTCAAAACTAAGAGACAAAAAGCTAAATTTAACATTATAAATTCTAAATTTCTTACAAAAACGTTTAAAATTAAACAGATAATTAGTAAGATAATTATACGTATTCTCGTTATTTTGGTTTCAAAGCAATTATTATATTCAACGAGCATAAATGTAATTACCTACAATTATATTTTTGTTTGTGTGTTTATCAGCGATGCATATACATTTTTTTTTAATATGTGAACATTCACATGAACATGTTCTGTTACCTATAATATTTTGCACTATATTTAGTAATTTTATTTTTCTTTTAAAGAAATTTTGTCGCAGTATCTTAATATTTCCGTACATCATTCATTACCAATTTGGTGTAGCGGCTACAAGCGCAATTCCAACCTGCTCGAAATAATGGCAAACAATATTATCATAATTTTACACGGGCAAATGGTTTATTTTGTATACATTCTCCAGCTACATTTTACATCGAAATTACGTGATTTTAGTTAATCAACTATGTTAATTATTTTCCATAGATGCAGTGGCTGCAAGTATATATAAAGCTTCAACTAGCCATCTCTGAAAAAAAAAATGCATGCTTGATATACTAAAATACCGAAATTTCGATGAAAAGTGCAACTTGGAAATATGAAAAAAGCATTTTCCTGTGTTATAGTATTCTGAAGAATTATGAATTATATTATAAAATTGGGAATAAATTAGAATTTTTCGGCACTTTAGCTAATTTGAGGCACTTTGTTTGTTGTTTTCAATTTTTTCTCTCCTGATCATAGCAACAATTTTGCCGAAGAGACGAAACCTTAATTCGATTTGATTATCGAGATATAGCCGTTAGATAAATTGCATGTTCTTCGGAAAATTCAGGTTTTAGGTTGAAAATACATGGGGCCATTAAATCCGAGTTGCAGATAAACTTGCACTGACCAAATGGGGTTTTGTTATGTGCAATAAGTATTTCAAAAAACCACACACGAGAAGGAGTTTGCACTCAATGACTTCAAAAGAGTTGCACTCTGTGTTTTTTGAAGAGTCTTTTACATATTTATTTTAACCATGGGATCCATTTATCCGATTTTGGCGATAAAAAATTGACTGATCTGATCTCAGGATCTCAGTGAATAATTTTCATTTCCACAGACGGACAGACGGCCATTTACATCAAAGATCATGAATATTTACTTATAAAAGGTCCGCTATCTAACGTTTTTTTTTTCAACTAGTGCTTATTCCGTGAATGGTAACACTTAGCTCATGTCTGATTTGACAGATAATTAGTTTTATCCTTCCGCTGAACGAATATGGTTGTGTATACGCTTGAACAACGCTGGGAAATATTCCGACATTACTTTGAAAATCATGGTAGTGTTGCAGATTGTGTGCGAAAAGTGCGTACGGATTTTGGAAGAAGAGCACCACCGTCAGCTCCGTATGTTCGTTATCTTGTGAAAAAAGTGAAAGAAACTGACATCCTTATCGATAAACCAAAGCGTGAAAAGCCAAAAACAGTGCGTACACCCGAGAATATTGCTGCTGTGGCAGAAAGTGTGCGTGAAGCGCCATCAACATCAATTCACCGTCGTTCTCAAGAATTGAACATTTCGAAGGCATCATTGAGACGAATTTTGCATAAAGACCTTGGTATGACGCCATACAAAGTCCAATTGGTTCAGGAGTTGAAGCCAACTGACCATTCAATGCGTCTTCGCTTCGCTAAGTAGGCCTGCGATCGACTTACAGAAGATGCCGATTTTGCCAAAAAAAATCATCATTTCAGATGAAGCTCATTTTGATCTTGGCGGGTATGTAAACAAGCAAAATTGTCGCATTTGGGACACAGAAAACCCGCACGCATACATTGAAAAGCCGATACACCCAAAACGAGTCACTGTTTGGTGCGGATTTTGGTCCAGAGGCATAATTGGGCCATTTTTCTTCGAAAATGGGCACGAAGTGGCCGTTACAGTCAATGGCGATCGTTATCAGACCATGTTGAACGAATTTTTGTTCACAAAAATTGAAGAGGAGGAACTGGTAACATTTGGTTTCAACAGGACGGCGCTACGTGCCACACAGCCGAAGCTACACTCGATGTTTTGCCCCCTGTTTTTGAAGATCGCATTATCAGCCGCAGAGCTGATGTCGTTTGGCCACCTCGGAGCTGCGATTTGACACCGTTGGACTATTATTTGTGGGGTGCCCTCAAAGATAAGTGTTACGCCAACAAGCCAGAGACAATTGACGCTTTAAAGTACAATATTCGGGGAAACCATTCGTGAAATACAGCTGCACACAATCGATAATGTACTTAAAAATTGGACCGATCGTGTAGCCTACTGCATGGCCAGCCGAGGCAGCCATTTAAATTAAATTGTGTTCCATTATTAACCAGAAGGATTATACTTTCAAATAAAAAAAGAAATTTGAGATAATATACAGTAGTTTTTTTTTATAGCATTTTCAAAAAAAAAAAGTTATTTGGCGGACCCTTTATATATTTTTTGGAGTCCGGTTTTTTTTTTTTTTGTATAGTTATATATATTCGCTGCATAGTATTGTGGAGAATATAAAGTAGTAAAATAAAATTAATTTTTAAAAAATAAAATAAAATAAAATAAAATAAAATAAAATAAAATAAAATAAAACAAAATAAAATAAAATAATATTAAATTAAAATAAAATAAAATAAAATAAAATAAAATAAAATAAAATAAAATAAAATAAAATCAAATAAAATAAAATAAAATAAAATAAAATAAAATAAAATAAAATAAAATATAATAAAATAAAATAAAATAAAATAAAATAAAATAAAATAAAATAAAATAAAATAAAATAAAATAAAATAAAATAAAATAAAATAAATTAAAGTAAGATAAAATAAAACAAAATATAATAATATGAAAAAATAAAATAAATTAAAATAAAATAAAATAAAAAAAAATAAAAAAAAATAAATAAAATGAAATAAAAAAAAATAAAATTAAATTAAATAAAATAATATAATATAAATTTAGTTTCAATAAAATAAAATAAAATAAAATAAAACACAATAAAATAAAATAAAATAAAATAAAATAAAACAAATTAAAATAAAACAAATTAAAATAAAATAAAATAAAAAAAATAAATATTTGTGTTTTCGTCGACCTTTTTGTTGTTAATAATTTATACGTTTATTGTATTGTACAAAATGAAATGTAAAAGCACAAGGGTGTATTTTTGTTAATTTTAATTATTGTTACTCAAATTATATTCCTGAGGATGCTATCCAGCGGATAGCGAAATATTGAATAAATAAAGAACAACAAAAATTCCAAAATTGGCCTCAAGCTCAATAAACGTATAAATTATTAAAATAAAATAAAATAAAATAAAATAAAATAAAATAAAATAAAATGAAATAAAATAAAATACAATAAAATAAAATTAAATAAAATAAGAAAGTAAAAGAAAGTATACAAAGTAAAATAAAATAATATGAAATAAAATAAAATAAAATAAGTAAAAACTATAGTCGGTCTAGACCGACTATACGATACCCTATACCTTGCATTTAGAGACATCTTCCGTCCAACTAATTCGATATAGAAAATAAGCATAAATCAAATTTGAGTGGCATTGTTAATAATTTTTTTGGCTGCAGATATGAAAAAGTTCATATCGGGTGCTATATTTATATAGGGACTATCTCGAAAAATGGACTGATCCTGAACATATTTGGTAAATTCTCTAATATTAAAAAAAAAAAAATCACAAACCAGATTTGAGAAAAATCTGTGCAATATTTTTGTTTTTTTGGTAAATTAAGTGAAGATCGGGAAACAGCTCTATATGGGGCCTATGACTAAAAATTGTCCTATAGGAATAATTTTTGTACTACTGATTAATGGATATAATAAACACGTACAAACCCAATTTGACTCAGATCTATATGATAATTTGGATCTTATGGCAATTTATGTCGATTTCATAGGGGTCATTTGTATGGGGACTAGGTCTCAACTTGGACCGATTCAACAGCATTCATCCTATGGATGGTATAAGCTCACAAACTAAATTTCATCAAAATATATTCATATTTGCGACCTGTAGTTTGATTAAAAGGTTTACATGGACACACAGACGGACGGACGGACGGACGGACATCGCTTAATCGACTCAGAAAGTGATTCTAAGTCGATCGCTGTAATAAAAGATGGATCTATGTGATATATTTTTGGTAGTTACAAACAGCAGCACAAAGTCATTATACCCAAACCACATAGTGGGATAGGGTATAATACAATAAAATAAAATAAAATAAAATAAAATAAATTAAAATAAAATAAAATAAAATAAAATAAAATAAATTAAAATAAAATAAAACAAGTAAGAAAATTATAGTCGGTCTAGACCGACTATACGATACCCTATACCATGCGTTTAGAAGCCCTATCTCTTAGGCCCAACTAACTGGACATTGAAAATAAGCAAAAACCAAATTTGAGTGGGATTTTTATTAATTTTTTTGGCTGCAGATATGAAAAAGTTCATATCGGATGCTATATCTATAAAGGGACTAGGTCCAAAAATGGACCGATCCTGATCATGTTTGGTAAAGTCTCTTGAATTTTGCAAAAATATGTACAAACAAAATTTGAGAAGAATCAGTGCAATATTTTTGTTTTTTAATAGATTTAAGTGAAGATCGGGAAGCAGCTCTATATGGGGTCAAAGGGATCATTTTTGGACTACTCATTAGTGGATGTAATGAACGCATACAAACCCAATTTGAGTAAGATCTATATGACAATTTGGATCTTATGGCAATTTATGTCGATTTCATATGGGTAATTTGTATGGGGGCTAGGTCTGAACATGGACCGATTCTCACCAGTTTCAATAGCGTTCATTCCATGGCCGGCATAAGCTTATGTACCAAATTTCATCAAAATATATTCATATTTGCGACCTACAGTTTGATTAAAAGCTTTACATGGACACACAGACGGACGGACGGACGGACGGACGGACGTTGTTAAATCAACTCAGAAAGTGATTCTGATTTGATCGGTATAATTAAAGATGGGTCTAGGTCAAATATTTTTGGTTGGTACAAACAGCAGCACAAAGTCATTATACCCAAACCACATAGTGGTATAGGGTATAATAAAATAAAATAAAATAAAATAAAATAAAATAAAATAA
Organism: Cordilura impudica; assembly: GCA_963682025.1. NCBI lineage: Eukaryota > Metazoa > Arthropoda > Insecta > Diptera > Scathophagidae > Cordilura > Cordilura impudica. The sequence goes on along the minus strand of OY821518.1, from coordinate 59,329,266 downwards.
AAGAAAAGAAAAGAAAAGAAAAGAAAAGAAAAGAAAAGAAGAGAAAAGAAAAGAAAAGAAAAGAAAAGAAAAGAAAAGAAAAGAAAAGAAAAGAAAAGAAAAGAAAAGAAAAGAAAAGAAAAGAAAAGAAAAGAAAAGAAAAGAAAAGAAAAGAAAAGAAAAGAAAAGAAAAGAAAAGAAAAGAAAAGAAAAGAAAAGAAAAGAAAAGAAAAGAAAAGAAAAGAAAAGAAAAGAGAAGAAAATAAAATAAAATAAAATAAAATGAAATGAAATGAAATAAAATAAAATAAAACAAAATAATATAAAATAAAATAAAATAAAATAAAATAAAATAAAATAAAATAAAATAAAACAAAATAAAATAAAATAAAATAAAATAAAATAAAATAAAATAAAATAAAATAAAATAAAATAAAATAAAATAAAATAAAATAAAATAAAATAAAATAAAATAAAATAAAATAAATTAAAATTAAATAAAATAAAATAAAATAAAATAAAATAAAATAATTTAAAATAAAATAATATAAAATAAAATAAAATAAAATAAAATAAAATAAAATAAAATAAAATAAAATAAAATAAAATAAAATAAAATAAAATAAAATAAATTAAAATAAAATAAAATAAAATAAAATAAAATAAAATAAAATAAAATAAAATAAAATAAAATAAAATAAAATAAAATAAAATGAAATGAAATGAAATGAAATGAAATGAAATGAAATGAAATGAAATGAAATGAAATGAAATGAAATGAAATGAAATGAAATGAAATGAAATGAAATGAAATGAAATGAAATGTAATGAAATGAAATGAAATGAAATGAAATGAAATAAAATAAAATAAAATAAAATCAAATAAATAAAATTAAACTAAAATAAAATAAGATAAATTAAAACAAAATAAATTATAATAAAATTAAATAAAATAAAATAAGGTAAATTAAAATAAATTAAAATGAAATATAATAAAAGAAAATAAAAAAAAATGAAAAAAAAAATAATAAAAATAAAAATAAAATGAAAAAAATAAATAAAAATATAAACAAAGTAAAACAAATTAAAATTTAAACAGAACAATAAAAGAAATATAACATGAAAAACATATCTATACTAATATAATAAAGAGGTAATGTGTGTTTGTTTGTTTGTTTGTTTGTTTGTAGGAGGTAATCTCCGTAACTACCCATCTGATCTTCCTGAAATTTTCACAGAGTCTTACTGCGGATATGGGAAGTGCTATAGGCTATAATTTTTTAAATATTTTTGGTGGGCGTGGCACCTCCCATACAAAGAATCTTTTTAATATCATATACATATATTGAGTACTATGATAAGGAGAGCTTTGAAAATTTGTGTGAGGTCACCTATTGTTAATATTAGTAGCTACGCCGGAAATGGGCGGGATCGGATAAGTGGGCGTGGTACCTCCCATACAAGTAATAGTTCAATATATACCTCGAGTACTGTGATAGAGAGAGCTTTCCATATTTGTCTGATGTCACCTATTATTAATTTAAGTAGTCGGACAAAAAATGGGCAGTATCGGACCAATAGGCGTGGAACCTGCCATACAAATTAAATATAAAATGCCAAATATCTGGAGTACTGTAATAGTGAGAGTCTTGGGACTTTGCGTGAGCCCATAAGTTATTCATTTGATTAGTTAGACAAAAAATGGGCGTGATCGGAGCAGTGGGCGTGGCACCGCCCATACAAAGTAAATATATGATATCATACAATTAGTGTGCTAAAAAAGGAAGCTTTGACACTTTGCACGAGCCTATCAGATCTTAGTATGTGTAGTCGAACCAAAAATTGGCGGGTTCACAACAGTGGGCGTGGCACTTCCCATGCAAAGTAACTATTTAATGTCATATATCTGGAGTACTGTAAGAGAGAGAGCTCTGTGGCTTTGCGTGAGCCCATAGGTTCTTTATCTGATTAGTCGAACAAAAAAATGGGCGTGATCCGAGCAGTGGGCGTAGCACCACCCATGCAAAGTAGATATCTTATATCATATAACTGGTGTACTATAAAAGGGAAAGACTCGACGTTTTGGATGACTCCATCAGATATTAATGTGAGTAGTCCAATAAAAATTGGGCGGGATGGGATTAGTGGGCGTGGCACCTCCTATGTAAAAAATATGAAGCACTACGAAAGCGACAGTCTTTTGACAAGTTCGTTAGTTATCAATGTGATTTGTTGTGGAAGATATATCGCCAAAATCAAAAATCACCAAACCCAAAAATCGCGAAAAATAAAAATTGCCCAAAAAAAAAAAAAAAATATTCAAAATAAAAAATGGGCAAAATCAAAAATCACTCAATAGAAAAATTGGCAAAAGATATTCTAAGTTCAAGGCCAACAGTTAAGTGTTGCCAGATCTAATATGAATAATCCATCTTCTTCTCATGGGCAGCTACTACATGTACGTTGCTCCAGGGTAGGAACGCCCAAAAATCTGATAATTGTTGTACCGAATGAAAAAACAAAAAACATTGTATATCAGCATCGGCAAGCATTGAAATAGAAAAATATATACTAAAAATCTATACTAACATAATAAAGAGGTAATAATTGTTTCTTTGTTTGTTTGTAGGAGGTAATCTCCGTAACTACTGATCTGATCTTCCTGAAATTTTCACATAGTCTTACTGCGGATATGGGAGTGCTACAGGCTTTTATTTTTTAAATATTTTTAGTGGGCGTGGCACCTCCCATACAAAGTAAATTTTTAATATCATATATATTAAGTACTATGATAGAGAAAGCTTTGCAAATTTGTCTCTATTATTAACGTGAGTAGTCAGACAACAAAATTGGCGGGATTAGATAAATGCGCATGGTACCCCCACACAAACTTTATATTAAATGGGATATATCTGAATTACTGTATTAGTGAGAGCCTTGGGCCTTTGCGTGAGCCCTTTCATAACGATTCGGAAGGGGGGAGAGGGGGAGGGTGTAGCGAAGCACACCGGGTTACATCTAGTAAATAATAAAGTAGAACTGTATTAAAAAATAAAAACTAAAATAAACCTATATCATTTTTTTAAACGTTAATAAAAAATTTTTAACCGATAATTTTTTTTCTTAAATGAAGCTATGGCTATAAATTAATATAAACTGAGAAACACTGCCGAAACAAATTAAAAAAAATGAGAGAAACTGTTTAAACATTAGTTTTGTATATTGCAAAAATGATATAAATGTCTTTGCATATATGAGTGAAAAAAAAAATTAATTTAATGAGTAACTAAAACTTTCTACTTCTTTCGATATAAAATATTTGGTTTCTTGAATAGATTTTTCGAATCCAGACATTGGAGACATATACTTGGTCCGTGTCACGGCGAATGTTAAAAAAAAATTATTGCCATTCATAATTGGTCGTTTTTTATGCTTTAGTTGTGCAGTCTAACATTAAAATTTTTCATTTCCTATTTTTCCGCGGAGTATTTTCTATTCTCGTTCTTTTCCAAATATGTGCATTTAAATATTTACTTTCGTATTAGCTTTAACATTATCAAAAAATAACACGTTTTATTTTAAGACTAATAGTACTCGTACTTTCGTACTTATTGTATCATACCTATTTTCTCCCATTTTGTAGGACCCCTGAGTGTCTGCATATGTTGGCTAGTGTGAGCGTGTTTATTAATGCTTGAAAATGGTTTTTAAAGTTTATTTTTCTTTTAGCTTCTACTACGACTGCTAATACAGCTATGACTGCTAAGATGCTGGTTTATAACGGTACGTGCAAATGTCAATGTTGGTTTCTTTTCTTTTTGATGCTTTTGCACAAAACAACATAACCTAAACTAGGGTAAGCATTAAACAACAATGAAAAAAGCAGAAGTAAAAAACTTATATAAAAAATTTCTCGCTGTCTTTACCTTTACGTTTCAGATTGTTTTGGCACACCTGCTGACAAATGGCGTTACACAGTGTGTCACATCTATCATCAGAGATTTAAGGGTTTTTATTTCCACTTTCTTAAACATACGCACCCACACAAACACCATAGCATAGCTCGTATGTTTATGCATATTCTTCAGGTTTTACTTGGAAAATTGGCCAAACAAGAGCGATTGTATAAAAAGTATTGTGTGACTACAATCTTAGAAGTAAGTAAGATAAAACTAAAAATAAATATGAACAGAACAACGTGACGTGATGAAACAATAAAAGGTGCAAAGTTTAATAACCTTCTAGGAAAATGTATTTCACAGCTACTTATTATAGCTGAGTTATGAATTCATAAAATAGAAAAAATTTTTATAAAAAATTGTTGGTTTGTTTAACTCATTTTAGGGAGACTCCATTAAAATTTTCTATCTTTGAGGAAACATCTTCATATTAAAATTATGTATTAAATCCTTATGAATGTACTACTTCCAGAACTTGTAGTACAAACTGCAGCTTAAAAGTATTTCATACTTACAAAAAAAAAAATTCATTTTATGTCAATTTATTTAACTGAACTAACAGTTACTTATTCCTCAAAATTTTGGAAAAAGAAAATTTTATAATTTACATTGGATAAATACTTACATTGGATAAATACGCAAATACATTTTGGTTAAAATATTATATTCAAACAATGGTCAGAAAAGTATTTAGTAAGAATATTATGGCCGGTAAGGAGACACTCAACATTATCCTCCGTCTTATGATCAAGTCGTGTTTTGAAAACTCAAACGCAGATTTTGTGCGAAATTGTTGCATGATTTTTAATTGAACTCGTAACTTATTTGCAAAAAACTTTGGATTTAAACAGGATCACCAGTTTCTCTCTGTCCATAATAATAACATTAGCTTCCAATTAAAAGCTTAATAGGGTTATCCGATATGTATATCACCATTTTTCAAGGTAATTATTTTAAGTTAGCATTCCATTTCTAACATTTTAAAAGTTAAAAATACGTTAAGAGATTGCAAAAAAACTGTATTTTTTAAGGTAAATATTTTAAAATCATAACAGTTTTATTTAGTGTTAAAGCCTAAAAGTATATTTCATTGTTATAGTGTTAAAATTCAAATGTTACCTTAGCAGACCTTCACAAAATTTGGAAAGATATAAAGAAGAAAAATATTAATGCATCAGTTGCTAATAAGAATTTCAGTTAAAATGCTAAGATGAAAGAGATACATGTATTTTTGTCACATAACATGTATACAAATTGACAGATTGCGACAAATGAAAATAAGGAAACACTAGTCATATATTTATGCTCTTACTCACTGTGTCGTTGACTGTTTGAAAATATTAAGTATTTAGGCATTTTCGGAAATACTAAGGATGTCAATATGTATAATTACTTTCTAAACAAGAGAAATTTGCTCAAGAAACCAACTTTAAAAAAAAAAACAAGTAAGAAAATTATAATAGGATGCCCTGTACCATTGTTAAGAGAATCTATCTCTTCGGTCCAAAAAAATAAGCATAAACCCAATTTGACTGTTATTAATTTTTTTGGCTGCAGATATGAAAAAGTTCATACCATATATTTATATGGGGACTAGCTCTAAAAATACACCGATCCTGACCATACTTGCTAAGGTCACTTAAATTTTGAAAAAATATATACCAACCAAATTTGAGAAAAATCTATGCAATTTTTTTGTTTTTTGATAGAAGCAGCTCTATATAGGCCCTATCACTAAGAATGCTCATAAAGGGATTATTTTTGGACTACTGATTAATGAATATAATAAGCACATACAAACCCAATTTGACTGATATCTATATGATAATTTGAATCTTATGGCAATTTATGTCGATTTCGTAGGGGTCATTTGTATGGGGACTAGGTCTGAACATGTATCGAATTTCACTACTTTCAGTAGCATTAATCCTGCGGCCGATAAATCTTATATACTAAATTTCATCAAAAATATTCGCATTTGATTACAAGCTTTATGTGGACACTCAGACGGATGGACAGACGGACGGACGGACATCGCTAAATCGACTCAGAAAGTGATCACAGAAAGTGATTCTGAGTCGATCGGTACAATAAAAGATGGGCCTATGTCAAACATTTTTGGTAGTTACAAACAGCAGCACAAATTCATTATACCCAAACCACATAGTGGTATGGGGTATAAAAAAACGCATTTTCTTAAAAAATCACCTTTTTTTTAATAAAATACTATTTAAAAAACGTTTATTAACAACTTTTGATTCTCCTAGAAAAGATAAAACATTTCACGTTTAAACTCTTTCTTTTAACTAACACACTTTGTCTGTCTGTCTTTCAGCCATGGGGCAACCCCATTCCCCATCATCCAATTGATCTGAAACTTGGCCCATAAACTTGTTGTGACTGAAAATTAAATATGGGGTACTCACACACAGTCACGCATAGTCACGCACAGCCAGGGAGTAACTGAAAACCCATTTTCCCTCATTCAATCGATCTGAAACTTGGCAGGTATACTTGTTGTGAAAAACAATAACTATGCTTATGTCACGTACAGTCACGTATAGCAACGCACAGTCACGGATTTAAACACAATTTCTTCTCATACAAACGATCTGAAGCTTTGTAGGCATACTTGTTGTGAAATACAGATTAACTTTGCCTAAGTCACGCACAGTCCCCCATAGTCACACACAATCACGGAGAGATTAATTCTCATGTCCCCTCATCCGATCGATTTGAAACTCAATGTGATTCTTTCATATTTAATAAAATAACAGTTAAATGCACTGGAAACATAAGCAAAGAAAGAGTTTTATTAAAAACATTGTTTTATGGGTTACATTATTAAAAAGGTAAATTTTCGTAAGAAGTATCTTTTCTGAATAAGTAAAATTTCTCTGAAATTGCCTTCTCTTTAAAATTTCCACTACCAAAACATTTTTTTTTTCTAAAACATTTTATTTAAAAGTAAACTTTCTTAAGAACTACATTTTCTCCAGAAGTATCTTTTTTATAAAGTACCTTTTCCTTAAAAGAATTTTACTCAAAAAACTACCCTTTCTTAAAAGTACCTTTTCTTAAAAAAATTTTTTTTAAACTACCATTTCCTAATAAATACTTTCTATTTAATTTTACATTGTATTAAAACTGACTTCTCTTGAAAAGTACCTTTTCTTAAAAAATACATTTTCTTTAAAAGTACTTTCTTAAAAAGTACATATTCTTTTAATGTGAAGTACATAAAAGTGCATTTAAAAGTGCCTTGTCCTAAAAATGCTTTTCCTAAAAAGTAACTTTTTTGAAAAATTTTCCCTAAAAAGTACTTTCTATTTAAATGTATGTTTTCTTAAGAAGTATGTTTTCTTAACATGTACCTTTTCTTAAAAACTACCTTTTCTTGAAATATATATTTTGTTAGAAAGTACCTTTTCTTAAAAAATACCTATTCTTTAAAATTAATTTTTTTTATACCCTATAACACTATGTGGTTTGGGTATAATGACTTTGTGCTGCTGTTTGTAACTACCACAACTATTTGACCTAGACCCATCTTATATTGTACCGATCGAATCAGAATCACTAACTGATTCGATTTAACGATGTCCGTCCGTCCGTCCGTCTGTGTGTCCATGTAAACCTTGTAATCAAACTGCAGGTCGCAAATATGAAGAAAATTGGTACGTAAGTTTTATCGGCCATAGGAAGAACGATATTGAAACTGGTAGAATCGGTCCATGTTCAGACCTAGCCCCAATACAAACGACCCCTCTGAAGTCGACATAAATTGCCATAAGATCCAAATTATCATATAGATCTTACTCAAATTGGGTTTGTATGCGTTTATTACATCCATTAATGAGTAGTCTAAAAATGATCCCTATGGGAGAACTCTTAGTCAACCCCATATAGAGCTGCTTCCCGATCTTCACTTAAATCTATCAAAAAACAAGTAAGAAAACTATAGTCGGTCGAGACCGACTATCTGATACCCTATACCATGCGTTTAGAGGCCCTATCTCATAGGCCCAACTAACTGGAAATAGAAAATAAGCATAAACCAAATTTGAGTGGGATTTTTATTATGTGGTTTGGGTATAATGACTTTGTGCTGCTGTTTGTAACAACCAAAAATATTTGACCTACACCCATCTTTAATTATACCGATCGAATCAGAATCACTATCTGATTCGATTTAACGATGTCCGTCCTTCCGTCTGTGTGTCCATGTAAAGCTTTTAATCAAACTACAGGTCGCAAATATGAATATATTTTGATGAAATTTGGTATTTCATCTTTTGTCGGCCATGGCATGAACGCTGTTGAAATTGGTGAGAATCGGCCCTTGTTCAGACCTAGCCCCCATACAAATGACCCCTATGAAATCAACATATATTGCCATAAGATCCAAATTATCATACAAATCTTAGGCAAATTGGGTTTGTTACATCCGTTAATTAGTAGTCCAAAAATTATGCCTATTGGACAACTCTTAGTCGTAGGCCCATATAGAGCTGCTTCCCGATCCTCACTTAAATCTATCAAAAAACAAAAATATTGCACTGATTCTTCTCAAATTTTGTTGTATATATTTTTGCAAAATATAAGAGACTTTACCAAGCATGGTCAGGATCGGTCCATTTTTGGGCCTAGTCCCCATATAGATATAGCATCCGATATGAACTTTTTCATCTCTGCAGCCGAAAAAATTAATAAAAATCCCACTCAAATTTGGTTTATGCTTATTTCCTATATCCAGTTAATTAGGCCTGAGAGAAGATTGACTCTGAATGCATGGTATAGGGTAGCATATAGTCGGTCTAGACCGACTATGATTTTCTTACTTGTTTTAAATAGTACTTTTTCTTAAAAAGTACATATTATTTAAATTTATCTTTTCTTAGCAATTATTGTTTCTTTAAGTTTACCTTTTCTTAAAAATTACCTTCTTTAGAAAAATACCGTTTATTAAAAAGTTTTTTTTTTATTTTTAGTAAAAGTATATTTTTCCAAAACACCTTTTCTAAATAATCAAACTTTCTTTAAATGAACCTCCTTACTTAATCTTTATGTGACTATCTTTAACTTTGATTGTGTCCATGTTCAATTTGTAGATTCCGTCAAATATCTGGTTGCTATTCTTGATAGCGGTCTCACTTCGATCACTCCAAAGTCTTGATTGTTTTCTGTTTAACCGTGGTCACTCACTTCTTATGACCCATATTCTTTCTTGCTGAGATGTTTATTGTGGAATAACTGAAACAATTTAAAATCATTTGCATATATTGTATATTGTCTGTCTTCAAAACTCTCATCCGGTATCCAATTATTCTTATAATTTTACACATTGCACTTTTCAAAACTTTATAAAAAATTAAACCCTGCTAGCATTTCTCCCAAGGATATTTTTGAATCCTTCAAGTTCTCGCGATCTTCAAGACATCCTGAAATAGTTCTTTCGAGAATTTCTGACCCCATTTTTAAAAATCATTCCCTATAAGAGTATCCAGACTTTGGAATAGGATTTTCGTGAATCTGAAAAGTCTAAGGTATATGGCATCCGTCATGACACATAAGTACTTGGAGAATTTCGCTACTAATCATTAACTTCCAAAGGATTGTTATTGGTTTTTGTTTTAGATAAATATTAATATTACAGTTCATTTTTATTATTAAATTTATTAATCCTATACGTCCCTGTGGGCTCGATAAGAAAAATAAATAAATAAAAATAAATAAACTAATATATGTACCATTTCTAAAAAGTGCCCTCTTTTCAAAAAGCGCCCTCCTTAAAAATTACCATTCTTTTAAAATGCCGATTTTCAAAAAGTAACTTTTTACAAAAAGCACATTTTCCATAAAAAAAACACATTTCCTTCAAAGGAGCATTTTCTTGAAAAGTTCCTTTTTTAAGGTTACCTTTAAAATCTGAAGGATTTTCGCTTACTACTACACCGACATTGCCATGGAGTGAACAACAACCTGCATTTAATAAGAATTTAACTTAATCTTTAGATTAATCTCCAGATCTCCAATATATTGTAAACAATCATCGTTGCCGTAAGTACATGAAGCAACATTTTCTTTTTTTCATGTCATTACAAATAATTTAGTATTTACAAATTACACATCCGATGATATAAATTGTTGAACACTTAAAACAAGGGAATACTCTAAAAATGCCTTGAAACGAGTTTGATTTATAATCAAAATTTATCTTTCTTTTAAAACTTTATATAGTCTGCCTAAAAATAGTAGATATACCTAAACTTTTTTCTACACATGCATTATTAGTATCAAGCTTGACAAATGATTATTTTTACACTTAGGTGTATATTGAATAGGATTTTATTCGACTCGGTCATCACCTATTGATTTCTAAACTTCCAGGGATGAGTTTTAATGTGAATATTTGGCTTAATGCAAAATTAGCACAATACTAAAATTAACACTGAAATCTTCCACTTTACACTCAAATCACTCCAAAAGTTTTTTAGAACTTGAAATCAATTACCCATATTTTTCTTGTCCTCTACTTTGCTTTCAATTCATGTTCAGTCATCGATCTAATGATCATCCTTATTTCGTATCGCCTGTTAAAATTACTATCGATTGATACAAAATTAATTTTTTATACAGAAAAAATTTTTCATATTTAGTTGATTTGGGGTGTGTTTTGCAATATATTTTATTGAAGAATTTTTTTTTTTTTTTTGACAAAAGTAGAATTTTTTTTATCATAATGGTGTAGTGAGAGATTGCATGAAATGTTTCTTTCTTCTGTAACTACAAACTAAGTACTTAAATGAGAAAGAGAAAGGTGCGTTGCAATGACTTAAAGCATTAATATAACTTTCATAGTATTGTACATATTTGAAACTTGAAACTTCAGATAGTTTGGTCGATTTGCACGTGAAAAAAGCAGTTTTTTAATTGCAAAATAATAATAAAAAATAAGTTCTGAAAACAACTAAGAGGCCTTTATTTAGCTGCGTCTTACTTTGTATCTTAAACTCAATACTATAATCACTTTTGGGAAGGTTACTATATTTATATAGTTACTTAACTTAACTCTTTGGTTCCAACACAAATTGAAATTATAGTGATTGTGTTTATTTTTTGAGCATTATTTTTTAAAATAACATTTTTATTTATTATTAATTCTCTAAATGAAGAATTAACCTTTGTCTGAAAAATTGCAATACTATTATATCATTTTAGTAGAATAGCTTTTAAAACCCCTTCGTATGACGAATAATTTTTTAACGCAGCCGGCCTTATGAACTATGGGATACTTAAATAAAAAAATATTGCAACTTAGTCTTGACTAAGATAATTTTTAGGAAAATGTACTTCTTTGTTATATGGAATATTGGCGATTTTTTGTTTTTATTTCGGAATATCGCTAAGAAAAGTTAGGCAACACCATCCTAAACGAACATGACATGTAGACTATAACGATACGTATATGGTATATGTACTCATTACGCAAATGGTACAAATATTACGATCATAACAACCACAATAATAACGCCCACCAAAAGCAAACTAAAAACATTTGTAGTAACTACAATCAATCACAGGAAGGTCATTCAAATTTTATACTTATTGAAGATTTTTTTTTACATTTTCCTTGGAATCTCAGAACATGTTCAACTGATTTCGACGATTTCTCGAATATCACTGAATAATTTGTACTAAAAATTAACAACATTACTGATATACAGAAGGCGTGGTCCTGATTTCCAGAGACGGATAGACGGACATCGCTATATCGACTCTGATTGTTCTCTCCAAATAATTACAAATGGAATTACAAACTTGTTTATACCATCAGCCCACCGGTGTGGAGGTAGACTTATGCGATTAATAATACCGATGCTATTGAAGATATTAAAAAGTCCTTAACTAGAAACCCATTTATAGTAACTTAAAATTTTTGGTTCTCCTCTAAGAAGTTAAAAGTGTTAGCTACGTCATTTTGCATTTCATCTAACGATATATTGCACGGTGTGTGGGAAATTTTTCATTCGCATAAAACTTCATCAATACTTGGTATTATCTTTGTAATGTTTCAATAACAATAAATGTATTATTATGATCAATGAAAGCTGCAATTGAAAGATGCTGCAAGACGTTTTATATCACGAGTTATGGTGAACAAAATACCTTTCCATTCCCGTTCTGATAGAATTGCAACAAAAATTATCAAAAATCTTGGTTCCACCAAATGCACATTCCATTGGCCAACAATATCTCCTACCCATAATACACCAGATTTCTTCTTAAGGGCTTATATAACAAACCAAAAAATGTGGATGATTTAAATTATTGCCTTAGAACGATAATTAAGCCAGTTAACGCTTTAAATTTCAGGCATTTTTAAATAAGTTTCGCTTATGTTTAGTTATTTTTAATAAACATTTAAAGGACTTAGTAAATAAATGTGCACTTTTTTCACACCAATGAATAAAAAAAATTAATTTTAGTTGTTTGTTATTATATTCGAACAAAATTTTTTCTTCAGCATGTTACTATGAAATTAGGTAGACATTTGTTGTTGAAACTTAAACTTTTAGAACTTGTGCACTGCGAATTATACGTTCAAGGGAACTGCTGACAACTTGTGCTCTGCTTTTCAGTTTTTTTTAATATTATTTGTTTTTAAGAATAAAAATATTAACTCGGAGAAAAATTCATTTAAATTTGTAAATGTAAATTATTTTGTGTCAATTTTAGATAAAGTACGATATAAAAAATATGTAATATTTTTGCCGTAGGTGACCTGGTATATGAAAAGGGGAAAAAAATAATTGAGAAAACAGCCGACCGATAACTTTTTTTCATACGTAAGCACCACTTTCTAAGAAATAATTATGTATCTGGCTTATTAAAAATTTATTAAAACTTAATATTAATTTTTTACAAATACGCAACTTTCGGAACATTTTTAAAATTTTGATATCCTCTATATCTTTAAGTCCATAGAGCAAAGAAAAACGTTAATGTGATGTGTTTATCAATCACTAAATTATTATTTGAGAAAATATAAAACTAACGATTTTTTTTATTTAGTTTTTTACGCAGGTTGAAATTTATTATTTTAATTCCAGCTTAAAGATTTTTCAAAATTATTGTTAGTCCACAAATTTTTAAAATGAGATCTTATATACACACATGAATAAGATATGAGTTTGAGGAAAATAAAATTCAAGTTATAATAAATTTAAATAAAAAAATTTATTTTTAATGTTCTAATACTTTTTTCACTGACAAAACATATTCTCTCGAATATGTTTATTCACATACGTTACATAAGTCTATCAATATAAAATTTCACTTCGAATACAAAGACTAACATATGAAGTAGATTTATAGCTTTAAGGAACTACATGGCACTAAAATAAGTATTTACAAACACGCCCATCGTGAGAAGTAATAACAGTATTCAGTAAAAAGCTCTTCAAATATATGCATGTACATTAAAACGTTTGCTGCGTTGTACATGTGTATGTTTGTACATGACATTGCAAAAATTACCATATTCTATGGCATTGTGGTTTTACTATGGGCGAAATATATTTATAATGTTACCAATATTCAGAAATTCATCACGCATGCAGATTTGCTTTGTACATTTTTTTTTTTTTCAACGAAAAGTTGTTCGCACTTAAAGGTTCTTCCATATTTGGTAAGTGCACAGTGAATCATATGGATTGTCTTAAAGTTTTGTTAAATCATTTTGTTTAAAAATAGCTAATCCGTACGATTACTTGAGTAAATCTGATCTTAGTTCATTATACACACTTTTAGAATTGTATTTTGAAGTTACTTTTATACAAAAAATGCACTGCAATATGATTTTTATTTCGATGGCCATAATAAATAACGTATACTTCATATGCGATAAATATTGAAATATTATTCATACGTAATGTGGCCAACAGATTTCCATCTAAAAACGGTAACCGGATATGGAGACTTTAAATACGCACGCTGATATTATATATTCATAATCTATAACTGTGGAGTTGGTGGTAAATTTTACCCTCTCTTTAAATGTTTTGTACAAAAAAGGAAAGGGTTGTGCAATAAAGTGCCTGATATGTTGAAATTCATATAACAAAATTTAAAATTTTTACTTTTTACATTAAAAATTTATTAGCTTAATTTAATTTAATTTCAAATTTGTCGTATTGATAACAATAAATAAAAGTGGCTAATTGCTGGAATGGCATATAACTAATCCTTTATTTTATTGTAGTTATTGATAGAGAGCTAACCTTATTCGATTACACAATTACAATTTTTTTTCTGCAAAAAGTGAGTTCACAAATAATCAATAAAAAAAGTAATAAAGATATTAAAAACTTTAAATGTAATTGCTCTAAAATATTGTTTGAGGGTAAGAAAATTAGAAAAAAAAAAATAAAAAATATTTTAAGATGGTGCTCTGCCATTTTTCAAACACAATGATGCCTATAGGCAACATTTCATAACGGCTAAATCAGGATACATATTTAGGACTTTGAAATTAATATCAATACATATTTAGGTCGAAACCAACAACAACATAAAATTGAAAAATGTTTAACCGTGCGCCAATTAATTCGTGCGTGAAAGGGTTAATATATATGTTATTTCATAAAATTGTGAAGTTATAATTCAGACGTTGAAGTTTTAAGACTACAACTAGCATTGTATAAATATAAGATGTACGTACGCACAAGATTTCTTCAAAAAGTACTCAATCTAAAAAAAAAAATTCGTTAAAAAATACAGTTAGTTTAACAAGTAATTTTCTTTAAAAAAATTAATTTCCTTAAAAATTAAAATATTCTTTAAAAAGAACATTTTCTTTACAAAAGTAACTTGTCCTAAAAAATATATTATCTAAAAAGTACGTTTTCTTTCAAAAGTGACATTTCTTTAAAAGCACCACTTTCTTTGAAAAGTACTTTCCCATTAAAGGCACATTTTCCCTGAAAGCTACTATACAATGTCATTAAACATAAAACCTTTTTTAAAACGTGGCTATTTTTTAAAAATGAATTTTTTTAAACAGCCCCTTCTTTAAAAAGTCAGTTCTCTTTAAAAGTTTACTTTCTTTAAAAAGTAACATTTTCCTAAAAAGTATCTTTCTTTAAGATATACAGTTACGTTTTCTTTTAATAACACTTTTTTCATAAAGTGCCTTTATTTACAATATACCTTTTGCAAAAAAATAACTTTTCTTTAACACGTTGGCGGACAAGCCGGCATATGCCATCGATACATTTAGCAAATATAAGGACATGACGGGAAATACCATCGTTCATTTTTTCAGGTAGTTAGACGAAACTGCATATGCCGACGCGAAATGCCTTATAAAGTAATGAAATACAATTTAAACGAACCTTTAAAAATTATTTTATTTTCATATATGACCAATTAGTAAGATTTCAATTGAAATACAAACCTTTATCACATATAGTTGCAAAACATGATCCTAGAAATGCATGATGGCATATGCCTACTCTGTTTTCATACAGTTTGTTCAGAAGTAAAAGTAGTTTTTTTTTTTTTTTTTTTTTTGTGGAGAATAATAATTACTTTTTGATGATTTATATGAAATTTTTGCTAATTTTTTGCTATAATATATATCAAGTTTATTGAATTAGGTACGATAAAAGGCAACTTTAATAATTTTAAGAATTTTATTCGAAGAAATTTAATAATTTCTTTATTGGTACAAAAAACGAAGGAAGAATTTTAAAAATGTTTTTGGAATGTACAGATGATGATGATTCCAATTCCGGCAGTTGTGAGCGTGAATTCGGTAACAATCCATCTGGAAATGAACAGGATGAAGATTCAGGTGGTTAAATTATTGCTGATGATTTCGAAGAATGCGAAGGAGGAAGTATGATGACGATGATATAGAATCGGAGAATAATCAGTTAGAAAATAATGATTGTGTTGACGAACTAGAAAGTGAATGGGTAGAGGATACAAAAAATATTCCAAACTTTTATTTTGATAAGGAGAATTGTGGTATTACATTAGATGTAACGGCAACTTCAACTCCCAGAAAATTCTTTGATTTTATATTTTTTAAGAAAATTATGGTGTAAGTCGTCAATAGTACCAATGAATATGGAAGAAAGTTTTGTAGAAATCATGGTATTAAGACTAGGCATTCAAGATTAGCTATTTTTAGGCCCACGACTATAAAGGAAATGTAGCAATTCCTAGCCCTATGTTTACTGCAAGGTCGAATTTATGTACCCAGAATTCGTTATCTGTCTTCAAGAAATACATTATGTTTTAAATGTTTTAACTCAAATATTTTCTTAAAGGTAAAAAAAAGAAGAACCCTTGAAAGTGAAGCTTTGAACAACATCACGCCCTAGAAAATAAGTGTTCGGATGACATCATCTCCCCCAGAAAGTGACTAGTTTTTGGAAATTTGTGTACAAATTACAAGTATGAAGAGGAAACAGGCAGAGTGTCGCAAAGAATGCGAAAGAGAAAATAAAAATTTTTACCACAAATTTCATACATATAAAAGGTACGAACATTTTAACGTTTTACACTCGCTTTGTTTAACATTTTACACTAGCCTTATTAAACATGTACACTCTCTTTGTTAATCACATACACTTACTTGGTGAAGCATCTCATTAACTCTTTTTAACGTCACGTTGATCACTCATAAGATTGTACTAACGTTTCACTCTACATTACACTAATGACAGGTTAAGAGATGTGTGCTGATTGGAACAACACATTTAACATACAACTAACTCAAACTCTTTTTTTTTATTAAATTAATGTATATGAACATGATCCAGAGCAAGTAAAAAAAAAGCTCTACTAACAGAAAATTAAACAACGCAAAGATATTCTGAAACAATTTTAACACTGTTCAACCAAAATCATTGATTCAGATATTAATTTGTATTATATTTTTTAAAAAAACTGTGAATTAATAATGTGGAATATATTAATATATTTATTATTACTATATAATTTTTTACCCTATACCACTATGTGGTTTGGGTATAATGACTTTGTGCTGCTGTTTGTAACTACCAAAAATATTTGACCTAGACCCATCTTTTAATATACCGATCGAATCAGAATCACTAACTGATTCAATTTAACGATGTCCGTCCGTCCGTCCGTCCGTCTGTGTGTCCATGTAAACCTTTTAATAAAACTGCAGGTCGCAAATATGAATGAATTTTAATGCAATTTAGTATATGAGCTTCTATTGCCCATATGATGAACGCTGTTGAAATTGGTGGGAATCGGTCCATGTTCAGACCTAGCCCCCATACAAATGACCCCTATGAAATTGACATAAATTGCCATAAGATCCAAATATTCACATAGATCTTACTCAAATAGGGTTTATATGCGTTTATTACATCCATTAATGAGTAGTCCAAAAATGATACCTATGAGACAACTCTTAGTCATAGACCCCATATAGAGCTGCTTCCCGATCTTCACTTAAATCTATCAAAAAACAAAAAAATTGCACTGATTCTTCTCAAATATTGTTTGTATATATTTTTGCAAAATACAAGAGACTTTACCAAACATAGTCAGGATCGGTCCATTTTTGGGCCCAGTCCCTATATAGATATAGCATCCGATATGAACTTTTTCATATCTGCAGCCAAAAAAATTAATAAAAATCCCACTCAAATTTGGTTTATGCTAATTTTCTATGTCCAGTTAGTTGGGCCTAGGAGATAGGGTCTCTAAACGCATGGTATAGGGTATCATATAGTCGGTCTAGACCGACCATAATTTTCTTACTTGTTTATTTTGGAGTGATGGAATTTAAGGTTTTGTCAAAATATATTTACTTTTTTTCCTATTACTGTACAGAATGTATATCACCGACGAGACAGCTATAACCATCTTGCCCCAAAATATTTTTTTATTAATGTATAGGGTTAAAACGGAATATGCCCAAAAAAATTTAGCATTGGAAACTAGTCCCTTTGTGTTTATTAATTAATTTAAATCATTTTGGTCCATACCCCAACCTTTTAATTTTAGAAATGACCGCTTTATAGCAAATGTCCCTCCACTTGCCAACAACTAATTTCTATGTCCGCCAACGTGTTAAAGGAAATTTCCTCTGAATAAAGAACCTTCTCTTAAACAACATATTTTCGTATAAACTGTATCCATCCATATTAAATTACCTCTCTTATCAAAGCACAATTTTTATTAAAACAGTTTACTAAAAAATAACTTTTTTTAAATGTATCCTTCCTGTAAAAAAAGCTCTTCTTTAAAAATGGCCGTTCAATAAAAATGAAATGTTCCTTAACAAGTGCATTTTATTTAAAACTTTCCTTTTCTTTACAAAGTTTATTTTTCTTAAGAAGCTCATTTTCTTTAAAAATTACATTTTCTTTAAAGAGAAAATTTCATTTTTTTAAAAAGTAATTTTTCTTAAAAAAGTACATTTTTCTTTACATAGTTAGTAGCTTTTCTTAAAAAGCTAATTTTTCTATAAAAATATACCTTGCTGAATGCTGAATACTAGATACTAGATAGTAGATACTAGATACTAGATACTAGATACTAGATACTAGATACTAGATACTAGATACTATATACTAGATACTAGATACTAGATACTAGATGCTAGATACTAGATACTAGATACTAGATACTATATACTAGATACTAGATACTAGATACTAGATGCTAGATACTAGATACTAGATACTAGATACTAGATACTAGATACTAGATACTAGATACTAGATACTAGATACTAGATACTAGATATTAGATACTAGATACTAGATACTATATACTATATACTAGATACTAGATACTAGATACTAGATGCTAGATACTAGATACTATATACTAGATACTAGATACTAGATACTAGACACTAGATACTATATACTATATACTAGATACTAGATACTAGATACTAGATGCTAGATACTAGATACTAGATACTAGATACTAGATACTAGATACCAGATACTAGATACTAGATACTAGATACTAGATACTAGATACTAGATACTAGATACTAGATACTAGATACTAGATACTAGATACTAGATACTAGATACTAGATACTAGATACTAGATACTAGATACTAGATACTATATACTATATACTAGATACTAGATACTAGATACTAGATGCTAGATACTAGATACTAGATACTATATACTAGATACTAGATACTAGATGCTAGATACTAGATACTAGATACTAGATACTAGATACTAGATACTAGATACTAGATACTAGATACTAGATATTAGATACTAGATACTAGATACTAGATACTAGATACTAGATACTAGATACTAGATACTATATACTATATACTAGATACTAGATACTAGATGCTAGATACTAGATACTAGATACTATATACTAGATACTAGATACTAGATGCTAGATACTAGATACTAGATACTAGATACTAGATACTAGATACTAGATACTAGATACTAGATACTAGATATTAGATACTAGATACTAGATACTAGATACTAGATACTAGATACTAGATACTAGATACTAGATACTAGATACTAGATACTAGATACTAGATACTAGATACTAGATACTAGATACTAGATACTAGATACTAGATACTAGACACTAGATACTATATATTATATACTAGATACTAGATACTAGATACTAGATGCTAGATACTAGATACTAGATACTAGATACTAGATACTAGATACTAGATACCAGATACTAGATACTAGATACTAGATACTAGATACTAGATACTAGATACTAGATACTAGATACTAGATACTAGATACTAGATACTAGATACTGGATACTAGATACTAGATACTTGATACTAGATACTGGATACTATATACTAGATACTAGAAAATAGATACTAGATACTAGATACTAGATACTAGATACTAGCTGCTGGATACTAGATACTGGATACTAGATGCTAGCTGCTAGATACTAGATACTGGATACTAGATACTAGATACTAGATACTAGATACTAGATACTAGATACTAGATACTAGATACTAGATACTAGATACTAGATACTAGATACTAGATACTAGATACTAGATACTAGATACTAGATACTAGATACGAGATACTAGATACTAGATACTAGATACTAGATACTAGATACTAGATACTAGATACTAGATACTAGATACTAGATACTAGATACTAGATACTAGATACTAGATACTAGATACTAGATACTAGATACTAGATACTAGATACTAGATAATAGATACTAGATACTAGATACTAGATACTAGATACTAGATACTAGAAAATAGATACTAGATACTAGATACTAGATACTAGATACTAGATACTAGATACTAGATACTAGATACTAGATACTAGATACTAGATACTAGATACTAGATACTAGATACTAGATACTAGATACTAGATACTAGATACTATATACTAGATACTAGCTGCTGGATACTAGATACTGGATACTAGATACTAGCTGCTAGATACTAGATACTGGATACTAGATACTAGATACTAGATACTAGATACTAGATACTAGATACCAGATACTAGATACTAGATACTAGATGCTAGATACTAGATACTAGATACTAGATACTAGATACTAGATACTAGATACTAGATACTAGATACTAGATACTAGATACTAGATACTAGATACTAGATACTAGATACTAGATACTAGATACTAGATACTAGATACTAGATACTAGATACTAGATACTAGATACTAGATACTATATACTAGATACTAGAAAATAGATACTAGATACTAGATACTAGATACTAAATACTAAATACTAGAGAGACACAAAGATGAAGTCCAACTACGAACGAAGGCATTCGAACGATAGAAATTTGGCTGGAGAAAATAAATCTCGACCTAGCGAAACACAAGATCCGATCTGTGCTAACAATTGGAGGGAGAAAAACTATAAGAATAAATTTCCGCAGTAACGAAATAATTTCATCTTGGCATGATGATTGATGACCGCCCGAACTTCAAAAGGCAAGAGGACTTATCGTGGAGAAAGCCAATTGGTGTCGTAATGCTTTGGCCAGGATGACGCCAAACATACGATGGCCTCATCAGAGTCGAAAACTATTACTTTCACGGGCATTGAACCTGACCCAAATTGATGGATCACCAGTATGGGTGAGAGCTCGCAAAAATGGAGCTATGAAGAACATGGTGTTCGTTGCGAAGCGAATCATATAAATTGCTGAAAGGGATAAGACCATGGAAAAATGGCAAAGAAGATGGGAAGTTCTCTTAAAGGTCGGTGGACTTATAAATTGACCCCAAAGATTGAAGAGTGTATGAATCGTAGACTCGGATAGGTTTTCTACAATCTGATATAATTAATACCTGGAAACGCTTGTCGCTTTGGATATGAGACCTTACCACAATGTGTCGATTAGGATGAAAGTGAGGAGCACGTAGCATTCATGGGCCCACTGTTTAACGATCAACGAGTGCAGCTAGAACTCCATATAGGTAAGAGAACATTGTGAATGTGAGGCTGTGGTCGGATAAAAACTGGCACGCATTCAACAAATTCATTATCATATTAGACAGTAGGAACTGCTAATAGCAACGGAAATCCTCTAAGCTCTAATGGCTACACATTGCCCTTAAAAAGATGGTATGAGAAGATGGAGAACAGCTATTGTAGCTGACCAGGCACGCGAGCCAATTTATGCAGATAATACCGCGGGACAATACCTTTGCTGAATCGTGAAAATGCTAAGTACAGACTGAAATTATCTTTCCAAGATTCTGCATCTCCGATGCAAAACAAATACTAGGTATTGGGTACTAGGTACTAGATACCAGCTAGTAGATACTACTGCATAATGGCGACTATAACCGATAGAATACATTTGAAAATGAATTTCACCTGTGTTTCGGTATTTAGTTTACTGGTAAACAAAAAAGATGTTTTTATAAAATGCGCTATTTTCAGTCAGAATAGAACAGAATATAAAAATTCATTTCTTTTCAATATCAACACTGAAAATATGTTGGAATAATAAAAAAAATCCCAAAAGTAGCATTAAGAGTTTCTTTTTCCAGAAGATACGTAAATAATAAATGGGAAAAAATCGTATTTTAAATTAACTTAAAAAAAAAACTACAATAGCAATAATGTTATATTAAAAATTAAAAAAAATTGCTAATTTTCAACAATTATGCTACCGTTTGCTACACTGTCTTATGTTGTTATTGTTGACTTGTTAACTTCTTTTGTTCTTGGTTTAGCTTCTTCATTTTCTTAAACAATGTGCTGCATAAATATTGTTGTGTCAGTTTGTTCCCTACCACTAGAATATTTTTTTATGGAGATGTGTATTGTATGTACATTTATGTAGATGAAGTGTTTACTTGTGGATAAATGCCAAGTTTACAGCATTTTGACGATGATAAAATATTGTATGCCAAACAGTAAATGAAACGAATATGATTTGAAAAAAATACATGAATTGCTTATAATATAGAATGGGTAAACGACGGCAAAGAGATGCAGGTATTGAATGTGTAAATTAAGGTCTTTACTATAATTCAAAGCGTATATAAGATAATAAGGGTAGACTAAGTGAAAAGTAACTGACACAGAAAAAGCTAAACAGTTATTGGAAATAAAACTAAGAAATTATTATATGTAAAAAGGTATTTGTTATTGGAATTTGAACGCTTATAAAATAAATAATTTCTAATCATTTGGCTGAAATAAAGGATAATTGAAGTTATTATTTCAGCAACATAAAACGATATATATACTTTCACATCTTTACTTTTTACGGATTGTTGATAAATATATTCATATACATCAATAATATATGAAACTTCTATATAATGAAATTGTTATAACGAAAAACTCTTTATTGTATAGATTTTCATACAAAAATTATATATAGCGAAGAAATTCTGAGCTATAAAGCCTCTATGTAGCGAAGTATATGAAACTCGTTAAAGTCCCGTTATCAAAAGCCGCTTCATAATAAAGTATTGATTCTAGAGCCTCTATACAACGAAGTTAGAATAAAGCAAAATTAAATTGTAAGCAAAACGGTAAAGTCCCGTTATCAAAACAACGAAATCTAAATGTGTTTTCAAGCGCATATGTAATGCGTCAGTTTTGGTTTGTTTTGTTTATCTTTCTTGTCAAAATGAGTGCATTAAAGCGTAAATCAAGTTCTATATGATCAATTGCTATAAATCAATTTTCGTTAATCATGATGACAAATCTAAGCAAGCAATTGCTAAATAGTTTAATATACCGTCGAGACCTCCTTTTACAATTTTTAAAAATCGGGAGATTATTTGCAACACTAAACCTCTAAAGTTCACAGAATGCGCCTGGCAGAATATGAATAAATTGGGCAATGTTTATCTAAATGAGTTATACAATGTCGAATTCAACACATTCCTTTAGGAAGACCGATGGTAAAAACAAAAGCTGAACAGTTTCCAGCACGTCTGAAACACAAAAATTTCAAAGCTGGTAGCGGTTGGCTTAATAATTTTAAAAAGCGCCCTGACATCGAAGAAAGTGCCAGTGTAACTGATGAAATTTTTTCTGAGTGGAGAATATTGTTACCCAGTTTGTTGGCAGAATATGCGCGTCCCAATATTTTTAACGCACATGAAACTGGATTATTTTTTAAATGCCCACCGGACCAACCAATGGCAGTTTTCTGTGAGAAGAGGAAATTGCTCATTGTCGGAAAATCGACTAATCCAAGATGTTTTAAAAACATAAAAAGCTTACCATTGCAATACACTGCGAACAAAAAAACTTGGATGACTAGCGATATATGGTCGGATTACTTACAAAAATTTAGCAAGTAAGGTTTTATTGTTTGTGGATAACTATACAGCACACAAAAATTTTTCTTCAGATAAATCCAACAAACCAAAATTTTTGTCGGCAAACGCAGCATCGAAACTACAACCCATACATCTGGGAATAATTAAAAATTTCAAACAATTTTATCGCAAAGAGGTAGTCAAAATTTTATTCAACAATCTTCAAGAGGGCGCAGGAGCTCTATAAAGGTTTCACAAGGAACAAGAATATACACAGCGCGTGGCAAAGTATAGAAAAATTAACAACTGTTAACTGTTATGCAATTGGTGACTTTTGACGTTATAGAAAATCTTTGCCTCCAAGGCAGCGAAGAGTGGCTTATTCTTCAAAATCATTTTAATTTAATGGAAAGGTTTGATGATTTTATGAATTTCAATGACAACATTACTTATACCAGGTTCCTTATCGAAGATGACCTTATTGCTAGTGTAACGAGATTACAAGATAATGGCAGGCAGTGGGATGAAGAAACTGAATAAATCGAAAATGTTGTAACCGGTAGAGGGGCTAAATTAATTGTCGATAAACTGTAAACATTTTTTGACGCACACAATTCTACACCGCAAAATAAATTCGACAGCTTAACTTCTGTTGAAAAAAATATTGATGATGTCATGCTGAGCTTGTAAAAATAAACACATATAATATAATTTTTTATAAAAATAGAATAAAATAAAAATAAATAATGAAAACACAATAGTGTTTAATTTTTTATTTACCTCTTGCATAGTGAACTCCTATCAGTATTTTCATGCAAAATAGAATTGGAATAACAAAAATTGTACTTAAAATGAATTTTTTCGTATCTCTTTAAATTTCCTTCAGAGTTCAGAAAAAAATACACACTGATTAAAAAACTCATACATTTATGTAAGAAAACGTGGCTAAGACCAACAAACACATATTTTTCTTTGATATAAATTATGTGTGTTTCTTCATTTTGTACGGTGCCGAACGCAATCATGACTGTGTTTCGTTTTAATACTTCGTTATCTGCACGGACATTTTTCTATCACGTATTTTTTTGTTTCGGACACCCGTAAACCACACTGAATCGAGTGTAGCTTTATTTTAAGTTCGTGTTCTTGCCCGTGTACTGCTAAAAAAAAACAGAACATGTTCTTGAACGCGTACATCTAAAAATTAAAACATTATCCACTCGCGATCGGAAAAATCTGATGCACCCCCATAATAACGACAACAATTGTTTCAACCAAGTTTATTAAAAAAAGTCTAAAATAATTCATTAGCAGTTATAAAAACATCAAAATAAAAAGATGGTAATAAAAATAAAAAAATAAAATAAAAATAAAAAGATAGTAATAAAATAGAAAATAGAAACTTTATGTGTTGTTTATGACTAAAAAGAAAATAGAAATTTTATGTGTTGCTTATGACTAAATATGGTTTTTTTAGATCACCAGTAGATAATGTTTAAATTTTTATATTTACGCGTTCAAAAACATAATCTGTTTTTTAGCAGTTCACGTGTAAGGAGGTGAACTTAAAACAAGTAAGAAAATTATAGTCGATCTAGACCGACTATACGATACCCTATACCATGCGTTTAGAAACCCTATCTCTTAGGCCCAACTAACTGGACATTGAAAATAAGCAAAAACCAAATTTGAGTGGGATTTTTATTAATTTTTTTGGCTGCAGATATGAAAAAGTTCATATCGGATGCTATACCTATAAAGGGACTAGGTCCAAAAATGGACCGATCCTGATCATGTTTGGTAAAGTCTCTTGTATTTTGCAAAAATATGTACAAACAAAATTTGAGAAGAATCAGTGCAATATTTTTGTTTTTCAACAGATTTAAGTGAAGATCGGGAAGCAGCTCTATTTGGGGTCAAGGGGATCATTTTTGGACTCCTCATTAGTGGATGTAATGAACGCATACAAACCCAATTTGAGTAAGATCTATATGACAATTTGGATCTTATGGCAATTTATGTCGATTTCATATGGGTAATTTGTGTGGGGGCTAGGTCTGAACATGGACCGATTCTCACCAATTTCAACAGCGTTCATCCCATGGCCAATAAAAGCTTATATACCAAATCTCATCAATATATATTCATATTTGCGACCTGCAGTTTGATTACAAGCTTTACATGGACACACAGACAGACGGACGGACGGACGGACGGACGGACGGACATTGTTAAATCAACTCAGAAAGTGATTCTGATTCGATCGGTATAATTAAAGATGGGTCTAGGTCAAATATTTTTGGTTTTTACAAACAGCAGCACAAAGTCATTATACCCAAACCACATAGTGTTATAGGGTATAATTAAGCTACACTCGAATGTGTATGGTTTATGTGTGTTCGAAACAAAAAATATGTGATAGAAAAATGTTCGTGCAGATAACGAAAAATTAAAACGAAACACAGTCATGGTTGTGTTCGGGACCGTACAAAATTTCGAAACACACATACTTGATATGAAAATAAAAATATGTGTTGGCTGATTTAGAACAGAACATTGTGTAGTTGATGTGTGTATTTTCTGAACCTTGATTTCGTTATAGCAAGGTTTCACTGATACATATGTAAAACAAATCTGTAGCTATAACGAAGAGTATTTTGGTCCCCTTCAGATGCGTTATATCGAAGTTTCAATGTATATATAGATAAATACAGAACCTTATAAAATATATTACAATTTGTATAAAAAAAAAAAAAAATAATAATAATACTAATCATGCAATGAATTTCGCACGAATTTTTAAAGACAAATCATACAAACCGCAATTCTTAAAAATATTTTATTAAAGTGAAAAAACTAAACATTTTTTGTAAGCAAATTATTTAATATTTTATGGCGACTTCAGAGCTTCACACAGTAGGTCGTATATAAGTTATGCATTTAGTTTGAAACAACAAATCTATGTACTTATTTGAGCGAAATCGCAGCTTAAAATTAAAATTTTAATTTGAACAGACGTTGAATTTTTATTGAATCCTTATGTGTGTAACCACCTCTTTACCTAGTGTAACAAGAGCACCCGGATACCTTATGCAAGTAGCGAAGAAATTTTATAGCTTTCGGTTTGAACTCTAGTAAAACTAACTAAAATTGTTCTGTATTTATAGCCTCAAATTAATTTTGTTGCAAAATAATTTTTTTTTTATATCTAATAAGTGAAAAGAATGAAATTGCATTAAAAATCCAAAAGCACAGGTGGTGCTTATGGTTGCACTAACGTATCTTATCTAATATTTTAAATGGATAGAATAAAGTTGTACACTGATACATGCTTTAGTGTTAAACCAATTTTTTGCTTAACCCTAGAGTACTAAACTCTACTTGAATTTTCAAGTGAATTTACTGATATTCAGTTCATGTTTAGATTTTGACTCCGTATAAATGTGCCCTATATGACTTGAAATACTATAAGATACAGCTTAATATGCTTATAGAAGTTATGACTAATCGAACTGCTTTAAAAACACAACCAACTTTAAAGTTATCTGTTGTCTTCTTGTCTAAACCGTATAGAAAAGAAAATAGTTTTTACTAAATTTCTGTTAACAGAATCGAAAATCGAAATGTTATAATTTAAAATAATTTTACTGGGAATTTTTTTTCTATGTATCTATGTGGTGATATAATTTGTTTTACTTTTTTTATTATATCCAGAAATCTCCAAAATAGAATATCTTGGATCAATTTAAGTTCTAATCCAAATGAAAAGACTTAAAAAGCAAGTTTCATTTGTATATATTGTTGTCCCTGTGAACATATGGTCTGGATTGAATCTGAATAGTATGCTTAATGGACATAATGTATTTTCGGCAACATAATATTTCACAATGACTGAACCAAACTTTGTTGTCTTTAGATCATAAAAATTAATTAAGATAGAAAATATAAAATACAAAAATCAGGCGCTACGGGGGAACTTCAAAGTAAACTAACTTTAGAAAAAGAGTTTCATAGAAGATCAACTACTTATAATTTTAGGTATGACTGGGTGGACACAACGTCAAAATCATATACGCCACTGGGTAAAAGGTAAGTTGAAAAAATAATTTTTAATTTAATTATAATTTTTGTTTTTAATAAATGGAAATATACTTTTATGTTTGGAGAGGGTTTAAATATAAAGTTTAAAATAAATTCGCCCAGAACAAGGGAGAAGTGAATGCAACTGTCAATGGCAGATATAACCAAATAACGCTTTCACCTTTTTACGAATTTATTTTGTAAATCAAGTAAACATATATTTTATGAAAAGGTAAATGCAGTCTTTTTCAAACTTGGTTTTTGCTACTCAAACTCTATTTGTAAACCTTTGCAAGATATTATGAAATGAAGATAAAATGCGTGCCGAATTATTGGAGGAAGATGACGATCCATGCTCAGAGACCTCTGTTTATGTGGAATTTGCTGAAAGCTCTTATTATACTGATGATTATTCTTATTCAGAACTACCACTACCAGAACTATCGTACTCATCATCCTCAAATGTAATACATCTTACTCCAGGGATTTCAAGATATGCAGATAATTGTATAAGTGATATAATTTCAGTTTTATGTTGATACTGAAATTTGGAAGGACAGCGAATATATCAAGAAAACTGGAAACCTTTAGACAACATAGAACTGGAGGCATTTATTGGAGTTTTGATATTGCTTGGTGTATTCAAGTCATACTTGTGGGATGACAAAAAAGTCGACATATTTTCCGAACGATTTAAAGTTATTTCAAGAAGTTTCAATGAATACAGCACACAAACTGCTCGCAGAAATGTGGATACGATTTAGGATTTTTGGGATAAATGAGTGGAAATATTGCCTTTGTTTTCATCAACGTCAGATACCAAGAAAACAAAGTATGTTATCCTTCAAAGAACTTTACCCAAAAATAAGGAAGTTTCAACCGCCATCTATAAAAAATCATTAATCATTTTAGATTATATTCGGACAAAATTGGTGTTGACACAAAAAACAGAAAGATAGCCAGTTAAACTTATAAACGGAAAACAAACAGATGGGCAATTATTGTGTTCACTAATATATTAGATGTGTCAATAAACAATGCATGTGCACTTTTCGTTAGTGTTTTTCCAGATTGGAAAATCGACAAACATCATCAGTCTTTAGTAAAATGCCATATTGCTAGAAGAGTTTATCCTTGAACTGCCAATATTTTATTGCTGGCTTTATAGTTTTCTAACACTAACATCTCTTCACCGTCGCGACGCCAACTACAACTAAGAAAAGAGGCCGGTGCAGCTTTTGCCAAAAATCGGACAAGCGCAGATCAGCGTGCAAAAATTTTCATAGATTTACAGATTATGAACTTAGATTTACAGATTATAAACTCTTTCTTTTAACTCATACTCTCTGTCTGTCTATCGGTCTGTCGTGAGGAAACCCCATTCCCCCTTATCCAATTGATTTGAAACGTGGCCCATAGTCTTGTTGTAACTACAGATTAATTTTGGGGTAGTCAAGCACAGTCACGCATAGTTACGCACAGTCCCCGAGTGATCTAAATGTCATTTGCTCTTATCCGATCGATCTGAAACTTGGTCCATACACTTGCTGTGAAAAAACATTAACTTTGACTTAGTCACGAACAGTCGAACATGGTTATACACAGACGCAGAGAGACTTAAAGTGGATTTCCCCTCATCCTATCAATCTGAAACTTGGGCGATATACTTGCTGTAAAGAAAGATTAAATTCGACATAGTCACAGTCACGCATAGTCAGGCACAGCCAGTGAGTGATTTAAAACCTATTTTCCCTTATCCGATAGATCTGAAACTTGGTCGAAAGAATTGCTGTGAAAAAATATCAACTTTGACATAGTCACGCATAGTAACGAAGATATTAAAACCTCACTTCCCCTCATCCGATCGATCTGAAAATTTGTCCACAGACTTGTAGTGGCCAAAGATTAATTTTAAGATAATCAAACACACTCACGTATAGTCACGGAGAGATTCAAAAAAAGTTTTAATAAAAACTTTGTTTTTATGGGAAAGATTATTTTGTAGTAGGGCAATTCCATAAAAATGTCAACTTTGATGAAAAAAATTTTTTTTTCATTTATATGAAGTAAGTTTAAAAATATATTAAAATATGTTCCAAGTTATATAATGAAATTTCTTACAAGTGTTCTAGATTATAAAATAATTATAATATTTATTTGTTTACTAAATTTTCTTTTAATACATGTTTAGTCATTCCGTCACAGTCATTCCGTCACGTCAAATGACAGTTAATAACTTCAACACTATCATAGCTAAGTAGCTCTGAATTATAATTTTATATTGCTTATACATCATATGTAAAATATTCGTTAGTTTAAAAACTGACTAGCTTCTTAATTGACAAAAGTTCCTAGGTTTTAATACCAGGACAGAGTCATGGTAGCAGAAATGTCATTCCGTCACACAACTATAAATTACTCAAAAATAAAAGAATAAAATTGTGAAAAAATTGTTTCTGAGTTTTTTTTTTAAATCTCTTACTCATTAGCAATCATTTTCAAACTGAAGAATGAATTTTCAATTGAAAATAGCTTTGTAAAATAGCCTTAACTTAAATTTTTCAACTCAAAATGTCATTCCGTCACATATGGAATTGCCCAGTATATATACATCGTATTGAATTTATATAAAATATTTTGTTTGCTTTTATTAGCAATAAATGAGTAAAAAAAAAATACAAAATATACTGATTTGTAATATCTAATTACTTACTTTTTTTGAGGGACGGAAGAAGGTTAAATAAATAAATAAATAAAAACTTCGCAAATTTCGTGCAAAAGAAAAATCCACTTCTAATATAAGGAAAAGAAAAGAAAAACGTACCAATAATGATCGAACGGAATTGTTGTAAGAACACAACGTAATGCAAAAAGAATATTACAAAAATCCTTAACAAAATGTTAGAAATTAGAAATTTTTTAAATAAATAGAAATAAACTAAAAAATATTAAAATGTATATATTGATTGGCAACCCTGTGCTCGAAGTGTTTAAAAGTGCAAGTTTTTTATTTCGTCAATTTTATTTTATTCAATTTGATAATTTCGAGGTTTTATCAGTTATTAATATTCTAAACCTGATTTAAAATAACTACCAACATACGTTGCATTCTGGTCGATTGGAGTTTGTGGAGTTTTAAGCTGTGTTATAAACTTATTTTATAAATTTATTTTTTGCTGTTTTGTGCTAATACTTGGGTGTACGCTGGACAAGTTTAATTATCAGCTGTTCAACAAAACAAATTATCGATTAGCAATAATAAATCAATAATACACTACAAGCCTTAAGGTATGCTTTAAAAAACAAATGAACAACAAACGCACGTTATTATCGACATCGCCTGAACACAACGTTAATGTTAGTAAAAAACGTTCACCTTGTCAAAAAATGTCTGACAATAACCAACAAGATGTTTTCTCTTGGGAAAAATTATGCAACCTATTGGATGAGAAACTAAAAGATGTTACCAAAAAGGAAGATTTGGTTGCCATTAAATCCGATATGGAAGAATTGAAACAAGAAAATGCTAAATTAAAAGAAGATATTGTAAAGCTTACTTCACGTATTGAATTTATTGATCGTAAATCTCGTACTTCAAATGTTATGGTGAGTGGCTTATCATGCACAAATACTCTAGCGGCTAAAGCAAAATTTATTAATATCTGCAACAAAGAGCTTAAGGTTGATGTTAATATAGTTTCAACTAGAATAATATCTTCTGGCAAATCTTTTGTGTTTACCCTTGAATCAAGTGGACAATCACAGAATGTTCTAGCTGCAAAATCGAAGTTGAAGGGTCAAAAGATTTATATAGGGAAGGATTACACTGAAGATGATCAACATACCAGATTCCAATTAAGACAAATAAGCAAATCCTTATCCAAATCAAAAAAAGATGTTAAGGTCCGGCTTGGAGAGTTCTGCATATTTATTAATGATAAGAAGTACACCTGGTCCAACGGAAAAGTAATGGCGCTAACTGAAACGGATGCAGACTACCTAAAGAAACTTTTTGCTGAATGTGGCTGCGAGTATGATATTTATTACAATGAAAATTATAAAAACAAAATAAGTAAATCTATTAACTCTTCTCTACAATAGCAATTTGTTAAATGCCATTTAATAGCTTATAATATAGCAAACCTAGAAAAATCCTTAAAATTTGCAACTAAAATACATAAAGCTGGTCGTGCAAGTGGTGGTTGTTTATATGGTTTTAAAAGAGAAATTCAGAAAAAGTTTGCATTAAAATTTAACAGTATTCACGGCAATACCTTTTTATCTGCCAAATTTGAAGGGAATGTATTTTATTTGATTCCAAAGTATCTAAATTGCACAAATTTGAAGAAAGACCTGGAGAAGTTTGAACTATTCTTACAAGAATTTAGCCCTACAAAATTTTGCATAATGGGTGATTTCAATGCACGTTTAGGAGAAGAACAACTTTTGGATGAAAATATATTGCGTGATTTGCCGCATGTTAACAATTTAAGAAGTTCCAAGGATAAAACTTTTAATGCTCAAGGAAGACAACTGTTGACTGTAATTGAAGATATAGGAGGGATTGTGCTAAATGGCAGAACAGTAAATGATGCTCAAGGGGATTACAGCTTTTGTGGAGTAATGGGAAACACTGTTATTGATTATGGTATTTGTTCGTACAATTTTTTACAATATGTTGATGATTTTAAGGTAGCAACAAAACCATATTCGGATCATATGCCTTTATGCCTCAAAATTAAAATTCCAATTCGCTTAAATGTTGTAAATATTGATCCCTCTTTACAAAAGCTCTACTGGAATAATAAATATTGTGCCCAATATAGCAGAAATCTTAGTATTCTTTCAAATAATCAGTTGCCTCAGATGAATAAGACGGTGGATGAAATGGTTTTATCAATAGCGACTAAAATAAAGCAAGCCAATGTTAAAAAATCGAACACAACTTTTTATGAACCTAAACAAAAATGGTACGACTGGAATTGTTTCCGTTTTCGTGCAGTTATGCTGAAAAATCTTAAAAAATATAGAAAAAAAATACACAACCCTAAACAAATCACGCTATTTTTCTTCGAGGAAGAAATATTTGAAATTATGTAGTGAAAAAAAGATGGAATTTTACAACTGTAACATTAAAAAACTAGATAAAGTAAAATGTAGCAAAGACTGGTGGAATTTATCAAACTCTTTAAAAACTCGTGCTCCTGTATCAAAAGGTAATCTAAGTGCTGATGACTTTTTTTCACACTTTGGATCGGTTCTACAAATTCGTGATGATGTCAATGTAATAAGATGGTGTATGCCTTATTTTGTCGATGCTCTACTGGACTCTTTTGCTGTCATAAAAAATCTTAAATTAAACAAAGCTCCAGGACAAGATGGAATTCCATATGAATTTTATAAATTTGCTCCCCATTGTCTCCTTAATGAAATACTGATTGTGTTTAATAATATCTTCCTTTGGGAAAAAGTACCAGCATCTTTCAAGCAGTCGATTTTGAAACCATTATTTAAAAAAGGCGATCCGAATTTAGCAACAAACTATAGAGGCCTATCTTTAATAGACTCTATCTGTAAAATTTTTAATAACATCTTGTTAAATCGAATTATATATTGGCTATCAGATAATAATAGTTTGAATGAGTTTCAAGCTGGATTTAGAAAAGATTATTCTACCGTTGACAACATATTTAATCTTGTCAACATTGTAAATTTGAATAAATTGAGTAATAAGTATACTTATGCTTTCTTTGTTGATTTTTCGTGTGCATTCGATATGATACCCAGAAACAGTCTTTTCTACAAACTATCGTGCATAGGCCTATCATCAAAAATTATTAGAATCTTGGAATCGTTATATGATAACACAGTGAGCCGAATATGGGATGGAGTTTCATTTTCTGAATATTTCCCAGTACAGTGCGGAGTAAAGCAAGGTTGCATTCTGAGTCCAGTTTTGTTTTCCTTATACATTAACGATCTCCCAGATATTTTACCTGGTGGACTTCATATTGCCAACATGAATATAAAAGTTTTGCTATACGCAGATGATATTGTCATACTCTCAGACACCCCCGGTGGTTTGCAGGAAATGATTGATGCTCTACTTCGGTATTGTAAATTATGGAGTCTAAAAGTAAATTTGGCGAAATCAAAAGTAGTCATATTTCGGAAAGGTCCAAGAATTTCATCTGACTTAGTATAGCTTTATGAAAATGAAAATATTGAAATTGTGAACAGCTACACGTATCTTGGTGTGGATATAACATACAACCTATCATTTAAAAAACATCTTAAAAATAAGCTTTCTGCTTCCAAAATAGCCATTAATTCCACCTGGTCCAAATATATAAATAATCCAAAAATATCAAATAGAAATAAACTAAGAATTTTTGAGGCTTGCTCTCAATCTATAATGTTTTATGCTGCTCAAGTTTGGGGACATGAAAGAAATGATGATGTTGAGAAATTATTCCGTTTTTTTATTAAAACAAGTAAGAAATTTATAGTCGGTCTAGACCGACTATACGATACCCTATACCATGCGTTTAGAAACCCTATCTCTTAGGCCCAACTAACTGGACATTGAAAATAAGCAAAAACCAAATTTGAGTGGGATTTTTATTAATTTTTTTGGCTGCAGATATGAAAAAGTTCATATCGGATGCTATATCTATAAAGGGACTAGGTCCAAAAATGGACCGATCCTGATATTGTTTGGTAAAGTCTCTTGTATTTTGCAAAAATATATACAAACAAAATTTGAGAAGATTCAGTGCAATATTTTTGTTTTTTAATAGATTTAAGTGAAGATCGGGAAGCAGCTCTATATGGGGTCAAAGGGATCATTTTTGGACTACTCATTAATGGATATAATGAACGCATACAAACCCAATTTGAGTAAGATCTATACGACAATTTGGATCTTATGGCAATTTATGTCGATTTGATATGGGTAATTTGTATGGGGGCTAGGTCTGAACATGGACTGATTCTCACCAATTTCAATAGCATTTATCCCATGGCCGATAAAAGCTTATATACCAAATTTCATCAAAATATATTCATATTTGCGACCTGCAGTTTGATTACAAGCTTTACATGGACACACAGACGGACGGACGGACGGACGGACATTGTTAAATCAACTCAGAAAGTGATTCTGATTCGATCGGTATAACTGAAGATGGGTCTAGGTCAAATATTTTTGGTTGTTACAAACAGCAGCACAAAGTCATTATACCCAAACCACATAGTGGTATAGGGTATAAAAATGTTATACCTACCAACTACTACACCCAACTACATGTTATACTTGGAAACTGGTCTCAATTCCTTATTTATTTCAACTTTAAAAATCCATTTTGGCTATATAAACAAAATTTTATCTCTAAACCCCCATAGACTTCCTCGAATATTAGCTGAAAAAGTTATAGAGCTAAATGTTTACTGGGCAAAAGAGTGGTCCAGTTTGTGTAACCAACTGCAGTTTTGTCCTCCAAATAACAGCAAACATTTATGCGTATATTCTGACGAAATAATAAACATACTTAAATTAAAAGACAAATATGATTTCGCTTTAAATGCTTCGAATTCACAATTCCACGATCTTTACTCGCAACTGGATTATACTGCAACACCTAAACTTACTGCTGAATTTTCCTCTCGAGCTATAAGTTTAATTATAAGGGCTAGAGGTGGCTTACTGAATCTCAATGCACGCTGTTTCAAAAATAATACAGATGGTATATGCTCAATTTGTAATATGCAGGAATCTGAAAATACATTCCATTTCATCGGCTTTTGTCCTGTATATAGAGAATATAGATATATTTATTTTGGTCTGAATACTCTAAGTAAAAATGAAGTAATTAATTTATTAAATGGCTCAAATTTCGAATCGCTATACAAATATCTAGAATCATGTATAAAATACAGAAATCTTATTTTAAATGAATTTGAATTATAAAAATCAAGTAAAATTAGAATATAAAATTAAAAATTAATTTTAATTGCCAATCTGGCTTACAGCAATATCGCTACGCCAAATATAGATTGTAACTAAATTAATAATTGTATGTACATTTTTAAATTATAATTATACAAATCTATTAATAAATAATAATAATAATAATAATAATAATATTAAAATGTATACTAAAAGACTACATAAGTTTTTATTTATTTGAAAAAACTATATTTTCTTTTATTTTAGTTAGTTTTGAAGAAACTTTAAAATAAATTAGAATGTGTTAAATGAACTTAGTATTAAAATATTGAAATTAGATTACAAAAAAAAGGCTTTCTTCTCTTATTACTGTAGCGTCATAATTTTTAAAATTTTCTGACTTGGTATCAAAGTTATCATAAGTACTTTCGCCAAATTATGATTCGCTATCAAGCTCTGACATTCTATGTAGATATTACGTGCCTTAGCAGATTTATAATGGAGTTGACGAGTACTTAGCACTGTACTGTTTGCTTCGAAGCTTTATGCGTTGATTGTTTTCTTCATCATTAGAACTTTTACTATAATCCGACAAAAAAAATTTTTTTTCATACACAAATTGCAGTTAAAAATAAACAGCAACTTCGAAGTAATGACGACGACGACAATGTCTTAAACAATATGTGCGACTATATAAATCAAACATAACTATTATTTTCTCAACGTTCATTACTAACATCAACTTCTCCACCATCAAATTAACCGTATCAATTTATATAAGCTTTCAAACATTTCACTACCTCAGCATCCTAAATAGTATCGTTATCAGAATATGAAAACCTATTGAATAAATTCCTTTTTGACGTGGTCACAAAGCAAATAACTCATTTATGGAAAGTTATTAGAAGAATGTCTGCGAAATTTCGGCGTTGAAGAGTTGAAAAAGAATTACAAAATGTATATATATTTTCTGGTGGATTTCAAAGTAGCAATGTTATATAAGAAATGTAATCTATTGGAAGTTTTTTCAATAATTTTATATTGGCATTTGCCACAAATAGATTGATTCGTACCCAAGTACCCTGCCATAATATGAACAACAACTGATGCAAATTCAACCGTTATGATTTCAAGCAACTGATAATATTTTTAAGACATTTGAAAAAGTAATAACATTTTAAAACTGTGTATTTTTCACATGAATTTTCTAGACGAGCGAAACATTTCAACAACAATATACCGAGTATAAGACTATTTAAACTTACCGCAGTA
Source organism: Cordilura impudica (assembly GCA_963682025.1). Classification (NCBI taxonomy): domain Eukaryota; kingdom Metazoa; phylum Arthropoda; class Insecta; order Diptera; family Scathophagidae; genus Cordilura; species Cordilura impudica. The sequence goes on along the minus strand of OY821518.1, from coordinate 59,292,188 downwards.
TTTTGGTAAACCGAAGTAATTTTATTTTTTTTATATAAATCAATTTTAAGTTAAAAAGTTGATGTAATTAAAATTTCATAGTAAATCAAACAGATGAAACGTATTTTGACAAGTGGTGTGTTTTTGAGGAAATTACACTTGGTGTACATGATACTCTTGGATAGAAAAATTAAACATAATTAAACAACAAAAAGTCCAACTTTTTGCCAACAAAGGGCCACACCGACTTAAACTAAAATAGTTTAAACACAATAAAAACTTTCAGCAAAATTTGTATACATGGAAAACTAAAATCCACATAGTCTGTAATATTTTATGATACTTGAGAGCCTAAGGAGAATTTTGTGGCATTCTTGTCTCCTTCAAGGTAGATTTAGAGCCGAAAACAGAGCGAATAGCTAACGAAAACTCGAAAACAGACAAAGAGAAAATCAAAAATTTAGAGAATAAAACATTGATAAGAAAAGGTAATTCTAATGTACAAAGCACAGCTGTATATCTGCTCTAATTGATATTTCAGAGAAGCTACGGATCCAGATAGATAATAGGATGATATCGTTTCTAATATAACCCGATCACTCGCAAGCATTTTTTACTGCAAGCTTATTTCATTTTTCAACAACAGCTGTAAAGTTAATTTACTCTTATCTTTGCGATAGGAATCAGTCTGTATACAATGGCTCGAATAACTCTAACAGTTGTTTAATGTCTAGAGGATCGATACTTGGTCTACTATTGTATACTATATATGCAAATGACCTGCCTTCGCAAATTCATTTCTGTAGAATACAAATGCACGAGTACGCAAACGATGTCCAGCTCTACATTAGTTGTAAACCATAAAGTGTTACAGAATGCATTGGGGAGATAAACGATGATCTCAGCTGTATTTATGAATGGGCATCATCTATTGGTATGATCATTGATAAAGCAGAGACCTTACTAACAAATGTACCAGCTATACTGATTAACAACACAAAAATTCATCTAGCTGAAACTGCGAAAAACTTTGGCGTTATATTCAATAAGAAACTTGAGTGGTCGGATCACAATAAAATTGTCTGCGGTTAAACTTTTGCTATGCTGAGGAATCTATGGATGTCACAGTATTATTGCATAATAATTCATCAAAATTTTCATTTTAAGAATATAAGAAAAATAAGTAAGAAAATTAGGGTAGATCCACACTATACAATACCCTATACAATGATTTTAGAGACCCTGGCATTTATTATGAGTTGCATTCGATCTGCGATCTTCGCTGGCTATCGAACATCGACTATCGAATGTCAAATTCAAATTATGATCTGGCAGCACCGTCGTAAATTTCTTTGCACAACGAATTTTCAATCGAACACAATTTTGCTTTCGATGCTGGATTTCAGTTTGTAAAACTTATTGAAAATATAAGTTCTAATTTTTTTTAATTTCATGAGATTGATCTTCCTGGTATGCATTGCCGCAGCAGCTCATCTGTAGCAGACAGCAATTCCATAAACGTTTCCTTGTAGTCGAAAATATGTGATAAGTCTCTAAATAATTTTAAAACCTCGCACACTTACGTACTGGAATCCATTTCCAAAATGTTGGAAGCATCTCTCATGAAGAAGTATTCGTCTTCATTACAGAACCATAATTTCATGTTAATAGATAATTAATTAATTTTTTTTCTTTAATAAATTTGTAAACAATGTTTATTTATAGTGCCAGCTGATAAATATGTACCATTGTGAATACTACAATTGAGTGAAATTCACAATAGCGCTTTTCTATCGAATGTGCGCCATAATACCAAAGGAAAATTCATTCGATCAGTTAATTCGACCACAATCGAAAATCGAAAGTTGCTCATAATAGGCACCTCTGTCTCTTAAGTCCAACTAATTAGTTATAGAAAATAAGCATAAACCAAATTTAGGTGGCATTGTAATTATCTTCAGATATGAAAAAATCCATATCAGATCTTATACTTATATGGGGACTAGGTCTAAAAAGGGACCAATCTTGGCAATATTTGGTAAAGTCACTTTTTTATCTTTGCAAAAACATACACAAACCAAATTTGAGACAAAAACGTGCAATATTTATGTTTTTTGATAGATTTAAGTGAAGAGCGGTAATCAGCTTCAAATGGGGGCTATGACTAGGAATTTTATTTAAAAAAAAATTTTTTTTTTTCGAAAGATTGAAGAAATAGCTATCTAAACTATTTATGACAAATTTTGCAAAGAATCAATAGGTAAAAAGTTACATGGATCAGAAAAAACACCTGTTGGGCCAAAATGGTAAATTTTGACCCTGTCTTACTCGGAGAGTTCTTGACCGATCTAGTTGAAAAATTGTGTCTACTATCCCCACACGACTAATCTTGGTGCAAATTTCATCCCGATCGGAAGACCTAGGTTTCAAAAGTTGTGTCACTTAACATGAAATGCCCCATATATATAATGAACAATCATTTTCGAGCCAGCCAAAATGTCGATGAAGATATTTTCATAATATGTAGGGGGTTGTGTATTGTCGACCTGTGTAATACTTATGTGATGAATTTATGGTTTGGCATAAGATCTTCCAATAAATTCAAATTAAAAACAATTTGTTTATATTTTTAATTTATGTATTTATCTTTCGTTTTTTCTGCAATACTTCAGTTGACATCGTCAACCATTATCAAGGATCTAACAAGAACTAAACAATTTTTATAATTACACAATAACAAGTAAAATTAATAACATCGTTAACATAATTTACGTTTAAAAAACTCAAACATTGAGTTCCGGACCACTTTACTTTTCGGCGAGTATTTGACATCTAATTGTTTTCTGGTCGTTTGTGTTATTTAATGGTATTTCGGTATAGGAGAGCACAACAGTTCTCAATATCCGACTTATAATTGAGACGTTTTTTAAAAGGGACATAAATTTTTTCCATAATACTCATTCAAATGTAAAAAAAAAGTAAGAAAATTATAGTCGGTCTAGACCGACTATACGATACCCTATACTATGGTTTAGAAACCCTATCTCATCGGTCCAACTAATTGGATATAGAAAATAAGCATAAACGAAATTTGAGTGGCATCGTTATAAATTCTTTTGGCTGCAGATATGAAAAAGTTCATATCGTATGCTCTATTTATATGGGGACTGGGTCGAAAAATGGACTGATCCTGACTATATTTGGTAAAGTCACTTATATTTAGGAAAAATATATATGAACCAAATTTGAGTAAAATCTGTGCAATATTTTTGTTTTTTTAAAAGATTTAAGTGAAGATCGGGCAGCAGCTCAGTTCGATACTTAATTTCAAAGAGTACGGTCGTCTCTTAATACGTAGCGGAAAGTTATTATTGACAAGCGAATCAGACTTAAATCAAGTGCGAACAAGTTTATTTTTGTAATTGTCGTCGGTTGTTCTTATTGAACTCACTCTTGTGACAATTTAAAATTATACCTGCAGAGTTAGCAATACAGCTATGGCCCCGGGGGCCAAATCAAAAACTTTAAATTTAAAAAAAACAAACATGAAGAGACAAAAATGGTCTCGTTCACTACCTATAGGTATGATCGCTGATGTACCTTCAACATCTAGAAATCGGTTTAGTGCCCTAGCTGATATCAACGATATGGAAATGGACCCATTATCCAACATAGTTGAGGAAAAAAAAACAAAACCTCCACCACTTGTTGTAGATGTTAAAACGTCTCTCAACGAACTACAAAAATTATTAGGCAAAGATTCGATGTATAAACGTACGTCTATCGGGACAAAAGTTTTTCCGCAAAACATTGAATGTTTTCAAAAATGCAAAAAAGTGTTATTGGAAAAAAAAATAGAATTCCACACTTTTAATACCAAAGAAAATCGTTTATATACGGTATTTTTATATGGACTTCCAAAAATTAGTACTGAAGATATTAAGCAAGATATCCTAGGATATAATTTAACACCATTATCAATAACTGAAATAAACACAAAATTCAGTTCTGTCGACAATGCGGTATATAAAGTACAATTCGCAAGAAAAAACTTCAACCCAAAATCACTGGCAAATGTAAATGCAATATGCAACGTTATAGTTTCATGGAAAAAATATAAGCCACGAAAAAATCAAAATCCAAGACAGTGTTGGAACTGTCTGATGTATGGTCATGGAGGTGAACACTGTAATCGGCTCCCAGCATGTATGATATGCGCAAATCAACACCACACAAACGATTGCCCACTCAGGAATCAAGACAAAGCACCAGCTGTATTCTCTTGCTTCAACTGCAAAAAGCACGGTAAAGAACGCACAGACCACTCTGCAAATGATATTAGTTGCCCTTTGCGCTCTCTTTATTTGGAAACCAGAGCCAAAGCAACTAACAAAAACTCACGTATGTATAACAACAAACAACAAAACACACATCAATACATTAATAATGATCTCCCCACAAACAACCAAAACAATATTACAACTCGTAATACGTTATCGTATGCCGATTGTATGAGACAAAAAAATGATTTATTCAACATAGATGAACTCTTCAACACTTTCACAACAGCGTTGGATGATCTCCAACAATGTGCAACAAAAAAACAACAAATTCAAGTTGTTATGTCAATGGTTAAATATGCTTATGGCCTACGATAATTCTCATGACTAAAAAATACTTCATTGGAATGCTAACGGCATTACTACTCTTACTAATTTAATTCAATTCGAATGTTTACTGGAAAGAGAAAATATTCATATTGCCTCTTTAAATGAGACCCTTTTTAATTAAAAACACAAAACATCTTTCAAAAATTTTTTAATATACCGAAATGATAGACATGACTCCAAGGGGGGAGGAGTAGCTTTGGTTATACACAGATCAGTCAAACATAAACTGCTACCTATCGAAAATACGATAAAAATAGAAAATCTGTCAATAGAAATTCTAATTAACAATAAACCTCTTATCATTTCTACAGCATACTCGCCAAAATATACAACGAGTTTTACCAATGATATTATAAAATTAACGTCATTAAATAAAGATTTCATCATTCTGGGTGATTTTAACGCTAAACACACTTCGTGGCATTGTGTTAACAACAACACGGCAGGAAATGCACTGTATAATCTTCAACAGATACATAACTTTTTTATATATTACCCCAACAGGCCAACTTTTTATCCATATCAACGAAACCGTAATAATTCAGTTATTGATTTGGCATTAAGCAATAGCACACTAAATATAAATTTAAATGTACTTGAATTTGAGATTCCATCCGACCACAGACCTGTTGTTTGCACAATTGAAAACTCATCTGTTTGTGTTTTGGATACGAGTCACTATAACTACAAATTAACTGATTGGGTGGCGTTTAGAAACATTATTGAAAATAAAATTATGATTAATAGAGAATTTTACAACTCAAAATCTACAATTGACCTTGAAATTAAGAAATTTACCGAGATGATTTTAGAAGCCCGAAATATATGCACCCCTAAATTTAGCCTCTCTTCAAAAACTAAGTTACCTGTAGAAATTGTCAACCTAATAAAAACCCGGAAAACTTTTAAAAGGAAAAGCCAACGAACATCCATCTCATCTGAATCCAATTTTTATGAACAGTGTGTCAAACTACTGACTAATATGATCAATAAAGAAATTTATACCCATCGTAATAATAAATGGAACAGTATGCTATCAAAATTAAAGCCGGGTGACAAATCGTTCTGGAAAATCAGCAGAAGTTTAAGAGGGAAACCCAACATAAAAATTCCTTTTCTTACCAAAAACAACAAAAAAATTATAACTGATATTGAGAAGGCACAAGTACTATCAGATACATTTTCCGCTGCAAATAACCTTACTTCCAATTATAAACATTCAATTGACAAAATTGTCAATGGTAAGATCAATCGGTTCAAGGCTTCAACCATCGACTGTGAGGATTCTGTTTTTACATCGATAAACGAAGTCAACTCATTAATTACGTCGCTTAAAGCGTCAAAATCACCAGGTCTAGATGACGTTTCGAACGTCTTAATCAAAAACCTACCACCCCAGGCAGTTCGTCTACTAGTAATAATTTTCAATAGCTGCTTACTAATCAACTATTTCCCAGTACATTTCAAAAAAGCCAAAGTTATTGCAATCCTCAAGCCAAACAAGCCCAAACACAATCCTAGCAGTTATAGACCCATCAGTTTATTGAGCAATTTGGGAAAACTGTATGAGAAAATTATCCAAAATCGAATCTGCGACTCCATTGCAAATACGTCGATTATATCCAACGAACAATTTGGTTTTAAAAAACAGCACAGTGCAGTGCACCAAGTTAACCGTATAACAAATATAATCAAAGCTAATAAACGAACAAAAAAATCTACAGGTTTAATTATATTGGACATAGAAAAAGCATTTGACACCGTTTGGCATAACGGTTTAATACATAAACTGCTCGAGGCTGATATACCGAGATATTTGTGCGGGCTTATTGCTGACTTTCTTGACGATAGAACATTTGTTGTCGCATCCAATAATACATTATCTCCTCCCAAATCTATCACGACTGGTCTGCCACAAGGTTCGATATTATCGCCATTATTATACTCCATTTACACGTCAGATTTTTCTCTTCCCTCTTACCTGAAGACTGCTTACTATGCAGATGATACTGCCCTCATTACTTCAAGCAAACTCACTAAGGCACTTTTGAAGAAAATGGAAAAAGGATTTGTTGCCTGCAGAAAATATTTTTACAAGTGGAAAATTAAAATTAACCCTAGCAAAACTCAAGCCATTGTATTTCCCTACAACAACTCTCCCAAGCGATTACCAAACCGTCAACTCAATTTGGAAAATGAGAGCATTTGCATCCAAAATAACGTTAAATATCTTGGTGTAATTCTGGACAAGAAATTAAATTTTGCAAAGCATATCAACGAAACTTGTAGAAAATCCCTAAACACGATTAGAGCTTTGTGGCCAATAATAAACAAACGCTCATCACTCAACATAAAAAACAAAAAATTATTATTCAAAAGTGTCATTAGACCAACATTGACATATGCAAGTCCCATTTGGTATAAAGCTGCAAAAACACATTTGAAAAAACTTCAAATAATCCAAAACAAGTGTCTAAAGATTATAACTAACAAGCACTGGAGATATTCTACGCAACTTCTACACAGCGAAACTGGTTATGAGCGTATCGACGATTTCATAAAAAGGCTCAATAATAAATACTTCGAAAATATAGAGAATTCTCCTTATCAGCTGATAAGGGAATGTAGAGAATCGGCGTAATGGCATCTATAAAACATAAATCACCAAATTGAAAGTAATATGTATGTAATTTGTTACCGCCTTGGGATAATCCAATTATATGCATATATATTTTCTAACCATATTTGAAATACTCTATTTTTGTCATATAAAGGTTTTCCTATTTTTCCTTTAAAAATATTTAAACATTAAATATTCAATATCTTTGACTATAAATTTCATTCGCTGTAATATCTATAGATAAAATCTCGGAAAATGTAAATATGTAAATAAAAACTGTAAATAAAGATGAATTTAAAAATGAAATGAAAAAAAATCGGGCAGCAGCTCTATGTGGGGCCTATGACTTAGAATTGTGCTATAGGTACTATTTTTGGACTACTGATTAATGGATATAATAAACACATACAAGCACAATTTAACTGAGATCTATATGATAATTTGGATCTTATTTCAATATATGTCGATTTCGTAGGGGTCATTTGTATGGGAACTAGGTCTGAACATGGACCGAATTTCACCAATTTCAAAACTTATAAACCAAATTTCATCAACACATATTCATATTTGCGACATGTAGTTTGATTACAAAGTTTACGTGGACACACCGACGGACGGACGGATGGACGGACGGACGGACATCGCTAAATCGACACAGAAAGTGATTCTGAGTCGATCGGTATAATAAAAGATGGTTCTAGGTCAAATATTTTTGCTATTTACAAACAGCACACAAAGTTATTATACCCAAACCACATAGTGGTATAGGGTATAAAAATATTTGGAGTATTATGAACTTGACAGTCTTGAAACTACGTGTGAGTTCACGAATGATGAGCGTGAGAAGTGAAAGTGGGCGGGATCAAACCAGTGGGATTGGTAGAAATAAGAAACACCTACTACGTTGGTGTTTGATTTTAGATATTTGTATGCCCTATACCACTATGCGGTCAGAGTATAATGACTTTGTGCTGATGTTTGTAGCTACACAAAATATTTGACCTAAGCCCATCTTTTCTTATACCGATTGAGTCAGAATCACTCTCTGAGTCGATTTAGTGATGGTCCGTCTGTCCGTCCATCTGTGTATTCATGTAAACCTTGTAATCAAAGTACACGTCGCAAATGGGAAAATATATTGATAAAATTTGATGCGTAAGCTTCTATCAACGTTCATAGCATGAACACTACTGAAATTGGCGAAAATCGGTGCATGTTCAGACAAAGTCCCTATACAAATGACACCTATGAAATCGACTTAAATTGCCATATGATCCAAATTATCACATAGATCTTGGTCAAATTGGGTTTGCGTGCGTTTATTACACCCATTAGTCAGTAGTCCAAAAATAAACCCTATAGGCCAATTCTTAGTCATAGCCCCACATAAACCTGCTTCCCGATCTTTACTTAATTCTACCAAATACAAGCTATACCAGACATTGTCAGGATTGGTCCATTTTTCGTCCTATTCCCCATATAAATATAGCACCCGATATGTACTTTTTCATATTCAAAGGAAAAAAATTAGTAACAATGCCGCTCAAATTTGGTTTATGCTTATTTTGTATATCCGATTAGTTGGGGGGCTCTAAACGCATTGTATAGGGTATGGTCTAGACCGACTATAATTTTCTTACTATATTAAAAATCTATGATATACCCACCATTTCTTTCTTTCCACGACCACTGTAGCCCTGAAGCCTATTGGTCTCTTGGGTTAATTATTAAAAAAAAACACATCACTCAATACCGTATATACGCGAATTGATATATGGTTTATATTTTTAGATAAGTGTATGCATGTAATTATATGTAAAGGTTTTTTGTGCGTAATTTACAAATGTATGGATTAATACATATTCTAATTTCGGATATTAAATGACCGTCCAAAAAAAAAAAAAAAACATAACTAAAGCAAAATTGATTGATTTAATTTAAAAAAAATATATAAAAATTACATTTAAATTAATTTTTAATGACGTTGAAAGAAAATAAATGAATTAATTATAAAAAACAAATGTTCAGTTCTATTTCGAAACGCAAATCGTTCCCATCAATAGTCGAAAATTGTGGTGTGGTACACGTGTGTTGTGGAGAATTATTTGAAATGCGAATTTGTTATACAGAAGCCATCTAGTAACACCATCGTACGCCATTTGCATTTGTTAAAATGAGGTAATTGGTAAAACTTGGCAACTTGTGTGTATTACACACCTCCATTATTAGTTTTTAGAAAACCCAAAAAACAAAATAAATTTAAAAAAAATTATAACACTACAATAGTTTTTACTTTAATGATTAATTGTTCTGACTAAAGTCTTGATAATGATAAACAGAGATTAATATGATATGAATTAAAATTTAAATTTACAAAACCTATTAAAATTAATTTATCATTTTTCATTCCTGTTTTCCAAATTTTTAAGCAATACGCGCAAAAATAAATATTTTTTTTATATACAAGTTTTATTGACAATTTTCAAAAAAAAAAAATAAATAAATAAATATATAATGAAATAATTAGAAAATCCAAAATAATAAAAAAAAAACTTTCTATTAAAAATTCAATTAAATTTCAGAGCTATAACGATTCATTTCTATTATAAAGTGTAATTTATAGTAGTAGAAAGAATAATAAAAACTAGTTACCAAATGCTCTTTTGAGATAAGTGAATAGCCACAGAGTGCTAAATTTCAAGATAATTCTGGTCAACATTCCGGCCTCTTTTTGCGAATAAATAAATGTCGCTAACCCTAATGAAATATTCCTTTATAATAAAGTGGTCTAACGGAACGAATTCGTACACAATAAAATGCATCGAAAGAAATTCATATCCAAGAAAATTATTCACAATACCTTGATTTTTAAATAACTATGGTATCATTTTTCGATCTTTCTTCACCTTTTGCACGATATTTGCTGGATTGCTGAGTTGTTTCGAAGCTTAGGTAACTCGTAACTCATTATGATGACACGTAACTTTTAATGCTGCATTTGATTTCGTCGCTGTAATCAGCAAGCATCGTTAAAAGTTATAAATGCGACAGTAAGAAAGTAAGAAAATTATAGTCGGTCTAGACCGACTATACGATACCCTATACCATGCGTTTAGAGACCCTATCTCTAAGGTCCAACTAACTGGATATAGAAAATAAGCATAAACCAAATTTGAGTGTGATTTTTACTAATTTTTTCGGCTGCATATATGAAAAAGTTCATATCGGATGATATATCTATATGTGGACTAGGCCCAAAAATGGACCGATCCTGACCATGTTTGGCAAAGTCTCTTGTATTTTGCAAAAATATATACAAACAAAATTTGGGAAGAATCAGTGCAATATTTTTGTTTTTTGATTGATTTAAGTGAAGATCGGGAAGCAGCTCTATGTGAGGCCTATGACTAAGAGTTATCCAATAGGGATCATTTTTGGACTACTGATTAATGGATGTAATATATACATAGAAACCCAATTTGACTAAGATTTGTATGATAATTTGGATCTTACGGCAATATATGTTGATTTCATAGGGGTCATTTGTATGGGGGCTAGGTCTGAACATGGACTGATTCTCACCAATTTCAATAGCGTTCATCCCATGGCCGATAAAAGACCAAATACCAAATTTCGTCAAAATATATTCATATTTGCGACCTGCAGTTTGATTACAAGCTTTACATGGACACACAGACGGACGGACGGACGGACGGACGGACGGACGGACGGACATCGTTAAATCGAATCAGATAGTGATTCTGATTCGATCGGTATAATTAAAGATGGGTGTAGGTCAAATATTTTTGGTTGTTACAAACAGCAGCACAAAGTCATTATACCCAAACTAGATAGTGGTATAGGGTATAAAAAGCAAATTTTAATAAATCCAGATTTGACGAACTTGAGGCGCAAAGCATCTTTTAAAACAGAGTTCGCCTACTGAAATATAAATGGTATTCGATTATATGTATGTAATGTAATATTCAATACAATCGAATTTATTTTATTTTTTTTACTGCATATGGCATTTATTTATCGAGCTTACCCATTTCAATTGCATAAATAACAGCAGAAAATATAAAAAAAACATAATTTTTCTAGCCTTAATTTTATTATTTATTTTTAGTAATACCTGGAACGATAAGAGTACAAATATCTGACATGATAAATCTATAATATTAATATGCTAGGCGATCTTTTTAATCTACGGTTTACCATGCAGTTTAACTTACGACTAAAATAATCCCAAGTCAAAGGGATTTACATTACAATTACTTGAAATGTATTCCTTTTTAGCTGTTCACCAGATTTCCAGATTCTTAATTTTTTCCTTTATTTTGAGTAAATTGCATTTAAAGTTGGTACTAACACATATATAAAATTATACATATGCTATGTGTGTTTATTAAATTTGCTAATGTACTTGTTAATGAGTTTGTTATCGTCTTTCACAATAATAATAATAAACCAAAAATTTTTTGGTTTGTGAATTGGCTAAGTTGAGAAAGAAACTTGCCCAGAAATTGCACTCGAATTTCGAGCACTGGAATCTACTAGTAGTAAATAAATACGAATACGAAAACACATATTTTTCTAAGCTTGTCCGATTTTACTTTATTAGCTTTAAGCAGGGTTACTTCTCTCGAACAACTAAGTAATGTCACATAATTTGAAGATGTTTTAATCATTTAGAATTTGTAGTTTTATTGTAGTAGCTGCAGAAAATATGAAATAAGTAGAAAATTAATAAAATAATGGAACAATATATGTAAGATATTATTTTTATCACACCAGGCACAAAATGGGGTTATTACAAGTAAGAAAGTTATAGTCGGTCTAGACCGACTATACGATAACCTATACTATGGTATACAGACCCTATCTCTTCGGTCCAACTAATTGGATATAAAAAATAAAAATAAATCAAATTCGAGTGGCACTGTTATCAATTTTTTTGGCTGCAGATATGAGAAAGTTCATATCGGGTGCTACATTTATATGGGGACTAGGTCAAAAAATGGACCGATACTGGCCATATTTGGTAAACTCACTTGTATTTTGGAAAAATATATACAAACCAAATTTGAAAAAAAAATCTGTGGAATCTCTTTGTTTTTTGATAGATTTAAGTGAAGATCAGTATGCAGCTCTATATGGGGCCTATGACTAAGAATTGTCCTATAGGGATTATTTTTGTACTACCGATTAATGGATATAATATACAAATACAAACCCAATTTGATGAGATCAATATGATAATTTGGATCTTATGGCAATTTATGTCGATCTCATAGGGGTCATTTGTATGGGGAGGAGGTCTGACCATAGACCGAATTTCACAAATTTCAATATCGTTCATCCGATAAAAGCTTATGTACCAAATTTTATCAAAATATATTCATATTTGGGAGCTGTAGTTTGATTATAAGGTTTACATGGACACGCAGACGGACATCTTTAATCGAGTTAAAAAGTGATGAAATATTTTTGGTAGTTACAAACAGCAGCACAAAGTCGTTATACCAAAACCACATAGTGGTATATGGTATAAAAATTAATCTGACATAATACAAGACTCCGATATATCAAGATGTCGGTTCCGTTGGAATTAAAGCTTTATGAAATACTGGTACTTCCCCAGATGTACATATATGTGTAGTAATCAATTTTTCCTACGAAGTTTGTATTGCACAATAAAACTATTTTATTTAATCTTCTATATTAAACAAATTTACGAAAACTAAAGTCAGTCCGCCTGGCCGTTCTATCCGGCCCATTTCCTTCATTTTTTTAACGAAAGGTATTTAGATGCAAATATGTCATCAATCATTGAAATTTACTCAACTCCCACCTTACTCAAGTTATACTTAAACGCGATTCTTCCCTTTACATTTATTATGGGACACATTCACTCAAGCAATTCTCATATCTCCTCATCTAATGAATGGATCTTGAACACTCTCAGAACACTCAGTGGATCAAGCTCTTTCTTTTGAGCTATTAACTGTTTAAAGTCGTTGAGTTCGAGGAAAGTTATGCGTGCACAATCAATTTTACATTATGCAACACGAAAGTTAACGTACAGATTTCATTAGAATAATTGCATAACACATACCCTGTGTTGAATTGTGAATTGCCAAAAATTTGAATACCTTTAGGTATGCCACCTAAAGGTAGGATTTTATTTCTATATATTCAACAAATATTTTTAATGAAACAACCCTAATGAATTAAATAAATTAAAAACATTGAAAGAAATATATTGATAAAATAAAATTTCCCAGAATTTGCACTCGAATTTCGAGGGCAGGGCTCTGCTAGTTTTTATATTATTTTAATTCAATGCTTGCTTGCACACAATATTTTTTGCACAAACTGTCAAGGTTTTCGGCGTTCCTACTCCGAAGCTAACTGCTTATAGCTGCATATGTGAAAAACATGGATTTTTCGAAATAAATCCGCCAACACTTAATAATTGGCCTTGAATTTAGAATATCATCGGACGGTCTTTTATTTTAGATACTTTTGACTTTGGCATTTCTGATTTTGAAGATTTTTCTTTTTTGCGATTTTCGGTTTTGGCGATTTTTTCATTTTAAAATTCCGCCTATATTTTCCACAACTACTCACGTTGTAAATTAAAAAAAAATAAATATATATCACACAGAACCAAATATGGTCAGGATCGGTCCATTTTTCGACCTATTGCCCATATAAATATAGCACCCGATATGAACTTTTTCATATTTGCAGCAATAAAAAAAATTAATAACAATTAAACTCAAATTTGGTTTATGCTTATTTTCTATATCCAATTAGTTGAACCGAAGTGATAGGGTCTCTACACCATGGTATAGGGTCTAGATCGACTATAATGTTGGATCAGTTAAAATTTTCCAAAAAAATGGTTATAATTGCGGTTCTGTTACAGAGAATTTTTATTAATTCAAATTTTATGTTCACTTGTTACAATATCTGTGCATACATTTTCGATTAAAAATAAGTTTAAATAATTCAATTTATTATTGTAATCACTAATATTTAGTACTAAGTTTGCGTCAATTGAATCAGTATAATAATCTCCATCCCGAATTTGTTTTTCGCACTTTTTGTTACCAGCATTTTATATAATGAAGAAAGTAAATTTTTTTAATATTTAAATATTAATAAAAATTCTTATCACATAAATAAATTTTTTTAGCGACAGTCGATTTTCAGCAAATATTTTTTTTTGTGCGTAGTATTTTCTTAAACAAATATAATATTAATTGGAAGGCGATTTCTTGTGACATATCGTAAAACCCTCAGTTACCAACCGATTTTGACAAAAAATATATCATTCGAAAAATATTTTTTTTTACAGATATGCACCATCTTTACATATGCACAGATATTTTTTTAAGTAATAATCATTTAATGTTGCTACTAACATATACATAAAACACATATTTCAGCTTCAAATAGAGTAGGAAACAATTCTGTGTGTTTGTTTATGAATTGGCTAAAATTGATTAGCATACCTTTAGGTTCTTATAAAATTATTTGATAGAAAACCCATTTATATATCTTCGGTGTGTTCAACAAATATTTATAATGAAATTTAATGAATTTTATTTAAAAATTTACAACTTCTTAATTTGTTTTGAATATTCATAAATTAAAAAAAAATAATAATTTAAAAAAATGTCTTGGAATTTGCACTCGAACTTCAAGTGCTGGGTTCTGCTGGTTTGATTTAATGCACGTGGTGTTCATCAGTTAATGTTTCTTTACGTCCGGCCACTCTTCTAAGCAGTTTCTGCCTTCTTGGAAATATTAGTACCGCTTATCAAAATTTTTATTCAACAAAGCCTGGTCGCCGCAGCCTCCTCCTACGTCGATAAAGTTTACTCATGCAGCAGATTCCTTCCTCAAGCATACTTTATTCATGCGTCTTATTCCAACAAAATCAAAAACCGTCAAATCTACTCTAATTAGGTTACAATAATGAGCGTCACAACTGTGCCAATGGAAATAATGATATGAATTTTAGCACAGATATAAAAAGCAAATCAGTAACCAGGTACAGTAAAGAATTTAAATTGTCCGATTTTCAAATATTTATCGAACATATTGCTGATATTTAAGCGAACCGATGGTTGAACATGACGGCTCTACCAAATCTATATTAACTTTTTGATTGATACTTTAAATCTTCTTTTGCCACGACATGCACACTTCATAAGTATGTATTTTTATAGCTCATGTGTGATTAATGCAACATCCTTTAACAACAAATATGTTAATGACGTTCTCTGTATGCAACTTAAAAACTTATATTGACATACCATCTGAATAAAGATAATGAGTAAATAATGCTATAAACCAAACTCAGGTGCAGTGAACAGTATTTTTTAATGGCTTATATAAAATGATTAATTTGAAATGGAGTATGTCTCATTTAAACGTTGTTAAAGCATAAAGTTTATTGTATATATTTAAGTCTTTTTATATGTTAGTTTTATGAAGAACCAACTGCATAATTTTTAAAGTCGCATTTGCTACATTGATCATCCATTCATTTGTTGCATGATTAAAAACTGCAAAGTGACATTTACATGTAATTTATTTTCTAATTTGTTAATGCCTTTTTCTATAACGACAATTGAATTGGAGATTTAATTTCATTAAGCTACTAGAAGCATTTCTCTAAAAAACTGTAATTACAAATAGTTCAAAATTGTTGCTAATAAATGCAAACTCTCTCCACCATTTTAATACAATAATTCATTTAGAGCTGAAAAGAAAATTAGCAAGCCAAATATTGATTAAGTAAAAAAAAAAAACAAAAATGGAATGAAAAATATTTCCTCAAATCAGTTTTTTATTTCTATCAGAATTGTTAATATATTTGTGCTTTTTTTAAATAATGTTTACAAAAAAAGCCATAAAAGAACATTTAGTTTCATTCTGAGAAAACACGAAATAACCATTCCAAGTTTGTTGAGATTATAAACATCGCAAAAAAGAAATGCACAAGGAAAATAAAAAAAGCATATCCTTGCTGATTGTAAACACAGATTATCTTAGCGAAGCATCTACAACTTAAGCATCCAAAAAATTTAGTGATTTTAACTTGTGTTCTTTCTCGTTTCGTTTTTTTCCCTAAATTTTTTTATTTTGGTTTTAAATTAAATTGCAAAAATTGTTTGTTATAATGCCGTTCAACTTTTAGCAAGCCACTTTACTAAATAAGTAGAAAAGTTTAGGTCGGTTGAAAACGACCATATTGTACATACACGTGTACATCACACCCATCACATAAAATTTCCAGTTGAGAGATTGTTTATCTAATAAAGATCAATCATAATGTTAATACTTTAAAAACAATGCCAAAGAAAAGAGTTCGACATACAGTTTATGATATACAATTATGATTACCCTATTTCCAAAAAAATTTTAAATACTTGTAGTATATCTGTATATCTTATAAGCGAAATACTAAGATGATTAGTTCGAGCAAAATATTTCGCAAAATATTTTGGCGTTAACTTTAATATCTGAATTATTGTAGTATAGCGAAAAATTTTCATCCTTGTGGGTAATATGTTGAAAAAGAAGTATGATATTGGGTATATTTTTTAGTTACTTACTAGATGGGTCTATTTCGGGTTATTCCGGGTAAATCTATCACCAATAAAACACGTTTTAGCCATCGTGGACTAAAAAATATCATAAGCTTTCATACTTACTTTTTAAGAAAACAGTATTTTAGCCTATATTTTAGCCTAAAAACTTGTGTAAAACTTTCTGCAATAATCCCCAAAAATCTCGATGCCACATCATTCTACGGATTTAAAATTTTGCTTAGAACGAAATAATAAAAAAAAAATATAAAAAATATAGCCGAATATCTATTGAATGCTTAGCTTTTATTAAACTACATTAGATATAAAAACGTGGTGCTTCGTAAAACTAGTGATAGTTTTGATGGCATGTATCTGTGGTTTTCTGGAATAACCGCGTATGTCCATTTTGGTCAGTTTTGAGTTAACGATGCCAAATATATTAATATTTAACGCTCTTTCCATGCGTTGATTTTTTTTTTAATTTTGACCATTTCTGAGTTTTTTCTTTAAATAACGACGTAACTTAAATGTTTATTAAATTAATTTGCAGCACTAATGACGTATGTCAACCTACGTTTGATCGCTAACAAATTATTTTTTCAGAAAACGACACAAAGCGACATACGTTGTTATTAATGAAAAAATGCAAAACAAATTTTGGATTAGTTTTCAGTTTATAACCACTTACAAAAATTTTTGTGTTTATTTCTGTTATTTTTTGTCACTATTATTTTTGATACGTTGTTATATTCTCATCATAAGTTCCGTTAACTTTTTGTTGACGAACAAAAAAATCCATTTTTCAAGCAACAACAACTTATGTCTACATGGGTGATTGCATTGGTAGTTTTCTTTTATCATTTTGCTTTACGACTCATATTAGGTTCGATGGATTCCAAACTGATGATTTATTAAGAGAAGCCATAATTTTAAAATATTATAATTTTTTATGATGAACTGCCATTTTAGAAAAAATGGTAGAATATAATTTTCTATTTTTCGAAAAAAAAACAACCAAAAAAAGCAACTAAATAAGCCTTAAATAAGTCAAAATCAGAAAGCCAGTTTTCATATAAACAAAATAGCCTATCAAAGGTATAAAGTTGTAGGGGATTTTTAACTTTTTATGTATGTGAGGCTAATGATAGAGAATGTTAATTAAGGGATGTTAATTAACCAAACCTCCTTTAGTGTAATGAAATAATTTTAAAACTTCTTTAGAGACAGAAGTGGGGCAATGTAGGGATTAAAATATATTGGGAAATAATAAAATATATCGTGATTTTTCTTTAATTTACATATTTATTTTAAAATATGGTAGAAAATGATGAAATCCAAGGTAAGTATAACATGTAATGGCAATCTTCCTTCTTTCGTCGAAAAGACCGTAGACGTTGAAAAGTGTCGTCGTTGAGATTCAAACGTGTAATAATTACGAGTCGTCTTTATAGACGGCTCCATTAAAATCCGAAAATGGCGCTTAACGAGGATAGTAAGGAGAAGCCGATAAATGTAATTTATAAAGTGTATAAAAAAACAAGTAAGAAAATTATAGTCGGTCTAGACCGACTATACGATACCCTATACCATGGTTTAGAGACCCTATCTTTCGGTCCAACTACTTCGATATAGAAAATAAGCATAAACCAAATTTGAGTGCGATTTTTATTAATTTTTTTGGCTGCAGATATGAAAAAGTTCATATCGGATGCTATATCTATAAAGGGACTAGGTCCAAAAATGGACCGATCCTGATCATGTTTGGTAAAGTCTCTTGTATTTTGCAAAAATATGTACAAACAAAATTTGAGAAGAATCAGTGCAATATTTTTGTTTTTTAATAGATTTAACTGAAGATCGGGAAGCAGCTCTATATGGGGTCAAAGGGATCATTTTTGGACTACTCATTAGTGGATGTAATGAACGCATACAAACCCAATTTGAGTAAGATCTACATGACAATTTGGATCTTATGGCAATTTATGTCGATTTCATATGGGTAATTTGTATGGGGGCTAGGTCTGAACATGGACCGATTCTCACCAATTTCAATAGCGTTCATCCCATGGCCGATAAAAGCTTATGTACCAAATTTCATCAAAATATATTCATATTTGCGACCTGCAGTTTGATTACAAGCTTTACATGGACACACAGACGGACGGACGGACGGACGGACGGACGGACGGACGGACGGACGGACGGACGGACGGACGGACGGACGGACATTGTTAAATCAACTCAGAAAGTGATTCTGATTCGATCGGTATAATTAAAGATGGGTCTAGGTCAAATATTTTTGGTTGTTACAAACAGCAGCACAAAGTCATTATACCCAAACCACATAGTGGTATAGGGTATAAAAATGGTAATACTGTTCAATACTTAACAAATTCAAAAATATTCAAATGGTAATACCATGTTAGTTATCATAAACTATGTTAAAATTTCAAAGTTTAAATTAAGGAGTAATAATAATATTGCAAAATATGATATCAAATTCTAAAATTCATTGTAACAGAAGAACAGGTGAACAATCGTAAACAAAAGGTTTATAAAACGTTATATATTAAATATTTGTTGTAGCTTTTACTCTCATTTAATTTTTTTGAAAAGGACATTCCCAATGTTTATTTACACTTATTTATACATAGTTAAAATAAAATTATTATTTTTGGTTGTTATTTCAATAAAACCATAGTTAAGTCCACTTTAAATCAACAAAAGATATGGATTTAGTAGGTACTAGCAGAAATTCGAGTGCAAATTCTAGGAAATTTCATTTGTTCATTAAATAAAGACCCTAAAGGTATGTTAATCAATTCTAGCGAATTCACAAATCAACACAAAAAACGAATTCATTTTTATTACAAACAAATTAACAAATTTAATAAACACACACATAGCATTGTATAGTTTTGTGTATGTGTTAGTAGCAACTTTAAATGCAATTTACTCAAAATAAAGAAAAAAATTTAAAAATCTGTAAATCTGCAAAATGGCTAAAAAGAAATACGTTTCAAGTAATATACGCTTGGTCAAAATCGGGATAAAACGTAAGAACAAAACATCGGTCACAAGAAATCGCCTAGCCTATTAATATTATAGATAATATCAACAAGTAGGAAAATTGTAGTCAGTCTAGACCCAATATCCTGTACCAACCAATTGTATATAGATAATAAGCATAAACCAAATTTGAGTGGCAATGGCGGATGCTATATTTATATTTATCGGATGCTATATTTATATGGGGACTATATCGAAAAATGGACCAATCCAGATCATATGCGGTAAAGTCACCTATTTTTTTAAAAAACAAATACAAACAAAATTTGAGAAAAATCTGTGTATATTTTTGTTTTTTGTTAGACTAAAGTGAAGATCGAAAATCAGCTTAGGGATTTGTTTTTAGACTACTGATAAATGGATGTAATAGACATACACAAATTTAATTTAGATCTTACGAGAGGACCCCTGCTGCTCCGCAGCATTATATTATATTTATTTTTATAATATAATACCAAAATTTGCCAAGAGACGTTAACGTACAGTAATGCCAAAATATGCCAAGAAAAGTTAACGTACAGTAAAAGTAAAGTTGATTGTCCATGCATAACTTTCCTCAAACCCAACGAATTTGCCAAGAGAAGTTAACGTACAGTAATGCCAAAATATGCCAAGATAAGTTAACGTCCAGTAAAAGTAAAGTTGATTCTCCACGCATAACTTTCCTCAAACCCAATGAATTTAAGCAGTTAATAGCTCAAAAGAAGGAGCTTGATCCATTGAGTATTCTTAGACCTATTTCAACAGCCTACGTTAATTAGAACTCCAGTTATAGAGGTTTGAGAGAAGAAAAATATTGAAAAAAATCTTGAATGCAAAGTTTATTCATAAATTCTTTTAATATATAAGATGGCAATTTAAGTCGAACATGAACCAATTTTCACCAATTTTCACCAATTTCAATAGTATTTATCCTTTGGCCGATTCAAGCTTTTATATCAAATTTCATCAAAATATATTGGTAATTGCGACCTTTAATTTTATTAAAAGGTTAACATGAACACACAGATGAACAGATGGACGGACGTCACTAAATCGGCTCAGAAAATGATTCTAAGTCGATTGATATAATAAAAGATGGGTCTTGGTCAAATACTTTTAGTAGTTGCAAATATCAGCACAGTCATTATACCCTGAACACATGGCGGTAAAGAGTATAAAAATTGGTAAGTATAACAAAATATTGCAAATTTTAACATATTTTACAAAATGAGAAATGTTTGCGTTTCCACTGTCCAAATATCGACTGCAAAAATTGATACCTTTTCAACTCTGGATGATCACTTCAAAACAAGGTATCGCTTTAGTAAATCTACCTCAAAAAATTGTTGATATTGTCAAACCCCAAATTGAATTGGATAAAAGGTGGAGCAGAACATCGGGTGAGTAGCTGGTTTTAATGGCACTGCATTGTATGGATCGGTGCGAAGTAAATTCAGGAGCTAATTATAAAGTAGGGGAACGGGGTCTTTCGCAGAGATTGAAAGCTCTCTGTCTGCTATGCACTTGGGGGTAGCAAGAAGCGATTCCTTTGTCCGAAAGTCCCAAGCATTTCACAACTTCCGGTCTTAGACCAAGTGTTCCTTGGTAATGTCTTTCAGGCACCCGTCTGATGGCAGCTAAAGTTGAGAAGGCGTGCAGGACTGAGTATCCTGAGTGCAGTCTAATGCCGATGCGTCCCAGGAAACTAGGTGACAACCGTTAATACTAAGTCACTGAAACTCAACTGTATTTAAACCGGCCTAGCGGCGTTGGCAGCCCCAACTCTAGAATCGGAAGCTTTGGCCTAATCAGTCAATCTTCTTAATTTCAAATAATTACAGAAACGTTAATAAATTTAAATTTAAATAATGATCCCCCCACGATGACGACTTTTGGCTTCAAACAACGGTTTATGATTGGTACATGGAATGTTAGAACTCTCTCCGAAACATCGAGACTCGAGCAAGTTCGAAAGGAAATGGTGTCCTACAAACTAGATATTCTGGGTTTAAGTGAAGTTCGATGGCTAAACAACGGCACAACGCAGCTGCCTTCTGGTTACCACTTTATTTACTCCTGTAACACCACCTCCAGGATAAACGGCGTCGGTTTGTTGCTGTCACCAAAGGCCAGGAATGCACTATTAGAACACCGGGCAACCTCAGAATGTATAGTTACTGCACGATTCAACTGCAAATTTCGCAAAATATCTATTGTGCAATGTTACGCACCAACCGACCCGGGCGATGATAGGGCTAAGGATGATTTTTATGGCCAACTGGATTACGTGATAAGTTCTTTGCCTGCAGGGGATATTAAGATATTTATGGGTGACTTCAATGCCAAAGTAGGAAAACACAACGAGAGCCTACAAGCGGTTATGGGCAAGCATGGCCTGGGACCCTCACGGAACAATAATGGTGACAGATTAGTTGATTTCTGCGCCCGAAACCGTCTCTTTATTGGAGGAACGAAATTCCCACACAAAAATATTCATAAATATACCTGGGAATCACCAGACGGTCAAACTCTCAATCAAATTGACCATATAATTGTTAGTCGACTTTTCTTGGGCTCACTTATGGATGTAAGAGCTAGACAAGGAGCCGACGTTGCCAGCGATCACTCCCTACTCGTAGCTGTTTTTCGTCTCCGACCTGCGGCAGTTAACAGAGCGTTAGAAAAGGTCGATAAATACAACACAGCTCGATTCCATGATTCAATCGTATCAAGGGTATATAACCAAAGGTTAAGATCTAGCCTTATAAACAACGAGCAACACACGTGGTCAGACGTAGTTACAGCCTGCAAAGATACGGCAAAGTCAACTCTTGGAGTAAAACTAAACAAAATTATACCGTGGATTAGCTCTGAATCCTGGGATGAGATTGAAAATCGAAAACGTCTTCGTAAAGTACGATTGCAAGCCAAAACAAATGCTGCGAAAGAACAAGCTAAACTAGAATACCGCCAGTCTTCTCGAAAAGTAAATTATATGGTACGTGCTGATCGAGAAAAATACTTTAATGGTATAGCAGAACACGCCGAAAAAGCGTCCAACACAGGTAATCTGTGTGCAGTTTACTCTGCCATTAAGCATATGAGTGGCAATAATATACGAGGCACTATGTCTCTTAAAGCAAATGATGGCACAGAGCTAACCACCACAGATCAACAACTAGGCGGTGGCGCGAACACTTCTCATCACAGGCATCAACTGAAAATAACAACTACAACCAGCCTGATCCGGAAACGTCTTCTTTACGGCGCAACCCAAGAAAGGATATTTCTACTGATCCCCCGCCATGTTCCGAAGTTGCAGCGGCATTAAAACAGCTGAAAAATTGTAAATCGCCTGGTCCCGACAACATACCCGCCGAGCTATTAAAATATGGTGCTGATACATTAGCTGAAGTTCTGACTCCACTGATAAGACGTGCATTGATCAACAATCAATTTCCTGCAGATTGGAAAGAGGGTGTAGTAGTCACAATCCCTAAAAAGGGTGATCTTACTCAGTGTAAAAACTGGCGCGGTGTTACCGTGCTAAACGCTATAGGGAAAGTGGTGGCAACTCTACTACTACAGCGAATTTCACCAGTGGTAGAACAAACTATTCGTAACGAACAAGCTGGCTTTCGGCCTGGATGATCTTATGTTGATTACGTCAATACTCTACGCATTATTATTGAGCAATCGGCAGAGTATAGTACACCCCTATACCTACTTTTCGTAGATTTTGAACGTGCTTTCGACACAATATCCCGAAATTCTTTGTGGTCTGCATTAATTGGTAAAGGTATACCTGAAAAAATTGTCACTCTAATACGCGAGCTGTACAAAGACGCAGAGTGCTAGGTCCGATTTAACGGAAAGGAAAGCCAACCATACACAACCGTTACAGGCGTAAGGCAAGGCTGTGTCCTGTCTCCCACACTATTCATTCTTCTTTTAGACTGTGTAATGGAAAAGACAAATAGTGAGGCCCCTACCGGTATTCGATGGAATATGATGGAATGCCTAAATGATATAGATTACGCAGACGACATTTGTCTAATGGCCCAGCGCTTTGCAGATATTGAAACTAAGATAAAGAGACTCTCCGACAACGCCAAACAAGTAGGATTGAGAATTAACTTTAAAAAATCAAAGTTGATGCGTATCGGTACCAATATTTCTGCACCCCTTATTGTTGATGGTACCGTAATGGAAGATGTAGAATCTTTCAACTATCTCGGTTGTAAAATCGCAAAAGACGGTGGCTCTGTAGCCGACATTGGTGACCGAATTAACAAGGCCCGTGTTACGTTCCTAAAACTGCACAAAATTTGGCGCGCTAACAACATATCCCAGAAAACTAAGTTACGTATATTCAACTGTAGCGTAAAATCTGTTCTGCTGTATGGTTGCACTACATGGAGCCTTACAAAACTGGCCAAGAAGAAAATACAAACTTTCGTCAATCGGTGTCTGAGACAGATTTTACGTATATACTGGC
Source organism: Cordilura impudica (assembly GCA_963682025.1). Classification (NCBI taxonomy): domain Eukaryota; kingdom Metazoa; phylum Arthropoda; class Insecta; order Diptera; family Scathophagidae; genus Cordilura; species Cordilura impudica. The sequence continues at coordinate 59,267,759 of OY821518.1, read as the reverse complement.
CTAATTGGGTATCAAATGAAGCCCTTTGGAATCTGGCAGATTGTTGTCCCATCGAATTTGATATTAAGAAACGTAAATGGACATGGATCGGCCATATTCTCAGGCGACCAGCAAATGATATTGCCAGAGCTGCACTTGAGTGGAACCCCCCAAGGTCAACGACATCCAGGCCGACCACGTCATACATGGATCCGGTGCATACGAAATGAACACGAATGAGTCCAAAAAACATGGAACGAAATTAAGCTACTTGCCAGAGATCGAATCAGATGGAGAAAATTTGTTGGCGTTCTTCGTGAACTTTTTATTTAAGTATTTTATGTACAATTTGTATTTATATTATATCTAATTAAATAAAGGACATATATATATATATATATATATTAGACCTGGCGTAGCTAATATGGGGTTTTTATTTTTTGGAATTTTGAGTGTGGGTAGCGACGAAAATATGCGATTTGATGCCAAAATTGATGTGGGAAATTTTCAGGCTGATCGGATGGTGCCAACCCGTGCCACAATGAGGTCAAAGGTCAAAATTTTGAAAAAGCACCAAAATACTCTTTTTTTTTTGTTTTATCAATCTTTTTAATGAGAAATACTAAAAATAAAACTACTTTAAATTTATATATATAACTTGTAATTAATTTATAACTTGTAAATTAGTTAATAGTTGTATTAACGATTAAGTACATAATGGCACCAGAAGCAAATAAATATATATTATAATTTTTAATTGAGCTCTAAGTTGCAAAAATGTATGGTGTTTCTGCTATTGTAGTAAGACAAAAAAAAAAATGCTAACAATCACGTGAGTACATTAAGTTTCAATCACACTCACACGTGATCACGCGTGATTCACGCAATAATCTGCTCACATGCGCATCTCTAATTTATACCAACAACTATTATTGAAAAAAACGGTAAAATTTTTTGTTCTTCGCTGTTTTTTAAACTGCCTCAAAATTCCTACGCTTTGAGTTGTCGACAACTGCATATTTGTCTAAAAGTACCGTTTTTCCGCTCTGCTACTGAGCACATAGCAAGGCTGTTGATATGAATATGTAAAATTTTGTCATTGCGAATTTGAATATTGTTGAGAAAGGTGTAGTTTATTGTAAAATAAAATATTCTGTTAATTTTCGTAATTCCATGGCTCAGAAGATAAATTTATCGTTGAAACAGCTTCGATCTGCTGACACAAATGTATACTTGATTGGTAAATGTGAACCAAAAATAGTTGGTGTGAAATTACCATCAAAACAGCAAGTGCTTCAGTGTTTTTTTTATAATGTGCGTTGTGAAAACAAAACGGTTAAAGAAAGTGGAAGATTGGTGCTGGATGAAATATTGCCTTTTTGGGAAAAAGCTAGAATCCCAACGCCTGATCAAAGAACATGTTCTGCAAAAGTCATTAAACTTTATGAAGAGTGGAGAAAAGTCCAAAAAGTATGTAAATCTCCGTTCCCGAGTCATCGCAAAAAAGAAAATGACTTTAAGGAAAATTTAAACAATTTATTTGACATTGCCCACGTTGACGCTCTGAAGCTTATAAGTATACAGGAAGATAGAGACTTCTTAATAAAGCAGCGAGAAAATGGGCATGTTGGTAGCATGACTTGTGTCGATCAAAATGTCACAAATAAAGAAAAAAGAAAGGCACAAAGATTGGAAGACGAAAAACGTCGAAAAGAAAATTATGAAAAGAAAAAAGGCACTTCAGGTAATTATTATTTGGTATTTGGACGCAAAGTGGCTATTTTTTTTGTTGTGCACTTAATTTCATGTGCAGACTTGACTATGGAACATGTTGAATTTGATAGTGATGAATCGGGAGATGATGTGCAGGCGATGGATGTAGAACATACTGACAACATTCCAAGTTGCTCCAATAAGCCGATTCGAAAACGTGGAAAAAAGAATTTTATTGACGACAGAATGCTGGCTTGTATGGATGCTGGCAATATGTCATCTCCATTAGCTATACACTTCATCAGTGCAACTGCCAAAGCGCTGGGTCACAATATTGAGGATCTTGTTCTGAATTGCACAAGTTTGCGTGAACAACGTAAAAAATATCGTCGGCGTCATGGCAAAGAAATTATTGAAAATTTCAAGGTAATTTTTTTTTCATTTTGGTCAAGTTATAAGTTTTTCTTTAAGCTTTAAGTTTTTTAGATCCCTGAAACATTTATTTTGCATTGGGACGGAAAGCTACTTCCCGCAATTGCTGGAAAAGCAAAAGTTGGTCGCTTGGCTATTGTGCTCACGTCGGAGAACGTTGAAAAATTGATAGCTATCCCCATCATTGAAGATGGAACTGGTGCTGTAGTCGCTCAATCAGTCTACGACTATTTGGTAAAAATGAATATGCTGAATTCATTAGAAATGATATGTTTTGATACAACTGCTGCAAATACTGGCCGTCATAGTGGTGCTGCAACTTTATTGGAACGTAAACTGGGACGCAGCTTATTGTGGTTACCATGTCGCCACCATATTGCAGAAATTCTCTTAAGAGCTGTATTTGAAATTAATTTCGGAAAATCAAGTGGCCCAGAGGTGGCGATTTTTGAACGTTTTGCACGGGAATGGAGCACACTTAATTCAAAGGGATATAGCACTTGTATGCAGGATGAACGAGTTTTGAGTGTCATATCTGTTGAGGAACGCGAAACAAGCAAACAATTTTGTCTTGAATATTTAACGAAAGTTCACATTCGGCATGACTATAGAGAACTCCTACAACTTGCATTTATTTTTCTCGGTGGTAGCATTCCCAATTTCACATTTCGTGCACCTGGACCGACATCTCATGCAAGATTCATGTCCAAGGCCATCTATTGTCTAAAAATGTATATGTTTCACGCGCACTTTAAAATTTCTGCGAGTCAGTTGAATGGAATTCGTAATATTTGCATTTTCTTAGTAAGTCTCTATATCCCATACTGGTTCAGAACCGCAAATGCAGTTGAAGCGCCAAATAGAGATATGCAACTGATAAAGGGAATTATTGGCTACTTTGATAAAAAAATGTCTACAGTGCTATTGGAAAAAATTCGGAACCATCTGTGGTATTTATCAGAGGAAGCAGTTGCACTTGCCTTTTTTGATCCACATGTAGACTCAGAAATAAAGGAAAAGATGATTTTGGCGTTGCAAATAGAGTCCGATGAAGACAATTATATCGGTGATGATGTTGATATTTTCCCTTCTAAAAAAGTGTGTGCATGCGTCGATGAATTACAATTATTCACATCCAAGGATTTAAGCTCTTTTGTGACTACTAAAACAAAAATTTTTTTTTCTCGTTTGGAAATTTCTATGGATTTCTTACGCTTTCATCCGTCAAATTGGCCTAAGAGCGAAGCATTTTGTAAAGGGGAACAAATCGTCAAATGCATTACTGTTGTGAATGATGCCGCCGAAAGAAAAGTCAAACTAATAACTGACTTTAACAGATGCTTAACAAACAACGAAGACGATAAACAGTACTTGTTACACATTGTAGAGAGCTACCGTAATGACTTCCCAGCCTATACAAAATCTTCAATGATGTAAAATAAAAATAATAAGCATAATAAATAAAAATGAAAGAAAAAAACATTATATTTACAGTATTTCTCATTAAAAAGATTGATAAAACAAAAAAAAAAAGAGTATTTTGGTGCTTTTTCAAAATTTTGACCTTTGACCTCATTGTGGCACGGGTTGGCACCATCCGATCAGCCTGAAAATTTGCTACATCAATTTTGGCATCAAATCGCATATTTTTATCGCTACCCACATTCAAGTTTCAAAAAAAAGTTTTTAACGCCAGGTCTAATATATATATATATATATATATATATATATATATATATATACATATATATATATATATATATTTGGTTGCGTTAGCCCATGAGGATCAGCCACATTATGTTGAATCTATGAACTTTTTTTTTTTAAATATAAACTTTATAATTATATATATATATATATATATATATATAAATATAAACTTTATAATATATAATATATATATATATTATATATTATATTATATATATTATATATTATAAACTTTATAATATATAATATATATATATATATATATATATAATTATATATATATATATATATATATATATATATATATATATATATATATATATAATTATAAAGTTTATATTTAAAAAAAAAAAAGTTCATAGATTCAACATAATGTGGCTGATCCTCATGGGCTAACGCAACCAAATAACAGTAAGCACAATTTTTTTCTTTCACCGTGGCGTCCATTTTTCTTTGTGTTTTTCACATACATATAAACAATACTAAAATCAAAAGAAATTAGTGATTTTTATTTTGCTGTGTCATATCCGTTATTCGACTAGTTTTACTACCGCGTCGAACAATTTTGTTTAAAATATACTTTTTTTAATTTAATTTTTAGTTATTTTGTAAAATTTTCAAAAAAAAAAAAACGGCTGTCAAGGTCTCAATTTTAAATGTAAACAAAGATTTACAATTTTCTCCCGACGTTTCGAGGCCTCTTATTCAGGGGACATTTTTTATTTAACTTGTTGTGCGTCCTTTACTACTAATTTTTTGTCGTCATGTTTAATTTTTACATTTAAAATTTATTATGTAAAAACTAAGACATGCCGTCCATTTACAGCGCTAGTTAGTAGTGCTTTTTTATATTATATATGGGGGATTTCATGTCAAGTGCACCAACTTTTGAAACCGATGTCTTCCGATGAAATTTGCACCAAGGTTAGTCCTATTAGATAGTAGTTTAGACACAATTTTTCAATAAGATCGGTCCAGATCTCTCTGAGTTAGAGGGGATCAAAATTTGACATTTTGGCCAAACAGGTGTTATTTCTCATCCATGTAACTTATTACCTATTGTTCATATAAAATTTTCTCCCAAATAGTTTAGATAGCTATTTCTTCAATAATTCGGAAAAAATACTTAAAAAAAAAAATAAAAAATCTGTAGACTTTTTTTTTCCTAAATTAAAGCATTTTTTTTGCCTTTTTTTCAAAAAGGGCATATTTTTTTTTTTTTTTTTTCATAAGAAAGCTTAGGATTTTTCCTTTAAGAGCTTTTTGGTCGCTTAGTGGGATGGGAGTGCGATATCTATCAAAATAAATGTTTTGTAACTCAAGACAACGATTTTTCAATTTTTCACAAATGCACTATTTTGAATTTTTTCCTATTTCTGTCTAAAACCTTGCAAATAAAACTTATACTGAGAAACTAGACAAACTAAACTTTCCGAAGGTATATAACATACCTAAGTAAAATTTTATATCTTCGATACTGTAGTACCCAGAATATGTTAACCTCAGGAAAACAATCGCTTTTTTGTATAGAAATGTTGAAAAATTATTATTTTTTATTTATTTTTAATAATAATTAAATTAATGTATAATAATAATAATATTAAAAATAAAAAAAATAAAATAATTTATTAAATTTTAATCTTAATTGAATTAGATCCATTTATATCATAACTGTTTTTATACTTCATTTATTGTAGCTGATGAAGTATTTAAGTCTTGTAAATTTTTAAATACCCAGTCTTTCATCCAGCTTTTTTGTCGCCTTTATTTACTGCGTTTTTTTTTTGTCAATCCTTTCTTGGAGTTACTAGGTTCAGCTGTTGATTTCGCTGCTGGTTTATTTGCTATCTTTGGAAAGAAATCGCATTGAATAGAGGCAGAAAACTTTTTCAACTTGAGTCTTCCATCGACAAGCGGTATAAAAGCATGGTATTGAGCGGTGCCATGGATTGTTACCGCAGCATCGAATCTGCTCTTCAGTGTTTTCAATGTTTCCTGATGATCCTCTTTGCTACTAAAAACTATTTTAGTTTCTTTACAATAACTCTTTGCCCAATGGAATAAAGCAGTCGCATCTAAGATGTGATCTTGACGAGAGCACTGGAGGCTTTACTTCGCTGCATTTCTTTTAAGGTTTGCTCCAATACCATCATATTCTCCTTTACCATGAGCAGTAGGATGAAAATTCCACTCATCTGGCATTTCAAAATCTTTTTCATGAGCCATAAGATTTGCCAAGCTATTTTTGTTTTTAAAATGTTGACGACCTCCGTCCGAAACGTAGTATACCTTCTTTACTCTAAATTTAGATTTTAGAAATTTTAGTATTATCTTCTAGTACTCATAACTGCAACGATATCATGTTTTAAATCGTCGGATATGATTGTCATACTTTTGTGTTCCAGTTTTTCATATTTCATTTAGTAAATAACTACTGTGAATATAGTTGCTTGGTCGTTATTGAAGTGGAATGCTTGTATGGCATCCTGAAGAACATATTTATAGATTTCTGCGAAATCATATGAAATAACGAATTCACCAGACTTCAAATGTATCTTCAAATCCTTGAAGAATGACCATTGCTCTTTGACTAAAAAGTCATGGTTTCTCAAGTTTAGCAATCCTGTACACATTTCTTCCACAAAATCATCCACATTTAAAATGATTGTTTTCAATGTGCATCTGTCAGTCTGAATCCAAGAATCAAATTTGACCTCCTCTATATATTCTCGATCTAAAGAGTTGATTAAATTTTCTTTGATGAATGTGGTTTTCGGGTAATTGGTACATTCACCTAAGTGGCAAGAAGTTGTTGGCAATCGCGGAAATCGTGTAAATCTTCTGCCGAATCACCTGTTAAATACTTTAAGTTGATTCCCTTCAACATCAGTTTACCATTTTCATGGTAAATGCAAACGCATACTGTGTGAGTTCCGCTGCTTCCTGCCAAAACGCAATGTTTTGGACTCATTTGGGTAAGTTTCGTGAAGCCAATTTTAACATCCTCGTGTTCAGATTGAAATATTGCAAATAACTCTTTCAGGTTACAGAGAACCATTCTCTTCTGTTATGTTATGAAGGTATGTTACATACCCTCGGAAAGGTTAATTTGTCTAGTTTCTCAGTATAAATTTTACTTGTAAGGTTTAACACACAAATAGGAAAAAATTCAAAATAGTGCATTTGTGAAAAATTGAAAAACCGTTGTCTTGCGTTACAAAACATTTATTTTGATAGATATCCCACTCCCATCCCACTAAGCGACCAAAAAGCTCTTGAAGGAAAAATCCTAAGCTTTCTTATGAAAAAAAAAAAAAAAAAATGCCCTTTTCGAAAAAAAAGGCAAAAAATGCTTTAATTTGGCAAAAAAAAAGTCTACAAATTTTTTTTTTTATTTAAGTATTTTTTTCCGAAATACTGAAGAAATAGCTATCTAAACTATTTCGGAGAAAATTTTCTAAGAACAATAGGTAATAAGTTACATGGATGAGAAATAACACCTGTTTGACCAAAATGTCAAATTTTGATCCCCTCTAACTCAGAGAGATCGGGACCGATCTTATTGAAAAATTGTATATAAACTTCTATCCAATAGGGCTAACCTTGGTGTAAATTTCATCGGAAGACATCGGTTTCAAAAGTTGGTGCACTTGACATGAAACCCCCATATATATTATTTTTATATATTATCATTTGTATTATAAGGAAAGGAAAGGAAAGCGTTCAAACTTCTGAAATGCAAACTGCGCTAATTATATTCGTAAATATTGAAAGAGGTTGCATAGTAAATGCTGCTGATGGACCCACACGACGTTGCGTAAAATTGACAACATTATGTTGTCTAATACGACCGATTTACGGGGGTTCACATGCCACTTATTGCCACTTTTTGAAATAATGTGAATATCTTCGTTTCATGTTAAGGCATATTGCTGATAATCATGATTTGAACAATATTCTTCAGCTGCCTCAGTATCGATATCAGACTGAGCATCAGATGCTTCATTTGGCACACACTCCTAATCAGTATTTTCGTCATAAAATGGCGCTTCCCCCTCTTCAAGTACGAGGCACTAGCTAAATTGTTATAGAATTTTCTTGATTAAATACACTTATGTCGTTTTCTTTTCTGACAAATAATGTCGCATTTTATTTGCACTTTTTTATATACCCTGAATTAAGAGAAACCATATTTTATATATCAATCGAAAAATTTTTATTATTATCCTCGTTCAATGTCATATGGTGAAAATATTCAAAAAAGAGGAACAGCGGGGAAATATTCTAACACTACGACCTGAAAGAAGTCAATGGCTGCAATTTTTTGCGATCCATGAGGGCTGGACTTTGAGACCTTTTGATTGATGTATAATAAAATATCGCTCTTAATTCAGAATATTTAAAAAAATACACTTTGCGAAAAAAGTGTAAATAAAATGCGACATTTTTTGTCTGACAACGATAAGGTAGTTCCGTAATGTTATCCATTTTATTTCCTATAATTCATTTAAGGTGGGTAAAAAGCTTGAAAATTGGAAATATTACTTTTAAAGACTCATTAACCTCCCCATATGCTTCGCAGGTCCCTGATTCATTTCATTTTTAAGCGGTCAGAAAATAGAACTCAATGCTCTGCTGGTAAGTTTTAGAATTTCTCTGGCTTTTGTTAAATCTGTGTAACTACAGGTTGATTCTCAACTTAAAGTGCATTTCTAATAAATTTTAGAATTTTTCTTTTATTCAGTAGTCTAAAGACCACCATCACTAGAGAATTAAAAATATCCTCCTTGGAAGCAAGTAATGTCGCTGATTTGATATAATTAGGCAAGCCCAATGAATGTTTCAGCCTCACAGGTACAGTTACTGTCTTGGAGACGAAAACATTTCCATAAAGAACGGTCACTATCATAAACTGCTATATCAGTTGACATTTAAAATTAAACATTTAAATTTTTTTTACAAGTCTTCGAGTAGATGTCCTTATTTAATTTTAGAGTTTATGAGACCTCTATTTCTGATCATATGTAGTTTCAAAATGAATTTTATAGTGTAGGAGTGTAGGGTAAATATTTGTATATACATAAAAATGGAACTTGTGGAAAGTATAATAGAATGAACGTATACTAACTATTGTATAAACTCCTCTCTATATAATTTAACAATATATTTTTTTTTATTTATTTTATTCTTCTGCAACACTTGATTAAGTTTTTTCTATCAACATTTTTTCCGTATCTTTTCATCATTTTCTTTCTAAAAGCTGCCGTTTGTTTTGCTGCATTTTCAAAGCAGATTTTAATGCATACAAAATATACTAAATGAAATTTTATTGCATTAAGATGTTTAGCAGTTATTCAAATGAGTTCTAGAAGTATTTTTAATCAATTAAATTTAAAATGAAAATTTTAAAGATTTTTATTTACAGTTAACTTTTTACAAATTAAATGATTTTTTGTCGCATTCCTTTAGGTAGAAAGTTTACAACGAGCAAGAGGAAAATGTATGCAAAATTTTAGGTCCCATAGAAATGACTTTGAGGAATCACAACTTAGCAAGGACGTCGATAGACGTGAATTGACACATTTATTACATTTTTATCTTTGAATCTTGTAACATATAGAGGATAGGAACGACAAAGTAAACAATTAACAGACCATAGCAAAAAGTAATACTTTATCTTTAGATAGGAGGGATAACAATCAAGTTGTTGTTGTTGTGCAAATGCGAAGGAATTGTGGCGCTGACAAAGCAAACCTGTGGTTTGTGTTGATTTTGTTAGACCAATATAAAATAAATTGTTATTTACTTTTTAGTTTTTTGAAAATGATCTCGCCAATTGAGTTTTTATAAAGTTCGACGACTCTATTTTCGATTGCATGAACATAGTGGAGGCTATCTATTTGGTATTGTAATAAAATTGTAATCAATTCGAAATCCGATTTTAATTTCATCCCGATGTGGTTGGTAATAAATCCTGTTGCCACAATAAATCTGTTTTCTATATTTAACCTATTTGTAATTATATTTATGATGGAAAATAAAATAAAAAAAAAAAAATATCTACAAAAGTTAAATCTTACTGTGGTTTCATAGTAATAGCCTTCACAGGATAAAACATGCATACAATAATTAGGCCATACTAGCCTTGACGATAATAGAAATGAATAGAAAAGTGCATGTCATTCAAGAGGTACATCCTCTTTAAAAAACCGCTTTTCCTAATTACGTACGTTTTATGAAAAAAGTATCATGCCTTAAAAAACACATTCTCTTAAAAAACTTACGGTGAATGTTATATCGATTTGTTGAATGTAGAAAATAGCTACCCTAAGTCTCTCAGGGATTCTTGGTGAAGTCTTCTACATCTAGTGACATTCAAGTATTAATATATGAACTAGCAGATTCCGGCCCTCGAAATTCGAGCGCAAATTCTAGGAAATTTTAGTTTTTAATTAAATAAAGACCCTAAAAGTATGCTAATCAATTATAGCCAATTCACAAATCAACACAAAAACAAACTCATTTTTATTACAAACACATTAACAAATTTAATAAACACACACATAACCTTGCATAATTTTATGTATGTGTTAGTAGCAACTTTAAATGCAATTTACTCAAAACAGAGGAAAAAATTTCAAAATCTGTAAACTGCAAAACGGCTAAAAAGAAATACCTTTCGAATAATATACCTTTGGTCAAAATCGGTATAAAACGGCAGAACAACACATCAGTCACAAAAAATCGCCTAGCCTATTAATAGTATAGACATGGCAGCTCTTAGAAATAGCTAGCATACATCTAGCACAATGGACGGAATATAAGTCGAACAAATGATGGACTTCAATATGAAGAAAATATCACATTCGTATATAGGGGAACATAAGCTTGTATCGCTTGAAAGAGCAAAAGTGAGGAAATGAGGAATAAAAACACATTCATAATTTTTTGGATATATTAAATTTTTTTACAACATCCCATATCCATATCCTTGAACGTATCTATTTTAGCTGGGTAATGAAATTACCCTTCCATAAACATCTTTAATTAATAAGTTTTATGATATCAGTCATCATAAACTATGACTTTTAAATGACATCCACAACAATAGTTTTATATAAGATATCAATTCATACCAAGATAATTTACTTAATGGAGTCTTTTTGCAGTAAATACCAAAAATAACTCAAAGAAATGTTAAACGTTGTCATGTCATTCTAATAATAATAAAATAATAAAAAAAAACACAAATCTTACAAGAACTAAATAAAATTCATTAGTTATTTCTCAAAACTATACAAAAAGATTATGAATAGCAGCTCAATAAAATCTGAGATATATATAAAGTAAAGAATGAACTTGCTTACTCATCTTTTAATCTGCACTATGCTTTTGTAAGCATCCACCAAGCAATGTGGTTGTTTATTTTTTCTGAACAAGAAAATACAATGGTATCATCGAACTCATTGAAAATGTATTAGCGGCAACAAGAACAAAAAACATTATAAAACTAACAACAATTCATTATTTTTTACAGCACTTTGGAAAAGTGATAAACAAAGAATAACATCATCAAGTTTTGCTTTAAAAATTATTAAGTTTTTTTTGTATTGCACACGCTTTTTTTCTTTTTTTGTTTATATCTATTCAGAAGTAAATGTCACAAGATGATGATTTTTCATTATCTCAGTCAATGTCCGTCATTATTGTGTAGTCGAAGAAAATCTTCTTCATAGTGTTTCTCTCAGGAGCTTAAGGATTTGATTGCAATGAATTCCTCTTATATGAAAAACTAATCAAAGGTGAAAAAATTGCATGAACAGTATGTAATCGAATGTGGAAGACTTTAATGAAAGCAAATTAAAATGATTGTACGGTGGTTTAGGCATATAACACTAATAGACATCGCAAACTACCATACAACATACCCTTCCACAAGAACTATAATACCTAAAAATAGCCCTTGTATTATTTAAATGCAAAAAATAATGGCATAAATCCTGTGTGACCATTCAAATAGGACCAAAACACAAAGAAGGCGGATATGGCTACCTTAACTTTAAAAGTCATTTCCATTGAAGAGGAATATAATATAAACTAGCAGATTCTAGCCCTCACAGTTCGAGAGCAAATTCTATAAAATTTTATTTTTCAACACCTTTTAACTTGGTTTATTATTTTTCAATTCACCACAATTATTATTGTGAAAGAAGAAAACAAACACATTAACAAATATAGTAAACACACTCGTAGCTGTATGTATGTGGAAAATTGTATTGTACTTAGTAGTAACTTTAAATGCATTTTACTCCAACAGAAATGTTCCAAACGGTGCAAATCTGTAAATCTGATAGAAAGAAATACCTTTTAAATAAGATATGCTTGAAAACTGTTTAACAAATATTCGGTAACACGAACTCGCCTAACCAGTTAAATAAATAGCGTTAATTATATAAGCGAAAGATCTTCCTTAAATTTTTATAGAGTCGTACTATATATCTGATATGAACTACAGACTATAATTTTAATTTTTTTTTTTTGATATTGTTGGTGGGCGTGGGGCATCCCATTCAAAGTGAACTTTTAATATCATATATATCTTGTACCATGACAGGGAGAGCATTGTAGATATGTGTGAGGTGACCCATTATAAATGCTACTATCCATTTCAAAAAATGCGGGATCGAATAAGTGGGCATGGAACGTTCCATGCAAAGTAATTATTTAATAACAAATATCTCGAATAGTATGATAAAAACTGCTGTGGAAATTGGTCTGACCTTATATATTGCTAATGTGAGTAGTCTGGCAAAAAATGGTTGGACTCAAATCAATGAGCGTGACATTCCCTATATAAAGTAAATATTAATAGTGAGAGCTTTCGGACTTGGCATGAGCCCAAAAATTATTCATGTGATTAACCAAATAAAAAATTAGTATTATAGGGGCAGTGGGCGTGGCACAGGCTAAACAAAGTACACTATGTACGAGTCTATCAGATATTAATGTGAATCTTCAGATAAAAAACGAGCGCGAGAGGATAATTGGGCGTGGCATTTCATATACAAAAAAATTTAAGTACAATTAAAGCAACAGTATTAACACAAGAAAATAATTACTAACTAGCAGAGCCCAGTACTATAAGTTCGAGCCCAGTACTACACATTTTTTTCTTTTAATATTTTTTGAATCTATATATATAATATTTATGAATATTTAAATAAAATTCATAAAATTTCATTATAAATATTTGTGGAACACATAGAAGATACATTAATTGGTTTGTTAGTACATAATTTTATAAGAGCCTAAAGGTATGCAAATCTATTTTAGCCAATTCAGAAACGCACAAACACAGCATTGTACAGTTTTTTATTTGAAGCCTAAATATGTGTTTTATGTATGTGTTAGTAGCAACTTTAAACGATTATTACTCCAAAATATTTGCCAGATGGTGCAGATCTGTAAAGACGGTGCACATCTGCAAAGTAATGCCTTTCATATGGTGTATTTTTTGTCAAAACCGGTTGGTAACTGTGAGCCTTAAAGATGTCACAAGAAATCGCCTTGCCAGTAATATATATGACTATAATCAGCATATTCTAAAATTGCGAAAAATCGCAAATCGGCAGCACCGAAAATCGCGATAAGCAAAAGTTGCAAAAAAAAATCTTCAGAACTAAAAATCACCAAAATCAAAAATCACCAAATGTTATTTTCAATTTAAGGCCAATCGTAGCGTTGCCTCATTTATTTCGGAAATTCCATGTCTTTTTTACAGGCAGCTACACGTTGCTTTTTCCAGATTAGGAACGGCAAGCATCGGAATAAAAAAAATATATGTAATACTAGATGTAACACGGTGTGCTTCGTAATGAAAGGGCTCAACCAAAGTCCCAAGGCTCTCACTACTACAGTAATTCAGATATGTCACATTTAACATTAAGTTTGTGTGGGCGAGCCACGCGCATTTGTCTAATCCCGCCCATTTTTTTGTCTGACTACTGACGTTAATAATAGATGACCTGAGACAATTTTTCAAAGCTTTCTCATCATAGTACTTAAAAGATTTACTTTGTGTGGGAGATGCCACGCCCACTAAAAATATTTTAAAAATTACAGCCTGTAGCACTTCCCATATCCGCATTAAAGCTCTGTAAAAATTTCAGGAAGATCAGATGAGTAGTTATGGAAATTATCTCATACAATCAAACAAACAAACAAATACACATTAACTCTTTATTATGTTAGTATAGATTATTAGTATAGATTTTTGTATTTCAACGCTTGCTGATATTCAATGCTTTTTGTTGTTTCATTTGGTACAACAATTATCAGATTTTTCGGCGTTCCTACCCAGGAGCAAGGTACATGTAGCTGCCCATGAGAAGAACATGGATTTTCCAAAGAAGACTTGGCAACACTTAACTATTGGCCTTGAATTAAAAATATCATTTGGCAACTTTTCTTTTTAGGGATTTTTGATTTTGCCCATATTTGATTTTGAAGATTTTTGTTTTTGGGCGATTTTTATTTTTCACGATTTTTGGTATATTTGGCGATATATTTTCCACGACAAATCACATTGATAACTAATGAACTTGTCAAAAGACTGTCGCTTTCGTAGTACTTCATATTTTTACATAGTTGGTGCCACGCCCACTAATCCCATCCCGCATAATTTTTATTGGACTACTCCCTTTTATAGTACATCAGTTATATGATATTAGATATCTACTTCGCATGGGGGTGCCACACCCACTGCTCCGATCACGCCCATCTTTTGTCTAACTAATCACATGAATAACTTATGGGCTCACACGAAGTCCCAAGACTCTCACTATTACAGTATTCCGTACATATGGAATTTTATATTAACTTTGTATGGTAGGTGCCACGCCTATTGGTCCGATACTGCCCATTTTGTGTCCGACTACTCACATTAATAATAGGTGACATCAGGCAAATTCGAAAAGCTCTCTCTGTCACAGTACTCGAGATATATGTATAATATTTAATTATTACTTGTAAAGGAGCTACTAATATTAACAATAGGTAACCTCACACAAATTTGCAAAGCTCTCCCTATCATAATACTCAATATATGTATATGATATTAAAAACTTACTTTGTGTGGGAGGTGCCACGCCCACTAAAAATATTTTAAAAATTATAGCCTATAGCACTTCCCATAAAAACTATTATAAATCCACTTTCAGGTCATGGAAAATGGAAAAGGACCAAATTTCTTATTTGCATATTTGACTGTAATTTTTAATTTTTTTTTAGTGGTTCTTGCAGAAGTGAAATATTTAAATACCTTGGATACAGTTCATAAAAAAAGGGGTTTTCTAAGTACTCAAACCAAATAACATACTACTAAATACATTCTAGTTTACAATTCAAACGATTAAATTAAATGTGTTAATTAAGAATTACTCTTTTCCATTAAAAAAAATATCCTTATTTTATTTTTTTTTATCGTCAATCAATTTACAATCACTAGAGTTTTCGTAGATTGTGGACAATAGAAACACGACAACTTATCCCGTTGCATTATGTCACTAATCCATACTTCAAAAACATAACTTGATCTATTTTAATATTCACGGTTAAAATTTTAAAAATCTGTTAAATATATATTTAATTTCGAAGGAGGTTTAGGAAAGAACCGTGTAAAACGAGATGACATACAGACACGAGTGGACAAGTTTCTTTATTATTTTGAAAAAATCATCCATGACGTTAAAATTACATTTCATGCATTTCCACCTTGATACCTTTTTGGCATAATTACCTCAAGTATCGGGCGAACAAGGAGAGAGGTTCCACCAGGTGACCATTCCAATGGAAAAGCAATTCAAAGGCAAAAAATTAAATCCGTTGCTTACGGAGGTTTGGTGGAGTTCTAAAATTATGCAGTTTGAAGACGAATGCACCGAATATGAAGATGACACTGAAATTGGTGGACACACTGGAGAAAACATGCCTTTGAATATTATGTCTAACTCGGATGATGATGCAATCTCACGCCATGAATATGTATACCCTACGAAGAAAACAAGATCAGCAGAACCACAAGGATCAACTTCAACGAGGATGGATATTTACAATAATTGAAAATGTTCTAAATTTTGTTTCCATACATAGATAACAAATAAAAATCTCACATTTTCTGTGTAAGAATAGCTGTAAAATGAATCGGAATTTTGCATTGCAAAATAAAGTTTATAAATAAAAAAACAGCATATCTGTGCATTTGTGATCCAGTTATTTAGCAAAAAATTTGAAAATGTATGCACTTTTTTCAGGTAGGTTTGTTCTGCTTTTTTTCTCCTATTCAATATCTTCAGTCCTGTTCAGACATAAAAGAGATATTCCAGTTATTTAGCAAAAAAGGTGAAAATGGGGGGAAATGGGCATTTTTGCGATTTTTAAGGCACTGTATGCACTTTATCGGGTAGGTTTGTTCCATCTTTTTTTTTCTTCTATTCAATATCAACAACTTAGCTTTAGACACAGAAGAGATATTTCGTACTGTTACCGAGTTATAAACGTGCGAAAATATACAAAAAGTAATAAAAATCCACCTTGAGCAAACAAATTCGAATGGCCATTAAATTATAATGGCAGCAAACTTAACAAAACTAATGATGTAGAAGCTCTTATCATTGGAGCTGCTTTCAGTTTCAATTCCCACTTGATTAGTATTACGTCTACCATATATGGTAGTAAATGAAGAAAATCCTATTTAGTTTTAAATATTTAAGAACAGAAAAAATTTTTATCGCCATTAAAAAAAAATAAATAAAAATATTAAAAATTACCTGTATGTTACTGAATTACTTAACTGGTTCTTTCAATCCCTATCCATAACTCCAATGGCTTTCCCGTATTAATATTATGGCGCGGCAATTCGTGCAATTTCATATTTGTGGTCAGATGCACATAACCAATTCTGACCAAGTACATTTCTGGATAAAACGAAATGGTAACGATAAGCAAATAATTGTTAATACAACCTCAAATAGCCTGATATACTTTAACGGAATTGAGGCGTATTGTAATATAGACGTTAATAAAGAGCGGTGTCTTCCAAAGGTAAATTAAATTACTTCAGATGTGCTTTCTATGGAGTCAATAACTGCCCATTAAAATACTAAAAAATTCTGTAGCAAAGCCAAAAATGTTCATCAATGTTCAATAAGACAAACCCACTTTTCAAAGAAAGAAAAATGGTGTTCATATTATAATATGACTAGCTGGACCCGGCAAACGTTGTTTTGCCCTCAATGAATTTTTATTTTAGTTAGAATCTGTATATACCTATATAAAATGTGTGGCGAAGATCTCCAGATAATAAAATGAGAGCTTCACCAAAAAATCTTTCATTGCCTTTCAAATCTTTTATCAAATCAAATCACAATGTTTGTGAGCCATGGTACATTCATCCCAAATAAAAATACTGCATTTTTGCAGAACTTTTGCCATACCGGAATGTTTTTTGATATTACAGACGGCATTCTCATTTTTTTGTACGTTTAACGGTGATTTGAGTGCTGAATGAGCTGTGCGGCCACCATGCAATAATGTAGCGGCTTTTTCCTTCTTTTTCGTTAGAATATTTATATATAAAAACGTTGGTGAGTTTATTTATTAAAATTTATATAAATTTGACAACTCATTATTTTTCGAACGACAGCGCCATCTACCGGGTCCAATAAAAAAATGTTTCTAACATACATATATGTACATTCTTAGTTTCATTAAAATCACACCATAAATAAGAATATTCGAAATAACTTTACCCAGCGCTACCTATCGGGTCCATTTATACATACAAAAATTTCTTATGACGAAACATACGTTCATTCTGAATTGCAGTCAAATCGCGCTGAAAGTAAAAATTTTTGTTTTTAACTTGACCCCAACGCCAGCTAGAGGGCTAAAACTATAAAAAAAAACACAGAAGAGCCCGAACCGAACCTATGCTGGAAATCCTACCTCGACAGCTCTTATGGTTCCGGAGATCATTCGTTACAATCAAATGCATCAACGTTTTTATATATACGCCACGCCCCTTTGCCCACTAACAACTTTATATATCTAAGGTCTTATTATTTCGCAAAAATATCCTTTTGTGAAAATTTCATGACGATCCTTCCAGTAGTTTAGAAGATATTACGATTTTTTATTTTTCTAAAAAGGGGCGTGGTCCCGCCCACTTTTCTTCTTGTATGAATTTCTATTCATGCTAATACCATATGTACCAAATATGACTGCTGTAGGTAAAAAAATTCCCGTGATATGACTTTTTCAAATTTTGGGTTATATGGGCGTGGCACCGCCCCTTTGTCCAATCAAAAATTTATATAGCATATTATTCCTTCCAGAGTCACAGTAACACGCTCTGAAAATTTCAGGAAGATCGGTTCTTTGGTTTGGCCTCCTATAAAGCACAAACAAACACACATTCATTTTTATATATATAGATAGATTGAAAGCAGATTAATTATGATTTAAGGTAAAATGGGGCGAAAAAGGGGGACTTGGTAATAAAAAAATGTATGGCTACCTTACCTGTAGATAAAAAGTGTATAAAACTTTAGATAAATACATATTACAAAAAAATTATTTTGTATAGCAAACATTGTTAGTGGTATAAGTAAAAAAAAAAGGGGGCGGTGAAATGGGCGTGGTTCATAGTTATATGGCGACGTTAACAGTATTAAGAGCAATATACTACCAAATAAAAAAATCCGTTCGAAGGAACAAATTTGTACAGAGAAAAAAAAGTTTAAAACTTTCAAACAAAATTTGGCGTGAAAAGGGGCGTGAAAGGGGGCGTGGCGTAAGAAATGTTTATTTCTACCTCGCCTGGAGTATAATGTGTATACAATTTGAAGTAAATCTGTTAAAAACTATATGGGAGCAATTACATAATTTTAAAAAAGTGGGCGTAAAAGTGGGCGTGGTCAAAAAAAAGTACCCTATTAATCATGCCAGACTCCCAGTTAAATGCTGTGAAAATTTCAGGAAGATCGGTCCAGAGGTTTGGTCTCCTATAAGGTACACACAAACAAACAAACAGACAAATAAACAAACACACATTCAATTTTATATATATATATAGATATAGATAATATATGTATAGACGAATTTTTCATGAGTACAATTTCTTTAAAATAAAAATATTTTAATATAATAACAAAAAGAGCTAATTGCTTTAACTCAAAAAAAAGAAAAAAACTATAATTTCTTACAGAATTATTTATTAACAAACTCAGTTATATATCTTCTGTTCAACAAATATTTATAATGAAATTTCATGAATTTTAAAATTTTCTAGAATTTGCATTGGAAATTCGAGGGCTAGGCTCTGCTAGTATTTATTAATAGTATTACCTCAACACATGAGTAAAATTAAAATAATCTCTTCTGTGTAAAAACAAGATGTTAATATTATTATTGTTTTAACGAACTCATTTAGAAGTTTTCTATATATGTATCAGTAGAAATTGGTTTTGGTTGCTTCTGACTACGTTTGGTCTGACCAAATATGCCAGAATTTGCCGTTTTTAGAATTCAAATTAAGCACTCAAATGCATAAAAATGCTCAAACGATTTTGCATCCGAACAAAGAAAAAAAAAATAAAAAAATCAATGTCTTATGCGATTAAGGTTAGCCACGAATATAAGAAATGTGGCCAACTAATTTTGACCAAATGCAATAAGAAGTTGTTTTAAAATGGCTTATTTATTTTATTTATATTGCGGTTAAATAATAATATAATAAGCTATTTATTTGATCCTGTCTTCTAAATATAAATTCTGTTAAAACAAATAAATGAATAAAAATTAGTTATTTTGTCAAAAATTTTTTATTCAATAAAAAATATTTTGAGTTATTTTACTTAGACAATAATTTTAATATGCTGCAATCATTGAACGAGTAAGAAAATTATAGTTGGTGTAGATAATGATTTCTCATTTCATACTTCAATAAAATTGTAGGTGAGACCTAAAGAAATAATCTATAATATTAATAGGCTAGGCGATTTCTTTTGGCCGATGTTTTGTTCTACCGTTTTGTTCCGATTTCGACCAAACGTATATTATTTGAAAAGTACTTCTTTTTAGCCGCTTTGCAGATTTACAGATTTTAAAATTTTTCCTATATTTTGAGTAAATTGTATTAAAAGTAGCTAATAACACATACATAAAATTATACAATGCAATGTGTGTGTTTATTAAATTTGTTTACGTGTTTGTAATAAAAGTGAGTTTGTTTTTTTGTGGTGATTTGTGAATTGGCTATTATTGATTAGCATACCTCTGTATTTAATAAAAAAATAAAATTTCTTAGAATCTGCTAATTTTTATTAATATTTCAATGTTATGGATATAATAAAAATACTGGTGTATATTTGACTTAATATTAAAAATATTATTCTTCTAATTTATGTATGTCTACTAGGGTGGCCCTTCGTCATATGGAGGGAAAAAAAAGTGTTTAAACTGTCGGTCTCACCCTCTAGAAATATGCGAATAGACAAAAAAAAACTAAGAAATACAAAGTTTTGGGCCAATCAAAAAACGTTTAGTCGTGGCGCAAAGCGATTGAAAATTTCAAGTGTGTTTATATGGGAAAAATATGACTTTTTTTCAGATTTTACGAAAATTTCGTTCTATAATTTAATTTTTCCGACAAGCTGTTACATAATTCGGGATCAGTATTAAATTATCCTTTCAAAAGGCTATATAACTTCAAAATTGTTTGAAACCTCGCCAAGAAATATCAAATGCCCCAGACCACTTTTGTGCCAAAAAAAAACTAAGTCATGCAATTTGATGGCATTTTTTTCAACTTTGAGAAATTGATTAAAGCCATCATTCTTTTTTGGTGTCTATACCGATAAGTACTCAGATATGCAGTATTGTTTTGTTATCACGTTGTTAACCTATTGCGCATTGAGACCGAAAGTTGGAAATTTTGTTGATAACATTTTTAAAACTCCTTTTTCAAGTTTGTAAAAATTTTCTGAAACAAAATTTAAAAAAATTATAATATTACTTTATGGTTTTATGAAATAAATGTTGCTGATTAACTTTGTGAATTTTTAAGTAAATTCCTCAGCCACAATTTCTTTGACAAGGATTTTATTTTTGCGGATTTCGAGAAAACTTGGATTTTTGTGAAATATTCTGTAAATGTACTCTTTCTAAATACTTTTAATAGAAAAACTCGTTTTCGGTAATTTTTATTTAAAAATATCTTAAAATCCAAATCTGGCCTTGGCAAATAATGGGTTAACGTTCTCGGCTTTATCGCAAATTTTCGGAACGAAACTTCTACACATTAGGTTATTATATTTTAAGATCGCATCTAAAAATTGGACAGCACTTACCAAATATTTTAATTTTTTGCATAAATTGTCTTTTATTAGATTGGGGTCATATGTGACCCCAATTCCAAAAGGGATAATGGAGTCATATTATTTTTTTCCAAAACCCTAGGCTATTAAGATAAAATATAACATTTAAAAGTAGAAAAGTGATGAAAGAGTACTTTTACAGAATATTTCACAAAAATCCAAGTTTTCTCGA
Source organism: Cordilura impudica (assembly GCA_963682025.1). NCBI lineage: Eukaryota > Metazoa > Arthropoda > Insecta > Diptera > Scathophagidae > Cordilura > Cordilura impudica. Next base: position 59,246,318 of record OY821518.1, on the reverse strand, counting down.
AATCCGCAAAAATAAAATCCTTGTTAAAAAAATTCTGGCGGAGGGATTTACTTAAAAATTCACACTGTTAATCAGCAACATGTGCTTAATAAAACCCTAAAGTAATATTATAATTTTTTTAAATTTTATTTAAGAAAATTTTTTCAAACTTGAAAAAGGAGTTTTAAAAATGTTATCAAAAAAATTTCCAACTTTCGGTCTCAATGCGCAATAGGTTAGCAACGTGTTAATAAAACAATACTTCATATCTGAATACTCATAAGTATAGAGACCAAAAAAAAATTATGGCTTTTTTAATCAATTTCTCAAAGTTGAAAAAAATGCCATCAAATTTCATGACCTAGTTTTTTTTTGGCACAAAAGTGGTCCGGCGCATTTGCTATTTCTTGGCGAGGTTTCATACGATTTTGTAGTTTTGTAGCCTTTTGAAAGGATAATTTAATACTGATCCCGAATTATGTAACAGCTTGTCGGAAAAATTAAATTATAGAACGAAATTTTCGTAAAATCTGAAAAAAAAGTCATATTTCCCCATATAAACACACTTGAAATTTTCAATCGCTTTGCGCCACGACTAAACGTTTTTTGATTGGCCCAAAACTTTGTATTTCTCCGTTTTTTTGCTATTCGCATATTTCTAGGGGGTGAGACCGACAGTTTTAACACTTTTTTTTATTAAGGGGCACCCTAATGTCTACATGTATAATCTTAATCTATATGGGGCGTTTCATGTCAAGTCGTCCAACTTTTGAAACCGATGTCTTCCGATCGGGATGTACCAAGGTTAGTCCTATTAGATAGTAGTTTAGGCACAATTTTTCAACAAGATCGGTCCAGAGCTCTCTGAGTTAGAGGGGGTCAAAATTTTAATTTTGACCAAACAGGAGTTTTTTCTCATCCATGTAACTTTTTATGTATTGTTCTTAGCAAAATTTGTCCCAACTAGTTTAGATAGCTATTTCTTCAGTCTTTCAGAAAAGAAAATTAAAAAAAAAAAATTTTTTTTTACCTTTTTTTGCAGAATCAAAAATGTTTTTGACTTTTTTCCAAAAAGGGAATTTTTTTTTTTTTTTTTTTTTTTGCTCAAAATAAAGCTTAGAAACACTTACACACTAGTAGGAAAAAATTCAAATTAGTGCATATGCTAAAAATTGAACAACCGTCGTCTTGAGCTACAAATTTATTTTTTTTTTTTTTGATTGATATCCCACTCGCCTCCCACTTAGCGGCCAAAAATTTCTTAAAGGCAAAAAGCTTAGCTTTCTTTTGAGCAAAAAAAAAAAAAAAAAAAATAAAAATTTCCTATTTGAAAAAAAAGTAAAAAACTAAGTTTGATTTTGCAAAAAAAGTCAAAAAATTTCTTTATTTTTTTTAATTTTTTTCTCGAAAGACTAAGGAAATAGCTATCTAAACTATTTGGACAAATTTTGCTAAGAACAATAGGTAAAAAGTTACATTGATGAAAAAACACCTGTTTGGCCAAAATGTCAAATTTTGACCCCCTCTAACACAGAAAATTCTTGATCGATCTTGTCGAAAAGTTGAGTCTAAACTACTATCCAATTGGACTAACCTTCGTGGAAATTCCATCCCGATCGGAAGACGTCGGTTTCAAAACTTGGATCACTTGACATGAAACGCCCCATATATATAAAATTGAAAATTTTATATTAATGGGTGGCTAAAACATAGAACCGATCTTCTTAAAATTTGTATACTGTTTGTATCGGGAAAGTAAAATAGGCCATATGTTTTAAATATATGAAGTGGGCGTGGCACCTCCCATATCAAAAAATTTTTAAACATCACTTATCTAGATCTCTAGGATAGCAACAGTCCTGAAGCTTTGTAGTAGTACACAAATTCGTAATGTGTGAAGTCGTGCTGGAAATGGGCGCCATCAAGCCAGTGGGCGTGGCACCTCCCATAAGTGGTAAATACATATTATGGTATATCTAGAGTACTATAATGGTCAGAGTCTTGAAACTTTTTGCACGTCTTTGGGTTGTTAATTTGAGTGGTCGTACCATAAATGTGCAGGATTGGGTTAGTGAACGTGGCACCTCTCATACAAAAAATATTATCTAGAGTATTATAAGCCCGACACTTATATGGCGTAACACCGCTTGAGGGCCAGCTAGTCTTTAATAGAAAACGGTTATACTCCCTGTATAAGTATTTGATTAAAAAAATTAAAAAAAAAAACTTTTAAATAAAATGTTTTTGAAGATTTCATTCATCTAGTTCAACATGATTTGCTGGCGAATGAAATGAGAAATTCCTAATATTTCTGTTAAAAAAACTAAGGAGACAAACATCAAGACAAGGAAAAAATGAAATATCATAAATTTTGGCCTGATCCTCCCAAACCCTTTTGAGGTTTCAATACACTAGCGTTTTCATCTTGACTTGAAATATCTCTCACCACCATCCTCTCGCGAACAAAAAGCCTGTTGCACTCTGTTGTTAGCCGACAGCAATAATAAGAGGTGGGTCTATGTCAAATATTTTTGGTAGTTACAAACATCAGAACAAAAATTTGGACTTACGAAACCAAAGTTGTCATAACGTACATTTGTTGTAAAATTCCAGGACAGATATTGCTCAGAAATCAAGGCAAAAACAAAATTGTTTCCATTTTATATTATTGAGGGCGGATCAGCGAATCGTGACTTCTTGTGAAACACTTTTTTTTTTTTGTCAAAAAATTGTATTTACCAACATATTAGCCCTCTATCTAAATGCAATTTTTTATACGTTTCTCCAGTCCCTTTATCCCATCCAAATATAACAAATTCAGAGGATCTTTAAAATGGGTACTCGCTGGATGAATGTTTCAATTCTTCGAGCAAAATGTGTTTCCGGTTAGCCATTTTTTAGGTTTGCTGATTAAATTCAGAGAATATAGTGTCTACAGATGGTGGCGCACGATAAGAGTACAATTTGTTTTAGAAATAAAGTTAATTTTTTATTGAGGCAGTAATGATAATAAAATTTTAATTTCTTGCAACAGAAAAAACTCATTTTAGTTTAAGGATATCTCTTTCTCCATAAATTACTTCTTGTAGTGTGTATGTGTGTTGTCCTCTATTTCACCTAAGTTTCTTTCCTAAACTAAATAAAAAAATCAATAACTATAGTTACGAATAAATATTTTTATTGGAATACCAGTAAAAACACTGATCCTAAAAGTAATCTCCTTTGGATATAGCATTAAATATTAAAAACAGTTGGTCACGTTTGCTATACCCTACAATCTGTTGCAAATTTGAGTTTGTCATGATTTCTGTTAACTAAATTGTGATACAATTACATCACATTATTATTACTATATTTATATTTTTGACACAGAATGAACTCCCATTTCGTAAAGGCTAGCTTTGGTCCGAGAAGGTGGCGTTATAAACTGCAAAAAATTTAATGATATCGGAATGAAGACAATACATACTTTTAAAAATTATTACAAAATAGAATTGTGCCCTTAACATTGAGTATAAATTTTATAGATAGCAATACAAAATCTATTAACCTAAAATATTTAGCGAACGTACATATATCAATATCTGTCCGTGGCAATTTGTAAAAGGCATTGTTGTGTCGACCACAATTAACATATATTTTGCTTATATGTTTCTGATGTATTTATTTTTCTTCTTTTAAATGGGAAGTAGATCTGTATTAAATCACTTGTGTGTGTAACTCCTGCTGCTAGTACTGGAATTATTTAAACAAAAAACTAAAGAATGCCATTTTGTATTATACAATAGTGGCAAACGGATGTAGACAAACGGCAAATGCGCCTTCAAAAAAAGATTTATTGCATTTTAAATTTAGCGACATCGTTTTGTTTTTTCTTATTATTTCCTATACGTTTAGTTCTATTTATTCTATGCATTTTAAAGTGCCAGGGCAGTGGTTTATCTTAATTTTATTTTTAGTTTTCAAATTCCTGTTGGGTATAAATTTTCATAGAAAATTCCTTTGTTTCCTTGAACTAAGTGTATGTGAAATGATATATAGTTTGAAGTAAGGACAATACTAAAAAAATATTTATTCATTGGACTTTAAAAATTAAATGTTTATCAGTTATTTAAAGCCATTGGGAATAATTAACACAACTAAGAAACTTTTGTTAGTGACATAACTATGTACTGACCCCTATGGTCATGTAACTAGACATGTGGATATTTTTTACTTATACACATAAATTCATTCATATCATTTTTCAAATATTGTAAAATGGTAAATAAACAAAACATATTTCTTGCATGGCTTTTAATTAACATTATTTACTTTTACAAGACAAATAAAACTCATCTTCACATTTTTTTATAATTTCATTTCAAACTTTATCTCTTTAAGCTAAAAAGATTATAATTTTCTTTCGGTCTTTGTCCTGCATAACAATTCAAATTCAGCACTATACTTCAACAAAAAAAAAAAAATGGTTTTCATGGGACAACAAAATTATGAGCACTTTTGTACACCATATAAAAAAGTAAATGTATAAAAGATATATACATACGAACAAAAACAAAAAATAAGATCAACATGTCTGACACAACATGCAATTTGGCAATAACTTTTCATCAGACAACATAGTAAGAAATTTAAAACACTTAAATAAATAGACAAAAATATATGCACATACAATTCAAAAGCTACTACAACATAAGCTCTTGTGGGCATAAACTTAACAAAAGTGACAACATTACCAAAAGTGGAGAAAACTTGAAAATTTTAGGAGAAAATCTAGGGTTGCCAAGTGAAAGTGATAATATTGTTTGTATTTTCAAACTCTTTCTTTTAACTCATACTTTCTGTCTGTCCGTCTGTCTGTCATGGCAGGACCCCATTGCCCTTTACCCAATTGATCTGAAACAAGGCCCATGCTCTTGCTCTGACTACAAAATAATTCTGGGTTAGTCACGCACAGTCACGCACCATCAAGTAGTGATCTAAATGTCAGCTCCCCTCGTCCGATCGACCTGAAACTTGGTCCATATACTAGCTGCGAAAAAAGACGAACTTTGACTTACTCATGCTCAGTCACGCAGGGTCACGCACAGTCACGAAGATAGTTAAAACGGACTTCCTCTCATCCAATCAATCTGAAACTTGGTCGATATACTTTCTGTAAAGAAAGATTGACTTCGACATATTCAGGCACCGTCACGCACAGTTACGGGGTAATCTAAAACCCATTTCCCCTTATCTGAACTATCTGAAACTTGGTCAATAAACTTGCTGTGAAAAAAGATCAACTTTTGCAATAGTGCAGCTACAGTGATCATTTTAAGTGAGAATGATTCACCAAATTTATGGGCAGATTTCTATTTCAAAAATCATTAAAACCGGTGGAACAGGTCCAGGGAAATCTCTGAAAAATTAAAAAAAAAATTAAAACAAGTAAGAAAATTATAGTCGGTCTCGACCGACTATACGATACCCTATACCATGCGTTTAGAAACCCTATCTCTTAGGCCCAACTAACTGGACATAGAAAATAAGCAAAAACCAAATTTAAGTGGGATTTGTATTAATTTTTTTGGCTGCAGATATGAAAAAGTTCATATCGGACTAGGTCCAAAAATGGACCGATCCTGATCATGTTTGGTAAAGTCTCTTGTATTTTGCAAAAATATATACAAACAAAATTTGAGAAGAATCAGTGCAATATTTTTGTTTTTTAATAGATTTAAGTGAAGATCGGGAAGCAGCTCTATATGGGGTCAAATGGATCATTTTTGGACTACTCATTAATGGATATAATGAACGCATACAAACCCAATTTGAGTAAGATCTATATGACAATTTGGATGTTATGGCAATTTATGTCGATTTCATATGGGTAATTTGTATGGGGGCTAGGTCTGAACATGGACCGATTCTCACCAATTTCAATGGCGTTCATCCCATGGCTGATAAAAGCTTATATACCAAATTCCATCAAAATAAATTCATATTACCGACCTGCAGTTTGATTATAAAATTTACATGGACACACAGACGGACGGACGGACGGACGGACGGACGGACGGACGGACGGACATTGTTAAATCAACTCAGAAAGTGATTCTGATTCGATCGGTATAATTCAAGATGGGTCTAGGTCAAATATTTTTGGTTGTTACAAACAGCAGCACAAAGTCATTATACCCAAACCACATAGTGGTATAGGTTATAAAAATTAAATCCTGAAAAGAGATAACGAATATTGGTTAAAAAATACTATCCTTGGTGCGCTGAATTGGAATCTGGCATAAAAATTAGGCTATCGCATCTTGTTCATTTTTTATCGCATACTGGCAGTACTGTAAAACAGTCAATATTGACACTACAGTTTCACAATTATTAATGTGACAGAAGCCCACATTCATCCTAAATCTTCATAATAGTAGCATTAAAGCATATCAGTGAGATCGTGTGCTACTGATTCAAGCTATTTTTGCTTTGTTTGTGGTGAATATTTGGAATATCGGAATGACTAAAATATCCATATTTACATTATTTCGGTTTTGCTGTCAGAAACTTGGACAATCCGTGGACACCTATAATATTGTGTAATAGTTGCAGAACCGTTTTATATAAGTGGTCATATAGCAAGAAATTCTATTTCGACTTTTCAATTCCAGTACTTTGGAGAGAGTCAAGTTACCACCAAACCGATTGTTATTTCTGTTGAACAAAAGTTGCTGTATTCAATATGAAAAATCTACAAAATATTACTTACGCGAATGTCCCATCGGTTCCCAACTAGTTCAACGCTCTCTTTTAATATTTTCTTAACATTTTAAATCTTTGTAGCTTACTTTTGCTTCGTTTTACAGAAATAGAGTAGATCTTGATTACAGAATATATGTTCAATTGAATACTAATCTAAAGGACTAAATTTAAGCTAAAATTGTTATTATTATTATTAAAAATACATACATATAAAGCAGGAAAACTTTTAAAAAAGATTAAAAAATTTTTATTTTAAAAATAACTTTTTGTACTAAATAGTATAAGAGTATCTTTAATATTAATAGGCTAGGCGATTTTTTGTGATCGATGTTTTGTTCTACCGTTTTATCCCGATTTTTACCAAGCATATATTATTTGAAAGGAACTTCTTTTTAGCCGATTTGCAGATTTACAGATTTTTAATTTTTTTCCTTTATTTTGAGTAAATTGCATTTAAAGCTGCTACTAACATATACATAAAATTATACAATGCTATGGGTGTGTTTATTAAATTTGTTAAAGTGTTTGTAATAAAAATGAGTTTGTTTTTTTTTTGTGTTGATTTGTGAATTGACTATAATTGATTAGCATACCTTAGGGTCTTTATTTAATGAAAAAATAAAATTTCCTAGAATTTGCACTCGAATTTCGAGTGCTGGAATCCGCTAGTTAGATATTGTACTATATGTTATATATATTATATATATAACACTAGCTGGACCCGGCAAACGTTGTTTTGCCCTCAATGAATTTTTATTTTAGTTAGAATCTGTATATCTATATATATAAAATTGAATGTGTGTTTGTTTTTTTGTTTGTTTGTGTGTACCTTATAGGAGACCAAACCTCTGGACCGATCTTCCTGAAATTTTCACAGCATTTAACCGGGACTCTGGCATGATTAATAGGGTACTTTTTTTTTGACCACGCCCACTTTTACGCCCACTTTTTTAAAATTATGTAATTGCTCCCATATAGTTTTTAACAGATTTACTTCAAATTGTATACACATTATACTCCAGGCGAGGTAGAAATAAACATTTCTTACGCCACGCCCCCTTTCACGCCCCTTTTCACGCCAAATTTTGTTTGAAAGTTTTAAACTTTTTTTCTCTGTACAAATTTGTTCCTTCCAACGGATTTTTTTATTTGGTAGTATATTGCTCTTAATACTGTTAACGTCGCCATATAACTATGAACCACGCCCATTTCACCGCCCCCCTTTTTTTTTACTTATACCACTAACAATGTTTGCTATACAAAATTATTTTTTTGTAATATGTATTTATCTAAAGTTTTATACACTTTTTATCTACAGGTAAGGTAGCCATACATTTTTTTATTACCAAGTCCCCCTTTTTCGCCCCATTTTATCTTAAATCATAATTAATCTGCTTTCAATCTATCTATATATATAAAAATGAATGTGTGTTTGTTTGTGCTTTATAGGAGGCCAAACCAAAGAACCGATCTTCCTGAAATTTTCAGAGCGTGTTACTGTGACTCTGGAAGGAATAATATGCTATATAAATTTTTGATTGGACAAAGGGGCGGTGCCACGCCCATATAACCAAAAATTTGAAAAAGTCATATCACGGGAATTTTTTTACCTACAGCAGTCATATTTGGTACATATGGTATTAGCATGAATAGAAATACATACAAGAAGAAAAGTGGGCGGGACCACGCCCCTTTTTAGAAAAATAAAAAATCGTAATATCTTCTAAACTACTAAAACTATAGCTAAGACCTTAGCTATATAAAGTTGTTAGTGGGCAAAGGGGCGTGGCGTATATATAAAAACGTTGATGCATTCGATTGTAACGAATGATCTCCGGAACCATAAGAGCTGTCGAGGTAGGATTTCCAGCATAGGTTCGGTTCGAGCTCTTCTGTGTTTTTTTTTTTAGTTTTAACCCTCTAGCTGGCGTTGGGGTCAAGTTAAAAACAAAAATTTTTACTTTCAGCGCGATTTGACTGCAATTCAGAATGAACGTATGTTTCGTCATAAGAAATTTTTGTATGTATAAATGGACCCGATAGGTGGCGATGGGTAAAGTTATTTCGAATATTCTTATTTATGGTGTGATTTTAATGAAACTAAGAATGTACATATATGTATGTTAGAAACATTTTTTTATTGGACCCGGTAGATGGCGCTGTCGTTCGAAAAATAATGAGTTGTCAAATTTATATAAATTTTAATAAATAAACTCACAAACGTTTTTATATATAAATATTCTAACGAAAAAGAAGGAAAAAGCCGCTACATTATTGCATGGTGGCCGCACAGCTCATTCAGCACTCAAATCACCGTTAAACGTACAAAAAAATGAGAATGTAATATCAAAAAACATTCCGGTATGGCAAAAGTTCTGCAAAAATGCAGTATTTTTATTTGGGATGAATGTACCATGGCTCACAAACATTGTGATTTGATTTGATAAAAGATTTGAAAGGCAATGAAAGATTTTTTGGTGAAGCTCTCATTTTATTATCTGGAGATCTTCGTCACACATTTTATATAGGTATATACAGATTCTAACTAAAATAAAAATTCATTGAGGGCAAAACAACGTTTGCCGGGTCCAGCTAGTTAAACATAAACATAAAATCATCCTGTCAAACACGAAGTAATTTTTTTTTCTATTCTTCATTGTGTTTTTCGCTTATTTTGACAGAGATCGCACTCATTTACAATTTAAATAAATTGAAAAATAGATTGGTCGACTGTCGTTAAGATGTATGTACTTAGTGAATCACTTAATACTTAGTGCAAACAACAATAGCTGTCGATATATTTTGCCATTGTCGGATCGTTGAAATTTACAGAATCGGTCCACAGAAAACATTAATTTAAATTCAATGAATTTTAGAAAGCGTCAAATGATATTTAAGAATTGCGAACATAAAAATTGTTACATAAATAAACGCAATTTGATGAGAATGTTATTTATATATAAATTTTCACAATTTTTTTTGGATGAATATTTGAAGTTCTTCAGAAAATAAAGATAACAAATTATTTTATTTAAAATTTTTGCGATATTTGGTTTTTTGCGTTTGGCATCCCTAATTAAATTATTTATTATTATAAATTTATTCTCTATGTTTTCCAAATATGGCAATATTTTAATAAAAAAAGTTGAGAGAGTTTTTTTTTGGTTATTATTTTGTTACTCCAACCGACCTATACGACCGCAATGAAGAAATATTTGGCCAGTTAAAAGAAACTATACAGCCGTCTCCAATTAGCACGATTTAATACATATAGCCACCCTACACAACCATTACCTTTGCAATGGAGGTTAGGGCGAGCTATTTAATTAGCAAAAACTAAATTAAACGAGAAGTTATGTCATATAACCGGAAACGCATGCATATAGGTATATAACCTAAATGCATGCCGCTCAGCAACCACGATGACCAAAAAGCAAACACCGAAATAATAGAAAAGACGAAAACCAACACAAAGAATATGCTGAAATAATTTGGTATTAAGTTTAACAAATTGTTTACTTTTTCCAGTATCTTGTTAACATTTATTATCAATACTCAAACCGAGGTAGAGGGTACCAAAGATTCGGCACAGCCGAATATAACACTCTTACTTGTTTTTTCATACAATTTTTGTCTTCCAATGTTTTTTCAATCTATATATATATATATAAAAACTTAATGAATATTTAAATGAGCCTAAAGGTGTGTTAATCAATTTCAGAGCGTATGATATATAATTTAAATCATTAGCGTTAACAAGGTGTAAAGACGTATTATACATATTTTATTTTATTTAATTTAATATATTTTTAAGACAGATTAAACATAAATTTTATCATTCTCAGCTTCTCCTCCATATGAACTATAACTATGGCAATTTCCACACTCCTCCGTGCCCGCATATTGTTTAAAAAGGGAACTAAAAATTTACCATCACGTATTAATGATAGATATAATTTTTATTAGAAAAAGAATACAAAATAAGTAATGAAAAGTTCCAAGAAGTCCTTATTAAAATGTTTCATAAAAGTACATATTTAGATAAGGTGATTTATCATGATAACTATAGTGTACTCAGGATCCACAAAAAACAACATCTCTGCTACGGCTAGTCCATTTTAAGCTCATTAGTGGTCATCAAAACCTTTAGCATATTCGAACCCAAAGAAAAGGATATATTTCATTCTTTGGATGCTCTTTTTGTGCTGTCTAGTTCTACATAACTATAAATAATTAATTTTTGCTAAGACAATATGAGTCTCACGAAATAATTTTGGTCTCACAAATATCAATACATACAAATAGTGGTATTGAATCCAAATAGAAATAACAAAACGTCTTAAAATCTGAAATGCTTCAGGTTATTTTCTATCTCACTAAATAAATACTAATTGTGCTTCATTGAGTAAAAAAAAATGTTAATTGTTATGTAAAACATGAATTTTAATGAAATTACACTTATAAAGTTTCTTTACGCTTACAAAGCAACCTTTGTTTTCTATTGAAGCCATAATTTAAGAGATTATCAAGGAAAATCATAGAAATATACTTAGAAAGTGTAATATATCTTCAAAAATAACATAATATTTATAGTAATGCGTTTAAAGGTAGCAATGTATGTGTCTTCTAATGCGTGTAATAACTCACAAAGGTTAAAACAATTTTTTAAGCAAACCCTGACAAAAGGAAAATTTGTTGATACTGGAGAAATAAATGCACATTAATTGATGTGTTATTACGCATGTAATAAAAGCAATTTCAGCTATTTTCACAATATTAGCGCTATAAATAAGGTATGAAAACAGAGATTTCGTCGTTTGTTTTTTTAAGTTGGAGAGAAGCAGAGACGTAGTTAGGGAATTACACAATACTGGATAAAAGGAAGTTGCCATAATGTTTTTCTTTATTTTTTTTTTTTATTATTGACCAGCACTCAGGGGAAGTGTTGATCTCAGGAAAATAGTTTATGGGAAGGAGCAAAGAGGGTGTAGTGTTTGTGGATATTTGATTTAAATTTTATTAGATTATAACTGCCAGGAAAGACTTGTGCGGGGAGTTCATTCCACATACGGCTAGTTCGACTGATAAAAGAATTCACTCTGTAATGCGTTGTGTGGTTAACTGGACAATAGACTGCAAACGGATGCGATCTACTTGAGAAGCGGACAGAGCGAACCGAAATACGGGTACTTGGAATAAGTTCGCTAATCTCAGAAGAACATTTCACATGATGGTATCTATAGAACACTGCTACACAACCTACATTCCCATGATGTTCAAATTAGTCTATAGAGTTAGATACCCTACTGTTATTGATGAGCAGCAATGCCCTGCTTTGCACAAGGTCCAGTAGCTCCATAATAGACTTTGAAGCTCATGCCCATATATGGGAGTTGTATTCCATTTTCGGTCAGATGTAAGCGATATAGATTTTACTAATACGAGAAATTAATATAGATTTGTTAAAATTTTAAAAACTCCCAAAGAAAATTTTTAATTAGTGTTTGAGAACAAGAAAAAAGAATTTTGTCCAGATATAGTATCACCCTATCAGAACGAGCTAAAAACTGGATTAGTAATAGATGAAGAATTTTAAAAATTATGTGGGGAAAACTGGATAAAATACGACAATATTTTAATATTTTCTCACATTAAGGGGGTAAGGTTTCAAAACCTTCCTTTTGTATTTTGTTTTCTGAATGCACAACATGTCGAGAGTGTTGTATCCTAACACCAATTAAATTGGAGCAAAACCAACGAAGATTCAGCGATTCAAACGACCGGCCGCATACGGTTTATCCTATATAAATCAGTTTTTAAAAAACACCAAATCGATTTTCTCGCAAATAAATGTTTGAAGTCCGTGAACATCATAACTCAAACTCTACCTGACCGATGCTTTTGAAATTTTACACACTATTTTAACATATAAATCACCAGGTAACCACGTAAAATTTTTTAGTTTCCATTTTCATCACCTTTTCTAACAACAAATTCGCTGAAATTTAATAGCAAAAATGTGTTTTTCACTTGAAAATGCTGCAAAAAAAAAAATAAAATTAAAAAAGCTCTTCGTGATTACCTCGGGACACATATCAACTTTTGTATTTCACATGATGCGGTAACGAGTCACGATGTTCACCGCAAAACAACAATGCGTCCGGAGTTTCACTGTCACGAACTTATTTATTAAAATTTTCAATTGAAAAATTTTTCAAAGATACTTCAACTATAACGTGTAAATTAGTGTGGTCCTACGTTAAATGGACATTTTTCAAATGCCGATGTTGAGGATAGGCTGAGTCCAGTTTATTACCTTTCAATATAAAACTTATAAATGTGAAGTTTGGGGACAATCGGATAAAGAAAAGTCGCACCGGAAATCGATTGAAAATTTCAAGTGTGTTTAAATGCGGAAAATATGCTTTTTTTTGAGATTTTACGAAAATTTTGTTCTACAGTTTAATTGTTCTGACAAGTTCTTATAATAATTCGGAATAAGTATTAAATTGTCTTTTCAAAAAGCTTCAAATAATCCAAATCGAATAAAAATTCGCCAAGAAATAGAAAATGCCCCAAACCACTTTTATGCGAAAAAAAAACTAGGTCATGAAATTTGATAACATTTATTTCAGCTTTGATAAATTGATTACAGCCATAATTTTTTTTTTCGTTTCTATACTTATAAGTAATCATATATGAAGTACTGTTTTATTATCACGTTGTTAACCTATTGCGCATTGAGACCGAAAATGGGAAATTTTTTTGATAAAATTTTGAAAACTCCTTTTTGAAGTTTTAAAAAATTTTCTTAAACAAAATTAAAAAAAATGGATCTGGCACTTTATCGTTTTATCAAATGCATGTCAGGGATTAACTGTGTATATTTTTAGGTAAATCCCTATGCCAGAATTGTTTTGACAAGGATTTTATTTTTGCGGATTTCGAGAAAAATTGGATTTTTGTGAATTATTCTGTATATGAAATCTTTCTAAATTCTCTATATCAAATATTAATCAGTTCGCTACTTCGCTAAATGCTATATTTTATCTTAATAGCCAAGGGTTTCGGGTTTCAAATATTTTGCAAATGCTGTTGAGCGTTACTTAGAATATTATAACCAAATATGTATATCTTCCGTTCCTGAAATTTGGGATAAATCCGAGAACGTTAACCAATTATTTCCCAAGGCCAGCTTTTGTTTTTAAGATAACCGAAAACGAATTTTTCTATTAAAATCTATGAAACCACTTTTTAGAATGTAAGAAATAAATTCGGTTAATTTTTTTTATTTAACCCTTCACTGCTCCTGGAATCATAATTATCCATTGTGATATATCTCTGGTGCAATTGCCTGCTTATTGCTCGCGAATATAAATTTAAAAAACTTTTAACCAATTTTATTATAAAACTATATTATCTTTAAAAGCTATCTTTATGTTTCCAAATAAAATAAGAACATTTTTGAGTTATAATTTATAGTTTTAACCTATAACTCAACATTGTTAAATTAAACTTGACTTGTTGAAAAATTGTGTCCGAACTACTGTAACTAACCTTGGTGCAAATTTTATCCCGATCGGATTCATATATTTGACTATATTTGAATATCATACGACAAAGTCATCAGAACCGACCTACGATCTGTCACTTTTATAAAATGATGTCATAGATTTGGTATATGGGCTACTTGTGATCGAGAACAGGAGCGTAACCGTGGTGTACGTGATCGAGTGAAGTTGATCGCCGTTTTTATACCCTATACCACTATGTGGTTTGGGTATAATGACTTTGTGCTGCTGTTTGTAACAACCAAAAATATTTGACCTACACCCATCTTTAATTATACCGATCGAATCAGAATCACTATCTGATTCGATTTAACGATGTCCGTCCGTCCGTCTGTGTGTCCATGTAAAGCTTGTAATCAAACTGCAGGTCGCAAGTATGAATATATTTTGATCAAATTTGGTATTTAATCTTTTATCAGCCATGGGATGAACGCTACTATTGAAACTGGGGAGAATCGGTCCATGTTCAGACTTAGCCCCCATACAAATGACCCCTATGAAACCGACTTAAGTTGCCATAATATCCAAATTATCATACAAATCTTAGTCAAATTGGGTTTGTATGTGTTTATTACATCCATTAATCAAATGATCCCTATGGGACAACTCTTAGTCATAGGCCCCGTATAGAGCTGCTTCTCGATCTTCACTTAAATTTATAAAAAAACAAAAATATTGCACTGATTCTTCTCAAATTTTGTTTGTATATATTTTTGCAAAATACAAGAGACTTTACCAAACATGGTCAGGATGGGTCCATTTTTGGGCCTAGTCCCCATATAGATATAGCATCCGATATGAATTTTTTCATATCTGCAGCCGAAAAAATTAATAAAAATCCCACTCAAATTTGGTTTATGCCTATTTTCTATATCCAGTTAGTTGGGTCTAATAGATAGGGTCTCTAAACGCATGGTATAGGATATCGTATAGTCGGTCTAGACCGACTATAATTTTCTTACTTGTTCATTTTAAATCATGGCATTTGATAATGACTAATTGATCGAGTGAAATCTTTTCATACATTCAATACATATCAAGCAGTCGAAAACATATTTTATTATTTGTTTACATGAAAAAAAATCATCGAAATTTATTTCTTTATTATATTTAATTGAAATGCGTGAAATGTACGTTTAATATTTATGAACGAGTAATCTGAAGAAAAACGAAATAATGTGAAGAGTTTTCTATGCAGGATAAGTTGAAACCAAATAAACGACAAGCAAAAGGAAGTTATGGCTAATTCCATAATAGAGCACCCCAATTTGACAATGAAACGTTTTACCAACTTGTCTCCAAAGAAATGTTACTTCTAAAATATTGTGGAAGCAACTGACCCTTAAATTAAACATGCCTTTCCCTCCTCCTAAGCTAACTTGTGGCGGAACGTAAGTTCCTTGAAATTGTTTAATTTTAATTTATTTATTTTTAGGTATTTGCAGATCAAAAGCAATAATGGAAAGAAGCAATTATCTTTCAACAAGATATGTAAAAGGAAAATTGGAGGTGGTCCGTTTGAAAAAAAATTCTTTCAAATTCTCCGGGCTGCTAAAATAGAGAAGAGGTATCTTAAACCTCATCTTCAAAAATTTGGGGAGTGCCAAATCAACATATCCTTAAAGTTGGATAAATTGTTGGAATTCGAAGAAAGTTCGCTAAAATTAAAGGAAAAATAAAACATAGTGATAAAAAAGGTTGATTTTTGAATTGAATCGCTTTAGTTGGAGATGCTCACAAAATTAAAAAAAACTAAAAATTATTTATAATATAAATAAAACAAGTAAGAAATTATACCCTATACAATGGTTTAGAGACCCTATCTCTTTGGTCCAACTAATTAGATATAGAAAATGAGCAGAAACCAAATTTGAGGGACATTGTTATAAATTTTTTGGCTGCAGATTTGAAAAAGTTCATATCGGATGCTATATCTATATGGGGACGAGGCCCAAAAGTGGACTGATCCTGACTATGTTTGGTAAAGTCTCTTGTATTTTACAAAAATATATACAAACAAAATTTGAGAAGAATCAGTGTTTTTTGATAGATTTAAGTGAAGATCGGGAAGCAGCTCTATATGGGGCCTTTGGTTAAGAGTTGTCCCAAAGGGATGATTTTCGGATTACTCATTAGTGGATATAATAAACGCATAAAAACCCAATTTGAGTAAGATCGATATGACAATTTGGATCTTATGCCAATTTATGTCGATTTCATAGGGGTCATTTGTATGGGGACTAGGTCTGAACATGGACCTAATTCACCAGTTTCAATAGCATTCATCCTATGGCTGAGAGAAGCTCCCGTACCAAATTTATCAAAATATATTAATATTTGCGACCTGCAGTTTGATTACAAGGTTTACGTGGACACACAGACGGACGAACGGATGGACATAGTTAAATCGAATCAGTTAGTGATTATGATTCGATCGGTATAATAAAAGATGGGTCTAGGTCAAATATTTTTGGTAGTTACAAACAGCAGCACAAAGTCATTATACCCAAACCACATAGTGGTATAGGGTATAAAAAATGTTAATAACTACTTACTTGTATTTTAAAGTGTCCTATAAATTTTTTTGGTTTGTTGACATTTGCTAAAACATACGCTTATGTTATATTAAAAAGCTTAATATCTTGTAACGCTTGTTATAAATCTCGATTGCGTGACTATCATATGCCGCAATTAGCAAAGTCGATACATCACGAAATTTTATTCAACACGTTAGCACACTCGATCACGTATTGCGACGATTAGACATCAGATCTCATCCTAGACATGTTAACAGTATCCAATTTACCTAGCCGGAAAAAGTTTTTAAACTATGCGGAAGAACATTCTGTAGCAACTAGTCATACAAAGAGTCGCCCAATATGGAGAAAAACTCATATTATGGATATTATGGTTTTATATGAAAGAAAATAAAGAATATTCAAGACATATAAGAAAATTATATTCAGCCCAGACCGACTATACAATACCACGTACCTTGATCTACATGGGGAATATGACTAAAAATAGTCGTGCAGAGTTTATTTTTGGAGTACCCATTGCTGGCATATACGTACCTATAATCTGGATCTAACGACAATTTTAGATAGATTGATAGGGGCTCTTTGTATGGGGATTTGTCCCAGCATGCACCAAATTTCACAAACTCAAACAGCGTTCGTAATATGGCCGATTAAAGCTAATATACCAAATATATATATATGTTGGGGCGGACCGATTTTTTTTCGGCAAAATACCTATGATTTCCCTAGTCTATGAGTTATTTCAAGAAAATTTGCCCGAGGAACCATACCTCAATCTTTTAAATCTTTAAGATTTTTAGCCAAAAATTCGGTTGATTAGTTCATGAGATATTGCTAAAAGAGTGAACACACTTTTTTATATTTTTTGTCTTTTTATTTTTTTTTTTTTTTTTCTTTAAAAATTCAAGTTAAGAGATAAGAATCAAAAAAGTATTTTAGCAATATCTCATAAACTAATCAACAGCATGCTCTACGTTTTTATGCACGTTGACCTCTTTTTGGTTCGGTATCTTGAGCGATTTGCTTACATATATTATAATGATTTCAAATATAAAAATAATTAGGGAAAATTTCAAGAAAGTAGTGTGAAATCAGTGCAAAATTGTTTTGTATATTCTTTCCAAAAGAATACGAGTATAATCATAATAACATATGAATTTTCAGTATCTGATAAAAATATTTCTCAATTACTGACCCGATATTCAAAGAAGGTATTTTTGTCGATGCGGGATATTGAGAACTGATGACCAATGGTTGTAGGCAATAGCATGAGAGTCAATCAAGAGCATTATACTAAACATCATTGAAAAAAAATGACTGCAAGCGATTTATGTATTACTTAACAAAAAATAAAAATGCATGTGTGAATATTATTTAAGGTAACATTTTCTATATGTTCTGGATTTTGTCCTTTCCAATTTAGGTGAACCTATCGACAACAAAGTGGATGACCATACAAAAATAAAAAAAAAAATTTAGAAAAATTAAAAAGGTTTTTTGATGGCGACTATATTATGCACTAAAATTGAACTCTTTGAGACGTAAGCTTAATTCCAAATCCGTTTTGTATTTTTTTCTTTTCACCAACCCGCAATCGCTACGAAATATGGTTGAAAATTAAAAAAAAATACTTTTATCGCAAATTAAATTAAGTTTTTTATATGGCTTTAGTCATGACTTATAGTGGAATATAGTAGACCTGCCAAAAATAATTTAGTGCTCCCATAAAACGTTGATAAATTTAAAATTTTTTAATTTTTACGAAACTCTAGTAGGATTGCAAAGATTTGGGTGACTTTGTTGCTCAAAATTGTGTCATCGAACATCAGCAAAATAATAAGTGGTTGCATATCAACGATATCCCGTAAACTAGATATAAAATAAAAAATCGAAAACATGCTAAAACAAGTAAGAAAATTATAGTCGGTCTACACCGACTATGCGATACTCTATACCATGCGTTCAGAAACCCTATCTCTTAGGCCCAACTAACTGGACATAGAAAATAAGCAAAAACCAAATTTGAGTGGGATTTTTATTAATTTTTTTTGGCTGCAGATATGAAAAAGTTCATATCGGATGCTATATTTATATAGGGACTAGGTCCAAAAATGGACCGATCCTGATCATGTTTGGTAAAGTCTCTTGTATTTTGCAAAACTATATACAAATAAAATTTGAGAAGAATCAGTGCAATATTTTTGTTTTTTAATAGATTTAAGTGAATATCGGGAAGCAGCTCTATATGAGGTCAAAGGGATCATTTTTGGACTACTCATAAATAGATGTAATGAACGCATACAAACCCAATTTGAGTAAGATCTATATGACAATTTGGATCTTATGGCAATTTATGTCGATTTCGTATGGGTAATTTTTATGGGGGCTAGGTCTGAACATGGACCGATTCTCACCAATTTCAATAGCGTTCATCTCATGACCGATAAAAGACTAAATACCAAATTTCATCAAAATATATTCATATTTGCGACCTGCAGTTTGATTACAAGCTTTACATGGACACACAGACGGACGGACGGACGGACGGACGGACGGACATTGTTAAATCAACTCAGAAAGTGATTCTGATTCGATCGGTATAATTAAAGATGGGCATAGGTCAAATATTTTTGGTTGTTACAAACAGCAGCACAAAGTCATTATACCCAAACCACATAGTGGTATAGGGTATAAATAGCCAATATTGCTTATTTCCAAAAGTTAGACCTAAACCAGGAAAACAGATGCAGATTATTTAATAGAACCCCAGCAATCCGTGAGACCTTCATTATTTCTGATCTCTTAAACGGTAGAGGGACCCGAAAAATAAGATTATACTTCTTATTGTTATTTTTATACCCTATACCACTATGTGGTTTGGGTATAATGACTTTGTGCTGCTGTTTGTAACAATCAAAAATATTTGACTTAGACCCATCTTTAATTATACCGATCGAATCCGAATCACTTTCTGAGTTGATTTAACAATGTCCGTCCGTCCGTCCGTCCGTCCGTCTGTGTGTCCATGTAAAGCTTGTAATCAAACTGCAGGTCGCAACTATGAATATATTTTGATGAAATTTGGTATATAAGCTTTTGTCGGCCATGGGATAAACGCTATTGAAATTGGTGAGAATCGGTCCATGTTCAGACCTAGCCCCCATACAAATTACCCCTATGAAATCGACACAAATTGTTATAAGATCCAAATTGTCATATAGATCTTACTCAAATTGGGTTTATATGCGTTCATTACATCCATTAATGAGTAGTCCAAAAATGAGCCCTTTGGCCCCATATAGAACTGCTTCCCGATTTTCACTTAAATCTATTAAAAAACAGAAATATTGCACTGATTCTTCTCAAATTTTTTTGTATATATTTTTGCAAAATACAAGAGACTTTACGAAACATGATCAGGATCGGTCCATTTTTGGACCTAGTGTCCATACAGATGTAGCATCCGATATGAACTTTTTCATATCTGCAGCCAAAAAATTTAATAAAAATCCCACACAAATTTGGTTTTTGCTTATTTTCTATGTCCAGTTAGTTGGGCTAAGAGATAGGGTTTCTAAACGCATGGTATAGGGTATCGTATAGTCGGTCTAGACCGACTATAATTTTCTTACTTGTTTTTATTTAATTTTTTCCATAAAGAATGAATTTTACCCCTTTAATGAAATAAATTCATAGAAGACTGCTACCAATCCTAGAAAACTTAGAGTGCAGAAATTACAAATTTGCATTAAATTGCCTGAATACAAAATACTTTTAATTTTTCGATCTCAATTGGTTTCAATAACAACGTCCCTGGCCGACCACGTTAATTTTAATAGAAATATGTTCTCTGGCTCCTTTAAAAGCTGACATGGCCCAAAAAAATTTAGTCAAGTAGGCATACACATGTCATTTTTCCTTATTTACAACTACGTACTTATTGTTTCGATGTCGTTTGGAATTTATGTCTGTACATGTCTCCTTCTTCCCATTCATGCCATTAAATGCTGCTATATTAACATGTGTAACTGTGTGTATGGAATAACAAACGCAAGCCTTAAATTTGAACCACACTCAAAGGTGATGATGATGATGGCTTGCCTTGTGAAATATAACACTCCCATAATTGGTCATAAATCTGACAAATGTAATTTGTCATCACTCAAGCAGCGAAACAGCCAGCCAAACCAGCTTGCTATCCAACCACGCGAATGAAAAAATAATAGCACTTACCCCCTAAAAATGCTACTCGACCACCAACAAGTCTTTATCCCGAACACTATTATATATTTTTTTTCCAATTCTAACCTACAAACTGAGCCGCTGATGCAGAAGATGGTGATGGCAACTTTTGATTTTGAGTTGCCTACAAAGAACAGCCATTTTTATTTTTTTTTTCTGTTATTGTTATTGTTCATTACACGACGGGTGTTACAATTTCTAGATTTTAATTTTTGCTGACCCAACAGAAAAAAAAATAATTACGAGCATTTTTTTCTATAACTTATGGTTGTTATGATTCTTGTACTAAGCAATGAACAAATGAAAAATAGTAAAACGTTAATTTTGTGCAATGAAAATAGAAAGAAAATACACGACCACTGTTTGTATTGTTCTCCCTTCACTATTTACATTAACAAGTGCTCATTCTGAGCAAAAGCCATTATTTTTTGTATTTGTAAAATTCCAGTTCAACATCTTTAAACTTAATTTCATTTATCTATGTTCTGAGTTGGTAAAAATATGTATATGAATCAAATCTCTTTATATTGCAGTTTGTGTTATAAACAGAAAATAAATATGATTACAGTTTTATCTTGATTTGTATACATATGTTACTAGTTATGTCTCTAAAACGACATCTGCCTTCTAACATTTAATATCTTAAAGGGAATATGTACTCCGAACGTTTCATTATACGAGTGCTGTTAGTACGTTTTTACAGAGATTTTCAAAATTGATCTTGGATAACAAATGGAATAAAAACGTTAAATTTTTCTGCAGATGATTTTTAACACACAGAAAACGAAAAAAACAAGTTTTGAAGAAAAATTCCAGAAACATATGATCAGACATTAAAAATCCCAAAAGAGGGACAGATGGGTAAATTTAAGAGGCTATGAGGTGTACAAGATTTCGAGGGGAACAGTGGCGAATCACCCCGCTGTGCATCGGTCCGTCTGTCTATCAAACTACAGGCCGCAAATATGAATATCTGCCATAGAAGAACGCTGTTGAAAGTGGTGAAAATTGGTGCATGTTCAGACTTAGTCCCCATAAAAATGACGCCTCTTAGATCGACTTAAATTACAGGCGCTGAGTACCTAGGCCCCAATGAACATATGCCCCAAAAAATGTATATGAGATTTGGGGCAATTTTTAAGGTTTTTAGGGCACAAGTTCATTTTTATACCCTATACCACTATGTGGTTTGGATATAATGACTTTGTGCTGCTGTTTGTAACTACCAAAAATATTTGACCTAGACCCATCTTTAATTATACCGATCGAATCAGAATCACTATCTGATTCGATTTAACGATGTCCGTCCGTCCGTCCGTCTGTGTGTCCATGTAAAGCTTGTAATCAAACTGCAGGTCGCAAATATGAATATATTTTGATGAAATTTGGTACATAAACTTCTATCGGTCATGGGATGAACGCTGCTGAAATTGGTGAGAATCGGTCCATGTTCAGACCTAGCCCCCATACAAATGACCCCTATGAAATCCAAATTATCATATAAATCTTAGTCAAATCGGGTTTGTATGTTTTTGTTACATCCATTAATCAGTAATCCAAAAATGATCCCTATGGGACAACTCTTAGTCATAGGCCCCATATAGAGCTGCTTCCCGATCTTCACTTAAATCTATCAAAAAACAAAAATATTGCACTGATTCTTCTAAAATTTTGTTTGTATATATTTTTGCAAAATACAAGAGAACTTACCAAACATGGTCAGGATCGGTCCATTTTTGGGCCTAGTCCCCATATAGATATAGCATCCGATATGAACTTTTTCATATCTGCAGACAAAAAAATTTATAAAAATCCCACTCAAATTTGGTTTAGCTTATTTTCTATGTCCAGTTAGTTGGGCCTATTGGGTAGGGTCTCTAAACGCATGGTATAGGGTATCCTATAGTCGACTATAATTTTCTTACTTGTTTTATTTCGTTTTTTGAAAAATTGGGACATTCGTTCATTTTTTTGCGGCCTTTTTTTAAGGTTTTGGGGCTTTTTTTCATCGCAAACTTACATCCCAATTTTTTGAGGCATTTGGGTTTTTTTTTTTTTTTGGCATTTGTCATTGGGGCCTAAGTACTCAGCGCCTAAGTTCAAAAATAAAATCTACCGGACATATAAATCTGTTTCCGATCCTCACTTTAACCTATCAAAAACAAAAATGTTGCACAGATATCCGCAATATGGTTAGGATGCTATACGGACTTTTTCAAATCTGCAGTGTAAAAAATTATTAACAATGCCATTTAGATTTGGTATGTGTACAATTGCGGTATTCATCTGATGCACCAAAAAAGGGTTTATTATGAGTTCTGTGGTAGAAGGAAATGGCGATTTTATATAAGATTTTTCTTCGATTTTTTCGAAATATCCGTCCATAGTAACTACGTGATATACATCAAACACGTGTCGGTCAACAGCTTTGCGCAGAACGTGACTTCGATTTATTTTCGGATCAAGAACCAGCACATTACCAGAGGCAACCAAAACTCGAAGTCACTTTATAAGCAAACCGAAATTTACCTATAAAATAAGAAGTAGCAAAAGTAGAAACGCTGCGTCAATTGTGCTGCCACTAGCAGATATAGCCGCACATATGCATTTTGTATTCTATTCGTGACTTCTTGGCAAATACCACGAATAACATCTATTGTCTTAAATTTGTTCAAATTAATTAAGAATTAATATCCAAATACTTAAATAAATAAAATACATATAAAATTTCATACTTTTCAATTATTTTTCTTTTTTTTTTTTTGGTAAAAAATTGCCTCTCAACCCACAAGCAACTATATTTGACAAGTCAAATCAGAGATAAGGAGATGACCTGGGTGGCCAATTCTTTTTGTGTAACTATTATTGAGTCCCACATCACGAAAATAAAAAAATAAAAAATCGCTACGGCCAAAAATATATGATCCTCAAAAAGTTAGAATACTGTTGCCGTTAATAATTTATTTTATTATTTATACCCTATACCACTATGTGGTTTGGGTATAATGACTTTGTGCTGCTGTTTGTAACAACCAAAAATATTTGACCCAGACCCATCTTTAATTATACCGATCGAATCAGAATCACTTTTTGAGTTGATTTAACAATGTCCGTCCGTCCGTCCGTCTGTGTGTCCATGTAAAACTTGTAATCAAAGTGCAGGTCGCAAATATGAATATATTTTGATGAAATTTGGTATATAAGCTTTTATCGGCAATGTGATGAACGCTATTGAAACTGGTGAAATTCGGTCCATGTTCAGACCTAGCCCCCATACAAATTACGCCTATGAAATCGACATAAATTGCCATAAGATCCAAATTGTCATATAGATCTTACTCAAATTGGGTTTGTATGCGTTCATTACATCCATGAATGAGTAGTCCAAAAATGATCCCTTTGGCCCCATACAGAGCTGCTTCCCGATATTCACTTAAATCTATTAAAAAACAAAAATATTGCACTGATTCTTCCCAAATTTTGTTTGTATATGTTTTTGCAAAATACAAGAGACGTTACCAACCATGGTCAGGATCGGTGCATTTTTGGACCTAGTCCCCATATAGATATAGCATCCGATATGAACTTTTTCATATCTGCAGCCAAAAAAATTAATAAAAATCCCACTCAAATTTGGTTTTTGCTTATTTTCTATGTCCAGTTAGTTGGTCCTAAGAGATAGGGTTTCCAAACGCATGGTATAGGGTATCGTATAGTCGGTCTAGACCGACTATAATTTTCTTGCTTGTTTTTTTTATCTTGCATATAGCAAGTAAGAAAATTACAGTAGGTCTGGACAGACTATACGATTATCTCTACCATGGTTTGGAGACCCTATCTCTTCGGTCCAACTAAGTGGATATTGGAAATAAGCATAAACCAAATTTGAGTGGCATTATTATAAATTTTTTGGCTGAAAATATGAAAAAGTTCATATCGGATGCTATACTTATATGGAGACTAGATCGAAAAATGGACCGATACTTACCATATGTGGTAAAGTTACTTATATTTTGAAAATATACATATATAAAAACCAAAATTGAGAAAAATCTGTAGAATATTTTTGTTCTTTGATAGATTTAACTGAAAATCGGGAAGCAGCTTTATATGGGGGCTATGACAAAGAATTGCCATATGGGGCTTATTTTTGGACAACTGATAAATGGATATAATAAACATACACAAACCCAAATTGACCGAGATCTTTTTGATAAACATACGCAAACCCAAATTGACCGAGATCTATTTGATAATTTGGATCTTATGGCAATTTAGGTCGATTTCATATGGGTCATTTGTATCGGGACTAGGTCATTTTCATAGTGGCCATTTGTATGAGGACTAGGTCTGAACATAAAACGACTTTCACCAATTTCAACAGCGTTTATACTACGGCTGATAAAAGCTTATGTCCCAAATTTCATTAAAATATATTCATATTTGCGACCTGTAGTTTGATTACAAGGTTTATATGGACACACAGACGGACAGACAGACATACGGACAGACGGACGGACGGACGAACATCGCAAAATCGACTCAGATTTATAGGAGACTACATCATCGGACCGATCGTCTTGAAATTTTTAAAGTACCTAACTGCCTATCCGGAAGGTAAAATAGGCTATATTTGTTGGATTTTTCAGTTGGGCGTGGGAACTCCCATATAAAGTGAATTTTTAACATCTAATTTTAACATATAATATCAGGAGTACTACGACAGCAAGAGCTCTGAAACTATTTACATGTACGTACATATTAAACTAACTTGAAGAATCGCGAAAAATGGACGGGATCGGACCAATGTGCACCCACCATACAAAATAAGTACTTAATAATTATTTAATATAACTGGTGTACTATAATAGTGAAAGCCTTGGGACGTTGTGTTAGTTCATAAGTTATCAATGTTATTACTAGAAAAAAATGGGCGGCAATAGACCAGTAAGCATGATACCTCCACACAAAGTGAATTTGAAATGTCATATATCTGGAGTATTGTAACAGTGAATACCTTGGAACTGTGTCTGAGTTCATGAGTTATAAGTATGAGTTGTCTGATTAAAATAGGCGGCATCAGATCAGTGGTCGTGGCACCACCATACAAAGTAGTTATTTATGTCATACAACTGGAGCACTATAACAGATAAAGCTTCAGAACTTTGTTAGAGTCCGTGCCATTGCATGTGGCACGTCCTATACAAAAAATATAAGTACAGTCTTGAAACTTTTGACAACTACATTAACTACCTTTGTGAATAGTCGTGTAGTATATGGGCAGAATCAACACAGTCAAAAATCAACAAAACCGAAAATCGCGAATACCAAAAATGGCCAAAATCAAAAATCGAAAAAAAAAATACCAAAAACAAAAATCTCAAAAAAAAAGTCAAAATCGCTAAAATCGCAAAAAAAAAAATCTAAAAAACAAAAATCGTCAGAAGCAAATATTGCCAAAACCGAAAATCGAGAAAAACAGTAATCGAAAAGTCAAAAGTCGCGAAAATCAAAAATCGTCAAAATCTAAAATAGCAAAAAAAAAAAAAAAATAAATAAAAAATAAAAAAAAAAAATAAAATAAAGTTTCAAATCGAAAAAAAGGCATATTTACATAATTTTTTTCTGAAGATATGAATAATGGTGGATGATTTATTTTATATACACGTTATAGTACAATATTTGAGAAATCTTTGAAAAAAGTTTCAATTAAAAATTTTAATAAATAAGTCCGTAACAGCGAATCTCCGGAGGCATTGTTTTTTTGCGGTGAACATCATAACTCGTTATCGGATCATATAAAATAACAAATCGAAATGGGTTTAGAAGGTGATGTGTTTCTCGAGGTAAGCATTTTGAAGTGAAAAACACGATTTTTGTAAAAAATTTCAGAGAATTTGTTGTTCAAAGCTGGGGACAAATTGGAAAATAAAAAAAACTCTTCGTGGTTACTGATGATTTATATGTAGAAATAGTGTGTAAAATCTGAAAAGAACCGAACAATTAGATTTTGAGTTATGATGTTCACGGACTTCAAACATTTGTTTGCGAGAAAATAATTTTATTGAAATTTTGAAACAACTATTTAGACATATCGTTCATTCAGTAAAAAGAATGCAAAAAAGAGGTTTTCAAAACTTACCCCCTCCCACCACCACTTAAAGTGGGATTACAATAAAAAAATAAAATACAAAAAATAAAATGGTTAAATTTTATTGAATAAATTTTATTAATTAAATCTTTCATTCCAGAAACAAGTCAAGCAATAAAAAATAAAAAAAATTGAGTTATTACTCTTTTCTTAATGCAAAAACAATTAAAATTTTGCCCCCATGTTATCGAGAATCAAAGTCGATATCTCTTTATTTAGTGCAGAAAGAAGTCAAGTGAAAGTTTCGGGGAAGTTTTCTTTGATTTAATCAAAATCAATAATTTGTTGCTTGACTGGTTTCTTAAATAATTATAATAATTACACTATCCAATCTTACTAATTGCCAAGTTGGTCAGTATGAGCCGTTGTTTTCTCAAAATTGTAATACTATGATATCCTCAGCAAAGCTGGATCTAACACCCTTTTTCAAAATACATTGAGTATTGTATCATATAGTCGGTCTACAGTGCTATAATTTTCTTATTTGTTTTATTTCAAATCAGGCAATATTGTATTTAACAGAAATTCAGAAATTAATATTAATAACAAGTATTTAATTCGCTTTAAAGGATATGCCACGCAATTTTGTTTTAAAAAAATTCAAGTGGCTCAAAATGAACTATCAAGATGATAAACAACTAACGATGGAATTTTTCCACGCAAGGCAACAAGTATTCTTAAATGTTAAGTTCGCAAAGATTAAAGTTGAAAGATTTACTTGAGACTTCAAAACAGGACATCTGTAGTAATTTCAGTCATATCAATGAGTTAATCTGAGCATAGCTAAAGCTACTTTTATTATTAATTTCGGCGTACATATTATTGTTATTTGTTGTCTCTTTAGTAACTAAGTTATCAATAATAATTTAATATATTATTAATATAAATAAAAAATTGAATTGAACTGTTGACAAAATAATTTTTCTTTTTATTATTATTTTTTTTTTGTTGTTTTCAGCAAATATATATGAATTTAACTTTTTACCAAACAAACTATCTACTGCTTTTGGTTACAGATGAGGGTTGGTGACTCTTCCCGAAACAGCTGTATAACCTGTCATGCAGAATATAGATCAATTGTTTGAAACAAATGTGCCAATGTTTTTGCTTTATTTAAAGTAAAAACATTTGATCTTGAGCCTGAATAATTTCAAACTCAATCATTATAATTTTTCTTTATTAGCATTCTAATATGCTTCAATTAGAATCTGATATAATTTAAAAATACAATATTCAAGTAATTTGCTATTTATATTTTGTTATGTTGTTAAAAGAATGTTGTTGGTAGAATATTTTCGCCAAATATAAATATGCAATTTCAATTATACACTCATAAATTTATACAATAATTTATATTCTAATATTAATATCATATTTTGTAGTCTCAAAATTCAATTCTAATTTATTGATATATTTGAATTTCAAATTTCTAGCTACAACTTAAGAACAATTGATGATTTCTCATTTCATTCTTAATCAACTAGCTTCAGTAAAGCAAGTTGGTTAATTTTAACGAATGATATCTTAAAAAAATAATTTTTTTTATATATTTTTTTTAAATAAAATGACATATTCATGGCGTATGATTATTATTTAAAGTGGAGTGAAAGAGATGTATACGTATAAGTGATATTTTTAATATTAAATCAAACATACAGCAGTATTTTTTTACTCTATATGGGTAATTCCATGTCAAATCAACCAATGGGTGTACACTACCTTCTCCAAATTGTATGATTTTTCGTAGGAAGACAGATTATTACAGAACTAAAATAAGTGCAAAGTTTGAGGGCACTGGCACTTCTGTATCCGGAAATATGTGGTCTTGAAAATCGTAAAAAAAGGTCAAAATTTACAAAGTTGTACTTATTTAATTATCATTTTCTTGAAAAGTGTTATAGTTACGCAACTCATCGAGGTTGCATTTGAAAGGTTAATTAATTACCTTTAATTTGATATACAACATGATTTTTTTTTTTGGAAAGGTCCAAGGTCACATCTCTTGACCTATAATTCGGGAGGCTATAGCTGTAAAAACGACAATTTTAAAAATCTGAAAAAAATATATGTTTAAGATTGGTTCCTTCCCTAAAGTTCCAAAAAATTTCAGACTGGGGGTATGCTTGGATCCAGAAATATTTATCATAGAGTAAAGGTAGATATTTAAAAAGTCGGTGCTGTTACTGTTACTGTTTATGAATGTGGTTGGTTGTGCTCGTGAGCGTCGGCGGGCTATGCACGCACGCCGCTATTTGTTTCTGGTTCTTTAGCTCTGTACTGTAGTACTGTACTCAGTACAGACCTGTGTTAGGGTTGGTTTGACAGGTAATTATGTTAGAGCGAGACAACAGTATAAATGTTGTCGGGTGTGGTTCGTAGTGTCAAATAACTTGGATATAGAGAAATTATTGAAAAACGAGAAGTCAAAGGAAGCACCACGAAAAAAAACCATTCTAAGCACGTTGCTTTAAAAAACCACATGTGTTGCTATAAAATCAATATTTTTAAATAAAACCAAAAGTGTTCAAAGTGATTGTTTTTTGTATCTGTAAACAATATATCATTTAATACAATATATTGTTGTAATCCATTTAAAAAAGTTGCTCAAGTCCGGAATGCAAGAGGACTTCGAAAAGTTCAGCAATGGATGACTGGAATTAGTAATAACATTTCAATATCAAATAAAATATGTGATATATGCAGAAGAGAACTTTATAAATTAAAAGGAAGTGTAAACAATAATATTCAATCTATGAACGAGCCAGAAAACGAGACTTCAGACTCGGAAAGTGAAGCATCAGTTTCGGGAGATTTTCTAATTTCTAAGTTAAACGAAAGTTTAACATATTTACAAGAATCTCCAATATGTTCGAGAAAAATTCCATTAAAAGGGTAAACAACTAGAAAGTTAGAAAAAATAACAACATCAATTAAAACCAACATTTTCCCAAATCCAACACCTTCAACCTCTCACGTATGCCCAGAATCGGAAATAATCGAACAACTAAAAGAAAAGTTTAAATCAATAACTAAAAACAGTGATAAAATTCAACTTTTAACTATTTTACCTAAAAGCTGGACATTGAAAAGAATGGAGGAGGAATTTCAAATAACAAATTTCATGGCACGAAAGGTAAAAAACTTGGTTGTGACAGAAGGCGTATTGATTACACCGAATCCAAAACTTGGAAAACGATTGCCATTAGAAATTGTTGATGTGGTGAAAATCTTTTATGAAACTGATGATGTCAGCAGATGTCTACCAGGATGTAAAGACTACGTGTCAATAACAGAAAATGGTGTAAAAGTAAAAAAAAATAAAAGACTTTTACTCGGAAATCTTCGAGAAGTTTATGCTTTATTTAAGGAAAACATGAAGGGATAACTATTGGAATTTCTAAATTTTGTGAACTTCGGCCAAAAAATTTGGTTCTAGCAGATGCGTCAGGAAGCCATAATGTATGTGTTTGTAAAATACATCAAAATACAAAACTAATGCTCCACGCAATAAACCTGAAAAAATTGACAGAAAATGTGCAGGATTTTGAGCTGAAAACTTATAAAGATTGTTTAAAAAGACTTATATGCAATCCCCCATCACCAAATTGCTACCTTGGCAGATGTAGCATGTGTCCAGATATACAAAATTTTAAAGAGAAACTTGGTGAATTATTATTAGGAAATGAAATTGATGAAATCATATATAAACAGTGGATAAGTGTAGATAGAGACTCTTTGGAAACTATTATTAAAGAAACTGATTCTTTTCTGAATTCTTTATGCGAAAAACTGCAAACTCTTCTACCCCGTTCATTCGTATCTAAAGAGCAGGGTGCATTTATGGCTCACAAAAAGTCTGCGTTGGAAGAAAATGAGTATTTAGTAATTTGCGACTTCTCCGAAAATGCAACTTTTGTGGTTCAGGATTCTGTGCAAGGCTTTTTATAGAATAATAGCCAGGCCACACTATACCCAATAGCAATTTATTACAAATCAAATGGAAAATTAGAAACTACAAATTTTATAATAATATCAGACTGTCTAATACATAATACCATAGCAGTTCATTTATTTCATCGCCACCTAAATGAGTTTTTAAAAAACAAGTTTTTGAAAATACCAAAGAAAATTTTTTATTTTTCGGACGGTTCTTCCGCTCAATTTAAAAATAAAAAAAACTTTGCCAATTTATGCCATCATAGCGAAGATTTTAATTGTTCCGCTGAGTGGCATTTCTTTGCTACCAGTCACGGCAAAGGACCTAGTGATGGTCTTGGGGGAACGGTAAAGCGTGAAGCACGAAGAGCCAGCTTGCAACGTCCATTCGAAGATCAGATAACTACTCCTCTCCACTTGTATAATTGGTGTCAGCAAACTCTTCAGAACTGCAACTTTGCATATTTAACGGGAAAAGATTATGAAGAAGAAGAGAAATTGCTAACTGATAGATTTATAGGATTACGTACAATTCCAGGAACTCAAAAGCAGCACAGCTTCTTACCAATTTCAAAAACACAATTACAAGCTAAAATTTATTCCGCTGATAGCAAATTTGTAATTGAAAACATTTATAATAAAACTAAACAACAACAACAGCATTCATCATAATAATGTTTACAACAACAACAACAACAACAACAGCATTCATCATAATAATGTCAACAACAACAACAACAACAACAACAACAACAACAACAACAACAACAGCATTCATCATAATAATGTCAACAACGCCAACAACAACAACAACAACAACAGCATTCATCATAATAATGTCAACAACGCCAACAACAACAGCATTCATAATAATAATAATTCACTTGTTAAATATCTACCTTTACTCTATGATAAATATTTCTGGATCCAAGCATACCCCCAGTCTGAAATTTTTTGGAACTTTTGGGAAGGAACCAATCTAAGACATATATTTTTTTCAGATTTTTAAAATTGTTATTTTTACAGCTATAGCCTCCCGAATTATAGGTCAAGAGATGTGACCTTTGACCTTTCCAAAAAAAAAATCATGTTGTATATCAAATTAAAGGTAATTAATTAACCTTTCAAATGCGACCTTGATAAGTTGCGTCACTCTAATATTAATCAAGAAAATGATAATTAAGTAAGTACAACTTTGTACATTTTTATAGTTTTTACCGATATTCAAGACCTCATATTTCCGGATCCAGATGCGTCAGTGAGCTTAAATTTAGGATTTTTCTTATTTATCGGATAAACTTTAATCCTGCCAAAATTCAGCCAATTTGGAAACAGCGATGTAAAAAACAGCAAAATTTTAAGTTGAGTTCAGATGGTTTAACCCATATACATATTACATGGATATACATTAAGGCGGGTCGATTTAAAAATCGCCCAAGTGAGAAGAAAAATCGTATTCTAGGGATCAAAATAAGAAAATCAGCCCGACGAACCATACCTCTAAAACGAATTCTGATGTCCAGACTTTTTACCTGTCTGTCTGTCTGTATGTCTGTCTGCCATGGGGTATTACTTATTTTGATCCCTTAATTAGGATTTCCCTTGTCATTTGAGCGCTTTTTTTCCCTCCCTACAAATCGACCCGCCCTAATATACATACATATAATATTTTGATGAAGAACGCAATGAGATATCATAAATGATTCTTGAGTTATACGCGTAGCTAAAAAACGAAGCAAACAAACATTATTATAAGAAAAAATATAATAGGACATAAAAAAAGGTTGGTCTGAGAACAATAAACCCTTTGGAACTTTTACTATACTGACTTATTACATTCAAGATGACTTGCAATTTATCGCCCTCAGCCAAAGCCACCAAAATGTTCCAAAATGTAATATATATTTTTAAACAATTCTACAACTATTTCAAGAAATATATTGGTACTTGCGGAAAAAGGAATATCATAGGTCATTAGCGGGTAAGGAATGTAAATATAATTTAATTTATCTAAAAATATTTTCTATCCCTTAAAATGTATCTCTTGTATTTTTTTAAATTAAGCTAATGTGGCTTATAGTTATGAATGTAATGAAAACCATGTTTATTGCGGTTTTTGCCCGACGTTTCGTCGATTGTGTGTCGACACCTTTAAAAGATCATCTATTAAGAATATTATGCAAACATAATATTCACACAAAATAATATTATTCAACTTTTCAACATACAACAAGTTTTCTATTTAAAATGTGGTTTCTACATTTAACATTTAACATAAATTTTAAACGCATATTAACATGTCACATATTAATCAATGTCAACTCTCTAGTTCGTACTTATATTGTTGGTGTCCTCTTACAAGTTCATGGTTCGTTTAATATACTGCTAAATAAGTGCACCTTTTTTCCAATGTTTTCCTTCTGTAGTATATTAATTTTTTTCGAAATCAGCTGTGTGTCAGTTTTTTAATAAATGCTGAGCTAATAACGTTGTCTCGTCTTTTTGGGCGATATCCGGTTGATGTTCTCCCGCGTGCATAGCTAGAGCTCTCTTTATTATACCTATATATTTATATTAAATTACATCTCTGTTCGTGTCGTGTTTAGTTTTCAAGTTTTCTTATTTTATGTAACTAAATTTTCCTATAATTTCCGACTGTCAATCTATCCCGAAGGAGGCAATAACACCATCCCATTTTCCCTGAGCACGGTCGGTATAAGGTAGGGCGTATGGTTATAGGATCTATGTACGTTAGCCTGTTAATGCAAATGGTCGCCGGTTTCTTAGTAACAACCGGGCATGCCGCCGTCATGCCATTTGAGATCAGTTAAGAGTTGAATAGCATCTTTGGATGAAGAAGGATAATTAACCATCAAACAAGGTAAAAACAACATTATATTAGGACTTCGCACAGGTTGAGCAAACAAGTGACTTTTGAGTACTGATTTGACAAAAATTTTCGACGCCTGAATAAATGGTTGAAGCGTATAAATCACGTATGGACAACAAGCAGTGTTTGGAAGTTACAAACACATGGAAATGTGTAAAAATTGGCTAGGAGATTAAGGTGGGAAGTCCTTAATCCATCTACATATAATCATAAATATTTACTTTCTCTCAAAATATAAATAATGGCCCTCGTAGTATCATAATTGCTATTGTTCTCTGTTTCGTGTAATGAAATAATGTACGATTGTTGGATGTACACAAATTTAAATATGGAACATAAAGCCGACATAATTTCTACATTCAACTTGGGATATAAACACTTAAAAACATATCACCAGAGATTGTTATTTAAATACATGTAAAAAATAATATTTAACTGAATAAATGTTATATGTGTGTATATTTGGAATAAAATACAACCCACAATAGGCATACAGTGATTACAATTGGTAGATATATGTGTATTTGTTAGTTGTAACAGTCCTGAGGATGTGCTGAAAAAATATGAAAATTGTTTTATGGGAAAAGTCGCTCTTTAGGAAGATGCAATCCTTTAATTTTACTTTTTGCAACTATTTTCTACGAAGAAATCACAAACTTAACTTTTTTGTTTCCCGCCAAGTTTTATTTTGTTGAATTTGGCAACTATAAAAATATTTAGCGAACAGTTCATTCCTATCTCGCAGAATGTTGATAAAATTTGCAAACAAATCTATAAATATTTTTAGCTCTCTTTAACCCTTTCCTACCGGCTATGACGTAAAGTCAAACACTATTAATTTTTCTTTATTATTATGAATACACATTATAAATGAAACTAATTACTGATTTTTAAAATTTTTTATTTTTATTCTTAGTATTACTTTTAGAACCTAGACTTATAAGTACCGTCAGTCTATTAATGTCACAGATGAAAAAAATAAAAATTAAAGGCATTATTTAAAAAACGCTAATTATTTGCCTCGTGATATTTAGCAAAACAGTTTTTCTTTTCGTTCAGGCATAAAAACACATCACAGTGAGAGCACTTGGAATGAGGCTTGAATTTTACCTTCTTCATGCTACATACCTCACATCTTCCTCTTCTTTCGACAAACACTGGCCAATGAATACCTCTGTTACCAAGCCTTACATCTTTCAATGTGGAGAAGTCTATTTTGCGCCTTTTGTTAGAACAAGGACTTGAAACATTGTCTTTTGGTGTTCGTTTTTTCTTACCCACATCTTTCAAAGTCATTAAACCTTGGGCTACTGATCTTCAAAAATCTTTGACTGTAGATTTTTCAATTATAAGTCCATGTACAATATATGCATTTACAAAAGCGATATCTAGCACACCCCAAAATATCCTATGCCACCATTTAGGCGATTTACGGTCAACGCAATAGAGAGCTCTCAATCGATCAGTAGTTTCTTCACTGCCATGAAAATTTGAAACAAAATGAACTATTTTGTTATCTTTTCACTTCGAGTAGCCAATATTCAAATCTGAAAATCTGTGATCATACTCTCCTCTTTTTAGTTTGGAGTCGATTACCATATTACTGGGAATGCCCTTACGGTTTGACCTTAATGACCTTTTTAACTTTTCGAGTAAAGAAAGAGAGGAGAAGAAATTGTCAAAGTATATAACTTTTTCTACTCCGCATTCTTGTTCAGTCAACTCCAATACTACTCTTTTCCCTAAAGTATATTCAGAAACCTTTGCGCTGATTTTATCGTCTTTTCCCTGGTATACAATAAGCACCATAGCTTGAACCCTCTTTTTATAGGATTCATGGGCAGATATTGTTTGAGTACAGCCCTACCCTTAAATTTTATCATGGATTCATCTACACTCAATTCTCTGGTTCCATGATAACACTCATCAAATTTTTGGTTTAGCTTGTCTAATACAGGTCTCATCTTATATAGCTTGTCCTTACAGTTGGGTGGTATTTTAGAATTGTCATTACAGTGTAAGTTTTACAATATAGCGGCAAATCTATCTCTTGGTATTGTCGTACTTATAAGTGGGTTGTGAAGATCCGGAGCAGAAGAGTAGTGATCACTCCAAGCAGGACGAGTATTGTAGCCCATAAAAAAGCTAATACCAATAAAAGCCAAAAGCTCTTCTTTCTTGAGGTTGAGAGTCTTGTTATTTTGGGTGGCATACAAATTGCTTTGATAAACAACGTCATCAAGAATAGTATCCATTATAACTAAAAATACAGCCGTAGGCGTAGAGCATTTACTGAAACATTCCTCCACGACAGAAGTGTTTTCAGAGTATTCTAGTAGGTATGTCTCAACATCGCGTTTTTTCCATTTCCGATCAGAATCTGGAACTCTTTTGTTCGACCGCGATGACTTACCAGTGGTTCTTTTGGAAGATTGTAAACTCGTAGAAGAAGTTGCAGCTTCAGGAGGTTCATCGTCTGCTTCATTTTTAGCTTCCAATGTGTAAAGAGATTCTTGTACTTCTTCATCAAGAAGTTCATCAATACTTATTGGGGGTTGATGAATGTCATTTTCATTATCTGATAAGCCACATCTGACGCAAAATCGCATTCTGGGATATCCTCGATCAATAATGCTTCTATTAGCTCAATATTTTTAGAAATATCCATCTAAAAAGCAAAACATTGCAAAAATATACATATAAAAAAACAGAACTCAAAAAATGCTTAAAGTCACTGTCG
This sequence comes from Cordilura impudica, assembly GCA_963682025.1. Lineage (NCBI taxonomy): Eukaryota > Metazoa > Arthropoda > Insecta > Diptera > Scathophagidae > Cordilura > Cordilura impudica. The sequence goes on along the minus strand of OY821518.1, from coordinate 59,209,522 downwards.
GTACCTGTAAGTCCCTAACTGTTTTTTTTTTTTTTGCAGATTTTATGCACGTAAAACGTATAGAATATATTTAGCATAATAAAAACAGTTAACAACAGGTTGCTAACTTATTATGTATAAAAAAAAATATAACTTGCCTTGTAAAATCTATATATATATTGCAATGAAAAATTGGAATTTTTTTCTTAACAATGCACCTTCAAGTTCCAAGTTCAATGTGATACTAATTAGCAATTTTTAACTTTTTTTCAAAAGAATTTTTTTTATTAGACAGCTCAATTGTTTTAGAATAGATATTGAAGCAGAGCGTAAGCTGCTGCGATCTCATGTTTGTTAAATTTACCGTTACAAAAGGTGGTACTTATTAGTACCGTCAGATAGGAAAGGGTTAAAGTAACACATGTCGGGAAATTATAGGCAATCTACATCGATATCGCTATAACCTATATCGTGCGTTTCGAGAGAAGAGCATGAATGCAACTGTGCTGAGGCAATAACTGGATATAGATAACTAGCAGTATACCCGCTACGTTGTTAGCGCAAATATTATATTAATTATTTAAACCGTAATAGTATTTAAAAACAATAAGAATTTAGTGTGAGTGACAATACTATGGAAATTATATTTTTGACTACTTGAACTGTCAAAACCAAAAAAAATTTACCATAAAATTGTTACTTTACTTGACAAGGACGAAATATTTACATTTCTATGCTATTGACAAAACAATAGAAGCCTTTACTATACAACAACGCTGTTGAATAAAATGATGATCATGATCGTGGGGTGGTTGATTCTTATACCTAACCATTGTACTAGAACCAAAGTGTGTGGTCTTGTGTGCGTATAGGTCAATTTTGTGGCCGTCTAAAGATTACATTTTTTTTCGCCAACAGTATTCAAATTCCATGTAGTGTGTTCTTTACCAAGATTAATGCTAGCCAGACGAATTTTCTCTGATATCAATGGACGATAACAACCAAGCTTAGCCTCCATTGCTTGTCGGAAAACAGTTTGAGTACATAGTCATACATTCAGATTGCTACTGAATTCCTTAAGTAGCATTTTTTTGACATTTTTAAACTCACTTGCAATCAAATTATCATGTCTTATGTATCTATTCATAGAGTATTTATCACAAATATTCTTTTGCTAATGACTAGCTCTAAAACGATCTATTATTCTGATATCTAACACTTCATAAATCTTAATTCTTGCCATTATTTTATAACTAGTGGATTGTGTGGCGCCTAGGCGCCCGTTTATTTTGACTTTAACAAACTAATTTTTTTCCCATTTCAAAATTTTCCTATATTTTATATATTTAAAAAAATTAATTTTAAATTAAAAAATACAAACCAAAAACTTCGATTTTCGAATGAAGTTTTGTAAAAGATCCTTTTATGTATCTTTTCGCATAAGTTTGCCAGTAGCCAACATTGCTTTATATTCTCTGCTTCTATACATAAAGAGTTTTTAATATTATATGATTTTAAAAAAATATTTTATTTTGATAGAAACTCGGTAATTTTAGTCTTATTAAGACAAACTATTAATATGTATCTATTTAAATGTATCAAAATAAATAACTTATTCAACTAAAAAAAAGTTTTTAAAACTTTCGGACAAAACAAAAAAATTCTTCTGTTATAACGAACTTAGTCTATAACGATCTAATTTGGCCGGTCCCGCCGAGTTCGTTATAACCGAACTCCATTTTATTGTAGAAAAAATAGAATAGCATAGAAAAAAAAAACGTTTTAGAGCAAGGTTCCTAAAAGTTCCTTAACGGGGGGGTTTTAAAGGTTTTAAAAGTTAATAATAATAATTAATTGCATAATTCTTTTTTGAAGACATGAATACACGTTATAGCATAACATTTAAAGAATCTTTGAAAAAAATTTCAAATAAAAATTTTAATAAATAAGTCCGCGACAGCCAATATCCGGCGGCGTTGTTGTTTTGCGGTGAACATCATAACTCGTTACCGGACCATGTGAAAAAAAAATCGAAATGCGTTTAAAAGGTGACATGTTTCCTGAAGTAGTGACGAAGTGTTTTTCAATTTTTTTTGCAGCATTTTGAAGTGAAAAACGATTTTTGCTATCCAATTTCGGGAATTTGTTGTTAAAAAATGGGGAAGAAAATGGAATTAAAAAAAAAACTTCGTGGTTACCTGATGATTTTTGTGTAGATATAGTGTCTAAAATTTCAAAAGAATCGGTCAAGAAGATGTTCACGGACTTCGAACATTTATTTGCGAGAAAATCGGTTTAAAGTTTTTTAAAAACTGATTTGTATACTATATACCGTATGAGGCCGGTCGCTGGAAACGCTGTATCTTTTTAAGTTTTGCTTTGATTTACTTAAAATTTTGACACAACACTCTCGACATGTTGTGCATTCAGGAAGAGAAATGCAAAGAAAGGTTTTAAAACCTACCACCCCTTAAGGAAATGCAAACACCAATACACCAACGTGCACAAAAAAGAAAAAAATATTTCATATTTCATCATACATGTAAACTGAAAAAAAAGAGAATTACATTTTTTGCAAAGTTATCTATAAATCTAAAACGAAAAAATAAAAAATGCGCGCGTATTAGTTTTACTTCAAAAAAAATCGCTTTTAATTCTTCCATGATATTTTCAATAAATTATTCAAATTAAAATCTTAAATATACATTTTTACGTAATTTATTTTTGTCCAAATTTTTTTAAAAGCATATTATTGAAAAATTAATATTATGAGTGAAAAAAAAATTATTTTCCCACCTCTCTTCTAAAATTACAATGTAATTTAATTATGCAAAGTTACAATAATTTAAATTTTAAACTTAATATTGCACTATATATTTTTTCAAAGGCTTTTCAATACAGAGTTATAACCGAAATCATACGTTGGACAACAACAAAATCCACATTGAAGATCTCTTTTTTCTCAAATATTTATCAAAAAAAGCATACTCTTTGGTAATCAATGAACTGGCCATCAATGAACTGAGCGAAGAAAGTACTCTTAACAATACAAAACAATTTTGAGATGAAAAACAGAACAGACAAACGAATAAGTTTAGTAAGTGTTGCCAAATTTGACAACTTATTGTAATTTCGACGATTTTGCAATTTTGCCAATTTTGACAACTTATTGTAATTTCGACGATTTTGCAATTTGTTAAAATGATTTGTTAAATTTGTAAAAATGATGATTGAAGATTTAAAATTCTCAGTAGTATAAAAATTACGATTTCTAGGGTTACCAATTAATGGGTTGTTTATCGAAAATTGATAGTTTTTGTTCAGTGTAAATGGAAATTACAAAGTATGTATAGATTTAATTCTGGGTCAAATCGTTTCAAAACGGAAATACTTTGAATAGCATCTCCATTTAAGATTTAAATTTTAATTACGGTGATACTTTAAACCTATATTATACGTTTTAGCTATAGACACATGTCAATAAAATTATTTAGTTGATTGCTGTGTTAAATTTTTTTCGTTGAAATTTCACCACTAATACATTAGAAATAACCGATGCTGTAATAATATTCGTAATAGGAATGATATAAATAAATTTGAATGTTTCCTTTTGTAATACTTTGTAGAGTTTTATTTTTATTTTCTTGACAATTTCTTGTTTTAAAAATGACGATTTTGGCGATTTAGTTTCCAAAATTATCGATTTTCAGAAGATTCTTTAGCAGCACTGGTTGGTAACATAGAAGAGAGAAAATTGTGTGTGAGTTTGTATAAAATGAGAAAGATTAAATTTTGTTTGTGTATTTCGCATAGCTTTGTATGGAGTGCTATGTGTGTGTATTATTTCAGCGATACAGAATCAGTTAGTCAGTCAGTGAGTCAGGGATCAACGTAAATATATACATATAAGATAATTGAAAGAAAATGGCAGAACCTATAAATATTTAAGTAACGGTTAAGATTTTTTACATTTTCTTTCACACCTTCTTCCATCTTTAAAGTTGGGATTACAAAAACAAGTAAGAAAATTATAGTCGGTCTAGACCGATTATACGATACCCTATACCATGCGTTTGGAGACCCTATCTCTCAGGCCCAACTAACTGGATATAGAAAATAAGTATAAACCAAATTTGAGTGGGATTTTTATTAATTTTTTCGGCTGCAGATATGAAAAAGTTCATATCGGAAGTTATATCTATATGGGGATTAAGCCCAAAAATGGACCGATCCTGACCATGTTTGGTAGAGTCTCTTGTATTTTATAAAAATATATACACACAAAATTTGAGAAGAATCAGTGCAATATTTTTGTTTTTTGATAGATTCAAGTGAAGATCGGGAAGCAGCTCTATATGGGGCCTATGACCAAGAGTTGTCCAATAGGGATCGTTTTTGGACTACTGATTAATGGATATAATATATACATACAAACTCAATTTAACTAAGATTTGTATGATAATTTGGATCTTATGGCAATATATGTTGATTTCATAGGGGTCATCTGTATGAGGGCTAGGTCTGGACATGGACCGATTCTCACCAATTTCAAAAGAGTTCATCATATGGCCGATAAAAGATTAAATACTAAATTTCATCAAAATATATTCATATTTGCGACCTGCAGTTTGATTACATGGACACACAGACGGACGGACGGACGGAGATCGTTAAATCGAATCAGATAGTGATTCGGATTCGATCGGTTTAATTAAAGATGGGTGTAGGTCAAATATTTTTGGTTGTTACAAATATTTTTGGTTGCAGATATGAAAAAGTTCATATCGGATGCTATATCTATATGGGGACTAGGTCCAAAAATGGACCGATCCTGATCATGTTTGGTAAAGTCTCTTGTATTTTGCAAAAATATATACAAACAAAATCTGAGAGGAATCAGTGCAATATTTTTGTTTTTTAATAGATTTAAGTGAAGATCGGGAATCAGCTCTATATAGGGCCAAAGGGATCATTTTTGGACTATTCATTAATGGACGTAATGAACGCATACAAAACCCAATTTGAGTAAGATCTATATGACAATTTGGATCTTATGGCAATTTATGTCGATTTCATAGGGGTAATTTGTATGGGGGCTAGGTCTGAACATGGACCGATTCTCACCAATTTCAACAGCGTTCATCCCGTGGCCGACAAAAGCTTATATACCAAGTTTCATCAAAATATATTCATACTTACGAACTGCAGTTTTATTACAAGGTTTACATGGACACACAGACGGACGGACGGACGGACATAGTTAAATCAACTCAGAAAGTGATTCTGATTCGATTGGTATAATTAAAGATGGGTCTAGGTCAAATATTTTTGGTTGTTACAAACAGCAGCACAAAGTCATTATACCCAAACCACATAGTGTTATAGGGTATAATTAAAATAATATTGACAATATGAGCTACTAATCATGGATATTCGTAAAAAATGCGTTTAAAATTATCATTATTAATTTTTAAATAATGATAATAAATATCGTATAAGACTTGACTTCAAAAAGAACTGCAGATGTAAATATCTGAAAAATTTAATATTTTTTTTTTTTATAATTTGCTCTCATCTGATGTTTTTATTTGTAGTGGAATCCACAAAATATATTTTATATTCGGTTATTTAGAAGATTGCCAAATGGATATATTTTGGCCTAAATGTTAGAATTAGCCATAACTTCGTTCTTGATTGATGCCCCGTATCCGATGAAGTCTGTATACCAAAATTCATATACATACATATATGGATTAATAAGTTAAAAAGACGCAGAGGTGCCGAATTTCCAAAAAATTATTCCTGAGCTCATGTTTGTTTCTCGGATGGAGTCAACACACCAAATTTCTTATTCATAGATTCATTTGTTACCACTTTCTTTTTTTTTAAAATCTATTCAATATTATTGTTTTTTGTAAACTTAAATGAAGATCGGGAATCAACTATATATTGGGACTATAGCTGAGAATGGTCATACAGGGTTAACTAGCGGACTACTGATGTACAAACACATATATGTACATCTATGTATATAAGGATCTGGTTCTCCTGATAAGACAAGATTTTGCACAAGGCAGTATCCCATACATGATCACCCATTGTTCGATTATTCGAACGGTTAATTTCATGCGTTTTCATATATATTTTTTTCTAATTAAGACACAGAACTATTTTTTTATACAATTAAATTGTGCAAGGAGTTAGCTTTAAATGCACCGTCAGAATTTTTTGTTGTTCCCATCGTTGGGGAAAAAGTGCTCGTTGTGATTATTTTGTTAAAAGTAAGTTTTATGTATGGCAAAATTAAGGAGAGAAGCATTTAAAAAAAAAGTAGGGTGGATACCGTCAATATCAGCTGCATTTTATTTTATCGACTGACAGCTCTTAAGTACGTCCAATTGACGAAAGCATTCAAATGAGAAAAGTATTTCGGGGCGACAGTTATCGGTATAGTTATTATACTATGTGTGATCAGCTTAAGGCATAGGGATATTAATAAAATTCACATTAATTTCATTAGGATTTGATCCTGAAATAGCCGCTGATATTTTAGTTCTGCCAACTCCAATTTCTTCAATGGTTTTTCATTTTTTCTTGATATATATTGATGCGGAAAACTTTTCTGCATAGTACGTGGCCTTAGCCGTCCCACAGTGGATCATTTGACGAGAAGGCGGTCAAAAATCTATAACTTTTGATTGGATTGGAATTTTGATATTAGGTGAGACTTTAGCCTTTAAGTTTTGCTATAAAACGTAATTCTCCACCGAAAATAAAAAAGCTACGGAGGGTTTTTCATTTGTAGTTGAATTTTAGTAAAAAAGTGAAGTGTTAAAAGGTAAAAAAAAAGGTTTTTTTTAATATAGTGTCTTATTTTTTCAGTTAATTTTACAACTAATACTTTTTAACAATTTTTTAAGTTAATTTTTTCAGAAAATGCCAAACTTTGGCCCCCCTAAGATTTTTAGTCCTAATGTGCACAAGGTCCAAATTTGTTTTTTTTTTTTTTTTTTTTTGAAAGATCCCGAGTTAAAATCTAATTTATTAAGCAGCGAACGTAAAAGTTACCTTATATTGGTTCAAGATAGAGAAGTTTCCATGAAAAACTCGTATGTTTTTGCTTTAGTTCAATTTTTTTTATTGTCTTTTTAAATATTTCTATATCAATTTTTATGGCAAATTTATGAAATATAACAATTTTTATTGTAAATTTACAAAATAAATAAGTTTTTAAATCAAGAAAATTTTTTTAGCTACACGAAAAAAAAGTGTATCTTATTGTTATTGTAATGAAAAAGTACTTTAAATCAACCAATTTTAGTACAAATTTCTTCTAAATAGCCTTGATTTTCATCTTCTAGAAGTTGTTTAGCTTCTTCGTCTAATTCAATAGAGGTAGTTTTCCATTTTTGACGAATGTTGGACATATATGGATCTGAAATGCACAACAAAATAGTGATAAGGTCTTCATTAGTACAACATCTGGATATTTACCTTGTGTTGTGCGCGCGAAAGAATCTGTAGCCTTTGTTCCTTTTTTCTTGCGATTCTTCAGATAGATATCCTATTGGTAGCAATTTGTTTTGAATTATTTGTTCCCCATGGTACAAAATTTTATGAACTGTGGATGGCATATATCTCCACGAGTATTTTTCATTATAAAGTATAGCTGTTTTATTGGCGTACACTCCAAATTTTTTTTGCATTTATCTTTCTGCTGCATGCTAGAATTTGTAATATGATTTTGAATCGTCTTATTAATTCATGATCTACACCTGTGATAGATGCTGCAGTTTCCGGATCGGAAAAAAATCTCTTTGCAGTATTTCCATCATTTGTGTTTCCTTCCCCTTGTTTTTGTTGGTCGATTACGAGGCCTAGCTGTCAAGGTTCAGAAAATACACACACGAAACACACAATGTTCTGTTCAAAAGCAGCCAACACATATCTTTATTTTCATATCAATTATGTGCGTTTCAAAATTTTCTACGGTGCCCAACACAACCATGATTGTGTTCGTTTTAATATTTCGTTATTTACACGAACATTTTTGTATCACATACTTTTTATTTCAATCACACATAAAGCACACATTTTTGAGTGTTGCTTTATTTGAAGTTCATGTTCTGCTACGTGTAATGAAAAAAAACACAGAACATGTACAATGAACAGGTTCGAGTTCAGTTATATTTTAAGTCGTGTTGTGGCTCGTGTAGTAAGAAAAAACACAACATGTACAATAAACAGGTTCGAGTTCAGTTATATTTTAAGTCGTGTTTAAAATATAACTGAACTCGAACCTGTTTATTGTACATGTTGTGTTTTTTCTCACTACACGAGCCACAACACGACTTAAAATATAACTGAACTCGAACCTGTTTATTGTACATGTTCTGTGTTTTTTTTCATTACACGTAGCAGAACATGAACTTCAAATAAAGCAACACTCAAAAATGTGTGCTTTATGTGTGATTGAAAAAAAAAGTACGTGATAGAAAAATGTTCGTGTAAATAACGAAATATTAAAACGAACACAGTCATGGTTATGTTGGGCACCGAAGAAAATTTAAAAACAAACATAATTGATATGAAAATAAAAATATGTGTGTGTTGGTCTAAGTTATGTTTGTTTACATATATGTACGAGATTTTTATTCAGTGTGTGTTTTTTTCTGAACTCTGCTAGCTGTAAATATTTTTTGTTGAGTTGGTTTTTTTTTTTTGCTTTCTTTTCCATCAATCATTGTGAGACACATTTTAAAATGTACTTCAATGTCTTGGTCATCAAATTTAAATATTACTGGTTGAAGTTCCTTAATTTGATCTTTTATTTTTTGAACTTCTTCAGTTATGATATCTTTGGTTTCCTTTTTGAATGCAAATTTTATTGGTCTGCAATACTTTGTTGAAGAAGGAATTTCATTTTTCCATATATCAATTTCTGTTGCTCTACTAGTTGACGGCTCTAAGACGCTATACCTTTTTGTTAAGCGCAATGGAACGAAAGATACCATAAATAAATTAGCATCTGATTAATTTTTTTTATTACCACTTTTAGAAGCATAAAAACCCACCATACCTGCTCATATCTTAAAGGGCTATGCTGCAATAGTTTTTTTAACATTTACAAATTTTTATCTTTTATAACCACTTTTAGAAGCATAAAAAACCCACACCCTAACCCCTTTTAAAAGGTGAAGCATACCTGCGCATATCTTAAAGGGCTATGTCGCAATAGTTTTTTTTTTACCATTTACCTGTTATTTAAATTGTTTCCCATTTTGTCAGGTATTTAAACTATATAACTCCAATTCAGACTATTAATGTTTTTGAAAGATACCTATGTAAATGTACCTGTAAAAATTAAGCGCATTATATCTCAACCCTTTTTTATAAGTATATAACAACTCCTGACAACTCTACCGACACGCAAAAAAACACACCGCGGTGCACCGGTACGACCAACTTTGGTATTCATAACACTCAGACGGACGGTTGGACATCGTTTAATCGACTCAGAAAGTGTTTTTGAGTCGATCCGTATAATTAAAGATGGACAAAGGTCCAATATTTTTGGCAGTTACAAACATCAGCTCAAACTTAATATATCCTCACCACATACTGGACAACTTTTGTATTCATAAATTTTGCTGAAAATATCTAACCTTGGGTCAGAAAAATTGTTCTGCTGCACACGGGCAGAAACTGGCTGGTATATAATGGGGCCTAGGAGTATAGGGGATGGTTCGGACTATAGAAGAGTGGAAGATTTTTTCTGACTGCTTTTGACTGGCAGGAGTTATGCTATATTAAGTAGGAGATTTTCGGAAAATTTGGACCTTTTTTAAAATTTTTTTTTTTAAATTTCGGAATGACTCAGTGATTTTACATTTTTAACATTAATAGTATCTTTTAAATCAAAAAAGTTACAGTTAAATTTTCAAAGAAATTTTTAGTTTTAGCAAAATATTGAGAAAGCCCATTTTCGAAGACCCTGTTCGCTGTGATATAGTTGAGATAGAGTCGGAATTTTTTTTTTCTCTCGAGGTTTACTAGTACTTACTTTCAAATGAATAACATATGTAACTTTAAAATCGGTAACAAGAAAAAAAATGATTTTTGGCCGCCTTTTCAAAATATGGTCCACTGTGCGTCCTAATGCATTTATTTACTGTTCTCCTTGCTGTGCGATATAATTCGTGTAGGCCATCGGATTTAAAATGAGTCCATCACAAAAAAAAATTTATCACGATAATCGATAAGTTCTCTAATCTCTGTTGTAAACCAAGGTGTTTGTCGCTTACATATTGTCCTGACTTTAATTAGGACTATAGTATTATATTAAGCTGAGATATGATTTTCAAAGAAGAAAAGCTGATCATCTACCAACAACATAAAGTAAATAAAGTTCCAATCTATTTGACAACACGCTTCCTCCAAGTATGGGATATAAATGTTTTTGAAGTCTCTAAATATCGTGGTTTTACTGTGAGTTTTTAGCAGTACGCGTATGTCGTAAGTCATAAAAATAAGGTCGTGCTTAGAAAAGCATGGAGCAGACAGTTGGTCATGTACCAAAGTGTTTTCTTCATTAGAGACAAAAAATAAATCCAATAATGTGCTGTTGGTGGCTGTGAAGTGTGTTGGAATATGCATATTCACGGGAGTGAGACCGAAGGATTTCATATTTTCGACCATACCACATTTTTCTTTAGGGTTTGAATTAAAATCTCCTGTAATTACAATATTGTTTTAATAGGGTATAAAATCAGTGGTCAACATTTCATAAAAGTAAACGAGGTCAATTCGGTCGCTAGACACTACCATCTAGAATTTAGCTCCCACATTACGTTTTTCTAAGAATAAATATTCCACCCATTGTTTTGAGCCATATCATAAGGAAAATAATATAAATTTCAAATTAAAAAATTTTAATTTTAAATTAAATTAAAAAGAATTTTTTTAATTTTCTATTTAATAATCAAAATTAATTAGTTTGGGTTTATTATAAAACTAGTTTTCCTATCCTTAGAATCTATAGGAATAATTAAAGAATGCTAAATAGTGCCCAGTGTTCGATTAATCGAACACCATTTCTCTCGAAAACAAAAAAATCTGAAAAACAATATACTTAAAATTCGTTTTTTTACCCCCAAATTACCTAAACTACCAAATGCGTTAAGATTTACTAAAATTCTGACATTTTCCTCCGGTTGTTAAAATATTTTAATTCTGTTTATAAAACATAAAAATTAATGCAAAAAATATTACATATTTCAAAATAAAATGTATTTATTAATCAAAAAATTTTAACCTGATATAGGTATAATGGAATTTTTTTTTTCTGTTCAGACATATAAAAAACATACTTATGTATATACGTACATATCATAAATTTTCAAAGCATATTTTTTTGCACCGGATATCGGATCAAAAAAAATATTTTTAATAGTTTATTTTAAAGATATTCTTGTTGAACTCCCTCATATCAATGCCCATATGGTCAGAGAGAATATTGCGATATTTTTCATCAATGTAGCTTGAGTCATCGTTTGAATTTATATCGTCTTGTGTAGGTTTTATTGGATTTTTGAATATATCCATGTTGATGCCTAACGGACCAGTATCGGTGTATGGATTATAAGAGGAGTCAAAGTTGTTAAGAATGTTAGGATACGGCTCAAAAGCTGAAGCACGGTCTTCGATCGAATATATTTGTTCTGTTGTTGTTTCTATAGGAATCTGTTGATCCGTCGTAGTCTCTATAAACATCTCTTGACCGGTCGTTGTTTCTTCTCTAATTGTCTCTTTAGTGTCTATTGCAGCATACTTTTTTCTATCATCAGTATATTTCGAAATATCCGACACAATATTGAACAAAGAATAAAAGTCACTACTTATGACTCTACCAATGGAGTAACCAGCCACAACTGTTTTAGAATCTAATAAGTATTAAAAATATATTGTATATATTAATGTAAAACTGTTTTCACTCTCACCATTTTTTTTACTTACCATCCTGAAACTCATCTGCTGGAGTGTAATATGAAGTAGGAGGGTGACTTGACGCGTGATATGAATGGGGTCTGTAAATTGGTACGTATGTAGTTTCACCTGGCCGACTGTGGAAAACACGGCGGAACCAATTAGAACTTCCACCACCACCTCTACTATGACTATGAGAACCACCACTACCCGAACTACTAGAAAACCAACTATGACCGCTTCCTGAACTTCTGCTACTACCTCCTCTACCAGAGCGTCCACCACCACCACCTCTTCCTCCTCTACCAACAACTGCTGATGTAAAAATAACAGCAATGATCAGATAAACAACAATAAACCTGAACCACTTCATTTTGTTCAAATTGATATTTATTGAAAGTAAATTTAACGCAACCTTTTCAGTTTAATATGTCTCAATTGAATGATTATGTTAGTAAGATTTTATTTACACTTAGTACGGCGTCATAAGAAAAAACAATCTAATTTAGGTGATAACAAATATTTCACATATTTGTGCACTTTAACTCACAACACTGAATATATATAACTGATAAACCAGGCGATAACGCCATTAAATGGGAAAATACAATTAATTTTGGAACCGAAAAAAAAACAAAAATCCTTACATTCCATATATGAACTGTAACTAAGACCCCTTTATAAATAACTAATAAACCAAATTTAATGTACCAGGCTATAACGCCGCTAAATGGGAAAATTCACTAAATTTGTTAACCAAAAAAAAATTATGAATTTATTCAAACTTGCCTTAGCTTACCTGGTCTTAGGATGTTTTATCTTACCTTGCCTTACCTTACCTTACTTCACGTTACCTTACCGTACCTTACCTTGCTTTATTTAGCCTAATCTAACCCAACATAATATAACCTTACCTTAATTTACCTTAACTTAACTTACCCTACCTAACCAAATCTAACACAACCTAACATTAACTTAATTTACTTTAACTTACCTTACCTAACCCAACCTAACCTAACCTTACCTTACCTTACCTTACCTTACCTTACCTTTCCTTACCTTACATTACATTACATTACCTTACATTACTTTACATTACCTTACATTACTTTACATTACCTTACATTTCCTTACCTTACCTTACCTTACCTTACCTTACCTTACTTTACCTTACCTTACCTTACCTTACCTTACCTTACATTACTTTACATTACCTTACATTACCTTACCTTACCTTACATTACCTTATATTATCTTATCTTACCTTATCTTACCTTGCTTTATCTAGCCTAATCTAACCCAACATAACCTTACCTTCACTTACCTTATCTTATCTTTCATTACCTTATCTTAACTTATCTTATCTTAACTTACCTTACCTTGCTTTATCTAGCATAATTTAATGCAACATAACCTTACCTTACATTATCTTACCATACCTTACCTTACCATACCTTACCTTACCTTATCTTAACTTACCTTTCTTTATCTACCCTAATCTAACCCAACCTAACCATACCTTAATTTACCTCATCTTACCTTACTTTACATTAGCTGACCCGACCTTACCTTACCTCACCTCAACTGACCTCATCGTACCTTGCCTTACCTTACATTACCTTATATTACCTCGCCAATAACTTAACTTACCTTACGTTAACTTACCCTACCTTACCTTACTTTACCTTAACTTACCTGATATATAAGACATAATGAAATGAGTTAAATTTAATTTAAGACATTTTTTGTCTATTGCACTTTAAGATTAATTCCTGATGAACAGATAAATCTATATATATAAAATTAATTTTCTGTTTGTTTGTTTGTTTGTTTGTTTGTTTGTTTGAACACTATACAAATTTTTATTTTTCAACGGATTTCCCTGAAATTTTGTACACACGATCTCTATACCCCAGGAAAGGTCGCCATATACCTATTACCGGCCACGCCTACTTTTACGCCCACTTTTTATGTAAAATTCCTTTTCTGTTTTATTCATATTTGTTCGCTATACAAAATTTTATTTGTTTACGGATTTCTCTGAGATTTGGTACACACGATCCCTGTACTCCAGCTAAGGTCACCATATACTTCTTATCGGCCACGCCTACTTTCACGCCCACTTTTTGTATACAATTCGTTTTCTGCTTTTTGGTATATTTGTTCGCTATACAAATTTTTATTTGTTAACGGATTTCTTTGAGATTCGGTATACACGATCCCTGTCCTCCAGCTAAGATCACCATATGCTTCTTATCGACCACGCCTACTTTAACGCCCACTTTTTATATACATCACATTTTCTGCTTTTTGGTATATTATTTCGCTAAAATTTTTATTTGCTAACGATTTCCTCTGAAATTTGGTACACACGATCTCTGTGCCACAGGGAAAGTCACCATATGCTTCTTATCGGCCACGCCTACTTTTGCGACCACTTTTTTAATTTTTTATGAGTTTTGCTCGAATTTACTGCACATTATTCTCAAATCCCAGGTAAGGTCGTCATATATTTTTATCGGCCACGCCCACTTTTTTTAATTTTCTATATACGCTTTTAGTGTTTGTTCACATATTTTAATTTTTCAATGGACCTCCCAAAAATTTTGTACATAAATCTCTTTACTTACTACTCTTGAGTTTACACCATTATGAAATGAAGATTTTAAATCAACCTATTACAAATTTTCCCGTCTTACCTATTTTACTATATGAGTTGCAACACGCCAAAATTAGTGCAAATTTATTTCATAGGTATACTACCGCTGCAGGATTATTCCGATTATAAATATTTGCATCTCGCCTTTTTAAATACAATGAAAAACAAAATATTACATTTATTTCTATCTTGCCTTTTGGCTACATTGGAAAGCAACCTATTACAAATATATCCATTTCATCTTTTTCACTATATAAATGAGTTGTAAAGGTGGAAAAAGAACTATTTGCAATTGTAACTTACACATGAAAGCATAGCATATAGGCCGTACTACCTCAAATGAAAAAAGGCTTAAACAAAACAGAACTCTAGAGAACCTGATCAGACCCAAATTCGTATCGAGTCTCAACGAGTTAGACAATCTGAGTCGAGAAATGCTGAAACACCTAAGCAAACCCAATAACGTCTTGAAGCCCAAAGATCAAGCTTTGTAAGAGAAGCGGAAATGCTGAATCTACTCCAGTGCGTCTATAAATCCAGCAGCTAAGCCAAGCTTAGTCGAGGGAATCTGAAACTTCGGAAACGACTCAACAATGTCTTCAGGCCCAACGGATAAGACAGCTCACTCCAGGGAATGTAAAACTCTTGAAGCGACTGTAATATCCCTACCAGAAGACTTTTGAAAGTCGGTTTTTCATTGCAATAGATGGTACAAAATGTTGTTCCTAACACAACGTACATAAGAGGACCATCTCTTACGGTAGCAGGTATCAACTTAGAATCTCCCTGTTTTTTTCATAGACAATTATTTTTCGCCTGCTCCAGAGTTGGGAGCCAGTACAAGCTTTTCGTATATGCACCAGAAGGAAAAACCAGAATTGCTGTATATCCCCAAGCTCTAGAATAACTAAAATTCGTAACTTTTAGACACAACACACTCAAAATAATCCATGCTAAGTTGTAGTGGTAAACATGCGCTCAGCACGTAGCCCCCAATGCACAAATTCCCCAAAAAATGAACAAATTCCCCAAATTTTTAAATAAAGGTCCCCAAAAGAAATGAACAAAATCTCCATACTGCTCTTAATAAACGTAT
The DNA here is from genome assembly GCA_963682025.1 of Cordilura impudica. Taxonomy (NCBI): domain Eukaryota; kingdom Metazoa; phylum Arthropoda; class Insecta; order Diptera; family Scathophagidae; genus Cordilura; species Cordilura impudica. The sequence goes on along the minus strand of OY821518.1, from coordinate 59,193,803 downwards.
TTAAAATCTGTATTATTTTCAATAGCATAATTTCGATACGCAAAAGCGGCACGCGGACGCGACGCGATGCGCTCGCGGAACACAGCTGCGCTCAAATATCGGGTGATCTGAAAAATAAAATTTGGCAATTAAATTAGGTTGACAACAACTGCGCGGAAGCACTGGTCTGGCTGCCAAACGTGCGGAAGCGGCGCGCGGACGCGGACGCGACGCGCTCGCGAACACAGCTCAGCTAAAATATTGCAATGATCTGAAAAATATATTTTGGCGATTAAAATAAGTTGACGACAACTGCGAGGCAGCGCGGGTGTAGCTGTCAAAATCGAGGAAGGGGCGCGCGGACGCGGACGCGACGCGCCCAAGGAACACAGCTCAGCTAAAATATAGGAATGTTATGAAAAATATATTTTGGGATTCAAATAAATTGACGACAACTGGGCGGTAGCACGGGTGTAGCTGCCAAACGCGCGGATGCGGACGCGACTCGCTCGCGGGACAAAGCTCAGTGAAAAGTCTTATGATAAATATTATTTACGTATGTGCAATAATTACTATGCATATACTATAAGCAGTCGCTTAAAGCAACATTGCGGCACAATTTTAAACGTCGCATTTATTTTCCGTTTTTCTTTGACGTCTCTGCTCAACGATGATCACTTATTGAATAAAGTAATTCAATTTTTAAAAGTTCTGATTCTTTCAATTTGCAAACGGTTCCGTTATATTTGATGTTTACAAAATAAGTAAAATAAAAAATAAAAGTTTAAGGCGGTTTCGCAGCTTATTTTAGAAGTATTTTTGCTGCAGCGTCTTATAAAAAAAAAGTTCTAAATTAAAAAATCACAAAATTTTTAATTGAAATAAAACATGAATTTGTTCCCCCAAAAAACGTGATAATGGAAATTTTTTCACCATGACCAAATCTCCAATCCCATACAAATTTTTTGGGAGTAAGTTAATTTTTTTGAGGAATAGTTCATCGGGGACTTAGTACTCAGCGCCTGGTAAGCATAGTGAACCATTTTTCAAGTCAAAGCCCTTTGGATCCCGGGCAAGACCGGGTAAAAACAGCTAGTTTAATTTATAAATTTTAATATCTTCCGTTCTTATGGTTTCAATCTTTTCTAACGAACTATTTACCATAAGACAATATTTTGTGATATACTTACTGGTATGTGAACTCTCTCATAATTTATTTGAACTAAAACTATGTCTGTCAAAATATTACAATAATTTATATTAATTTAAACACATCAACTATCATTGTAGTACATATACTCGCGCATGTAAATAAAACCCAACATAATTTTTAGCTTGTTAAACATCTCGTTCCAGAACACTGAAAGAAATCGTTAACGAAATTAAAAAGAGCCACCTAAAAACTTAGAGCGATGCCCCTAAAATACTGATGTCGTATATTTGATAGTGTGTATAGTTTAATATTGCAATGTCGGTTTAAAATTTTGGTGGGTAATAAACACTGCAAAATATGTACAATTAAGGGAAGTTAGCGAAATCTTACATTTTATAATCATTTTATAATCAAGCATCAAGCAATGGTTTGTAACATTTACGTAATGTAGTAAAAATGTAAAAAAGTATAAGCGGTACATACAATCAATTTCTGTATCATATATGTACTTATGTTCATGTAATCCGTAGAGTACTTTTAGAGTCTCTTAATTCATGTCGTATGAAGTGGTCATAATCACAATTCTCTGATAATTTAAATTTCTTTTGATAAATTAAATTATATCGCATTTCTGGTGCAATGTGTATGACAACACGTACGTACGTAATTTATGTGAAATGGCCTCACATTTGAAGATTTTTGTACGGAGAATGATTATGATTATCATTGTATTAAAAGACAGCAAACTGGAATGTTCGTAAAAAACATAGTGGAAGATCTATAAATTTCAATAAAAAGAAGAATCAATTTAAACAATAACTTTTATAAAGATAAAATAAAAAAAATTTACAACAACAAACGAAATGAAGTATTTTACGTTGTATATAAGCACATTAGTCATCACATTCTTTGTGCTCTCATTATGTGAGGCGCGCGGCGGCAGGCGTGGCGGTTCAGTTGGTGGACTCTTCGGTAGTTGGCGAAAGTACAAAAAGCCCTCAACTGGTGGTGGCAATGCCCGCCGAATCGTTAGTAGTTCTCCAGTACATACACCCATAACAAAAGCATTACATGAAAATAAAAGAACCAGCACCAATGATAATTTTCAAAAAAATCTTAAAACAAACGGTTATTACAACAACTACATTACTCCACCATTACCCACAGGAGGAACATATTATCATAATACAGCTCCTTTACCAGGAAATGCTATTTATGTAGCGCAGGGACCACCAAAAGGATCAGGTTTATTCAAAATTGATCTTTAATTAAAAACAATTCTTATATTTAATATTATTTACAGAATTTGGGGATTTTTTAACCGGTTATTTAACTGGCCGACTGTTAACGATGGGGTTTCCTACTACACATTATTACGAAACAACCAAGTATAAAGGAGATTCCCAAATAGCAGAGGATAAGCCCGAAAACTCAAGCTCCAAATTTATCATTATCAATAGGCAACAAGATTCATTTCCATCACAGACTACGAACAAAACATTTGTCGAGTCTACAACGTTAGAAGAAGATAATTATTTTAATGCAAGTGATTCAAGCACCACTCAATTGCCTTCTACAGTTTCGCAAAATCCCTCAACGCCATATGGTGTAATTTGTGTACCAATGATGATAAACGAAATTAGTTCGAGCGGTGAGATAGTGCAAAATGAAAGAGTCGTCTGTTATCCGGCACCAGCTCCACCAACTCCGCAATTCGAAGTGAAAACAAAACCGGTAGAAATTGCTGGAGACATTATCGAAAATTGATAATATTGTTTACTATACAATTTTTAAACTTAATTTTATTTTGATTTTTACAAGCAATCTGGCTTGCTGGAGCAAAAAAAAAAAAAAAATTTTCCAATAAAAAATTGCAAAAAAATAAAAAATAAACAGTTTCGAAGAAATATTATATATGAAAAAACTAAAAAATTTACAGAACAGGACTACTGATTAATGGATATAATAAACACATACAAACCCAATTTGACTAAGATCTATATTATAATTTGGGTCTTATGGCACTTCATGTCGGTTTCATAGGGTTCATTTGAATGGGGACTAGGTCTGAATATGGACCGAATTTCACCAATTTCAACAGCGTTCATCCCATGGCCGATGAAAGCTCATATGCCAAATTTCATCAAAACATATTCATATTTGCGACCTGTAGTTTGATTAAAAGCTTTACATGGACACACAGACGGACGGACGGACATTGCTATATCGACTCAGAAAGTTATTCTGAGTCGATCGGTATAATAAAAAAAAAAATATATATAACAGGGAAGGTAAAGGACAAAAAAATTAAAATAAAAAGAATGAAAAACTTATAATAGTAGAGGTATGTGATGTTATGACCCTTTTCTTAACCCGCCCACGACCATTTAAAATTTTAAGATTTTTTATACCCTATACCACTATGTGGTTTGGGTATAATGACTTTGTGCTGCTGTTTGTAACTACCAAAACTATTTTACGTATACCCATCTTTTATTATACCGATCGACTCAGAATCACTTTCTCAGAATCACTTTCAGAATCGATTTAGCAATGTCCGTCCGTCCGTCCGCCTGTGTATCCATGTAAAATTTTTAATCAAACTACAGGTCGCAAATATGAATATATTTTGATGAAATTTAATACGTAAGCTTTTGTCGATCATAGAATGAACGCTATTGAAATTGGTGAAATTCGGTCCATGTTCAGACTTAGTCCCAATACAAAAGACCCCTCTGAAATCGACATAAATTGCCATAAGATTCAAATTATCATATAGATCCCAATCAAATTGGGTTTGTATGTGTTAATTAAATCCATTAATCAGTAGGCCAAATGAAGTCTTTAAAGGACAATTCTTAGTCATAGGCCCCATATAGAGCTGCTTCCCGATCTTCACATATATCTATCAAAAAACAAAAATATTTCACAGATTTTGCTCAAATTTGGTTTGTATATATTTTTTCAAAATATAAGTGACTTTACCAAATATGATTAGAATCGGCCCATTTTTCGACCTAGTCCCCATATAGAAATAACATCCAATATGAACTTTTTCTTATCTGCAGCCAAAAAAATTGATAACAATGCCACTCAAATTTGGTTTGTGCTTATTTTCTCTGTCGAATTAGTTGGACCGAAGAGATAGTGGTCTATACCATGGTATAGGGTATCGTATAGTCGGTCTAGACCGACTATAATTTTCTAACTTGTTATATTTAATTTATTGTAGCTGATGTAGTATATAACTTTTGTCACTTTTATACCCTCCACTCCAGTGTACAGAGGGTATATATAAGTTTGTCATTCCGATTGTAATAATTAGAAAAAAAATTTTGGACCCCATAAAATATATATATTTGTGATCCTTATAACAACCGGTGTTGATATAGCGATGTCCGTCTGTCCGTCTGTGGAAATCACGATGGCCGCATCAATCGGGCAGCTAGGGTGCTTGCTGGCATAAAAAATGATTCCTTAAGATCCTGAAAAGTTTGCTATTTAAAATCGTCCAAATTGGTCGATTAGTGCCCGGGATTTGAATGAAGAATTAAAAAAAGTCTTGAAAAAATTTAATTTTCTATGTTGTTCTTGTCACGATCACGCCCTCAATAGGATAGCTAAGGTGATCACTTTTAGTGAGAATGATTTTCCAAGTTCATGGGAAGATTTCTATTTCAAAAATCATTAAAATCGGTGGAAAAGATCGAGGGAATTCTCCGAAAAATTAAAAAAATATGAAAAATATGATGTTTCTAAGTGTTCTTGTTGTTATTCTAAATGTTATATTGCTGTCATAGCTGGACTTGTTGTTTTTGTGGTCGTTGTGGTAATAATATAATAAAAACTAATCCTTTGTACATTTTTTTTTTATCAACTCTGCTACAAAAATTTAAAAGTTTCCATTGTTTTGGAACCACTAAAATTTACTAGCTCATTTCAGTCACTGCCACGAGCCTGCCTGCGAAGTTTCAGATCGATTGGGTCACGGGAAAGGGGTTAAAATCGATCCAAAATTTTTTCGACAAGCAAACACTACGAGTTAATATAAAGGGAGTAAAAATTCACCAGCATCTAAAGCAAATAATGCTAAAATACCTAGTTATTAATAAAACATAAAACAATGTAAATTTAACAAAAAAAAAAAATTTTATGTATTAATTTATTTAAAGAGAAAAAATATGTTGTATTTTTTGTGTGTAATATTTACATATACATACATACACATATTAGATAATACAAATAATATACATATATGTATTCTATATATTTATATCCATAATAACTGCATGTTAGAAATAAATCGGTATATTATTTTATTTACATAAAATTCTGCAATATTTTGTTGTGGGGAAAATACATTTCTTTTGCATTAACACATGGTCACTTCATTTTACTCAGCGTGTAGATGGCGCCACAATTTTTGTTCTAATTAGCTTTGCAATAGTTATTTCTATTTTAACATGAATGTCAATATTTTCAAATAGATATTATACATAACAATGTTAAGAGTATACACGGGCCGGTCTTTTATTTCATACGTTTTTCATTATTCTTTTACAAATATGAATATAAGTTTGGCATATTAACTTTTTGTTGTCTTTACAAAATAGAGTTACCGAGTTATCAATGAGTTATTTGCTTTCAAAAAAGTTCTACATACTTATATAGAATTATTATTCTGCTTTACCTACAAAATATCTGATTGCGATTAGATCTAATTTTTAAAAATTGTTTATAATTTCTAAAGCATTATTATTCACATAAATACAAAATTGCACTTTCTAAATTTTCCATTCAAATTTAAGAAAATATCAATTCTAAAAACTGGAATTAAAATTTCCAATTATAAATTAGAAAATATTAACTGAATTTCAGAAAATCATATCAAAACGTCGGAAATAATAATTTTAAATCTAGAAGACATCAATTGCATCTTTAATATAAATATAAATTTTATTCGTTAAACACAAATTGAAATTCCAAAAAAAAAACTCCAAATACCTATGTTTAGATTTAAAAAATTTTTACATTAAAAAAAATATTGACATTCAGGAGAAATTAATAGCTTTTCAGTAACTACTTTTAACGATTATCGAATCGTTAAAAAAGAAAAGCAAAATTATCAGTAAAATTTTTAATCGATATTCGCTATTGTTAAAGTCAGCTGTTGTTGTTATCTAAACAACAACCATTTTTGTGTTGTTTATTCAATCTTTAAAAACTTAAATATTTAGGTTGAAATGTCGTCATACATAAACAAAAATCATAAAATAGTAAAAATATTTAGCTTCTACTAAAAAACTTTTTTATATAAATAAAAAAATTAAATAGCATATTCAATTCATTATTTCACTTTCAAATAAATAAACAGAAATATTAGTAAAAAAATAAAAATATTAAACATAAACATAAAATCATCCTGTCAAACACGAAGTAATTTTTTTTTTCTATTCTTCTTTGTGTTTTTCGCTTATTTTGACAGAGATGGCACTCATTTACAATTTAAATAAATTGAAAAATAGATTGGTCGACTGTCTTTAAGATGTATGTACTTAGTGAATCACTTAATCCTTAGTGCAAACAACAATAGCTGTCGATATATTTTGCCATTGTCGGATCGTTGAAATTCTGTCGAATCGTTGACTTCGCACTTCAGAAAACATTAATTTATATTAAATGAATTTTAGAAAACCTCAAATAATATTTAATAATTGCGAACATAAAAATTGTTACATAAATAAACGCAATTTGATGAGAATGTTATTTATACATATATTATTTTTCACAATTTTTTTTTTGGATGAATATTTGAAGTTTTTCAGAAAACAAAGATAAGAAATTTTTTTATTTAAAATGTTTGGGACATTTGGTTTTTTGCGTTTGGCATCCCTAATTTAATTATTTATTATTATAAATTTATTCTCTATGTTTTCCAAATATGGCAATATTTTAATAAAAAAGCTGAGAGAGCTTTTTTTTGGTTATTATTTTGTTACTCCATCCGACCTATATGGCCGCAATGAAAAAATATTTCGCCAGTTAAAAGAAACTATACAGCCATCTCCAATTAGCTCAATTTAATGCATATAGCCACCCTACACAAACATTACCTTTGCAAATGAGGTTAAGGCGAGCTATTTAATTAGCAAAAACTAAATTAAACGAGAAGTTATGTCATATAACCGGAAACGCATGCATATAGGAAACGCATGCATATTTTTCCAATATTTTATTTACATTTATTATCAATACTCAAACCGAGGTGGTGGTGGTATCAAAGATTCGGCACAGCCGAATTTAACACTCTTACTTGCTTAAAAATGCAGTCATTCATCCCGCTTATTTGTGGCATTTATTAGCTGCTTTTTCAGCCAATCTTTTCTTGGCGTTACTAGGTTCAGCTGTTGATTTCGCTGCTGGTTTCTTTTTTGGCTTTAGAAAGAAATCACATTGAGCAGAAAAATTTTTCATCTTGAGTCTTCCATCGACAAGCGGTATAAAAGCATGGTATTGAGCAGTGCCATCGAAAGTTACCGCAGCATCGAATCTGCCCTTTAGTGTTTTCAATGTATCCTCATGATCCACTTTGCTACTAAAAACTTCTTTGCCCAATGGAATAAAGCAGTCGCACCTAAGATGCGATTTTGATGAGAGCACTGGAAGCTTTACTTCGCTGCATTTCTTTTAAGGTTTGCGCCAATACGTTCACATGCTCCTTCACCATAAGCAGTAGGATGAAAATGCCTCTCAGCTGGCATTCCAAAATCGTTTTCATGAGCCATAAAATTTGCGAAGCTACTTTTGTTTTTAAAATATTGACGAGCTTTGTCTTTCCACCTCTCCACCCACTTCTTATAGTCAAGTGTCATAAAATAATACATAAACTAGTATTTCGGAGAACGGCCATAAAATATTTCCACCTGATACAAACACTTATCTCTGGGGCACCAGATATTTTAGCAATAAAAATCACATTAAATATTACGTGCGCTCAAATCTACCTCTAGAATTGACAAAAAAAAGCCGCTATGAAAAGCAGATACATGATAAAAAAAAAATGTTGTGCGTTTAACATCTTGCGGGTATTACAGTATGGAAGTTATGAAATTTTTATTAGTTATGTAGCACGGGAGAGGCAAATTTGTATAGTTTCTCGTTATATGCTTTATTTTTAAGGTTTTAGAAACACTTACACACTAATAGGAAAAAATTCAACTAAAAACTATGCTAAAAATTTAAAAATATTTGTCTTGAGTTACAAAACATTTTTTTTTTTTGATAGGTATCCCACTCGCATCCCACTAAGCGACCAAATACCTCTTAAAGGAAAAAACCTAAGCTTTCTTTCGAGTAAAAAAAAATTTCATTTTTTAAAAAAGTCAAAAAGATTTTTGTTTTTACAACAAAAAAGTCAAAAAAAATTTTTTGACTTTTTTAAAAAAAAAATTTTCCCGAAAGACTGAAAGAAATGGTTATCTAAACTATTTGGCATAAATTTTGCTAAGAACAATAGGTAAAAAGCTACAAGGATGGGAAAAAACACCTGCTTGGTCAAAATGTCAAATTTTGACCCCCTCTAGAGTTATGAGACGATCTTGTTGAAAAATTGTGTCTAACTATCTAATAGGGCTAACCTTGGTGAAAATTTCATACCGATCAGAAAACATCGGTTTCAAAAGTTGAAACGCCCCATATAGATATAATTAAACAACTCCCTAAATTATAGATATTGTGAAACATATAAAAAAATATTTAAATTAAATATGTGTGTGAATGTGTGTATGTTAATTGTGTGTAAAATAATTAATGTTAAAAAAATTTTTCTTTCTTTGTTTTAAAATTAAATATTCAAAAAAAAAAAAAAAATAATAATCTATTGGTAACCAATTCCTTAATATTTATACAGTTCTTAACTTTATTTTATTTTTCTTGTTGTTTGAAATATTTTTGATCTATTGCGTTTGTTTTTTAATAGTTTATCATTCTTTTGTATTTTCTCACTTAAAACGAAGAAATTTTGTAAGTACTGATGTTAATTCTATGCGCTGTTTTCACTTTTGTTATCTTTATGATTGAAGCTGAAAATTTCAGGACTCCAATTGTTAAAAAATCAAATATTAAGTTAGGCCTTTCATATTTCCTTGACCATCGAATTTCCCACATTTGATCAGATTTCCTTTATAGATTCCAATTAACCAATTGTAACAAAATTTGTCACAGATGATATATTCTAAATTTTAACAAAATTCGAATTCACATTAATACATAGGTTATTCGGTCCTTGTTTATTATAAACTCACCCAATCAAGTTGAAAATGCTAGAGGAAATAGCACCACGATTAATTTCTAGAAAAAAAAATAATATGCAAACCAGTTCAAACAATTTCAAAATGTGGAATGAAAAATTTTACGAAAATATTGAAACATATTCGACAAATTTCTCTTACCTACTTTTTATACCATATACCACTATGTGGTTTGGGTATAATGACTTTGTGCTTCTGTTTGTAACTACTAAAAATATTTGACCTAGACCCATCATTTATTATACCGATCGAATCAGAATTACTTTCTGATCAGAATTACTTTCTGATTCGATTTAACGATGTCCGTCCGTCCGTCCGTCCGTCTGTGTGTCCATGTAAAGCTTGTAATCAAACTGCAGGTCGCAACTATGAATATGTTTTGATGAAATTTGGTATATGAGCTTTTATCATCCATGGGATAAACGCTGTTGAAATTGGTGAGAATCGGTGCATGTTCAGACCTAGCCCCATACAAATGACCCCTATGAAATCAACATACATTGCCATAAGATCCAAATTATCATATCAATCTTAGTCAAATTGGGTTTGTATATTACATCCATTAATCAGAAGTCCAAAAATGATCCCTATGGAATAACTCTTAGTCATAGGCGCCATATAGAGCTGCTTCCCGATCTTCACTTAAATCTATCAAAAAAACAAAAATATTGCACGGATTCCTTTCAAATTTTGTTTGTATATATTTAAAAAAAAAAAAACAAGAAACTTTACCAAACATGGTCAGGATCGGTCCATTTTTGGGCCTAGTCCCCATATAGATATAGCATCCGATATGAACTTTTTCACATCTGCAGCCAAAAAAATTAATAAAAATTCCACTCAAATTTGGTTTATGCTTATTTTCTATATCCAGTTAGTTGGGCCTGAGAGGTATAGGGTATCGTATAGTCGGTCTCGACCAACTATAATTTTTTTTACTTGTTTTAATTCTATATTTGTCGTTTTTTATCTAATATAAAAAGAAAAACGTTAGTACTTTCAAAGCCTGGGTACAGAGGCGCCAAATCGGTTAATGCATTTTCAGACATAGTCCCCAAAAGAATGACCTTTGTTAGATCTGAATTATAACATCTATCTCGGATATAATTGGTTTACGTATGCTTATTATACGCATTGTCACTACTTCATAATTTAACTCTGTAGGGTCAAATAAATTTACTTCCTGATCTCAATTTAAATCTACCGATAAACAAAACTATTGCACAAATTTTATTTTAGAAAATATGGTCATGATCGGTCATTTTAAACCAATACCTTGCATAAGAGTAGCATCCAGTACGAAGTTTTTCATATCGGTAGCCAAGAAGTTTATTATAATGCCTCTCAAGTTTAATTTATGGATCAAAATCGTTTTTCGCTGGAGAAAACTCTAATATATTTTTTTTTAAGTTCGGATAATTTCTTAAACTTTTCTCTAATTTCAATTTTAATTCAAGGTCAAATCTTTACTTTAAATTAAGCGTTTTAAAAATACGTAAGATAATTTTTTGAGCAGGTTTCCCACTGCATAAAATTAACCACAAATATTTTAGTAAGGAATTTTTTTAATTTTTATTACTATCAACAGTAAAAGTAAATTATAATTATTATTCATTTGGTTAGGCTATTCGATATTTAGTACAGTATTATTTATGTCCATTGGTTAAACCTTTTACCTCTTCATTTAAGTCCAGATGTTCTATGTTTCATTAATTTCGATTAGTAGAGATGAATGGATCTGCTGTTTCCAATAATATATTGAACAGATCTTCATTTATAACATTTCGTGGCATATTACTGGTATTATGTTCTTTGTACTCCTTATTTCCTTTCCCTGGCCTTCCAAGTGGTACTAAATAATAATTAGTAACATCTTCTCCATGATATTGGATTAAATGGGCTATTCTGGACATATTTTCCTTGGGTATTTGATTACGTTTAGCTTGACATATTCACCTAATTTTCTAGCGTCTACTTGTTGATAATACTCAGATTTGTTTTTGATCTTATTTTAAATTATTTCAAATACCGTTATGGGATCTAAAAAGAATTTTGTCGCTATATTCCCATCATTCATATTGCCTGATTATTTTTTGGTTGATATATAACCAACCACCATTTCAAATTGTTATCTCGAAAATGCTTCTTTTTCAAAATTTTTTTAACTTCTTGTTGGAGATGGTGTTTGGTTTTTACAAATATCTCTTCTTTGGTGGTATGGGTGAAAATATTTTTCTATATCGCAATGGCATAATGAACATATCTTTATCCGAAATATTTTCACACAAATATTGCTCGTATTGTTTTTGTTCAGAAGAACCAAATATATCCCCATATACAAAAAAGAGTTAACTTGGAGTTTCCATATTTCATCAATTCATTTTCTTTAAATGATTGTAGCAAGCGATGTACTTTGTGATCAAGCACAACTTAAAATTCTATATCTGGCGAAATATCTACCATAAAGGAAGAGAGACTAAAAGACCATTGCAACATACTCATGTGAACACTCATAAATCAATTCAATAAGTCATATGTGACCTTCTCCGAGAAAAGGGACCTAGTGTGTCAAAAACGGGTTGTGTCAAAAACGGAGGATTCTGGTACCTAAAAGGGTTTAGAAGTTTTAAATGCGTTTTTTCCCAAAACTTAATTTTCACACATTAGGTCCCTTTTCTGGGTGAAGGTCACATATATTACTAATTAATTTTAGTATAATCTATACTAAACAAGATATTTTTCTTACACTACTTGCTCCATAAAAAGGGTTTTCATGTACCATAAATTTGTTTTATGAATATTTTATTTAACATTATGAAAATAACTCTTCAATAAACTATTTACTTTCGACAATCGCCAACGTGCTTAAATTAATTTCATCAGTGTGTTATTTACATTCACATTTTTCCGAAACTGAAGATTAATGGAATCGCACTGTCGGCCTACAATGATTATATCTTTCCTAACTGTTTTATTTAATTATTTACAAGTTTTTTGTAGGTTACAAATTTGACACTTAGTTAATTTCTGCAACATGGTAAAAGTTGGTACAAAGCACCAGCATGACAAAGAACATAACAGGCCTTATCATAAATATCCGCTGAAGTAGTTGTAGTTGAGGGTCTTGGTGTTGTAGTTGGTGGCGGCGGTGGCCGAGGCGCTGGATAACAAATTGGCCGCACTTTTTCTATTACTCTAACGTGAGCATCAGTTTCATTAAATTTAAGATGCTCGCAAATTATGCCATTCGGCGATGAATCTTCGACTACGTCTAAAGGGTCTGGTTTATGATGAAAAATATCATTCATAATATCGTCGGTAAGAGCGTCTACATCTATTCGTTCATACGGTTCAGGCTTTTCTCCTTTGTCCACTTTATTTAAAAATTCTCTGAAGTTAGTAGTTTGTAATATTAGAGCTTCTTGAAATTTCTGAACACCTGTTAGTTTAGGCTTTGGCGTGGTGGGAATTTCATCACCTAATTCAGGAAATTCAACTGATCTTGGATAGATACATTCTAATTTATTTGTATAATAACCGGGATTTCCTTTGATTGAATAATAATATCTCCTTAAGAACGCATAACCAGCTAGAAAAAAAAATAACAGAAAAGAATGAAATATATTTATTAGCAGTCAGTAAACAAATGGCTAAATAAAAAATATTTGAATTTTTTTTAAACAATTTTTTAAGAAGAATCGGTTGATTTTATTTATGAAAACGTTTTTCTCTCATAACTATGATATTGATATATGCTATCAGATTTTCTTTGTATACGTCCTTTAATAATCTTAAGAAGCATTTGGAAATAAAGTAACTTTTCAGAAAATAATTGTCTTCAAAAATTTTAAGAATACTTTTTAATTGTTCGTTTTATTTTTCTGCAAGGAGTTCGTTCAAAATTTCTTGTGAAGCCATAATCAATAAGAGGGTAATATTAAACTTACCTTTGCCATCATATAGACTTTTCACACTTGTACATTATATTGCTTTTTCCGGTAAACCGTGTCTGTTTTTATGATATGATCCATTTTGTGGTAATGTTTGCGGATAATTCATATCGTACTGTCGTACATATGGTTTCATGTAGTCCCTTTTTAGTCTCAATTTGGATTGAATGGCGCCTTCGTTACAATTTCCCTTTTCCAATGTTACCATGATAACACAAATAAATAAAAGAAAAGCTATTTGTTTATGCATCGCTATCAAGAAATTCACTGTATAATCTGTACAATATTCAAGTTTGTTTACAACTAAATATATAGTTGATTACTTCCTATTTATATTGCCCGACTATCAAGTAGAAAAATAAACGTTATCATATGCGATCTCATCTTAATATGAGTAATACGATTATTATGAACAAAAATTACAGTTTTACAGAACCAAATATATTAGATTATATTAAATAAGTTTATTTTCTCTAAATCTCCTTAACCCTCTGTTTACAATAACATAATGCAGTGCACCCAATTTTTCAGAAATAACCTTCAGGGTTAAAAATTATATTTGACTTGGTGGAAAAAAGAAAGTTCGGCTTGACTTAAAACAGTAAAAAGTGAGAACCAAATAGAGGACGATTTTCATTGGTTTATAACACTTAATATTATTAGAAAGATGCGATTTGCGAATACGGGCAAGACTTTACTATTACTTTAATTTCAGTAGGATATTCAATTTACTAATCAAGAAATTTGAGGTACATATATATATATATATATATATATATATATATATATATATACATATATATATTTTTGGCTGCTGTCATTTATTTTTGCAAATACGCATTTTGTTAATTATACTCAAAAAGTGTATTCATTGTAGTTTCGTTGACCTGTATTTTTAGTTTTATAATTTATTGTCCACGTCACGACAGACCTCGCACTTTATTGTATTTTTTAAGTCCTCCGATTTAAGTTTACTTTTAACTTGTTTTTTGAGACTGTGTGCAACTCTATGCTACGAGTTTTGAGAAATGAATTCAGATTCAAACATTTTCAGGTTATACTGAACTTGTTGCCTTTCAAAAAAGTTTTTTCTTATCGGAAAGTTGGTAAAAATTCACCACCAAGATCGACTACAGGATATCTCTTACCATGAATATGACTGTTTTTTCCGTTTTCTAGTTTCGTTATTCAATTTCAACAAATATTCTTATTTACTCCCATATTATATTTTCTTAAAATGCATGCTTAACTACAAGTTATTTCAATCCAAATTAAATATATATTAGCAGATTCCAGCGATCGAAATTCGAGTGCAATTTCTAGGCAGCTTTATTTCTCAACTTAACCAATTCACAAACCAACACTTTTATGATTTATTATTATTGTGAATGAAGATAAAAAACTCATTAACAAACACATTAACAAATTTAATAAAACACACAGAGCATATGTAAGTGGCACCCTGTCACATCCAACACCAATTAAAAACACCAATTACCAACATTTATAAAAAAACATGAATTACCAATTAACCCGGAACATATAAGATCTAGCGACGCTTCTTTTGTTAAAAAGAGGAAATTGAAGTTCTTGTCTTTTTCCTGTCGTCAACACCAACACATCATTCGACGCATCATCCCGGAAACAATTTCGATATTTTACAAATAAACAACAAACAACCCATATTGGTGAGCCCGTTTGAATAATGGCAACCAGCAAATTATCAACATCAACTATGGCTAACACAAGCGATGAAGATATTCAACCGCAAGCACCGCAAAACACTAATAGGAGCGTTTCAGCTATTTATGCCAGATTACCGTTCCCGGAAATGTGTAGCACCAACATAGAGGCTTGGTTTTTATCGATGGAGTTCTGGTTCAGCGCATCCGGCATAACCTTCGATATACAAAAGGCTGCCACCGTACTAGCTGCATTGAAACCAGAAGTAATAGCGCAACTAGCCGACATCGTTTCCAATTTGCCAGCATCCGACCGCTTCCCGTATGTGAAACGCATTATTATAGATCACTTCGCCGACAGCGAACAAAGACGACTCAACCGACTTCTATCCGATATGCCGCTTGGGGACAGAAAGCCATCGGAACTTTTCTTCGAAATGAAACGTGTTGCAGGTAGTTCCGTAGGTGAAGCAGCGCTTAAAGGATTATGGACCAAACGACTGCCAGGATTTGCACAACCGGTTGTCGCCGCGTCATCTGGCACTGCAGCGGAGTTTACCAAAATTGCCGACACCATTATGGATGCAGTAACACCGTCACAGGTATGTAAAATCAATAACCAGCCTAACGAGGTAAATGAATTGCGAGCAGCCATAATGGAGCTAACCAGAAAGTTTGAGCAATTTACAACACGATCACGTTCTCGATCCCGCAGACCGACCATTGCTCGACAACGTTCTCAGCACCGGCAATCGCCAACTGGTTCGAACTTTGAAGAGTGTTGGTATCATAAAAAGTATGGTCGCGATGCATGAAAATGTCGCAGCCCATGCAAACAGAAGCAGCGGCAAACACATGCCAGCACGACGCAGCCTGCAAGTTGACTTTCCAGGCCGGTGGACGAGCTCGGCGAAAAACCGTTCACTAAGTGCCAAATTTTTCGCCTTCAAGTCACAGACAGGTGTACCAATCGAGACTTCTTGGTTGACAGTGGTGCTGACGTCTCAGTGCTCCCCCTATCTTCAAATACTCCTTATATCCGTCCGACGGCCGTGTCACTATACGCAGCGAACGGTTCACCGATAAGAACTATAGGCGAAACGCGAATAAAATTAGACCTTGGGTTGAAACGTGATTTTCATTGGTCATTCATCGTTGCCGATGTGACCACGCCAACTATCGGATCGGATTTCATCAAATATCACGACTTATTGATTGATTTACGTGGCAATCGATTAATAGACATTATGACCGGTCTCAACTCTCAATTAGCGATTCCGTCAGCGACACTTGACAGTTCAATTAAAACCTTCAGCATCGGTAGCCCGTTTGCAAACCTTCTACAAGAATATAACGACATCACGGTACTCTCGCCTTATGGCTCCAGAACGAAGTCAACAGTCTTTCACCGAATCGAAACAGCCGGGCAATCTACTTTTTGCCGTCCTCGACGACTGCCAGCAGAAAAGCTTGCCGCAGCAAAACAGGAATTTGATTTTCTTAACGCAGCTGGGATATGTCAACCATCGAAAAGCAATTGGTGCAGTCCGCTACATATGGTAAAAAAGGCTGATGGAACATGGAGACCCTGCGGCGATTACCGGGTGCTAAACGCTCAAACTTTGCCAGACCGTTATCCATTGCCGTATTTAACGGATTTCACCAACAATTTACAAGGTAAGCAAATCTTTTCAAAAATTGACTTGCAAAAAGCATTCCACCAAATCCCTATACACGACGATGATATACCAAAAACTGCCATAAGCACCCCTTTCGGCCTGTATGAATTTAACTTCATGACCTTCGGCTTACGTAATGCCGCGCAGACTTTTCAACGGGTAATTAACGAAGTTTTCAGAGGTATTAATTGTGTATTTCCGTACATTGACGACATTTTTGTTTCCTCTCCTACGTTGGAGCAGCATTGTCATGACCTCCGCTTGGTCTTTCAACGACTTCGCGAAAATCGTCTGGCCATAAATCTAAAGAAATGCGAATTTGGAAAATCGAAAATAATTTTTTTAGGGCATCTTGTCACTCCCGATGGCATTCGACCGTCACCCGAAAAAGTTAACGCGATTAAAGAATACCGAATGCCCCACAACGCGCAAGAGCTTAAGAGATTTATGGGAATGATGAATTTCTACCGAAAATTTTTGCCGCACACTAAAGCGTACCAAGCGATTTTACAGAAAATGATTTCCGGCAATAAGAAAAACGACACCGCCCCATTGGTATGGACAACAGCGTCCGAAAATGCATTCGAAAAGTGCAAAAACGAATTGTGCAACGCCACGTTACTGGCTCATCCCGTTCCAAATGCAGAATTAGCAGTTTATGTCGACGCTTCAGACACAGCCGTGGGCGCAGCGCTGCATCAAAAAATTAATGGCGACATGCAACCATTAGCTTTTTTACTCTAAAAAACTAACAGCGACGCAGCAGAAGTATTCAACGTGCGACAGAGAATTAGCTGCAGTCTACCAAGCTTTAAGTCATTTTCGCTATGCAATAGAGGGACGACCCTGTTTCGCCACGCAGGCTGAGACAGCTCGATTTCATAAGCCAATTTACAACTGACATACGTCACACACCTGGTAAGGAAAATGCAACAGCTGACGCACTCTCTCGTATACATTCGGTTCAGCAAGCAATTAACTTTAACGACCTAGCAAAAGCACAAAAACATAAAGAAGAGCTACAAAATTTAATACGCAGTCAAGGTACGTCGAATAATTCACTTATTTTAAAATATATGAATGTTTTAGGATGCGATGACCAAATTATTTGCGATACATCTACGTCACGGGTTCGACCATACATCCCTCAAGATTTTCGATGCCAAATACTCAATTCTTTACACAATTTAGCTCACCCAGGAGTGCGTGCTACTACATTCCTCGTGGTTTCAAGACTTTGCTGGCCGGGTATGAAAAAAGAAATCGCCAATTTCATTAGGACTTGTTTACCATGTCAACGTGCGAAAACGCAACGGCACACCCAATCAGCACCAGATATGTACGAACCACCTCGCGAACGTTTTTCACACATCAACATAGACATCGTAGGACCGTTTCCCTTATGTGAAGGTCAGCGGTACTGTCTCACAATTATCGACAGATTTACTCGATGGCCCGAAGCTATACCATTGCCCGACATGACAGCTGAAACAATAGCAAAAGCTTTGGTAACTCATTGGATTTCCAGGTACGGAGTCCCATTGCGTATAACATCCGATAGGGGCAGGCAATTTGAATCGTCAGTGTTCGCCGAACTAATGCAAACGATTGGAGCGATCCATTTAAGAACAACGTCCTATCACCCTCAGGCCAATGGCATAATAGAAAGTTGGCACCGAACGCTTAAGTCAGCCATTTTATGGCATGATTTATCAAAGTGGGTTTATCATCTCCAAACTGTTCTACTTGGCCTACGTGTAGTGTTCAAACTAGACATAAACGCATCACCGGCCGAATTGGTGTATGGGTCCACCTTAAGAATTCCAGGTGAATTTTTTTTTAAATCCAACTGTACAACATCGACCAGCGACTTTGTAGCGGAATTTCGCAACTCCATGAAGAATCTTCAGCCCAAACAGACTTCGCACCACTCTACTAAAACAGCATTTATTTCTAAGGATCTTCAATCAGCAACGCACGTATTTATTCGAAACGACTCGATTCGTCCTTCATTGACACATCCATACGATGGTCCGTACGAAGTAGTAAAACGATATCCGAAATACTTTTCTGTACTGGTGAGAAATCGAAGAACTAATATTAGCATTGATCGTCTGAAGCCTTGTTTTTTGCCAGCATCTGAATCCTCAAGTACACCACGTGAAACTGATGTTTTTCTATCACCAAATATCGTACCCACCTTTCCACACACTGTTGAAGAGAGTTCCAGTCATCTTCCGCCGATTCACGAGGATCCCAGTTCTAACGCTCATTCACTTGATAATCCAGTCACCGAATCAACTGAAACTGTAGTAGAAACCACATCAAGTGGAAGACGCATTAGACTTCCGGTTAGATTTCGGTAGTCTTGCTCTAGCGAGGGGAGTAATGTGGCACCCTGTCACATCCAACACCAATTACAAACACCAATTACCAACATTTATAAAAAAACATGAATTCCCAATTAACCCGGAACATATAAGATCTAGCGACGCTTCTTTTGTTAAAAAAGAGGAACTTGAAGTTCTTGTCTTTTTCCTGTCGTCAACACCAACACATCATTCGACGCATCATCCCGGAAACAATTTCGATATTTTACAAATAAACAACAAACAACCCATATGTATAATTTTTATACCATACCACTATGTGGCTTGGGTATAATGACTTTGTGACTTTGTGTTGCTGTTTGAAACTACCAAATATATTTGACCTAGACCCATCTTTAATTATACCGATCGAATCAGAATCACTATCTGATTCGATTTAACGATGTCCGTCCGTGTGTCCGTCCGTCCGTCTGTGTATCCATGTAACGCTTGTAATCAAACTGCAGGTCGCAAATATGAATATATTTCAATGAAATTTGGCACATAAGCTTTTATCTGCTATAGGATGAACGCTGTTGAAATTGGTGAGAATCGGTCCATGGTCAGACCTAGCCCCCATACAAATGTCCACTATGAAATCGACATAAATTGCCATAAGATACAAATTGCCATATAGATCTTACTCAAATTGGGTTTGTATGTGTTCATTACATCCTCTAATGAGTAGTCTAAAAATGATGCCTGGGACAACTCTTAGTTATAGGCCCCATATAGAACTGCTTCCCGATCTTCACTTAAATCTATCAAAAAACAAAATTATTGCATTAATTCTTCTCAAATTTTGTTTGTATATATTTTTGCAAAATACAAGAGACTCTACCAAACATAGTCAGGATCGTTCCATTTTTGGGCCTAGTCCCCATATAGATATAGCATCCGATATCAACTTTTTCATATCTGCAGCCAAAAAAATTAATAAAATTCCCACTCAAATTTGGTTTATGCTTATTTTCTATTTCCAGTTAGTTGGACCTATGAGATAGGGTCTCTAAACACATGGTATAGGGTATCATATAGTCGGTCTCGACCGACTATAATTTTCTTACTTGTATGTATGTGCAAAATGGCTAAAAAGAAATACCTTCAAATAGTATACATTTTGTCAGAGTCGGGATAAAACGGTAGAACAAAATAACGGTAACAAGAAATCGCCAAGCCTATGATGACGTGTGCAACATTCTTGTACAACAAAACTATAATATTAATAGGCTAGGCGATTTCTTGTGACTGCTGTTTTGTTCTGCCATTTTATCCCGATTTTGACCAAACGTACATTGTTTGAAAGGTATTTCTTTTTAGCGGTTTTGCAGATTTACAGATTTTTAAATTTTTCCTTTATTTTGAGTAAATTGCATTTGAAATTACTACTAACACATACATAAAATTATACATATGCTATGTGTGTGTTTATTAAATCTGTTAATGTGTTTGTTAATGAGTTTGTTTTCTTCATTCGCAGTAATAATAAACTGTTGCCCTTTTTTTCTGACAAAAAATGTCACCCATTTTTGCCCTTTTTTGGAAAAGTGTATTTTTTTATATATTCTGAATTATCAGCAACCTTATGTTATATATCAATAAAAAGGTCTTAAAGTGCTGTGTTCATAAATACAACAAAAATATTTGATTATTATTCTCTTGGAAGTCATAGGGTGAAAATATTTTAAAAAGGGGAACAATGGGAAAATATTCTCACACTATGACTTCGACTTTAAGACCTTCCGATTGATGTATAAGATAAGTTTGCTGTTAATTCAGAATATATAAAAAACAAGTAAGAAAATTATAGTCGGTCTAGACCGACTATACGATACCCTATACCATGCGTTTAGAAACCCTATCTCTTAGGCCCAAATAACTGGACATTGAAAATAAGCAAAAACCAAATTTGAGTGGGATTTTTATTAATTTTTTTTGGCTGCAGATATGAAAAAGTTCATATCGGAGGCTATATCTATAAAGGGACTAGGTCCAAAAATGGACCGATCCTGATCATGTTTGGTAAAGTCTCTTGTATTTTGCAAAAATATTTGCAAACAAAATTTGAGAAGAATCAGTCAATATTTTTGTTTTTTAATAGATTTAAGTGAAGATCGGGAAGCAGCTCCATATGGGGTTAAAGGGACCATTTTTGGACTAGTCATTAGTGGATGTAATGAACGCATACAAACCCAATTTGAGTAAGATCTATATGACAATTTGGATCTTATGGCAATTTATGTCGATTTCATATGGGTAATTTGTATGGGGGCTAGGCCTGAACATCGACCGATTCTCACCAATTTCAATAGCGTTCATCCCATGGCCGATAAAAGCTTATACACCAAATTTCATCAAAATATATTCATATTTGCGACCTGCAGATTGATTACAAGCTTTACATGGACACACAGACGGACGGACGGACGGACGGACGGACATTGTTAAATCAACTCAGAAAGTGATTCTGATTCGATCGGTATAATTAAAGATGGGTCTAGGTCAAATATTTTTGGTTGTTACAAACAGCAGCACAAAGTCATTATACCCAAACCACATAGTGGTATAGGGTATAAAAATACACTTTTCGAAAAAAGAGCAAAAAAGGGCGACATTTTTTTGTCAGAAAAGAAAACGGCATAAAATAGTTTTGGTTTGTGAATTGGCTAAGTTGAAAAATAAAGTTACTAGAAATTGCAGTCAAGTGGTGGATTCTGCTAGTGTTTATAAATATTGTAAAAATTTTGCATTTGTTTTATAAAAAATTATAATAATAATAGAAGAAAATAAAAATAAAAAAAAATAAAGAACAATTCCCACTATTTTTAGTGATTATTGTCAGCAAATAAAAATATTTGTTAAAACAAAATTTAAGTAACAAAGCATATACAATTAAAAACAGATACAATAAATAAAAAAGTATACAATCTAAATAAATTATGAAAGATGTTAAGGAAAATGCTCTACGATGAGCGCATCATTGTGAAGCAGAAAACTAAGAAACTTTATCATAAGTTGCATAATTGTTGTAAATGTGTAATACAACTTTTTAAGTATTTATTTATTTATTTATTTATGTATTAACTTACAATTACAAATTATAAGCTAATATTAGGATTAGTGCAATAGCTACTATGGCCTTCAGCACAAAATAGTATTAAACAATAACAATAACATTATTTCTTAATATTATGAGTTACATAGTAATTGAATTCTATGTAAAATTATAAGTGCCAGTTCTTTTTAGGAATTTTATTATTTTTTTTATATTATCTGGGGTCGGATTGGATAAGTACCCAGTAGGATCAATACCTTTAAAACAATTCTGTCTATGAGTAATGAAATTTGGGCAGTTCGAGAGGATGTGCGAAGGATTTGGGGTGGGAGATATGCAGTTACAAATTTGAGGGATTGTAATGTTCATTAGGTGTCCGTGAGTCAGTTTGGAATGTCCGAGTCTTAGCCGTTCAAATTTTATCATATCTAATCTGTTAAGGCCAGCAATGTTTCTTTTTAAGAAAGATCGAATGTCTTTCATTTTATGATTTAATGTTTTGTACCATGTTGTAGTGTTGCTAAGTTGGGATTTTTTTTTGTCATCAATGTAATGTTCTGTGATAAGTTTTTCCCAGTCATAATGATTATTATTAGGTGTTGTGATTAACGGATATATATTAGCCCTTTTTGCAATGAGATCAGCTAATTCGTTACCTTGGATACCGCAGTGGCCAGGAATCCAAATCAATTTTATATTTGGTTGCTTGTCGATTAACAGGTTTCTTATTTCGTTAATATAGTGATTAAAATCGTTTATATTTGCAATAGATTGTAGTGAAGAAAGGGAATCAGTACATATTGCAAATTTACCATTGTTTTGACTCAAATATTTAATTCCTTCATAGATAGCTATTAGTTCGGCAGAGTATATAGAACTAAATTTGGGTAGGATAGCATATTTGATTACTCTATCATCAGTAGTTATGCTGAAGGAAGTGGACGTATCAGATTTTGATCCGTCAGTGTAAAGGAATTTATAATCATAAAGTGTATCTTTTAGTTCATTGAATAACATTATGTATTGGTGTGGGCTAGAAATAGATTTGGTGTAGTAATGAAGGGAAGTGTTAATAGTGTTTTCTTTGAGAAACCATGGAGGATATTGTTTGCCGCTGGACTTTATTATGCTGAGAGGAAGCTGTAGTTCAATACAATTTTCTATTGTGCGATATATGGACGACGGTATTCTTGGAATTTTTTTGGAAGTCTTGCATTTTTTGAATAATTTAAAAATAGGAGTGTTTATGCTGAAAGCTAGTGATTTCAAAAGTTTGGTAGTTAAAATAGTTGTCTGTGTTTCTAGAGTTGCTATGTTAGATTCAAAAAGCATGTTTTTGATTGGGGTTGAACGAAAAGCACCCAGTGCAAATCTCACTGCAGAATTAATTATGGTCTTAAGCTTGCGTAATTTTGAATTTGGAGAATGACCATAGATCACTAGCGCGTAGTTAATTTTTGATAGGAGAATAGATTTGATGATTGAGATAATAGTGAATGTATTACAGTTCATTTTGGGGTTTGAGAAGGACTTTATGATATTAAGACGATTTGATAAAGAAGAAACTAAATAATCGATATGGTGGTTCCAACTGTATCCTTTGTTTATATGTAAACCAAGTATCCTCATAGATTCAACTTGGTTTAAAATTGTTGAAGAAGAGTTTATAGTGCACATACAGTTTTTTTTTCGGCATATATGGATAGTTTTACATTTTGAGACAGAAAGAATTGCACCTGATATCGTTGACCATTCATCTATATCATTAAATAGACGGTTTAGGTTGATTGTCGGATTTTTCCTCTTGTTTGATTTTATAATTAGGTTAAAATCGTCAGCATACGCCACAAAATCGATTTCCTTGTGCATAGAAAAAATTGAGCATAATTTATTGTAGGCAATTAGGAATAGTGTAACTGACAATGGTGAACCCTGTGGTATACCATTAGATAAAGGGTGGAGGGTAGAGTGACATCTGCCTATACGTACTACTATTTTCCTATTAGACATAAAGTTTCTAATATAATTAATTATATTAGGGCCCATTTTCCACATAGTGAGCTGATCGATTACTGCATGTATACCAATTCTATCAAAAGCACTCTCAAAGTCTAGTGATACTATTGAGACATGTTTACGTGCTGATAGGCTAGTTGCAATATGGTAATCTAAATACAATAGACAATCAATTGTGGATTTTCCTCTTCGAAACCCGAATTGACGGCTATCTAGGAGTTTATGTGATTGCATAAACCACCAGAGTCTGTTAGCTATTATTTTATCCATTACTTTTGATATGCACGAGTTTAGCGAAATTGGTCTATAAGATTTTAACAGAGTTTTATTAGAACCTGGTTTGAATATTGGTATTACAATACTGTTCTTATATTGTTGTGGAATATATGTATTAAAAATTGTGTTGTACAAAGATAGTAGCCGTTGTTTCATTGTTAGCGGTAGATTTTTAAGCATGGGGTAGGACACTCTGTCTAACCCTGGCGTTTTTCCTTTCATTCTAGTCAAAACTGATGAAAGTTCTAACATGCATATAGGATTCTCAATTATTAGTGCTTTACAAGAGGGAGTTGCTGGAAGGTTTTGTCGAACGACTCTAGCTTTGTGTGTTCTAAAACTTTCGTTAAATATCAAATCTGAGGAATTTTCTGACCAAAAGGTTGCAAATTCTTCAACCATGTCTGACTTATCAGTCAACATAAGATTCGGGTTGTTTAACTTAGATATACAGTGAATTGAGTTCATTATTTTAAGCCCCGTAAAGCTTCTGATGTTATGCCAAATTTTAGCGGTTGGTGTAGATGAGTTGATAGTGGAACCAAGTTGGTTAATTGATTTCGCTTTTGACAGTTTGATTTTTCTTTTAAATTGCGCTCTAATTTTTTTGAAATTAATTAGGTTCTCGAGGCTCATATCACGTTTGTAGATGTGCCAAGATCTGTTCTTTTCGGTTTTAAGTTTGTGGAGTTCGTTGTTCCACCATGGAACTTTTCTGCTAAAAATATTTCTAGACTGCGGTATAGCAATATTTGCTGATTCGTGGATTATTTTAGAAATGTTGGCTGCTTCTATATTGACATTGTCGCTAATTTGACGACAAGAATCAAAGTACAGACACTTACTTTGAAATAGTTTCCAATTGGCCGACTCTGTCTTAAATTTGGGTCTATAGGTTGGACAGCTAGAGGTAGTATTTGAATTGTGAAAGAGCGAGATTATAATAGGGTAGTGATCACTTCCATGCAAATTATCTAGAATTTGCCATTCTGACTCAATTGCAATTGAAGGACTACAGAATGATAAGTCTATGTGTGAGAAAGTGCCATGTGTACTAAAATGTGTGGGAGAGTTATCATTAAGGATAATATATTCCGAATCATTAATAAAATTAGTTAGAATTGTCCCTCTCCTATTATTTGAAAGTGAACCCCAACTGGCATGCCAGCTGTTGAAGTCTCCTGTGATAATACTAGGTGTTGTAGATACTGTAAAAATATTTTCCAGATTCTGTACAGAAAAATGTTGGTGTGGCGGGATATATGAGGAGAATATATTAAATTTTAAGTAATATACAAGCATATATTTAAATATATGCAAATAAATTTATTTCCAAAACCTAATTGGGTGAATTTCTTCTTCATAGATCAGAAAATGTGGCAACATTAAATGCATAAAACTCACGTTAAAAGTTAAAGGCAACAATATATTCCCTTTAGCTTATTGGTCACTTTTAGCTTAAAGTATAGTTGTAATAACGAAAAACTAATAATCTGCCCGATAACATCCAAAATTTAGCTATCAAGTTGTAATAATGGCCCTTAGTGTAAAAAAAAATTCCGTTTTTGTATCTGTACTAATATAAAAAAAAGGTAATGTGTGTTTTTTATTTGTTTGTTTCTAGGAGGAATCTCCGTAACTATTCATCTGATCTTCCTAAAATTTTTTCAGAGTCTTACTGCAAAAATGGGAAGTGCTACAGGCAATAATTTTGTTAATGTTTTTAGTAGACGTGGCACCTCAAATGCAAAGTAAGTTTTTAATATCATATATATTGAGTACTATGATAGGGTGAACTTTGCAAATTTGTGTGAGGTCACCTATTATTAATGTTAGTAGCTATGCATGAAACAAGCAGGATCGGATAAGTGGATGTGTAATAACACTGTCCAACACTGGGAGTGGGGATTAGTGAAGCATACCGGGTTACATTTAGTATTTGATAAGCTGAAAAAAAAATAAAAAAGTAAATAAATGAAAAAGTTATTAAATTTTTAAACCCCATGGTTACTTTTGGCCCACCTTGTATGACGAGTGGTAGAAAATTCACC
Organism: Cordilura impudica; assembly: GCA_963682025.1. Classification (NCBI taxonomy): domain Eukaryota; kingdom Metazoa; phylum Arthropoda; class Insecta; order Diptera; family Scathophagidae; genus Cordilura; species Cordilura impudica. Next base: position 59,167,284 of record OY821518.1, on the reverse strand, counting down.
GATTTGAGCCAATTCTATAACAGATTGAACTATAGAAGACAAAAACTTGTATACAAAATTTTATCAAGATATATTTATATTTGGATTGATTACTAACTTTACGCGGGCACACAGATAGACGGACGGACTGACTGACAGACGGACGGACGGAATGATGTGCGTGCGGAGATCAATAGATCATATAGAAAGGCGGGTCTAGGTCAAATATTTTTCGCGGTTGCACGCATCAGCACAAACTTATTATACCCAGTCCACAGAGTAATATAGAGTATAAGAAATATTAAACAGACAGACAGAATAAATTTAATATTGCGTCCTTCTGGGCTGAGGTAAATGCAGACAGAGATCCTGGATAACTAATCAGAAATCTTGTAGATATGGTATGGTTTCTTAGCCAGTTAAATCTTGTTTAAACCAATTTAAGAACAGTGAGTACTGTTTAAGCCACTAGATGAAGTGTGAGTAATTGAAAAATGTATTACTAAACTTCGATTCAATTAAGACGTTGATTCAAAAGCACCTATAAATTCTGGTATCAGTAAGGCGTACCAACAACATATCTAAAAAAGATTTGATCAACAAGATGTTTTGATGAGAATAACAATACCACAAATGGTATTGAAGGTAACTGGTTTTTTTGAACTTTACTTTTTGCTATTAAGTAGTAAAGCGGTAATAGCCAAAATGCATACACATAAAAAATTTTTTTATTATGTTATTGAAATAGAAAGTTTTTTAAAATGATTGAGTAAGACATTATTCTAAGTTGGGATTTTAAAAATGTATCGCCCCTTCATTATGAATAAATTGAAAATTATATCCCGAAAGAACACGTTTCATTTAATTAACGTATGGAATTCCCTCGCAGTTATTGTATTCTGTTAGTCGTTATTCCGGCCATGCACCACACAAGTTCAGTGCTCACTGTAGCATTGTACTAGCATTGTACAGTGCGTTTGTGTAATGTATGGGGGTGTTTGCGCAGTTGAACCAAGAAAATTTATTGAAATTGTTTAAGTATAGCACTGTTCTGTGCGTTTTGATAATTCAACTGAACAAACTGAGGGATTGCAAAAATGTAACGATAAACTTCAGTACTTTCATATGTTAATAACTAATGAAATAATTAATGAAAATACTAAATGGGCAAATACTGAAATAAGTTTGTGCCTACCACTGCCAGAACTAGAATTACAAACAAAAGAGAAATCACTGCTATAATTTAAATATTAGCTCACACAGCTACTAAAAAAATGGATAATCACAAATCAGCAAGGGAATTATTCGATACTACTTATTCTGGATCCGAATACATTGCCACCATGGGTAAAACCGTTTTCTTTTCTTACAAGCACGTTTGAGATTTGATGAGAAATCTCATCACCTACAAAGAATTTCAGACAAATTTTCTCAAATTCGAAAAATTTTTGATTTGTTTATAAATATATAGATAATTATAACTTTCTATAATTTTTCCAAATAGGAAAAATGACATAGCATAGTCGAATAGAGCATAAAAAAGAATGAAATTGCAAAAAAGTTTCCGCACCAAACGCAATTACTTTTTTATCAGCACTGTTAAAAAAACTAATTTTTGTACACGTTTTTCTTCACGTAACTAGATATTTATATAGAGAAATCGTCTTAATGTTCCAAAACCCTTTTAATGGAGCTAAAGGAAATACCACACCCACCATAAAAACAAATTTTCTTTAGAGAATGTTGCTACAATATTAAAAAAATTTAAAAAGAAATACAAATAAGATCGCATAGCCATTTGTTTTATCATTCAATATGAAAATGGATATAAATATTGTTTGTGTAAAAATAGTTTATAAAAGTGCTAAAAGTGTGGAAAAAATTAGTAATACATGTAAAAAAAAATTTAAGGTACCAATATACAATGTATAAAAATGTGGACACTCCATTGTTCAGCTATTGAGGAAGTTCAACAGAGCAACAATTGCAATTAAAATTGTGCGAGACATTTTGCAATTGTGTAAATCATCACATATTTTAAACTTTAAATTTATTTTAAAACAAATCTGACACTTTAGACATCGCGTTTGGTGCGCAACATTTTTGAACCGGAATCACCTAAAAAGGTGATATCCCTTACTTGTACAATATTTGCCGCTACGAGCTGGTATGCCGAATTTTTCACAAAAATTAGTTATATTCCTATTATACAGTTGATTGCTGTTTAACAATAGATGAACAACTTTTTGTATTTAGAGTTAGATGATCATCATTTCGTATGTACGTTCCTAACAAGCCAGCTAAGTATGGATTAAAAATAATAATTATATGCGACAGCGGCTAAAAATGTAAGATTAAGATCATGACGTATCTTGGAATAGGCTGAAATAGTGGAGAATAATATGTCAGCGAACTTATTAAGAGCATTCATATGGCTCACAGAAATATTACCATGAATAATTGGTTTACATCAATTGCCCATGTAGAATCGCTACTTAAACCCCCATATACTCTTACACTTGTGGGAACATTGCCTACAAACTAAAATGAAATAACACAAGTATTTTCCAACATGAAAGGCCGAAAATGTCAAATTGCCATTTTCCTCTACGAACAGGAATTGGCATTACCTCCATTTAACCCAAAGTCAATTATCGTACTGTTTATCATCGTGCAGAAGGGGGAAATGAGGGGTCGATAATTTATTCGCACAAAATGATCAGTTTCAAAAAAACACAAAATCGCAGAGAGGCTGGTAGATACATGGATAAAACAAGGGTTAAGACACCTTCTCTTAAAAATTCTAATAGCACAGATATACAAAATTTGATAACCGATGCTCAAAAAATACGAACAAAAAAGAACTAACATGCTTTTAGATTCTGCCCATACCAAAAACGACGTATGATGGGATCAATATGTGATATGTGTGAAAAACCCATTTGTGGAGAACACAAAGTTAAACTTTGTGCCTCATGTTCAAATTAAAGTTTTTAAAATTTTTGGTTTTTTGCTGTTTTATTTACTTAAGTTTTAATAATTTTATGAAATTTTTCTTTTGTGACCATTAAATGCAGAATTATTATTGCTGTAAATTAAAGTTTTGTGATGCTAACGTTTAGATAAATTTATGATATCTGTGTATTGTGTTGTCATCATTTACTTTTCATTTATTTATTTGTTCACAATTTCTGTGTCGTAAAGTCCATTTTTTTTAGGAAAATAGGACTTCAATTAAAAGGATATAATATAGAATCAATTTAATTAAAAATATACATTTCTGAAGAAGTCTGCAAAAAGCAGACCAAACGTTGGGTGAAAAATTAAAATAAGATGATCTTTATGCTTACACCAAATTTGACCATCATTAACCCGTAAGGAAACTCTATTAATAATTTTAGCTTAACTGAATATGCTATCTTATTTTAATTTTTTTATTTTTGATGTGTAAATTTCACAATATAATCACAAAAACAGCGTAAAGGAAAAACGATGTGTAGTATATGTAAGTGTATTGGTATATTTAGTAAGCAGAACCACCGAGTTCGCTGTCTGTTTAGCAAAATCACAAATCTTTTTCGTTAATTTTAAATAGTCAAGCTATTGACCGCTAGGTGTGCTGTGAGCTTAATATGTTCAGAAACTTGTAAGCAGAACCGCTAGGTGTGCTGTGAGCTTAAAAAGCTAAATACTAGGAAAACTTTGAAGAAGTCGAAAATATACTTAGGTTTTTTTTAATTACTACAGCTTTTCCAATTGTATTACGCAAAACATCAATTGAATTTCAGAAAGTATCAATTGTGTTTCAGAAAAGATTAACTGATTTTCAGAAAATATCAATTGTATTTCAGAAAATATCAATTGAGTTTCAGGAAATATCAATTGAGTTTCAGAAATTATCAAATGTATTTCAGAAAAACTCAAATGTATTTCCGAAATTATCAAATGTTTTTAAGCAATTATCAAATTTATTTCAGAAAATATCAACTGTATTTCAGAAAACATCAAATGTGTTTCAGAATCCATCAAATGTATTTCAGAAAATTTTAAATGTATTTCAGAAAACAGCAAATGTATTTCAGCAATTATCTAATGTATTTCAGAAAAAATCAACTTTATTTCAGACAACATAAAATGTATTTCCGAAATTATCAAATGTATTTCAGAAAATATCAAATTTATTTCAGAAAACATCAATTGAGTCTCAGAAAAATAGTCGGAACGCTATATAAAAGTATATTTTTTTTAAGTATTACACTGGGTTTGTAATATTTCTTGAAAACTACATATCGTCACGTAAAATGCAAAAGGCCGAGACTAATATTTTTATTTTTTTACAGGAGAAGCAAGAAACATCATAAAACATAAACTACTATAAACTTAATATCCAATTTAAGAATCAAGCAGAAAAATAAAGATGGATTTTTTTTATGAAAACAAATTTATGGTAAAATAGCAGTTTTTAAGTAAAAGGCCGTAACTAAAGTACAAAAAGTCAATTTTGAACTTTTTGTTAGTTACGGCCTTTTGCATTTTAGCTGACGTTACAAACGTGTATTTTTCAAAATGTTGACTTCAAAATCGGCCAAAATTCTATCCTGGTGTTTATATTATAGCTGATTAACAAATGAAGTCCTCATCTTCTTTCGATTAAAAGGCCGCCCTTGATAGTTTATTTTCCAGTACATAACAAATAAGTTCAAATATTGCTAAACATTTTCTGCGACTCCAAATCACTAACAGAAATAATAATAACTTTTCGATATTTTAGAGTAAACTACTTTTTAATTCCGAATTTCAATGGATATTTTCTGAAATTCAATTGATATTTTCTGAAATACATTTGATACTTTCTGAAATACAATTGGAAAAGGTGTAGATGTTTACACATCTCCCCTGTGATCGGACTCACATTGATTTTATTTTTTTGGTTCCTTTTCAACTGGATCTTCAGAAAATTGCGTCATGAAATATATTTGTATGAGATTTAAATAATCTTGGTTTTCCATTTAACATATATTAAATTTTTTTTATTTTTATTATTAACAGACTCAGGAATGCAATAACGTTGATTGGAGATCAACATATAGACATTATCGAATCGACCACCATTACTTAACCAAACATTGAGGCATTGGGAAGTGGTGCGAAGTCGAAGTTCCAGCAGTCCTGACATCTTAGACGTATTTCAATTCCGCCACACATTACCGAACTCAGAAATAATCAAAAATTTGCTACCTGGCTTTTGTGGTTCACAAAAAGTGAAAAAAATCATTAAATACTCACAGAAGTGGGTATTGTTTTGTATTGTTTTTTAGAATTGCTATCACAACAAGAATAAATTTTATAAATTACAGTAATAGCAAGTAACATTTGTAATATTAACGTTGTGGTACAGTAAATTTTGAGGTTATTAAAAATAAAGTAAATTAATCATAAAGATTAACATAATAATGAACATAATAAAGTTGACATTTAACAGTGTTTCAAAAAAAATTTTTAAGTTCCTTTTTGAAAAGTAATGTGTTGCTTTGTACTTGGATATATAATGGTAAATTTTTCCAAAGACACGTTGTGTAATTGCAAAATTGTCTTGTAGACATTATTTTTGCGATCTCAAGTTTCTTCCAGTAGGCGATTGTGCAAAAATAATTTTGTTAAAAAGATATTCTCGGTTCCTCAGATAAATAATCTTATGCATCATTAAAAGACTTTTATATTTTAATAAATCTTTAAAACTTATATCATGTGAATGGTATGAATATGATGATATACTCTCTGGTTTACCTCTGGTGAAAACGTATCTGGCTACATTATTATATGTGACCTCGAGGCGAGTGAAGTCAGTAGTCTTGCAATTTGCAAATATTTCACACTCGTACAGTAGAACTGGCATTAAATAAGTTTTTGCCAAAAGCATTCTTATTTCAAACGGCGTCGATGATTGGCCAGCCCACAAGTTTTTCAACGTCCCATGAACTTTACCAGCTGACATATTTATATGGTTCGACCAAGAAAGTTCAGCATTAAATGTGATTCCCAAGTTCGATGATGATTGAACAAAGTAATATGTAGAAAAATATGACCTTTCATTATTACTTCTTAAAAAGGAAAATACATTTTGATTTGTCAGGGTTTATACATGAGCCATTAGTACATGCCCACATATGTAAACTAGCAGATTCCAGCGCTCGAGATTCGAATGGCATTTCTAGGCAACTTTATTTTTCAATCTATCCAATTCATAAACTAACACTTTTATGGTTTATTTTAATTGTGAATGAAGATAACAAACTCATTAACAAATTTAATAAAACACACATAGCATATGTATAATTTTATGTATGTGTTAGTAGCAATTTTAGAATGTAAAAATCTGTAAATCTGCAAAACGGCTAAAAGAAATAATATACGTTTGGTCATAATCGGGATAAAACGGTAAAACAAAACATCCATTACAAGAAACCGCCTATCCTATTAATATTATAGATTATCTAAATAATTAGAACATTTTCCATTCTACTGCTTAAGTACAACTGTGCATACAGTTGTACGAAACAGTAATTCAGAACCTCAGGCAAATCGTTAATAACATACAGAAAAGCAATGAACCAATAATAAACCCCTGGGGAACTCTTCTCTCAACATCCACTGCTTTAGAAATAACTTCATTCATAGAAACCACTTGTTTATGATGAATAATGCAAGAGGAAGTTTATTAGCCGAGTTGGCGAAATAAAAGATTTTCTTGTGTTAAGTGAGTAGAATCGAGTGATTAACAGTATCGAAGGCCTTATTGTGATCTAAAAGCACAAGAAATGATACCATATTCTTATTCAGTTTTGATCTAGTTTCTTCTACTATCGATCAGAAACGTAATGCAGCTTCTGTCCTATCTAAAACTAGATTGTCTATCTGTAAGAAGATGTTGATCCCTTAGATACTCATTCATTTGCCGATACATACGATATTCCATAACCCTGGAATAGGAATGATTTTTGCTTTTTTCCACATATCAGGAAAAATTGATTTTGTTAATATTGTATTAATTAAATAAGTAAGAATTGGCAGAAATTTTTAGGAACGACGATTTTTAAAAATATTGGATTAATTTAATCTAAGCCTACAACATTTGATATTGATATAATTGATATAATACTTTTAATAACTTCAGATTAATCCACACATCGAAATTCAAAACAGTTTTCACAGTATAAATTTTTTCGTACACAATTTCAGTTGGTCTATTCACTTGGATTTCGATAAATTTGTTGTTTAACTCATCAACATCCACATCAGAACCAACAGTGCTTTAAATTTCTTCATTTATATGCCAAATCTCGTTTACCAATTAAACGTTTTATAATTGAAGTAAACCACGGAGGCTGTATAAGTTTAATTGTTCTTGTCTTTTCTGGCACAATTTCATAAAATATTGTGAGAAGGTTATTTTGAATGAAAGCATTTGATCATTAACATTCTCAAGAATGAATCTTAATTAACACAATCAATACGCTGGTTTAACGTTGTATAGTCAATGCCACGGAATCTCTATACGTGTAGTGTGCATCTTCATTGTTAACATGCTTCGAAAATATAGGGGCGGAAAATTAATCGTAAAGCAGTATCTTGCCTTTGTGAATTGTAAAGAATACATCAAGTAAATTCTTTGAGCCACTTGGATAATGGGTTGGAATGATCGTATTAACTGGCAAAACACCGAACATTTGCATGGGCTCTGAAAACGACTTATCAACGAGCAGGATACTGTTGAAATCACCAGAAATGATTACGACATTGTACAAGTCTTTGGTATCAATAAAGTTATAAGGTCGATATACGCAGGCGATTAGAATATTTTCTTTCTCCTTCGTGGTTTTTTAAAAAAATAGGTACTCAATCTCCTAGTAGGCTCTGCTCTTGGCTTTACGGAACAACTTAGCTCCGTTCTCACATAAACTGAGTCGCCACCAGCGTTTGATCTCCTATCAGCATGAAATAGATTAAATCCCGGTAAATTGAAAATTGAATCATTGACTGAGGAATCGAACCAGGTTTCAGATACGAAATACAATTATATTTCAAGGAGGTATAACTGCAAGTCGTCCTTAATATGATAATATTAGTTATTTTTTTGGTAAACCGAGTTATGTTTAACCCTTCGGTTAGCGAGAAGGTCCCTGGGGACCTTTTTCATTTTCAAACTGAAATTACTCCTATTTCGGCCAGGACAAGGTACCCCAAAAGTTACCCTGTTTTCCAAGAGAATTTTATCAAAAATACGCCCAATAGTTTAGTTTTTATTGAGGTTTAAAGGTGAGTAGTACAGGAATGCATGACAAGGTCCGTAGGGACCTTGTACTGAAATTACAAGAAATAATTAAGACATAAACTCTATTTTTGGCTTCTTTTTATCTATACTAATAATAATAATAATAATAATAATAATAATAATAATATAATAAAGAGTTAATGTGTGTTTGTTTGTTTGTTTGTTTGTAGGCGGTAATCTTCGTAACTACCCATCTGATCTTCCTGAAATTTTCACAGAGTCTTACTGCGGATATGGGAAGTGCTATAGGCTATAATTTTTTAAATATTTTTGGTGGGCGTGGCACCTCCCACACAAAGAAAATTTTTAATATCATATACATATATTGAGTACTATGATAGGGAGAGCTTTGCAAATTTGTGTGAGGTCACCCATTGTTAATATAAGTAGCCACGCCGGAAATGGGCAGGATCGAATAAGTGGGCGTGGTACCTCCCTTACAAGTAATAGTTCAATATTATGTATCTCGAGTAATGTGATAGAGAGAGCTTTTCAAAATTTTCTGATTTCACCTATTATTAGTGTGAGTAGTCGGATGCAAAATGGGCAGTATCGGACCAATAGGCGTGGCACCTGCCATACATAAAATGCCATATATCTGGAGTACTGTAATAGTGAGAGTCTTGGGACTTTGTTTGATCCCATATGTTATTCACTTGATTAGTTAGACAAAAAATGGGCGTGATCGGAGCAGTAGGCGTGGCACCGCCCATACAAAGTAAATATATGATATCATATAACCGGTGTGCTAAAAAAGGAAGCTTTGACACTTTGCACGAGCCTATCAGATCTTATTATGAATAGTCGAACAAAAAATTGGCGGGTTCACACCAATGGGCGTGGCAGTCCCAATGCAAAGTAACTATTTAATGTCATATATCTGGAGTACTGTAAAATAGAGAGCTTTGTGGTTTTGCCTGAGCCCATAGGTTCTTTGTATGATTAGTCGAACAAAAAAATGGGCGTGATCGGAGCAGTGGGCGTAGCACCGCCCATTCAAAGTATATATCTAATATCATATAACTGGTGTACTATAAAAGGGAAAGACTCGACATTTTGCATGAGTCCATCAAATATTTATGTGATTAGTCCAATAAATATTGGGCGGGATGGGATTAGTGGGCGTGGCACCTCCTATGTAAAAAATATGAAGCATTACGAAAGCGAAAGTCTTTTCACAAGTTCATTAGTTATCAATGTGATTTGTCGTAGAAAATATATCGCCAAAATCAAAAATCGCCAAACGCAAAAATCGCGAAAAATAAAAATCGCCCAAAAAAAAAATCTTTAAAATCAAAAATGGGCAAAAGCAAAAAGCGATAAGAAGAAAAATTGCCAAATGATATTCTAAGTTCAAGGCCAATAGTTAAGTGTTGCCAGATATAATATGGATAATCCATCTTCTTCTCATGGGCAGCTACATGTACCTTGCTCCAGGGTAGGAACGCCGAAAAATCTGATAATTGTTGCACCGAATGAAAAAACAAAAAACATTGCATATCAGCAAGTATCGAAATAAAAAAATCTGTACTAATAATCTATACTAGCATAATAAAGAGGTAATGTGTGTTTGTTTGTTTGCAGGAGGTAATGTCCGTAACTACTCATCTGATCTTCCTGAAATGTTCACAGAATCTTACTGCAGATATGAAAAGTGTTACAGGCTGTATTTTTTTAAATATTTTTATTGGACGTGACACCTCCCATACAAAGTAAATTTTTATCATCATATATATTAAGTACTATAATAGAGAAAGCTTTGCAAATTTGTCTCAGGTCATCTATTATTAACGTGAGTAGTCAGATAAAAAAATGGGCGGGATTAGACAAATGCGCGTGGTACCCCCACACAAACTTAATATTAAATGTGATATATCTGAATTACTGTATTAGTGAGAGACTTGGGACTTTGCGTGAGCCCTTTCATAACGACTTGGAAGGGGGGGGGGGAGGGTGTAGCGAAGCACACCGGGTTACATCTAGTATATAATAAAATTGGCAAAACCAACAAACAAAAAGGAATTTAAAACCATCACACTAAACGAGTTTGATGCCCTCTTGGCTATACTCTTGTATTCTGGATTCAATAAATCAAATAATGAGCCTTCTGCACAGTTATGGGCCCCAACGCGTTGTCCAGTATACAAAGCAGCATTGCAGTATAATCGCTTTGTGTCCATAAAACAATGCCTTAGATTCGACAATGAAATACGCGACAGCAGCGACTAATCAACAGCAAAACTGCGGCAATTGATAATATTTGGCAAATGTTGCAGTCTAACTTAGCAGCAGCTTACACTCCGCATGATTCACTGACAGTTGATGAGCAGTTATTCCCATACAGAGGCCGTAACCGCTTCACAACCAGCCAAGTATGGCATAAAGGTATGGTGGTTGTGTAACTCAAAATCATTCTATCCTGTCAAAGGAATGATTTATTCTGGTAAATTTCCTGACCAGGAGCGTGAAATAAATCAAGGGAAGAACGTTGTACTTGCTCTTGCGGATAAATATTTGGATTCTGGCAGCACAATTCATGCTGACAATTTCTTCAGTACATTGAACTTGGCGCGTATTTTCATGAGAAAGAAAACTGCATATCTTGGAACAGTACGCTCTAACAAAATATTTGTGCCACGGGAGTTACATAAAAATCGTACGCGGCCAATCAACATTGTTTGGGTTCAACGAAGGCGATATAGCACTATGCTCATATGTGCCCAGGAAGAATAAATCAGTAATTTTGCTATCTACACAACACTACACTTGCGATGTGAACATGGAAACTGAAAAGAAGAAGCCCTTAGCCATTCTTGATTACAATGCCAACAAATCCGGCGTTGATACTATGGACCAGATGCTTGGTACGTATACATGCAAGCGCTCAACAAAGCGCTGGCCGCTTGCCATGTTTTACAATATGCTCGACATCGCTGTATTAGCTGCATTCATTATATTCAACGAGATGATGCCAGTGAAGAGAAGTGACAGACGGCGCTCATTCCTCCTTATGCTTACTAAGCAATTGACATTACCCAACATTGAAGAACGTGCCCTGAATACTCGCATAACAGCATATCCAAGGAGACGGAATGCAATGGAGGAATTTGATGTCAAGGTAAGAATTAAGAATTCTAAAGGTCAAAAGCAGAATAATTATATATATTTTTTCATTTTAGATAGTACTAAGACCAACAGAAGCAGCTGCACCGTCGTTTGCGCTAAGGACAAACAGGCCATCATGTCGACTATGCCGTTCAGAGTACGGTCGGCAACGCAAAACAAGGGCCTATTGCTGTTCCTGCAACAATGCAGTTTGTGCAGAGCATTCAACATTAATGCATCGGTGCTTAACCTGCACTAAAAATGAGGAACAACCATCGCAACAATAGTTTTTTTAAGTTTTATTCATTGTAAAACTAAATTTTCATAATAAAATTCATAAAAATTAATTATGTTAGTATAAAAAAAAAAATATTTTAATTTATGTATCAACACTTTAATTAATAAACAATAACAAAATAACAAAACAAAAATTTTAAAATGTCTTTTTCATAGAAAATGTCATATCAACAAAGTAGGTCCCTACGGACCTTGTCATGCGTTTAAGGGTACCAGAAGTGTTGCTAGACGGAGAGTTAATTTGAGAAAATAAATCTCAAAGAAGAGTCAAATTTTGAAAATTTGAAAAAAAAAATTATTTTTAGATTTTGGTGAAGTTTTTCCCAAGAAACAACGGCTAATGTTAAACACAATTTAAATGCAAACAAAATTTTTTTGCAAAGAAATGTTGCACGTAATCTTTTCAACATATTTGCCACTTAAGGAATGAGTTTTTATTGATTTCTGAGCTATAAATAAAAATAAGTAAATTTGAAATTTTTGTTTTTGTGTTTTAATATAACAAAGAGGTGCATTTTTAATTTCTTTGGATGTTATGAAACACAAAGGGAAACGGTGAACTACATGAGTATAACAACCAATGTAAAAAAAAATCAGGTTTATTTATTTTTAACTGAGAACCAATTAAACTTCAATCATTAAATTAAATACAAGGGTAGAAAAGACAAAGGGCCACAACATTAATTTTGTATGTGTTATTGTATAGGAAGTCTTAATACCATAAATATGATACCATTTATTTATGAAATTTTATCATATTCTAAGATGTTTTGGCTTAAAAAGACAATAAATAATATTGAGTTTTTACTTTACCAATGCTGATATCACATTCTAGAAGATATGAAAGCATATTTCTCTAAACCTCAACAACTACTATGTTCATGTTTAATTGAGACCGGTTTCCATTGCTGATCAGAAGTAGTCCATAATTGAATAATGAGTCATAAAAATTTCACTCTAAACTACAAAAATTTTTACCTTTTTTCCAGAAAGTCTGAGTATATACGAAGATGAAAGAAAACCTATTTTTATTGAATCAAATTAATGTGTATACAACAACGTAGTTTATTGTTTCAATTTACAGCGATGCTTTTGTTTTAAAATTAAACACATAAATAATAACCGTACAGAGAAGTTTTGTTATATCGACCGAGAATAGACTGCAGACATTGTTCCATTAATTGTGAGTAGATGGTTGCTAATAGGAAAAGATCTATTAAGTTATAAAAATTTTTCACTTATTATGACAACATTAGAATTACTTGAAAAAAAGTTCACCGGAAGTTTCAAGATTTAAAAAATTACCTCGAGCTCAAAATGTGAAAAGTACTTAAAAAACTTGAAAAAATGCAGTGCATAAAATTTAACTTAACTTTATAAAATAAAAAATAGATTTATAAAATAAAATAGATTTGAAAAAAAAAAAATGAAAATTAACAAAAAATTTTCGTTATAGCTAGTCTGGATTGTATGCACATAAAAGAAGACAAAATCTACTGATACACAAAACCAAAAAAATATATTATCAACAAAATTTTTAAAATAATAAATCGCATTTGTTGGGGAAATTTTAAATGCAATAGTGATGTGCAATCATGGAATATTCATTATTTTAGACCATACGTTGTGTAATATGAAAACAAGGTTCCTACAGTAAAATCAATAACATTCAACAATTTAAAAGTGCTTTGAAAAATACTCTCTCAGTAAAAAGTAGATATTCTTAAAATTTTTTTGTAGTTTCAAATTGTAGTTTTATTATTTTTCAAGCGGTGCCTTAGCTGCATTGCAACTACTGGTGTATACTTTAGCTAGAACGTTTAAATTTGTACTTGGCCGTGGTAGCCACGATATAAAATATTAAATTGATAGTACATTGCTAATACCATTTAATAGAATTTGTTAACATTACTGTAATGATTTAATAAAACTACATAAAAAAATTAAATTTCTTTTAAATATTTCCGAAAATGTGCAGGATTAAATAGCTCACCCTCCTTTTATTTTTTATTTTAATTTTTAAACTCTTTCTTGAATTAATTTTGAACAATTAACAGACACTTGACAGAAAACGTGTTCGTTGACTCGCAGATGAATCCCTTAAATATTAGTAACATGTAAGAAAATAAGAGTCAGTCTGGACCGCCTATAGAATACCCTATACCATGCGTTTAGCCCTAGAAGGGTAATCATATTTTACATACATTGAAGGTAATCTTCGTCGAATCGACGAAGTCCTATATAACTTAAAAAATTTTAACAAAAAATTTACAATATAATATCGTTATAGTTTTTCTAATCTATAATGGACTTTAGCAAAAAAGAAAAACACAGAACCTATTTATTTTAAAGTTTTTTGATTTATTTTTGATCAATTCGCTCTTCAGTCCATTTTTTTGGTCTTGACTAGGTACATGTAATTAATTCTTAGCATAAGTTAACAAAAAAAAAAATTTATGGTGTTTCCACTGTCACAAATCAACTTAAAACATACTTCATTATAATAATTAAAAAAGAAAACATAGAAAAATTAATTCTTTGTACAGTAGACACAAAGTTCAACTTTGTGCTCCCCACATATGTGGCTATTGCAATTATTGCATACAGTCTTTGTCATTCTTCTTTTTTCATATGGACAATATTTACAAACTTTGCGCTTTTTTTCTTCTTTTACATTTTCAGCATTCGCCGTTTTAATATTTGCAGTTATATTCATTATATTTTGTTTTATCGTTGATTGAAGAGTAATAACATTTAAGCGCTGTTTCATCCAAGGCTCAACAAAGCCCGAATGTATATTTTTTAAAAACTCGCGTCGTTGGATGGGATTCTTGCCTGCTGCTAACATATTGTGTACATATATCACGTAACTATTGACAAAAGCCATATTTAGCACTCCATAAAACATACACATAGGCCACCGATTTGTTTTACGGCTTGTCGACATATTACCGCACATTTGGTCAAAGGTATCGACACCTCCTTTCGTTTGGTTATAAAATTCAATCATGCTAGGTTTGGATGTTGCTTCATTTATTGTACCTTCTTCGTTGCATGACGAGAGTAAATGAACGACTTTATTAGGCTTCGGTTTATAAGAAAGTAGTGTCAATTCATTGTCGTAGCCAAATATTGAAGTTCCTACTCGTCTTTTGGGTGAATTGGACATTTCTTTTGGAATTTCCCTCTTATTGCTTCGAAGCGTTCCCACAATTGTCAACTTGTATGGCTCAAGGAGTAGAGATTTTGCCAGAGGAATCGAGGTAAACCAATTGTCCATTGTTACGTTTCGATTAGAGCCATGAATAGTCTTCGTCAATTCCTTGACACAAAATTCCCCCAGAGGAAGATTTCCGCTATTTGTGCCCTTGCCTAAATATGGCATTGCATCAACCATATACTTCGTAGCGCTGTCGCATAAAATTACTATTTTTAAGCCGTACTTAGCAGGTTTGTTCGGAATATACATCCGAAATGGACATCTGCCACGGAATGCTAGTAACTGCTCGTCAATTGTCACATAAGGTCCACATTTGTAATTTTCTCTACATTTTGCGACAAAAATTTCCCAAATTTTGCGTATTGGTGCAAACTTATCAGATATCAGAGAAAGTCTCAAAGATTTATCATCAAATCGTAGGCAAGCCAATAGAAATTTAAATCTTTTTTCACTCATGGTGGAGTTATATCTATTGCCACAAAAAGAAACATCGAAAATTTCTTCCGTAGTAAGATGATTATCTTTCAATGCAGCAGTTAAAACTAGTACTCCAATAAATGCCTTTATTTCAGTTGTATTTGTGGGACATACAGTGGCACTTTTGATTGCATAATTTTGACTTTTAGTCTCAATTTCAACATTTGTCCACTTTACGATTTCGTCCAAAATTTCATCGCATATGAATTGCTGAAAGCATGATAACGGATCAATTAGGCCACTTACTTCACGTGTTGGTCCTCGCCGTTGATGCACAATATTTAGTCCACGCTTATGACTCTTTCCCTTTTTAGTCGACCAAACATGTCCATTTTTCGCACGAAGTACTTGTTTAGAAAAAGTAATAATGTTGGTATTTCGGAGCAAACTTAATGGCACATCATCTTCTTCATCATCGGTATCTGCTACAATATCATCAGCGCTATCGTATACCTCTTCCTCAAGCAAAATATCTTCTGACTCAACATCAATGTCCTCTGTGATCAGTGCATCGCAATCAGAGTCATCATCACAAGCATTTAGAAATTTTTCGATTAAATCATCTGATAAACCCGATTTTCTAGACATTTTAAACCACTAAAGTATAAAATACAAAGTAAAAAATAAATTACAGATTGTGTCCGAGTGCAAAAAGTCACACAAAAGGAAACCTTCGTCGCCTCGACGACGCGTGTTTTTGTTTGATGAAAAAAAATAACACTTACATTACACTCACTCAGCCTAACGTCTGCACAGCTTGAAAACACAACACAAACTAACGCTATTGCAAAAGAGAATGTTTTAAGATCAATAATTAGGGAGAAAATTGAAAAAAGAGCAACAGTGTTCGTCGAATCGACGAAGATTACCCGTCTAGGGTTAGAGACCCTATCTCATATGCCCAACTAATTGGATATAGAAAATAAAAATAAACCAAAATTGAGTGACATTGTTATTAACTTTCTGAATATGAAAAAGGTCATATCGGATGCTATATTTATATGGGGACTAGGACCGCTCCTGATCATATTTGGTAAGGTCAATTATATTTTGCAAAAACTTATGCAAACGAAATTTGAGAAAAATGTGTGCAATATTTTGTTTTTTGATACATTTAAGTGAAGACCGGGAAGCAGCTTTATATCGGGAATTTAATTAAGAATTGTCCTATATGGTTCATTTTTGGACCACTGATTAACGGGTATAATAAACACACGGATGTAATAAACTTATGTACCAAATTTCATCAAAATATGTTCACATTTGCGACATGTAGTTTGATTCAAAGGTTTACATGGACACACAGACGGACAGACGGACAGACGGACGGGCGGACATCGCTAAAGCGACTCAGAAAGTGATTCTGAGTCGATAGGTATAATAAAAGATGGGTCTAGGTCAAGTATTTTTGGCAGTAACAAACATCAGCACAAAGCCATTATACGCTGACCACATAGCGGTATAGGGAATACGAATTAATAAAAAATTTTGAACTGGAATTGAAATTTTGCTTTCTTCAAAAAAAACAATGCGAAAGCCCCAGTATGGCAACTGTGTGTGACAGAAAAACTATTCGCGAATTTATGCAATGACGTCAGACCTGCACATCGATTTTAATGTAGTAGAAGACAAAATTGTTCGTACAAATTTCATCTAACTTGATTATTTTTCTTTTGGAAACTGTTTTTGAGATTAGTCCACAAATCAAAGAAATCAGAGCTAAAGAGAAGAAAATCATTCTGACGTTAGAAATGAAGGTAAATATTGAGTGAAATAGCCAGGATCATATGCAGAAGCCTCTCCGCATAGCAGTACGTCGTTTAAGACCTCCAATTCAATTTTGTCAAAACTTCGTTCTGGTACAGAAAAGCGAATTATTCTGGCATCAGTAAAACAGAACTCTAGAATTACTGCTTCACAAATTAGTTATAAACTCAAGAAGCCCTCTGCAAAGTCAACCGTTAAGATACCGTTCGCAAAATATTAAAAAAATCTGACTATCATGGTCGTTTAGCACGCGGATGCCATTCATTTCCGATGAGAATAGAAAACAAGTAAAAAAAATTATAGTCGGTCTAGACTGACTATACGATACTCTATACCATGCATTTAGAGATCCTATTTCTCAGGCCCAACTAACTGGATATAGAAAATAAGCATAAATCAAATTCGAGTTGGATTTTTATTAATTTTTTAGGCTGCAAATATGAAAAAGTTCATATCGGATGATATATCTATATGGGGACTAGGCCCACAAATGGACCGATCTCGACCATGTTTGGTAAAGTCTCTTGTCTTTTGCAAAAATATATACAAACAAAATTTGAGAAGAATCAGTACAATATTTTTTGTTTTTTGATAGATTTAGGTGAAGATCGGGAAGCAGCTCTATAACAAGCTCTGCATTTTGGCCATTCAAGGAAATATGCTAGTGGTACTGCATTAAATAAGGAAAATCTTTAGCTAATGGTTAAACACGGAGCTTTGGGGTTGTATGGCAAACAATGGGGTTGTTAAACTCATATCTTTTGATTCCTTAATGGACCAAATAGACTATGTAAAGATGTTAAACCAAAATGCAAATCAAAATGACCAACAACGGGACCTTACAGAAGATATTTGATTGCAACCGAAAAATTATCAAAAATAGAGTATATCATAGAATTTGTTCGCAAAAAAATCTAAGTAAATGTTAAAGAGCATCATTTGGTGAAATTCTTCTTTATTTCTCGATATTCAATAGTTTTAATGCTCTGTTTATAGTAAGAATTGTTAAGCTACTTAATGTAGCCATCAAGCCCAAACTCCACCTTTTTAGTGTTGGCCAATCTTTACCATTTTTTCAAGTTGGGAAATAGAAGAAAATCCGAGGGAGTAATTTCGTGAACAAGGTGCGAGCAGAGGGTCATGGATTTCGGCCATCGTAATAGTGGATTGTGAACTGGTGCATTGTTTTGATGAAACAGAACTTCTTTTTTCAAAAAATGCTGCCTTTTTTCCTAAATTTCATAACTTAAATGCTACAATCAGTTATTATAATAGTTGCCATTGATAGTTCCAAGAAAAGTCGCCATATCTTGCTTGCAGATATAACCGTATTCGCCTACTTTGGACATATTTTCCATTCTCAATCTAATTTTTTGAGTTTTCCTTTGAATCAAGCGTGAAGGGGTGAAACCATATCTCATCTATGGTTACAAGTCGGTACAAATGCTTACCTATATTGTGGTAAAGCATCCGCAAACACTTTATTTTTGTTCTATTGTGATCATCTTGCAGAAAGATTTTTAGTCTGCAAATTTTTGGTCAAAATGCGACATATTATATAGCACTTTTTTAAATGCTCATCATTTCAGCTAGCTCACTCAACTTCAGCCGACCAGTTTATGGATTTTTATAATCGTTTCTGGCATAGCCACCTGAATTAGTTGAACACTACGGAGTTCGTCTTGGCAGTTCGTACGGCCTCGCTTAAATCTCTCACCTAATAAATTATATTTGCAACCCAAGGAACAGGTCCCCCAGAATAGAATCTAGTTCGGCTTTAATATTGGTTTGACTGAGACCTTTCAAATGAGAGCATCGAATTCCATAACGGTGACCAATTTTTTCCATGTTTAAAAATTCATTGAGATCGTTTACTTTTGATGGCTCAAAAAAATACTAAGCAACGTGGCACCTTGATATTTAAAGTTTGCCATATTTCACCGAGGTAATTTTTCGTAGTTTGAATTGGTTAGGTCAATGCCAAATCGACTCATAGAGGTCCTACCTGTTATTAACTTATGCAATATCGAATGTGTTTTTATTTATTTATTTTTTGTACTAATATTTTAAATAATTGAATATATTGCCATAATAGTTTTTTCATTCTTTAGTTTTTTATCTAAAAGCTTAAATAAATAAAAAATAAAAAATAATAATAATAATAAATGGTTCAATAATTAACTAGAAAAGAAAAAAATAATTCAGCTAAGTTAATTTTTCCTTCTTTAGATGGTAGTATGCCAGTTTCAGTTTTAAGTGTACGCATACATATATATATATTCGTACACCTTACATGAATTTTCACAATATTATGTATTGTTATTTCTAACAGTACCGTAAAGGTGCCTGAAATAAGTAAAGATTTCTTCTATTTATCGTCATTTGGATTAAGTTTGACTTAAATGTAAAAAAAAACACATGTAATGCTCCAACTCACATTTTAGCATAACGTGAGTATTACAACTCAACCGAATTCAACATCACTAAAAAAATGATCTATGCGATTGCTTGAAATATTACAAAAACAAAAAACATCAAAACAAAACAGACAAACAACAAATAAATTTAGTTTATTAAGTAACGTTGAACAAGTAACACGAAACCAGAAAACAAAAGAATAAAAAAATACATAAATTAATTAAATAAATTAAATACAAACGTATACAAAAGTGAGTTTTGAGTGAAGAAATGAGATAGTATCACGGCAAAACATAGTGTGGCCTTAAAAAATATAACATAATATATAATATACGTATATATTTAATTAGACAATTTAAACAACTAAAAAAAGTAATATAAATAATAGTAATAGAAAAATTGTGAATCAAATAACTACTGGTGTAATATTATACAAAACAACAACGCATTTACTTTTAAGCATAAATTTTAGGTTTAGTGACTAAACTTTAATCAAACGATCCATCTTGTATAAAGGGCCGATTCAACAATCGCCAGTTAAGCACTGATTGGAATATAAAATCTACTCTAAAATATGTAGTAAAGCAATATGCGCCTTTAGTTTATTTATAAAGGCTATCTAGATGAATTCCTTTGGTTTCCTATATAAAAACTACTATTCGGAAGTGTTATATATTGGAACATAATTGTAAACAATTTGGCATTCGTATTCATTAATAAAATACTTTTTTTTATACATATTTATCTATTCCGTTTAATTATTTTTCTTGAACTAAACAAAAATTCATAATCTATTCAAAATGATTTTCTAAACGTTTAAATTGACCTAAAGAGCCGGTAGGTTATTATCATTTTTATATTTTAAAAACAAAGTGAAACATTAATTAATCTACTAGTTAAAGGTGTAGTTTTATTTTACCAGACGATTCTAAAACCACGTCTGACTCACAAAACCTGTTTTGTTTTGTTTCAAATAAAACAAGTCTTGCTTACTTGAATAAACATACTCGTAATATGGAATTCTGGTATTTTTTTGAAATTTAATGTGCAAATACAAAAAATATTTTTGGCAATGTCAAGTTTGTGTGCCACCCTCACATTGCTAAACTTATAAATATATGCACATACATATATACTTTTGTTTTGTTAAATAAGATTGACATGTATACATGTTATACAACATCATTATGTTGTTCCGGCCGTTGCTTATAATTAAGTTAAATTGGACTACACTTATCATTCGATTTACAAATAAAATTAATTTATTAAAATAATAGTAGAAAAAATAAAAATAAAAATTAGTTCTTCTACCATAATTCTGTAACACAGTGCTTATACTGCGACATATCGCACCTGTACCTCTAAAGTGAGTCAACTCAGAATTTTTCATATCATATCTATCCACTGTAAAAATTTACATCGATTTTTCTAGTTGTAACACTCTTTGTGTTATAAAAATAGCTTCTTCAGAATCCACTAAAAAGACATATTTTGAGATCCACCCAAAAAACTTGTTATTTTTGATGATCACTGAAAAAATCGCAAAAAAACGACTGTTGTATACTCAGAATCACTTTTTGAGTCGATTTAGCGATGTCCGTCCGTCTGTGCGTCCATGTAAATTTTGTAATTAAACTACAGGTCACAAATATGAATATATTTTCATGTAATTTGGTTTATAAGCTTTTATAGGCCAGAGGAAAACGCTATTGAAATTGGTGAAATTCGGTCTATATTCAGACCTAGTCCCCATACAAATGACCCCTATGAAATCGAATTAAATTGCCATAAGATCCAAATTATCATATAGATCTCAGTCAAATTGGGTTTCTATGTGTTTATTATATCCATTAATCAGTAGTCCTAAAATAATCTCTATAGGACAATTCCTCTTCATAGGTCCCATATAGAGTTGCTTCCCGATCTTCACTAAAATCTATCAAAAAACAAATCTATTGGCCAGATTTTTATCAAATTTGGTTTGTATATATTTTTTCAAAATATAAATGACTTTGCCAAACATGGTCAGGGTCGGTCCATTTTTCGACTTAGTCCACATATATATGGAACCCAATATGAACTTTTTCATATCTGCAGCCAAAAAAATTAATAACAATACCACTCAAATTTGGTTTATGCTTATTTTCTATATCTAATTAGTTGGATCTAAACGCATAATTTAGGGTATCTTATAGTCGGTCTAGACCTACTATAATTTTCTTACTTGTTCTGCTTAAGTAATAGCTTAGAATCCAAAATTCAGGTTTTGGGGTTTTTGGCCCAACTCGAGGAGATCGTAATTTTGTTACTACGTTCATCTTTATATATAAGAGCGAAAGTATGTACGTTTGTTTGTTTACAGCTTATAGGAGACTAAACTATTAGACCGAACTTCCTGAGATATTTACAGAGTCTTATTGTGTATCTGTAATAAACAATAGGCTATATTTTTAAATATATTGGCTATTTTTTTTGGGTATAATTACTTTGTGCTGCTGTTTGTAACTAGTAAAAATATTAGAGCTATACCCATCTTTTATTATGCCAATCGACCCAAAATCACTTTCTGTCTGTTTGTCCGTCTGTCCGTCCGACTGTATGTCCATGTAAGCCTTTTAATCACGTTAGCTTTTATCAGGCACAGAATGAACACTGTTGAATTTCGTGAAATTCGGTTCATGTTTAGACCTAGTCCCCATACAAATGCCCCTATTAAATCGACATAAATTGCCACAAGATACAAATTATCATATAGATCTCAGTCAAATTGGGTTGGTATGTGTTTAATATATCCATTAATCAGCAGTCCAAAAATAATCTTTATAGGCCAATGCTTAGTCAAAGGCTGCTTCCCGATCTTGTCTTAAATTTATAAAAAAAAAAAAAATATATTGCACAGATTTTTTTCAAATGTGGTTTGTATATATTTTTTTCAAAATATAAGTGACTTTACCAAATATGGTCAGGATCGGTCCATTTTTCGACCTAGTCCCCATATAAATATTGCACCCGGTATGAACTTTTTCATATCTGCAGCCAAAAAAAAATAATAACAATGCCACTCAAATTTGGTTTATGTTAATTTTCTATATCCAATAAGTTTGATCGTAGAGATAGGGTCTCTAAACCATGGTATAGGGTATCGTATAGTCGGTCTAGACCGACTATAATTTTCTTAATTGTTTTTTAGTAGGCGTGGAACGTCCCACGGAAACTGAACTTTTGATACCATATATATTGAGTACTATGACAGGAAGAGTTTTGAAAATTTGTTTAAGCTCACCTAGTATTACTCTTAGTAGCCATGCCAAAGATGGGCGGGATCGCATTAGTGGGCATGGAACCTCCCATACAGAGTAATTTTGCAATATCATATACCTCACATACTATGATAGAGATAGCTTTGAAAATTTGTCTGAAGTCATATATTATTAATGTGAGCAGTCCTACAAAAATGGGTGGGTTCATGTCAAAGAGCGTGGCACCTCCCATACAAAGTAAATATTAACTGAAGTACTTTAGTATTGAGAGCCTAGGGGCTTTGTGTGAGCTGATAAATTATTCACGTGATTAGGGACCGTAGTACTGCCCATACAAAGTATATATATGCCACGTAACTGGAGCACTGTAAAAGAGAAAGCCTTGACATTTAGTTTGAGCCCATCGTATTAATATGAGTAGTCGGACAAAAAAATGGACTAGTAGGCATCCCACTCGCTTACAAAGAATATGAAGTACTATGAACTCTGTAGTCTTGAAATTTTTGACAAGCACATTAATTACCAATGTGAGAGTCGTGGAAAGTAGGGCCAAGATCGCCAATTTGAAAAATCGGTAAAATCAAAAATCGCTAAATAAAAAAATCTTCAAAATAGAAAATCGACAAAATCAAAAATCGCCAAAATTAAAAATCGCTAAAATATGAAATTGCCCAATTGTTAAGTATTGACTGATTTAATTTGGAAAATCCACGTTTTTCTTATGGTCCAGTATGGGAACGCCGAAAAATTTGATAGTTTTTGCACCAAATGAAAAAACAAACAACACAAAAATATTGAGTATCAGTCAGTTGATATGATTTTTATTTTTGTGCAAGTATGAAAATCTGACTACTGGGGTAATATGAACGAAAATAACATGATTATGAAAATAATTATGATTATGCGATATTTTGGCCGAATGGGCCTCCAAACCAAAATTTGTGTCTTTGAAACCTGAAAAACACTTAACAACTTAACTGGATAAAGTTTAAAAACAATAACCATCAAAAACGAACTAGTTTTGTGAAAATCACCAACTAACAATAAGTAAAAAACTTAAATTAACAAATTTTTATTAAACCTCGCAATAACTCGAAAACCTACGGATGCAGTTGGATTTCTTGGTCCCAGAACAGACTAAACCCAGTAATTCTATGTATCTTAAAAAAAACTTGCACATTATAATTACCGTGTTTTCAACAAAATACCATTAATTAATATTTGAACTTATTTATTTTATTTAATTTTGTTTTTATTATTTTTAAGGTCAATTTATTTTTTTATCAGTTTGGAATTTCCCAAATTATTTCGACAATCCTTGTTATTTTTTTCTGATATTGTAGTATTTTCATAATATAAACTTTTTGGAATTTTCTTGATACCACATGCGAAGGAGTTTTCAAATGAAGAAATGACTCTATTAGAATGAATTCTCTTTTATTTATATGTCAATGTCATTTTTATTTATTGTTTTAAGAAGCGCAATATTGATTGGTCTTTAAACGAGAAGCCAAGCGGTTGTGTTGATTTGTAAAAAAAAAAAATTAAGTTGAATAGCACTTGCTTAAATAGCATGTTTAACTTTTTTCAAAACAAGCTGCAGTCCATACTAATATACGGCACATATAGTCCGCATAAATAATTGAAATGCTAAAATAAGAACAAACAAATTAAAATTTTCTGCTTTGCCAAATATTTTTTTTAAGATAAAAATAAAATATATATTAAATATTATTAGTATTAAAAAAAAATCTGAGTGCAACAAATGTTTTAATTTCTGTGTTTAATATTCGTATATATATTGAGACAGATTCCATAAAATAAAATTAAAATTCTCTACGTAAAAACCGTATAAGTTTAATATTTTTAATATTCAGAAAAAATTTTTTGTTTGCTATATAATTGTAAATAAATAATTACTTATCAAAATTATTAAGCTTTTTACAAACAATGTATACAAAACTTTCTATATATTTAAAGCTCAACGATTATGGTCTTATCATAATACAAGTACGTGCATATAATACATACTTGACACTTGTTGATCTCTGATTATCTGGCAAACGTAATAAAAATAACTTTCTAAACTTCGGAGATAAACTTTAGGCGCAGTTTCCTAGAATTACATGTTGTCAGAATTACAATATTATTTGAATTTGCATAAGTATGTAGGAAACTTTGTATGTAATAGTTCAATCATGTGTAACACTTATTTTGTACACAATACAGTTCAGTCCGATTTAAACGAAACTTTATATTAAGATTATTTTGGTAATTTGTACTGATGTGACCAAAACCGACTATTTGTTCTTAAAACTATTTTCGAACTCACATTTAAGAGAGGACAGCTGCGTATAGCTTTTAAAATTGGCAAGGAAGACATAGCAAACCAGTAAAGATTTATCAAAAATATGATTAAAGGCAAGGGAGACATAGCAAACCAGTAAAGATTTATCAAAAATTGTGTTTATACCAAATAAGATTGTCAATCCACTCAAAAGAACTTGAAAAAAATAAAGACACGATAAAATATACGTATTATTGATCATTATAATAAGCGAAGTTGTTATAGCGATGTTCGTCTGTGGAAATCATTGTGTCAGCTGGGTGGCTCATTTTTAAACTCTTTCTTTTAACTCATACTCTCTGTCTGTCTGTCGTGGGGCAACCCCAGTTGATCTGAAACTTGGCCCGTAGTCTTGTTGTGACTACAGATTACGCTTAGTCACGCACAGCCACGGAGTAATCTAAATGTAATTTTCCCTCATAAGATCGATCTGAAATTGGTCCATACACTTTCTGTGAAAAAAAGATTAACTTTGACATAGTCACGCACAGTCACACACAGTCACGCACAGTCACGAAGTGATGTAAACCGCATTTCCCCTCATCCGATCGATCTGAAACTTTGTCCATATACTTGTTGTGGCCAAATATTAATTTTGCGATAGTCACACACAGTCACGCATAGTCACGCACAGTCACGGAGTGATAAACCCCATTTCACCTCATCAAATCAATCTGAAATTTGGTCCACAGACATGTTGTCACCAAAAATTAACTTAAAAGTAATCACGTATAGTCCCGCGCAGTCACGGAGTGATTTGAACCCCATTTCCCCTCATCAAATCAATCCGAAACTTGGTGCACAGATTTGTTCTCACCAAAAATTAACTTAAAGGTAGTCACGCATAGTCACGCACAGTCACGGAGAGATTTAAACCCCATTTCCCCTCATCCAATCAATCTGAAACTTGGTCCATAGACTTGTTGTGAGCAAATATTAAATTTAACATAGTCACGCAAAGTCACGCACAGTCACGGAGATATTCAAAAGAAAGAAAGAAAGAGTTTTAATAAAAAATTTGTTTTTTATGGTTTGGATTATTTAACTTCTTTATTTAAATTTCCTTTTTTTATTACATTTTAATAAAGAAACTGATCACTAAGTAAGAATTGAATGAAATAAGGGAGACATGGCCCTGGATAACAAAACGAACTTTTATTTGTTTGGTCCCAAATAGTTCTGCATGCATTTTGCCATATCGTTATAATTTGATATTTTTATACCCACCACCCCAGTATGTAGAGGGTATATATAAGTTTGTCATTCCGCTTGTAATGATTAGAAAAAAAAATTTGGAACCCATAAAAAAATTTGTGGAACCCATAAAATATATGTATTTGTGATCTTTAGAACAAGCAGGGTTGATATAACGATGTCCGTCTTTGTAAATCACGATGACGGCTTCAATCAGGTAGGTACGGTACTCGCTGGTATAAGATATGATTCACTGACATCCTGAGAAGCTTTTTGTTTAAAATCGTCCAAATCGGTTAATTAGGTCCCGAAAATTGAATGAAGTAGTAAAAAAAGTCTTGAAAATATATGATTTGTCATGTTGTTCTTGTCACGCCTTCAATAGGATAACTAGGGCGCTCATTGTTAGTAAAAATGATTGACTAACATTATGAGAAGGTTCCCGTTTGAAATATCATGAAAATCGGCTTAATAGGTCCCGAAAAATCACTGAAGAAGTCAAAATTGAAAAAATATATGTTTCTGTATTGTTCTTGTTTTTGTTCTAAATGTTGTATTGTTGTCATAGCTGTGCTTGTTGTTTTTGTGGTCATTGTGGCAATAATATAATAAAAAGTAACCTTATGTACATTTTTTTATCAACTGGTATACAAAATTAAAAGTTTCCATTGTTTTGGCATCACTAAAAAAATTTGTTGCATCATATTTGTCATCACCACCGTCTCGGCTGCAAAGTTTCAGATCGATTGGGTCACGCGAAAGGGGCTAATAATCGATCCAAAATGTTGTCGACAAGCAGACAAGAGTTAATATAAAGGGA
Organism: Cordilura impudica; assembly: GCA_963682025.1. Classification (NCBI taxonomy): domain Eukaryota; kingdom Metazoa; phylum Arthropoda; class Insecta; order Diptera; family Scathophagidae; genus Cordilura; species Cordilura impudica. The sequence goes on along the minus strand of OY821518.1, from coordinate 59,140,068 downwards.
GTAAAAATTCACCAACATCTAAAGCAAATAATGTTTAACTACCTGTTGTTAATAAACAAAATCAATGTAGATTTACAAAAAAAAAAAAAAAAAAAAAACATTTCATGTATGAATTTATTAAAAAAAACACAACAATAACTTTTGATATTGTATGTTTGTGTATAATATTTACGTATACATACATACATTCATATATTAAATAATAAAATATATTCTATATATGTTATGTATGTATGTATATCCATAATAACTTTTTATATTTATATCAAAAGTAATGCTCTAGTAATTGTAAACAATTTTTAAAAATTATATCTAATAATAAATAAATAATAATTTTATATAGCTATGTAGAACTGTTTTAAAAGCAAAATACTCATTGATGAACTCGGTAACTCTACTTTGTAAACAAAAGAAAAAGTTAATATGCCAAACTTATGGTCATATTTGTAAAATAATAATGGAAAAACGTATGAAATAAAAGACAAGCCCTGTGTATACTCTTAACATTGTTGTGTTTGATGTCTAATTGAAAATGTTGACATTCATGTTAAAATAGAAATAATTATTGCAAAGAAAAAAAATTGTGGCACCATCTACTGTGGTATAGCAACACTGAGCAAAATGAAGTGAGATTCTGTTTGTTAATACAAAAGCCATGTATTTTCCCTAAAACAAAATACATGTTGTAGAAATTTATTTAAATAAAATAATATAACGATTTATTTCTAACATGCTGTTATTATGAATATACATATTTATATAGAATATATGTTTATTATTTGATTATTAAGTATATATATGTAAATATATGTAAATATTACACACAAAAAATGCAACATCAAAAGTTATTGTTGTTTTTCTTTAAATAAATTAATACATACATTTTTTTTTTGTAAATTTACATTGTTTTTTTTTTATTAACAACTAGGTAGTTTAGCATTATTTGCTTAAGATGTTGGTGAATTTTTGCTCCCTTTATATTAACTCGTTGTGTCTGCTTGTCTGCTTATCGACAAAATTTTTATTGCTTTCCCGTGACCCAATCGATGTGAAACTTTGCAAGTGGCTCGTGGCGATGGCAAAAATTATCTAAAAATTTTTTTTTGTGATGCCAAAACAATGGAAACTTTAAAATTTTTCTACCCGAGTTGATAAAAAATGTACAAAAGGTTAGCATTTATTATATTGTTACCACAACAACCATTAAAACAAGAAGTCCAGCTATGACAATAATACAACATTTATAATAACAACAGAAGCGAATATTTTTAAATTTTTTTTAATTCTTCAGTGATTTTTCGGCACCAATTAAACCGATTTTCATGATTTTCCAATCATTCTCACTAAAAACGAGCGCCCAGTTATCCTATTGAGGTCGTGTTCGTGCAAGAACAACATAGATAAATCATATTTTTCAAGACTTTTTTTACTTCTTCATTCAATTCTCGGGACCTAATCAACTGATCTGGACGATTTTAAACAGCAAACTTCTCAGGATGTTAGTAATTTATTTTTTATCCCAACGAGCACCCTAGCTGCCCGACTGAAGTCGTCATAGTGATTTCCACTGACGGACAGACGGACATCACTGTATCAACTCCTCTTGTTACAAGGGTCAAAAATATATATATTTTATGGGGTCCAAAATTTTTTTTCTAATTACTACAAATGAAATGGCAAACTTATATATACCCTCTGCACACTGGGGTGGAGGGTATAAAGATGCACATCTTAAGAGCAATGACAATCTCTTCTTATGTATAATTTTTAGTGAAATTTGATCTAGTAATATAAAAATATTTTATTTAACGTGGGAGTTGGATTTTCAACGGTTTATCTGTGTGCATTCAAATATATGTTTTGGGGGTAAAGGCAACCTGAATATAAAAATGATAGAACTGGAGCAATGACAGCCGCTCAAAAAAAGTCTAACTTATATTCCTAAAAGTAATATGAAAATTTTGCTATTCTATTCTTTTAATGGCTCGATTACACTTTTGAATTTTTAGTCAATCCATCCATTGAATTTCCGCTACCGATGCCCAGTTTCTTTACCAAATCATATTTTTAACCTCAATTTACTCCAGTATGAGGGAAAAGCAAATAAAAAACTCTTTTATATCTTGGAACGCTAGTGGGCGTACTCGAATTTGATATGCCTTTTCTAAGCCACTCATATGATTCCGTTATATATAAATAAATATTGTTTGGACAAGTATATTAAAGCGTATTTTCATATTGTTGGTTGTTTTTAGCACAATCAAAAGTGATTTAAAAATGAAACTAAAAAAAAAACACATTTGTTTAAAGAAGGTTAAAGAAAAGAGACTAAAGTATCATATTAATACATATATTTATAATGACGGGATGTCAGTGATTGTTTTTGCGTTATTTAAATTACTACAACTACGTTTTAAACTCGTTTCTTTTCAATTACAGAACACCTACTCAAGAAAAATGGGTACAAAATTTAAAATAAGGCATATACTGCTAGTAATGCTCATCTTTGCAATTGCCACTGATATAAGTGTGGAGGCAAAACGTATATATAGTTCGGGTGGTTCACGACGTTCCTCATCATCATCGTCCTCCAGTGTAAGGCGTACGTCACATAATAAGCCAAGTAGTTCTCACAGCTACTCCAGCCACTCAAATCCCAGTCATTCGAATCCTTCTTTATCACACACCGGTTTAAGCTCCTTGAGTTATGCTGGTTATAATCAACAGGCCAATAAACGTCCAGCTAGCTCGAGTTCTTTGAGCGCCTCTCCAGTAAGAAGCAGTAATGCACAAAACACTCATTCAGCGGCTAGTAAACCAAACTCAACACCAATCGGTTGGAATGTTCCTCCAAAGCAAGGTCCTCCACCGGCTTATTCACCTTCAGCGCCTGTAGGAGGTGCCAAAACCAACATACATGAACCGGCACCAGCCTACAGGCCCAACTCTGCAGCACCACCCAGCTATGCAGCATCAACGAATACAGCTAATAGGCCGATACAAGCAACACAATATAACAATCAACACTCCAGTTATAATCGCAATCGTTTTAATGCCACTGGCGGTGGTGGCGGCGGCTACCATACACCGATTACGGCAACTAATGCTCACAATGTCCAGTCCAGTTATCCTAGACAGCAAGTACCAGCTGGCGCTACATACTATCCATCATCTTCATCATTACCGGCTGGTGCCACTTATCATTCTGCTGGTCATTTACCAGCTGGCGCCACCTACCATCCTGCTAGTCATTTACCCGCTGGCGCCACCTATCATCCTGCAGGTCAGTTGCCTGCTGGAGCCACTTATCATTCTCCTGGTCATTTACCAGCTGGTGCTTCCTATTATCCATCAGCACCCATGGGAGCGGTACCTCATGGAGCTACCTACCACAGTCCTGGTCAATTGCCACCCGGTGCCACTTATTATCCTTCTACTCCTGTTGCTGCTGCACCAGCCTATTATCCATCACCTGCTGCTCTGCCGGCTGGAGCAACGTTCTTGCCTGCCGGTTCGGCAATACCAGTTGGCGCGACATTTATACAGCAACCTCAAAAGTCTTCATCAGGCCTAGGATTTGGTAAGTAACATAATAAATAAAAAAATATAAAAAACAAGTAACAAAATTATAGTCGGTTGAGACCGACTATATGATACCCTATACCATGCGTTTAGAGACCCTATCTCTTAGGCCCAACCAAGTGGATATAGAAAATAAGAATAAACCAAATTTGAGTGGGATTTTTATTAATTGTTTCGGCTGCAGATATGAAAAAGTTCATATCTGATGCTATACCTCTATGGGGACTAGGCCCAAAAATGGACCGATCCTGACCATGTTTACTAAAGTCTCTTGTATTTTGCAAAAATATATACAAACAAAATTTGAGAAGAATCAGTGCAATGTTTTTGTTTTTTGATAGATTTAAGCTCTATGTGGGGCCTATGACTAACAGTTGCCCCAGGTATCATTTTTAGACTACTCATTAATGGATGTAATAAATGCATATAAACCCAATTTGAGTAAGATCTATATGACAATTTGGATCTTATGGCAATTTATGTCGATTTCATAGGGGTCATTTGTATGGGGGCTAGGTCTGAACATAGACCGATTCTCACCAATTTCAACAGCATTCATCCCGTGGCCGATAGAAGATCAAATACCAAATTTCATCAAAATATATTCATATTTGCGACCTGCAGTTTGATTACAAGCTTTACATGGACACACAGACGGACGGACGGACGGACGGACATCGTTTAATCGAATCAGATAGTGATTCTGATTCGATCGGTATAATTAAAGATGGGTGTAGGTCAAATATTATTGGTTGTTACAAACAGCAGCACAAAGTCATTATACCCAAACCACATAGTGGTATAGGGTATAAAAATACCTCTTGGAAAAACATTAAAAACTTTTAAATTAGAAATACTTGCTTTTCCGACCACCTTAGCAAATGCAAATAAATAATTCGTAATCAGAATCACAGTAATGATGAAAACAGTACAATTTTCGATAGGTACTTTTTTGAAAAAGATACTAAATTGGTAAAAGTACTGTAATTGAAAACGTGGTTTTTTGGGAAATGGTACTTTCTGTGGAAAAATTAATCTGTCCGATTAACGTACTCATTTTTTTTAACTGTAGTATGCTGCTTTTATATTGCATTTCATATATAGAAAATATAAAAAATTAAACTAAGTTTAACTGACATCCCTAAAACTCGGCACTACAATTAAAAATTTCAATTTGATTGTTTATTGTTTTTGTTTTTTGTAATTTAAGGAAGTGGCTTACTTGCTGGTGGTCTAGCAGGTGGTTTACTGGGTCATGCTTTGACACCCACAAATACTAGAGTTATTGAACGTGAACATTCTTATGGAGGTGGTGGCGGTAATTATGGCGGTGGTGGCAGTAGTAGTTCAAGTGGTGATGATAGAATCATAATTATTAATAATGGACCACCAGGTTCGGTAACAACCACGGACGTGGGTGGTGGTACCACAGTTATAAATACAGGAACAGCACAAGCACCAGCTCCAGCAGCAGCAGCAGCACCCGCTGTAAATACGCCATATATGGCACAAGCTCCTGCCGCCGAACAATCCGCCCAATTGGCCCCATTAAATCCCAATAATCCAACATATATGTCAAACACTGACTCGACTAATATGGCAGCCCCAGTTGCCGCTGTAGCAGCAGGTGGAGCTTTAATGGCAGCTTCGGCAAATGCTTTAGTTACTCCAGCTCCAATTACTGGAACATATATGCCAAATACTAACTCGGCTAACATAGCAGCCCCAGCTGATGCCGTAGCAGCAGGTGGAGCTGTAACTGCAGCACCTGGTGAACAACCTCCAGCGCCAGGTGGTATTATATGTGTACCGGTTAAAGTTCCAGAACCAGATCCAAATGATAGCACTAAAACCATAGAAGTGGAGAAAATTGCTTGTTACCCAGCTCCTCCACCAGAACCCTCAACAGTAGCACCTATTACGGCAGCACCCACGGTCGATACTACAGCAGCCGCTGGATCTACAACTACAAGTATTGCAGCTGAACGTGCAACAACCTTGGAAGGAGGTATTGCCTTGGCGCCTCTGCAATCAACTACGCCACTAGTACTACCTGAAGGTTCTGTCGCTTTAGCGCCTTTTAATCCATCAGCCCAGCCAGATATCATGAAAGTGCCTGGATATTATAGCAAAGTTAGCTCATCACGGCTAATGGCCGATTCGTCGGGTATTCACGTGGCCAGTGGCTGTGCTCATAACTATGCTAACATAGGTGTAATTTCGTTATTAACTTTACTAATAGCTTTTTATTGGCATTAATTTCATATTGTTTAAAATATTAGTAAATGATTTGAGAAACTCTACTGTAAATATATTCACATATTTATATATATTCTAATTTTTCTATTTTTTATGGTGAAAAACCCCAATGACGATTTTACTTTTGACCTTAAATTTAAAGGAAGTTACAATTCTTAAAATCTTTGTAATTATGTTTTATTGTATGTTAACAAGCTATTATAACTAACAGATATTTAAGTGAATAAACAACATATCGCACCTGTGCCTCTAAAATGAGTCAACTCAAAATATACAAATTTTCAGTAGAGACAAAAAATGTTTTTTTTTTAATATTTACTATAAAATTTAAAAGCAGTTGTTTCATTGTAAAGAATTGCGTTTTCTTCAAAAAACTGAAAATTGAAAAATTTTGACTTGACTCACTTTAGAGGTACAGGTGCGATATATTATTAATTACACAAGCAAGTCTTATGATGAAAGATGAAATTATAAGGAAATTACATACGTTTTTTAAGTGATGTGAGTATTATAAATAATTGATAAATTTCCAAATTGAGTAAGCAAATTTTTTTTTAAATATCTAATTTTTTTAATTGTAATACCAAAACTTTTTTAGAATTCAAATCGACATTCTTTGCTTTTTAAATATTAAAAAGTTAAATGATTCAAGATAAATTTTCCATCTCGGTGATAATCTTTAAATAAAACATTAGAGAAATTGTAAAACAAAAGAATACAATTATACCGCCTCTAGATCTGATCTAAAATTATTTGGTAGTTATATCTTGGTAGCTTTTAAAAACTATTCGAACAAATATTTTTACGGAGTTTAATGTCAAGATAACGTATAATACCAGAACCCCAGTTAGGTTTTCGACATAATCATGGTACTCATGAGCGCTATCATCATATACTCATAGTTGTAATAAATTTATTGGAACGTAAAAAAATATTCGGTTGTATTTTTGAACATTAAGCAGGCCTTCGATCGAGTATGGCATCAGGGAATTCATTTTAAGCTAAAAAAATTTACCCGGTCTTGTCTGGGATCCAAAGGCCTTTGACTTGAGCACTTAGTCCCCAGTGAAAAAATTCCCCAAAAAAATGAACTTCCTTCCCCAAAAATGTTTACGTTTTTTGGGGAGTAAATTCATTTTTTATTTCAATTCAAAATTTTTTGATTTTTTAAATCAAAAATTTTTTTTAGAAGACGCTACAGCAAAAATGCTTCAAAAATAAGATGCGAAACCGCTTTAAGTTTATTTATCTTGTTAGCATCAAACATAACGGAATAGTTTGAAAACTAGAGGAATCAGAACTTTTAGAAATTCAATTACTTCATTCAATAAGTGATCATCATTGAGCAGAGACATCAAATTCATAGAAGTTTAAAAAAATGGAAAATGGATGCGTTGTTTAAAATTGTGCCGCAATGTTGATTCAAGTAACTGCTGTGGCCTATTTGGATCAACAGGATGCACATACGTATAAAAAATTTATCGAGAGACTTTCCACGACCGCGCGTTTGGAAACTGCACCCGTGCTTCCGCGCAGTTGTCATCAACTTATTTTAATTGCCAAAATATATTTTTCAGATCATTGCGATATTTCATGTCCGCGTCCGTGCAATGAAATGATAGTATTGAAAAGAATAGAGATTTTAAATGCGTTTATTGCAGGACAGACATTGAGAGCAGTATCCAAATTTTCACTTAAATAAATATATAACAAAATTCACTAAATAAAAATATGTAAAAATTTAAGAATGGATTTGGGGACTAAGTTAATTTTTTTATTTAGTTTTTAGAAAAATTGGGGAATTTGTTAATTTCTTCTGGGGACCTTTTTAAATTTGGGGAATTTGTTCATCGTGAAGTTATTTCCGTGTGTTCGAAATTTCAGAGAAATCCGTTGAAAAATTAAAAATTATTTGTGTAGCGAACAAATATAGTTAGTTTGATTACGAGGACGGCTGGGCGGACGGACATCGCTAAATCGACTTAGAAAGTGATCCTGAGCTGATCGGTATAATAAAAGATGGGTTAAGGTCAAATATTTTTGGTAGTTGCAAACAGCAGCACAAAGTTATTGTACCCTGACCACATAGTGGTATAGTGTATAAAAATTTAATGAAAATCGCATATATCTTTAATTAATCGTAATCCTACCTTGGTGTAGAAAACCACATTTTTTTTTTCAAAAATCTCTAAAGCTGTTAAAGTTGGTTACCCATTTTTCTTGACTTTTTCTTTATCATGTATGTATATGAACCGAAATTGATTACTTTTAATTTTCAAATCATACATGGATCGTTTTTTCTCGACAACTTCAATTTGGTATGCTTGGTGTAGTTTTCTACTCGGCATAGGAAATTTGTATGAAAATAGTACCTTGTACGCCAAGTGTAAAAAGAAAGTTAGTACCCAAACAATTATACGGATTTTGTAGATGGTAGGCTATAGAGTTTTGATGCTAAGGTTGATGCCAGTGCTGATTTTGTTGATATTGAGCCTCTGTTTGTCTCAAATGACGAAAGGCTTTGGAGTGTAACAACTATGCAAATAGCAGGACGCAACCAAACCTCTAATGTGTTGATACTACGGCCAGGTATTACTAATATTACTTCACCGAACGTGAATAGTATCAAGGATGCTTTCTTCATATTTTTCCATCGCATATTGTGAAAATTATTTTGGAAAACACGAATGCATTTGGTGGGCTAAATAATGAAAGCCATGAAGAAGTCGATGCTTCATGCGTACTTCCCTGTTTTGATATTGGCTGGCATCCGCAAGTTGAATGTTATTGAATATATAAGAATAATGAGCTGTTCGATGTCACTTTCGGTCCGCTTATTTCAGAAATATTATGTCGCAAAAACAGTTTGAGTACTTGACCAAAATCATTCGCTTCGGTGATACAATAACTCGTCGACAAAACAGAAATTTGCTACAATTCGTCATCTGTGGGATATGTGAACTAAAATGTCACCAATGCTTTTCAACCCTAACGCCACTGTAGACGAACAAGTATCTGGTTTTTATGGAGGTTTTTTATTTACGCAAAGCAAAACAGAGAGATATAGTTTAAAATTTTGGGTACTCGTATCTACAAAAACCTTCTACGTCTGAAAAATATTACTATGCCTTGGGAAAGCTGCTGAAACTGCTCCAGAAAGAATCAAGGCCAGCGAGTTATATTGCATCTGGTTGAGGGACAAAGAGATCATCACGTTACATGTACAATTTATTCACGTCTTATGTGTTGGGTCAAAAATTATCACAAACAAATTGATCATGATTGGAACAATGCACAAAAACAAGCGCTCGATTCCAATGCAAAATGGCTCCAGGTTGGAAAAAATTTCAACACACAATGCCACAGAGTAGTCTTCACAACACGGCACAAGTCGAGACTGCTGGAAAGAAGCAGCAAGAAATAATTTCATATTATAACTGAACTTAGGGTGAAATTGACACATTTGACAAAATGATTTCTGGGTATAGATCTGAACGAAAAACTAACAGGCGGCCCACAGTGTCGTGAGGGCGGCCAAAAATGAAAAATATCACTGTACTAGTGTTTAAAAAGGGTTGGTGTCGTTGTACAAACAACACTTCATTTATGTTAAATCAAAAAGAATTTTTAAAAAATGTTATATTTCCAAAAAGTTATGAGTATTCAAAATTAATAGTTGTAGTAAAGAAAATATCGATATGTAAAAATTATAAAAATTACGCAAATTTAATTCGGTAAGTTAGAATAAAAACTGTCGGTAAAACAGTATAATTTAGGACTGAACAAACTTGTTAGAATACAATGAAATGGCAACTCGTTTTTTGGCACGTTTGGTATGTCATATGTGGTTTACCGTTATACCCCGAGTGTAAACAAAAAGCGAAAATCGAAGATGTTAAAAACATTCAAGTTCAGTGGAGTTTAAAAAAAATACCAAAAAATACTTTTCTAATATTCTAATATAATTTCTGGCAAGTGTGTAGAGTTTAAAAAAGTAAGTTTCTCATCCCCCTTTTTCCCCCTTTCATTTATTCTTTAAATTTTCAGTGTCGAGACAGGTGAAAATTCGACAATTTTTTAATATTTGGCTTAGGCATCGTACTCCAAGTGCTGCCCAGGAAGAAGTAATTGCGTATTTAGAAGAAGAGTTAAAGTCGAAACTAAATGAGAAGATAATTAAAGAAATTCAATTTATATTATAAAAAATAAAAACTAATTGGCAAAGGTGTCACTACATGAGAGAGAGGTTTGAAGAAAAGTTCAGATCGTGGCTAAATTCACCTTTTGTTATAAGTGATGCGTGTTTATCTTTTGTAAGTACATTATATGGAACATAATTTCTATGTTTCTAAATGATTGTGTTATTTTAGGAACCCAGCACCAGCCGTAGAGGAAGACCTTCGACAGACTTTGACGATTGCTCGGATCGCACCAAAAGGCGAAAAGTGGTTAAACTTGTTTCAAATACAAATCCAAACTTACTGCAAAAGGCTGTTAAGAGAATTTCCGACCCAGCAACTTAAACATGTATACCGGCAGATAAAGCTTTGGCACTTTTTTTAGATATGGATTCGTCTTTCAGGCAATACCAACTTATGAGAACAGTAGCCAATGCCGCTAACAAACATTGCTTTCCGTCATACTACGCCTTGCAAAATGCGAAGAAAAAATATATTCCAGACTCAGTTTTAGTTTCAGAAACGTCTGTAGAAATTCAATTGCAAAACTTTTTGAATATAACTGCGAAAAGTTATTTAGATTTATATAACATCAAATCAAAAGATGACCTTACTTGCGATATTAAATGGGGGTTTGACGGTAGTTCAGGGCATAGCAATTACAAACAGATATTTAATGACCCGGATTCCAACGATGAGTTTGCTTTTATTGTCTCATTTGTGCCGTTAAAATTTTTGGACTGGGGTAGTGAAGCAGTGGTATGGAATAATACTAAACATTCTTCCACTAAACATTGTCGACCAATTCGGTTTTATTTACAAAAAGATAATGCATACTTGATCAAATCTGTAAAAGACAGTATTCAAACAGAAATAGATAGACTGGAAACATACACATATGTATCAGGTGACAATAGCTTTAATGTTCATTTCAATATGCATCTAATGATGGTGGATGGAGCTGTCTTGAATGTTTTAACAGAAAACAAGAGCAGTTCGTCATGCTTTGCTTGCGGGGCAACACCGCCTGAAATGAATTCAGTTGATGTCTTAAAACGAAACGTAAAAAGCGAGGAGTTTTATAAATATGGATTATCAATCATACATGCTTGGATTAAGTTATTTGAATGTGTCCTTCACATATCATATAGACTACCACTTCGAATTTGGAAAGTTTGTAAACCAGACGATAAAAACATTGTTAGTGAAAGAAAATATAAAATTCAAGCTCAATTCAAAGTGGAGATGGGACTATTGGTGGATAAAGTTAAGACTGGTTATGAAACATCGAATGATGGTAACACAGCAAGACGATTTTTTAACAATATTGAAATGTCTTTCAAAATAACCGAAGTTGATCCCACCCTTATTCGAAATTTTTCATATATTTTGGAAACACTTTCTAGTGGTGACGAAATCAATGTCAATAATTTTGATCAGCTTCTAAGAGATACATGGTATCTGTACATTGAAAATTACGCTTGGTATTACATGCCAGCCACAGTTCATAAAATTCTTGTTCATGGTGTAGAATTCATAAAACATTCAAAAATACCTGTTGGAATGCTGTCGGAGGAAGCTATAGAAGCAACTTATAAAGTTTTTAGAAAGACCCGATTAAATCATACCAGAAAAAATAGTCGCGAGTCAACCAATAAGGATTTAATTGAAAGAATGATTTTGCAGTCTGAACCAGATATTACTATTCATAGAAAAGCAAATAATAAGAAGGCTAAGAATTATAATGGAATAAAACAATTTCTTATCCAAAGTGAATCCAATACAGAGGAATATACTGAAACTGTAATAGCAGAAAATTTTTTAAGTCAGTACGAATCGAGTGATACGGATTATGACAGCTTTAGTGAATAAGGAAAAATATTTAGTTTTATTTATTTAATCATTTCCTTAATATTTTGTTAATGAATAATAATGAATTTGAAACATATCTGTTTCCTCTCTCTTATTTAAAATAATAATAGTAATTGGAAAATGAAAAAAAATATATTTAAATATATATAGGAAATGATTTTCTTATTTGGTATCAAGGACATATGGAATGTAGACGTGTTTTGTAAGATAATTAAATTAAATTAAATATACTAATCAAAAATACATCAAGGACAAATCAAGCCAACTTTGGTTCAATTCCAACAACAATTTTGGAAAATATAAGGTTTTTGATTTCAGGATATGTGGGAGGTGGGCGTGTCCTTTGAGATAATTTCATATAACTCACCACAGTTATCAGTAATATATCAGAGACAAATCGTGTCAAACTTGTGTCAATTTCAGCAACAATTTTGGAAAATATAAGTTTTTTTCATTTCAGGATATATGGGAGGTGGGCGAGTCCTTGGGCCGAGTTTCGCAAAACTTCGTATTTTTCCTTTCTTACTTATAATAATAATTTGTACCAATTTTCGTTCTTCTACGATAACTCCTTCTATTTTTGGCCGCCGTTTATATGAAAACACGACACTGTGCGGCCGGTCAATGGTTTTACTTAGTAACATGATTGACATATCAGCCTTGAATGCAACTATTTATTGAACATAGTACAATACTTTCATATACTTTTAGAATTCAGACTAATTTGCCAGATTAACAAAAACATGCAAAGTATCGTTTGTTTTTGTGTGATCTGGGACATGCTCTTCCCCAACCCTACACGGCGCAGAGAAACTGAGGTATATGTGCTACTTCTGTTTGGTAGAACTAAACTCTACCTCGCGCGTATGCGTATGTTACATGCAAGAAAAGAACTCGAAAGCAAATTATAACCATGAGTTAGCATGCTATCTTTGCGAAAAAAAACCGTTTGCATGGCTCACCAAAACCAAATTGATTGCGTTCACTGTATGAAAATATGTAGAACTGTACTCAATTCATCACTTTATACGTAAAGACATACGTAAAACTGATTCTTCTTTAAAAAAAATAATTTTTGTTTACAAAATTAACCTATTTCCAAGAAGTGGATAACTATACAAAGGTAGAATTATTAAGTTTTTTTCAAGGTAGGAGTACGGTTAACAGTAAAGGAAGTCTCGTATGTTAAAAGATTCTTTCATTAAAAACAAAAATCATGTGAGTCCGATTACGGGGGAGATACGTAAATATCTAGTAACTAAAGATTTTTTATATCATTTTTTAAAATCAAACAGAAAGCGTCAGCTATGTATCACTTATAGCCATAAATGTTTCAGCTAATTCAACAACCCTTTGCTGTAAAACATTAAAAATATCCCAATATAAAAGTATATAAGTGATACATAGATGACGCTTTTAAAAAAGCAGCATAAAAACCAATTTTATGTCATAATTTTTTCACCAATAGAATCATAAGTCACACACCGATTTGTGTTACAGCTCTCACCGATTTGTGTTACGCTGTTTTTGTGATTGTATTGTGAAATAGAAATTTACCCCCCTGCGCATATAGATTTTCCAAAAAAATAAGTACATGTGATATACATCTACAATATTAAAAGGTAAAGCGATTTCTTGTGACCGAATTTTTGTGCCACACTTTTCTCCCGATTTTGACCAAACGTATCTCATTTGAAAAGTATTTCTTTTTAGCTATCCACTAGATTTACAGATTTTTACATTTTTTATTTTTTTTTTAGTAAAATATGTTTAAAGTTGCTATTAACACCTACGTACAGTTAGACAGTCCTATGTTTAGGTTTATTAAATTTTTTAATGTGTTTGCAAAAAAAAAAAATAGTTTGTCATTCGCAATAATAATTGTGTGGAATTGAAAAACAATTTTGGACATAAACCAATAAAGCAATCGATATTTAAAAAGTGTTGAATTATGAATTGGCTAAAATTGATTCCCATACCATTAGGTACTAGTAAAATTATTTATAAAATGAAAACGATAAATTTCCTAGAATTTGCACTCGAATTTCGAGGGTTGGGCTCTGTTGGTTGATTAAGTATTTTTTTTCATTTTTCAATAGGATTCGTCGGGGCCTCAGAACTAAATCATTTAATTTAATTCACTGAAAAATTTTCTACAATTTAATAATGGTTAACAGAAGTAAGATTTTAATATAATTTGATTTACATCCTTTTAAATTTATATAATTTTCTCTATATACATTATTTATATATTCCCTAAATTATCACCCTTACAGTAATGTTTTGTAATATTTTCTCTAAATGTATAATGTATTACTGCCAAAAGCAAATGTCTCTCGTATATTGTTTGTTTACATTTTATTGCATTATATTTCACCCTCCCCCAGACTTAAAACTTTTACGTTTAAATAGAAAACTTTTGAAAGGAGTTTTCATTTTATATGCTAGAATTTATTTTGTCGCATATAAATCTTTTTTAGTGCTCTCATATGTAATTATCACAAGCGCATTCGGATTAATACAACAATTTGCATAACATTATTTGTGGGTACTAAATAATACGGGTGTCAGTATGTGCGAATAAATAAAAAGTGAATTTATTCTAAAAGCAAAACACATGCAGATTATAGCGCTGTTGGTTTTGAAAGAAAAAAAAATAAAAATAAATAAATAAAATTTAACTTAGATTTTCAAAACTGAATTGAACTAAACTTTGTCTTGTTGAAAAAAATTAAAAGTTTTAGAAGGGGGGTTTTATTAGTTGTTTTAAGACGGCTTAATATAAATTGAAATGTTAAATAAAAGAAATAAATTTTAGTTGGTGGAAATTGAGTGTTTAAATTTAATTAATTTCAAAAGGAAATTCTCCAAAGGTTGCTGCTTCTTCATCACTTCGAATACCACAAACAATAACCTTGTCTGTCTTATACGAAAAATTCGTACAAATCATTTACAAACAATGATACTAGGGCTGTGTGTTAATTACCCGGCCTTGGAAAGAGATAAATAAAGTCGCTACTACCTACTACTTTTTTGAAAAAAACTTCTCACTGTATCTACTAATAAATTGAAAACCATTTGCTTTTCCAAAACTATATAAATGTGAGTGAATATCTCTGCACAAATATTTGTGTTTAAAATTATGATTTTAAAGCAGGAATAACCAAAGTTTATAAGGACTCTACATCATCCTTAACCATGATAAAATGTTGAATAGCTTAATTTGGTCGTGGTTATGAAAGTCTTTTTAAATCACAAACCGAAAATGACAATAAGTTTCAAATTTTTTAGGGGAAAAAAAAAATATAGAACTAAATGTTAGAGAACTGATGCAAGCATACAATCTTGATCTTTGTGGACTTCTAACAGAAATAAAAATGACTTTTTGATTTCTATTTTTTTTTTTTTTTAGGAAAAATAAAATTTATTTTATGAATTTTGTTTTTTAAACTTTCACTGTGGAGGCGGTGGTAGATTTTACGCTCACCCAATTTATTTCTCTAAGTATTCTCTAAAATTGAAATCGCTATTACTCAGCTATGTTTTGGCTGAGCATAGGCATAGCGTGAGCAAGTGGTGTAAAAATTATCACTCGTCAACCCCTACGTAGTTATTTTTTTGAAAATATTTTATCACCACGTCAAAATCAAAATTAACTTTAGGTTTTTATAGAATTACTTTTTAGCAAACATCCGTTTTGTTATAGGAAAATATGAATTATTAAATTTTTTTAAATTAAAAAAAATTACAGCTCTCTGAACACATCTCAACTTCTTGAAGACGATGACAAAGTCATCTCCGCCGTAATTGCCGATCCTTCGAAATTACCGATCCAGATTTTTTCATTGAAATGAGATGGTGCATGCAAGGCAGTAAGCAATTTAAGCTTTTTAAGTTTTAGATTTATTTTTAATTCACATTTTTTTAAGTTATTGATGTACTGTTTTTTTTCTTTTTTTTTACAAAAAAAAGTTTTGTATAATAAAGTGCCTGTTTTGTTGAAATGAATAAAAAAAATTGTTTTTTTTATTAAAAATATACTTGCTTATCTATACTAACTGCGCTCGAATTTCGACTGCAATTTCTAGGTAACTTTTTTTTCAACTTAGCCAATTCACAAATTAACACTTTTTTGGATTATTATTATCCTGAATGAAAAAAACAAACTCATTAGCAAACACATTAACAAATTTAATAAACACACACATAGCATATGTATAATTTTATATATGTGTTAGTATCAACTTTAAATCAAATTTACTCAAAATAAAGGAAAACTTTTAAAAACCTGTAAATCTGGTGAACAGCTAAAAATTAATACCTTTCCAATAATATACGTTTGGTCTAAATCGGTATAAAATTGTGGAACTAAACTTCGGTCACAAGAAATTGCCTAGCCTATTTATATTATAGATATTATAAAGAGATAATGTGTGTATATTTGTTTGTGGGAGGCAATCTCTGTAACTACTCATCTAACTTAAAAATGGGGGTTCCAGTTTTTGGAATGAACCTTAAGGATGGACACAGGCTATATTTTTTTTTGATATTTTTAGTGGGCATAATACCTCCCATATAAAGTGAACTTTTAATATCATTATATTGAGTACTCTGTGTTTTGTAATCTACTATTTACGATAGTAGCTATGCCGAAAATGGGTAGGATCGAATAAGAGGGCGTGGCAACTTCCATATAAAGTAATAATTCAATTTTAAATATCTCGAGTACTTTGAGAGAAACAGCTTTGCAAATTTTTCTGAGGTGATCTATTTTTAATGTGAGTAGTTGGACTAAAAATGGGCGGTATATAGCCAATGGTCATGGAACCTCCCATACAAAGTAAATATAAAACATCATATATCTGGAGTACTGTAAAAGTGAGAGCCATGGGACATTTCATGGACCCATAAGTTATTCATGAGAGTAGTTGAACAAAAAATGGGCGTCTATGTAGCAGTGGGCGTAGAAACTCCAACACAAAAAGTAAATATATATCATATAAATAATGTACTATAAAGCGAAGTGTTAAGGAAGCCACAGTCTTGAAACTTTTTCCAAGTACATAAATTATTAATTTGAGTTGTCGTGGGAGGAATCGCGAAATTCAAACATCACCAAAATTAAGAATCATCAGAAACACAAATTACCAAACCCGAAAATCGCAAAAAATAAAAATCGCCAAAAAAAAAAAATTTTTCAAAATCAAAATTGGGCAAAATCAAAAATTGCTAAAATCAAAAAATTGCCAAATAATGTTCCAAACTCAAGGCCAATAGTTAAGTGTTGCCCAGATTTAATTTAGAAAATACATGGTCTCCTCATTGGCAGCTACATTCACTTTGCTCCAGGGTAGGAACGCCGAAAAATTTGATAATTTTTACGCCGAATGATAAACAAAAAATATTGTATAACAGCAAGCACTGAAATAAAAAAACATAAAAAAAATAAAATAAAACATTTTAAATGCAAAATAGAAAACTCCGAGAAAAAATTGGTTGCGAAATAACACACGGCAATAAGTCTCAGTTAGTCGTAGCGAAGCGCGACGGACTAACTAGTACTTAATAAGCAAATAATTATGAAGAAATATTTATACATTAAACCACTATGTGTATGTATAATGACTTTGGGCTGCTGTTTGTAACTACCAAAAATATTTGACCTAGACCCATATTTCGTTCTACCGATCGAATCAGAATCACATTCTGAGTTGATTTAGTGTTGTACGTTCATCTGTCCGTCAGTGTCTCAATGTAAACATTGTAATCAAACTACAGGTCGCAGATATATATATATATTTTGATAAATTTGGTATATAAGCTTTTGTCGGTTATAAGATGAACGCTATTGAAGCTGGTGAAAGTAGGTCGATGTTCAGACTTAGTCCCCTTACAAATGACCCCTATAAAATCGACATAAATTGCCATAAGATCCAAATTATCATATAGGTCTCAGTCAAATTGGGTTTTTATGTGTTTATTATATCCATAATCAGTAGTCCAAAACTAATCCCTATTGGACAATTCTTATTCATAGGCCCCATACAGCGCTGCTTCCCGATCTTCATTTAAATCTATCAAAAAACAAAAATATTGCACAGATTTTTCTCAAATTTGCTTTGTATATTATTTTCCAAAATATAATCGAATTTACCAAATGCGGCCAGGATCGGTCCATTTTTCGATCTTTTCACCATATAAATATAGCATCCGTTACGACCTTTTCATTTTCAAAGAAAACAAAATTAATAACAATGCCACTCAAATTTGGTTTATGCTTATTTTCTATATCCAATTAGTTGGGTCTAAGAGATAGGGTCTCTAAACGCATGGTATATGGTATCGTATAGTCGATCTAGACCGACTATAACTTCCTTACTTGTTATCTATATATAATAGTTCATAATATACTCACCAGTTCTTTATTTCCACGACGTCTGTATATCTACATATAAGAATTGATATATGGTTTTTATTTTTAGCTAAGCGTATGCATGCAATTATGTGCTAAGGTTTTAGAGGTATATATGTGTATGTGTCAGTGTGCGTATTTTGCAAATGTATGGATTAATACATATTTTAATTTCAGATATTAAGTGACCGTACAAAAAAGTATTAATAAAAGCAAAATTGATTGATTTAATTTAAAAAAAATATATAAAAAAATACATTTAAATTAACTTTTAATGACGTTGAATTAAAATAAATGAATTTATTAAAAAAAAAGAGTTCAGTTCTATTTCGAAACTCAAATCAATATTGAGCTAGTCGAAATAGCTCTGCTCTTGCTGCCTAGTACAACAGTTTTCAGCCTTCCATTGCGATGGCCATGGTCGTGTTGTGGTGTGGTACACATGTGTTGTGGAGAATTACTTAAAATGCTAATTTGCTATACAGAAGCCACCTAGTACCACCATATGACGCCATTTCAATTTTATCAAATGAAATAATTGGTAAAACTTGGAAACTTGTGTGTATTACACACCTCCATTATTAGTTTTTAGAAAATCCAAAAACCAATATTAATTAAAAAAAATATATAACACTCCAATAATTTTCACTTTGATGAATAATTGTTCCGACTCAACTCTTGATAATGATATACAGAAATTTATATAATACGAATTAAAATTTTAATTTACAAAATTTATTAAAATCAATTTATCATTTTTCTTTCCTGTTTTCCAAATATTTAAGCAAAAAGCAATATGAGTTTCAATATGCGCTATAATTTTTTTTTATAATAATAATTAATATAATAATAATATACTAGCAGATTCCAGCCCTCGAAATTCGAGGGAAAATTCTAGGAAGTTTTATTTTTTCATTAAATAAAGACCCTAAAAGTACGCTAATCAATTATAGCTAATTCACAAATCAACACAAAAACCAAACCCATTTTTATTACAAACACATTAACAAATTTAATAATCACACACATAGCATTGTATAATTTTATGTATGTGTTAGTAGCAACTTCAAATGTAATTTACTCAAAATAAAGAAAAAAATTAAAAAATCTGTAAATCTGCATATCGGCTAAAAAGAAATACCTTTCAATTAATATACGCTTGGTCAAAATCGGGATTAAACGATAGAACAAAAGATCAGTCACAAGAAATCGCCTAGCCTATTAATATTATACTAGCAGATTCCAACACTCGAAATTCGAGTGCAATTTCTAGGTAGCTTTATTTTTCAATTTAGCCAATTCACAAACCAAAACTTTTATGGTTTATTATTATTGGGAATGAAGATAACAAACTCATTAACAAACACATTAATAAATTTAATAAAACACTCATAGCATATGTATAGTTTTATGTATGTGTTAGTAGCAACTTTAAATGCAATTAAATCAAAATAAAGGAAAAATTTAAAAATCTGTAAATCTACAAAATGGCGGAAAAGAAATACCTTAAATCGCCTAGCCTATTAATATTATAGATATATATGTAGTATATATATTTAATGAAATAATTAAAATATGCAAAATAATAAAAAAAAACTTTCTAAAAAAATTTTCTGCAATTAAATTTCAAAACTTTAATAATTCGTTTCTATTTTAAATTAATAAAACTTACAAAGTGTAATATAGAGCAGTAGTAAAAATAATAAAAGCTAATAACAAAATGGTCTTTTGAGATTAGTGAATAGCCACAGGGTGCTAAATTTGGCACGTTGTATTATGGTCGTGCAAAAATCAAGGGAATTCTATTCAACATTCTGGTCTCTCTTTGAGAATAAATAAATATCGCTTACCCTAATAGTAACCCTAACCCCATGGTATAGGGTATCGTATAGTCGGTCTAGACAGACTATAATTTTCTAAGTTGTTTTAAATTAAAAATGTAGTTGCTTATCTATGCTAATGTAATAGAGATAATGTGTGTTTATTTGTTTCTTTGTAGGAGGTAATCTCCGTAACTGCCCATCTGATTTTTAAAATGTTGATTCCAATATTAAGAATGGTCCTTAAGGATGGACATATGGTACTTATTTTTTGAAATTTTCAGTGGGCGTGGCATCTCCCTTATAACGTTAAATTTAATATCATATATATTGAGTACTATGACAGACAGAGCTTCGCAAATTTGGGTGATGTCACCTATTATTTATGTTAGAGGCATGCCTAAAATGGGCGGGATCGGATAAGTGGGCGTGGCGCCTTCCATACAAAGTAATAAATCAATATTATATATCTCGCGTGCTGTGAGAGAAACAGCTTTGAAAATTTGTCTGAGGTCATCTATTGTTAATGTGCGTAGTTGGACAAGAAATGGGCGTCTACGTAGCAGTGGGCGTGGCAACGCCTACACAAAGTAAATATATATGTACTATAAAAGTAGTAGTGGGAGGAATCGCTTAATTCAAAAATCGCCAAACTCAAAATTCGCCAAAATTAAAAATCGTTAAACACGAAAATCGCGAAAAATAAAAATCGCCAACAAAAATCTTCAACATCAAAAAATGGGCAAAATCAAAAATTGATTAAATCAAAAATCGCCAAAAATCAAAAAATTGCCAAATAATATTCCAAACTCAAGGCAAATGGTTAAGTGTTGCCAAATTTAATTTGGATAATCCATGTTATTCTCACGGGCAGCTACATGCACTCTGCTCCAGAGTAGGAACGCCGAAAAATTTGATAATTGTTGCACCGAATGAAAAACTAAAAATATTGAATCACAGCAAGAATTGAAAGAAAAATAAAATAAATTAAATAAAATATATTAATTGCAAGATACAAACTTCCTAGGAAATATTGGTTATGAAATAAAACAAGTCAATAAGTCTCAGTTAGTCGTAGCCAAACGCGACAGAGCATACTAGTACTTAATAAACAAATAATTATGAAGAAATATTTTTTGATTAAAATTTTGTAGTAAAATTAGGTAAAATTTACCACCACGTCACCGACTATGTCCCAAAAACTTCACCTCCATAGTTAAAGGTTAAAGCAGAAGTAAATGTTATCATTTATGGCATTTTTTTTTCGAGCAGAAATATATATTTTTTCCTGAGCAGATATAAAAGTTACTTTTCAATATTTATTTTATCAAGCAGATATAAAAATTATTTTTAATTTTGCTATCAACTATAAAATATATTTTTTAATTTTTATTTTATCGAATAGAAAGAAAAGCCGTTTTTTATTTTTTTGAACAGAAATACTGTTTTTAAACTTTTTTTTTTGGGCAGCAAATAACAGATATTTTTATAATGAAATTTTATCGACCGGAAATAAAAGTTATATTTTAATTTTGATTTTTTTGAGCAGAAAAATTATTATTATTTGATTTTTATATTTTCGAGTAAGAATTAGAGTTATTTTTTCATTTTTATTTTTTCAGCACCACTATATGTGATCAGGGTATAATGACAGATGTTTGTAACTTCCTAGATCGTCTTTTGACGTAGACCCTTCTTTTATTACACTCAGCGATTCGGAGTCGATTAAGCGATGTCCGACCGTCCCACAGTGGGTTCGATCGTACCCAAAGTGGCGATTAATTCAGGGAAGCCGTAATTTTAAAATATTCTTATTTTTTATTGATGGATATTCATAAATTCATAAAAGACCAGCATTTGTAAACAAAAGGTGGACAAAAAAATTTTTTTTAAGCTGTTAGGCGCTTTTTTGTATTTTGGGAAAAATGTTCTTATATCACAACTTTGGCACGAAAAGCGATAAATTAGCAAATTAAGTTGCAAATTAGAGCATATTTAATGTGCTTTTAGAAAAAGACACGTTTTTAAAAAATAAGATGGGAAATAAATATTTAATATGTATTTATATTAGTAAAATTTTAAATTAAAATTTTCTACAAATTCCATAATTCCATAAACTTAACTCAAAAAGTCACATTAGGAAAATTATATTTTTTTAGTTGATAAATAAGCACAAACACATAAAGAGTAACTATTTCAGAAAAAAATATTTAAGCAAAATTTTTATTGGTAAGACTTTTATTGAAAACAAATATTAATCGTCATTAAATTCTTTTACTTTTTAGGGCGCTACGGCTTGTCCATACTTTCTAAAGACATTTTTGCACCATCAGCTAAAGGCGTGCTGCCTCTATCTTAAATTTTTTGCTTTAGTTTTTGCGCTGCACTCTGCTACGAGGTCTCTACGAGCTGTTTTACAAGGTGGGGGAACAAACGATAGCGAGGAATCCAACCAATTTTTATGCCTATTACTTTTTTCTTTTTTCGCTTGGACAAAAGTATTTCTTGAACCAAAGTCGTTCATATCAGAATGTTAAATTCGTCTAATAATTTCTTGTCTTAGAAAATTAAATTTACCTTTTTGATTTCGAATATCTGCATTTGCCATAATATTATAAAGCTCTCGCCGTGAAATGAAAATAGTGTTGGGAATCATTCCTAAAAAACAATTAGTAACTTTAACAGATTCAGAAATTTCAATTGTTTTTCGTTAATCCAATACCGATTACCCAACACAACTTATATTACTTTCAAAAGATTAAGAACATCACAATTACGAAAACTTAAAAATAATATATTACAACGCAAATTACTTAAATATCACAATCAAAACAAAAAAACATTCGGTCATTAGACTGATCCGAATTTGAAACACTCTGCTCTGCGTCGTTGTAAACGATCTCTTTAAAACAAATTTATTGGCACACAATAAGTTACTAATAAAGTATAAGATCAGTAACATAGGAAACATAATTAGAATTTTGTTTGTAAGGCATAAATTACCAACAACTTATAATTGGGATGTGTGAGTGAGACGTCTTTTATTTATCAATCACGCAAGATAAGTAAAGCTAGTTTGAGAAATATGTATTAATAAAAAATACTTATACATATTAGAGTTATTAACAGTTACGTCAATTGTAAATAAATCTGATTTTAAACAGTTTTATATTGAATTAAAGTAAAGTATCATCTTTATATATAATAAAAATTACGCAATTTTATAAAACTCACGCGACCATCACTAATAAAATTTAACATAATAACAACAACAGCAGTAACTTAAATAAGAAAAATAAAGAAAAAAGAAAATAGAAAACAAAATATTTTTGTATATAAATATATTAATTCACAAGTATTTTTACATAAAACTTAAAACATTAAAAAAATGCGCAAAAACGCGCAAATATTTTTTCCTGAATATGTAAGCTACAATGTTGTACTTTTTTTTTATAAAATAATACAAGAACAAACAACCTAAAACATATGTAGTTTCATTCCATCAAACATAAAAAATACTCTTTATTTGGAACATTACAAATAAAACAAACAAAAATATTTTTACAATAAAAATCTAAACAAAAATTTGTTAACTATAAGTTAAAATACCTGAAGTTGATGGTTCCATCATAAAATGTTTACTTTTAAAAGTTTTAAATAAAAGAAAAATTAACTTGAAATCTGTTAAATTTCACTTTTTGCCACTTCTTGCAAAAATGCGGAAAATTGTTCTACTTTGACACTTCATGTAGAAAAAGTATGTAACTTAGAACAATGATTGGTAGCAGTAGCGATTAGTAATTTAATATACTGTAACCCGGTACCAAAACTTATAAGGAAACTTGAGTTTTAAAAAATCAATCAAGCACCACTTTGAACGTGATTCAACCCAATGTGCGTCTGTCTCTACATCTGTGCGTCCGTCTATATGCCCATGTAAAACTTGTAATCAAACTTCAGGTCGAAACCATAAATATATTTAGATAAAATATTGCAAATAATCTTCTATTAGCCGTAGGGCAAATGCTGTGCAAATTGGTGAAAGTTGAAGCATGTTAAGCCCTGGTCCCCATACAAGTGACACCTATGAGATCGATTTAATATGCCAGAAGATCTAAATTATCATATAAATCTCCGTCAAATTGGATTTATATGTATTAATTACATCAACTAACTTAACCCCAATAGGAGAATTCTAGTCATAGCATCAGTATAAAGCTGCTTCCCGATCTTCACTTAAACCTATCAAAAACAAAATTATTGCACAGATTTCTCTCAAATTTGGTTTGTGTATATGTTTTTGCAAAAAGTTGTCTTTAACAAAAATCGTCAGGATCTATCCATTTTTCGACATAGTCTCCATATAAGTATATCAGCCGATATGAACTTCAGGTCTTCAGGCAAAGAAATTAATAAAAATTCCACTCAGATTTGGGAAAAACCAATTGTATAAACGCATGGTGTAGGGATCACTTAGTCGGTCCAGAATGACTACAATAATTTTTAACAGAGCAGAACAGTTAGTTGTTGGTTACTTATTAAAATTTTTTGAGCAGAAATTAAATTTGTATTTTGATTTGGGTTTTTTCGAGAAGAAAATAACAGTTATTTTCTTTTTTCTCTTTTTTATTTACATTTTTCTCGACCAAAACGAACCTTCATTATATGATTTTTTATTTTTTTGAACATATTATGACAGTTATTTTATGATAGTAATATCTGCTTCAGTTGAAGTGTTGGTTTAGGATTTATATCATGTGACATTTTCCTATATCCAGACTGAAAATATGGCTCCGTGGTATAAATCTTTATTGCTCAAGCATTGGTTTGAGTCTTTATATTCATTAATAATGAAAATTATAAAAAAAATATTACACTCAGTAGATTGAGCTAAAACGCTACTATGTTGTAAACTAAAATAATTTTGTCCCTTACTTTTATTTCCGACCAAAGCCACTTACTTGTAAGCCAGCCCTCGCAATATTACATTAAGAGGGGTAGAAACTTTTCATATATCATTCAGTGGCAACAGTTTCCCGCAAAATTTATATAATACCGGTTTCTAACAAATTTTGTTTTCATTTGTGTTAAAATTTATTAATATATAGATAAAATAATGAACATCATGTGCATAATAATTAACCACGAAAGTTAGAAACTCGCATTGACTGCTGGTAATGAATTTTATCAAATAATTTGGTATACATCCATTTAAGATAACGACTTGTCAAAGTTTATTTTAGCATTTAACATTATGCATAAGGAAGAGCAAAAACTTAAGTTTAGAGAAACTTTTTTTTGCCAATTTCTAAATCAAAACACCAACTTTCCTTTGAAATTTTCACAACACATACCCGTACATATTCATTGTTCAGTGTTAGTCTTAACTTGCAATTACCCTTCGTTTTAACCACAAAGTTTAAATAAAGTTATATGAGAAACTTAATTGTTATAGATTTTATGAAGAATATTTTTGAAATTTAATGCTAATTAGAAAATTTAAAAAAACAGTTATTATATACTAAGGTTTTTCATTATCTGATTTTAACTATAGGTAAAATGTTGTTTATTTATGAAACAACATTATTTCTAACATTATCAAAGTTTTTTTGTTGTTTTCTTTTATAGTTTATGCCAGAATTTGTATCTAAAATGACAAAAAGAAGCATAAATATTTAGAATTACTTGCTTTCCAAACCATTTAACACTTTTAAAGTTTTCTCCTTAAGTGTTTTTTTTTTTTTTTTGTTATACTTTTAACAAGTTACAAAATACAAAAGACAACTAAATGTAAACAATGAATTTATGCCTTTGGTCTGTTTGCAGCAAAAATAGTTTGCAATCAACAGTCAAACAAGCGACTTGTCGCGACATCTGTTAACATATCTTGGAAACAGTCCCTTAATTTTAGCAATAGTTATGCAGCATATAGCTTTTTTCAAAGCTCACCAGCTTTTAATAATAAACTTTTGAAAAGTTCTGTATATATAAAGAGCTTTTATGTAAAGTTTTGTTTTTATATATTTAGTTACTTCAATAAATTTTTGAGTGTAACCTAAATATACAATTTGTGTGCTAGTGTCTTTGCTAATACGCTAAAAGCATTTTCTCATAAAAAGTACTGCCAAAGTTAAAATAAAAAATGTTTGTGTTTAGGTTTGTATTATCGACATAATTATTGGTGATGGAATGTAATTTTAAGTTGGCAACCCTTTTAATTAAAAAATCTTTAAATTTGAAACCGTTACCGATACCAATCGTGAATCGCTTGGCCACTCAAAATGTACGCCCTAATTTGTCGGTATTGAAATAAATGTGCAATAAATTATTTTTGAAATATCTTAATTCTGCTCTCAATTCGAAGAAAACTAGGAAAACCATACGTGAAATAGGAATTGGTAGAGACGTTAAGCAAATGACCCCCAAGTTGATGTCAATGAACTAAATTTACCCGTGATACAAACTGACAACAAGTTTTTATAATTTTTCAGCAATAAGCAGTATAAATAACAATGATTGCGATGCGTTCGGATTCTCTTCCATCTCTCAGTCTGATGTTCATTCTTTGGACATGATAATATGCATCCGAAATTTATACTTATACTTTTGCCATTACGTCTACCATATCTTACTCATTTATTTAATTAATACTATAACCATTTTGCCATCAGCACACTAATTTTATACCTATTTATTTTAAAATCTAATACAGATTTCCGATCAATTACCATTCTGTGCTTTTTTCAAAACTACTATTCTACTTTCTCAAATGGATAAATAAATTAATACGTTCGTCATTCGGAGTCACATATATGTGACGTGGGAGTTTTAATAACAACTCATGTCACATATATGTGTCACATAATTATAAAATATATTAAGCTTTTATTTCACGACAGTTTGTAGGAAGTAATTTTCTTGTATGTTTTAGTCTCTGGCAAGGTGTCAGATACATATAAGAGTGCTGTGGTTTGTGGATACGCCAAGCAGTTATTTAATTTTTTTTTTTTTTTTTTTTTGGGTATTCCCCAAAATATTGATTTTTCTAAGGTGTTTGACTTTGTCCATGAAACTAAAATATTTATGATGCCAGTATCAATCATAATATCGTTAGATATGTTTTTGGTATCACGAAGCTTTAGCATATTTCATCTTTTGAAAACTTTTTTCAGATTCGAGTAATAATATTTTTTCACACAATTATTTATATCAAAATCCACCATATTTTTATACTAAACTTCGTTTCGTAAAATCACAAAGAGGTAGGAAGATCATTCTCTCAAGGCATACATATTTTGTGTCAGAATTTTACACTAACGATATACGTCTTTGGAATATTATTCAACAAAACCAACAATTTAACAGCAACGAAAACACTTTTAAACTATTTTTATTTAAATTTTTTGCCCGATTTAAATTAAATTAAATTATTATTATTGGTTTTAAGTTTTAAAATTTTGTTAAACTTGTACATCTAACAATAATGCTTTCCTCTACTGTAACTATAAGATTTAATCATATTGTACAAGAAATTATCAAATAAATAAATCAAATTAAATCAATTCGAAAAAAAATCATTTGACAAAAACATATCCGTCTACACTTTCGAAAATATAGAAGGCAATAAATGATTCCATCCCATGAAATATAAGGTGCTTTTCATAATTTTCATAAATTCGTTACTATATCCCGAGATCTTCAAACTGTAAGTTGAGAATACTTTCTTAACAAACTACGTATTTTGCGCTGAATGCAAGTACAAAATAATTTTTAACTAGCGGTACTGTAGTGTATACATTAGAATGGTCTTACATTATATGGACATTTTTCAAATTGCGATTTTGGGTATAGGCGGGGTCCAGTTTGTTACCTTTTAATATAAAACTGATAAATGTGATGTTTGGGGACAATCGGATAAAGAAAAGTAGGACGGAATTTTTTTTGAGAATTTCCGAAAATTTCATTCTATAGTTTAATTTTTCCGACAAGCTGTTTTAAGACTCGGGAGCAGTATTATATAAGCTTTCAGAAAGCTATAAATATTCAAAATCGAATGAAAACTCGCCAAAAAAAAATAGCAAATGCCCCAGACCACTTTTGTGCTTAAAAAAAACTAGGTCAGGAAATTTGAAAGCATTTTTTCAACTTTGAGAAATTGCTAAAAGCCATAATTTTTTTTGTCTCTATACTTATAAGTAATCAGATATGAAGTATTGTTGTTAACCTATTGCGCATTGAGACCGAAATGGAAAATTTTTTTGACAACATTTTGAAAACTCCTTTTTCAAGTTTTAAAAAATTTTCTTAAACAAAATTTTAAAAAATGGACACGGCACTCTAAGATTTTACTAAATACATGTTAAAGATTAACTGTGTGAATTTTTAAGTAAATCCCTATACCATAATTTTTTTGACAAGGATTTTATTTTTGCGGATTTCGAGAAAATTGGGATTTTTGTAAAATATCCTGTAAATGTACTCTTTCTAAATACTTTGTATCAAAAATTCATCACTTTTCTACTTTTAAATGTTATATTTTATCTAAGTAGCCTACGGTTAATATGACCCCATTAAAATATGACCCCAAAAAAATTTAAATATTTTGTAGGTGCTGTTCAATTTGTACATGCGACGATTAAAGTATAATAACCAAATATGTAGAACTTTCGTTCCTAAAATTTGGGAAAAAGCCGAGAATGTTAACCCATTATTTGCCAAGGCCAACTTTGGATTTTAAGATGTTTTTAAATAAAAGAAAATGAAATATAAAATTAGTTCTATTTATGTTGGTGTATTTAAGGTTGTGTTATGGATGGCTATCAATGTCATCTAATTTTATAATCATGAATCGGATTAATCTGAGACGGAAGAGAAGACACAAACACAATTGAGGGTAGTTGATGAGGGATTAAAAGAAAAGTTCCCATTAGGTGTAGAACCCCGAAAATATAGCGCCTCTTCTTTTCGAGTTTAAGTTTATGTAATTTTTTTTTCTCAGATGTCAGATTTATTGGTTTCCATATCTAGATTGCTTGATCATAAAAGCCATATTTATTGATCTAAACATTTCCATAATTGGGTTGGGCGAACAACAGAAAAGGCGCCGTTAATTTTATGTATATAAAAATAAAAACAAAATTAGGAATTTAAGAAAAAAAAATTTTTTTTTTTATAATAATTAGTTATTTATAGTTCGGTTCGAGATCATGTATAATTTTCTAATACTAGAAAAGATAATACTTTATGCAATGTAAGAGAAATTTGGAAAAAATTGAAGACAGCGCTAGATGGAGTAGCTACTTTCGAACAAAGCGACTTGTTCATCTTCAGCATCCTTCTGCCTATTGCTTCAACTCATGCTTAATCAACTATTTAACTCAACATTAGAAAGAAAAGAACATGAGAAATGTTTTTTTTTTTTTTTCTTTCTTTTCATACGAGAGCTAGAACGAACAAGCAGAGTTTTTTCCAATTTATAGCTTTCTCTACATTAACATTAACATTTTTATAATTCATAATTTGGGTTAAACAAAATGAAATATTTAGCTATTCTTTTTTTTCTGGTTAAAAATTATAGGGTGCGATTTATATCCTTGGCCAAGGCGCCACAAATGCTCGCGCTGGCACTGACTGGGATGAATGACAAACTTCTCACAGCACGCCGTATTTGTCGGAAATAATTTGCTGTGTAATTTCGTCGAATGAAGTACACTTAAGACGATAAAAACAGCTGTTAACGTCATTTGAAACTTATTTACATTATATATGTATATATTAGAAGAGATAAAATTTATTTTTTTTTTAATTTTGGATAAAAAAATGTGTTTTTATTATCAAGCAAAGGTTATCTTTAAATTTTATTTTTTTTTTATCAGTTTTTAAATTCAGTTATATAGAAAATATCTTAGATATTTAGAATAAAAAAACCGTATCCAAATATCTTTTAATTTTAACTTTTTAAAATTTTGCAATGCTAAAGTAACTTTAAAGTTAAATGGCCTTAAATGGGTTTAAAAAAGTAATTTCTTAAATTCATTCAAAATGAGAAACAAATTCGATGAGAACTAGAGTAAGCGTTTCCGCTACCATTTTGCGATAACTTCTAATACACCACAAAATCATGATTTTAATTTCAATTTCAATAATTTTTATAGCCAACCCTTGAATTAACATTGATGTTGTGTCATGGCTTTTCTCACTATAATTTGGTATAGATGCCAGTTGCTTCCCACTGTCTACACAGCCTTAAAAAGTTCTTTAAAACGCATCAGCTTTCTTTTTGGTATACTTTTTGGACGATCTTCATTCACATCATTACTTTCATAAATATTTTGCGTGCCTATGTTGGCAGTCAAATTGGTAGATGACGAAAAATCGAATAGCTAATCAAATTCAACCTGTTCCTCTGCAATACTTCCAAAAGCTTGACATTATGAAAAATTAGTAAAAACATACATTTGCTACCTAAATTTTTATTTTTTCTGCATACATTTATAATCTTTAGATGCCAGGTTATAATTTCATATTCATTAATAAATAAATTTATAAGTTAAGTTTTGTTTACGTGCTGCAGCTAAAAAATTGAAACCCTAATTATAAGGAATAAATATTAACAAACAATATCATTTAACTTATATGCTATAAATAAAAATCATGTGAGACCGATCACAGGGGAGATGTGGAAACATCCAGTAATTAAAGATTTTTTATGTCATTTTTTAAAATCAAACAGAAAGCGTCATCTATATATCACTTATAACCAAAAATGTTTCAGCTAATTCAACAACCCTTTGCTGTAAAACTTTAAAAATATCCCAATATAAACGTATATAAGGGATACATAGATGACGCTTTTAAAAAAGTGGCATAAAAAAACAACTTTATATCATAATTTTTTTACCAATACAATCATGAGTCACACACCGATTTGTGTTACAGCTCTCATCGATTTGTGTAACGCTGTTTTTATGATTGTATTGTGAAATCGAAATTTACGCCCCTGCGCGCATAGATGTTTACACATAATTAGTAAACCTATTGCAGAGTTCGTTACGAACTACGTATTACATACGACGCGCTGACTGTGTGTATTTTCATATACAAAAATGTGTTTCGGAACGAAAAATTCGTCGCCTGTTCCCATTTGTGTTTGCAACTTTATTCATAAATAAATATTTCTTATAAGAAGCAACTTTTTGTTGGGGTTATGTACTGTTGATCTTAATGTTTCACATATGTTTTTCTATTAGAAAATAATATTTTTTGTAATGTAAGGGAAATATAGAAAAAAAGGAGCGCTATGTGTAGTAGCTACTTTCGAGCAACATGACCTGTTCATCGTCAGTATCTCTCTGTCTATTACTTCAACTTAAAAGAAAGAGGATGAGCAGAGCTTCTTTGAATTAAAAGACTTCTTTCTTTTCGATATATGCGTACT
This sequence comes from Cordilura impudica, assembly GCA_963682025.1. Lineage (NCBI taxonomy): Eukaryota > Metazoa > Arthropoda > Insecta > Diptera > Scathophagidae > Cordilura > Cordilura impudica. The sequence continues at coordinate 59,108,508 of OY821518.1, read as the reverse complement.
CTATAGAGTTTCTATATGAAATCAAAATATGGGATTTAATGCTATTATTCGATTAAGTGATAAATGCACTTTTATTCTTATGTTTATATATATTTTAATGTTTTGTTGTGTAGTTTCTTATAATTTCTGTTATAATTAATCCGTTTAATTATGCCTCGGTTTTCACATAATTACATTTAAACTTTGTTTTAATAACTTGACTAAAAATCTCTTGATAATTGAAATATGTTTTCAACTTTTCAAAGAAAAGTACATATAAACAGTTTCGAAGAAAAGCATATATAAATAAACAGCATTATAAGCGATAAAGGTTTTTTCCACTTTATTTGTTATGCTCATTTCCTTATTGTGGTTATTCTGTGGTGTTTCATATGCACAATTAATGGGATTATATAGAATAAGCTAAACAAAATTTAAGCTGTCAATTAATGGTTACTCGATGAAGTGTACAACTGATGTAGATGTGCTTAAGAAAATCACTGTAAATCGGTGGTGACAAAATATCAGTTACAATTTATAGAAATTAAAGCGCATGGCGAATGGCATATGCAATGACTAATGTGTAATAATACCAATTGATGGATAGTTGAATTAAGTTTTGGTTTACAATTCTCGTAGTAGCTGGGATATACTAAAAGTTTTTTTTAGTATGTTAAGTTTGACATATTATGTAAATCCCAGATTTTTAGTAACACTGTGGAACATTTTCGTCGTTATCTGAGGCGTAAGAAATTCCAAGTCAGAGCGAAAGTGGGCCAGTATATAACAAGAAAGAAAATTATAGTCGGTCTAGACCGACTATACGATACCCTTTATCATGCGTTTAGAGACCTTATCTCTTAGGTCCAACTAATTGGATATAGAAAATAAGCATAAACCAAATATGAGTGGCATTTTTATAAATTTTTTTAGCTGCAGATATAACAAGGTTCATATCGGATGCTATATTCATATGGGGAATAAGTTGAAAAATGGTCCGTTCCCGACCAAACCTATATTTTCAAAAAATATATAGAAACCGAATTTGAGAAAAATCTATGCAATATTTTTTGTTTTTTGAAAGATTTAAGTAAAGATCGAGAATCAGCTCGATATGGGGCCTATGACTAAGAATTTTCCTATAAGGATTATTGTTGGACTACTAATTAACGGATGTAGTAAACACATGCAAACCCAATTTGACTGAGGTCTAGATAATAATTTGGATCTTTTGGTAATTTATGTCGATTTCGTAGGGGTCATTTGTATGGGGACTAGGTCTGAATATGGACAGCTTCTCACCAATTTCAACAGCACTCATCCTATGGCCGATAAGGCTTACGTACCAAATTTCATCAATATATATATTCATATTTGCGACCTGTAGTTTGATTACGAGGTTTACGTGGACACATAGATGGACGGACGGACATCGCTAAATCGACTCAGAAAGTGATTCTGAGTCGATCGGTATAATAAAAGATGCGTCTATGTGATATATTTTTGGTAGTTACAAATAGCAGCTCAAAGTCTTTATACAAGGGATTTGCCACTCTCAGACCAAATGTTTTTATTCCTTAGTTTTTCAGCTACAATTCAAGAACCATTGGTGGGTCATTTCATTCTTAAGCCGAATTGTAGCTAATAATAGGATAATAATACTGACGTATGAATGATTTTATATTAAAAATATCAATCATACGTATCAATCATCTATAATATTAATAGGCTAGGCGATTTATTGTGACCGATGTTTTGTTCTACCGTTTTGTCCCGATTTTTACCAAACGGATATTATTTGAAACGTATCTCTTTTTAACCGTTTTACAGATTTACAGATTTTAAAATTTTTTCCTTTATTTTGAGTAGATTGCATTTAAAGTTGCTACAAATACATACATAAAATTATACATATATATGTTTCATTAAATTTGTTAATGTGTTTGTTAATGAGCTTGTTATCTTCATTCACAATAATAATAAACCATAAAAGTGATGTTTACCAAATGGCTAAGTTGAAAAATAAGGCTGCCTAGAAATTGCACTCGAATTTCGAGCGCTTGATTCTGCTAGCACGTATAAATCTCTTTCACTCTATTAATAAATAATAATATTAATATTTTATGTTATTCAACAAATGTATTATAATAATAAAAAAATTATTTTTTTTTAAGATTTCTTTCCATAAAATTAGACCAACTTGATTTACTGAAGCTATTTACTGCGGAAAATGAAAAATAATCAACGGTTATTGAGATAAAGCTGAAAAACTAAACAAACAAATATTTGAGGTTTTACTATATTGATACTTTCACCCTGGATTGGAATTTTTTACCCCCCCAGAATGGTTGTTGGAGTGTATTATTAGGCTCATCGCTTTGCAATGCAGTATCTAATTTCTAGTAGATATAATCATATATATAAAAGCTATTAGCTAACATATAAAATAATTAGTACCTAGCACTAATCCTGTACTTTAATTATAAGATTTTATATCTTGTTGTGTTGGATTTAGAAATAAATAAATAATAAATAAATAAATGAAATTACTTTTCTTTAATAAAAAGTACGTTTTCTTAGGAAGTAACTTTTCTGAAAAATTTTTTCTGGATAAAGTTTATTACAAGTACAATTGTTATATCCAATATTAGTATGTGGTCAGGATATAATGTTTTGTGCTGATGTTTGTAACTACCAAAAATATTTGACATAGACCCATATTTTCTTATACCGATCGAGTCAGAATCACTTTCTTAGTCGATTTGCCGATGACCGTCCGTACTACTACAGATCGCAAATGTGAATATATATTTATGAAAGTGGGCATGACAGCCGCTCTCCGCTATAGCACAAACGCTGATGAAATTGGTGAAAATCGGTTCATGTTCAGACCTAGTCGGCATAGAAATGACCCCTATGAGATCGACTGTAATTGATATAATATCAAAATTATCACACAGATCTAGTTCAAATTGGGTTTGTGTATGTTTGTTACATCTATTTATTAATAGACTAAAAATAAGCCATATAGGAAGCTGATGCCCGATCGTCACTTAAATCTATCAAAAAAAAAAAATAAAAAATAAAAACAAGTAAGAAAATTATAGTCGGTCTAGCCCGACTATACGATACCCTGTACCATGGTTAAGATACCCTATCTCTTCAGTCCAACTAATTGGATACAGCAAATAAGCATAAATCAAATTTGAGTGGCATTTTTATTAATATTTTTCGCTGCAGATATGAAAAAGTTCTTATCGGATACAATATTTATATGGGGACTAGGTCGACAAATGGACCGATCATGACCATATTTGGTAAAGTCACTTATACTTTGAAAAAATATATACAAACCAAATTTGAGAAAAATCTGTGCAATATTTTTGTTTTTTAATAGATTTAAGTGAAGATCGGGAAGCAGTTCTGTATGGGGCCTATGACTAAGAATTTTCCTATAGGGAGTGTTTTTGAACTACTGATTAATAGATGTAATAAACACATACAAACCCAATTTGACTGAGATCTATATGATAATTTGGAACTTTTGGCAATTTATGTCGATTTCATAGGGGTCATTTGTATGGGGGCTAGGTCTGAACATGGAGCGATTCTCACCAATTTCAACAGCGTTCATCCCATGGGCGATAAAAGCTTATATACCGAATTTCATCAAAATATATTTCATCAAAATATATTCATATTTGCGACCTGTAGTTTGATTACAAGCTTTACATGGACACACAGACGGACGGACGGACATTGCTATTTCGATTCAAAAAGTGATTCTGAGTCGATCGGTATAATTAAAGATGGGTCTATGATGAATATTTTTGGTTGTTACAAACAGCAGCACAAAGTCATTATACCCAAACCACATAGTGGTATAGGGTATAAAAATAATGCATAGATTTTTCTAAAATTTGGTTTGTATATGGTTTTGCGAATAATAAATAACCCTACCAAATATGGTCAGGATCGAAACATTTTTTGATCTAGCCCCCTAAGAAATTTAGTATCCGATATGAACTTTTCATATCCAAAGGCAAAAAAACCTTGCCAGTCAAACTCTCTCTATGTTTATTTTCTATATCGAAATAGTTGGATAAAAGAGATAGGATCTTTAAACGTATGATATAATTTATGGCATAGTAGGGGTAGACCTGCTATAATTTTCTTACTTGTACAGTACATTTGCACATACTGTAAAATTTATGTGTTCTAGTTTCACTGAAAATAGTAAAATTTTGAGATGTTATAATATTCCTCTGATTTTTTAGCAGTTTCCCGAAAATAGTAACATTTTAAGTTGTTATAGTACTGCACTGGCAAGACGATATAGTTATCATTTTGTCATGTTTATGCATAAGCAGTAGAAATTTATTTAGTCAAGAAATTTATCTTGCTGCAGTTTTCCAAAATACCCTTTAGTTTATGAGGAGGGGAGAAAATACCATATTAAAACTCTTAACTGACTAACGCTGGACTCATGTATCATCTTTCTAGAATGTAACAATATATCTTCTATTGAGGAGAATAAATCAATACATAAAAAAACATTTGTGAAATAGAACACTTGCGAAATAGTTACGGACATACGAACTGAAGCAGTCACGTATGCTAAGTTAATATGGATGTACGACTTTACCACTTTGCAGCATTTGTTCATGTACAGGTGTATATATGCATAGAAAATATTACCATCTGTCAGTTGGTATTACCATAGAATACAATTCTATTTGCAAATCACATGTTAAATTTTAAACAGACATTTGTTATCAAAGGGATAAGGGGATTTATCATATAATCAATGACATATCATTTCCTTCTAACTCCTAACTGTTATTAACACTTCTTTACAGGATATAATGAAATTGGTTTATATCAGTGAAGCCGATGTTACATGTTAGTTTTTAAAATGTTTTTGTTTGAACGGCAGTAGTGGGGGTAACACAGTTTTATATTTTGGCTGGGATTTATATTGAGAGACACAAATCTTGTATTTTAATATTTAACGTATGAATATAAATCTTATATTTAATTATGCACTGTTTTTTAAAGTCAACTGGTGCGATTGCTCAGCCAATTGTGAGGACCCAGATATTTTTACTTCAAAATATTATCATTTATATAGGTTTCATATATTTAAGACGTTATCCTTATTCAGGTTGTTATTTTCTATCGGCTGTTTGATATATGCTAAGGCTTTTAAAGTTCTTTGCCAAATAGTTGGCATATAAAGGTTACCCCTAATAACGACGTCTTTATTGCGATTTATTTTGCTGTTTCGAAAAAGTACTAAATAATATAATGTGTGGAAATTATTACTTGAATGAGCTGCATTAAGGTATCTCCTACCTTTCAATCAAAAAGAACGTTATTTAAAGTGCTGTAGCTCAGTCAGCAATCTATCAACATTGAGTTTTTTTTGCATAAAAGTAGACGTAATTTTAAAACTTTTTCCATACTTATTTATGTTTTTTTATCCTCCCCTCCCAGAGCAATGAAAGGTGTATGTAAAAATGAGAAGGCAAACTAGTCGTCGTTTTTCTTGAGAACTAGATGCCTTATCGAAATTCGGTGGACGGCATTTTGTTGGTAATCATGTCCGGCAGGTCCTGAACTATTTACCGAAATCCGTCCGTCCGTCTGTGTGTCCATGTAAACCTTGTAATCAAACTACAGGTCGCAAATATGAATATATTTTGATGAAATTTGGCATGTAAGCTTTTTTCTACCACAGAATGAACGCTGTTGAAATTGGTGAAATTCGGTCCATGTTCAGACCTAGTCGTCATACAAATGACCCCTACGAAATCGACATAAATTGCCATCAGATCCAATTTATCCACAGATCTCAGTCAAATTGGGTTTGTATGTGTTTATTATATCCATTAATCAGTATTCCAAAAATAATCCCTATAGCACAATTCTTAGTCACAGGCCCCATATAGAGCTGCTCCCCGATCTTCACTTATATCTATAAAAAAAAAAAATATTGCAAAGTTTTTCTCAAAATTGGTTTGTATATATTTTTTCAAAATATAAGTGACTTTACCAAATGATCAGGATTGGTCCATTTTTCGACCTAGTCCCCATATAGATATACTACCCGATGTGAACTTTTTCATATCTGCAGCCAAAATAATTAATAACAATGGCTCTCAAATTTGGTTTATGCTTATTTTCTATATCCAATTAGTTGGACCGAAGAGATTGGGTCTCTAAACCATGGTCTAGGGTATCGTATAGCCGGGCTAGACCGACTATAATTTTCCTACTTGTTTGCTATAAATTTTTTCTTATTTTTAAAACACTATTTTCACTTGAAATTGAGAACTTTTCAAATGAAATTGAGAAAATTCCGATTGAAATTGATATTTTTCATTTGAAATGAAGAACATTTCAATTGAATTGAAATTCGAAATTGAGAAAATTGTAAATGAAATTGAGATGTTTTAAAAAGAAAATTTGTTATATTACATATCTCATTTTTTTTTTTTTCAAATAAATTATTTCCTTATATAATCTCACTTCCTATAATCATAATCTTAATCTCAGTTAAGTTTTTTCATAAATTTCGAATAGAAATGTTTAATTAACATTCACAAAAAAATTAAAAAATAGTATTCGTTATTTTCCCAATTTCATTTGAAATTTTTCCATATGCAATCGAAAAATGTAAATTTCATTTGGAATTTTTTCAACTTCAAATGAAACATCTTAATTTCAATTGGAATTTTCTCAATTATCTTAATTTCAATTGGAATTTTCTCAATTTCAATTGGAAATGGTGTGTGTACTGAGCCTAAAACTACCTGTGAAAAATATTTTTATTCGGTATACGCTAAATTTTGATTAAAGGTTAATATCTTTATTTTTTTTTTTAGTTGTGAAAATTGTTAACCACAAACTTTTAAAAAGTATTACTTGACATGCTTAAAAGCTGTTAGATCTCTAATTTTTAAAATCTTCATCTTATATTTTATATTGAAAAATTAATTAACTCAAAAAAAAATAAAAAAATATATATATATATTATTAAAAAATCCAAGATATATTTCTACCGTAAAATATCTATTATATAACGACCCTATAACTTTCGATAAGTAGCCATTAGTGGTTAATAAAATATATGTTCATATTGAAAAAATGTTATGCATTGTTGTGATTTTTCCATGAACTTTTTTATATCTGCAGCCAAAAAAAATAATAAAAATCCTACTCAAATTTGGTTTATGCTTATTTTCTGTATCCAATTAGTTGGGATTAAAAGCTAGGGTCTCTAAACGCATGGAATAGGGTATCGTATAGTCGGCTTAGACCGACTATAATTTTCTTACTTGTTTAGTTCAACAGCTTTGAGATTTAACGGTTTTTTTACCCTATACCAATATGTGGTCAGGGTATAATGCCTTTGTGCTGATGTTTGTAACTACCAACAATATTTGAGCTGGACCCATCTTTAATTATACCGATCGATTCAGATTAACTTTCTGAGTAGATTTAACGATATCCGTCCGTCTGCCCGTCTGTCCTTCTGTGTGTCCATGTAAACCTTGTAAACAAACTGCAGGTCGCAAATATGAATATATTGTAATGAAATTTGGTATGTAAGCTTTTATCGGTCATAGAATGAATGCTGTTGAAATTGGTGAAATTTGGTCCATGTTCAGGCCTAGTCCCCATACAAATGACCCTTATGAAACCGAATTGCCATAAAATCCAAATTATCATATAGATCTTAGTAAAATTGGGTTTGTATGTGTTTATTGTATCCACTAATCAGTAGTCTAAAAATTATCCCTTTAGGATAATTCTTAGTCATAGGCCCCATATAGAGCTTTTACCCGAATTTCACTTAAATCTATCAAAAAACAAAAATATTGCAAAAATTTTTTTGGAAATTTGGTTTGTATATATTTTTTCGAAATATAAGTGACTTTACCAAATAAGTTCAGGATCGGTCCATTTTTCGACCTGGTCCCCATATAAATATAGCATCCGATATGAACTTTTTTATATATGCAGCCAAAAAAATTAATAAAAATGCCACTCAAATTTGGTTTATGCTTATTTTCTGTATCCAAATAGTTTGGTTTAAGAGCTAGGGTCTCTAAACGCATGGTATAGAGTATCGCATAGTCGGTTTAGACCGACTATAATTTTCTTACTTGTTTAGTTCAACATCTTTGAGATTTAACGGTTTTTTTTTTGTCCTATACCAATATGTGGTTCGGATATAATGCCTTTGTGCTGATGTTTGTAACTACCAAAAATATTTGACCTGGACCCATCTTTTATTATACTGATCGATTCATATTAACTTTGTGAGTAGATTTAACGATATCCGTCCGTCTGCCCGTCTCCCATCTGCGTGTCCATGTAAACCTTGCAATCAAACTACAGGTCGCAAATATTAATATATTTTAATGAACTTTGGTACGTAAGCTTTTATCGGCCGTAGAATGAACGCTGTTGAAATTGGTGAAATTCGGTCCAAACAAATGACCCCTATCTCAGTCAAATTGGGTGTGTATGTGTTTATTATACCCATTAATCAGTAGTCTAAAAATTATCCCTATAGGATAATTCTTAGTCATAGGCCCTATATAGAACTGCTTACCGATCTTCACTTTAATCTATCAAAAACAAACAAGTCGGTCTAGACCGACTTTACGATACCCTATAGCATGGTATAGAGACCCTATCTCTTCGGACCAACTAATTGGATATAGAAAATAAGCATAAACGAAATTTGAGTAGCATTGTTATTAATGTTTTTGGCTGCAGATGCGAAAACATTAATATCACGTGCTATATTTATATGGACCGATCTTGACCATATTTGGTAAAGTCACTTATATTTTGAAAAAATATATGCAACCCAAATTCGGGAAAAATCTGTGTAATATTTTTGTTTTTTCAACCATTTAAATGAAGATCGGGAAGCAGCTCTGTATGGGGCCTATGCCTAAGAATTGTCATATAGAGATTATTTTTGGACTACTGATTAATGTATATAATAAATACATACAAACCCAATTTGACTGAGATCTATATGATAATTTGGATCTTATGGCAATTTATGTCGATTTCATAGGGTTAATTTGTATGGGGACTAGGTCTGAACATGGACAGAAATTTACCAATTTCAATAGCGTCCATTCTGTGGCCAACAAAAGCTTACATACCAAATTTCATCAAAGTATATTCATATTTGCGAACTGTATTTTGATTACAAGGTTTACATGGACACACAGACGGACAGACGGACGGACATTGCTAAATCGACTCAAAAGGTGATTCTGAGTCGATCGGTATAATAAAAGATGGGTCTAGGTGAAATATTTTTGGTAGTTACAAACAGCAGCACAAAGTCATTATACCCAAACCACATAGTGGTATAGGGCATATATGTCACACAGATTTTTCTCAAATTTGGTTTGTATATATTTTTTCAAAAATAAGTGACTTTTTTTTACCAAATATGGTCAGGATCGCTCCATTTTTCGACTTAGTCCCCATATGAATATAGCATCTCATATGAACTTGTTCATATCTGCAGCCAAAAAAATTAATAATAATGCCGCTCAAATTTGATTTATGCTTATTTTCTATATCCAATTAGTTGAACTGAAGAGATAGTGTCTCTATAGCATGGTATAGGGTATCGTATAGTCGGACTAGACCGACAATAATTTTTTTACTTGTTAACTTTTGCTTTTTGGCACTCTGGAATTTAGCGATTTTTGGTTTGTATGATTTTGCATTTATTCGGTACTACGATTTAGCTAATTGATATTTTGCCATTTAACGATATTGCTTATATTAAAAACAATCGAATTTTCATACAAGTTAAGAAAATAATTTTTTTTGGTCTACTAATGTCGTCTTGAGCCAATTTTTAATAAATAATTTTATGTTTCCAATTGGTGTTTATAGCATGTCAAAAGATAACTACACAATATATGGTATTGTTGTCAAATCAAAATACAACGCTTGGTCTTAAGTAAAGTTATGTGTTGTTATTTTTTACTGAAAATTAAATTGATAGTGAAAGTGTCAAATAATGGCACGAGAAAATGTTACAACAAAATATACTTATATATACGCAATATTTTTGAGACCTTAAATTTATAAAATCCTTACTAGGGAATTAATTTAACTTTGAAAAAATTTGCAAGTATGATATTTGTTCTGTTTATTCAATGCTAAAGCTATTTTTCATGTTCAAATAGAAGAGTTTTATGAAACCGCAATACTATGACTTATATGTGTGATTGTAGTTGCACTTGTGATTAGAAAAGTTTTCCTTTAACACGATTAAACTAACTTTTATTAACTTTTTTTCAGTTTTTTGTTATTTTTTATTTAGAAATTGGGGAAAAATCACACTATTTTAGTGAACTGAATTGGTTTATAATAACGGGTGATTTTTTAAGAGCTTGATAACTTTTTAAAAAAAAAAACGCATAAAATTTGCAAAATCTCATCGGTTCTTTATTTGATACGTTAGATTGGTCCATGACATTTACTTTTTGAAGATAATTTCATTTAAATGTTGACCGCGGCTGCGTCTTACGTGGTCCATTCGGAAAGTCCAATTTTGGGCAACTTTTTCGAGCATTTCGGCCGGAATAGCCCGAATTTCTTCGGAAATGTTGTCTTCCAAAGCTGGAATAGTTGCTGGCTTATTTCTATAGACTTTAGACTTGACGTAGCCCCACAAAAAATAGTCTAAAGGCGTCAAATCGCATGATCTTGGTGGCCAACTTACCGGTCCATTTCTTGAGATGAATTGTTCTCCGAAGTTTTCCCTCAAAATGGCCATAGAATCGCGAGCTGTGTGGCATGTAGCGCCATCTTGTTGAAACCACATGTCAACCAAGTTCAGTTCTTCCATTTTTGGCAACAAAAAGTTTGTTAGCATCGAACGATAGCGATCGCCATTCACCGTAACGTTGCGTCCAACAGCATCTTTGAAAAAATACGGTCCAATGATTCCACCAGCGTACAAACCACACCAAACAGTGCATTTTTCGGGATGCATGGGCAGTTCTTGAACGGCTTCTGGTTGCTCTTCACTCCAAATACGGCAATTTTGCTTATTTACGAAGCCATTCAACCAGAAATGAGCCTCATCGCTGAACAAAATTTGTCGATAAAAAAGCGGATTTTCTGCCAACTTTTCTAGGGCCCATTCACTGAAAATTAGACGTTGTGGCAGATCGTTCGGCTTCAGTTCTTGCACGAGCTGTATTTTATACGGTTTTACACCAAGATCTTTGCGTAAAATCTTCCATGTGGTCGAATAACTCAAACCCAATTGCTGCGAACGGCGACGAATCGACATTTCACGGTCTTCAGCAACACTCTCAGAAACAGACGCAATATTCTCTTCTGTACGCACTGTACGCATTCGTGTGGTTGGTTTAATGTCCAATAAAGTAAACTGAGTGCGAAACTTGGTCACAATCGCATTAATTGTTTGCTCACTTGGTCGATTATGTAGACCATAAATCGGACGTAAAGCGCGAAACACATTTCGAACCGAACACTGATTTTGGTAATAAAATTCAATGATTTGCAAGCGTTGCTCGTTAGTAAGTCTATTCATGATGAAATGTCAAAGCATACTGAGCATCTTTCTCTTTGACACCATGTCTGAAATCCCACGTGATCTGTCAAATACTAATGCATGAAAATCCTAACCTCAAAAAAATCACCCGTTATATGGAATAAAATCAAATAATATGTTTTTGTAAGCATATTAAAATTTTTATTTTAAATAAAAGATGCATTAAAAGTTGTACATATTATATAAGCTGAATAGTTTAGTATGACACTGACAATATATTAAATACAGTATAATTGATCCTACTGAAATAGATGTGCATTCCTTTTCATGACTTTGAACCATAATATTTAAAAACAATATTTTTTTTACTATTAAAATTTAAAAGGTGGTGGTTTTACTTCGATACAGCTTTCATTATAAGCAGAAGCTCTAGAAGAGTTTTAATATTTGATGTAACTATTTGTGTATAAGTTATAAAAACAATATTGTAACAACAGCTTATCAATTCAAATGCATGTTTATTTATCTCATTATGAATGTACTTCGCTTTTAGAATATGGAAGTAGTTTAACTAATGTACATATTTTAATATGGTTTCAGTCTAAAACAGATTTGTGTTTCATTTAACCGTAGTCTTACCTTGTTGTAGAAAACTTAATTTTTTTTTCAAAAATCTCTAAATAAATATACAAAAACTATAATTTTAATGGTGTTTTCTCCCCTGTGAACTGCAACTGTAAAAATGGTTTTAAGGTTTTGATATGCCCAGGTGTATGTAGTATGTTTACGCGTTGCCTGCTTATTAGGGCGGGTCGATTTGTAGGCAGGCAAAAAAATCGTTCAAGTGACGAGGAAAGTCATATTCTAGGGATAAAAATAAGAAACTTTGCCCAAGGAACCATGCCTCTTAAACGAATTCTGATGTCCCAACTTTTGACCTGTCTGTCTGTCTGTCTGCCATGCGGCAACGCCATTCCCCCTCATGCAACTGATCAGAAACTTGGCCCATAGTCTTGTTTTGACTACAGATTAATTTTGGGGTAGTCAGGCAGAGTCACGCATAGTCACGGAGTGATCTAAAACTTATTTACCTCATCCGACCGATCTTTTTGAATAACATAACATAGTAAAGCCGTACGATTATTATTTATTAGCAGAGTGGAAGATACGTATACGTATGAGTGTTAATTTTAATATTAAATCAAACATAGTCAGCCCAATTCTAAACAAAAAATAGTGATTTTTTGAAATGTTTGTTTGCGGAACACCCAGCGGGCTTCCAGGGGGTGTACCGCTGGCATGGGTGGGTCGGCCCTCCAAAGTTAGTGGGGGTCGATCATACATTTGGACTTGATTGGGTCACTCTAAATGGGTCAAAATGAGACAGACAGACAGACAGACAGACAGACAGGTCAAAAGTCGGGACATCAAAATTCGTTTTAGGAGAAGGCAAAGTTTCATATTTTGAACGCTAGAATACGATTCCCCTTGTCACTTGTCAATCGACCCGACCTACTGGTTGTATAACAAATTGAGGGTGATGAGGTGTCAAAGGCTTTTGCTGACACGTATGCGTTTATGAACAAATTCCTCATTCTCGGGAATGAAAATAAGGTTTTATATGAACTTTGAAATCTGAAGAAAAACAATATTTATTTTCGTTTGTTAGATTTATCGTCATTTTTCAGACATATTGCAATTACTACTGTAATTAATATGCAATTTTAATTTTGTTTAAATGGTGCGTGGTAAAGAAGAAGAAAGCATATATTTCAAAAATTGATAACTGCACTGTATTCTTAATCGGACCGGTTTCTGGCATTTCAGCCTTCGTCAGAGATTTATTGAACATTGTGAAAATTGTTATGTTTTTTAATTGAATAGATTGTTTCTATATGAAAATTTTTTCTACTTAGGGCGGCCGTGAGGTTTTGAACCATGAACCTTCACATACACTCGTACTTGCACTTTTTGGTCAGTGCTTTAACACACTCACCTAAAGTCAGGCCTACGAGCAGTGTGGTTAGTTTCAGCTTTCGTACCATACAGCTTTACTTTGTATTAATTTCAGAAGATAATTATTTTCTTTTATTTAAAAAAAAAGTTCGACAATGAGTTAAATTAACATTTTAACTCACTTTTTAGTATGCAGCCAAGAGATCATTGAAAGGAAATCAGAAATTCGCAACAGCGTGAGTAAACTCCGAAATTAATTTTCATTCTTTATAAAAGATATAAAAGTTATAATAAAAATTATAATTAAAGAAACTGAATGAAAACACATCACTAACCTTAAATGTCATAAATTTTTGATAGAGTCTATGATTGAACTATACGTGTGGTTGATTATCAGCAAAATAGGAAGGTTTTTGCTCTTGAAAAGCCTTTTATACCCCAACGCTTGGAATTTGTTTCATTTTGGAAAGTTTACACTTATTCAGCGCTAACACACATACCTAATGCACCCCTACATACAAACCTGCCAACCGTAATGGTTTAAAACACTGCATTATCTATTCACAACAGGGTGTAATGTCTTTTAAGCAAGATGCCAAAAATTACAATCTCAAGGTTAAAAAAAAGATTTTTAGTTGATACAAAAAAAAAAAATATTTCAACCAAAGAATTTTCCGGCTACAAACGCCTCTACAAAATAAAATGATAATTTCTAAGTAGTGAACAAAGAAAGTTAATAAAATATTGCTGTGTTTTTGAGTCTTGAGGAGAGTTTAATATAAAAACTTCAGATTTAAGCTGTTCTGCAATTTCAGCAATTTTCAAAATTATATTTAAATATATTAAATGTATTTAAGTATGTTAAAAAATATAAGTGTTTTTATTATCACAATTACCCTTGTTAATGTATAATTTTTTGGACAATTGCTAAATATAATTATTCTACTCGAGCATACATGTTATTTTTTCAGTAATTTATAGCATTAATCCAATATTTTTTTTAAATGGTTTATTGTTGATGCGTAAAATGAAGTTAAATAAACAAATACAATATAACAACCCGTATAATTTTGCAAACATACATTAAATGCAACGATATAAAATTATATTATAGTAAATTTTCTTTGTTGAAATTTAATTAAACTCTTTGTGTTTTTTAATCATATTTGGATGTCATTAACTCGAACGTTATTGAACAGAAAACATTAAAATTTTTATATAACATGGACAAGTATTTATGGTTTTCACAAACACCAAAATATTTGGAATCGGTTTCTTATTCAGCAAAATTCAATACGGCATATATATGTCCAATTGGTCGTTAATGGTAAGAAAGATGTTTTATAGTTTTATATTTCTATTAAATTAAAAAAATTCATAATAATAAATCAACAATTAATTAAACTATAAATAAAAAGACATAGAAAAATATTTTAAATAACTCAAAAATACAAAATCAATTAGGGTAATCTTCGAAGCAATTATAGTTTTTTGTGAAAAAAAGAACGATTTTCCTTTCCATCTTTAGTAGAAGCTAAAAAAGTAGTAATCGATTCTCTGTGATCTATATTTAAAAATTTACAGTAAATACAAAACCAAAGCTGCAGTTGTTTATGTAAAAAATAAAAAACAAAAATCACTGTCTTGCTTTGAGCGGAGTAAATTAGTGGCTAATTTTGACCGTTGACAACCAATGGGAAATATATGTCCCATGGATTTTTTCCTTGAAGGAATTTAAAAAAATATGTTTGACGACACATTTGTTTAGAAGTGTGATACGAATAAATACGAATCCATAAAAAAATAATAAAAATTTTCCGGTAGTTTAAGTTCGGTCATGAAAGGGTTAATAGTGCTATATCACGTAAAACTACTCCTTCTAAAAATAAGGTTTTATACTCAATTAAATCGTCAACTGAGCCGGAAATGTGTTTACTTTCTTAAAATTAAAACTGTACAGTAATTGCTTTCTTTTTATATTATAAAACAAGAAATGTTTGCTATTTTATGAAAATAACATCTTAAAAGTTTATGTGTTTCTTCCCTACCTAATCACAAACAGATAACGTTAACAATAAAATATTTGTAAACTTGTTAAGTGTCCTTGAAGTTGTTTACTATAATATCCTAATTTAAAAATCTCTTCTGGTTGCTATTAATAACATACACCATTGTGTGGTATATAAGTTAACACAAAATACATTTAAAATACATTTAAAATAAATATTTCGCTAACAACAACAACACACATTAAAAAATACCAAAATTAGTTCTCAAGCTGACGTTGCGTCTTCTGCAAAACAAACAAACAGTTATTTCACAACAATACCGTTGCACGCGCATCCGGCGCGATTACCAAAATACAGTAATTCTGCAAGGTAGTATTTTCCCACCAACAATATTGAACGGCATTGCACATGCCAACGAATAAAGCAGCTCATTTTACAATAATACCATTGCACGCGCAACACAGAAATTCTGCAAGGTAGTAAATTCACACCAACAACATTGAACAGCATTGCACGAGCGGCAGAATGACAACAGCGTGAATGAATGGCGTGATCAGCAAACCTGTTATTATAAATTAGGGTAGTTTTAAGAAAATCATTGCTTTTTATTTTGAATTACAAATAAAGACGGTTGTTGTGTCGCCATCAGCGCACAACAATTAATTTTTTTAAACTAAAATTCATAAAGAAATTTAATTGGCGCCCGAGCAGGGACCTGCAGGATAAAGGTCCTCCGGTACATTCAAACAAAAAAAAAAGTCAAGCCTTACCAAGTGCCCTAGTAGTTCAAAAGGACAAAAGGGAGCGTACGTTAAGTCGCAGCTCGGTAAGCACGCGTTGTAAAATTCGCGTAGTGAAGTAATTATAAGTTTTACAAAATAAGAAAAATTTTCTAAATGAATGAACAGTAAAAATAATAAATAATAGTAACTAAAATAAATATTTTCGAATCTAAAAATAATAAGTGACAGTAAAATTTTTAATTAAAGAAAAGTGAAAATTAAATAAATACCTAAAACAAAATAAATAAATAAAAACTTAAGTGGAAACAGTGACTGTAGCAAATAGAAAAATAGATAAATTTTTTTCTAAGAAAACTTTAAAAATAAAGAAAAAAAGTACTTTTTTTTTAATAAAAAGAAAAAACATTTAATAAATATTGTGAAAAAAACTAACTATTATAAAAAAATTAGAAAATTAGCAACTACTAAGGAAAAATAATAAAAAAGTGAACTCCAAATTAAAAGTAAAAATAAAAAATACTATTAACCAAGCACTAAAATAATTTTATATAAGTGAACAATAAAAATAATTTATAATATTATACAAAATAAAATTTTTTCAAAAGACACCAAATTAAAACAAAAATTTTTTTTTAAAGACTAGAAAGAAAAAACTAATTAAAATAATAGCTGAAAATTCATCTACTAATCATCGAAGTACGAGAAAGCTGAACACTACCAGAGTAAGCTCCAGTAATCATCAAAGTACGAGATGCTGTTATTAACGTAAGAATAATTTTATATAAAATATCATTTTAAAAAAATAAGAGAAGAAAAGAAAATAGTGACCAAATTAAAATTTCAATCCTCTAAAAATAATTTTTTTCATTCTATTTTTGATAATAATAATTAAATTTTAACATTTAAAAATTTGCGTATAAAGTCCTAGTTGTATTTTTTTTGAAAATAATAAGACCTGATTTTTAAATTTACTTTCTACTGTATTTTTGTTAACAAATTTAAATTTTAATCCTTTAACAAATTTTACGTAAAAATTGTTCATTGTATTTAAAAAAAAAAAAAAAAAAAAAAAATAATAAAAATAATAAGACCTGATTTTTAAATTTAACAATCCAATTTTCTCCTTAAAACAAAATGCCTGACGAAACAATTGAACAACTCTCGGACAGACTGAGTAGGACACTGTCAGTGTCTACAAGTGGGACAACAGCCAAAAACGTAACTGGACTAAACGAAATTCAGAAGAACCAGATTATTGAAATAATTAACGAAGCTTTGAAAACGCCTTCAGATTATCTCTCAGACGAGGGGTTTGACCAACCCATAGGTGCAGTTACGACAGAATTAGGAGAATTAGACAAAGTCCCAGACATAATAAAATCACTTAGGGAATTTTCTGGAAAACCAGGTGAGTTCAACTCCTGGCGAAAATCCGTCGACAGAGTGTTAGACCTTTACTCCAGCCTTAAGGGAACAGGACGATATTATGCAATTTTACATACTATAAGGACGAAAATTACTGGCGATGCAGATACTGCATTAGAATCGTATAGAACACCCTTAGATTGGCCTCGAATGAAGAAATGTCTAATGATGCACTATTCCGATAAGAGAGATATCGGCACTTTAGAATATCAAATGACAGTTTTGTGTCAGAGCAATAGGAGTATAACCGAATTTTATCAAGCTGTCTATCAACATCTTTCGCTGATACTTGATAAAGTATCATGTTTAAATCTAGACGAAGGAAGCCTTCGCTCAATGACAAATACTTACAGGGATAAAGCCCTGGATACATTTGTTAGAGGTTTAAATGGTGATCTTCCACGTTTGCTTAGCGTGCGTGAACCAACTTCTTTGCCCGAAGCATTACATATTTGTTTAAAATTGGATAATATGACATTTCGTATGAATTACGCTCATGGACAAATATCTAGAGGTAATATCCAGAAAGACAGAATTGGAGTAACCAATTCATTTTTTGGAAATCGACAGAAATTCTTTCCTGAGCTCGCTTACGTTGGTGGTATGACAAATAACAGACCACCATTGCCACCCCGTAATGGTCCTATACCAAATTATAATCCAAATTATACTCGTAACACCATTTTTAGGCCAACCTGTTATCAAAATTTTAGCCCAAGACCACAATTGAATCAAGGAAACCAAATCGGTTTTTCGAACCAATATAATAAACCCCAATATTTAACACCGAATTATCAAAAACCAACTCCTAGAGTAGAACCTATGGACGTGGATAGGTCTATCCAATCAAGGCACATTAATTATATGAACAGACCACCAGTTAACCAAGTTTCTAAGAGACCAGCTGGGGGCTCATTTCAAGGTCCAATCAACAAACTCCAAAGGAATTTTCATGTGGTAACCAACAATGAGGCAACTCAGCGGCAATTAGACCAGGTTCCACTAGATTATGAATATGCCCAAGAAGAAGGCGCAGTTGGGGGGATAACAGAAATGGACGAATATTATAAGGAATTTACCAACAGCGGACTTGAGATGTTCGAGCATTCACCTGAAGATCTCGAAACCGAGAAAAATCATTCCATAACAACAGATTATGCACAAGAAGATTTACTAAACGATCTTAATTTTTTTGGTTAAATAGTTCCTCGTTACCATACTTTCAAGTTAGAACGAGGAACGGACAAACTCTCAAATTCCTTTTAGATACCGGTAGTAATAAGAATTATATAAAACCTAATTTAGTCACAAACCATAGACCTAATCAGGAAAAATTTAGTGCAAAATCTATTGCAGGAAATGTAGAAATTAAGCATCATGTTCTTTTAAATATGTTTGGCATCAATGATGTCCCCATAAAGTTTTTTATCTTACCAGGATTAAGAACCTTCGATGGGATATTAGGCAACGATAGTTTAAAAGAATTATCAGCCGTGATTTACACTTCAAAGAATTATTTCACGGTAAAAGGGGGAATAAATATTCCAATATTCCAATACATTTCCCAAGATGTCAACAATATAGAAATTAGGATGGAACACCTTTCTGAAAATCAAAAAAGGTCTCTCGAAAACATTGTAAGTCACCATAAAAGTCTATTTGCAGATCCTGACGAAAGACTCACCTATACAACAAGAGTTGTTGGTGATATACGTACTTCCACGGACATACCAACTTATACCAGAAATTACCCTTACCCAATGGCCATGAAGGCAGTAGTTGAAGAGGAAATTAATAAATTATTAAAGGATGGGATAATAAGACCATCACGTTCGCCTTATAACTCGCCTATATGGATTGTATCAAAGAAACAAGATGCTTCAGGTAGACAAAAATATAGACTGGTCATAGATTTCAGAAAATTAAATTCGATTACAATACCAGATAGATATCCCATTCCCGAGATAAATGAAGTTCTCTCACATTTAGGAGGTAATAAATATTTTACTGTAATAGACTTAAAGAGTGGATTTCATCAAATACCTCTTAGAGAAGAGGATATAGAGAAAACGGCTTTTTCAGTTAATAATGGTAAATATGAATTTACAAGACTCCCATTTGGGTTGAAAAACGCACCGTCCATATTTCAGAGGACGCTGGACGATATCCTCAGGGAACAAATTGGCAAAACATGCTACGTTTATATTGACGATATAATTATCTTTAGTAAAGACGAAAAATCACATTTTAAACACTTGAATGAAATTTTTGAAACACTTAATGCTGCTAATATGAAAGTCCAGTTGGACAAGTGTGAATTCTTTAAAGAGGAGGTAGAATTCTTGGGATTCATTGTTTCTTACAATGGAGTAAAAGCAAACCCCAAAAAGGTCGAAGAAATAGTAAATTTTGCTTATCCTACCACACTAAAAGAGCTCCGGTCCTTTCTAGGCCTTTCAGGATATTATAGAAGGTTTATAAAAGGTTACGCAGACTTAGCAAAACCTTTAACTAAATTATTGCGAGGAGATGCAGGTACGATTTCCAAATCTGAATCAAACCGTAGGAAAATTCAAATGGATAATGAAGCCAAAAACGCCATCGATTCATTAAAAAATGCCTTAGTTTCTAGAGAAGTAATTCTCGCATATCCAGACTTTAAAAAAGAATTTCAATTGACAACTGACGCTTCTAATGTAGCACTAGGAGCCGTCTTAAGTCAGGATGATCAGCCAATAGCATTCATATCTAGAACTCTGTCAGAAGCAGAAGAAAATTACGCAGCCAATGAAAAGGAAATGCTTGCTATAATATGGGCATTAGGAAACCTTAGTAATTACTTGTATGGGTCAGCTAAAGTTGTCATCTTTACAGATCATCAACCGCTGACATATGCACTTAGCACAAAAAATAATAATAGTAAAATGAAAAGATGGAAAGCTATTTTAGAAGAATACAATTATGAAATGAAATATAAACCTGGTAGAAGTAATGTAGTAGCAGACGCGCTTTCTAGACCTCCAGCGACTGGAATAAATTCTTTATCAGGCACGGTGCACAGCAGTGACAGCTCTCCACAAGATCTTATTCCGAGCATGGAAACCCCAATAAACGTATTTAAGAACCAAATTTTTCTTTCCATAGGTGAAACACCCACTTACCAATTTAAAATCATATTCCCAGGCTATCATCGACACCTTATAAGCGAACCTAACTATGATGAACAAAAACTTACAGAAATTCTAAAAAAGTATCTAAATCCGTCCGTTATTAATGGTATAAAAACTCCTGAACCAATAATGGGGAAAATTCAAACAATTTATCCAGACCACTTTTCAAGTTATAAATGTTGATTTACACAATTGGTAGTTGATGACATAACGTCAGAACACGATCAAGAAAATATAATTGTGGAAACACATAATAGGGCTCATCGCAATGAGAAAGAAAACAGATTGCAAATTATGGAAAAATATTATTTTCCAGGAATGGCAAATAAAATTAAAAGGGTCATAAAACTATGTTCGACTTGTAAGAAAAATAAGTATGAGAGACACCCAAATACGCCTGAGTTAAAAGAGACACCTATACCAACTCATCCTGGCCACACAGTCCACCTTGACATTTTTTCCACAGACAAAAAATTGGTACTAACATCGATTGACAAATTTTCAAAGTATGTCCAGACAAAATTACTAAAGGGACGATCGACAGAAGATGTTAGGAGACCTCTTAGGGAAATACTATTTTCTTATGGGGTACCGAAAAATATTGTCATGGACAACGAACCTTCTCTGAATTCAGCTTCAATCCTATTCATGATGAAAGACGATTTGAAAATAAACGTTTTCACCACTCCATCTTATCGAAGCGAAGCGAACGGACAGATAGAACGCTTCCATTCAACATTAGCGGAGATAATGAGATGTCTTAAAAGTGATGGGACATCTAGAAATTTCGAAGAACTTTTGGAAAGAGCTGTAAATGAATATAACCATACCATTCATTCAACGACAAAAAAGAAACCTGTAGATCTTTATTTTGGTCGAACGATTGACTTTTCACCCCAAGATATGGAAATAACTAGATTATCTAACGTTGACCGACTAAAGCGCAAACAGGAAAATGACTTGACTTACCATAATAAAAATAAAAAACCAATTAAAGAATACGTACCCGGTCAGCTAGTCTACGTTAGGACAAATAAAAGATTAGGGACAAAACTTTCTAATCGGTTTAAGGAAGAGATAGTGAAAGAAAACCGTAATACAACTATAGTTACGGAAAGTGGCCGCATTATTCACAAGAGTCACATTAAAAATTGACAATTTTTTTTTTATTTACATCCCATTTATCTTCTTTTTACAGATTACTAATTGGTACCGTCCTTGCGGATTTTAATATACTTGACTACTCTAATGCGAGATTAATAACCATTCAGAATGGCATCGCAAAAAAAACAGAACGGCACCTTTAAAGTTATACATTCTATCGACTTAGAACAATATAGAATTTTATCACAGGACATTGAATCTACATTGAACACTAATATTACATATAGTCATCCGCTCCGTCCGTTTTTAAAACAACAAGTCTCCGATATTAATGGACTCCTTAATCGGTTAAGTCCACACGTAAGGAGAAGATCTATCGATTTTATTGGTAGCGCATGGAAATGGGTTGCTGGGACTCCAGACAGCCATGATTTTGAAATTTTAAATCAGAAAATTAAAAATGTATTAGAAAATAACAACAGACAAATGATTATAAACGAACTTACAGCTAGCAGATTACAAGATATTTCAAACATTACAAATCAAATATTAAAAGTAAAGCGGGAAGATTGGAATAATGAACTGGCAAATACATTAGAACACAAATTAACATTAATTGAAAAAGAATTACAAAATATTGAATATGCAATACAATGGGCTAAAGTAAATATTGTAAACTCATTTATCTTGTCAAAAACCGAAATTGAAAATTTAAATTATGTTTTAAGAAATTATAGTATTCCTATTTTTAATGTAGATGAATTGTTATCATTTGGAAGCGTAAAGATTGTGACAAATAACAAAGAAATTTTATATATTTTAAGTATTCCCATTGCCCAAAATGATATCTGTAAAATTTTCTTAGCAAAGCCAGTAAAAATTGGAAATATTATTGATAAAATTGAATATGGCAAAATTTTAGATTGTAATAATAAATTATTCGCCATCAAAGAAAGCTGCAAAAGCTACAACGATTTAACAATATGTAATAGAGATAAGCTTGTAGAATTAAGTGATAAATTTTGTATAACTAGTTTATTTAGAAATAAAATAGGTAGCTGCACACAGGTTAACAACGAGCACGTCCCAGCAATAGAAGAAATCGGAAGCGACTTACTACTGCTGAATCAATACATTGGGAAAACTAAAGTGAACGAAGAAGAAATAGCATTAAATGGAACTTATTTGGTCAAATATTTCAACACAACAGTCAACATTGAGGGTCGAGAATACTATTCAAAAGAAATAAGTGGCAACAAACCTCTTCCAGCTTCATTACAACCAAAAGCATGGAATAGCAAAACCGAAGAAATCATATCACTGCAAAGACTCCAAAAATTGAATATGGGAAACATCAAAAGATTGGAAACACTGGAAAACAAAAATAACTTTCTACTAACATCAAGCCTCATCATCATTGTATCCGTTTGTGTTATTATCGCTTGGATTTCTAAGAAGAAGAAAACAAAAAAAGAAGATGAAATAATAGAAACGAAAGAAGCCCAACCAGAACATCCAATTGTTGTAAAATCTACAGAGGAAAAAATTAGGAAAAAGAATTCCACCATTTTTGACATCCACACATTTTAAGCAATCGGGACGACTGCATTTAAGGAGGGAGGAGTTAACACAAAATACATTTAAAATACATTTAAAATAAATATTTCGCTAACAACAACAACACACATTAAAAAATACCAAAATTAGTTCTCAAGCTGACGTTGCGTCTTCTGCAAAACAAACAAACAGTTATTTCACAACAATACCGTTGCACGCGCATCCGGCGCGATTACCAAAATACAGTAATTCTGCAAGGTAGTATTTTCCCACCAACAATATTGAACGGCATTGCACATGCCAACGAATAAAGCAGCTCATTTTACAATAATACCATTGCACGCGCAACACAGAAATTCTGCAAGGTAGTAAATTCACACCAACAACATTGAACAGCATTGCACGAGCGGCAGAATGACAACAGCGTGAATGAATGGCGTGATCAGCAAACCTGTTATTATAAATTAGGGTAGTTTTAAGAAAATCATTGCTTTTTATTTTGAATTACAAATAAAGACGGTTGTTGTGTCGCCATCAGCGCACAACAATTAATTTTTTTAAACTAAAATTCATAAAGAAATTTAATTTATATGCTGCCCTCAAGCTTAAAAGAGAATGAAGTAATGTCTCACCATAATCTTTATATAATTTTTCCAGTTAATATATAATTGATTGAGGCAAAAGCATCACTGAAATTTGGGAATATTCAGAATATTTTACGTAAGCCTATGTGTTGGATTTAAAATGCGCCAAGGTCTAAAAATTATATATCGTTTACTCTCTTTAAGTTTAAAACCCTACATAATTCAGCCATCATACATACTTTAGGGTATTTTATGAAAATGGTAACTCCTTTATTGTATTGTTCTATATCTCATTATTTCTAGCTTTATTTTGTTTCTGTTTTGATTTTAGTAGTAATATATAAACAATGTAAAAATAAAACTTTGTTATTTTAAAAATATTTTTAAAGTTTTGAAAATGGTCCACCATTTAAATGTACTAGAATGCTGTAAAATAATTTTGCTTTCCCTAACTTTATTGAATATTACAATTTGCAGTATTCAACGTTGAAATGTCCATTACACTATTGGATGAATAAATTAACTGTTAAATTATATGTTGGTTTTTGTTCTCGATAGTGTTACAAATTAAATAATGGTAATAAATAAATTGTTCTCATTGGCTTACTTAATTGTATTTTATTCTTTAACGAACAGTTGAATCAATTTCATTATGTCCCAGCAAATCAAATAAATTTACCATGAAGCTTCGCTTCCAACAGAAATGCTTTTATTTAAAAAAAAAAAAAACAGTTATATGTACAATCTTCTACTTTGAAAGGCGCTTTCCTACACTTAATATAATACAGATGAATAGCAAAATTAAATGCGATAGTTCTTCAAAACAACCGACCGCTTAGTATTTAAATCTATTCTAAAGCCATTTATATTTGCTGGGATGATATGTGCGTGCGCAGTTCGAAAGTTTGCAATGAATAAGTGAAAAAATATTTTCGTAGTTGATGCTAAATCACATGAAAAACGAAATCACGAAATATTATCCAAATTTTACAGAATATTCTTTGTAAGATATATAAGAGCGTGCAGTGGCATTTTCTTTTGATCAATAGTCCGTAATGAGCATAACTAACTATATACTGGGGGAAATAATTATAAGACCGAAATATATAATTAAATTTGTCAACCGTTTATATGCACTTTTTTTAGCAACCGTTTACGGTAACTAACATAGATGATAATCTATTTGAAATAACTATAGGACTGCGTGGAAGTACATAATTGAACAAGTAAGATAATTTTAGTCGGTTTAGACTGACAATACGATCGATTCCCTATACCGTACGTTTACAGAGGAATTTTCAGGTCAAACTAATTGGATAAAGGAAATAAGCATAAACTAAATGTGAGTGGCACTGCTCTAAATTTCTTTCTCGGCAGATATAAAAAAACTCATATCGGATGGTATATTTATAAAGTAAAGCGATCATGAGTCACTTATTTGTTGGAGAAATATGTACAAACCAAATTTGGGAACAATCTTTTTTTTTTTTTTTGATAGATTTAAGTGCAGATCAGGAAGCAGCTTTATATGGGGTTATGACTAAGAAATCTCCTACAAGTTTTTGTTGGACCACTGACTATTGGTATAATAAACACACACAAACTAAGATCTATATGATAACTTGTGTTTTTTTTTTTTTGGAATTTAAATCGATCTCATATGGGTCATTTGTGTGGGGACTAGGTCTGAACATGAACAGATTAGCAGCAGTTTCAACAAGGTTCATCCTATGCTTATGTACTAAATTTTATCAAAAAATATTCATATTTGTGACCTGTAGTTTGATTACAATTTTAACATGGACACATAGACGGACGGATGGACATCGCTTCACCGACTCAGAAAGTGATGGGTCTAGGTCAGGCTTCGGTAACCTTCTGAAAAAGAGCCGCATGTAGCTCGCAAGCCGCAGGTTACCGATCCTGCTCTTGGTCAAATATTTTTGGTTGTTACCAATATGAGCACAAAATCATTATACCCGGACCACATAGTGGTATGGGGTATAAAAAACTCACCCATAAAATCAAAGTTTTTACTATACTCTCTTTTTTTGTAAATTAATTTTACCGTATCGTTTCAGTCTTACTTAGCAATGATAAACTCTACAGTCAAACATTTTTTTTCAGTATCTTTTTCATCATCGCAATTAGTTTGCCTGCAAAGTTTTAGCTCTATTAGAAAACGAAAAAACGTTGAAAGTAGATTCATATTTTTTTGGCTGACAAGCAAAATAGAAGGGATTGAAAAAACAATTCTAAATTAGCAAAAGCTTACAAAGTGTCATGATTGAAGAATGGCATAAAAAATCGGAAATAGGTTCCATGTATCAGCGACTTTAAGAATCCGCACTCAACAGTGGTACCTGCACAGAACGTTGTATTTGTTATATTTCATACATTTATGATTACTTTCTTTGAATTTAAGATTTAAGTATCATTATCTCTAAAATTAATTTAATACCATTCCTAATTTCTTTTGTTAAATAATAGCTAAAATAAATAATGCATACTTTCCGAGTAATTCGAAAAAAAATTTGGTCTAACGCGACTTAGGCGTTACAGAAACACTTTAATTTTATATATATATTAGACTGGACTAAAAATATTTTTTCCCGCAAAAAGAGTGTACCGCCCCCTCAAATTGTTCCTTTTTACGTAAATAATGAAAATCCAAAATCTTAGACTGATAGCCCTAGGTTAAGGCGTGGCACATGCCCACTAAAGTGGCTAAAACCGGTTTATATGGACTTTTCAAGAGACAAGGCACAAAAATATAAGTAAAAATGTTTCATATATATTTGTCATATATTATTTTATTGAAATTAACTTACGTTTACTTATTTCTATGCTTTATAAATATTAAAACTTAATCACAAAGGTCTGATTTATTAATGCTACTGTATTTCTTCCTATAATCAGTTACTACTTATTTGTATAACAGTTTTTAAACATGAGTTTTTTTTTCAAAAAAATCGCAAAAATACAACTCTGTAAACAAATATCTAATTGCTAAATGAAATGTTGGCAACCACAGGGGAAAGTCAACATCTGATCAGTACACCTATCCCCCGTTTTACACGGTACTCGTTTTACACGTTTTCGATCTTACACGGTTTTTTGTTTGAAGTTAAAAAAAATGATAATACATAGAGATAAAGATAAATGAAATCCATATGTACAAAAAAGCGCATTTTAAACTTACATGCACTTAATTATGTCTACTTGATTTAATTTTACTCATCTGGTAACACTTGTGTTGTACGTATGTATGTATGAATATGTAAAAAAGGGAAAGTCCCTTTTAAGTAAGCAAAATATTATTGTAAGTTCTTTATCCATCAGTTAGTTGATTTCAAGCAATAAACAAAGCAGGAATCATAGAAACATTATTGCTATTAAAAGAATTGATTTTGATGGTATTTGCAAAATGGACACAAGAGCTAGTGAAAAAATTTATTTATTAGAATATGATGAAAGCCAAATCATTGGATCTAAGCTGCCTTCCAATGGCCAAATTTTGAAAGTGTTGTTTTATAACATGCGCAAAGTAAAATTGGATCTTCGTTCAAGTGCGTATCTGGTTATCAAAGAGGCTGAAATTATTTGGAATAAAGCTCGTATTCCAGTTCGCCAAATTGATAGAAGCGTTCAAAAAGTCGAAGCTTTATATCAACAATGGAAAAATCTGCAAAAAACGTGCAAACGCAGCACACCACTTCAAAAAAAGCGAGAAGATGAGTTTATTAAAAATATGAATAACTTATTTGACATTGCGCACGGAAATGCGTTAGATTTAATTAAAATAGAAGAAGATAAAGTGTTTTTGAAAAATCAACGTAAAGAAGGTAGACCTGGTGCAATGGTAGGATGCGATCGTTCATTATTTGAAAAAGAAAAGCGAAAAAATATTCGTATTGAGAAAGGGGTATTGCGAAAAGAAAAGCAGAGCGAAGAACAATTCCAAGTATTCCTGACAGCGAATGATTATAGTGACAATACAGAAGAACTAAGTGATGAATACGATAGTGACTATAATACTGATCAAATTTCTAACTGTAACTCACAACCAAAAAACAGAAAACGAGGAATGACACATTTTATAACTCCAAAGCTTGTTGCGACCTTAGACAAGTACAAGGTAAGTGACAGGGACGCAGTACGTATCCTGATATCTGTGGCTGAAGCATTGAAACATGATATCAGTACATTGGTAATCAGTAAGACATCGATTCGGCTTTGCCGTAAACAATTTCGTTCGGAAACTGCTACAAATCTGATGATGGATTTTAAAAACAAAAATGTAAATCAAATCACGGTACATTGGGATGGAAAAATTTTACCATCAATCACAGGAAATGAAAAAGTGGACAGATTACCAGTTGTGGTAACAACAAATGGCATTGAACATCTACTTGGAGTACCTGCCTTGTCAGCATGTACTGGAAAAGAACAGACAGACGCCATACTAAAACTATTAAATGAATGGAATCTAACAGAAAAGGTATTTAAAAAGCAATTTTTTCTTATAACAGTAAATATTACCAACATTTTTTCCAAACAAGGTACAAGCTTTATGTTTTGATACTACAGCGACAAATACAGGAAGATTACAAGGAACTTGTATATTATTGGAACAACACCTCAATAGAGAATTGTTATATCTTCCTTGCCGTCATCACGTGTATGAACTCTTGCTGAAGAGTGCTTTCGTAAAATATGATTTAAAATCAAGTGGACCATCATTAGATATATTCCAGCGTTTTAAAAAAAATTGGCCCAAAATCAATCAGCAAAAATTTGCAAGTGGAATAGTCGATGAAAAAATAAATCTTGCGCTTAACAAAACTGAACAAAATCAATTAGCTCAATTTGCTCATGACTATGTCACTCAACAACATCCCAGGGCAGACTACAAGGAGTTATTGGAATTAAGTCTTATATTTCTTGGTCGAAACACAGAGCCTGTAAAGTTTAAATCACCTGGAGCGATGCATCATGCCCGATGGATGGCTAAAGCTATATATACGCTTAAGATTTTTCTTTTTCGCAACCAATTCTCAATGTCCTCAGATGAGTCAAATGCTATACAAGATATAAGTGTATTCATTTTGAAAATTTATTTGAGACCGTGGATTGAGGCGCCAATAGCCGCGAAAGCACCCTTAAATGATTTAAATTTTATTAAAAATATTATTAAATTCAATGAATTTAATGAAATAATAAGCAATGAAGTAGCTCGCAAGTTTTCGAATCACTTGTGGTACCTGACACCAGAAGCAGCAGCTCTTTCATTTTTTGATAATGCTGTAGACATTGCAGATAAGAGAAAAATGGTTGAAAATCTCAATGAAGAACATAATAATGAGCACAAAAGAATAGTAACCAACTTGATTGAAATAAAACAAAAAAAAATTTCAGATTTTGTTAATAAAAAATCATTGAGCTTTTTTGAAAGATTTAATATTGATACTAACTTTCTAAAACTTGACCCTTCCAAGTGGCACAATGAATCCGAATTTCAAAAAGGAATGAATATTGTACAAAACTTACATGTTGTTAATGATACTGCAGAGCGTTTTGTTAAACTCATGGAAGAATATAATGCAGCTTTAGCAAAAAACGAAAAAGAGAAACAATATATCTTGCAAACAGTAACTGATTATAGGAAGAAATACAGTAGCATTAATAAATCAGACCTTTGTGATTAAGTTTTAATATTTATAAAGCATAGAAATAAGTAAACGTAAGTTAATTTCAATAAAATAATATATGACAAATATATATGAAACATTTTTACTTATATTTGTGTGCCTTGTCTCTTGAAAAGTCCATATAAACCAGTTTTAGCCACTTTAGTGGGCATGTGCCACGCCTTAACCTAGGGCTATCAGTCTAAGTTTTTGGATTTTCATTATTTACGTAAAAAGGAACAATTTGAGGGGGCGGTACACTCTTTTTGAAAAAAAAAAAAATTCCCATACAAAAAAAGTCCAGTCTAATATATATACATAAATTTTTTTTTGAAATATGTCATTTAATATTGTTATTTGTAAATATTAAAAAAAAAAAAACAAAACTGTACGACTGTGACTCCAACACTTAATTTTTTCTATTGGCGACTTCGACTCCCACCCAAATATTTAAGAAAAAACAAAATGTACCGACTGTGACTCCGACACTTAATTTTTTCTATCGGCGACTTCGACTCCCACCCTTCAATATAACAGGCTTTACATAATATATATTATGGTTGGACTAGTAGTTGTAGGTTTATGCATATTTATGAATATTATTATTTAAAACACAAGTAATTAAAATAAACACAAAGTTTTGATAATAAATTAAGCAACAATTCAATTTCAAATATTATTTGAAATAGAAAAAAATGTTAAAAAGTATTAAACATAAAAAGAAAATCAAATAAAATTATATTAGGAATATAATTGCTGCTGTCAAATCCTCTTTTGTCGATGCTCTTAAATCTGATAAAAATTTTGAAATTTGGAAATAATTTTTCAATGCTTACTTTTGCCGGAGGCATTTCAGCCAAACTCCAGCTGCATTACGAAATATTTCGGGATAAACAGTGGTTGCTGCTTTCAATAAAATTTTGATACCCGATCATACTGATTTATTTTCTTTTTTTAAATTTAAGCATCTTCGCTTTACTTTTAATCATTCTTATCTATCTCAAGCAGCTAAGGAATTTAAATCGTCATTAGAGGAAAGTGATTCGAATCGGTTCAATATTTCAATTTCTGCTAACCGCGCCTATGAATTTCAGATGCCTGTAAATTTTTTTACTAATTGCGACTCCAAGAAGGTTTTTTTTTTGCTTTAGTAATATTTAAAGCTTATATATAAATGTTATATATATGTATGTGGTGTAACTAATGGGCATGCAAAGACTTTATTGTAAACGGGCTTGGGGTGCATTCTGTGACTGTCGTACATACGAGTATTCAAGCGAGATAATGCCATTGAGTAAACAATAAGATCCAATACAAAAGATGAAAGGAGTAAACGCAGAACTTCTGAAATATTTTCGCGGAAGTTTATCGTGGCGAAATAATCTAAATATGTTGTAAACACTTCCAAAAAAGTTTGATTTAATTTGTTTGTATTATTAAGATAATGCTAACGGTTTTGTTTTTAATTAGGGTTAGGTATGGGGACGATTTGGTTCTGATCTCATCTGCGTAGATATTTTGGTTCTGATCCTAATAATGTGTAGTATATATTTAATTGAATTATTTCTGGTTGCGTAGGGCTTTCAAACTAATGCTTTTAGGAATCACAGTCGCTTTTTCCCATCGATTCCGACTACGACTCCCTACAAGCAAAAATATCTATCGACATCGACTCCCACTGCACAGCATTGGTAGCTAGGGGCACAATGTCAACCATTTTTCTCTACGTCGCACAGCGTGACGAATAGCAACTGTTCCGTTCAAATTACTCCACACTTGACGTAGTTCTACTTTTTGAGCTGGGGTTTTCTATAAAATGTTCGTCTTTACCTTGCCCATCTCTTTCTCTTTTGAGATTTTTTATTTAGGCTCAAAAACCAAAAATTGGTTTTTACGAGAGAAAAATTATGTATATAAATGCGAATGGGGTTTTTTTTTAAATTTTTGGCTAAAAATCTTAGCTGCGATAAATACTAAAAAACCGTCTGCGAGAAACTGCTGAGAAAAATTTTTAATTTTTGATGTTTTCAGAATTTTTACATACATCCAAAAATGTTAAAAAAAAAAATTTGTGACTATTCCATGAATGATTCTGAACACTTTTCACTTCTTCCAAAAGTGCATAGCTCTCCATTAAAACATCGATTATCTACGAAATATTTTGGAACATTATGGCCGTTTTTGGAAAAAATTTAAATTGTAAAATTTTGTCCGCAGTTTGACACAAACAGTTTTTTTATTATTAATCGCAACAAAGATTCTCAGTTGAACATTTTTGAAAAAAAAAAAACATTCTTTCGTAGAAACCAAAAATGTGAGCGTAAATAAAAAGTCCCAAAAGAGGAGTCGGTGGGAAAATTCGAGGCAATCATTTTGTAGAAAACCCATTAAATTGTATGTTCTTTGATTTAGCAAACCAACATATTGTTGCTGGTGTTGAGGCTGGAGAGAAATGTTAACCATTTTGTTCTGCGACGCTTAGTTCTCGATTTTAGTTTTCCCCAAAATTAAGGCGTAGACCTATGGGTGTGATACTTAGTTAAACGTATTATTAAAGCATTAGAAAATCATCAGTATGAGTAGATAAGAGAATATTAGATCAGCGTAGCTATTTTAACTAGCAGATTCGAAATTCGAGTACAAAGGCAGCTTTATTTTTCAACTTAGCCAATTCACAAACCAACAATTTTATAGCTTATTATTATTGTGAATGAAGATAACAAGCTGATTAGCAAACATATTAATAAATTTAATAAAACACACATAGCATATGTATAATTTTATGTATGTGTTAGTAGAAACTTTAGTTGTAATTCAATCAAAATAAGGGGAAAAATTTAAAAATCTGTAAATCTGCAAAATGGCTAAAAAGAAATAACTTTAAAAATCTGTAAATCTGCAAAATGGCTAAAAAGAAATAATGTACGTTTGGTCAAAATTGGTATTAAACGGTAGAACAAAACATCGGTCTCAAGAAATCGCCTAACCTATCAATGTTATAAATGAGAATAATAACATCTATTTGCCTTTCAAATCATGGCTAATACACTTTAGCATTTAAAATCCGTCTTATCGTTCAACATGGTAATAATAAAATTAGGATCGTTTTTGAGAAGTTATATGAGAGCTTGTATTTTCATTCAAATTAATGATCTATATTTGGCGTTTCAGATTTTTTGGAATAATTTTGGCAACCAAGTGACTGTTAATTTATTCAGAATTGACTATAGCATGGTGTTCTTATTAAAAAGTAGGACATGCGGCTGATGCTGCCACATCGCAAATCTTCAAAAACACAACCTCTTTGGTATTTAAAGTGTACTACTAAGTTTCAGACCTATGAAATTACATTTCACCTGAACAGTAATTTCGAGTTTGCAAGTCACAAGTTGTTCGCACCAACACATAAGTGAAAATGACATTTATTGTACATGTGTGAAGTCTTTTTTTTTATCGAATGTTAATTGCTGTTTAATTTAAAAGCTTTAACATGTATCTCCCATACGAGAAGCTCCAAACCATTGATTTATGTACATGTAGATTAAAATAAAACGATATTTATCATACAGTTTAAGTAAAAAAAAAATACCTCGCCAACTACATACTGCAAAAAAAAAGTATTAATTAGCTTTAATTTTTGGACTACTGAGAATTTAAAAACTTTTTGTCCCCCTACAACATTTAAATTTTCAACATGGTTGGTTTGCACTCTCTCAGAGAGTGTTGACAACTTAGCCAAAAATAGCTTGCTTTTTGGTGAAGCTAAAGCAAAAACCAATTTTTGGACTACTGAGAATTTAAAAACTTTTTGTCCCCTTACAACATTTAAATTTTCAACATCGTTGGTTTGCACTCTCTCAGAGAGTGTTGACAACTTAGCCAAAAATAGCTTGCTTTTTGGTGAAGCTAAAGCAAAAACCAATGATTTCATGATATAGTAATTTCTAACTCAATGCAACTTTTTTCCTCAGGACCTTAAAATCGAACGTTATGTGGTTGATTACATTTACTGAATATTTCACAAAAAACTCATTTTTCTCGAAATCCGCAAAAAAAAATTCCTTGTAAGAACAAGTAAGAAAATTATAGTCGGTCTAGACCTACTATATGATACCCTATACCATGCGTTTAGAGACCCTCTCTCTCAGGCCAAGAAAATAAGCATAAACCGAATTTGAGTGGGATTTTTATTAATTTTTTTGGCTGCAGATATGAAAAAGTTCATATCGGATGCTATATCTTTATGGGGACTAGGCTCAAAAATGGACCGATCCTGACCATGTTTGGTAAGGTCTCTTGTATTTTGGAAAAATATATACAAACAAAATTTGAGAAGAATCAGTGCAATATTTTTGTTTTTTGATAGATTTAAGTGAAGATCGGGAAGCAGCTCTATATGGGGCCTATGACTAAGAGTTGTCCCATAGGGATCATTTTTGGACTACTGATTAATGTATGTAATAAACACATACAAACCCAATTTGAATAAGATTTATACGATAATTTGGATCTTATGGCAATTTAAGTCGATTTCATATGGGTCATTTGTATGGGGGCTAGGTCTGAACATAGACCGATTCTCACTTGTTTCAACAGTGTTCATCCCATGGCCAACAAAAGCTCATATACCAAATTTAATCAAAATATGTATATTCATATTTGCGACCTGCAGTTTGATTAAAAGCTTTACATGGACGCATAGACGGACGGACGGACATCGTTAAATCGAATCAGATAGTGATTCTGATTCGATCGGTATAATAAAAGATGGGTCTAGGTCAAATATTTTTGGTAGTTACAAACAGCAGCACAAAGTCATTATAGCCAAACCACATAGTGGTATAGGGTATAAAAATTAATAAAAGTTAAATATGAAAAATTAAAGTATTAAAAAGTGTACAAGAAATAAAAATGCAGCAAGGAAAATTGATAAAACTTATATATATGAGAAGAATTAGTAAAAGTTAAATCAGAAAAATTAATATATTCAAGTTATATAAAAAAAAGTTAGTAAAAACTCAGGCATAAATATTGCCAAAAATTAAAGATTGCATATTTTTTTCTCATAGATTAAAAATTACAGTTTCAGCGAAAGGAATATTTTCTGAAAAAATTAGAAATCGATATAAGTTAAGACTGAAGTTCAAAAATTTTTATCATTTTATAATTATCAGCCAAAAGAAAATTTTTAATGTACGTGAAGCTTTCGCTAGGTCATCTAGAACTGCATCCGCAGAAACCGCGACATTGCGATGAATATTAAGTAACGCTAATCCGTGGAGCCTATCTTAACTCGTTCTTTTGCGTAAATACGTTTTAAGTTGTCTCAATGTTGAAAAAGATCGTTCACTGATTGTTGTTGCAACCAATACTGTAGCACATATTTGAAGTAATTTTCGAACAGTTGGGGAAATTGATTGTCGCATGCCAAAAATGCGTTATGAAAATTTTTGGTGCATTAGAACTATTTAAAACATGGCGCCACCATAACTTCAGTCCATAATTAACCTAAACCATGCTACAGTTCGTAATACTTTTATATTTTTCTAAAAATACTTTTGCAGAGTTTTCGAACCCTTATCAAAAATTTTATTCATTTCGCAAAAGACAATTGAAACTTTGTAATATATTTTTATGTTTCAGAAACCGATCGTGAACTCAGTAGAATCTAGAAAAGGAATAAAGATAGAAAGAATTAGGATTTTCTACTGCAATATGGCAGCGATAAAGTTGTCTTCCGGTTAGACGAGGAATTCGTATTTCTAAATTAAGCTCATCACATATTTTTCTATTTCGTGTCGTGCTTCATTTAGCATCTCTTCAACATTTTGTGCCAGTCCAGATCCAGATTTATTGTTTGTAATGATCGACTTAGCAGCAGAGTTATAGCAAAAAACTCGGCAATAACATGAATGAAGGCTTGAAATTCTGTACTTTTAATATCAGATAGAAGCTCCACAAATCTTAGGACAAAATCGCGGCGCTGCCATTCAGTTGCCATTTCATCTATACAATTTTTTAGCATGGCTTTCCGGTTTGGGGTATTAAAGAAATGGTATACACTTCCGATTGATCCTATACAGTTTCGTATAAATGAGATTTCATAAGCATCAGAAGTAGCAAGGTTTAAACTACGATATGCACAGTGTACATATAAAGCTTAGTTTATTTGCATCGCTTAAATACTTTTGTGCCCCATGAAATCGTCCACTCACTGCTGAAGCGCCATCATAACCCTATCCAATCATGAATTTTGAATCTATTTCACATAATTTGCGCTAAGGCATTTGCAAGATTCTCATCAGTTACATCAGTAACAGGTACAAACTGTAAATAATTTTATGTGGTATTATACGAATCGAAATCTACATATATAAAGCGTAATGAAAATTGTTGAATACCAGCTATATTACTAGTCTCGACAGTCAAAATCGAAAATGATTTCGCACTATATATTTTGGCAAATATTGAATGAACAACTACTATGTTGCATACACTTATAATTTCATT
This sequence comes from Cordilura impudica, assembly GCA_963682025.1. Taxonomy (NCBI): domain Eukaryota; kingdom Metazoa; phylum Arthropoda; class Insecta; order Diptera; family Scathophagidae; genus Cordilura; species Cordilura impudica. The sequence goes on along the minus strand of OY821518.1, from coordinate 59,072,203 downwards.
TTGACTTCTTGGACTCAAATAAGTTGTATTTTTTCTTGAGACATCTAGATGATTTGTAAGTATTTCATATCCATAATGGACTCAAAAATGCAAAAGTGCTCGAAAGTTTCCACCATTTTCCTCTGGATCACCAAACGTTAAAGTACCAGAGTCGCAGTGTCCTCTTCAAGGCAAACCCTGACGACCGCAATATAAGTATAGTCTCTAGGATTGAAGTTAATCTACTCCGCCTTTCTACTATTTGTTTCTTTAGAGCGGAGTCCAGCGCCAACATAGCAGGTTCTATTCTATGCTCGGATATTGCTTTACGATTTTGTGCATGAAGAACGGCTATATTATGGTATTCAGTTTCTTATTGTTTTCTGAAAGGTTCTATAGCATTTTTTCAGTTTGAGAAGGCATTAATGACAAGTTTTCCTAGCGGCTAACGTCCGATACCACCTTAATTCACAGAAAATATTAACCAAAATTTACAAAAAGCACCACCAAACATTTTGAGTACACTAACCATTTTCACCTGGAAAACCAGCTGTATTGAAACTTCAAATTACGTTTTCCATGAGTGCGCATATAAATTTGTCATCAGGAAAAACATTTTTTAATAAAAATAATCTTTTTTCAGCGCTGAATTGCTCTCCACCAATAAAATTACTAATATCATTGTTATTTACGTCTTGAACTGATGGAGACTAACATCCACTTACAAAAACTGTAGCACTTTCATTTGTACCTGGAACAGGAGCAACCTGATCAACATAACATCTGTTCTTTCTTAGTCCCTATTTTTTGATTTTTTAGCAAAAGATTTGTTAAATTTGAATTTCTAATTTTCTTTTCTCGTTAATCAGCCTCACAAAATATTATTTGGAATTAAAAAAATTTTAAAATTAAGTTAAACAAAAATTTGAGTTTCTCAAGAGCAAACAAATCTTAAAATGAACAGTAGGAAAAAAATTAAACTTTATGCAAACTGAGTAATTTTGAAATGATTTCAAATGAAGTTAATGCATAAATGATCATTTATTTATGTATTAAAGCAATTAGTATTATTAGTACATTATTTCTATATCATTTTAATATATGTATATATACACCTGTTATATATTATTATATATATTATATTATATATATCATGTATATATTTATTAATAATAATTTTTTCTATAGTTATTGGAATCATCGGGGGGGGGGGGTTTAACCCCCCCAAATTCCCCCCCTGTGTACATACTGTGTGTTGTTTTTTTAAATATATGGCCAACAATGATAATTTTTGAATTTTTTATCCGATTTTAAGTAGTGCCGAAAAAAGTTAAAATTAATTTCATAAGGTATACATGAAAAAGAAATTCACCTAAAATAACACCAAAGATAAATACACTGTTTTTTATCATTTTATCTGGAGGAAAATAAAAATGTTATTAAAATTAATTTAAGTTTTCAAGTAATTCTAAGCTGTTTTATCGTTCTCTAGTTGTTCAAGTTGCTACTTTCTTTGTCCAGACAAATAAAGACTTAAGTAGATTTTTCTATTTGTTGCATATTGTTGAAAGAGTTCTACCCCCCCCCCCCCCCAAAAAAAAAAAAAATAAAAAAATTTTAACTACAAATGCCTAACTACGCAAAAAAAAAACTTTGCTAATAAAAAACAAGTAAGAAAATTATAGTCGGTCTAGACCGACTATATGATACCCTATACCATGCGTTTAGAGACCCTATCTCTCAGCCCCAATTAACTGGATATAGAAAATAAGCATAAACCAAATTTGAGTGGATTTTTATTAATTTTTTTGGCTGCAGATATGAAAAAGTTCACATCGGATGCTATATCTATATGGGGACTAGGCCCAAAAATGGACCGATCCTGACCATGTTTGGTAAAGTCTCTTGTATTTTGCGAAAATATATACAACCAAAATTTGAGAAGAATCAGTGCAATATTTTTGTTTTTTGATAGATTTAAGTGAAGATCGGGAAGCAGCTCTATATGGGGCCTATGACTAAGAGTTGTCCAATAGGTATCATTTTTGGACTACTGATTAATGGATGTAATATATACATACAAACCCAATTTGACTAAGATTTGTATGATAATTTGGATCTTATGGCAATATATGTTGATTTCATAGGGGTTATTTGTATGGGGGCTAGGTCTAAACATGGACCGATTCTCACCAATTTCAATAGCGTTCATCCCATGGCCGATGAAAGATTAAATACCAAATTTCGTCAAAATATATTCATATTTGCGACCTGCAGTTTGATTACAAGCTTTACATGGACACACAGACGGACGGACGGACGGACATTGTTAAATCGACTTAGAAAGTGATTCTGATTCGATCGGTATAATTAAAGATGGGTCTAGGTATAGGGTATCGTATAGACCGACTATAATTTTCTTACTTGTTTTTTATTCATCTTCCGATTTCTTACAAATTTTGGGTGAAAGGTCAAATTTTATAAAACGTTTGGAAATTTATATAAGGTATGTGGTATTTTTGAAACTTATCTAAAATTTGTCTTTTCAAAAGTTGACCGATGATCCTCATTTACTACCTATGACATTTTGGAACAAAAGTGAAACTATCGTCAGTTGAAAAGTAATAATTATTACACGAACAGTGATTTTTTACCTATAAAACCTATGGACATAACATTCGATCGTAAAGGAGAGATTCTTATCTCGGATAGTATACAGCTCCAAATACATTCAACCACATCTCGAAGCTAAACAACCCAACGACAAGCATAAATATGTTTTTATTAGGCTCTTTATTGGGTTCCGCAGGGATCTAATGGTTGATTCGAATGGTGCTTTTTTCTTTGTGGTCACAAAATTTGGTGCGGTAGTTCATTGTGTTTATAAGTAAAATATGAAATTATGCACATCACTCCGAAAAATATCCTGCAAATTTTCTTTGGCACCGAGAAATCGGTTTGGTTAATATCCGAAAAATGGTCAAAACCGCATTATCAGTATTTTTCGGGGTACTCAATTCATGGCCAGTTTGCTGAAAAAACATGAGAAACGCTTAGTTTTTAAAATATTTTTTCGTTAGGACACATAATCGTGCAACAAAATTTGGCAATTTTTCTATAAAAAATTTTCTAATGTTGGATTTATATAAATTTAAAAATATTAATATTTAGTTATTTATTTATGACCTAAAATTACTAAAATTACACTAACATTGAATAAAGTTGTAGGGGAATTTGAACTTTTTAAAGGTACATAATAATGTATGTGAGATCGTTAATTATGGATTGAATTAACCTTTCTTGACCTTTAGTTTCATTGAATATTTTGGGGACTTCGTTGCTGGTTAACGAATTCAAAAATTCTCAATAATGGTATACAATAAAGCTGATCTAGAATATATATAAAATTCAAATTTTATAATAAAGATCGCTAATAATATTGTAACAATTGTAATTCTCATGATACCAGTAATCAACAAACGGTGTTAGAAGGGTGAACAACCGTGAACAAAAATTTTTTTTTCACTTAATTGGAAAAAAAAACTTCTTTTCGCATGTTATTTTTCTAATGAGTAAAATTTCAAAAAATTGTTTCGTATGATCACTCGTTATCGAATCCCAAAATCAGAAATTACGTAGCGCAATATTTGTTATGGTATAAGAAAATCCCAAAAGTATCAAAATTCGCCCGTTCAAATAGAAATAAGTTCGGATTTTTGAAAAAAAATAAACATAATTTTACATTATTTAAGCAATTATCTTTTCCACAAAATTTTATATAAATGTATTTTTATTTGGGATGTCTTCATATGTTGATTACTAAATCAACAAAAAAAAAAAAAAAAAAAACAAAAAATTTTTGTAATTTATTCGTAAAAACGTTTTGAGATTTAGAAGTTTTGCTAAACCACAAACGTAAGACTGGGCAAATATCATTTCATCAAAGATAACAAGTAAGAAAATTATAGTCGGTCTAGACCGACTATATGATACCCTATACCATGGTTTAGAGACCCTATCTTTCGGTCCAACTACTTCGATATAGAAAATAAGCATAAACCAAATTTTAGTGCGATTTTTATTAATTTTTTTGGCTGCAGATATGAAAAAGTTCATATCGGATGCTATATCTGTAAAGGGACTAGGTCCAAAAATGGACCGATCCTGATCATGTTTGGTAAAGTCTCTTGTATTTTGCAAAAATATGTACAAACAAAATTTGAGGAGAATCAGTGCAATATTTTTGTTTTTTAATAGATTTAACTGAAGATCGGGAAGCAGCTCTATATGGGGTCAAAGGGATCATTTTTGGACTACTCATTAGTGGATGTAATGAACGCATACAAACCCAATTTGAGTAAGATCTGTATGACAATTTGGATCTTATGGCAATTTATGTCGATTTCATATGGGTAATTTGTATGGGGGCTAGGTCTGAACATGGACCGATTCTCACCAATTTCAATAGCGTTCATCCCATGGCCGATAAAAGCTTATATACCAAATTTCATCAAAATACATTCATATTTGCGACCTGCAGTTTGATTACAAACTTTACATGGACACACAGACGGACGGACGGACGGACGGACATTGTTAAATCAACTCAGAAAGTGATTCTGATTCGATCGGTATAATTAAAGATGGGTCTAGGTCAAATATTTTTGGTTGTTACAAACAGCAGCACAAAGTCATTATACCCAAACCACATAGTGGTATAGGGTATAAAAAGGCGAATTAAGTTATTTATTTTAGCAGTTAATGAAAAAACTTTCAAAATGCATCATTGAAAGATAAAAATACTGTCAAAAAGTACATTTTAAAAAGAATTACTTTTTTAAAACACGACAGTTTTTTTTTTATTTTATTGAAATGAGTACACTTTTTTATTGATAAGAGCTATTTATACCCTATACCACTATGTGGCTTGGGTATAATGACTTTGTGCTGATGTTTGTAACTACCAAAAATATTTACCTAGACCCATCTTGTATCATACCGATCACTTTCTGAGTCGATTTACCGATGTCCATCCGTCCGTCCGCCCGTCCGTCCGTCTGCGTATCCTGTGGTGATGTAACACACCTTCTCATCTGTTTTTATTTTTATTTGTTTACTTTATGTGCATGCACATGTGTATTTGTTTATTTTCAGCAAATGCATATGTTTATTTGTTTATTTATATAAATTTCTTTCTATTTTAGTTACTCATGCATTTCTTTTCACACATTCCGTACATGCCAGAAAGGGTCATATTTCGAAACAATAAATTATTGGGTCACTTAGTGTAATTGTATTCCACTTGAAGCAAAGTGACAAATTTGTAAAGATTCAAATTGTGCCAATGAACTTCAACTGAGTTGAAGAATAATCAATAGAAATGTCACTCAATTTTTGAGGAGAATGTAAACTGATTGGCTAGTTTAGTCCAATGTTCAAAAATCAATGCAAAAGAAATATGAATTATGGTATGTATGTGAAGAATATCATGCATTGAAAAGGGATGACTAATTATTAAATTGAGTAGGAATTATCAAATTGTTAGCATATAAAAGACCAACATTTTTGTAAAATAAAAAAGAATCAACTTGTAAATTTCAAAAGAAAGTTGTTTCACTGGCATAATCTGCCAACGGGTAAAATACTGGCATTACACTGCCAAAGTACTATACATTGTAAAAAAGTGCATCTAGCGTGCACGCGTGAACTGCTTTGAGGAAAGCATATGACAAAATTCCTCCTAAGACTGGCCCGGTTCTAACCAGTTTTAGTTGTCACCCCTAACTTACATAAATACATTATATGGTGTTCCTGCCTACATAAATACATTATAATCCATGTAAACTTTGTAATCAAATTACAGGTCGCAAATATGAATATATTTCGATGAAATTTGGTAATGTAAGACCGACTATAGTTTTCTTACTTGCTTTTTATTAACAAAGTTCCATTTTTTTAGGAAACGTTAATATTTTAGAAATATTTTACATTTTTGGTCATGATTGCTTTTTAAGCACTAGCGCAGTGTTTTTTTTTTTTTTTTTAAGAAAATATAGTTTATAGTGGAAAAAATTTTTTTAGACATTTTTTTTTGAAAAGATACTACTTTTCGAAAGCGTAGTTTTATAATTCATGAAAATTCTTGATTAAAAGCTACTTTTTTGAGTTAAGTTACTTTACTGAAAGCAGGTACTTGTATGTAACTATAGTTTTTTTTTAGAAAAGGAAAGCTTTTGAGAAATGGCCCCTCGTCAAGAAAGGGATTATTAAAGAAAGAGCACTATATTAAAACTAATAAATTCTTTAATAAAAGCAGCATTTTTAGAACGATATAGTACCTATTTCAGGAAAGGTACTTTTTTAAGAAATAGTGCTTTTTTAAGAAAATGTAATTTTTAACAATATGTACTTTTTATGGAAAAGGTATTTTTGTAAAAGATTTACTTTTTCAGTAATATGTAACTTTTTTAAGAAAAGGTGCTTTTTTAAGAAAAGTTAATTTTTTAAGAACAGGTACTTTTTTAAAAAAATTTACATTTTTATGGAAAGGTAATTCTTATAAAATATTATTTTAAAAATAGTACTATTATATGGAAATGTACCTCTTTAAGAAAAAATTATTTTTAAGAAAACTTACTTACTTAAGAATAGGATTTCTTTTAACTAAAGTTCATCTCAAGAAAATCTACATTGTTAGGAAACGGTAATTTTTAAAAAATGATGCTCTTTTTTTAAAGACAATTTACTTTTTGATGAAAAGCGCTTTATAAAAAAAAAACACGAACGGCGTTTTTAATGGAAAACAATTTTAAACTAAAGAGCGTTTTTAGAACAGACTATATTTAAATATAAATACTTTTGTTATGAAAAGACACTTTTTCAGAAAATATACTTTTTTATAAAAAAAGATATTGAGCTTTTTATGTAAAGGTAAGAAAACGTATTTTCTTAACAGAAATTTTTTTAAGAGAAAGTACTGTTTTAAAAATAAGTATTTTGTAATAATGGCTGACTTCAAAAATTCAGTTTGCAATGCAACACTGCAATGCTTAGTGTTCATAAGAACAGTAAACTTAGTTTTGGTAAAGTCGCAATTTCTTTATTGCATGGCGATGCTTTTCAATGCGCAACATCTGTCAAATTGGTGCACTGGTTTTATTTGTGATTCTTTGGTGCTTGGTATATTTTCATTTTTACCTTTTTCTTGGCGGTAAAACTAAAATCACATAAAATATTTCAATTTGTAGTAGAATCTGCCATTTTTGTGGATTTGTGGTAAGCTAAACTTTTTTTTATTTAAAATTGCAATTTTGCGATTATCTATGATTTTTTATATATTTATTCATAATGAAAAAAGTGGGACCATGAAAGGAAGAATCTGCTGATAGAAATTCGTTTGAGGCATGAGCCAATTTTAGCTGCAGTTTTTGGAAATTTGATAACATCTCCCTTTAAGCGGCAAATCATTTTAATTATTTTAACAACCACTTTATGTGCGAGACCAAATGTCACGCCAAAGCTATCGCTGACATCTCTGAAAGAACAATTCTTGCTTAGTTTCCAAAATGTAATATCTAATGCTTTTTGTAACGTAATTCCAATACGTCCAACTTCTTAAAATTTAAAGTATTAATTAGTTTTACCATATTATAATATTTGGTAAGAAATACCTAAAATGTACTTATTATCATTCGAAATGAGAATAAAACACATTGTCCTGCATGCTTGCGATAATTTTACAAAAACTTTTGAAATTTTTTTCCTTGAATTTTGGCCAATTAGTAATGCTATACGACGACGCTTTCTTTTGTTTATAGTTTTTTTGATTAAAGTACTGCTTGAATTTTTACAATCAGCCAATTTTAAAGCGGCGTTAAGAAAAGGTAATAAAGGGTAATTTTTTAAGAAAATTTAGTTTCTCATGAAAATTTACTTTTTTCTTTTTTAGGGAAAACAACTTTTTTGAGAAAAATTACTTTTTTGCGAAAAGTACTTTTTTGAGAAAAATACTTTTTTTTGAGAAAAATTACTTTTAAAAGGATAGTTTTTATCTAAGTTAAAGTTACTTTTCTTTGATAAACCTATACCTAGTTTTTTAAAGGAAATTTATTTTTTTTTTAAAACATTTTATGCGATGTGCGAAACTATATAAAATTATTATATATTTCTGGCCATTAGATCTCAACTAGTGATTCAGTGTAAGCAAGGTAATAGCGTTTTTGTTTTTCAGCTAATCTTTGTCATAAGTTTAGTTATTCTTTTAAGTTTCACCAACTATTTTTCAACTATTTTAGTATTTTTCTTTTTGTTGTGTTGTGTATCAATTAGTCCAAACAATGGCCAACGTGTTAACACCGATGTTTAAATTTTTGTTGCAGTTTTGGTTTTTAGTTTATACTGAGCAACATTATAAGAGATGATACATAGTAAAAGAAAAACGAACTGATTGTTGTCATGTCACAATGGCTCACAACAAAAACTTGCTATTTAATTACGGAAAATGTTACAAAGTTAACATACAAAAAAGAATTACTAACTACTAAGACACTTTATAATATGTCACGGATAAAGATACAAATTTCATCTTGTCTCTGGTAATGGCAAAAAAAAAGGTTTTTAAGTGTATCATGCTTATTCCGGAGTTGTTACGGATGTAGTGGCAACCGCGCGTGATAGCAATGATTTTGAAAAATAAAAGAAACACACGTGAGGTGTTTTTTGATTTTTTTTAAGGGTTTCTCTAATTATTCATTTCTGTATCAATATACTATAGTATGTTGATACTCGACTTAAAATAAAGGGATCTTTTTATAACTTTTTTCTTCCCATTTAATGTAATTTTCATGAAAATATATATTATGCGAGAGTTTTTTGTATGTTCTTCAAAGCCAAAATATCGTTAGAAATTACTAAATGAAGATAGTACCTCAAGTAACTATTTATTGCAAAAAAAAAATTGATATTTGAGATTGTTTCATCTGGTTATAATTTTAGGCACAGCTAGACTTTGTTTTTATGTATCATATACAACGAGTTACTCTAGAGTACTACATATGTATGGTAACTGCTATAATTTTAAAAATCTTTAAAAATGTTACATGGTCATAAATTTTTTTTTTACTTTTCTTTTATCTTCTTTTAAACTTCAAATCATATATGGATTGTTGTTTTTCGATAACTTGATATAATTTTCTTTTGATTTTTTATATCTATTAGTAGTAATGACACTGTGCGTGCTAGATTTAGTTGGGGGGTGTTTTCGTTGTAGCGGACACGATTCTATATTGTGCTATGATCCTAACGGTTGCAGTTTTTATAGTTTTTGTAGTTTTTTTTTTTTTTGTGTGAAAACAATGGCTGGACCTTGATAACTCAGTGATGAACAGATTTCCGGACTGTTGCATGTGGATAGCGAGGATGAGGACTTCTAATCTGATAGTGGTGATTAATATAAAATGCCAGAAATGGACAATGAATTGAGTGACGTTGCATCAGAAATTTCCGAAGATGAAAACAAGTAAGAGAATTATAGTCGGTCTAGACCGACTATACGATACCCTATACCATGCGTTTAGAAACCCTATCTCTTAGGCCCAACTAACTGGACATAGAAAATAAGCAAAAACCAAATTTGAGTGGGATTTTTATTAATTTTTTTGGCTGCAGATATGAAAAAGTTCATATCGGATGCTGTATCTATATGGGGACTAGGTCCAAAAATGGACCAATCCCGATCATGTTTGGTAAAGTGTCTTGTATTTTGCAAAACAAAATTTGAGAAAAATCAGTGCAATATTTTTGTTTTTAATAGATTTAAGTGAAGATCGGGAAGCAGTCTATATGGGGCCAAAGGGATCATTTTTGGTGTACTCAGTAATAGATGTAATGAATGCATACAAACCCAATTTGAGTAAGATCTATATGACAATTTGGATCTTATGGCAATTTATGTCGATTTCATAGGGGTAATTTGTATGGGAGCTAGGTCTGAACATGGACCGATTGTCACCAATTTCAATAGCGTTCATCCCGTAGCCGATAAAAGCGTATATACCAAATTTTATCAAAATATATTCATATTTGCGACCTGCAGTTTGATTACAAAGTTTACATGGACACACAGACGGACGGACGGACGGACGGACATTGTTAAATCAACTCAAAAAGTGATTCTGATTCGATCGGTATAATTAAAGATGGGTCTAGGTCAAATATTTTTGGTTGTTACAAACAGCAGCACAAAGTCATTATACCCAAACCACATAATGGTATAGGGTATAATGAAGAAGACGAAAGCTACTAACATAATGCCGGTGCTAATTTATCTAATGTCCGTTTTTAGTTTTCTCAAAATAAAACACGCTTTGCAATGTAACAGTAATGCAAACAGAAGGACGCAGTCGAACTGCTAATGTGTTGAGATTGCGGCCAAGTATTACAAATACTGCATCATGGAGCGCGAATAATATCAAAGACAATTTCTTGATATTTTTTCCACCGCATGTTGAGAAAATCATTTTGGAAAATACGAATGCATTTGGCCGGAAACCAGGAAGAAGGCAATGCCAGTATGTTTTATGCATAGTTGGCTATTTTTGCATTGACCAGCGTTTTCATGTCAGTTGAAACTTTTTCAATATATATGAATAGTAGCGTTGCAATTTCAATGGCTTCATTTCAATGTTACTTTCGGTCCCTCTATTTTTAAAGAAATTATGTCAAAAAAACAGTTTGAGTACTTGATCAAAATAATTCGCTTCGATGATAGAAAAAGTCTTCGAGGACAAGTTTGATCCAATTCGTCATACATTCAATATGTGGTCTGAAATTTTACCAACGTTTTTCAGCCCTTGCGATTGTGTCACTGTAGGCGAACAGCTATGTGTTTCTGCGGACGTTATGCATTAGGTAAATCGTAGAAATATGGTTTGAAATTTTGGCTACTCATTTGTGCCAAAAGCTGCTATGTCTGAAAAATCCTACCATACCTTGGGAAAGCTGCTGGAGCTGCTTCAGAAAAAGTGAAGGAAAACGAATTGTTTTGAATCTGGTCGAGCGTCTTGAAAGGTTGTAATGTTACAATGGATAATTCCTTCATGTCTTATGAATTGGATCAAAAATTACTACAAAAGAAATTCGATTTCATCAAAACTGCTATATCGCAAACAGGCTCCACTTTTTCAGTGTAAATTAATGGCTATCATTATCAATGCTTTGACAGTTGTAGGTACGTTGAATGATGTAACAATGAAAATCAATTAAGTAAGTTGTAATATGATCTTTTGCTAGAAAGTATGTTGTGGCACGAAAATAATTTTGAACAACTATTTAGTTAAATTAGCATCAAAATAAATATAACTATATTGTTGACAAATAGAACTTTTAAATTATTAAATTATAATTAAGTTATTGATGAAAGGAGTATTAAAAATATCCTTTAAATTGGCTTGAAATTAAACTATTAACAAGGGGTAAAAATGTTATTATTATACCCTATACCACTATGTGGTTTGGGTATAATGACTTTGTGCTGCTGTTTGTAACAACCAAAAATATTCGTCCTAGACCCATCTTTAATTATACCGATCGACTCAGAATCACTTTTTGAGTCGAAATAGCAATGTCCGTCCGTCCGTCCGTCCGTCCGTTCGTCTGTGTGTCCTGTAAACCTTGTAATCAAAGCACAGGTCGCAAATATGAATATATTTTGATGAAATTTGGTATGTAAGCTTTCACCGGCCATGGAATGAACAATGTTCCAATCCGTGAGAATCGGTCCATGTTCAGACCTAGTCCCCATACAAATGACCCCTATGAAATCGACATAAATTGCCATAAGTTCCAAATTATCATATAGATCTCAGTCAAATTGGGTTTGTATGTGTTTATTACATCCATTAATCAGTAGTTCAAAAATAATACCTATAGGAAAATTATTAATCATAGGCCCCATATAGAGCTGATCTTCACTTAAATCTATCAAAAAACAAAAATATTGCACAGATTTTTCTCAAATTTGGTTTGTATATATTTTTTATAAGTATAAGTAACTTTACCAAATATGGTCAGGATCGGTCCATTTTTCGACCTGGTCCCCACATAAATATAGTATCCGATATGAACTTATTCATATCTGCAGCGAAAAAAATTAATAAAAATGCCACTCAAATTTGGTTTATGCTTATTTGCTATATCCAATTAGTTGGACCGAAGAGATAGGGACTCTAAATCATGGTATAGGGTATCGTATTGTCGGGCTAGACCGACTATAATTTTCTTACTTGTTAAATTATGAAATACTAAATTGTATAATACATTCAAGTATAACGGGTGATTTTTTTGAGGTTAGGATTTTCATGCATTAGTATTTGACAGATCACGTGGGATTTCAGACATGGTGTCAAAGAGAAAGATGCTCAGTATGCTTTGACATTTCATCATGAATAGACTTACTAACGAGCAACGCTTGCAAATCATTGAATTTTATTACCAAAATCAGTGTTCGGTTCGAAATGTGTTTCGCGCTTTACGTCCGATTTATGGTCTACATAATCGACCAAGTGAGCAAACAATTAATGCGATTGTGACCAAGTTTCGCACTCAGTTTACTTTATTGGACATTAAACCAACCACACGAATGCGTACAGTGCGTACAGAAGAGAATATTGCGTCTGTTTCTGAGAGTGTTACTGAAGACCGTGAAATGTCGATTCGTCGCCGTTCGCAGCAATTGGGTTTGTGTTATTCGACCACATGGAAGATTTTACGCAAAGATCTTGGTGTAAAACCGTATAAAATACAGCTCGTGCAAGAACTGAAGCCGAACGATCTGCCACAACGTCTAATTTTCAGTGAATGGGACCTAGAAAAGTTGGCAGAAAATCCGCTTTTTTATCGACAAATTTTGTTCAGCGATGAGGCTCATTTCTGGTTGAATGGCTTCGTAAATAAGCAAAATTGCCGTATTTGGAGTGAAGAGCAACCAGAAGCCGTTCAAGAACTGCCCATGCATCCCGAAAAATGCACTGTTTGGTGTGGTTTGTACGCTGGTGGAATCATTGGACCGTATTTTTTCAAAGATGCTGTTGGACGCAACGTTACGGTGAATGGCGATCGCTATCGTTCGATGCTAACAAACTTTTTGTTGCCAAAAATGGAAGAACTGAACTTGGTTGACATGTGGTTTCAACAAGATGGCGCTACATGCCACACAGCTCGCGATTCTATGGCCATTTTGAGGGAAAACTTCGGAGAACAATTCATCTCAAGAAATGGACCGGTAAGTTGGCCACCAAGATCATGCGATTTGACGCCTTTAGACTATTTTTTGTGGGGCTACGTCAAGTCTAAAGTCTACAGAAATAAGGCAGCAACTATTCCAGCTTTGGAAGACAACATTTCCGAAGAAATTCGGGCTATTCCGGCCGAAATGCTCGAAAAAGTTGCCCAAAATTGGACTTTCCGAATGGACCACCTAAGACGCAGCCGCGGTCAACATTTAAATGAAATTATCTTCAAAAAGTAAATGTCATGGACCAATCTAACGTTTCAAATAAAGAACCGATGAGATTTTGCAAATTTTATGCGTTTTTTTTTTTAAAAAAGTTACCAAGCTCTTAAAAAATCACCCGTTAATTAGATTAGCAAGCAAATGAGTTTTTTTATTGTTAAGACATAAGACAGTTAAGACACATTGTCAAGTTGATTTTTAAACATTAAAGTTAAGCTGTGAATATTGTGCTAAGAATCAAAAAAAAAATTACAAAAAATAAATAAAATTGTATTATTATTCCGGAAGAGTGTGATCCTAAAAATATATTTATAGCCTATACCACTATGTGGTTTGGGTATAATGACTTTGTGCTGCTGTTTGTATCTACCAAAATTATTTGACCTTGAACCATCTTTTATTATACCGATCGGCTCAGAATCACTTTCTGAGTCGTTTAAACGATGTCCGTCCGTCTGTGTGTCCATGTAAACCAAACTACAGGTCGCAAATATCAACGTATTTGGATGAAATTTGGCATGCAAGCTTTTGTCAGCCGTAGAATGAAGGTTATTGAAACTGGTCAAAATCGGTCCATGTTCAGACCTAGTCCCCATACAAATGACCCCTATGAAATCGACATAAATTGCCATAAGATCCAAATTATCATATAGATCTTAGTAAAATTGGGTTTGCATGTGTTTATTGTATCCATTAATCAGTATTCCAAAACTGGTTCCTATTGTACAATTCTTAGTCATAGGCCACATATAGAACTGCTTCCCGATCTTCACTTAAATCTATCAAAAAACCAAAAATAATGGACAGATTTTTCTCAAATTTGGTTTGTGTATATTTTTTCAAAATATAAGTGACTTTACCAAATATGGTCAGGATCGGTCCATTTTTTGACCTAGTCCACATATAAATATAGCACCCGATGTTAACTTTTTGATATCTGTAGCCAAAAAAATTAATAACAATGCCACTCACATTTGGTTTTTGCTTATTTTCTATATCCAGTTAGTGGATCGAAGAGATAGGGTTTCTAAGCCATAGTATAGAGCAGTGGTTCTTAACCTTTTCGAGCTCACGGAGCACTTCTAATTACATGAAACCTTCACGGAGCACCTTACCAAATAACATTGATTCTAGTAATTTGTATTTTATTTTTTTATTTATTCAACTCAAATAACTACAATATACAAAAAATAAAATATATTCAATATATTTAACAAAACTAAATTGTTACAAATTCAAAATGACTTAAAATATAATACAAATTCAATGGGATATTTGAGCCTGGTGAGTTTTACATATTTCGCCAATGTTGGGTCTAATAAAAGATATTGCTACCCTCATTTCCTCTTCTAAATCGAGAAGTCTTTCTCGTTTTTTAGTTTTTATATTTGTTAATGTTGAGAATCCAAGTTCGCAGAGATATGATGTAGCAAATTGTAATAATATTGCGATTGCCTTCTTAGATAAAGATGGGTATTCATCTTGGACGGAAATCCAAAAATGTTCATTAGACAATTTTGTGAACTCCATCTTCAGAGATCGATCTGTAGACAAGGAAATAATTTCTTCTTCTTCTTGTAAAGACAGTTCCAAATTAGAAAATTCAAATGTCCCAAACGGATTTCGTATCCAGTCATAGGATTCTAATTTAAGGGATGGGAAGTAACATTCGATTTTTTCTTCCAATATTGTTAGATGTTCTATTACGGCAGGAATAATATCTGCGACATTTTTAGTTTGAATTGAAGGAAACATATCAAGCGTATTGTTTTTTATTATTCGATTTTTCCAATGCAATATTTTTTTATTGAATCCCAGTATTTTATCCGTGGCTGTTAAAATATTCTCATTTTTACCTTGAATACTTGTATTAACTGAATTTAAGTATTTAAAAATATCAGCTAAATATGCCAATTTAGCACACCAAATATCATTTTCAAAATTTTTTGCAAATTTATCCACAGCGGCATTTCGGAAATAACACAACAATTCATCTTTGAGCTCTAATAAACGACATAGGACTTTGCCGCGAGACAACCATCTTATTTCAGTGTGCAATAGCAAACTTTCATACTTAGCATCCATAGATATACAAAGCTGTTTAAAAATGCGTTCCTGCAGAGGCCTTGATTTAATATAATTTACTATTTGTACCACTTCATCCAAAACATATTTTAAAGTGTTTGGCAATGTTTTTGAAACTAAAACTTCCCGATGTAAAAAACAGTGTGTAGATATGATATTTGGATTATTTTCCTTCACAAGTGTAACACATCCTTTAATAGATCCTGCCATTGATGGACATCCATCTGTACAAATTCCAACGCAGAAATCCCAGGATATTTGGTATTTTTCTAAATATGTAGTAATACAATTAAAGATATCTTTTCCTTTTGTATGTCCTGTAAGCTCTCTGCAGCAAAGAAATTGATTAACTATTTCATTTTCATCAATGAACCGAACGAATGCAAGTAATTGAGCTTTACTGCTAATATCAACAGATTCGTCTATTTGCAAAGCAAAAAATTTCTTTGAAAGCTTATTATTAACCGTTTCCTCGATATCAAGTGACATGTCTTTTATTCTTTTTTTTATTGTATCATTAGATAGGGGAATTTTCATAATCTCATTTATTGCATCCTCTCCAAACATGATTTTGACTATTTCACAACATGACGGTAAAATTAGACTTTCTGCTATAGTATGTGGTTTTAGTTTCAATGCAATTAACTCGGCTACCTTGTATGATGCAATTTGCGCCTTATCAGATATTGTCATAGCACATTTAAATTGTTTTGCTTGCTTATCTTGCATGCCCAATAACCTTTTAAAGTAATCCTTATTTTTTGAAACAAGATTAGCATGGGTAGTAGTAAGGTGTCGGTTTAATTTAGCCGGAAACATAGCACTATTGGACAGTTCTACACCGCATACAACACATTTAGGAATTGGACACTCCTTTTCACCGGTCCATGTAAATCCCAAACTGATGTATTCGTCAGAATACTGTCTATAAGTCTTCCTTATTTTATTACATGTATTCTGTATTACCACTATTAATACTACTCCGACTTGTACTTGGTCCATCATTAATATTTTTCTCAGAATTACATTTTCGTTTCAAGAACTTGTCCATGGCTAAATAAATTGGGAATAAGAATAAGTACATACATATATATATATACGCGTAAATAGAGGTATTTTTCGAAAGTGTTTAATGCAGAATAAGAAAATTAAGTTTATGAAAACATAGGAGATCGATATTAAGTTTATTTAAATAAATAAATACAATAAATATGTATGTACACATATTTATTTAATTTTTTATTTTAAATTTATGTTAATTTACAATTATAACGTAATATACTTACTGAAATAAATTTTTTCACTTTTTTGGCACAAATTTAATCAAATAATTATTGAAAACACATTGGTTTACGTCCAACACAACACTAAAATATTTCATATTATTTGATCAGAATTTTTTTGTGCAGCCTACTTGATTTAAATTTTTGTTTATAACTAAGTACTACTGCATGTACTTTGTATATTTGAAATGCGGCCTGCTCGATTTAAATTTTTGTTTGAACTAAGTACATACCGCATATATGTACATATATTTGAAATGCAGCCTGCTTGATTTAAATTTTTGTTCATAACTAAGTACATACCGCATATACATATATTTGAAAGTTTGTTCTAATAAATTTATATGTATATTTTTTTATACTATATGAGTTTAGCTTTCGTTTCGCGGAGCACCTGCGACAATCTTGCGGAGCACTAGTGCTCCGCGGAGCACCGGTTAAGAATCACAGGTATAGAGTATCGTATGGTCGGTTTAGACCGACTATAATTTTCTTACTTGTTTTTTTTTATAAAATAATATCACCTTAAGCTTGTAATTTGTACATTCGCAATTACCAAATAAATAAATGCACAGTTCTGCAGCATACTCTTCACAACACGCTAGAAGTCGGGACTGTTAAAAATAAAAATAATATCGTATTTCAACCGAACTAGAGGTGGTGTTGACAAAATTGAAAAAGGATTCTGAAAACGAACGAGTAAACTATGGTGGTGTGTATTAACATGATTGACATATCAGCCTCGAATGCATTTGTGATCGACACGCAGTAAATTCTGACCAATTCAACTATTTATTGAATCTAAAAGAATACTTTCATATACTTTTAGAATTAATTCTGAATGCTCCAAAAAACAAAAATATCCAATGAGTTGTTTGGCATTTTTCATGATATCGGAGATGCTCTTTCAATTAAAAATTGTAATAAATATATCCATAACAAAGAATCTCCGGAGGCGCGTCGAAAAAAGTTGTTTTGCTGTGAAGATCATCACTAGCTACCGGATCATATGAAAGAAAGAAATCGAGATGTTTTTAAAAGGTGATATGTTGCCTGAGGTAACCACGAAGGGTTTTTTTAATTGTCTTTAATTTTTTGCAATATTCAAGCGAAAAATACGATTTTTCCTATTTGTTGCTAAATGATCTTTATGGGTTAGATTAAAACTCTTTCTTTCCTTATGCATAAAAGTAACAGTCGGTCCAGACCATCTATACGATGCCCTATACGATGCGTTTAAAGTCTTATCTCTTAGGTCCAACTAACTGGATATAGAAAATAAGCATAAATTGAATTTGATTGGTATTGTTATTAGTTTTTTCTTTTGAATATGAAAAAGCCCATATTGGATGCTATATTTATTTGGGGACTAGGTCGAAAAATAAACAGATCTTGACCATATTTGGTAAGGTCATTTATTTTTTTGCAAAAACACATACAAACCTTATTTGAAAAAAATCTGTGCAAAATTTTTGTTTTTTGATCGATTTAAGTGAAGATCAGGAAGCAACTCTATATAGAGCCTATGACTAAGAATTGTCCTATAGGGATAATTTTTGGACTACTAATTAATGGATATAATAAACACATACAAACCCAATTTGACTGAGATCTATATTATAATCTGGATTTTATGGCAATTTCTGTTGCTTTCGAAGGGGCATTTGTATGGGGACTAGATCCGAACATGACCCGAATTTCACCAATTTCGATAGCGTCCAATCGATGAGAGTTTATATACCAAATTTCATGAAAATTCCAAGGTTTACATGGACACATCGACGGACGGACGGACAGACGGACGGACGGAAATGAAGACTTTATGCACAGACTATCCCCAAATTACACTTGGGTAGTGTCTTCTTTCGTTTCATTCTCGCATTCCTGGAATTAGCTAGACTTTTTAAGGTTTGTTCTATTTTTGGCCACAAATCTACACATTATCCTGTGATGATATATGTGATATATTTTCTGTACGCCCTAATGAGCCAATATAAATGACATATTCAAATATCATTGAAATGATTCTAACTGACTAAGATTTTCAAAAGAAAATATATGTGCTGTTTCTTTTGCCCAAAATAAGCATTTTTCTATTATAGATGTTTGTTTTTTGCATTCTGCCTTGCGGTCGATTAGAAAATCTTAAAAAATTTAATTTTTTTTATGCACTTGTATGGCTTGAAATCATTATTTTGATTTTTTTTGCTTAGTTTCCACTTTTTAATATTTTGATAGACTTTTTGTTTGTATTTATGTAAAAAACATTTAAATTGGTTTTATCTTCTGTAGAAGTTTCATTTCATTTCATAGAGTTTACATTTACATTTACACAGTTTGACTTAGATTATTCCTTGGCGTACAATGTATTTCAAAGAAAATATTTTTATCTATCTCTGTAGACAGTATCCGCAAGGTCTTTTCGTACTTCGAAGAATTGTTTATTTTGCTAATATCTTAGGTCCTTGATATCATCGTTGTCGTTTTGTGTTAAGATTGATTGCACTTATGATAAAAGCATTATCTGATTTATTTTTTCTATGGAGAATAATGTTTACGTTATGTTCTTTGAAATACTGAACAAATTTATGTCATTGAGGTTTAATGTAAAAATTTGTTTAAAGTATGTGTGTCTATTAATCGAATGATGTCTGTGAATAACGATTACCTTAAAGGTGACAAATTATAGAAGAAAGCAACAATTTTGATAAACAACGTTCGTTTTTTTTTTCTAAATTTATATCGTTATTACTTTACGTATATAATTCTACGTAAACCGTAACTCTTCAATAATTTTAGCTATATTTTTTGTATTTAATTATAAAATAATTTAGTTTTTAAACTGATATCATTATACTTGATTATAACTACATAGGTATAATATATTTATTTGTTACGATATCGAGCCCTATTAAATATAAGGATGAAGCTGGTGGCATGATTTTATAGTAAGGCTATTTAAATATAAATTTTACTGCTAGAGAGCTCCAAATGTACACGAAATATGTTGGATTTTGTATAGGGCATTATAAAAGGATATTGCTATTCAAGAAAGATAATAATATTTCATATAAACCTACCAAAAGAAAACCTGTACCATAACCTATACGAAAGATTTCGTTGGTCTTTTGAAAGTCATCAATACCAGTCAAAAGCTTCGCTGATCCTTCGACAATAAATTAGTTAGGTAAATCCATAAGCATCATCAGATAATGATAAACACATGAAGTAAAACTGTCTAGTTGAGTACAATTATTCTGAAACAATACATGGCATAATTAGATCCTTGGAATAGAAATATAGGCTTTTGATTTTTCCATGAATTACCATTGTCGCACTTCATTTATTAAGGAGAAAGGAGATTTATGTCCTTAAAAATACTCATATGAAACTAACTTACACTTACACTGTGTTTTACGACTAAGATGTTGGTTGTATCTTTATTTACACATGTAAATTACACATACCGTAGTGCACATATAAACAAAGTCATTTATACAAATAGTTATATATAATCTTATCAACAGGGCGCTTCAGCAGAAAGTATTGTTAAGATGAAAAATGTTCAAAAATTAAATTTTTTTTAGAAAAAAAAATGTAAGGAAATATATTTTCTCAAAAAATCACCTTCTATATAGTCCTATATAATCTTTAAAAATATATAGTTTAAAAAAATACCCTTTCTATAAACGGTAAATTTTTTTTACAAAATGCTTTTCTCAAAAAAAGTAAACCCCATTTTTTAATTCAGTATTAATTGCGCCTTTTTTCAAATAGTAAAGAAAGTAAAATAAAATAAATTAGGAAAATTTCAGAAAAAAAATTAAAAAAATAGGAACTTGTTCTATAGTCTGGCCACATCGACAGGATGAATGTCCTAAACTAATGTTATAAATTTGAATCTAAAAAAATGAATAATTTTTGCGAGCTTAAAATTTTGAAAGCAAAAATAACTATTATTAATCCCTGTGAGATCCACGGTAATTTCTTTTTAAATCCGAAGAGAGATCTACAATTGCCTGGTAGAAAAAAAATGATAGAAATAATGAGTATTATAACAATTGTAATACCTCTGAGATTATGCAACTTCTTTTCAAACAAAGTTATCAAGCAAGAATAATCTATTTATGTAATTTTTTGTAATCTCAAAAGAGATGGGTTCGATGTAAGCAGTCCAGACGAAGTGTACACTAGAGTGGTCCTACGTTATATGGACATTTTTCAAATTGAGATTTTGGAGATATGCGGTGTCCAGGTAGTTACCTTCCACTATAGAACTAATAAATGTGAAGTTTGGGGACAATCGGATAAAGAAAAGTCACGCAGGAAATCGACTAAATATTTCAAGTGTGTTTATATGGGGAAAATATGACTTTTTTTTTTTTGAGATTTTACGAAAATTTCATTCTATAGATTAAGTTCTCCGACAAGTTGTTTCAAGAATCGGCATCACTATTAAATTATCTTTTCAAAAAGCTATACAAGTTTAATCGAATAAAAATTCGCCAAGAAATAGCAAATGCCTCAGACCACTTTTGTGCAAAAAAAAAAAAATAGGTCATGCAATATGATGGAATTTCTTTCAACTTTGAGAAATTGATTAAAGCCGTAATTTTTTTTATCTCTATAATTATAAGTTATCAGATATGAAGTATTGTTTTATTACTACGTTATTAACCGATTGCGCATTGAGACGGAAAATGTGAAATTTTTCTGATAAAATTTTGAAAACTCCTTTTTCAAGTTTTAAAAAATTTTCTTAAACAAAATTTAAAAAAATGGATCTGGCACTTGAAGGTTTTATTGAATTCATGTCCGAGATTAAGACTGAGAATTTTTAAGTAAATCCCTATGCCAGAATTTTTTGACAAGGATTTTATTTTTGCGGATTTCGAGAAAAATGGGATTTTTATGAAATATTTTGTATATGTAATCTTTCTAAATTCTTTATATCAAAAATAAATCACTTCTATACTTTTAACTGCTACATTTTATTTTAATAGCCTAGGGTTTAGGAAAAAAAAAAATCTGACTCCATTAACCCTTTTGGAATTAGGGTCACATATGACCCAAAGCCAATAAAAGACAATTTATTCAAAAAATTCAAATATTTTGCAAATAATCTTGAATTTTTGAAAGCGTTATTTTAAATATTATAACCAAATATGCATTTATTCCGTTCCTAAAATTTGGAATAAATCTGAGAACGTTAACCTATTATTAGCCAAGGCAAGCTTTTGCTTTTCAGATATTTCTAAATAAAGATTACCAAACGAGTTTTTCTACTAAACTCGATGAAACCACTTTTTAGTGCTCCTGGAATCATAATTATCCATTGTGATATGTCTCTGGTGCAATTGTCTGCTTATTGTTGGCGAATATAAATTAAAACAACTTTTAACCAATTTTGTTATAAAATTATATTATTTTTAAAAACCACCTATATGTTTCCAAATGAAATAGCAACATTTTTGAGCTATAAATCAACATTGTTAAACTAAACTTGACTTTGTATAGGAAGGATGTTGTTTTTTGTATGATTGTAATATCTGGAGTAATTTTTCTTATATGTAAATATTTTTCAAAATTAAAACATGAAATTTCATATGTATGGTTGTGCACTATGGAAATACGTTTTTTATTCATATAACAAAAAAAAAATAATTTTATACAAATCTTTTCATTTGTGGTCAATGACACACACCAGTCGCACTTGTTTCAAATTCCACGGAAGTCTTTTTATACCCTATACCACTATGTGGTTTGGGTATAATGACTTTGTGCTGCTGTTTGTAACAACCAAAAATATTTGACCTAGACCCATCTTTAATTAAACCGATCGAATCAGAATCACTTTCTGAGTTGATTTAACAATGTCCGTCCGTCCGTCCGTCCGTCCGTCCGTCCGTCTGTGTGTCCATGTAAAGCTTGTAATCAAACTGCAGATCGCAAATATGAATATATTTTGATGAAATTTGGTATATAAGCTTTTATCGGCCATGGGATGAACGCTATTGAAATTGGTGAGAATCGGTCCATGTTCAGACCTAGCCCCCATACAAATTACCCCTATGAAATCGACATAAATTGCCATAAGATCCAAATTTCATATAGATCTTACTTAGATTGGGTTTTATATGCATTCATTACGTCCATTTATGAGTAGTCCAAAAATGATCCCTCTGGCCCCATATAGAGCTGCTTCCCGATCTTCACTTAAATCTATTAAAAAACAAAAATATTGCACTGATTCTTCTCAGATTTTGTTTGTATGTATATATTTTTGCAAAATACAAGAGACTTTACCAAACATGATCAGGATCGGTCCATTTTTGGACCTAGTCCCCATATAGATATAGCATCCTATATGAACTTTTTCATATCTGCAGCCAAAAAAATTAATAAAAATCAGACTCAAATTTGGTTTTTGCTTATTTTCTATATCCAGTTAGTTGGGCTTAAGAGATAGGGCATGGTATAGGGTATCATATAGTCGGTCTGGACCGACTATAATTTTCTTACTTGTTTATATATATAATCTTAAGTTTTCTTAAAAGAGTGCCTCTGCCTTAAAGAAGTACCTCTAGTTAAAAGGTATATTTGGCTAAAAAAAGTACTTTTTCTTATAAATAAAAACTATAAATGTATCTCTTCTTAAAAAACATTCTTTGTTAAGAAAGCCCATCCTTCCATTAAAAACGTGTTTTTTATACCACGGAGTGGTAAAGGGTATAATGACTTTGTGCTGCTGTTTGTAACTACAAAAAATATTTGACCTAAACCCATCTTTTATTATACCGATTGAATCAGAATCACTATCTGATACGATTTAACGATGTCCATCCGTGTGTCCGTCCGTCCGTCCATCCGTCCGTCGGTGTGTCCATGTAAATTTTTAATCAAACTGCAGGTCGCAAATATGAGCATGTTTTGATGAAATTTGGTACGTCAGCTTTCGACGTCCGTAGGATGAACGCTGTTGAAATTGGTGAAAATCCGTCCATGTTCAGACCTAGCCCCCATACAAATGACCGCTATGAAATCGATATAAATTGCCATAAGATCCTAATTATCATATAGATCTTACTCAAATTGGGTTTGTATGCGCTTATTACATCCACTAATGAGGAGTCCAAAAATTATACCTATGGGACAACCTTTACTCATAGGCCCCATGTAGACCTGCTGCACTTAAATCTATCAAAAAAAAAAAAAAAACATTGCACTGATTCTTTTCTAATATTGTTTGTATATATTTTTGCAAAATACAAGGGACTTTACAAAACATGGTCAGGATCGGTCCATTTTTAGGCCTAGTCCCCATATAGATATAGCATCCGATATGAACTTTTTCATATCTGCAGCCCAACAAATTAATAAAAATCCCACTCAAATTTGGTTTACCTTATTTTCTATGTCCAGTTAGTTTGCCCTAAGAGATAGGGTCTCTAAATGCATGGTAATAGGGTATCGTATAGTCTGTCTAGACCGAGTATAATTTTCTTACTTGTTTTTTTTTTTAATTTATAACTTAACTTAAAAAATTACTTCTTACAAAAGTAACTTTTTTGATAAAGGTAGATTTTCTTACAGTGGTACACTCTCATAAATTACTTTTTTTCAAACGCACTTTTTAAGAAGCGCTTCTTCTTAAAAGCATAAATTTTCATGAGAATTACTTTTTCTTAAAAAACTAATTTATCTTTTGGTAAAACTGTGTCTTTTTTTAATAAATTAACTTTTCTTAAAATGTAAGTGGTTTTCTTAAAAAAAAATTTTTATTAAAAAATACGTTAAAAAGGTAATGTTTGTTAAAATAGCTTTTATCAAAAAGCAAATTTTGGATTTCAAAAAAAGCACATCGCCTTAGTTTTAAGAAATTAAATTTCTTAAAAATGTACCTTACCTAAAAAAACACATTTTGAAAAAATTGTGCCTTTTGTTAAAAAATTGCTTTTTCTCAAAAAAACTGTTTTTTATAAAAACACATTTCCTTTTTTAAAAGGTACATTTTCTAAAAAAGTGCATTTACTTAGAAAGTATATTTTCTCAAAAAATTTATTTTTTTTAAAGTATATTTTCTTAAAATACATTATTTTCTTTAAAAGCACCTGTTCTTAAGTAAATTTTTTGAAAAAAATAAATTCCTAAAAAATGCCTTTTCTTGAAAAGGTGCTATTCTCTAAAAAAAAAACATTAAAAATATGTTTTCTAAATAAAGGAACTTTTCTAAAAAATAGTAACTTCTGTAATAAAAATATTTTTGATTAAAATAAATTATTAAAATAATTATTAAAATAATTTCTAAAGGGATAACTTAGCTGCCTTACAACTAACTTCTAAAACAATATAGTCTACTGCATCACCCGGTAACTACAAAAGAAATAATTACATTTTGTATAAAACTTAAATCTATGTTAGCTTTGACGTCTTCAAATTACATTACAGCAATTTGTTTTTCTAAATTATATTACATTATTTGTTAGTTATGCTTGACAAATATGTTATGGTTAACAAATAAGTTTTACAAATATAATTGTAGTAACTAATTATACTAATTAAGGAATGGATTAGTAATTGAATGTATTTTATAAAATAATGCTTATTCTTTGAAATAAATATTAAATATACACAAACAATATGTTTGCAATGGCATATAAGACATATAAGAATCTAATGTTTAAAAAAAAAAAACATATATAATTTGGGAAATAAACCAAAGCAAGGTGATGTTGGTAAAGATATCGCTAAACTTTCGAAAAATATGAACGTTGTGCAATAACTTATGCTTTTGTAATTTAACTTTATAACACTCATAAGTTACACTGTTTGTCATCGAAATTCTAGCAATAAAAAAAAAAATTACTCATACCATGAAAAACCCAAATAAAACAAGTAAGAAAATTATAGTCGGTCGAGACCGACTATATGATACCCTATACAATGAGTTTAGAGACCCTATCTCTTAGGCCCAATTAACTGGATATAGAAAATAAGCATAAACCAAATTTGAGTGGGATTTTTATTCATTTTTTTGGCTGCAGATATGAAAAAGTTCATATCGGATGCTATATCTATAAGGGGACTAGGCCCAAAAATGGACCGATCCTGAGCAGGTTTGGTAAAGTCTCTTGAATTTTGCAAAAATATATACAAACAAAATTTGAGAAGAATCAGTGCAATATTTTTGTTTTTTGATAGATTTAAGTGAAGATCGGGAAGCAGCTCTATATGGGGCCTATGACTAAGAGTTGTCCCAGGGATCGTTTTTAGACTACTCATTAATGGATGTAATAAATGCATACAAACCCAATTTGAGTAAGATCTATATGACAATTTGGATCTTATGGAAATTTATGTCGATTTCATAGGGGTCATTTGTATGGGGGCTAGGTCTGAACAAGGACCGATTCTCACCACTTTCAATAGCGTTCATCCCATGGCCGATAAAGATCAAATACCAAATTTCATCAAAACATATTCATATTTGTGACCTGCAGTTTGATTACAAGCTTTACATGGACATACAGACGGACGGACGGACGGACGGACGGTCATCGTTTAATCGAATCAGATAGTGATTCTGA
The DNA here is from genome assembly GCA_963682025.1 of Cordilura impudica. Classification (NCBI taxonomy): domain Eukaryota; kingdom Metazoa; phylum Arthropoda; class Insecta; order Diptera; family Scathophagidae; genus Cordilura; species Cordilura impudica. Next base: position 59,045,759 of record OY821518.1, on the reverse strand, counting down.
TTCGATCGGTATAATTAAAGATGGGTCTAGGTCAAATATTATTGGTTGTTACAAACAGCAGCACAAAGTCATTATACCCAAACCACTTAGTGGTATAGGGTATAATTACTGTACTTGGAAAAAATCAGAATAATGTGGTGCTTAAAAAATGAATAAAAACAATTTTATTCAGAAAATGCAACTGTGGTATCAAGCTTTCAACTATTAAACAATATACATTATTAATGGGCTGCCTAGGTTAACACTCAGAATCAGAAAAATTTTTGGCGGCAATTTTCTCACTTCCTATCAGTATTTAATATTTAATATCTGGTGGATGCTAAGACTTAATATACCGTATGTCTGAACTGGAATATAAAACATTATCGTTAGTTTTTCAGGCGGACAGCATTCGAAAATCGAAATATATTATCAACATGTTAGTGGAAGTTGCCATTGATACTTAAAGTGACAAGAATTTTAATTTGAGCCCAACAATATCTACCCCCAGGATATTGCACAACTTGGTGTAATTACATTCTTAGACAAAATATAAGAGAAATACAGTAACTTAAAAAGGAATCGAAATGACTGATATAAGGGAAACTGAAAAAGCGTGGGCGAAATATCGAGAAAAGTATATAATGCAAACCGAAATGGGGGTAAATTTCACTCTTATATTGCATACTTATATATACTAGCAGATTCCAGCGCTGGAAATTCGAGTGCAATTGCTAGGTAACTTCATTCACAAAAAAAAACATTTTTGGTTTATTATTATTGTGAACGAAGATAACAAACTCATTAACAAAAACACTAACAAATTTAATAAAACATACATAGCATATGTAAGTACAATTTCATGTATGTGTAAGTAGCAACTTTAAATGCAATTTACTCAAAATTAAGGATAAAATTAAAAATATGTAAATCTGGTTAATAGCTAAAAAGAAATACCTTTCAAATAATATACGTTTGGTCAAGGTCGGGATAAAACGGTAGAAAAAACATCGATCACAGTAAATCGCCTAGCCTATTAATATTATATATATATATAAAATAGCATTTATTGGTGCTGAAGCATTGAAACTAAATTCGACTTTAAAATTCGATTTTTTTATACTAAAGTGTTTAAAATGTTTTATTTTAATCATACAGTGTCTTAAACAACATACTAATTCGAGCGTGGTATTTACTTTAGTCCCCTGCAAACGCTTTTGAATTTAATAGCACACTAAAATAATGTATTATCAGCAATTACTATTCATCTAACCAGTACTGATTTAATGGTCGATGACGAAATTGAAATATTATAAATTATAGAAGTGTTATATTAGGAAGATTAGAATAAAAATAAAAATCTATCATATACTCGTATAAGTAAACACAGTTTTCATGTGAACACATCAATGTTCTATTAGATTTTCTAATAAACCACAAGCCACAATATTTCGATTAAAATCTAAAATTAGTACAGTTTGATATTTCATCTACGTAGGTATGAAGTAATAAAGGCTAACAAACACTTGAGTGAATCTAAGACATATTGGAGCACAGGAATACGTTGGCTAGTTTAAGGTCAATAAACGAAGAACATATAATAGAACCTCAAGTATATATTTTAAATACGAAATTTAATAGATAAAATTTGACTTCACTTTTTGGTGATTAGTGCTGGTCTTAACCAGCTTATAACAATATTTAGCTTTTGAGATTTTATTTGGTCTACTAACTTAGTTTAGAAGAAGGTTTCTAAATAGAAAAATTCCGGACTTAAATTACATACAAAGAAACGTGAAACAAATTCAAGTGAGGCTAAAATGTATTAGATTCAATTATAATATAAGCTTAAGATCAAAAATGCTTAAATCAATATTTTATGTATAATTCCCAAACAAGTTATTTAATAGATTTAATTGGAGCAAATTGTGGATCCTTGTTAAGGTTGTTTTTACACACAATATTTCTATGGTTCTGAACCGACTGTTATAAAAAGAGCCACCACCACCATGTGGTTTGGGTATAATGACTTTGTGCTGCTGTTTGTAACTACCAAAAATATTTGACATAGACTCATCTTTTATTATACCTATCGAATCAGAAACACTTCCTTAGTCAATTTAGTGATGTCCGTACGTCCGTCTGTACGTCTATGTGTCCATGTAAAATTTGTAATCAAACTACAGTTCGCAAATATGAACATATTTTGATGAAATTTGAGCTTTTGTTGCCCACAGGATGAACACTGTTGAAATTGCTGCAATTCGGTCCATGTTCAAACCTAGTCCCTATACAAATGACCCCCATGAAAGCGACATAAATTTTCATAAGATCCGAATTATCGTATAGATCTCAGTCAAATTGGGTTTGTATGTGTTTAATATATCCATTATTCAGTAGTCCAAAAACAATCCCTAGAGGACAATTCTTAGGCATAGGCCCCATATAGAACTGCTTCCCGATCTTCACTTAAATCTATCAAAAAACAAAAATATTGCACAGATGTTTTCAAATTTTGTTGCTTAATATTTTTTAAAATATAAGTGACTTTACCAAATATGGTCAGGATCGGTCCATTTGTTGACCTAGTCCCCATATAAATATAGCACCTGATATGACCTTTTTCATATCTGCCAAAAAAATTAATAACAATGCCACTCAAATTTGTTATTTGTTTCAAATTTCTATATCGAATTAGTTGGACCGACATATAGGATCTCTAAAGCATGGTATAAGGTATCGTATAGTTGGTCTAGACCGACTATAATTTTCTTACTTCTTTGATATTCCTTAGTAGAGTGGAAAAGTATATACGTATGAGTAATATTTTTTAAATTAATCAAACATACATCAGTATTTCCTATATGAACAAACTATATTTTTTTAGGGTTAGTCACTTTTTTTTTGCGAATAGTGCTCTCGCAGTATGAAGTAGGGCATGGAAAACTATGAAGAACTGCATGTTTAGTTTTTGGAAATAGTTAAAAAACCTTCCCCGTAAAATGCATTTACTTTTGTTCGAAACCGATTTTTTATTTTCAATTTTTTGTGATTTCTGCATTTAGCATTTTACGGGGAAGGTTTTTTTTACCATTTCAAAAAAATAAACACGCAGTTCTTCATGGCTTTCCATGCCCTACATCATATTGCGAGAGCAATTCAATATACGACAAAAGTCAAAAAGTGACTAACCCTAATGCACATACTTATACATGTCCAACTTTGCTGAAAAATGAAATGAGAAGTCTTCAACGGTTCTTTAGTTATAGCTGAAAAACTAAGGAAATAAACATCAAGACAAGAAAGAACAAGTAAGAAAGGTCTAGACCGCCTATACGATACCCTATTCCAAGCGTTTATAGGTCATGTCTCATAGGTTATTACTTTTTACCTTCGGACATGAAAATGTTCATATCGAATACTATACCTATATTGGGGCTAGGTCGAAAAATGCACCGGTCCTTCCCATATTTAGTAGAGTCACTTATTTTTTGCAAAGTTATAAACAAGCCAAATTTAATGAAAATCTGTGCAATATATTTCTTATTTTTTTTTGACAGGTCGGGAATCAGCTCCACGTGGCTATGACTAAGAATTGTCTTTTAGGGTTTATTTTTAGACTACTGATAAGTGGATATTATAAACATACATAAACCTAATTTGGCGAGATCTATATGATAACTGGGATATTATGGCAATTTAAATCGATCTCATAGGGGTCATTTGTATGGGGACTAAGTCTCAACATAAATCTATTCACCAATTTATGTTGCATCCATCCTGGAAGCCAATAGTAGCTTTTATACTAAATTACATCAAAATATATTTATATTTGCGACCTGTAGTTTGATTACAAAGTTTACATGGAACACAAATGGACGGACGGACGGACAAACGATCAGACGGACGGACAGACATCCCGAAATTGACTCAGAAAGTGTTTCTGTGTCGATTGGTATAATAAGAAATAGGTCTATGACAAATATTTTGGAAGCTACAAACATCATCAAAAAGTCATTATACCCTGACCACATATTGGTATAGAGTATAGTAAAGTTGAATTTGTCGCATGGTTGAGTGTAAGCAATCGCGGCACTCATCGATCTGATTGCTTTTTGGTGTTCATATGTACATGCAGATATCTCACGAACTTTCCTTCTTCGATCATTCAATATCTCATTATGAATTTTGGCGGGGATTTCTGGCTTAGCGAACTCCTTTGGACGACCTGAAAGTTTGGTGTCACAACAGAATTCAGTAGGTTGATGATATAGAGTCACCATGGTATATATCAAGCCTTTCGAAAAATATGTCTTTTCCAGAAAACATCCTTCTAAATACAAAAATATATTCAAAAATTCTGGAATTATCTGCTTTCGATGGTTATCAAACGCATACTAAATAATGCTTGTTTCTAACAGTAGTTGATAGGAGCAGCAGTGATTTTTAATTGACTACGAGGGGGGTTAAAAAGTCCTGGAGTTGTCAAACTATCTGTATTTTTAATGTGGTAGCTATCTCCGAATAGGGTGGCGAACCGTTGATTCTAGGGCGGATGTCTATGCGTCCGATGGATGTAGCTGCTTCATTAAAAAGTTACTATGTTGCACCTCAACAGTGCTAAGTTGGGGTTGTTTAATTTATAATTTCTCGCCAAATGGAGAAATTATAAAGGGGGTTGTAGGTGAGGAGGTTATGGGTTTGGGTTTAAAAAAAAATAAAAATAAATAAAAGGTTGAAATTAGATTTAATTCAACAATAATTATTTATTTATTTTTATATGTTGATGCTCACCATTCGAGTGTAAAAATCCAAGTAAGTTTACAAAATTAATTTTGGCTTCAACAAGCATCGGTTCAACATAAAAACGAACGAATTAAGCTACATTTACTTCATTTTGGAATTCTAAAGAGTTACTCAAATTTAACGAGTACAAATATTTTTTAGATATTGCAGTTCATTTATGTTATCGATAGAAAATATTTAATGTTAAGCAATCGATATTAAATCTTATAATAAAAAAAAAAAAAGTAATATTGTTCAACGTAGTTTGGACATGGCGCCCTCCTTGCAGTTATGCAACAGTTGACTTCTGTTCTGATACGCAAAGCACATGTGCCAATGACCGAATAGCTTCATATATGATTTTGGGGTCAGGAATCAATGCTGATGGTGGTTGTTGATGAATGGCACTTTGTTTTGGTTGAGGTTTGGCTCTTTGGTTTTGGCGCTTTCTGAGTTGCTGGGTAGTAACACCCTGTGATTGGTTGCGGTTATGGTTAACAGGATGCAGCAACGTATGATGGTATGAATTACATTTTCGACATGTGTCCCTAGATTGACATGCCCGTAGGTCATGGCTACGTGCCAAGCAGTTAACACAATAATTATGGGTGTTGACCATGTGATTTCTCATGGTGGACGTCATACGCAAGAATTTCTGGCAAAGTCTTAAAGGATGATACCGATGGCAAACCATGCATTTGTGTATGTCCGGATCTCGTCTACTTCTATTGATGTTGTTGCTGCGGCTGCGGTTGTTGTCGTTACGTGTTGCAGTTAATCTTCGATTGTTCCTAGGAAAACAATGTATAGATTAGTGAGTTGTATTTTAAGGGGTGATTTTGGAAAAATTGTTAATTATTGGAATTGAGTAAAAAAGTGTTTAAAACTTAGGAAGAAGAATTCAGGTAATCTTCATCAGTTAAGAATGGGAGATAGCATAATTTTACGATGGGTCTTGTTACTAGCCCAGCTGATGTGCGTATTTCGGCAATGCGAGCGTTTTCATCAGCACCAGGAAAGGTTTTCTCAATCCTACCTAAACGCCACTCGTGAGGTGGTAACAAGTCATCCATAACGACTACAAGATCGCCAACTTGACGGTTTTGAGCAGAGTTTTTCCATTTATAGCGTTTATGTAGGGACTTTAGATACTCCTCTTTCCATCGTATGGAGAATTGGTGATGGATAGCTTTCAACTTTTCCCATCTGTTTATGACAGAGATATTATGACAGGGCTGTTCGGGAAAGGCCATTAAAGGAGCACCTCTTAAAAAGTGTCCTGGAGTCAGTGCAGTCAAGTCCGATGGATCCTCTGATAGAGCGGATATTGGACGAGAATTGAGAACACTTTCAATCCGAGCTAATATGGTTGAAAATTCTTCGAAGTTGAACTTCTGAGCACCTGCTATTCGTTTGAAATGAAATTTGAAGCTCTTTACGGCGGCTTCCCATAAACCGCCCATATGAGGAGCGTGGGGTGGTATAAAACGCCATTCAAAGCCGTGAGATAAATATTTTTGAGAGATATCTTGAGCTGAGTTTCGTACAAATGAAGTAAATTCGCGTTCAAAAGCTCTACTGGCTCCAAGAAAGTTCTTTCCGTTGTCTGAGGTAACCCTTTGGGGGAGGCCCCGCCTCCCGACGAAACGAGCAAATGCCGCTTGAAACGCTGCAGAAGTTAGATCAGAGCATGCTTCTAAATGAATAGCCTTTGTGCTGAAACACACAAAAACGCAGACGTACCCTTTTACGTACGTTGAATTGCGTAAGGGAGAGACTTTGAGCTCAAATGGCCCAGCGAAGTCAACGCCTGTTATTTGAAAAGTTGGCGATAAAGTGCATCGTTCGGGTGGCAAGGGTGCCATAATCTGAGCACAGGGTTGTTGTCTCTGTATGATGCAAATCTTACAATTACGAATTACACCTTTTACCCGGGGTTTAAGTCTTGTGATAAAATATTCTGTTTGTATCATTCTGCACATTTGGCTACATTCAGCATGATATAAAAATTTGTGCAAATATTTTAGATAGAGATGACAGAATTGTGAGTTACCTGGGAGTATTACAGGGTACCGTTCATTGTATGGAAGAGTTGATTGAACTAGTCTACCGTTTGCTCGAATAATTAAGTTGGAGTCCAGAAATGGGTTTAACGATTTAAGGGGGCTTTTGTTTGGCAAATTTTGAGAGGCCTGTAGACATTTGTACTCTTCGGGATAGTATGTTTCTTGAGCCATTGTAATAAGGCGCGATTTTGCAAATTTCATTTCTGCTTGTGTCAGGTGTGTTGAGTTATCGTTTTGGAATTCTTGGGTTTCATTTTTCAAGCATTTTCTATAAAATCTGAACATATAGCATATAACGCGTAAAGCTTTGCTATAGGAAGAGAATCTGTTCAGAATTTCGTTGTCTTGAACTTCTGTGTGTAGAGCTTGGGTTTCTTTCTTAGAGATTTCTAATGGTTTCAATGGATTTCTTTTTGGCCATTCTGTTAAAGGTTTAGCGAGCCATGAGGGTCCATGCCACCAGAGAGTATTGTGTGCTAGATCTTCAGACTTGCAACCTCGTGTTCCAAGATCTGCAGGATTGTCGTGAGAGGGGACATGATGCCACTTTGCATCTGACACTAAGGTGTGAATTTTAGCTGTTCTATTAGCGACATATGTTTCCCATGTCGAAGGGGGTTTTGAGAGCCAACCTAGTGTAATAGAAGAGTCAGTCCACAAATGAATCTCTTCAGTATTTAATTTTAAAGATGCAATAACATAATTGACAAGATTCGCTAAGAGAACTGCTCCACTTAGTTCCAGACGTGGTAGAGAGACTGTTTGGATTGGGGCCACTTTACTTTTCGCTACTAACAAATTAACGAAAGTATTATGGGAACTATTTTGGCATCGAATATAAACTGTGGCACAATATGCTGTTTTAGAAGCATCTGAGAATCCGTGCAATTGAATCTTGTCCAAGGGATCATATTTTATCCAGCGAGTAATTGAGATTTTTTCAACTTGAGAGAGATCTTGAACAAGCTCGTTCCACTTTTGTAGAGATTCTTGAGATATATCGTCATCCCATTCTAGGCTTTCCAGCCAAAGTTGTTGAATGAGCATTTTCGCCCTTATAACAATAGGTGTGAGCCACCCCGCAGGATCGAATAGCTTTGCCACTGATGACAGAATCTGACGTTTAGTTATTTTTGCCGTTTGGTCAATTGGATCAAAATTATACGTAAACGAGTCTGAGAGCGCGTTCCACTTAATACCAAGCGTTTTGGTAGAGCTAACGTCGTGGAATCGAAGAAAATTTGAATCATACAAATCTTCCGTTGGAATATGAGCAAGCAATTTGGGATCGTTAGCTGTTATTTTCTTTAGCGGGAATCCAGCAGATCGCAATACGAGAACAATCTGGTTTTGAGCTGAAAGAGCGTCTTCTAACGTGTAACCTCCAGATAGAATGTCATCGACATATGTTTCTGTGCGCAGAATTGAAGCTGCTTTAGGGTATGCTGATTCGGAATCAGAAGCGAGTTTTAAAAGGGTCCGAATCGCGAGGTATGGGGCACAATTTAATCCGAAAGTTACCGTTTTTAATTGAAAATCTTTAATTGGACCGTCATCTTGAGGTTGAAATAGAATCCTCTGATAGGGCATGTCATCGGGATGTAATAGTATCTGGCGATACATTTTCTGGATATCTCCATTGAAAACGTATTGATATTTTCTCCAATTGAGAATTATGGAGATCAAATCGTTTTGCAGAGTAGGGCCAGTATAAAGAACGTCATTAAGTGAGAATTGTGATTTTGACTTTCTTGAAGCATTAAATACAACTCTGAGTTTGGTTGTTTTGTGCTCTGGGCGGACTACGGCGTGATGTGGTAAATAAAATGAACTATATTTACCGTTCGAGTTAATTTCCGTAGATGACGTTTCTTCCATATGACCAAGAGTTAGGTACTCATTTATAACAGCCTTATATTGGGACTGAAGGTCGGGATCTTTGGCTAGTTTTTTTTCCATACTCGTGTATTGTGCTAAGGCTATGAATCGAGATGATCCGAGAGATATTTTTTCGGGAAACTCAGATTTAAATGGTAATCGAACAATGTATCTACCATTTTCGTTACGCGTGGTTGTTTCCTTGTAAAAATTGTCGCAAAAGTTATCTTCTGCTGAGCTTGAGCGAGTTTCTGGAATTTCTTCTTGCTCCCAAAACTTTTTTAAGAGTGAGTTAAGTTTTGAGATTTCACTATCGACAACTGTAGTTGTGAAGGTTTGAACCGATTGAGTTTTTATGGGACCACTGAGTACCCAGCCAAAGACAGTATTATAGGCCGATGTTTGACCACAAATATTTTTTTTGATACCTTCAATATTAAGAGAGTGTTCATAATCATTCCCTAAGATGAGATCTATCTGCGAAGACTTATTAAACGTGGGATCTGCTAGATCTAATTCAGCTAAATCGGTTGAGTAAGGTATATCAAAAGTGTAAGCTGGGAGTTTTTTTGTCACTTTTGGTAGCACTATGGCTTTAATGGGAACTCGTAAGTCATACCTTTTTGCGTACAAAACAAATTCGCATTCTTTGTTTGCCGTTTGCTTTTGCCCGCCAATACCGATTATTTCGAAATGGGATTTTTCATAAGGTAGCTGGAGACGATTACGGACCTTTTCTGATAAAAAGGTTCGTTGAGAACCTGGATCAATTAGCGCTCTAACTGTGAAAAGTTCACCTCTGTGTTCGATTTGCATTAATGCAGTTCGAAGCAATATATTTTCATTGCTCGTAGAGCAATTGGCTTGAAATTGCCTGGAGGTGCTAGGCATTTCATCTTGGGTGTTTGTTCTGGGTATGTGGCTGTTATGTGTAATAGCATTTTGAGTAATGCTATTTTGACTAGTTGCAGTGCCTTTATATTGCGTGTTTTCTGCAGTTTGACTTGGGTTCTGTAAATGTTGTCTCATATGCAATAGGGTATGATGGGGTTTTTTGCAATGAAGGCAAGTATGTTTGCTCTTACAATTGGACTTGAGATGAGACGAGGCTAAACAATTGTTGCAGTATTTATTTTTAAATACGTAATCTACTCTTTGTTGTACCGTGAAGGCTCGGAATTTTGGGCATAATCTCAAAGAGTGATTTTCTTTGCACAATTTGCACATAACAGTTAGGTTTTCCTGTGAAATGTATGTTTGTACATCACGGTTGGGTTTGTTTGACAGCGTGAAACAATCTTTTGTGTTTTTTATGCTATCGAGACGTTCTACTGCTTCGTATCTGTCCACGAGGAATTGGGACATTTGGGACCATTTTGGAAGCTCGCGCGGAGAAGTGAGTGATTGTTCCCATAGTGAAAGCGTAACTTCTGGCAGTTTTGTTGAGATAAGCCGAATCAAGATAGGGTCCCAGCTTTCTACGTCGACGCCGAGCGTGCTGAGAGTTGCCAGGGAGTCATTTACGGATGACTGAATTTTCCTGATTGACTCGCTATCTTCAGTTTTTGCCGCGGGAATATCAAATAGAATTTTTATTTGGTTGTCAACTAGAACTCTCTTGTTTTCATAGCGGGTTTTCAGAGCGTTCCACGCCAAATCGAAATTTTCGGTTGAAAGGGCATATCTTTTGACTATTGCCCCTGCTTCACCTCTTGTTTTATTTCTGAGGTGATAGAGTTTAGTGACTGGTGTAAGCTTTGGGTGGGTTATGTACACGGCCGTGAACATGTCACGAAAGGATGGCCATTGTTCATAACTACCAGTAAAAACCTCAGTATCGCATGGAGGGAGTTTTATGCAGTGACCTGAGTTTTCAGGGACAGAGTTTGAGTTGTGTGTATGAGGGTGAAGTGTTGACTGGCCTACCGGGATTCGAGATGTATCCATTCGGCTAACCTTTAGCAAATCGCTCATTTGGGAATGGCAGTGATAGTATGCTTCTGAGCAAGCATTATAATCATCTTTGGCCTTTGTCCTGAATTCAGTATCAATTGACCCATCTTGCGCCAACATTACTTTACGATACGAGTCTTTCAGGTTTACCCATTCTGAGCCTAGTTCTCCCAATTTCACCTCAAGAATGGATTCATTTGGCTCCTCCAAAGCATTGTTGAATGAGTCACAGGACTCAAGTAAAAGGCCACAATCAAACAGAAACTGTTCCTTATATAAGGGATTAAAGGCCATGGCCGATGCTTCAGTTATAGAGGGCATATTTGAAATTCGAGTTAAATAAATTGGGTTACCGTTAAAATGTAATGAGCTACTATTTCTCCCTAGATTTGATTATCTAGGTTAACTGGGTTTGAGGTTTTTTTTTTTTTTTTTTTTTAAAGGAATTTCTGAAATTTGGGCTATCTGAGTATAGGTGGGTATTTATTAAAATTTATTGAGTTAAATTTTAAATACCTTGAATTTAACGAGCTAAAATTTAAATAAATGGGTAATTTAATGGACCAAAATTTAAATAAATGGGGAATTATTTAAATTTAATGTGTTGAATTTTAAATAAATGGGTAATTATTTAAATTATGAGCCGAAATTTAAATAAGTGGGAGATTATTTAAATTTAATGAGCCGAAATTTATATAACGGGGTTATTATCTAAATTTAATGAGATAAAATTTAAATAAATCGGCTGTTATTTAAATTTAATGAGCTTAAATTTAAATAAATGGGAGATTATTTAAATTTAATGCTGAAATTTAACTCGTTTAAATTTAATGTGCAGAGATTTAAATAAGTGGGGTATTAAGTAAATTTAAATTAATTGGGCTGAACTTTAAATAAATGGGTACTTATTTAAATTCAATGATCCAGAATCTAGATAAATGGGTGATTATTTAGATGTAAAATTTAAATAAATGTGTAATTATTTAAATCTATTGAGTTAAAATTCAAATAAATGGGTAATTATTTGAATTTGATGAGCTAGAATTTAAATTTAAATTTAATGAGATCAAATTTAAATAAATGGGATGCGATCAAATTTAAATAAATGGGTCCTTATTTAAATTTAATGAGATGAATTTTAAATTTAAATTTAATGATATCAATTTAATGGGTTATTAAATTTAATGCGATCAAATTTAAATAAATGGGCCCTTATTTAAATTTAACGAGATAAATTTAATTTTCCAAAAATTTAAGGCTATTTGAGTATAGCGTGACGTTTTTAGACTATTCAATAGGGCCTGACGTTTCAGGGAATTAATTGGATTGAATATAGAACGTCGAAAAGTAACTTATGATAACTGAGAGATTCGGGATGATATCTTGATATCAATCTGAATCTTATTTTTAACCATAATGAGGGTGCTTTAAACTTTGTTCCTTAAAGTGCCAATTTTGTGTTAATATTTCGAAAAAAGGGTATAATAACAATTTTTCAATATATTTTTAATTTCAATATATTATTTAATTTTATTTAATATTTTCTAAAAGAATATTTTCCAACTATATAATTTCCTCGATGTATCTTTATATAATGTAAATTAAATTGGAAACAATTATTTTCCTGTGCTGTACAATTTGTTATATTTATAAATTTTTTATTTATAAAATGTAGAGGTCACAATTTAATTTCTTAAATTTTAATTTAATTTATTTATAAAATATTTAATATCTTTAGAGTTATCTTTGAGCAAATATGTTTTATAATTCATAACTTTTTAATATTTGTGAATTTTATTTGTCCTCAGTGAGATGTTATTCTGTGTTGCTTTCCTTTTTTGACGGACTGTATTTTTTTCTCCAATGTTGATATTGAGTAGAAGTACTTAAAGTTGAATAAAGAGTTTGAACTTAAACCAAATAATTTGTTGTTCAAAGAGAATAAACGACTCTTTTTTTTTTTTTTTTTTTTTTTAATTTATTTTTACAAACTTAAAGAGGTGTAGGGATTGTAGGGTGAAGTTTATAATTAGTAAACAAACAATACCCCAAGGGATTTCCAATGTCTTGATATTATTAATTTGCTATATAATATGGTTAATAAGATAGACCATTATAAATATCAGTTTTCTGATTGATTGATTGAACAATATAAGTCGATAATAATTTTATATAAAAGAACGCACAACAACTAAACTATTATTATAATGATTATTTGTAATCAATATGCCGTTAATTATCATGAATTGCTTTTTAATATCTGTAAATTATAAAGAAAGATTTCCAGTTGTAAGGTTGATTTTCCTTTTGTTTTGCGTGTTTAATATTAAAATTTACTTTTAAACATTTTGTTTGTTTTTGACTCCCTTATTATTTTTTTTTAATGCAAGTTTATTTGCCTATATTAAGAGACTGACTTGTTACCAAGATGAAGAAAATTCGTTCTTTGATAATTTGATTTCTATTTAAAGCTTTTTTCTGTTATAAACACAATGATTTTGGTGGTTGAAATTCTCTTCATTTGCTATTATTTGATCTTGTACACCAATGTACATATGTTGTTAAGAATTTTTCTCTTTCTATGTTACGCTTTTTTTTTTTTTTTTTGTTTCTCTTTTAATATAACGATGGGATGTTAGTATATCTACACGTGTATGCACAAACGTTGGTAAATGTCACTTTTAATTTTTATGTACTAGGTGTGAGGAATTTTGCGATTTTTTCTCCTTTTTGTGTACGTGTATATAGTAATAACATTTACTTAAGAAAGGGGAATCAAAAAATTTTACGTATATGTGTATATATATTTTTGTTTATTGTTAACTACTATCATTACTAATAATTTAGTAATTTTGTTTTACAACTCAATTGTTTTAATTTATTTTTTACTTAGAAACAAAAAATGGCTGGTTGCTTTATATGTTGTTCTTCGCTCTGCTTTTGCTTGCAGCTGTGTGACAGTTTCTACACGTTTAGCTTCCTCGAAGATTCTTTAACACCGTTTTTTTTTTTTTTTTAATAATTTTTCTCTAAATTTTTCCTTGTAGTTTCGTATATGTATACATATGTATTAAAATGTCTTCTTACCTTTCCTTGTAGGTTAGTTTTCCAAATTATGTTTGGCTACTGCACTATCCTCGTTTAAATTTTTGGTTTCATTTGTTTCTTGTTTGGTTCGTTTTATATTAATTTTTTCCGGTAGCTATCTTGACTCACATTTACTTTTAACCAGCTAACACTTTACCCAGAAGGGAATTTAACACAATAAAATTTTTAATTTTAATTACCCCTTATTTTTAAATCGGTGTAATGTTTAGCTGTTCACTTGTTGACTGATAATGAGAGACTGGTGTAACGTTGAAGTTCGTCGCTTTTCCAATTTTGTTAAGCTTACCAAAAAGAGCTTTCTTGTTTAAAACCCAGTATTATTTGCAGCTTCTATTTACTGATTGATATAGTTGATTGTTGTTGTAATTGACGAGATGATAAACCGGTGTTCATGTAGTTCATTACATATAGGTATATATATTTTAGAGAAGAAACCAATTTTAACAGTATTTTATTTTCTAATGTTTGATGATTTTTTTTTCCTTCAACGATGGTTTAATTTTCAAATTAAATTTTATGTGAGATTAGGTTGTACAATCAGTCTTTTGTTTTAAACGAAAGCTTTTTCTGTGTCGTTGTTTCTCTATGTAACTTTTAACTTTTACTCTTTGAATTCTCTTATAATTTTTGATTTCTTACTATGCAAATTTCTTTTAGGTTTTTAGTTTTTTTTCTCTTTTCAAGGGCAAAGGTTGAATTTTATGCATAAACCCAAAGGGCAATGGCCTAAAATATATATTACTTAAGTTCGATATATGTACATACATACATACGTTTATGTGTACAAATCTCTATATATTTGGCAACATCGTTGGGTTTTAAATTTATTTAAAAAGCAATTTGAAATTTTTCTTTTAACCACATTAGGTACCAAGGGTAAAAAAACCGGTTGTTATAAAGTTAATTATATATATTTATATATATTGGGGAAGAAAATCTGAACGGTATTCTTGTCGACGTTTTGATTTTTTAATTGTTTATAAGTTGCAACTTTGTTTGTTTGCTAATAAACACCACTAAATTTCATTAACCCAGAAATAATTAACATTTAACGCAGAACACTTATTGAGATTTTGTTAAAAAAACGTTATCCGTGTAACTTTTTAAACTTTTAATTTTCTTTTCGTTTTTTTTTTTGTAATCGATACCTTTTATGTGATTGTCTTTTTATTTCTTGCACAAATTATGTGTATAAATTTTGTTTTGTACTTACAATCTGTTTAGTTTTTCTTACGAAAATGTTGTCGAAGTGTTGATGTGTATTGATTTACCTCATGATGATTGTGTGTTTAGAGCGAGTGTTGTTTTTCCAAAGACTTCTGTTTCTATTTCTAACGAAGGACCATGTATTTTTAATGTGGTAGCTATCTCCGAATAGGGTGGCGAACCGTTGATTCTAGGGCGGATGTCTATGCGTCCGATGGATGTAGCTGCTTCATTAAAAAGTTACTATGTTGCACCTCAACAGTGCTAAGTTGGGGTTGTTTAATTTATAATTTCTCGCCAAATGGAGAAATTATAAAGGGGGTTGTAGGTGAGGAGGTTATGGGTTTGGGTTTAAAAAAAAATAAAAATAAATAAAAGGTTGAAATTAGATTTAATTCAACAATAATTATTTATTTATTTTTATATGTTGATGCTCACCATTCGAGTGTAAAAATCCAAGTAAGTTTACAAAATTAATTTTGGCTTCAACAAGCATCGGTTCAACATAAAAACGAACGAATTAAGCTACATTTACTTCATTTTGGAATTCTAAAGAGTTACTCAAATTTAACGAGTACAAATATTTTTTAGATATTGCAGTTCATTTATGTTATCGATAGAAAATATTTAATGTTAAGCAATCGATATTAAATCTTATAATAAAAAAAAAAAAAGTAATATTGTTCAACGTAGTTTGGACACTATCCTCGTATCATATGGTTTACATGTACCGAAACTTTATGTTTTTTGTCATTTTATCAAACACTTATCATATTTAGTTTTTGTTTTATGTTATTTGATTTGAAATAAAAGTCACCTCAAATTTAATGCCAGAAAACTTTTTTTAAAATTTAGTGCATTTCATTATGTCAGTTAACTTTTGTGTTTTACATAACAAATGACAAAGTCAACCCAAACTTCCGCACAATTTTTTTGTTTGTTTTTTTTTTTAAAGTCAGTGCATTGGCGAACAATATTTTGTTGACTTTGGCAAATTTAAAACTGAAATGGCGACCATAAAAGGAGCCGTAAAAATATCACACGTAAAGCAATATCAAGCCCATGACCGTATCTTTAGTATGTTCTAAGAATGTCGAATTAAGTTACAGATAATTTGATGTAAACTTAGTTCGGGCCCTCGTAAACCTATGAAATTTCGATAGATGCAAGCAAGTTAAAAGCAAATCAAATGAAAAGCCATTTATGCTATTTTCGTGGTCATGTCATAATGTGATATTTGTTTTCGTGTTTGTGAAAAGTGTTTACACAAAACAACATGCTAGTTTTACGGCATTTTGGTGGTATTATCTCTGACTCCCAGCTTGCTATGAATTAAATTTTAGCTGCCTTTGCAACCTTAATTATTCCATTTATATTAAATTTATAATTTCGGCTGTAAATGTACAAAAAAGAATAGTTTTATTTTACAATAAATTTTCTCAAAAATTAGTAACCCTGTTAATAAAATATATTGATACATACATATATTTGTACATCAATATGAAGCAACAAGCACACGCAAATTGAACCTAAATATTTTTCAATGTATATTTATTGTTCGACTATGTGAGTGTATTAACAAACCACAATAACAATATGAAGATGACCCCGATACTAAAAAGTTCAAGCAAACCAAATACTGGAAAACAGTAGAATACTATGCTCTATATGTATCTGTATGCTTTTGGATTCAAACTTTCCACATGCCATAATTAGGCGACAATATTCCTTTAAAGAAAGTTTTGCTGGTTTCAAGAATTTTCTTTAAATAAGAAATACTGTGGTTACTGAAATTTTAGCAATTTTTTATTATACTTACTTTTCTCTAACCATCATACTATGGAAATACCTGTTAATATTAATTGCAAAAATACTGAATATAAATTTATATCACTTAGTTCCATTTTATTTTCTTTCGTTAAGTGATGTTAATTTCCACAGCCAATATCGGATTTAATTAAAAGTTTGCAATAAAGAAGTGGATACGAACTAACAATCCAAAAGAAACTGTATTCTACATTTGCCCCCCAATTCTCATATATTTTAATCACATTGACTACAAAGAGCAAACTGATTCAATTGCATGAGTGAGTTTGTAAACTTCAAAATTTATGTAAAAACCATACTAGCCAGAGCAAATTAGTTGACAAAATACATAAAGAAATATGAATTCAAATGAAAGTCAACTAAGTAAAAAAAATAGTTTTCGACAGCTATAAGTTCTATTATGTAAAAACATCATGCTTAATTGAAAATATTTCAAGTCTAAAATTACATGAATTTTTTTCTGACAACGTTAGATGCTCTTCTGTAAGTAATATTCAATTGCTGACCACATTTAATTACACAGTACAATACATGATTTAGGGACTCAATTCTGACAATTGCACCTGAAAGAAGACCCAAAAATAAGAACTTCTGCATCATTCGTTTTGTAAAGTTGGCTGCTATTATAATTTAATGGCCATACGAATTTTTTTGCTCAAGGTGGATTTATATCACTTTTTGTATATTATAACATGGCTATAACTCGGTAACAGTACGGAATATCTCTTTTGTGTCTGAAACAAAGTTATAGATATTGAGCAGGGAAAAAAATCGGAACAAACATACCCGAAAAAAGTGCATCGCAAAAATGCCCATTTTCCCTCCCATTTTTCACCATTTTCCCAATTTTTTGCTAAATAACTGGAACATATCTTTTGTGTCTGAAATAAAGTTGTAGATGTTGAATAGGTGAAAAAAAGATGCACAAACTTACGCAAAAAAAGTGCATCCAGTGCCTTAAAAATCGCAAATATACCCATTTTTCCCAATTTTCCCTTTTTTGGTAAATAACTGGAATATATCTTGTGTCTCTGAAACAAAGTGGTGGATATTGAATAGGAGAAAAAAAGTGGAACAAACCTACCGGAAAAAGTGCATCCAGTGCCTTGAAAATCGCAATAATGCCCATTTTCCCCCCATTTTTCCTCATTTTCACCTTTTATACTCAATAACTGGATTACAAATTCATTAGAAAATATGAGATTTTTATTTGTTATCTATGCATGGGAACAAAATTTAGAACATTTTGAATTATTGTCAATATCCATCCTCGTTGAAGTTGACGCTTGTGGTTCTGATGATCTTGTTTGCTTCGTAGGTTGTTCATATTATTGATCTGAGTCTACATCATCATCCGAGTTAGGCATAATATTCAAGGGCATGTTTTCTTCGCTGTTTTCACCAATTTTAGTGTCATCTTCATCTTCGGAGCTTTCATCTTCAAACTGCATAATTTTAGAACTCCACCAAACCTCCGTAAATATAGTTCCTCTTTATCTAAGAGAAGCTAACTGGATGGCAGATTTTGAAAAAGTAAAACAATTTTTAATAAACGAAAACGTAGAAAATCCGATTTTGATTGGCGACCTCAACATCAAACAGGAAATATAAAGCAACCATTAGATGATTTTTTAAATCGACATTTAAAGCCGGTTTCGACACAAGGAAATCTAGAGACGTAACCGAAAATAAAAAGGGAAAATCTTTCATTGAGGTATGCGAAGACTTTGGTTTACATGTATTAAATGGGTGTACAAAAGGCGATGAAAATGGCAATCTAACTTATATAAGCGGAGTTGGGCAATCAGTCAACGATATATACGCCTCAGCACATGAAAATTTAGAGTGTATTGAAAGTTTTCGGTAGAAAGTAGGGGATGGTCTGATCATATGCCACTTGTTTTAACTATAAATATTAAAGGAAGATATTTAGAAGAGCCAATGAAGTTACTACCAAAGCTAAAGTGGGATGAAAGCAAAATAGAGATTTATAAAGAAAACCTTAATCAACAGTTAAATATTTATAAACAACAATAGGATGTATTAAATTTGCAAGATTTCATAAACGTTATCAACATATCAAACCCTTATAAACACAAAAATGAAGTACATATTACAACAGAAAACAAATGGTTTAATTTCAAGTGCTATAACATGAGGGAAAAGTCTTTTAGAGCTCTTACCACATTTCGTCAAAACCCAACAACAAGCAACAGAGAAAAATATGTTATGGAAAATAAAAAATATACAGAAGTTTGTGAAAGAAGTAAATACGAATATTACAGAAAGGTAGAAAATCAGATCAATTTAGTAAAAACTGGTAATCATATTAAAGAAATAAAAAACAAAGAAATGCAGTCAAAGCCTGATATACCTGCAAATGTGTTCAAACAATATTTTTCTACTCTTTTGAATACGCCTGATAGTTCACATAATATAATGTATGCTGCAATGAAATATACGGATGAAGATCTAGATCAACCTATTTCAACTTTTGAAATAAAACACGAACTAGCCAAAGCCAAGAAAAACAAAGCCCCTGGAGAGGACCGCGTCAGCTATGAATTCTTTAAGAACTCAACGGATATTTTTGTGGAAGAGCTGGCAAACACATACAACATCATATATGAAACAGCAAATTTGGATGCAAAATTTACGACAAGTATACTTTTTCCAATTTAGAAGAAGGGAGAAAGGAATACTGTGAGTAATTATCGTGGTATATCTTTTATAAATACAATTGCAAAAATTTTTATGGGCATTTTAAATAATCGTCTTAACTCGTGGCTAAATACAATAAACTTTCCGAATACCAAGCTGGATTTAGAGAAGGATACTCAACGGTTGATAATTTATATAGTTTATCCGCAATTGCTCACCTTCAGTTCAAAGAAAACAAAAAATTGTATGCTTTTTTCATTGATTTCAGTGCAGCTTTTGATAAAATCTCAAGGAAATCTCTTGTTTATAAACTTAATACAATTGGCGTATCAACAAAAATAGTCCAAATGATCGAAACCATATATAGTAGCACTAAATTTAAGGTATGGGATGGAGAGGAGGTTTCAGAAGAGTTTGAAACTGGTTCTGGAGTTAAACAAAGCTGTTTACTTTCACCAACGCTTTTTTCAATATATCTAAACGATTTGCACGAATATATAGGAGGTGGAATAAATATAGGTTCTACACATGTAAGATTACTAATGTATGCTGACGACATCGTAATTTTAGCTGATGATATCGTAACAATGAAACAATTGATAAATCAACTTGAAAAATATTGTGAGATGTGGAACCTGCAGGTCAATTTAAGCAAATCAGAAATTATGATATTCAGAAGAGGAGGAAGAATCGCAAGATGGGAAAGATGGACCTTTAATGGTGAGCCTGTAAGAATCACAAATGAATATACATATTTGGAAGTTACTTTATCACCTAAAATGTCTTTTAAAAAAAACGTTGAAAAAAGAAATTTATTTTCAAAAAACAGCATTAATGCAACATGGAATGATTTTTTGGCGAAAAAAGAGATATGCTTAAAAGCAAAATGGAATTTGTTTAAATCGGTATGCCGTGGAATTCAGTCTAATGCCGCCCAAATATGGGGATTTTCTTCTTTTGAAGAAATAGATAAACTTCTACGTTTCTTTTTAAAAAAAAATTTTAAGACTGCCACCTTTTACACCCACATATATATTGATGCTGGAAACTGGTGTAGAGATTAGTTTTATGTTACTTGTTTTTTTTGGCCAAGTTCATAAAATTATTTATTTTTATTTTATTTAAGCTAATTAGGCCTAACGTTTCCAATGTAAATAAAACAACCGCTTATTCCATTTTTCCTGACGTTTCGTCAGTTTTATGTTGACTTTATCAAGTTTTATATTTACATTGGATTTACATCTAAGATATATTATTAGAACATTACATGAATACAACAACGACCGTTTACCAAACCAGCTTACAAGAATTATAATGCAAAAAAAAGTGTATTGGTATCAGCAAATAGATGCACTAGCTAACGAAGTAAATACTTCCAGAGTTTCAGAATGTTCTATAAAAGAAAGCTGGGAACAATTAAGATTTGATATTTTATCAGGATTGAAATTTAAAGAACTACAAAATCATTTAGAAAAAGCAGCTACTACAAACCGGTTTTACTCTAAACTCAATTACACGAGGCCTTAATCATATTTTGAAATTTCAAATAACACGACAGCTATTAGCTACATATTCAAAGTTAGAAGTGACCTGCTTGAATTAAATGGAACAAGCTTTCAGCAGCAAAGATCCCGTGATTGCTCATTATGCAATCTTAATCAGATTGAAAATATTTTACATTTCATAGCCATATGTCCTATTTTGCGTCATATCAGATATAAACATTTTAAAAAGTTTACCTTGACTGAAAATGAGTTAATAACTATTGTAAACAACCCTACAGGAAATTTTAAAGAAACATATGGATTCATTATACATGCGATAAGTTACAGGAAGGAGCTCTTAAATGAGTTTAACTATTAACCTTATTATATAATACACAAAAACATTATCATATTTATCTCTTTCCGACTGACGACATTAAGTCATAGTCGTACGTTCTTATTTTTTTATTTTATTATTATTTTATTTATTATTTAAAAAAAAAAAAAAAAAATTGTTATCACAAAGAAATGAATTAAATAAAGAACATTTAACTAACTAACTAACTAACCTCCGTAAGCAATGGCTTAAATTTTTTGCCTTTGAATAGCTTTTCCATTAGAATTGTCACCTGGTGGAACCTCTCTCCTTGTTCGCCCGATTCCTGAGGTAATTGTGCCAAAAATGTATCAAGGTAGAAATGCATGAAATGTAATTTTAAAGTCATGGATGCACTGATTTTTTCAAAATAATACAGCAACTTGTCCACTCGTGCCTGTATGTCATCTCGCTGTACACGTTTCTTTCCTAAAAATCCTCCAAATTAGATGCATTGCTTGCGGAGGTTTATTGATGGAGTTCTAAAATTATGCAGTTTGAAAATGAAAGCACCGAAGATGAAGATGACACACAAATAAAGTTTACAAAGAAAAAAAGGTGAAAATTGGGGGAAAAAAAAGGGGGAAAATGGGCATTTCTGCTATTTTTAAGCACTATATGCACTCTTTTCGGGTAGGTTGGTTCCGCTTTTTTTCTCCTATTCAATATCTACGACTTTGTTTTAGACATAAAAGATATATTCTAGTTATTTAGCAAAAATGGGGGAAATGGCCATTTTTGCGATTTATAAGGCACTGGGGCCAGTTTTGTCAGGTAGGTTTGTTCAGGTTTTTTTTCTCCTGTTCAGTATCTACAACTTTGTTTCAGACGCAAAAGAGAGTTATAACCGTGTTAACATATACAAAAGTGATAAGAATCCACCTTGAGCAAAAAAATTCGTATCGCCATTAAATTATAATGGCAGCCAACTTTACAAAACTAATGAAGCAGAAGTTCTTATTTTTTGGTTGCAATTCTCAGAATTGAGTCTCAAATCAATGAGCTGAAAAATGTTGTACTGTGTTGGGATAATTTTTTTTTTTCGAATATATGCGAAACATTAAATTTTTCTGGCACCGGCCGGATTTAGTAAGTTAAAAATTAGTTCTGAGATTTGAACGATCATTGTTAGCTCTCTATGTGAAGATCCAATAAATAGATGCATGAGGCTGACTGAAAATTCTGCAATAATTTAAAGCTGTGTACACGTAGCTAATTATATGAATTTAAGTCCCTCCTGGCTGCACTGTTCAATAATCTAAAAGTAATTTAAGTCGTACTGATATGAAATGTTTGGAGATCGGTCTCGAGTTATGTGCCAAAATTTGATCCAAATATAATTACAGTTATAGCTTTCGTAAAAGGGGTCTGCAGTCTCAGGTGTTGATGGAAGTTTATAAATTAATTGACCTGGATAGTGATACCTAGTCGATCACTAGTATACAGGGGCATACAGTTTTGCGTATTTTTTTTTTAATTTTTCCCTTCCAAATAATACGATTTCTCAAATTCCTCAATACTGGCTTTTGTTGCAGCAATAAAGATTGAGCCAAATCTTTGTATAATGCAAAATCTAGTTAACGCAGTATATGAAGAAGCACTCCTAATTCTACAATGCCAGTACTAGTACACTTTCCTAATTGTAATTTAGAAAATTTGAATTAATGTTTGTAGAGGCGGAAAATTCTTTGGTTGAATATTTTTTTTGTACCAATTAAAATTTTTTTAAACCTGGAGGATTGTATTTTTTGGCATCCTGTTTAAAAGACATTACACCCTGTTGTGAATAGATAAGGCAGTGTATAAAACCATTACGTTTGGCTGGTTTGTATGTGTGCGTAGGTGTATTATGTAAGTGTATGTTAGCGCTGAATTAGCGTAAACTTTCCAAAATGGAACAAATTCCAACCGTTGGGGTATAAAGGCTTTTTAAGAGCAAAAATCCATCTATTTTGCTGATTATTAACCACACGTTTATTTCTATCATCGAATCTGTCATTTTTATAAAATATAATATACATGAAAGTTTCAATTTACAAGATTGTGTGTCATTGTGTGTTTTCATTCAATTTCTTTAATTTTAATTTTTATTATAATTTTTATTCCTTTTATAAAAAAGAAATTAATTTCCAAAAGGATAAGGTGGAAAAAATATTCTGGGAGTTTACTCTAGTTGTTGCGAATTTTTGATTTCCTTTCAAGGATCTCTTGATTGCATACTAAAAAGTGAGTTAAAATGTTTATTTATTGTCACACTTTTCAGTTTTTTTAAATAAAAGAAACATAAACACCCTTTTCCTTCAGATTTAAACGTTCATAAGGAACCTTATTTTCATTCCCGAGAATAAGAAATTTATTCATAAACACACATGTGTCAGAAAAAGCCATTGATACCTCATCACCTTCAATTTGTTATAAAAACAGGTAACGCATAAACATACTATATACACCTGGGCATACCAAAACCTTAAAAACTTTCTTAAAAAAACACCATTAAAATTAAACCTTTTTTATATTTTTTTATAAATTAATACGAGCTGCTTATGAAAGTTGCCTAAAACGAGTATAAACTGAATGGAAATTACCGTATGGACAGATTATTTTTGGGAACGCGAAAACCCGCAATCTATCATCTACAACACCCTTGATAACCCGCAATCTAGCATCTAAAACACCCTTGATCGAGACAGCGCTGAAAAAGTGAAAGATTTGTGAAAAGTGTTTATTTTTGTAGTGAAAAGATCAAAGAAAGAAATTGACTTAAAGTAATAGTGCCATTGTGAAGCTAGATTTTGAGTTGAAAAGGAAAAAGTTGAGTTGAAAAGGAAAAAGAGTTGGTATAAGATAACACCTAAAATCCAAGATGGAAAAAACACCCAATAACATTGTATAAACAGAATTAGTACATAGGTTTCCATAGCATCGCAAGAAAAAAAAAAAATAATATTAAAAACCCGGGTGATAAATTGTGTCAGCTAGAAAGAAAAAATTTTTAATTAATAAATTAATATATAAATGAAGTGAGAAATAATACTTGTAAAAAAAAAAAAATTATTGTTCCTCTAAACTTTTAATCGCTATAGTTGATACCAAAACACGGTTTCTACAGTGAAATCTTCATAAAATAGCGATTTCGATATTAAATTATTTTTTTTATTATAAATTATAACATCGATTAAAATTGATCATGTGCGTGCAACACACTAAAAACGAAGATGTCAAAAAAAACAATCGTGTAGCTTAAGTATTGTCAAAAGAAAAAAGTGTTACAAAAAGGTTAAAACGAATAAGACAACTAATCTAAATTGTCGACTATGTTACCATAACGGTAAAAACGCGTTTATATTGATCATTTTTGATAAATATATACATATATTTTATTAAAAAAAAAAAAAAAAAGAGAAAAAAGAAAAACCCTTTATTAATAATTGCTAAACAGAATCGCCATCATCATCATCGTCTGAGCAATGAAAGATCTTTCATCGTGATGTATGTAAGTTTTTTATTTACGTTTATTTTTATTTTACAAACCACTTGCATGTATCCACTGTTAGAGTTCACTAACATAGAATTTATTCTGTAAACAAAAATAATGTACAATAACAGTCAACAACACCATGAAAAGAGAAACGTCGCTCTGTTAAACCTGAATTAATTCTGTTAGTGAAATAGCGATGGATAAACGTTTATGCAAGTTCTAGTAATTATTGTTGAAATCTAATAACATCAAATTATGGGCAACTTAAAATCCTCTATTTTGATACCCAAATCGTTGTTTAAAACAAGGCTGTCAAACTACAAATTCATTTTATTAAATTAATTATAAAATATTTACGAAATTTTAACGGGATATTACTAATTTCAATTCCATTCGTACCCCTGGCTATAAATAATTGTGATGAATTTAATACAAATATAATTTTTTCTGTAGTTTAAAAGAATGAATTCTTTATTTCGTCAAATGTTGAAGTTCATTTATTGAAATCGGATTAAACCTCTGAATTTTTTTTTCTTTTCTACTTTTATTCAAACTTTTCATATTAGTTTTTTTAAATGGTATCAGGTTGGTTGTAATTTATGTATGCACCAAATTTTTTTTATTAATTTTTTTTCATATTTCTTTTTGAATTTTAAGTCATGATTATTCTTGTTAAATTTTTCCTTGTAGCTCACTTCATTTATCTAGAAATAAGTTAGATTTAATTAGAGTTAATAACTTTTGTTATTCTGAATTTTAAAATTACTCAATCAGACTTTACTTCCTTTTCTCTAACTGATCTCCCTTCATTCTTTTTCCTTGCAATTTTTTTTTCTCGTTTTCACAATTCTTTTCCAAAACTCCATCGTAAGCACGCACATATTAAAATACCGTTCTGTACATACGAATTTACGAATTCAAACTGTAGTAGCCAAGAATCCTCCCCAACAGCCGACGAGATAGCAGCCTGAAATATATGAGTGCGTTTGCTACAACAAGTTTGAAATAAAAACTTCATTAATATACACCGTCAAATCTTCATTGTATGCTACATGTTGAGAAAATAAAAAATTGAGTTTGAGGAAGGGCAATTGATATTGAGAAAATCACACTTGCTTTTAAGCAATATAATTGATATTAGGAAAATATAGTTTTAAATTCATAATTCCATATTGCGATTTGAAAAATTGAAATTGAGAAATGGCAAATAACTTTGAGAAAATACAAATAGCTATAGACGAACAAAAATTAAGAAAAAAATAAACAAACAGGTAGGAAAATTATAATAGGTAGAAGGTATTCATCTAAAACACTAAACTATTATTGATGCAGTACTAAAATGATCAGATCCCAGAGAGAAATTTTAGTTAAAATATATGGTTAATGTATTTCCTTCCTCCTGGTGGACAACAAATCAGATGGGTTTCAAAAATTTAATTTAAATTTAACTTTTTCTTTTATATATATTTTTTTTTTTTATTTTTTATTAAGTATGGAAAATAATGTTGTTTAAATGACCCTCGTTTTCAGCTTCGTTTTTCATAATATTTTTCAAAATATGTGTCTCTAGCGTTTGAATTTCTGCAACAATGTTGGCCTTGTGTTAAAGGATTGTGTCACTGCTTCACTTAACAAAAAAAAAAAAAAAAAAAAAAAAAAAAAAATAGTAGGGTGCTGGGAAATCTGCCAAACGCGCTGACCAATAAATTTCCAATTTTCTGGAATTATTCGCTCTCCAAAAAATTTACTTTAAAGTGTCATTGTGTACCGGCTAATATCGCTAGTGAGTCCATCCTGCTGAAATCACATCCCAGGTCCGTTTTTAAGAGCAGGACGTAAAAAGTGTTCTTTCATAACCGATACGGCTCTGCCTCTACGGTTACAGCTCTTTTATATTCATTTTCGAGGAAGTAAGGACCAATGATATTTTTAGATGTAACGCTATCTGGTAGATGTTTCTGGTGTGTCTTTAACACTTTGTTCTACACGTTATATATTTTCTGCAATGCGAGTTGATACTATCGGTGCGAGGCATATCTCTTATGATGCCGTGTTTGCGGGGAAAATCAATTAAGCAACGAATCTTTGCTTCAGAGGGCGCAATTCTGTCGCTAAAATTGCGACGATATGCTCCTTGTGTTAAAATAATTGAGCGCTGATTTTAATAATAAAATTGTGTTATTCTGCTCATTTGCCCAATTGTGAATCTCTCCATTATTTATTCCCTAGGTGTTATATAATCTGAAAAAAAAAAAATTAATGAAAAAAATATACTGACGGAAAAGTTATTAATTTTCACCCACCTTATCTATTTAAAAATAATCTCTTCAGAAAAAAAATCAAGTTTATAATTGCTGGGAACTTTGTAAAACAAGTTCAACATTTAAAGACACTATGTCAACAAAATAAGGGCAGGGCATCCAGATTATAATGCATTATTAGTTTAACTTCTTAAAATTAACTTTTATTATTATTTATTATTAGTATAAATTTGGCGTTTCTGAATTTCAATATTTCATTTCCCAATATCAGTTTGTGTTTCTCAATTTGAATTAGATTTTTCTAATTTTTTTTTTTTTAATTTCTAATATCAATTCGGCTCTTCTCAATTAAAATTTTTCTTGATTCAATATCAAATTTCCATCTCTCAATTTCAATTTGAATTTTGTCAATATGAATTTTAAATCTCAAAGTACTTTGCTTTATTTCAATATCAATATCGATTTATCAATTTAAGTTCATATTTTATAAATAATTTTTGAAACTTCTCAATTTCAAGTTATGTTTTCTATTAATTATTAAATCACCTTTTTTTTCTACCAAAATTAGTTGGTCGCTGTCAATATTAATTGTAGTGTTCTTTATTAGAAGTGTTTTAGTGTATACCCGAATATTCAGCTATTGAAAAAATATATTTGCTTGTCAGAAGCTTGTAAGTTTTTTTTCAATTTGTTTTTAAAATCATCCAATAGCTTAGGTCCTTTCTAGTTTTTCTCTGTTCAGATAATAAATGCGATACAAAAAATATTAGTTTCCCTTAAAATACACATTGCCTTCTCTCAGCCCATGCCTTTTTTGGCAATTATTTGACATAAATAGTGTACCGCTTCTGCAATTTTCAACATCTGGTACAGCGCAATGAATTCATGTTTCAAGCCTGAGTAGTAAAAGGATTCTAGTCGTTGTATAAAATAAAAATTCTTTCTAGTAAAGTCTACTCTCTTTTTCATAATTTTCTTTTGAGTAAGAAATATTGCAGTTTTTTATATTTTATCTTCCTTAACTCAGATCTAGGCCTAAAAGCGTAAACATCTTGATGATAAGTAAACTGTAGAGGTCCCACGAACTGACGTTATTACACGTACAGAATTATTGCGAAGTATAGATAATTAAAGAAATTTAATTGACTTTATAAACAATTAACGTCACTAGTAACAAAAAATAATAAATTGGTAAGACCAATATAAAATTATTATATATAAAACGAATTATACCAAAGAAAAAATATTCTGTTAAAACCAAAAAAAAAAGATTAGTAAATTCAGATTTCAATATGAGAATAGAATAAAAAAAAATGCTTAAATAAAGAAACAAAAATAAACTAAATTAACATAAAATTGCCTTTCGAGCGTTAATGCTCTATTTCTAATTTCTATTCGATCTTTTGATCTATTGGATTGTGTCAGGGATATTTTTCTAAAAAGATGCAAAGGTCGATGTGTAAATTCAATTTTATGCAAAAAGATCAAGGTTCGTATTTTTAGGAAATCAAAAGACGTTATATGGTCTTTTTTCCCCAAATATATCTTTCAATGATATTGTAAGCTGTCTAGAATTTTTTATAACTCATTTAATCACAGCTAGAAAGAAGGTTGCCTCCATACAATAAATTTCACATTATATAATTTAGCAGGTAATAAATGAATATATAGTATATGATCACTAAAAGCGAGATTATTTTAAAAATTACACCAAGAATTTTCTTTGTTCCTACAATTTCAATTTTTTGACTGTTTAGTAAAACTTTGGTTCAAAGTGCGGCTTCATTGATTACCAATTGTATTGGCCCACATGTTAGCACGGGTCATGTCATCATTTAATTTAGTTAAGGAATAACCAAATATTCTATTGTGATACCATATGTATGCTTGAATATCATCAACATATCGATGAACACTTCTCTTTAGTAGTTGCTCTGGTAAGTCATTAACATATATTGTAAAAAAGGGACGACCAATAATCGATCCTTCAGGCACATTTTGTTATTGGCTATGGCCAATAGCAAGGAGGGACTGTTTACACTCCGATTTTAATCGCTACTTTTATTTTGCAAAGTGGATATTTACTCTTACGATATAATATTAGAAATTCTGTCAAGGCCAGTACTTATTATAAGGTATTCGTAAAACACATGGATCAACGTATATTTTTTTTTTTTTAATTTTTGTGCATCAGCTTAAAATCACTATTACTTGACTATCGAATATGACGCCATATTCACAAACAATACTTTGGTTATAGCGTTATCAAAATTTGTATTAGGTTCATCATTATTTAGCATTCATATTTGCATTAAAAGTTTTTCTAAAAGGAATTATATAGAACAGCATGAATTTACACGAAAACAGAGCAACTGCTATACATCGTTGTGATATATATTTTTCATATATGTTTCATATAATCTTTCTATCCGTTTTTTCG
Organism: Cordilura impudica; assembly: GCA_963682025.1. Classification (NCBI taxonomy): domain Eukaryota; kingdom Metazoa; phylum Arthropoda; class Insecta; order Diptera; family Scathophagidae; genus Cordilura; species Cordilura impudica. The sequence continues at coordinate 59,016,257 of OY821518.1, read as the reverse complement.
AAGGATTATGTGGAATAATGCTTTAAAAATTAAGGAATGCATTTTGATGTTTGTTGAATTCAATGTACACAACAAATTTCATATATCGTGCTGATTTTTTGTCTAGAAAATCCTGCATACACTTGTATGGACCTTGAATTGCAATGTGCAAATTAAACAAACAGTATGGCGCAAAATTTCTATTTGACTTTTGATCCTTATTGTATTTTGCCCTTTTTTTTATTATTTAGTACAATTTTTATGAAAATTTATTTGACATATTCTTGGTACTGCTAATTGTCTAACGAAATGTTGAGAGAGATTACTTTAATATTTTTCATACATGATCTAAAATCTCAATAAGTTTTTTTTGTATATTGTTCTTTGTTGTCCAATTTTTTCCTTTCAACAGTTTGAGTGGAAGATAAAGGAAACTCGTTCAGTAATAAAGTAAGCATCTTAACATTTTCCCCTCTTCTGATTATCTCTTATAAGCAAGGTTCAGAAAATACACACACGAAACACACAATGTTCTGTTCGAAAGCAGCCAACACATATCTTTATTTTCATATCAATTATGTGCGTTTCAAAATTTTCTACGGTACCCAACACAACCATGACTGTGTTCGTTTTAATATTTCGTTATTTACACGAACATTTTTGTATCACATACTTTTTGCTTCAATCACACATAAAGCACACATTTTTGAGTGTTGCTTTATTTGAAGTTGATGTTCTGGTACGTGTAGTGAAAAAAAACACAGAACATGTAAAATAAACAGGTTCGAGTTCAGTTATATTTTAAGTCGTGTTGTGGCTCGTGTAGTAAGAAACAACAGAACATGTACAGTAAACAGGTTCGAGTTCAGTTATATTTTAAGTCGTGTTTAAAATATAACTGAACTCGAACCTGTTTACTGTACATGTTCTGTTGTTTCTTACTACACGAGCCACAACACGACTTAAAATATAACTGAACTCGAACCTGTTTATTTTACATGTTCTGTGTTTTTTTTCACTACACGTACCAGAACATCAACTTCAAATAAAGCAACACTCAAAAATGTGTGCTTTATGTGTGATTGAAAAAAAAGTACGTGATCGAAAAATGTTCGTGTAAGTAACGAAATATTAAAACGAACACAGTCGTGGTTGTGTTGGGCACCGAAGAAAATTTAAAAACAAACATAATTGATATGAAAATAAAAATATGTGTGTGTTGGTCTAAGTTATGTTTGTTTACATATACATATGTACGAGTTTTTTATTCAGTGTGTGTTTTTTTCTGAACTCTGCTTACAAGAGATTGCATTTTAAAAAATGCTCAAATTTATCTAGCTCCCTAATACAACCAAAAATAAACTTTATAAGTATTTTATGAGAAAAACCAAACTTAGCCCATAATTGGTTTTAAGAAAAATAATTTTTTTTTTATATACATACATAAATAATACTTCACTTTACATTTGTCAGAATTTGAGGCTGATTGGCATTGTGTTAATCTCAATACATTTGAAATTTTTCAAAAATAGTTAAAATTTATTGAAGATTCATTATTAAATAATTGTATTTGAAAAAAAATATTAATCATGATATCAAATCGAAGACGATTGTTTTTTATGAGGTGATTTTCTAAATAAATACCCAGATAGAAATGCTGAACTTAAACGCTTCTGAACTTGCGGTTTGAGTTCTTTGGATTGGTAGCACTGAACGAGTTTGTGTTGAGGAGCTAAGAAAAAATTCGCATTATCGACTGGGCATACGAAATTGGGTGCCGAATTTGCAATAATTTAACAATAATTATTCTCCAAATCCAAGTATTTTAGTATTAATTGCATCTGCCAATCTGTCAATTGATACCAATTAAAATCTTCTTGAGAAACACGAATCGATTCTGCTGCACCGTAGCCCAATAAATAGTCCATGCATTGAACGTTACAATGCAAATCGGCTTCAGAAAAGTCATGGTCACAGTTTATTGTGATATATGTTGGGTATCCACATTTATTGCATTTGAAAACGTAAAAACTTTTCATGTATAATATATCCTGAAGTTATGTGTGATGTCAGCAATACATAGGAGAAAAAGGTTTCAATTTATCCCACTAGAAACTTCTTCTTGTTCAGGAATTAAGTGCGGAAAAATTTGATGAATTTTTTCTGTTTTCAAAACTTTATGAAATGGAAGGATGAAATGATAACCAAAAATATGTATTCTCTCAAATGTATCTATTCTCTTATTCAAAGCTATGAAATTACATAGAATTGAATGTTTTGCTAAAAAGTATGTTTTTTCCATACAATATTAGTTCCAGACCAAGCCCACTAACTATTCATGTAACCCTTATAAATAGCTTCGATAAAACCACTTAGAAACCATTATATAATTGGTAGTAATATTAGAATTTAGGGATAGAATTACATCTGTTATATATTGCTCTTTTTGTAGGTATATTAAGTAAATGCTTTGTTTCTTGGATTTAGCTTTCTTCCGACTGCAACGCATTAAGACCAAAAAATCAAATCAATTTATTTCACATTTCCGACCAATGTTATTTATTTGATAACTAAAATTTGTCCTTATAATTTTTGTGGTCTATAAAAACCAATTAAGAAAATTATACTATGAGCTTAGGTACCCTATCTCTTAGATCCAACTAAGTAGATATATGAACTAAGCATAAACCAAATTTGTGTGTCATTGTTATTAATTTTTTTAATAACATATTGGATGCTATATTTATATAGGGACTAGGCCCAAAAATTGTTACTCATTTTTTACAAAAATATATAAAAAAATTTTGAGAAAACTCTGTTCAATATTTTTGTTGTTTGATAGATATAAGTGAAGATAATGAAGCAGCTAAGAATTGTCCTATAGGGCAATTTTAGTCGCTTTCGTAGGTGTGAGCCTATTTGCACCAGTTTAAATAACGTTCATGCTATGGATGATAGAAGCTTATAAATTAAATTCTTATACGAATTTTAGTTTAAAAAAATTAATTGTTGTGCGCTGATGGCGACACAACAACCGTCTTTATTTGTAATTTAAAATAAAAAGCAATGATTTTCTTAAAACTACCCTAATTTATAATAACAGGTTTGCTGATCACGCCATTCATTCACGCTGTTGTCATTCTGCCGCTCGTGCAATGCTGTTCAATATTGTTGGTGTGAATTTACTACCTTGCAGAATTTCTGTGTTGCGCGTGCAATGGTATTATTGTAAAATGAGCTGCTTTATTCGTTGGCATGTGCAATGCCGTTCAATATTGTTGGTGGGAAAATACTACCTTGCAGAATTACTGTATTTTGGTAATCGCGCCGGATGCGCGTGCAACGGTATTGTTGTGAAATAACTGTTTGGTTGTTTTGCAGAAGACGCAACGTCAGCTTGAGAACTAATTTTGGTATTTTTTAATGTGTGTTGTTGTTGTTAGCGAAATATTTATTTTTAAATGTATTTTAAATGTATTTTGTGTTAACTCCTCCCTCCTTAAATGCAGTCGTCCCGATTGCTTAAAATGTGTGGATGTCAAAAATGGTGGAATTCTTTTTCCTAATTTTTTCCTCTGTAGATTTTACAACAATTGGATGTTCTGGTTGGGCTTCTTTCGTTTCTATTATTTCATCTTCTTTTTTTGTTTTCTTCTTCTTAGAAATCCAAGCGATAATAACACAAACGGATACAATGATGATGAGGCTTGATGTTAGTAGAAAGTTATTTTTGTTTTCCAGTGTTTCCAATCTTTTGATGTTTCCCATATTCAATTTTTGGAGTCTTTGCAGTGATATGATTTCTTCGGTTTTGCTATTCCATGCTTTTGGTTGTAATGAAGCTGGAAGAGGTTTGTTGCCACTTATTTCTTTTGAATAGTATTCTCGACCCTCAATGTTGACTGTTGTGTTGAAATATTTGACCAAATAAGTTCCATTTAATGCTATTTCTTCTTCGTTCACTTTAATTTTCCCAATGTATTGATTCAGCAGTAGTAAGTCGCTTCCGATTTCTTCTATTGCTGGGACGTGCTCGTTGTTAACCTGTGTGCAGCTACCTATTTTATTTCTAAATAAACTAGTTATACAAAATTTATCACTTAATTCTACAAGCTTATCTCTATTACATATTGTTAAATCGTTGTAGCTTTTGCAGCTTTCTTTGATGGCGAATAATTTATTATTACAATCTAAAATTTTGCCATATTCAATTTTATCAATAATATTTCCAATTTTTACTGGCTTTGCTAAGAAAATTTTACAGATATTATTTTGGGCAATGGGAATACTTAAAATATATAAAATTTCTTTGTTATTTGTCACAATCTTTACGCTTCCAAATGATAACAATTCATCTACATTAAAAATAGGAATACTATAATTTCTTAAAACATAATTTAAATTTTCAATTTCGGTTTTTGACAGGATAAATGAGTTTACAATATTTACTTTAGCCCATTGTATTGCATATTCAATATTTTGTAATTCTTTTTCAATTAATGTTAATTTGTGTTCTAATGTATTTGCCAGTTCATTATTCCAATCTTCCCGCTTTACTTTTAATATTTGATTTGTAATGTTTGAAATATCTTGTAATCTGCTAGTTGTAAGTTCGTTTATAATCATTTGTCTGTTGTTATTTTCTAATACATTTTTAATTTTCTGATTTAAAATTTCAAAATCATGGCTGTCTGGAGTCCCAGCAACCCATTTCCATGCGCTACCAATAAAATCGATAGATCTTCTCCTTTCGTGTGGACTTAACCGATTAAGGAGTCCATTAATATCGGAGACTTGTTGTTTTAAAAACGGACGGAGCGGATGACTATATGTAATATTAGTGTTCAATGTAGATTCAATGTCCTGTGATAAAATTCTATATTGTTCTAAGTCGATAGAATGTATAACTTAAAAGGTGCCGTTCTGTTTTTTTGCGATCCCATTCTGAATGGTTATTAATCTCGCATTAGAGTAGTCAAGTATATTAAAATCCGCAAGGGCGGTACCAATTAGTAATCTGTAAAAAGAAGATAAATGGGATGTAAATAAAAAAAAATTGTCAATTTCTAATGTGACTCTTGTGAATAATGCGGCCACTTTCCGTAACTATAGTTGTATTACGGTTTTCTTTCACTATCTCTTCCTTAAACCGATTAGAAAGTTTTGTCCCTAATCTTTTATTTGTCCTAACGTAGACTAGCTGACCAGGTACGTATTCTTTAATTGGTTTTTTATTTTTATTATGGTAAGTCAAGTCATTTTCCTGTTTGCGCTTTAGTCGGTCAACGTTAGATAATCTAGTTATTTCTATATCTTGGGGTGAAAAGTCAATCGTTCGACCAAAATAAAGATCTACAGATTTCGTTGTATATTTATCGACCTTTTTCTATTTTATATTTTAGTTTGTTTCTTTAGCGTTCTCTAAATCAGGCTTTCAAGGTCAAGTACTTATATAAATAAAAGATTATTTATTTCATTGTTTTACTCCGACGTTTCGTTGGTATTTTTTCCAACTTCCTCAGGGAGAATATTTTATTAGATCTGGCAACCACATAAAACATAAATAAGAAAAATAAAATGTAAATAACAACATATAATTTCTACATTTGTTTTAAGAATATTTCACTTACAGATAATCCTTTTTCAGATTTACATTATTTCTATAGAAAAATATCACAGGTTTTTTATCAACGACACAAAACACTTATATGTATAATTTAATAAAAATAATCGCAAAAATACAAAAGAAAAATATCACAGTAATAATTCTTAATTATGCTACAATCACAGTTGAGTTAAAACTAAATTATTGCTACAGTGTAGTTAGAGTTGATGTTATCTATATCTTCTCTCCTATTTATTGCACTCGCGTTACGTTGTTGTATTCTAAGACTTTCTAAAGTGTAGCGTTTTTTCTCTTTTCTTTCTTTGTCTAAAATCTTAACATTATTTAAATCGGCTGTGTGTCCCTCTTCAAAAACAATGTATTGCCAGTGCAGTACTTTGTCTGCTTTTACTTATGTCGGCTTTATGTTCTTCTATTCGTGTGCCTAAACTTCTTTTTGTTGTACCCACATAAACTTTACCACACGTTTCCTCTGCTTTGCCTATGCATTTGATCTCATAGACAACATTACTTTGTTCTCTCTACAGGTTTCTTTTTTGTCGTTGAATGAATGGTATGGTTATATTCATTTACAGCTCTTTCCAAAAGTTCTTCGAAATTTCTAGATGTCCCATCACTTTTAAGGCATCTCATTATCTCCGCTAAGGTTGAATGGAAGCGTTCTATCTGTCCGTTCGCTTCGCTTCGATAAGATGGAGTTGTGAAAACGTTTATTTTCAAATCGTCTTTCATCATGAATAGGATTGAAGCTGAATTCAGAGAAGGTTCGTTGTCCATGACAATATTTTTCGGTACCCCATAAGAAAATAGTATTTCCCTAAGAGGTCTCCTAACATCTTCTGTCGATCGTCCCTTTAGTAATTTTGTCTGGACATACTTTGAAAATTTGTCAATCGATGTTAGTACCAATTTTTTGTCTGTGGAAAAAATGTCAAGGTGGACGGTGTGGCCTGGATGAGTTGGTATAGGTGTCTCTTTCAACTCAGGCGTATTTGGGTGTCTCTCATACTTATTTTTCTTACAAGTCGAACATAGTTTTATGACCCTTTTAATTTTATTTGCCATTCCTGGAAAATCATATTTTTCCATAATTTGCAATCTGTTTTCTTTCTCATTGCGATGAGCCCTATTATGTGTTTCCACAATTATATTTTCTTGATCGTGTTCTGACGTTATGTCATCAACTACCAATTGTGTAAATCGACATTTATAACTTGAAAAGTGGTCTGGATAAATTGTTTGAATTTTCCCCATTATTGGTTCAGGAGTTTTTATACCATTAATAACGGACGGATTTAGATACTTTTTTAGAATTTCTGTAAGTTTTTGTTCATCATAGTTAGGTTCGCTTATAAGGTGTCGATGATAGCCTGGGAATATGATTTTAAATTGGTAAGTGGGTGTTTCACCTATGGAAAGAAAAATTTGGTTCTTAAATACGTTTATTGGGGTTTCCATGCTCGGAATAAGATCTTGTGGAGAGCTGTCACTGCTGTGCACCGTGCCTGATAAAGAATTTATTCCAGTCGCTGGAGGTCTAGAAAGCGCGTCTGCTACTACATTACTTCTACCAGGTTTATATTTCATTTCATAATTGTATTCTTCTAAAATAGCTTTCCATCTTTTCATTTTACTATTATTATTTTTTGTGCTAAGTGCATATGTCAGCGGTTGATGATCTGTAAAGATGACAACTTTAGCTGACCCATACAAGTAATTCCTAAGGTTTCCTAATGCCCATATTATAGCAAGCATTTCCTTTTCATTGGCTGCGTAATTTTCTTCTGCTTCTGACAGAGTTCTAGATATGAATGCTATTGGCTGATCATCCTGACTTAAGACGGCTCCTAGTGCTACATTAGAAGCGTCAGTTGTCAATTGAAATTCTTTTTTAAAGTCTGGATATGCGAGAATTACTTCTCTAGAAACTAAGGCATTTTTTAATGAATCGATGGCGTTTTTGGCTTCATTATCCATTTGAATTTTCCTACGGTTTGATTCAGATTTGGAAATCGTACCTGCATCTCCTCGCAATAATTTAGTTAAAGGTTTTGCTAAGTCTGCGTAACCTTTTATAAACCTTCTATAATATCCTGAAAGGCCTAGAAAGGACCGGAGCTCTTTTAGTGTGGTAGGATAAGCAAAATTTACTATTGCTTCGACCTTTTTGGGGTTTGCTTTTACTCCATTGTAAGAAACAATGAATCCCAAGAACTCTACCTCCTCTTTAAAGAATTCACACTTGTCCAACTGGACTTTCATATTAGCAGCATTAAGTGTTTCAAAAATTTCATTCAAGTGTTTAAAATGTGATTTTTCGTCTTTACTAAAGATAATTATATCGTCAATATAAACGTAGCATGTTTTGCCAATTTGTTCCCTGAGGATATCGTCCAGCGTCCTCTGAAATATGGACGGTGCGTTTTTCAACCCAAATGGGAGTCTTGTAAATTCATATTTACCATTATTAACTGAAAAAGCCGTTTTCTCTATATCCTCTTCCCTAAGAGGTATTTGATGAAATCCACTCTTTAAGTCTATTACAGTAAAATATTTATTACCTCCTAAATGTGAGAGAACTTCATTTATCTCGGGAATGGGATATCTATCTGGTATTGTAATCGAATTTAATTTTCTGAAATCTATGACCAGTCTATATTTTTGTCTACCTGAAGCATCTTGTTTCTTTGATACAATCCATATAGGCGAGTTATAAGGCGAACGTGATGGTCTTATTATCCCATCCTTTAATAATTTATTAATTTCCTCCTCAACTACTGCCTTCATGGCCATTGGGTAAGGGTAATTTCTGGTATAAGTTGGTATGTCCGTGGAAGTACGTATATCACCAACAACTCTTGTTGTATAGGTGAGTCTTTCGTCAGGATCTGCAAAAAGACTTTTATGGTGACTTACAATGTTTTCGAGAGACCTTTTTTGATTTTCAGAAAGGTGTTCCATCCTAATTTCTATATTGTTGACATCTTGGGAAATGTATTGGAATATTGGAATATTTATTCCCCCTTTTACCGTGAAATAATTCTTTGAAGTGTAAATCACGGCTGATAATTCTTTTAAACTATCGTTGCCTAATATCCCATCGAAGGTTCTTAATCCTGGTAATATAAAAAACTTTATGGGGACATCATTGATGCCAAACATATTTAAAAGAACATGATGCGTAATTTCTACATTTCCTGCAATAGATTTTGCACTAAATTTTTCCTGATTAGGTCTATGGTTTGTGACTAAATTAGGTTTTATATAATTCTTATTACTACCGGTATCTAAAAGGAATTTGAGAGTTTGTCCGTTCCTCGTTCTAACTTGAAAGTATGGTAACGAGGGACTATTTAACCAAAAAAATTAAGATCGTTTAGTAAATCTTCTTGTGCATAATCTGTTGTTATGGAATGATTTTTCTCGGTTTCGAGATCTTCAGGTGAATGCTCGAACATCTCAAGTCCGCTGTTGGTAACTTCCTTATAATATTCGTCCATTTCTGTTATCCCCCCAACTGCGCCTTCTTCTTGGGCATATTCATAATCTAGTGGAACCTGGTCTAATTGCCGCTGAGTTGCCTCATTGTTGGTTACCACATGAAAATTCCTTTGGAGTTTGTTGATTGGACCTTGAAATGAGCCCCCAGCTGGTCTCTTAGAAACTTGGTTAACTGGTGGTCTGTTCATATAATTAATGTGCCTTGATTGGATAGACCTATCCACGTCCATAGGTTCTACTCTAGGAGTTGGTTTTTGATAATTCGGTGTTAAATATTGGGGTTTATTATATTGGTTCGAGAAACCGATTTGGTTTCCTTGATTAAATTGTGGTCTTAGGCTAAAATTTTGATAACCGGTTGGCCTAAAAATTGTGTTACGAGTATAATTTGGATTATAATTTGGTATAGGACCATTACGGGGTGGCAATGGTGGTCTGTTATTTGTCATACCGCCAACGTAAGCGAGCTCAGGAAAAAATTTCTGTCGATTTCCAAAAAATGAATTGGTTACTCCAATTCTGTCTTTCTGGATATTACTTCTAGATATTAGTCCATGAGCGTAATTCATACGAAATGTCATATTATCCAATTTTAAACAAATATGTAATGCTTCGGGCAAAGAAGTTGGTTCACGCACGCTAAGCAAACGTGGAAGATCACCATTTAAACCTCTAACAAATGTATCCAGGGCTTTATCCCTGTAAGTATTTGTCATTGAGCGAAGGCTTCCTTCGTCTAGATTTAAACATGATACTTTATCAAGTATCAGCGAAAGATGTTGATAGACAGCTTGATAAAATTCAGTTATACTCCTATTGCTCTGACACAAAACTGTCATTTGATATTCTAAAGTGCCGATATCTCTCTTATCCGAATAGTGCATCATTAGACATTTCTTCATTCGAGGCCAATCTAAGGGTGTTCTATACGATTCTAATGCAGTATCTGCATCCCCAGTAATTTTCGTCCTTATAGTATGTAAAATTGCATAATATCGTCCTGTTCCTTTAAGGCTGGAGTATAGGTCTAACACTCTGTCGACGGATTTTCGCCAGGAGTTGAACTCACCTGGTTTTCCAGAAAATTCCCTAAGTGATTTTATTATGTCTGGGACTTTGTCTAATTCTCCTAATTCTGTCGTAACTGCACCTATGGGTTGGTCAAAACCCTCGTCTGAGAGATAATCTGAAGGCGTTTTCAAAGCTTCGTTAATTATTTCAATAATCTGGTTCCTCTGAATTTCATTTAGTCCAGTTACGTTTCTGGCTGTTGTCCCACTTGTAGACACTGACAGTGTCCTACTCAGTCTGTCCGAGAGTTGTTGAATTGTTTCGTCAGGCATTTTGTTTCAAGGAGAAAATTGGATTGTTAAATTTGAAAATCAGGTCTTATTATTTTTATTATTTTTTTTAAATACACTGAACAATTTTTACGTAAAATTTTTTAAAGGATTAAAATTTAATTTTGTTAACAAAAAAAATACAGTAGAAATTTGGATTGTTAAAGTAAATTTAAAAATCAGGTCTTATTATTTTCAAAAAAAAAAAAATACAACTAGGACATTATACGCAAATTTTTGGAGGTTAAAATTTAATTATTATTATCAAAAATAGAATGAAAAAAAATCTTTGTAGAGGATTAAAATTTAATTTGGTCACTATTTTTCTTTTCTTCTCTTATTTTATAAAAGATATTTTATATAAAATTATTCTTACATTAATAACAGCATCTCGTACTTTGATGATTACTGGAGCTTACTCTGGTAGTGTTCAGCTTTCTCGAACTTCGATGATTACACGAACTTAATTAGTTGATGAATTTTCAGCTATTATTTTAATTAGATTTTTCTTTCTAGTCTTTTAAAAAAAAATTTTTTTGTTTTAATTTGCTGTCTTTTGAAAAAATTTTATTTTGTTTAATATTATAAATTATTTTTATTGTTCACTTATATAACAAAATAATTTTAGTGCTTGGTTAATAGTAATTTTTATTTTTACTTTTAATTTGGAGTTCACTTTTTATTATTTTTTCTTAGTAGTTACTAATTTTCTAATTTTTTTTTTTTTATAATAGTTAGTTTTTTTTTTCACCTTTTCTATAGTTTAGTTTACGCAATATTTTTGTTTTTATTTATCAAATAGTTTTTTATTTTTGAAGTTTTTTCTTTTTTAAGCTCTTAAAAATTTTTCTATTTGCTACAGTCACTGTTTCCACTTATGTTTTCCCTTATTCTTTTTATTTATTTTGTTTTAGGTATTTATTTAATTTTCACTTTTCTTTAATTAAAAATTTTACTGTCACTTATTATTTTTAAATTCGAAAATATTTATTTTAGTTACTATTATTTATTATTTTTACTGTTCATTCATTTAGAAAATTTTTCTTATTTTGTAAAACTTATAATTACTTCACTACGCGAATTTTACAACGCGTGCTTACCGAGCTGCGACTTAACGTACGCTCCCTTTTGTCCTTTTGAACTACTAGGGCACTTGGTAAGGCTTGACTTTTTTTTTTTTGAATGTACCGGAGGACCTTTATCCTGCAGGTCCCTGCTCGGGCGCCAATTAAATTCTTATACGAATTTTAGTTTAAAAAAATTAATTGTTGTGCGCTGATGGCGACACAACAACCGTCTTTATTTGTAATTCAAAATAAAAAGCAATGATTTTCTTAAAACTACCCTAATTTATAATAACAGGTTTGCTGATCACGCCATTCATTCACGCTGTTGTCATTCTGCCGCTCGTGCAATGCTGTTCAATATTGTTGGTGTGAATTTACTACCTTGCAGAATTTCTGTGTTGCGCGTGCAATGGTATTATTGTAAAATGAGCTGCTTTATTCGTTGGCATGTGCAATGCCGTTCAATATTGTTGGTGGGAAAATACTACCTTGCAGAATTACTGTATTTTGGTAATCGCGCCGGATGCGCGTGCAACGGTATTGTTGTGAAATAACTGTTTGGTTGTTTTGCAGAAGACGCAACGTCAGCTTGAGAACTAATTTTGGTATTTTTTAATGTGTGTTGTTGTTGTTAGCGAAATATTTATTTTTAAATGTATTTTAAATGTATTTTGTGTTAACTTATATACTAAATTTCGTCAAGATATATTCATATTTGCGACCTGTAGTTTGATGAAAAGGAATAAGTCGATCGGTATAATTAAAGATTGGCCTAGTTCAAAAATTTTTGGCAATTAAAAACATCAGCACAAAGTCGTAATACCCAGACCACATAGTTGGTTATTTCCAATGCAACTTTTGTCACATTTTCTGTTCAAATATTATCTTCTCATGTTTTTGTGCTACAGGGTGGCAAATCTTAACCCACTAATGTTAACTAAATCAATAGTGAGGGCCCTAGAGAGTTAATATATATGACCGACTCCAACCACTTTTCCGAGAGGAGCATACATCCTTTCCGACCTATTCCCTCTGGGCTCGCCTTGGAGGGGGCCCTTAGGAATTTTATAAAATATATTTTTTTAGTTTAATTAAATTGAACGTGCTTTTTACACCCTATACCACTATGTGGTTTGGGTATAATGACTTTGTGCTGCTGTTTGTAACAACCAAAAATATTTGACCTAGACCCATCTTTAATTATACCGATCGAATCCGAATCACTTTCTGAGTTGATTTAACAATGTCCGTCCGTCCGTCCGTCCGTCCGTCCGTCTGTGTGTCCATGTAAAGCTTGTAATCAAACTGCAGGTCGCAAATATGAATATATTTTGATGAAATTTGGTATATAAGCTTTTGTCGGCCATGGGATGAGCGCCATTTAAACTGGTGAGAACCCGTCCATGTTCAGACCTAGCCCCCATACAAATTACCCATATGAAATCGACATAAATTGCCATAAGATCCAAATTGTCATATAAATCTTACTCAAATTGGGTTTGTATGCGTTCATTACATCCACTAATGAGTAGTCCAAAAATGATCCCTTTGACCCCATATAGAGCTGCTTCCCGATCTTTACTTAAATCTATTAAAAAAACAAAAATATTGCACTGATTCTTCTCAAATTTTGTTTGTACATATTTTTGCAAAATACAAGAGACTTTACCAAACATGATCAGGAGCGGTCCATTTTTGGACCTAGTCCCTTTATAGATTAATAAAAATCCCACTCAAATTTGGTTTTTGCTTCTTTTCAATGTCCAGTTAGTTGGGCCTAAGAGATAGGGTTTATAAACGCATGGTATAGGGTATCGTATAGTCGGTCTAGACCCACTATAATTTTCTTACTTGTTTGTATTTCTATTACATGGTTTCACGCTTTTAAAAATATATATTTTTTTCTTATTTTACAGTTATTTTAATTGCGCCAAATATCAATTTAATGAGAGATGTTAAGTTCAATGAGAAACTGTCAGAAAAGGAAGTGAAAGTAGTAATATAATTGAAACAAAGAGTTTATTTTAAATTGCTGTACAGTGTTATTACTATCATTATGATGTTGCTAATTTGCTTAAGTTTACTGAACTAAAAAAAAACTACATAAATACACCCATTTCCAATTTTTTTGTTTCGAAAATGATCAGTATGCTGCTTTATGTCAGCATTATATTTAAATTTGGTTACGTTGGCTTAATAACCCAATGAAACTCTGCTATGGACGTTTTGAAGTATCTGTTATGGGTAAAATTTATGGTATTATATAACACTTGCTATGAAATAATTGGTACTTTGCCTCAAACTTAAAAAACCAACCCGACACCAAATAATTACTTTAGCTTAAAAAACTTGTATATCCTCCAAGCTCTATCGAAAATTTTGCATTACGCTCTGAAAATTTGTTTCAAAAACATTTTCTCTACTAAGAAATATGTTTATTTTTCCTCAACTTTAATGAGGAGGGAAAATATTTTGGTGCACAAAAATCCTGCAATTTTATATATTGCATGCAACGACGAACTTTACTTTTTTCTTTTCTTTCGAAACTATAAAATACATTAATATCATTGTATCAGGTGTAGTTCGTAGCACAAATATTATAATGTTTGAGAATATTTCTTATAGCGATATTTAGTATAAAAAAAATCAGTAACAAGACATTCACATAAATCACTGCAAATTTACTGATACCCAGCAATAAGAGTGATTACCAAAATGTAGAAAATTATTTAAATGCCACGCGCCTAAAATGCATGTTTAAAAATTATGAAAGTAAATTGTTAGTAGAAGGCATCTTTTTTTAACAAAAGCGGCTCATGGTACAATATGATCCCATAAGCCAAGTGTGTGAAAAATTATTACTTCAGAGCTTTTGTCCATTGAATTGATAAAAGCAGAATGAACGAAGATTTTAAAGTCAGGGGTTTTAATTTGAATAAATTCCCATTGTCCAAATAAATATTATTGTTTCTATAAATCATGAGTTATTTGTATGGACTAGGTCTGAACATGAACCAATTTTCACAAGTTTCAAGAGGTTTACAATGTTTAAATGGACACACCGAAGGATATCGCTGCATAGGCTCATAAAATGTTTCTTACTCGATCGGTGTAATAAGATATGGGTTTGAGTCAAATATTTTTGGTAAAATAATTTGCTCATAGTAAAATAATTTGCTCATAGTGAAAATTTTTTTGGAATAATGTTGACGGGACCTAGAATGGAAAGTGTATTAAAAACAATAATAAAATATTACTTAAACTTGAGACCCTGTTGGATTCGACGGAGTATTTACTGGACTCGCGTCGTTCTTTAAATTTTGGCAACAGTACATCGACAGTGATTGAACTTATATATAATTCGGATTTGTGCAACCATGTCAGTTGAGCATTGCTAACTTTCACTCTAGTAGTTATTACATCAGCCCACTATCAAAAATAGTGTTTGTGCATTACAATGTAAAAAAATTACTAGAATTCTTATATTTACATGAATTATGTCAATAAATAAATTTTGCCAAGCAGTTTTTTTTTTCAGTAAAATATGTAGCTGAATATGAATTACAATTTCATATACATTCTTTGTCGTTAAAAGTTTGAAATATTCGGAAATTATACTACTCTCGGTATGACACCTGGAGTTGCAGCAGTTTTAAAGTCACAATATTTTCACCTCAGCGGTTTGTGTTGAAAACAGTTTCTCATTAGAAATCAACCCATTTAAGGGCATCATGATTGAATCAGGCTCCACGTGTTATATATTTTTGTGGTTGAAGCACTCTCTTTCTTCATTTATAAAGTCAGGTAAACTGTCAAAGTACAAATTATTATTTTCTTTGTACTTTTTTAACCTTTCATTAAATTAGCCATTTTGGAGTTAATCTTGTGTTGAAATCTGTTAAGCTCCCTTTTTATAAATCGCTGAAAAATGTGTTTACATTGATTTTAGCTAGTAAAACCATTAACGGTGCTTACATTTCTTACATTTCGTTACCTTCTTTCTTTTATATTTTTAGTTAAATACTATTCGTTTTGATACCTTCGTACAATTCGTATATTCTTCATCAATTTGAAAATAAGGTAATATTTTGTAATAAATAAACTAGAGGTTTTTTTTTTGTCTACCGACAAAGCACATATATAATTTTTTTTATTCTTTTTAAATTTTTTTCTTCGTCACAAACACATATTTATTTAATACCGTAGCTCCACTTGTTAAAAGACGTTAAATTTTAATTTCAAATACAATTGTAAATAAAAAAATAACTGATAAATATGTTATCTTAAAATGTGTTTTTTCAAAATCTGATTTGAATTGATAACACAAGGGAACAATGGTTCTGTTGATTAAGAACTGAATATTGTTTTTAAGGTTATTTGGGACGCTGAATCCAAATCTGCCCTTGGTTTTTTTCTATCAGCTCGACTTTTCGAGATATACCGTTATGTTCAAAATTAAGGCACTTCCGCTACATATATTGGAATAACTTGAAAACGGTTCACCATATTAAATTAAAAAAAAAATCCGAAACTCGCAAACAATATTCTCTTAAAGCCGTGCTTACTTTGTTTTTAAATTTTCCAAGTAGTTTTAGAGATATCGTTCAAGTTTTGAAAAAAAAATTAAAATTTTTAAAAAAAAAACATTTTTTTTGTTCTTTAAAAATTCCTAAAAAATAAAAATGGGACAAAAATCACAGTTTTGGTCTACAAACAGTTAGTTAAATATATTTCGAATAAAATGAGATTTATTTCATTGCAATCGGTGCACAACTTTTGATTTTGTTCACGATTTACTGAATTGATATAAATCGCGATTTCCATACATAAATAACATTTTCTAATGTGTAAGTGTTTGTATGTAATAAGTTAGTTTTTTATGATTCTAAGAATTAAAAAAATTAAGTAATAAAAAAAGATTATTTCATTTTTATGGTTGCGGTAGCAAACTCATAACGCCTATAAATTTTATTGTCCCTTTATGACACCTAGTCAGTTCACAGTCAATTAAAGAGAAAAAAGAAAAGTCCACTTGTTTTTATTGATGTGTGGTTTACCGTTGGTAACGGATGATTTTTTAAAGGAATTCCCCTGAACACATGTGTTCATTCATAAGTGACTGTCAATAAAATTGTGGATATAATTTTTTTTTGTACTCCAGTAAAAAACTACTAAGTATTTTTATGGGTTCATTCAACCAATTTTTCTCATTCAACAAGTGTTTACGAAAGCGAAAAGTATAACGACAAAAAATATAAATCATTTTACATTGAACATTTAATCAGTCAACACAAAAAAGTTCAATTTTGTTCCCGTGTGTTATTTATTGAAAATTGTGTTACTTTGATATATACTTCAAAATTGTGCAATGGCTACGTCAAGAAACACCTGTAAAATCAATCCCAACTATTTTTGTAACATATGTGGCGAATACACGTTTATAAAAAATAGAAAAAGTGTGTCAGATTTTATTAAAAAAATTTATTTTGACTACTTCGGATTTACCATGGAAACCCGTGACAAGTACTGGATTCCTAATACTGTATGTAAAAACTGTGTAGAGTATTTAAGGTTATGGGCAAACAAGCAACGGACCCACTTCAAGTATAAAACACCAATGATCTGGCGGGAACCTTCGAATCATTATGATGATTGTTATTTTTGCGCTGTCAACATAACAGGCATTAATAAAACAAACCGGTCTAAATGGATTTATCCTAACGTGTTGTCTATTACCCAACCAGTCCTGTATTCTAGTGAGGATTCAGAACCACAACCATCTACATCTACTCACAATTTCCACGACTGACGACAAAATGTTCCTTCACCAATTTCTGAATTTGGATCAGATGACTTGCATTTAGATATTTCTTCTGAACACGAGCAATTTAATCAGGAGGAGCTTAGTGATTTAGTGAGAGACCTTGGACTTTCTAAAAAAGCATCTGAAATTCTTGCTTCTCGATTAAAGCAAAAAAATCTGTTAACCCAAGGAACAACAATTTCATACTACCGTAACAGAGAAAAAAACTTACTTCCATTCTTTTCCGAAGACGATGAATTTGTTTATTGTTCAGATGTTCCTGGTTTAGTAACAGCGATGGGATTAGAGGAGTATGATCCAAATGACTGGCGACTATTTATAGATTCTTCTAAACGCAGCCTAAAATGTGTACTTCTGCATAACGGTAATAAATTGGGTTCGTTGCCCATTGCACATTCAACTAAAGCTAAAGAAGAATATTCTACAATTGCCTCAGTTATAAATAAAATAAAGTACAACGAACACCGCTGGCTAATTTGTGTGGATCTAAAAATGGTGAATTTTCTTCTAGGCCAACAAGGTGGCTACACAAAATATCCGTGTTTCATTTGTTTATGGGATAGCAGAGCCAGATCTGAACACTGGAGTAAGAAAGACTGGCCTTCGAGGGAAGCTATGGTTCCAGGAAACCACAATATAGTTAATCAACCACTTGTGCCCAGGGATCGCATAATACTGCCACCTCTCCATATCAAGCTAGGACTTATGAAACAATTTGTCAAAGCTCTCAACAAGGACGGTGATTGTTTTAGATATATCAGTAAAAAGTTCAACAATTTGAGTTCGGAGAAACTGAAAGCTGTCATTTTTGATGGCCCTCAAATCAAAAAATTAATCAATGATGAAAATTTTAGTAATTCCATGACAGATATTGAAAGAAATGCTTGGAATGAATTTGTTTGGATAGTGCGCAATTTCCTGGGAAACAAAAAGGGTGAGCACTATTCGGACCACGTGGATAACATGTTGTCACATTTCAAGCAGCTTGGTTGTAATATGAGCATTAAGGTGCACTACCTACACAGTCATTTGGATTGTTTCCCTGAAAATCTTGGAGACTTCAGTGAAGAACAAGGTGAACGTTTCCATCAAGATATCCGCACTATAGAGGAGCGGTACCAGGGTCACTGGGATAAGCATATGATGGCGGACTATTGCTGGAGCATTAAAACAAATCCCTCTAAACAAGGTTATTTAAGAAAATCTTATAAAAGAAAATTTTTCGATGAGTTGTAATTACATTGTAATATTTGTGTATTAAAATTTTTTATTTTTCTTTAAAATTCTCTTTTTGTGTTAAATTAAAAAGTATAGCTGACCATAAAAATGAAATAATCTTTTTTTATTACTTAATTTTTTTAATTCTTAGAATCATAAAAAACTAACTTATTACATACAAACACTTACACATTAGAAAATGTTATTTTTGTATGGAAATCGCGATTTATATCAATTCAGTAAATCGTGAACAAAATCAAAAGTTGTGCACCGATTGCAATGAAATAAAGCTTATTTTATTCGAAATATATTTAGCTAACTGTTTGTAGACCAAAACTGTGATATTTGTCCCATTTTTATTTTTTAGGAATTTTTAAAGAACAAACAAAATGTTTTTTTTTTTTAAATTTTAATTTTTTTTTCAAAACTTGAACGATATCTCTAAAACTACTTGGAAAATTTAAAAACAAAGTAAGCACGGCTTTAAGAGAATATTGTTTGCGAGTTTCGGATTTTTTTTTTAATTTAATATGGTGAACCGTTTTCAAGTTATTCCAATATATGTAGCGGAAGTGCCTTAATTTTGAACATAACGGTATATCTCGAAAAGTCGAGCTGATAGAAAAAAACCAAGTGCAGCTTTGAAATCAGCGACCTCAAATTAGTAAAAATTTGCTATAAATTTCAAATCAACACAAAAAAAGTTCGATTTTGTTCCCTTGTGTAATTCTAAAATAAATTTATAAACGGAAAGTTATTGTTTTTCATGCAAATACTGTTTTTTACAATTTCGGTCCAAATTATCTGAACTATGTTGCCTTTTCCAAAAGACTCATACTTTTTACTCACCCTATACCACTATGCGGTTAGGGTATAATGACTATGTGCTGCTGTTTGTAACTACCAAAAACATTTGACCTAGACCCATCTTTTATTATACCGATGGAATCAGAATCACTAGCTGATTCGATTTAGCGATGTCCGTCCGTGTGTCCGTCCGTCCGTCCGTCTGTGTGTCCATGTAAAGCTGGTAATCAAACTGCAGGTCACAAATATGAATATATTTCGATGAAATTTGATATATGAGCTTTTATCGGCCGTAGGATGAAAGCTGTTGAAATTGGTGAGAATCGGTCTATATTCAGACCTAGCCCCCATACAAATGACCCCTATGAAATCAACATAAATTGCCATAAGATCCATATTATCATATAAATCTTAGTCAAATTGGGTTTGTATGTGTTTATTACATCCATTAATAAGTAGTTCAAAAATGATCCGATGGGACAACTCTTAGTCATAGGCCCCATATAGAGCTGCTTCTTCACTTAAATCTATCAAAAAACAAAAATATTGCACATTTTTTGCAAAATACAAGAGACTTTACCAAACATGGTTAGGATCGGTCCTTTTTGTGGTCTAGTCCCCATACAGATATAGCATCCGATATGAACTTTTCCGTATCTGCAATCAAAAAAAATTAATAAAAATTCCACTCAAATTTGGTTTATGCTTATTTTCTATATCCAGTTTGTTGGGCCTGAGAGATAGGGCCTCTAAACGCATGGTATAGGGTATCGTATAGTCGGTCTATACCGACTACAATTTTCTTACTTGCTTACTCAAAATTTGTGATTAATATTTTCCAATGACTGATTCATTTAATAATACATTATTTTTATTTCCATAAACTTTTTTTGCAATATAATGCTCTTATGACAAAGTAGACCCTAATCCCTTTAGTTGGATTATATTGTATTTATTAATATTCCAAATACTATTTATTGAGATTTTTTATAAGTTTTATTTTATTTTATTTTATAAGTTTTATTTTATTTTATTTTGCTGGGTATTATTTTAAACGGACATTAAAAATTAATCTGCTTACATATCACAACTGATGCCACAAAAAAAATAATGTAGTTTTAAAGCGCTGTAGTTCAAACAACTTTGATATATAGATATATTTACTTTTTCGTTCAATAAAGGCTATAGACAAATACATGAATTTGCACAAAATTCAACGTAAACATTGCTGTGTAATACCTAAATGATTCAAACAAAAACAAGTTAGAAAAGTAGGTCTAGACCAACTATACGATACCCTATACCATGGTTTAGAGACCCTATCTCTTCGGTCCAACTAAGTTAATATTGAAAATAAGCATAAACCAAATTTGTGTAGCATTGTTATAAATTTTTTTACTCTGCAGATATGAAAAAGTTCATATCGGATGCTATATTTATATGGGGACTAGGTCGAAATATGGACTAATCCTGACAATATTTGGTAAATTCACATATATTTTGAAAAAATATATACAAACCATATGTGAGAAAAATCTGTGCAATATTTTTGCGGTTTGATAGATTTAACTGAAAATTGGGAAGCAGCTTTATATGGGTCCTATGACAAAGAATTGCGGTATGGAGTTTATTTTGGGACAACTAATAAATGGATGTAATAAACACACACTAACCGAATTTGAATGAGATCTTTTTTATAATTTAGATCTTTTGGCAATTTAAGTCGATTTCATAGGGGTCATTTGTATTGGGAACATGGACCGAATTTCAATAGCTTTCATCTAATGGAAGATAATTCATATTTGCGACATGTAGTTTGATTACAAAGTTTAAATGGACGGACGGACTGACGGACGGATGGACATTGCTAAATCGACTCAAAATGTGATTCTGAGTCGATCGGTATAATGAAAAATGGGTCTAGGTCAAATATTTTTGGTAGTTACAAACAGCAGCACAAAGTCATTATAACCAAACCACATAGTGGTATAGGGTATAAATATGTCTTATATATCTATCTATCGGCACAATTTAAAAAAATAATAAACTAGAATTAAGATTTTCTTTCAAACAATTCCATGTTAACACAGAACGTGTCATATTAACGACCACAAAAGAAATATGGGGAAAAGATGCTCACACACATATGTCTTCATGCTAAAAGTAAATTTGGTGTGCATTAAAAATAATGCAGAAGAAAATAATAAAAAAAAAATATTATGTGTTTAGATTGCATGTTGGACAGATTTTAAAATCTAATAAGAACAAGTCAAAAAGATGAAATATGTAAAAGGCCACAAAATATCAAATATTAAAATTGTATATAACAATTATATATAAAACTTGTATATAAAAATTACAATATTGACCTTTATATTTTTAGAAATTTTTCAATGCAAATTTTAATAAATATATTTTAGAAATGTATCGAACCAAAAACAAGCCAAATAAGAAAGAATATTATTGTCGAACTTGACCAGCTAACCAACAGACTAACCAGTTTTTCGAGGCAAGAATTGGATATAGAAAATAAGATTAAACTAAATTTTAGTGGTACTGGTTTTATTTTATGGCGTCAAGATACTGAAAAATTTATAGCTGATATTTTTTCTATACGGAGAATAGCTAAAAAAAAACTACGACTACGAAAATATACATAGACTAAGATCGGTAACTAGCTTCATAAGGGGAGTAGGACAAAAAACTATCCTACAGGGTTTTTCTTTGGAACACGGACGGACGGACAGATAGATAGATAGGTATTAGGGCAGGTCGATTTAAAAATCGCCGAAGTGGCAAGGAAAATCATTTTCTAGGGATCAAAATAACTTTAACTTTAAGTATATAGACTAAGATCGGTAACTAGCTTCATAAGTGGATTAGGACAAAATATTATCCTACAGGGTTTTTATTTGGAATACGGACGGACGGATAGATAGATAGATAGTGGCGAGGTAATCAAAATAAGAAACTAGGGATCAAAATAAGAAACTTTGCCCCAGGAACCATACCTCTAAGACGAATTCTGTTGTCCCGGCTTTTGACCTGTTTGTCTGTCTGTCTCACTTTGACCAATTTAGAGTGCCCCAATAGAGTCCAAATGCATTAGCGACCCTGCATTAGCGACTCCAGCTAACTTTGGAGGGCCGACCCACCCGTGCCAGTGGCATACCCCCTAGAACCCCCTGGGGAATCCCCATACAAATATTTCAAAAAAATCACCATTTTTTGTTTAGAATTGGGCTGACTATGTTTGATTTAATATTAAAATTAACACTCATACGTATACGTATCTTCAACTCTGCTAATAAATAATAATCATACGGCTTGACTATCTTATGTTATTCAAAAAGGTCGATCGGATGAGGGTAAATAACTTTTAGATCACTCCGTGACTATGCGTGACTCTGCGTGTCTACCCCAAAATTAATCTGTAGTCACAACAAGACAATGGGCCAAGTTTCAGATCAAATGCATGAGGGGGAATGGGGCTGCCCCATGGCAGACAGACAGACAGACAGACAGGTCAAAAGTCGGGACACCAGAATTCGTTTTAGAGGTATGATTCCTTGCGCAAAATTTCTTACTTTGATCCCTAGAATATGATTTTCCTTGTAACTTGAGCGATTTTTAATCCTCCCTACAAATCGACCCGCCCTAATAGACATGCATACAGATTGACGTATAGACGCACAAACTCTATGTATTGTGAGCACTTTGAACTAGTAATTATTATAAGTATGGCAACACTAATGGCAGAATTACAAGAAGTAAGTATTACATATGGGGCTTATGAAATGAGTCGGTATGTGCTTAAACAACGTTGGCAAATATGAACAACTTGTTTCTACCGAACTGTTGGAAGGAGATGAGTATTTTTAACTAAGAACCATTTTGACACCTGAATAAAAAGCTTATGATTTTTTTATCTGTAGCAAAATTAAAATGCAAACTTTATATAGTGCACTCTTATTAGATCGTGTATGCAAATAGCTCTCGCAATGTTATTACATATTATTGCCACGAAAAAAGTACAAGAGTTACTTCTGCAGTCTATTTTATAATTCCCATCAAATTCTTTAAAAGTTGTTTATTATGAATTTTTACTGAACATCGTACAAGGTGGATCCTATACAATACAGTACATGAAATTAAAAAAATTACTCTTGTTACCCGAAATCAGTCTTGTAACACGAATTTATATTATAATATTTAGAAGGTGTAACAAAATTGAATATTTTAGGGTAAACCTTCTTAGAAAATTTTTAGCAAAAGGATACCTTGTGTTACTGTTTTTTGTTTTGTAAGTTGATTGAATGTACTCTGTAAAATAAGCTGCTATGGAAAAATTCGGCTATTTCTGAACTTAGTACGATTGTCACATAATACAAAAATAGTACATCATTTACCTATACAATATAATGAATAGGTAACGTGTCTTTGTTTGTTTGTTTGTTTGTAAGACTTCATCTCTGTAACTGCTCGTCTGATTTTAAATATTTTGGTTCCAATATTTAGGATGGTTCTTGCCAATGGCTATAAACTTTTTGGATATTATTATTGGACGTGGCACCTCCCATATAAAGTGAACATTTAATATTATATATACTGAGTGCTATGACAGAGAGTGCTCTGCAAATTTGTGTGTTATCATCAATTATTTATGGGCAGAATCGGATAATGGCATCCCCCATACAAGGTAATAATTCAATACTAGCAGATTCCAGCACCCGAAATTCGAGTGCAATTTCTAGGCAACTTTTAACTTAGCCAATTCACAAACCAACACATTTTTGGTTTATTATTATTGTGAATCAAGATAAACTCATCAACAAACACATAAGCAAATTTAATAAACACACACATAGCATATGTATAATTTTGTGTATGTGTTGGTTTCAACTTTAGATGCAATTTACTCAAAATAAAAAAAAAAAATTAAAAAAATCTGTATATCTGGGAAACAGCCGAAAACATATACCTTTTAAATGATATACGTTTGGCCAAAAGCGGGATAAAATGGTACAATAAAAAATCGGTAACAAAAAAATCGCATAGCCTATTAGTATTATAGATTACATATCTGGTGTACTATGACAGAGACAGCTTGGCAAATGTATCTGACGTCATCTATTATTAATCAACAGCCGGACAAAAAATGGGCTATATCAGTCCAATGGTCGTCACACCTCTCATAGAAAGTAAATATAAAATGTTATACATACGGAGTACTGTATTAGAGAGAACCTCGAAACTTTGAGTGAGCCCATAATTTATTCATGTGATTATTCGAACAAAAATTTGGCGGGATGGTATTAGTGGGATTAATTGCCAATATGGCAGAATCGCCAAATACAAAAATAGCGTATTGAGAAATCCCCAAAAACAAAAAAGCCAAAACTGAGAATAGCGAAAAATAAAATTTGCCAAAAACAAAAATCTTCAGAATCAAAAATGGGCAAAATCAAAAAAGCTAAAATCAAAAACCGCGAAATGGTATTATAAATTCAAGGCCAGCAGTTAATTTTTGCCAGATTTAATTTGAAAGATCAATGTTCATCTCATGGACAGGTATATGTACCTTGCTCCAGTGGAAGAACGTCGAAAATTCGAAAATTGGTGCACCGAATGAAAAGACAAAAATATTGTATATCAACAAGCATTGACATAACAAAATTATAAAATAAATGAAATAAACTCTTCTAATTGTACAGAAATTGTGAACACAATTCATTGACAATGGATATTAAATACTTTTGAAATAAAATATTTAGTTTTCAGTTAAAGCCACATAATGTTTAAAATAAAATTATATTTAATAAAAATCATTGTAAAAAAATTGATTTAAAAATTTAATTTTGCAACGCAGTAACCATTATAGTATACACATTAGGGTGAAAGCCATTTTTTTTTTGGAATTTCAAGATGTGTGCACTGGATCTAAGTGCGCAAAATTTGAGCCAAATCGGAAATGCTTTATGGACGCACATTGAGTTCAAAGTTCAAATATGAATTTATTTGTAAAAATTATCAAAAAAAAAAAATAATTTTTCACAAATATTTTGATATTAGTAATTGCGTTTCAATTAAATTATTTAATAAACCGTAATTTAGAGTAAATTATCTTTCTAATAAAACAAACAAATCTATTATCGGTTGAAAAACAGCCAAGTCATATCAAGTCAGGCAGTAAATGCGCTGCAGACCACTTAATTAAGAAAATCGAGCTCACATTTTTAAAGACATTGAAATAATCTACAGCAAAACATTTTTGCATTCTTCTGATCCCGAAATGATCTTACGTAAAGTATTTTGAATCTCTTGTATTGTTATGCCGTTCTAAATTAATGTCGAAACGGTACGCATTTTTTAGCACTATTTCAAGTTCTCCAATTTTCTTTTTCAAAAATTTTGGTCAAGAAATTTTCCGAAATCAATGATTGCACCAAAAAGTGTTATTACCAAATATATGTAATTAATGATGCGAAATAGTTTAGGTTCCTGTTCTTAAGTTGGTGAGGGTAGCGTTTTTATTTCAGCGGCTTTGAAGAAAAATGTGATTTTTCATACTATTTCAACTTTTACGTTACATCTTTTTGGTGTTTTCATGTTTGAAATATCTTTTGTCAAAATATTATACTACCTGATAAAGGTTCTTAATCTTGTATATAAAATATAAATTGAAATACTATAAACTGTCCCTCTTTAATTTCAAAAGTCAAATTTAAGGACATTTTTGAAAACAAAATATCGAAATAATATATATTTGTGGAAGGATTTCGATGAAACTCGTTGGTAATATTTTAATAATTTTGAAAAAAGATATTCTGGACTCATTTTCTGAAATTAATCCATGTCAAATAGACTATGAAAATCAATAAATATTTTCTTCATCAGGTTTTTTTTTTAAATAGAACAAATTTAATGTATATATAAAATTCCTCTTATTAATTCGTTATTTCAGGAAAATATGTAGATTAATTAGTTTTTATATTTAATACAGTATAAACATATATTTGTGAAAAATAGTTTTTTATTTGATTACTTTTACATATAAATGTATATTTAAACTTTGATCTCAAGGCGCGTCCAGAAAGCATTGCCCGATTTGACTGAAATTTTGCACACTAAAGTTACAGATCCAGTGTCACAATAATCCGACCCACACTCCGCAAAATTCTGCCAAAAATTTTTGTTCGTACAAACCGCTCTCACCTTAATGCACATATGTATATAAATGCATGTATTTTTTACTCATTGGTTGCAATAAAATTTCAATTTATAAACACAAATAAAATTCCACAATAAACTACGGTCAGCACGAAACGAACACTACCTTGTTAGCCAGAATTCATTTATCAGATTAACACATAACATCGCTGTGCTTCACATTTTGTAAACATGTTATAAAGGAGCATTTTATTGCCACTTGTCAACGAAAAATAATTTATTATATTTTTATTTGCTTAAGCAGAACCACAACAGCACAAAACAAATAGAAGGAGAGTTGTTTTTCGAAAATATTCTATTTATGGATATAAAAATGTGAAAAGAGGCTTTTCTTAAATTTTATCATTCATTTTTGACCTTAGTTAAGGTGAAGTGTATAAAACATAACAAGAGTAAAGGTATTAAAAGTGCAGCTGAAGTTCATTTTACGTTCGTCGATATAACTAACAACACAACAATTAATTGAAATTTATTTACTTTATATAACATGCAATTTGTATTCACAGACACATACGCATGGACAGATTTTTATATATACATATGTGTTTATGATATATTAGTAATAAAATAAAGTGACTGTTGCAACTTTTTTGGCACAAGCAAGGATTAACGTAATTTTTGTTTTAAGAATTGAACATATTTTTGTTGAAATCACATTGAATCACATTTAATGGCAACGAAGTTTAAATAGGATGTGTATATCAGCCTAGTAAGATAACTGATACTGAAGTTTTTATGAGGACTCTTGAAAATCTTACACTAGAACATGATGAAATTATCATACGTGGTGATTTCAATTTGAATATTTTAGTTGAAAGCCATTTAGTAAATGATATGCAATTTGTTTGCCTTTATCCTACTAACACAGCAGTACTCACTCACTACCAACACACTAGAAATGCATTACTGGATATTATTTTTGTTAGTAATAGAGATAAAGTCCTTCTATACGACCAACTTACTGCCTTTTGCTTTTCAAAACATGATCTATTATTTCTCACGTATGATTTTAAACTAAAACTATCAAGTAATGCTATTTCTTATTATGAACTTTCAAATATTGACTGGGATTTGATTTACTATATGCCCTCAGTAGAAAGCCAGCTTAACTTTTTAGAACAAAATCTTGGGGAAGTCTTCGTCAAATCTGTACCTGTGGCAACAATAATGGTAAACTATAAAAGAAAACCATGATTCTGCACTGATATAAAAGCTGCGATTGGTCAGAGGGATTTGGCTTTTGTAGCATGTAATTATAGTTTTTAAAAATTATTGAAATAGTAGATATTGATAAGTATAACTTGAAGCAGGTGCACGCTGTACCACCGGCCTTATTGCTCGTCGAAATGGGGGGGTTCGTGGCTTCAATACACTCAATACCACAATGCTAATTATAAAATTATTTGAAAGCGTGCGTTTAAAATCAAAGAGGAAAATAGGAAAAAGCTGGAAAACTAATTATCGAAAGGAAATAGGAAACAGAAAATACCAATACTAAAAGAAGAAATGCAAAATTGCGAATGACGATACGAGATGATGAGGTATTCGCCAAAAAGCCCTCCTTTCCATGGTCATAATATAGCAATATATTCCGAAATAATTATATTATTATGATCCCTATATTTAGTTCTACAACCTCTTTTATTACCCTAGCCTATAAATCAAACAGAATGCTTAAAAATTCAGAGATGAAAAAATTGAGAGATGACCGTAACAGTTATTTTTTTTTCTATAATTCGTCTCCAAACTAATATTGTTGCTGATGTAAAGCTTTTATTTTTGGATTTTTGTATATTACATACAAAGTGCCTATACAAATTTAATAGTTTTTTTCTTATTAATATCTGTTCAATTTTTTTTATCTTTTTAATTACAATACCATTGAGATGGCACTTGTGGGAAAAAGTTCCGAATTGGTTCCAAAAAAACACAATAAGTAATGCTGAGGGATTTTTTTCTGCAATCTACGAAACTCCCATTTACCAAAAAATTTTGCCTCAAAGGGAGATTTAGCTGGTCAACTATGTCTAACAACTTTATCCAAGTGCGTAACTTCGGTGGCTGGTAAGGTTGCCAAAATGTACCTTGGCAAAATGGTACACCCCAACAGCGAATTTTACGGAAAAAAAGTTTTAACTTTTAGAAACAACAGGAGAAAGAAAAATACCATTTATTGTATAGGTTCAATGGAAAAAGTATATAATAAAAAAAAAAATCTGTACTCACGTTTACCTATTGCAGAATTTATATAAAAGAAAAGATATTTTATTTTGAATTCATCTTGAATAGAAAATGCCTTTTTAATAGAATATATATTTATTAATTTTATTCACTACCAAAAACTTTATGATTTAATATAATTTTATTTTTGAAGACGTTAATATCTTTACACTTGGCTGTCTGCGAAACAAATGGCAGAAAACTTCTTTTATGAACGCATGTAAGCTGTATTTATTGAACGTGATTTAGGAAATTTTAAGATATAACGCTTTCTTTTCATATGAATGCATATGAATACACTACAATATCACCAATCGTAGACAAAATTAGGCAGTGCCTACTAGATGGCGTTTTATACAAAATAAAAATATTATGGCAAATGTTTTTATTTGTTATCAAAATATTTAATTCTAAAACTAGAAAGAAAAATCATTAATCGATGCAAGCGCTATTACACTTTCAGCCGCTGGAAACGTTTTAAAACTGATGAATTACACAGAGAATATTGTAACGCAAGAAGAGAAGTAAACAGGAAGATAAAAAGTGCAAAATCTACATACTATTCTAGTGTTTTTGATTCAGCTGTTGGATACAAGAAAAGTTGGAAAGGCATGAGAGAAATTGGTATTGGAAAGACTAAGAGAATAGATCTGTCTGACATTGATGTAGAAAATCTTAATCAACAATTTAATAATCATCCTAGTGTTCCCTTAAAACGTAAATTTATATAATCAGACTAATGTGATGAATGGAAATGAGTTTCATATTGAAGTTGTGAATCAATCAGATGTATTAACCAGCTGTACTGCAGTTAAATCAAATGTTGTGGGCTTCGATAATATTCACCCAAAAATTTTGAAAGAAGTCCTCCCTGTAATGCTACCTTATATAACATTCATTTTGAACACAATTTTGACAAAAAGTATATTTCCTGATAACAGGAGATATGCAAATATAATACCTACGCCGAAAGCAAATGGTGAATATCGGCCAATCGCTATACTGCCATACTTATCAAAAGTTTTTGAAAAGATATTACATCACCATTTATATCGGTACATTCATGATAATGGTTTCCTTACTAGTAGGCAGTCAGGCTTTCATCGAAAACATAGCTGCATAACTGCTCTTATCGACGTATCTGAAGAATTACGTGAAAATTTGGACAAAGGTGGCATTTCGTCTCTAGTTCTGCTAGATCAGTCTAAGGCATTTGATACGGTTAACCATAATGTTCTTGCTATGAAATTGAGAAAAATGTTAAATTTCTCACTGTCATCAATACGTTTAATATCTTCATACTTACCTGATCGTCATCAATCCGAATTTGTTAGTAATATGAGATCGCGCCCGTTATCTGTAGCAAAAGGTGTATCACATGGCTCTATTCTTGGTCCCCTTCTATTTACCATCTATATAAATGATTAGATTACCCAAATGGCATACTGTAATGTACATATCTATGCTGATGACGTTCAAGTCTACAAAGTCTAATGCAAAGCAAATTAATGATTGTTTGTATAAACTTAATGAAGATCTTAATCGAATTCACATATGGGCAAATGGAAACGGTCTTTATCTAAATCCTTCTAAGTTAAAATGCTTAGTGATAGCCAAGAAATCTATGAAACTGCTTTCTGAACCAGCAATTATTCTCATCAATGAAAGTATTCAAATCGTAAAAACAGCCAAAAATCTTGGTATAATATTTAATAAAACTCTAACCTGGTCAGACCATATAAATGCTACTGCAGGAAAAGGTTACTCTATGTTGCGAACCTTAGGAAAACACAATATTTCCCGCCACTTAAAATCCGCTTGCTACTAGTAAAAACGTATTTAATGCCTACTCTTTTATATCGATGTGAAATTTTTGGAAAAACTGATTTTATAGGGTATAGTTAGTTAAATGTTGCCTACAATGCTGTTGTAAAATATGTTAATGTTTATTGAAAATATGACCGTGTGTTATCATTTCCGAAAAAATTGTATGGTGGTATGTTTGCTGACTTGTTACAAAAACGAACTTTAATTCTGCTCCACAAAATTGTATATACAAATGAACATTCGTATCTCAAAAACAGAATAACGTTTTCGCTATCACATAGGAATAATGATTTGACAACAATTACACATCGAACTTCAAAATCTGAATGGCATTTTTATATCCATTCTATATGTCTTTGGAACTCTCTTCAGCCGAACATATAATTTATAAGCAATGCCATGCATTTTAAAAGGTTCATTTTTGATCTTTATAGTCGTGCATAAACATGTTGTGTTTTTTGTTGTTTAAATTAAATTAATTTAATTTTTGATTTGTTAAATTAATATTTTCCCCATTTTTAATTGCTGCATAACTGTGATTAAACTTTAGTTTAATTTAAATTTATTTAATTATTTTTTACATATTGATCAAAATTTTAAATTTCACTTGTCACTTACTGCCTTTTGCTTTTCAAAACATGATCTATTATTTCTCACGTATGATTTTAAACTAAAACTATCAAGTAATGCTATTTCTTATTATGAACTTTCAAATATTGACTGGGATTTGATTTACTATATGCCCTCAGTAGAAAGCCAGCTTAACTTTTTAGAACAAAATCTTGGGGAAGTCTTCGTCAAATCTGTACCTGTGGCAACAATAATGGTAAACTATAAAAGGAAACCATGATTCTGCACTGATATAAAAGCTGCGATTGGTCAGAGGGATTTGGCTTTTGTAGTATGTAATTATAGTTTTTAAAAATTATTGAAATAGTAGATGTTGATAAGTATAACTTGAAGCAGGTGCATGCTGTACCACCGGCCTTATTGCTCGTCGAAATGGGGGGTTCATGGCTTCAATACACTCAATACCACAATGCTAATTATAAAATTATTTGAAAGCGTGCGTTTAAAATCAAAGAGAAAAATAGGAAAAAAGCTGGAAAACTAATTATCGAAAGGAAAAGGAAACAGATAATACCAATACTAAAAGAAGAAATGCAAAAGTTCGAATGACGATACGTGATGACGAGGTATTCGCCAAAAAGCCCTCCTTTCCATGGTCATAATATAGCAATATATTCCGAAATAATTATATTATTATGATCCCTATATTTAGTTCTACAACCTCTACAAGGTTCATTTTTGATCTTTATAGTCGTGCATAAACATGTTGTGTTTTTTGTTGTTTAAATTAAATTAATTTAATTTTTGATTTGTTAAATTAATATTTTCCCCATTTTTAATTGCTGTAAAACTGTGATTCAATTTTAGTTTAATTTAAACTTATTTAATTATTTTTTATATATTGATCAAAATTTTAAATTTCACTTGTCAATGTTTTAACATCATTGCTTATTACTATTACTCCTCCTTTACTCTAGTCATAAGTCTTGTTGTATAGGAAATCAAAACAATATTCTTTGTTGTTCTAAATTGTGCGGCGAAACCAATAAAAACTCATATATAATATTTTAAAATATTATAAAAATATAATTTTTCGAAATATGCTTCCACAAATGAAAGTTAATACAATTATGACATTTGACATTTGTCGAAATATAAGATTATTTGTTGTATTAAAAGGAATATTAATACTTATGAAACGGCCACTGAACTAAAATTAGCTAAATTCCTTTAAACGACAATAATTAGAATGTTGTAAGCTCTAATAATATTTCACTTTTGGTATCGGCATTTTTCGAGAATTTCAAAGGTAAGGGGTGTAATAATTAGAACGTTTCTTAACATTGAATTTTCCAAAGGTGCGGCCGGCCCATCCAATGCATATAAATAGAAGTGCCCAAATACTCACATAACTAATTTATTGTTATATAAATTAAATTTTTTTGTAAATTATTCTACCTTCACTAACGTCAATACCTAGAAAAAGCGAATAACAAAAACTTGCTTTAGCTGTGATAATCTAATGAAAGATGTTTTAAAATAGTTTCTTGTTAAAATCACTGAGCTTGAATTTTTAGCTTATAGTTACAGTTTACGTTGCTATGATATCAAAAGCAACAAAAGGAGAGAGTTCGTAATATGAAAATATATTTTTGCTAACATTATTAGAAAATGCACTAACTTGTTAGAAAATAACAAAAATATTGAATAAATATTTAAAAGTAAAAATTTTCGCGAAAACCGTAAATTAAAATTTCAATATAAAAATCACTCATACGCACCACTAAATAAATTTGTTAGCTTTTGTTGCACCCGTAGGAAAATGCAATATTCTGTGAAAGATGAAGTTAAATTGGGTATATATTTTACTTGTAACTGTCCATTACATGGGATTTTTCCAAAGTTTTTTTTAGTACATTACATGTTTATTATGTGGAAGAAAACTTCCACGTTATTATATACAAATTTTATTTTTAAGAATTATTAATTAAGAATTTGTACTCCAGTTTAAGTTCAAGGACTTAGACCTATATTAATAAAGTAAGGATTATTCTTTGTTCCAGTAGAATCTTTATAGCAATGAAAACATTTTGAAAAACTAGTATGTTAAACAATTTGTAAATACGTTACCACAGTTGCGAATTTTCTAACGCAAACATGTATAAATTATTTGTAAACATACCACAACTTTAAATCAAATAAACATATTCGTTGTTCTGGTAGAGTTGCTGTAAAGTTGTACCTGCAAATTAAGTGGTTTGTTGAGAAAAATCCACCTTTTCTTGTTGTAATATGCAATAAACTTTTATGTTTTATATATTTCATACAAAAAAATAAATGTTGTACATATACCTGAAGTTACTCAGTTTGCCACAAGAGCATTGCGGAGTAGGTGATATATGTGTGAAAAAAAAGTGATAGGAAGAATTTTTACATAAAATTTATATGAAATCCAATGAAGTTATTTATATTCATATTTAAGAAATAAATTTATGTTGAAGGAAAACCAGTGATTGAGTTTCAGAAACAATTGAATAATTTGTATGTAAAAATGTGTAAAGGAAAATAATTTTTGTACTTTTTCATAATTGGTATAAACCTCAGTAGATTCTATTCTAAAGCATCTTAAGTTAACTCTTCTCTTCCTAGATTTCAACAAATCACAATTTTATTCACAATATTTAAATGAAATTGAAAATATACTTTAACTAAAATATTAATTTGAAAATGGTTATGATAAAAATTAAAGTAATCTTTGAAATATTTTTATTTTTATTCACAAATTCCAGACATAGTCTGTAGAGTTCAATACTGCCGAAAAAAAATCATAATAATAGTTTTTCATAATAATTGAGATATCCAAGTTTAGCAGGCTAAAGGACACAACTTAAAGTGCGAAATTGTCTTTTTTTTCTAATGTAATAAGCTAAAAAATATTTCCACTTAATAAACTTGAAAATTACATGCCAAAGCGATTTGGTGTTACAAACTACAATAGAATTTTGTGAGGTACGCGATTTGCAAATAACTTTCAAACTATTTCAAAAAATATTTTTCTGCAACCAGTTCACCTTAGATTTTTATACGCTATACCACTATGTGGTTTGGGTATAATGACTTTGTGCTGCTGTTTGTAACTACCAAAAATATTTGACCTAGACCCATCTTTAATTATACCGATCGAATCAGAATCACTAACTGATTCGATTTAACAATGTCCGTCCGTCCGTCTGTCCGTCCATCCGTCTGTGTGTCCATGTAAACTTTGTAATCAAACTGCAGTCGCAAATATGAATATATTTTGATGAAATTTGTTATATAAGCTTTTATCGGCCATGGGATAAAAGCTGTTGAAATTGGTGAGAATCGGTCCATGTTCAGACATAGCCTCCATACAAATGACCCCTATGAAATCGACATAAATTGCCATAAGATCCGAATTTTTATACAGATCTTACTCAAATTGGGTTTGTATGCATTTATTTTATCCGCTAATGAGTAGTCCAAAAATGATGTCTTTGGGACAACTCTTAGTCATAGACCCCATATAGAGCTGCTTCCCGATATTCACTTAAATCTATCAAAAAACAAAAATATTGCACTGATTCTTCTCAAATTTTGTTTGTATATACTTTTTCAAAATACAAGAGACTTCACCAAATATCGGTCCATTTTTTGGGCCTAGTCCCCATATAGATATATCATCCGATATGAACTTTTTCATATCTGCAGCCAAAAAATTAATAAAAATCCCACTCAAATTTGGTTAATGCTTACTTTCTATGTCCAGTTAGTTGGGCCTATGAGATAAAGCCCCTAAACGCATGGTAGTATGATATAGTCTCTCTAGACCGACTATAATTTTCTTACTTGTTTCACGTAAAATATTTTACTAAACACTTTACGTATAGTAGTATCATGTCCAATAGGATGGAGTTCAGTTGTATTGGATTTATTTTGCAATTTAGTTTCGGATCTATGTATGACAATTTTGGATGCTCGGGGTTCATCTTCAAAGTCCCGACAGAATATTATGAAATTTAATATAAATTTGAATTTTTTTCAAAATTACTTTAAAAAATAATTTTTTTTAAACTCTATCTTTTAACTCATACTCCCTGTCATACCCCATTCGCCTTATCCAATTGAACTGAAACTTGGCCCATAGTCTTGCTGTGACTACAGTTTAATTTTGGGGTAGTCAAACACACTCACGCACAGACATGGAGTGATTTAAAACCCATTTCCCATCATCCGTTCGATCTGAAACTTGGTCGATAGACTTGCTGTGAAAGAAAGTTAACTTTGACATAGTTACGCGCAGTCACGCATAGTCACGCCCATTCACGTAGTGAGTTAAACCCCATTTCCCTTCATACAATCAATCTGAAACTAGGTTCATGGACTTGTTGTGACCAAAGAGTTATTTTAAAATAGTCACACAAAATCACGTACAGTCATGGAGAGATTCAAAACTCATATGCTCATATGATTATGGTTTAGGTTATGTATAAACTACTTAAGGTGATCACACACTATGTGTTTTTTACATATGTACTGTTACTTTTTTATTTTTTATCCATATGTAATTCCGTATGACTCTCAAAATTATCGTTTTACATACGATTCATAATTTTTGCTATCACACGTGCATACGTATTTCCGCATGACATATCATCTAAATGTAAACAACAGCTGATTTAATTTGTGAATTTACAAAAATTTATTTTCAATTTTTTTTTTTTAATTTTTTAATTTCAATTTATTTACATAATATTTTCAATTATAAAGATATAACAATATTTATGAAGACGTTAGGACAACTCTCTAAAAATAAAATAACAATGTAATTCCGTATGACTCTCAAAATTATCGTTTTGCATACGATTCATAATTTTTTCTATCACACGTGCATACGTATTTCCGTATGACATATCATCTAAATGTAAATAACAGCTGATTTAATTTGTGAATTTACAAAAATTTATTTTCAATTTTTTTTTAAATTTTTCAATTTCAATTTATTTACATAATATTTTCAATTATAAAGATATAACAGTATTTATGAAGAGGTTAGGACAACTCTCTAAAAATAAAATAACAATTTCTTTAATATAAAGTTTTTTTTTTAATATTTTTATGTAGGGAGAAAATTTTCAAAAAACCACTTATTTTTTTTTTTTTTGATTTTAGATTTTTAATAAAATGGATTTACAACTTATAAGTAGGTAATATTATGATGAGATTATCTCATTGATGTGCGCAAATTCCGAGTTAATACATCGGGAGTTAAAGTTTGTAGTGAGCCTGTTTATTTTAATACTTACGAGCTCAACATTGGCAAGAGTATTCAATCTTTGGGTTGGATAGTGCCAAGGTAAATTGTATAATAGTTTAAGAAGTTTATTTTGAGCGACTTGTAGTTTGTTGATGTGACACTGCGCAGCCGTAGACCAAAGTGTGAAAAATTGATTTAAATAATAATCTTTTGTTTTCGATATTAAGTTTGGAGTTTCTATTTATGAGGGGACATAATAATCTTTTTACATTATTTATTTTATTTATCATATATGGTATATGATCTTTAAATTTAAGCTTTGGGTCTAATATTGCTCCCAGATATTTTACTCTATTGGACCAAGGAATTTCGTTATTATTGAAAATAATTGGCTGTTGAGGTAGAAAGCAATTTTTTCTTCTTGAGAAATAAATGGCTTGTGTTTTTAGGGTGTTGATTGGAATTTGCCATTTCTTAAAATAATTATGGACATTGACAGGTGATGTTTGTAAACTAGATATTACATCGATCGCGTGTATTTGTGAGCTAAGTATAGCGGTATCATCAGCAAAAATGGAAGTCACACAATCATCGAGAATTGGGAAATCTGCAGTGAATATATTATATAAAATTGGAGAAAGACAAGAACCCTGTGGACATCCAGCGGCAACTTCAGTCTGTGTTGAGTGATTAGAGCCAATATGGACCTTAAAAGAACCTTCTGAGAGAAAATTTTGGATTATTTTAATTAATTCCAATCGAAAGTTAAGTCTTATCATTTTATAAATAAGTCCATCGTGCCAAACTGAATCAAATGCTGATTTTATATCTAGTAATACCATACCAGTAGATGTCCCAGTATTAAAATTTGAATTTACTAGTTTACGAATTCTAACAGGTGGCTGGGTAGTATTATGGTCCTTACGGAAACCCAATTGTTGTGTAGGTGGAATATTTTCTGAATCAATAAAATGTGTAAGCTTTTCTTTAATCACTTTTTCAAGTACCTTGCTTACAGATGATAATAGACTTATTGGCCGATAAGAAAGAGGGCAGCAATTAGGTTTGTTTGGTTCTTTCATTGGTGTAATTTTTGAGTTTTTCCATATTTTTGGGAAATAATGCAGTCGCAAGCAGCAGTTTATTATTGTAGAAATATATTTAACCCCTTTCGGTGGTAGTGCTTTTGAACATTTGTTATTAATGCCACCAGTACCAGGAGACTTTTTTGGCTTTAATTTTTTGATAATAGCAGAAAATTTATCAGTTGAAACTGGTATAACATTATTTATTATTCGAAATAAAGTTATATATTTTATATATTTTTTAATTGTTAATTAATGTTAAACAATTTTTTTTTCTTTTGACATTAATCTTTGTAATTTACTTTGTTTTTGTTTCGCCACAAGCAGTGTTGTATTTTCATATGTTTGTCATGCCAAAATTGAACGTTCTAATTGAAAAAGGTATATGTGACTTTCCTCATGTATTGTACATAAATAATGTTTAGTAAGAATCACACGATGTGTACAACTTTTGCAGTGGGAAAATTTGACATTGCATATGTAAAAACATATCGTGTGATAGTATCTTTAAAGAGAATGTACTTTTTTATTATTATTTTTCGTTCATAGTGGAAAATTCTTGTATTTATTGCGGAATAACGTTAAAAAAGAAATACTTTTAAGAACTAGATATTAATTTTTTATTTTTTCATATTTTTCAGGATTTTAAAAAAATTTTTATAAGGGAAGGTATATAATTGATATTAAAATGTTAATTTAAACTAATAGGAAATTAAAAAATTTACATTGTAAATTGAAAGTGAAAAAAGTACCAGTAAGTACCTATAAAAATAATTCCATTAAATGTTAAAAGTTATCATGACATCCAAAGCAAAAGTTAAACTGCCTTTCAGAAAATCCATAAATAAAGAATTGTGTACTCTAGCAAGCTCATACTCCTTTTTTTTGAGATGGTGAAGCTGTTCCTTTACTCTTAATTAACTGGGATATAGACTTTTGCTCAAGCTGGTCTCAAACCATTACTTAACTTAAACCATATAAAAGTTGTGTTACAGATTTTTTATAATAAAATTATTACTACATCTTAACAATATAAATTAACACCAATTTCCTAGGACTGCTTCAGTATAATAACTAAATTTTGTTGAAATTTTTTAATAAAATTCTTTCATTCCACATGAAATTCGGTTTAGATTTTTCTTGTGACAAACACACTTTATGGAAACTCATAGGAACAACGTTATTAAGCTCGAGCAGCATTGCAGAACAAGCTGTGGAAAATATTGTATATATCGGCATAATACACATGTTAAAAAAAACTGTTCCAAAAAAATCTCAACAATTTATCTTTAACATACTTTTACTTATAAGCTGTTATTAACAAGCGTATGCACTAACTTTTTTTTCACCCAACAACAAACCGTATTTATGCTTATTTGCATTATACCGTACACAATTCCAAAATCTAGTGCTCTTTCGCATTGTTTAAAGTAGTTGGGGTGTTAAACAACTTATATTCGCAACTGCGTTTTGATAACTTTAAATAATAAACATCGGTCAAGATGAACTAGGTGATGCGCTACAGCGTGAGCACCGGAAATTTTAATGTCATTTAGGAATAAAGAAAACAAAATGCATCTGATTGCGATCGTTATGTTTAATCAAAGGAACGAAAAAAAATGTTAATATGTAGAATACAAAATATAAGTTTTTAGTCCTCCTTACGTTATTTTATACAACTGAGATTTATGAGTTTTCAATATTCGCACAGTGTATTCGGTAATCTATTAATAAATAAGGTATAACACAATTAATTATTACTTTGTAAGTAAAGAATTCCCCAAACGACATTAATATGGCCGCTTTCGCTATATATAGAGCGCAGATCATCATATCATTGAAACAATATTATTGACTATAAAGTCTTCTTTCCAAATAGCCATATGTATCCTTCCTAATATATATCGCATATATCTCAATTTTGCACTTTTAACCCTACGATTCATAACCGGGTACCCGTGTACCTCTTTTGACTTTAAAGTGCTG
Source organism: Cordilura impudica (assembly GCA_963682025.1). Taxonomy (NCBI): domain Eukaryota; kingdom Metazoa; phylum Arthropoda; class Insecta; order Diptera; family Scathophagidae; genus Cordilura; species Cordilura impudica. The sequence goes on along the minus strand of OY821518.1, from coordinate 58,976,699 downwards.
CTGTGCCTATAATTTTTGAGATATGGACATAAAACTCCGAATCATGAGAGATTTTGGCTAAACTAAGATTTAAATACGAAAAAATTCAAAATATTTTCAATATTTTCTTTAAAAAATGATTTTAAATGTTTTACCCCCATAAACACACAACCGGGGTCCCCGGGTACCCTAATGCAATTCCTATGTAAATGCCTGACATGTAAATGAAAAAACGTTTTTTTGTGTTGTTTTTATTGGAAATAAATGTCTTTTTTATTTATTTTATCATATTTTATATATATTATATTATAATTCATCCGAATCACTATCGTTGTTATTGTGGCAATTGTAGCATTTAGTAATTGTTATGGCGTGCTCATCGCATATCGGCGTGCTACATATGCTGCAATTTTTTCTAGTTTTTCTTCTGCGCTTATTTGGAAGAAGGCTGCACATGTAGCACTCGCCCGTATGTACTTTTCTGCCCCTTTGTCGTGCTGACGGAGATGCTGACGGACCTGCAGCACAAAGCACACTCTCCAACGGCCTTCCGGTGATGCTTTCAATTGCATTTTTTGTTGAAAATTGGCGCACGCTTTGCACATTTGAAATTCTATTTTCTATAACAGGAATGCACAGGTTTTCTGCCAGTTGACGCAGGAAATTCTTCCTGCGCGTCGTGGTCTATCGTGCAGTTGGATTATTTCCATAATATATGATGTGTGATGCAAATGCGCTCACATCAATGATGTTATAGAAAAATGGCATCGGCCATCTTCTTGTTTGTCGCTGGGTCGTGTATTCTTGGAGCGTTTGGTCCATTACCACCTTTTGTTTGGTTATAAAAATTTATAATTTCTGTTTTCCCATTCTCGTCAATTTGTGCATCATCATGCATACTAGAAAGAAGGATGACCGCGTTGGACTTCCGCTGCTTATATGAGAGCAGTGTTACGTTGTCGTAGAAGCCAAATAAACTTGAACCAACGTCTTTTTTTGTCTTCTTTCATCTCCGCAGGGACGTAAGCTTTGTTGCGGCGGAGTGTACCCACAATGCTGAGCTTTTCTACTTTTAGTTGCCTAGCCAACGGCAGCGTCGTAAAAAAATTATCCATTGTTATATTTCGTCCGCTACCGTAGTATGGCCCAACTAAATCTCTCACCACTCTTTCGCCAACACCAACTTCACGACCAGTTTCTTGTTTGCCAGTATATATTTGGCCATGAAGTGGATATGAGTTTTTGGCATCGCAAATCCGCCATACTTTTATGCCATATTTTGCTGGCTTCGAGGGTATATATTGGGTGAATTTGGTTCTACCACGGTATGGATATAATTGTTCATCAATGGTCAAATATTCTGATGGCAAATAATATCTGGCAAGATTTGCATTGAGCATTATCCAAATATCGCGAATTGGCGCCGCTTTGTCTTGACGCTGCCGCTCTACCCGTGTTCTGGGGTCGTCAAACCGCATAAAACGCAGCAAATCGAAAAACCTGTTTATTCCCATGGTGGCGCGGAATATTGGGTGAGCCTATGACGTCCACAAATCTCTTGCGTTTTCGTCATTAGAATGATTTGTGCCAGCCATCAAAATCATTCTGCCTACTTGTGTCGCTTTAGGTACTTATATACGAACAGAAACCAGTTTTTTTTCCAAATATCAAATTTGTACAGTTGAGAACGCAAAATATAATCAACAACAAAAATATTTACAGGAAAATATTATTTTATTTCAATAAACGCAAAACAACCTACTTCGGGTACCCGGGTACCTTGGTTATGAAATTAAAGGAGTTTTGCTGGTTATATATCGTACGGTTAAGGACATACCTAAAATCCAACGAAATCTTAAGCACCCTAATACATGAAATGTTAGATGCTGTAAGGTAAACAAAGTTTATTACTTATATTTATAATAAAGAAATCACATTGAGAGAACATAAATTAAATTAAACTTGTTCATTATGTTGGAGCGTATATCAACGACTTTAATTATGTTTCGATTCATAGTACCCGCAGTCAGTAAACTTTTAAAATAAATACTTTTTATAAAAAATCAATATCATAAAATCTTGTCATGTATACGAATCGGTCATAATTGTGCAGACATGAAATGACTACTTAAGCTAAGGACCAGAAGTGTCCATACATATATTTATCTGAATATAACATAAAATTTTTAATATATAAAAATTTTGTCATTTAGTATATATTTAAAGTAATTTTTTTTTGTTTTTTTTTATTAATGAGCTTATGGTGATATTTGTAGCTATTAACGGTGTTTGTATAGATCCACGAATCGACTCTGAGCCGAGTTTGGGATACCGGGATATTTGTCCGTCCTTTCGGCTGTTTGTCTGTTTGCGTTTCCCTCTATCCAAGTAAATTTATAAGTAATTTACAGGTCACAAATATGAATATATTTTGATTAAATTTTTCATATTGCGATCGCTTCTGAAATTAGTGAGACATCATGCTCAAACCAAATCCCTATACAAGATTGACTTAAATTATATTAAGATTCTGATAAAGACCTCGGTCAAATTCGATATAAGTGTGTTTATTAAACCCATTAGTCAGTAGCCTAAAAAAATTTTGCGATTTCTCGATGCTTACTAAAATTGACCAAAAACAGAAATACTGACTAAATTTTTTTATTTTGCAAAACCAAGCGTCTGTACTTCGACCTTGTTCCCGTAAAAAATTTCACTCGATATAAATTGTTTCATATCCGTAGGCAACAAATTCACAGCAATACAGCTCAAATATGTATTATGCCTCTTTGCTTTACCAATTAGGACCTACAATTGCTTCGCAAAAATTATATGACTTATATCAGAGACTGACTAGGACTACATCAATTCAAAATATTTTTTTTTGTTCTGTTTGTGTCTATTGCGATAGTTAAAGAATACTTCGTTTAAATTCGTTAAATTCAAAATAAGTTATGAACCAACTATACTGAAACTTAACTATTTATTAACCCATTATATGGTCTCGTCCGTTATAACGGACGTTACAAAATCTACTTTGAAGCTAACTAAAAAAAAAATTAATCTAATCTAGTTAGCCTTGATTTTTGAAAAATGTCAACAAAATATAAAAAAGTCATTCAGATGCTATTTTTGTGTGGTGAAGTGTTTTGTTTTGCAAAAATATGGAAAATTTATTAAAAAAAAGTTTGAGGTCTCATGGCAGGTGAGTAAAAATATTTTTTTTTTTTTACTGATATGACTCTGTCTAAGTTATGTTATTATTTACTAATACTATGTTATTATTATATTATTTATTTGTCAAAACAAAAGTTTTAAAATGTTTATTGTCTATAAGCAATTGAGGGTTTTTGGTAGCGTCCGTTTAAACGGACATTGCCCAGTGGGGACATATAATTGTTCAATATTTGCATATTATTGTTTTGTTTGTTATGTATTTTTTCTGTTAAAAATAAGTTTTAAAATTTTAAAATATATTTAAATATTGTATTAATGTTAAAATTTATATAAATTCCCACTAATTTGTGTGTTGTATATATATGTAATAGACTAACAGTTGCTCAAATAATGGAAGAATTGGAGAACATGGATGAAGTAACGGATAACATGGACATATACGTAATTCCTCCAACTGAACATCATGAAACTGATGAAGATTCGGATAAGAGCGATGAGGAACATGATGCTAATTTGAATCATCTTGGAAGATAAATTTTGTCCGCTGAAGCAGAATTACAACCTAAACATGATGAATCAAGCACTGGTGAAAATGACAATGTTCCACTCTCAAAATAAGACGTGTCGAGGGCAACAATTGCCAAAAATAAATAAATCCCTCATACTCAATAGGGACCCAAGCCCATCCACAACCTACCAGTGAAGAATCTCAAAACTGTCGTAGTCCTTCAGATTATTTTGGGCTCTTTTTTACTGAAAGCTTCCTTAATTTGATAGTAGAGCAATCGAACATATATACTTTACAGAAAAACTACGACCTAAGTGTCACATTGGATGAAATTCGTGTATTTATTGGCGCCATGCTCATGCCTGGTTATACTAAATATCCCCAAAAGCAAATGTATTGGAACGAAACACAGGATACACCAAATCTTTTGGCGGAATCTATACGATTGAAAAGATTTCGAAAAATTTTAAATAATTTTCATTTGAACGACAATTTGAAGGAACACGGTGAAGATCGCTTGTATAAAATTAGACCTATTATATCCCACCTCAACGAAGTATTTTTAAAGCATGGTGGGCTCGATGAAAGCCTTTCCATAGGTGAAAGCATGATTCCATACTACGGGAAGCACTATGTTAAACAGTATATAGGTGGTAAGCCAATTCGCTTTGGGTTTAAAAATTGAGCCCTGAATTCTAGCAACGGATATATGTAGAAATTTGAAATATACATGGGCAAAACCGCAGAAACTTGTGTTCTTGATTTTGGTGTTGGTGGGGACAAAGTGGTGGATCTCTTGGCAAAAGCCAATGTGCCTAATAACCAAGGATTCAAAGTAAGCAAGCTAGATTTTAAAGATCAGGTCCATATTTCTTTAAGTTTTTTACTAGGTCTATATTGATAATTATTTTACGTCGGTAAAATTACTTCGTCATCTATCTTCATTTGGAATTTGTGCAACTGGGACAATAAGAGAAGGTCGCACCGAAAAATGTCCGCTGACGTCTGTGGTGCAATGAAAAAGGAAGCACGTGGTTCTATAGATTACCAATTTTCAAGTAATGGTAACATTTTCTTAGTACGGTGGAAAGACAACAACTTTATGTTGCAAGATTTTTACTAGAATAGTATGGGACTCCTTCTTTGAGGAAGGCGCGCCGATCAATTGTGGATGATTCTCGGTATGATGATAGAAACCACATAGTCGAATACACAGAAACTGATAAGAGATGTGCTTTTTGTCGAAAAAAAACCAAATTTATATGTAACAAGTGTAGCAAAGGGCTTCAACCCAAATAATGTTTTAAAACATATCATACACCATCTTATTTGTTCTGGTAGCAAGGTCCGTTTAAACGGACGGTCCCCAAAACCCATGTTTTGTGAAAATTTTAATAAATAATATCATAAGTCATCTATTTACATTGTATTATTTCTAAAAACGTAAAAAAAACTTTAAAAATAGACCTCAGGGGGCTTTACCACTTAATGGGTTAATTAAGTTTTATAATAAGAAGTCATATTTTTTGTTTTGATATTTTCGGGGCTATTCTCAGCTTGTTCTGCGTGTTATTCATCAATACTTTATAAATGTTATTTGCCATGGCATTCGAGGTATTTCTCAAATTTCTTTGAAAATATTTTTTCCATTGTTGACCTCTTCTTGAAATGGTTTCTTAGTAGAACCCAAAGTCCTAGTTCTATTTCTATGAAGTGGATGCATCGTAGTTGCACATAGAAGGAAATAACCTTCTTTTCTACTCACTTGTTTATTAAAATTTCCCATTGTTATAAATACGGATGAATTTTTGCTGCATATCCAGGTACTTTTGGTAAATTTAATTTTTTAACTATACTGATGTTCGTTCTTCTTCATAGGCAACTGGATAACTTCAATAATGTAACTTACTAAATTTCTACTTCCCGGTTCACTTTATTTTTGTTGGTGCTTCCTTACGCGAAATATAAATACTTTAAGTAGACTTCCAGAATATAGACTTTCCATCCCCACACAGAAATAACAGATTCATTGTCTGTACCTAATTTATTGTCAATAGAATTTCGATAAGGTTTATAACCGAATTTCGAGTTGACTATGATCACATTGTTGTTGCATTAACAGTAAATATTTAATTACAATCGTAAATGCAGTCATTCTATTAATCAATATTTAAATTCCCTTGGTCGGATACATTCATATTTGCTACAAACTATTGCCCAAGACTTTCAAACTATAAGTTTAGCACAGTCAGACCTTACCAAAAAACTTGATACATGTAGCCTCAGGACCTGAGAAGGTGACCCCAAAATCTGAAAATTACGTTTTTTAATCATATTTGGATGCCATTAATTCGGACGTTTTTGAGCCAAAAATATTAAAATTTTTATATAACATGGAGCAGTTTTTATGGTTTTCAGAAAAGCGAAAATATTTGGAATCGGTTTATTATTCAGCAAAACTCAGTACGGGACATATATGTCCAATTGGTCGTCAATGGTAAAAAAGATGTTTTATAGCTTTATAATTTTATAAAATTACAAAAGTTCATTATATTAAATCAACAATTAATTAAACTATTAATTAAAGGACTTAGAAAAAGGTTAATTCTAAATATATCAAAAATTCAAAATCAATTATGGTAATCTTCGAAGCAATTACGGTTTTTTGTGAAACAAAAACCTTTTTTACAAAAGGAACATATTGCGTTTGTCCAATTTTCCTTTCCATTTTTAGTATAAATAGATCTTTGTGATCTATATTTAAAAAATTAGAAAATAAAAACAAAAATCACTGGCTTGCTTTGAGCGGAGTAAATTAGTTGCTCATTAATTTTTACCGTTGATGGAATTGAAAAAAAAAAATATTTTTGACGATATATATATAGCCTTCTCAAGAGCAGAAAATATGGTAGAGTTAAAAACTAACGTTATGGGCGCATATTGTCTCCAGTTTCAAGTGAATACTAAATTTTGAAGGATAAATATAAGATTATGTGGTTTTATTTATTAATTTAAACCTGCTGTCTAGATTTTAGAACTTCCTAAAATTTAAATTCCTTTATCGATGACAGTTTCTCAAAATAAGCATTAAGCATTATCACATCCGCAGCAGAAGTTTCGCTTCACATTTCCTTAGCAGCAAAATCAACAATGAGCCAAGAAACAAATGTGACAACACAAGAGATTAACACCTCTTGACACTCACACAAGTGTCTGTTTGTTAAGTACTAATTACGTTGATGACTTTGGGAACAAAGACATTTGTTTTTCTTTGTTAATTTGATGCCAAAAGACGTTAGAATTTTAAACATAAACAGAAATGTTTCTACGAGTTTCAAGTTTGAATTTATTTAAACGTTGAAATAATTTTAAAATATTTAAATATCGCTGTTTACTACAATTTAGAATTAAAATGTTAACAATTTGAAGCGAGTGATGAAGTCAAATATTATCTGTTTGTTTATTATTGAAGTGTGGAAATATTTTTTTCTTTCATTTTTATACTTAAGTTATGGGTGTAGCACAAGCAATGAACCATTTATAAAGCGAAATATTTAAAATTTATAAATTTCCATTGGTGAAAAGTATATAAAAAAAAAGTTGAATCTAATGTTTTATTAAAAAACTTTAAAAACACCTACATTAAATGAATATGTCAAATATTTAAACTGAGTTCAAATTTTTTTTAATAACAAAATAAATTTAACATTTATTCAATTTTCGTATTTTTTGTATTATGATCTCTTCGGCGAACTTGACAATTTAGTTACATTAAAAACCAAATTTTAATTTTTTATAAGGGAAAAAAAAGTTAAGTTTTTTATTATTTGCGTTAAAATAAATAATATATCCTAAAATATTAATAAATCTCGAAAAAAAAAATATTTACATACATATGAGGCGTTCCACGTCAAGTGATCCAACTTTTTTAAGCGATGTCTTCCGATCAGGATTAAATTTGCACCAACGTTAGTCCTATTGGAAGGTAGTTTAAACACAATTTTTCAATAATATCGCTCAAGAACTCTCTAAGATAGCGGTGGGCAAATTTTGACATTTTGGCCAAACAGGTGTTTTTCTCATCCATGCAACTTTTTACCTGTTGTTCTTAGCAAAATTTGTCCCAAGTTTTAGATAGCTATTTCTTTAAATTTCAGAAAAAAATTTTAAAAAAATCAAATATCAACATCAAAAATTTTTTGAATTTTTCTTCAAAAAAAGCTCGTTTTTTCTCAAGACAAAGCTTTCGTTTTTCTTTAGAAGCTTTTTGGTCGCTTAGTGGGATGCGGATGGGATATCTATAAAAAAAATGTTTTGTAACTCAGGACAAAGATTTTCAATATTTAGCATATGTACTATTTTGATCAGTGTGAAAGTGCTTCTAAAGCCTTAAAAATTAAAGTTTTACTTAGAAACTAGACGAATTAGCGTTTGCGACGGTATATACATACCTAACTAAAATTTCATACTTTCGATACACGCAATATGTTAACCACAGGAAAAGAAACACTTTTTTTCAATACAAATGTTGAAAAATTATTTTTTTTTATTTATTTGTAATAATAATTCAATTAATATATAATAAAATTAATAATAAAAATAAATAGTAAGAAAATTAAAGTCGGTCGAGACCGACTATATGATACCCTATACCATACGTTTAGACACCCTATCTCTTAGGCCCAACTAACTTGATATTGAAAATAAGCATAAAGCAAATTTGTGTGGGATTTTTATTAATTTTTTTGGCTACAGATGTGAAAAAGTTCATATCGGATGCTATATCTATATGGGGACTAGGCCCAAAAATGGACCGATCCTGACCATATTTGGTAAAGTCTCTTGTATTTTGCAAAAATATATACAAACTAAATTTGACAAGAATCAGTGGAATATTTTTGTTTTTTGATAGATTTAAGTGAAGATCGGGAAGCAGCTCTATATGGGGCCTATAACTACGAGTTATCTAATAGGGATCATTTTTGGACTACTGATTAATGGAAGTAATATTTACATACAAACCCAATTTGACTAACTTTTTTATGTTGATTTGGATCTTATGGCAATATTGTTGATTTCATAGGGGTCAATTGTATGGGGGCTAGGTCTGAACATGGACCGATTCTCACCAATTTCAATAGCGTTCATCCCATGGAAGATAGAAGATCAAATACCAAATTTCATCGAAATATATTCATATTTGCGACCTGCAGTTTGATTACAAGCTTTACATGGACACACAGACGGACGGACGGACATCGTTAAATCAAATCAGATAGTGATACTGATTCGATCGGTATAATTAAAGATGGGTGTAGGTCAAATATTTTTGGTTGTTACAAACAGCAGCACAAAGTCATTATACCCAAACCACTTAGTGGTATAGGGTATAAAAATAAATGGAGTAGAGATGAAATAAATTTTGTTTTAATTTATTTTATTTAAAACTTATAAGCTGACCATCATAGCCCAAAAAGAAGTAAAATAAACTCGAGATAACTGGTCATAAAAAAATTTAAAAATAAATAATTTAATGAAATTTAATCTTAATCAGAGATTTATAACATAACTATTTTTATACCCTATACCACTATGTGGTTTGGGTATAATGACTTTGTGCTGCTGTTCGTAACAACCAAAAATATTTGACCCAGACCCATCTTTAATTATACCGATCGAAGCAGAATCACTTTTTGTGTTGATTTAACAATGTCCGTCCGTCCGTCCGTCCGTCTGTGTGTACATGTAAACCTTGTAATCAAACTGCAGGTCGCAAATATGAATATATTTGGATTAAATTTGGTATATGAGCTCTTATCGGCCATGGGATGAACGCTGTTGAAATTGGTGGGAATCGGTCCATGTTCAGACCTAGCCCCCATACAAATTACCCCTATGAAATCGACATAAATTGCCATAAGATCCAAATTGTCATATAGATCTTACTCAAATTGGGTTTGTATGCATTCATTACATCCACTAATGAGTAGTCCAAAAATGATCCCTTTGGCCCCATATAGAGCTGCTTCCCGATATTCACTTAAATCTATTAAAAAACAAAAATATTGCATTGATTCTTCTCAAATTTTGTTTGTATATGTTTTTGCAAAATACAAGAGATGTTACCAACCAAGGTCAGGATCGGTCCATTTTTGGACCTAGTTCCCATATAGATATAGCATCCGATATGAACTTTTTCATATGTGCAGCCAAAAAAAAAATGATAAAAATCCCACTCAAATTTGGTTTTTGCTTATTTTCTATGTCCAGTTAGTTGGGCCTAAGAGATAGGGTTTCTAAACGCAATGTAAAGGGTATCATATAGTCGGTCTAGACCGACTATAATTTTCTTACTTGTTTTAGTTAATTTATTGTAGCTGATGAGGCATTGAGTGGAGGCAGAAAACTTAAGTCTTCCATCGACAAGTGTTATAAAAGCATGGTATTGTGCAGTGTCATCGATTGTTATCGCAGCGTCGAATCTGCTCTTTTTTAGTATTTTCAATGTTCCCCATGATACTCTTTGCTGCTAAAAACTTTTTTAGTTTCTTTACAATAATTCTTTGCCCATTGGAATAAAGCAGTCGCATCTAAAATGCGATCCTGATGAGAGCACTGGAGGCTATACTTCGCTACATTTCTTTTGAGGTTTGTTTCAATATTAGCACATGCTCCTTTGCCATGAGTAGTAGTAGTGAAAATGCCACTCAGCTGGCATTCCAAAAACTTTTTTATGAGCCGTACGATTTGTGAAGCTACTTTTTTTTTAAAGATGTTGACGAGCTACTTCCGAAGGCTGGTTTACCTTCTCTACTGTATAGTTAGATTTTAGACAGTTAAGTATTATCATGTGGTACTCATAAGCTGCAACGGTATCATGTTTTAAAACGTGGGATACGATTGCCACACTTCTGTGTTACAATTTTTAATTTTTTATGTAGTATGTAATTGTGAATCTAGTTGCATGGCCGTTATTGAAGTGGAAAGCTTGTTTGTCATCCTGAAGAACATATTTATAGTTTTCTGCGAAATCATATGAAGAATGAAGAATGACCGTTGCTCTTTGACTTAAAAGTCATGGGTTCTCAAGTTTAGCAATCGCGTACACATTTCTTCCACATATGAGGAATGAAGAATGACCGTTGCTCTTTGACTTAAAAGTCATGGGTTCTCAAGTTTAGCAATCGCGTACACATTTCTTCCACAAAAAATTATTGTTTTCAATGAGCATCTGTCAGTCTGAATCCAAGATTCAAATTTGACCTACTCTATATAATCTCGGGCAAAAGAGTTGATTAAATTCTCTTTCATGAATGTGTTTTCCGGGCAATTTGAACATTCGCCTAGGTGGAAATCGGGATAATCGTGTATATTTTCTGGTGAATCATCTGCTAAGTACTTTAAGTTGATTTCCTTCAACATCAGTTTAATAAACAGCTGAACCTAGTAAGACCAAGTACAGATTGGCAAAAAAGCAGCAAATAAAGGCACTTAGTAAGCTGGGTGAAAGATTGGCACCTGTATTCATAAAAATTAAAGTGTATTTTAATTGTCTGTTTTTCATACAAAATTTGTTGATAAAGTCTAATTGAAGTACTTTTTAATTTTTATGAATACGGGTGTGGGTATTTAAAAGTTTACAAAACTTAAATACTTCATCAGCCACAATAAATTAATTAAATAATATTTATAAAATAAATGGATCAAATGTGATTAAGATTAAATTTAATTAAATTAATTATCTTTTTATTTTTTTTATTATTATTATTATTATTATTATTATTATTATTATTATTATTATTATTACTATTATTATTATTATTATTATTATTATTATTATTATTATTATTATTATTATTATTATTATTATTATTATTATTATTATTATTATTATTATTATTATTATTATTATTATTATTATTATTATTATTATTATTATTATTATTATTATTATTATTATTATTATTATTATTATTATTATTATTATTATTATTATTATTATTATTATTATTATTATTATTATTATTATTATTATTATTATTATTATTATTATTATTATTATTATTATTATTATTATTATTATTATTATTATTATTATTATTATTATTATTATTATTATTATTATTATTATTATTATTATTATTATTATTATTATTATTATTATTATTATTATTATTATTATTATTATTATTATTATTATTATTATTATTATTATTATTATTATTATTATTATTATTATTATTATTATTATTATTATTATTATTATTATTATTATTATTATTATTATTATTATTATTATTATTATTATTATTATTATTATTATTATTATTATTATTATTATTATTATTATTATTATTATTATTATTATTATTATTATTATTATTATTATTATTATTATTATTATTATTATTATTATTATTATTATTATTATTATTATTATTATTATTATTATTATTATTATTATTATTATTATTATTATTATTATTATTATTATTATTATTATTATTATTATTATTATTATTATTATTATTATTATTATTATTATTATTATTATTATTATTATTATTATTATTATTATTATTATTATTATTATTATTATTATTATTATTATTATTATTATTATTATTATTATTATTATTATTATTATTATTATTATTATTATTATTATTATTATTATTATTATTATTATTATTATTATTATTATTATTATTATTATTATTATTATTATTATTATTATTATTATTATTATTATTATTATTATTATTATTATTATTATTATTATTATTATTATTATTATTATTATTATTATTATTATTATTATTATTATTATTATTATTATTATTATTATTATTATTATTATTATTATTATTATTATTATTATTATTATTATTATTATTATTATTATTATTATTATTATTATTATTATTATTATTATTATTATTATTATTATTATTATTATTATTATTATTATTATTATTATTATTATTATTATTATTATTATTATTATTATTATTATTATTATTATTATTATTATTATTATTATTATTATTATTATTATTATTATTATTATTATTATTATTATTATTATTATTATTATTATTATTATTATTATTATTATTATTATTATTATTATTATTATTATTATTATTATTATTATTATTATTATTATTATTATTATTATTATTATTATTATTATTATTATTATTATTATTATTATTATTATTATTATTATTATTATTATTATTATTATTATTATTATTATTATTATTATTATTATTATTATTATTATTATTATTATTATTATTATTATTATTATTATTATTATTATTATTATTATTATTATTATTATTATTATTATTATTATTATTATTATTATTATTATTATTATTATTATTATTATTATTATTATTATTATTATTATTATTATTATTATTATTATTATTATTATTATTATTATTATTATTATTATTATTATTATTATTATTATTATTATTATTATTATTATTATATTATTATTATTATTATTATTATTATTATTATTATTATTATTATTATTATTATTATTATTATTATTATTATTATTATTATTATTATTATTATTATTATTATTATTATTATTATTATTATTATTATTATTATTATTATTATTATTATTATTATTATTATTATTATTATTATTATTATTATTATTATTATTATTATTATTATTATTATTATTATTATTATTATTATTATTATTATTATTATTATTATTATTATTATTATTATTATTATTATTATTATTATTATTATTATTATTATTATTATTATTATTATTATTATTATTATTATTATTATTATTATTATTATTATTATTATTATTATTATTATTATTATTATTATTATTATTATTGTTATTATTATTATTATTATTATTATTATTATTATTACTATTATTATTATTATTATTATTATTATTATTATTATTATTATTATTATTATTATTATTATTATTATTATTATTATTATTATTACTATTATTATTATTATTATTATTAAATAATAAAATTTAAATAAATTTTAAGGATAAAAACATCACAGCATTAGATGCAATAAAAACCATCGCCGCCTCTGTTAGTGTTGACATAAAAGATTCGGACATAAGCAATTCTTATAAAATAAAAAAGAATGAAAATATTATTGTTGAGTTTTGCTCACTAAATAAAAAGCAAGAGTTTATGTCAAAGATACGTGGTCACAGACTGAAAGGAGAATTATTTCAACCCAATGCAAACAACAACGATGCTTTGAACCCAACAAACCAAAACAACTATATATATATTAATGACCAATTGACTCCTAACAACCGTAGGCTTTTATGGCAAGCAAAAACAAAAGCCAGGGAATTAGGGTGGAAGTTTATATGGGTCCGTAATGGTCATATATACGCTAAAAAAACAGAAAATTCAACAGTTATTTTAATATTAAACTCCAGTGATATTGAATTTATCGCTTAATTTTTCAATGTTCTTTTTTTCACAACAAAATACAATAAAGACAATATAAATATATTAATATAAAAAAAAAATGGATAACATCACATCAGAAATACTTGAAAACTTCAATCAAATAAAATCAGAAATAATAAGTTATCCCCTTTCATTGATTTTCTTAAATATTCGTTCTATGCGCACAAACTTTAACTCTTTTCTGGCAACAATTAACTACATATTAAACAACATCAAAATAATTGTACTCGCTGAAACAAACATAAACCATAACGAATGCTCTTTTTATAATATAAATGGATTTAACGCAACCTTTATGAACAGAGAAGGAAGATGCGGCGGAGGTATTGCTGTTTATATTAAAGATAATATTCAATTTTCTGAGATAGAAGTAAACACAACTTCTTTTGAAATAGTAAATATAAACATAAAAACAACAAAAAACATTTCACTCTTTGCTATTTACAGACCACCTTCACAAAATGTAAGCTCTTTTATAAAAGAGTTAGATGAAATAATAAAAACAAAAAATAAACAAAAAAATGTAATTGTTGTTGGTGACGTTAACATTGATATATTGAAAGAGAATGCATCAGCCAATCTTTATCTTGATATGCTAGCATCTAATGGTATGCAAAGTATGATAAACTCTTGCACAAGAGAAGATTTAAATATAAACTCACAAACATGCATTGATCATCTCCTTGTTAGGTGTGAACACATACACACACATGCATATGCATCGATAGTCAAAACAAAAATCTCTGATCATTTTGCTCTCATATATTGCGTCTCAGAGCCTAATGAAATAATTGAAGTAAGCAAAGGTATTACCCAACAAACAAAAATATGTAACACTAAAGTTAATCGTCAAATAAGAAATACAAATTGGCAAGATATAATAAATTTGACAAACCCAAATGAAATATTCAATGCAATACATAATAAATTCAATAATATATATGAAAATTCAAAGTTAATTGCAACTAAAAAGAAAAACAGAATATCTAATCCGTGGATAAACGAAACATTAAAAACAAATTGTGAAATCAGGGATAAACTTTATAAGAAATGGTCTAATAATAAAAATAATAAAAAATATGAATATGAATACAAAAAATTTAGAAACTCATTAAATAAAAACTAAACTATGCAAAAAATGAATATTATAAATCAAAATTTATAGAAAACAGATATAATATTCGTATTACGTGGCAAATTATAAATGAAATAATAGGCAAAAAGTCAAATAATATTGATGAAACTTTAATAAAAAACTTTAAAAACATGAATCTTGACGAAATTAGTAACAATTTTGCTCAAAACTTTAAACAAAATGTTAAAAATATTTTACATGAATGTGACATTAAAACATTAAATCACTCTCATATAGAGATAATGAATTCTTGTTATTTACGAAATACACACAATGAAGAAATTTTTAATATAATTAATAAACTTAACATCAAAAAAAGTGCGGGCTATGATGGCATCAGGCCAATAGACTTGAAAAATAATTCAGAAATTTTAACACCGGTAATAACAAATCTAATTAATGCTATTATTAATACAACAATAGTACCAGAAATTTTTAAAATTTCATACATTCGCCCAATATATAAGAATGGCTCCAAAGCGGACTTTAAAAATTATAGACCAATCGCCATTTTACCGGTAATTGAAAAGATAATGGAGGAAATATTATGCAGAAGAATTACCGAATACACAAGAAAACACAATATCATTAGTGAAAATCAATTTGGATTCCAAAAAGGGAAAAACATCAATAAGCTGCTTGGCAACTTTTCACATTTTATCAACGAACAACTGAGTAAAAATCATCATTGCCTAACTTTATTCGTAGATTTTAGCAAGGCGCTTGACACCCTTTCTCATGAGAAGTTACTCATAATGCTAGAGAGGATTGGTTTTAGAGGACATAGCCAAGATCTATTCAAGAGCTACCTTAGTCTACGAAAATACTGTGTGAAGATCTCTAATAACTTTAGTGATGAAACAAATCTAGATCATGGTGTTCCTCAAGGCTCAAAATTAGGTCCACTGTTGTATATAATATACTCAAACGAATTAATCAACACGCTGAAAATAGCCAAAACATTTGCATATGCAGATGACACAGCTATTGTAGTTACTCATAAAAACCTTAATAATGCAACTACACTACTTCAACATCAACTGGATACTGCAATACGATGGTGCCATGACTACGGTCTAATTATAAATTCATCCAAAACTAAATTGATGCATATAAAACCACGCCATTTTTTATATACTGATATTAAAATAAGATTCCACAGTACCGAATGTCTTCACAAAAATAGACTAGAAAACTTTAACTACAGTTCTGATAACTGTTCAACTATAATTGAGATTGTAAACACATACAAATACCTGGGAGTTATCGTCGACCAAAACTTCAAATGGAAATTCCACATAGATGAAATTCGCAAAAAACTACGTAAAGCTGCATTTATTCTACATAGGCTAAGATACTGCTCTAATAATTTTGTATTGAGGCAGGTATACTTTTCACTCGTCGAATCCCATATTCGTCATGGGATCACAGCCTGGGGCAACTCTACGCATTCCACAAAGCTTCAGCACACACAAAACCAACTACTAAAAATAATAAGAACAAACAATCATCGAACACAACTACACAACACAAATCATGAACAAAGTTACAACACTAGAAACTTCATTTCAGCAATATATAACTTGGATATTGCTAAAGACAGACACATGCTTAATGTTAAAAACATATTCAATATAACTTTAGCAATTGAATTTTTCAACGACTCAAGATTCTTACATAAAATTGACCACAATTATCAAACCAGAAGAAACCTAGAAGGAAGATACACTATTCCACAATACAGCAATGAGTATGGAAAAAGCACATTATCAGTTATATTACCGACTATATTCAACAACATTCCAACTGAGATCCTAAGGGAAGCAAACAATACGAACAGAAGGAAGAAAATTCTAAAATCCCACTTCATTAGCCAGCAATGAATACTCACTATATCATTTTATTTTATTTTATCTAATACATAAATGAATTATGTACAACATTTCTTACTATCCTTACCTGCAGACAAGCCGCACTGGCTTCGCGAGGTTAATTTAATAATGAAATGTATTTCTTTTTTTTTTTTTGAAAAGTCTAATAAAATTAAATTAAAAAAAAAAAAAAAAAAAAAAAATTATTATTATTATTATTATAATTATTATTATTATTATTATTATTATTATTATTATTATTATTATTATTATTATTATTATTATTTTTATTATTATTATTATTATTATTATTATTATTATTATTATTATTATTATTATTATTATTATTATTATTATTATTATTATTATTATTATTATTATTATTATTATTATTATTATTATTATTATTATTATTATTATTATTATTATTATAATTATTATTATTATTATTATTATTATTATTATTATTATTATTATTATTATTATTATTATTATTATTATTATTATTATTATTATTATTATTATTATTATTATTATTATTATTATTATTATTATTATTATTATTATTATTATTATTATTATTATTATTATTATTATTATTATTATTATTATTATTATTATTATTATTATTATTATTATTATTATTATTATTATTATTATTATTATTATTATTATTATTATTATTATTATTATTATTATTATTATTATTATTATTATTATTATTATTATTATTATTATTATTATTATTATTATTATTATTATTATTATTATTATTATTATTATTATTATTATTATTATTATTATTATTATTATTATTATTATTATTATTATTATTATTATTATTATTATTATTATTATTATTATTATTATTATTATTATTATTATTATTATTATTATTATTATTATTATTATTATTATTATTATTATTATTATTATTATTATTATTATTATTATTATTATTATTATTATTATTATTATTATTATTATTATTATTATTATTATTATTATTATTATTATTATTATTATTATTATTATTATTATTATTATTATTATTATTATTATTATTATTATTATTATTATTATTATTATTATTATTATTATTATTATTATTATTATTATTATTATTATTATTATTATTATTATTATTATTATTATTATTATTATTATTATTATTATTATTATTATTATTATTATTATTATTATTATTATTATTATTATTATTATTATTATTATTATTATTATTATTATTATTATTATTATTATTATTATTATTATTATTATTATTATTATTATTATTATTATTATTATTATTATTATTATTATTATTATTATTATTATTATTATTATTATTATTATTATTATTATTATTATTATTATTATTATTATTATTATTATTATTATTATTATTATTATTATTATTATTATTATTATTATTATTATTATTATTATTATTATTATTATTATTATTATTATTATTATTATTATTATTATTATTATTATTATTATTATTATTATTATTATTATTATTATTATTATTATTATTATTATTATTATTATTATTATTATTATTATTATTATTATTATTATTATTATTATTATTATTATTATTATTATTATTATATATTAATTTGGTTATTATTACAAATCAATAAAAAACATTTTTTCTTCATTGCTATAAAAAAAAATTGATTTTTTTCCAGAGTTTAACATATTGCGGGTATGACAGTATCGAAAGTCCGAAATTTTGGTTAGGTATGTTACATATCACCGGAAAAGTCAATTTGTCTAGTTTCTCAGCATATGCTATATTTCTAAGGTTTTAGAAACACTTACACACTAATAAAAAAAAAAAATCAAATTAGTGCATATGCAAAACATTTTTTTTTTAGAATTCCCACTCGCATCCCACTAAGCGACCAAAAAGCTCTTAATGGAAAAAATCTAAGCTTTCCTTTGAGCAAAAAAGGTCCTTTTTTTGAAAAAAAAGTCAAAAAAATTATTTAAGTTTTTTTTTAATTTTTTTCTGTAAGACTGAAAAAATAGCTATCTAAATTATTTGAGACAAATTTTGCTAAGAATAATAGGTAAAAAGTTACATATATGAGTAAAAACATCTGTTTCGCCAAAATGTAAAATTTTTACCCCCTCTAACTCAGAGAGTTCTTGACTGATCTTATTGAAAAATTGTGTCTAATTGTGTCACTAGGTCTAACATTTGTAAAAATTTCATCGCGATCTGAAGGCATCGGTTTCAAAATTTGGGTCACTTGACATGAGACGCACCATATATATATATAATTGTTTAAAATGGTCATATGTCGAATATATTTCCATTTATGCTCCATTTATGCGCTTCGCGATACCCATCGTAACGATATAAAAAACTTTTGGCGATTTTTGATTTTTTGCTTTGGTGATTATTGTTTTTTTGGACTTTTTATTTTAGCGATTGTCGTTTCTGGCAATTTTTGATTTTGGCGATTGTCGTTTTTTGCGATTTTTGATTTTGGCGATTTTTGTTATTTTTGATTTTAATGATTCCGCCCATATTTTCCAAGACTACTGACATCTGAATTTACCTGTCAAAATTTTCAAGACTAGAATTCATAGTACTTCGTATTTTTTGTAGGAGGATCCATGCCCGTTGGTCCAATCCCACCCATTTTTCGGACTACTACTAACATTAATAACACAGACAAAGTCTTAAGGCGTTTTCTCTTTTAGTACTCCAGTTATATATTATAAAATATATATTTTTTAAGGGGTGACACGCCCAATGATCTGATCCCGCGCATATTTTGTGCAACTGTTCACATTAATAATTTTTTAACTAACACAAAGTCCCATGGCTTTTGAAACTAGAGTACCACAGTTATATGCTATTAAATATTTACTTTGTATGTAAGGTACCACGCCCACTGATCTGCTCCCGCCCATTTTTTTTCCAAATAAGCAATAATAACCCATTTACTCAGACAAAGTCCCATGACTTCCACTATTACAATGCTCCATATATATGACATTAAATATTTACTTTGTATTGGTCCCAAGTTAGTTCAATATGTACTTGTAGTTTAGAGCTCTTTCTTTCGTAGTACTTTAGATATAATATGGTAAAATTAGATGTTAAAAATTCACTTTATATGGAAGGTGCCACGCCGACTTGAAAAATCCACAAAAAGATAATCCCTTTTCTTTCCGGACAGGCAGTTATCTGCTGTAAAAATTTCAAAACGATCTGTCCAATGGCGTAGCCCTCTGTAAACCAGAAACAAAAAAACAAAACTTCCTTTATTTATATAAGATGTAGAAAATGTAACGAAACATACACAAATTTTGTTCTTTTTTTTTTTTGCTTAACTGTCAAAGCAACATGTATAAATGTTTATCATCATCTTCCCTTTAAAATAGTATCCACAAAAGTTGTTGACGTATATTGTTCTCCTCTACTAGAAGAGAATGTTGCGAACGAAATAAAATATATTTCTCTTTATATAAAACAGCATCCACAAACCCTTCATTTTAAACTCTACTCCTCCAAGTAACAAAGCACATGTTTTCAAATGAATTATACTAACAGCTGTTTAAGGGATATTTTGTGTTACTTGGAGAATATAAAAACATGTTCGATACTACTACAGTGTAATTAAATGTTGAGGGTGATGTTGCAAATATTGTTTGAAGGAAGCATTAGTACTTGTAGGTAAGTCCATGCTGAAACAACAGTTTAAACCGAACAAGAAAGGAAAATTTTAAAATAATTTATTGTTGTTAATACAAATATGTACGTGTGGTCTTAGAACCAAAGCTTATATATTAGATACTCCTAAGGTCTCAAAACGTACTAGCTGTCGTCTCTATACTTAAATAACAAATGAGAATTTCTTCTTGAAAAATATGTTATTTCTGTACCAACAAAGTAACCACATAAAATACAAATTAGTTTTTAGTTGCTGTTATGTATTATTAAAAGTGTGTATTATTAAGAGGGTGTTTTCTTTCCATGACAAATTAATATTAAATTTGTCGTTTATTCCCCAAACTCATACCATGTACACTATACATAACTTCAAGTGTATAGAAATTCTTTATAAATTCTTTAAACTACAAAAGGTTATTTATAAACTGATTTATTTTTGTAAGAACTATACACCATATTTAGGCAAGTATGAATATTCAGATTGGTTTAGGCCAATTATTCGATAACCTATATCATAAGTTTTTGAAATGAGTTTAAGGACCATATAGGTTGGGGTCATTAATTACTATAAAAAAGAGACATATTTCATAATAAAGTGACATTGTAACTCATTTTGTGTTTGAAATTAGATATATATAGTTAAGCATAAACATGATAATGGTCATTAAGTCAGGTCACATGCATATGTGTTCCTAAATTAAGTAAAAAATAAAATTTTGGAGTAAAATACTTAATATATTTACATTCGTCGCTGACTAACCGTTAACTGAGTCTATAACGCTGTACACGTGTGTTGTTGATATCTGTTGAAGACAATATCGTATAGATTTTTTATAAACTCGATAAAATAGAAGACTACCAAAGACTGTCATCCGCTTTGGGAGTTTTATAACTACTTTATGCCTTGGCTTTGTAAACTTTGTATAGAATTAAATAAATATCTGGAAACTTAGATAGCGGACACCGTATCAGAAGTGACTATGAGTCGATCTATGTTAAGGTGTTTAGTTAAATATATGAGACAAAAATTATTGTATCCTGACCAAAGTGGTAAAAGTAATTATGTAATTATGTTGTAATGACTTTGGGGGATATTGGCTAAACAGAAAATTCGTTCTCACTTTGTTCGAATTTGTATGTCATATCTATAAAGAAATCACACTAAACAAGGAAAAAATATTGAACAAATTAAAATTCAATTACTAATCTTTTAAGATCTAGTCTACTGGTGAAACAGCGACCCATTTGCGAGTTTAGCACGGTGGTTCCTAAATTGTTCAAGGTTCTAAAAATGGATAAGAATGTTTTGTGTATTCAAGGACTTATATTTCTATATGAAAATTTAATCTTTTGGTTTTAAAAAGTGTGTGGGATTCCTAAGAGATATGTATCGCGATATTATCATTCTTTCAACAAAGTCGACGCAGGATCGAGGTAGCAGTTAAATGTTATCTAAGTGGTAGATCAATTTTTTGTGTCCTGTAATTAATCTAGTCTAATGTCGCAATAATTTCGATTGACTGAAATCTTTCAGATAGCTCAATGTCTGCACGTTTTTCAATACCCTTATTGACGACGTTATGGTAAACCAATTATGGTCCTGCCATAGGAATAGCGGAGTAGCCAGTGTGGCTACTTCATGCGCTATCTTGTTTCCTCGGGAATCCAATGACGGCTTGGATGTATATATTCATAAGGACAGCAGTCTGAGTATGGGCTGTATGGCCATTTCCATAATTTCAAAATGAATTTGAAAACCATCAGTACATCAACTTGGATTGGGACTATCCACACTGACAAGTCCATTTGGATATAGGGTTTCCCAAAATTATAAACAACATAAAAAAAGCAATGTGAGTCCGATCACAGGGGGGATGTGTAAACATCTTCACCTTCATTTTAAACTCACAAATGCATTTCAGAAAAAATCAAATGTATATTAGAAAGCATCAAATCTATTTCAAAAAACATCAAATATATTTCAGAAATTATCAAATTTATTTCAGAATATATCAATTCAATTTCAGAAAATATCTTTTGAAATTCAGAATTAAAAAGTGGTTTACCCTACAATATCGAAAAGTTATTATTGTTTCTATTAGTGATTTGAAGTCGCAGATAATATTTAGCAATATTTGGGGTTATTTGTTATGCACTGGAAAATAAACTATCAAGGGCGGCCTATTAACCGAAAGAAGATGAGGACTTCATTTGTTAATCAGCTACAATATAAACACCAGGATAGAATTTTGACCGATTTTGAAGTCATCATTTTGAAAAAAAAACACGTTTATATCGTCACATAAAATGCAAAAGGCCGTAACTAATATTTTTATTTTTTTACAAGAGAAGCAAAAACATCATAAACCAAAAACTACTTTAAACTTATACCAAAATTTTGAACGTGTTAAATGCACAGCACACCTAGCGGTCAATAGCTTGAATATTTAAAATTAACTAAAAAGATTTGCGATTTTGCTAAACAGACAGCAAACTCGGTTCTGCTTACTAAATACACCAATACATACATATACAACACACCAATTTTCCCTTACTGTTGTTGTGATTGTATTATGAAATTGGATTTTACCCCCATGAGCGCATAGATGTTTACACATAAAAAACATTTCAATGGATTTGCATGGTTTTTTATACCCTATACCACTATGTGGTTTCGGTATAATGACTTTGTGCTGCTGTTTGTAACAAGCAATAATATTTGACCTACACCCATCTTTAATTATACAGATCGAATCAGAATCACTATCTGATTCGATTAAATGATGTCCGTCCGTCCGTCCGTCCGTCTGTGTGTACATGTAAAGCTTGTAATCAAACTGCAGGTCTCAAGAATGAATATATTTTGATGAAGTTTGGTATTTGATCTTTTATCGGCCATGGGATGAACGCTTTTGAAATTGGTGAGAATCGGTCCATGTTCAGACCTAGCCCCCATACAAATGACCCCTATGAAATCGACATAAATTGCCATAAGGTCCAAATTGTCATATAGATCTTACTCACATTGGGTTTGTATGCGTTTATTACATCCATTAATGATCCGAAAATGATCCCTGGGACAACTGTTAGTCATAGGCCCCACATAGAGCTGCTTCCCGATCTTCACTTAAATCTATCAAAAAACAAAAACATTGCACTGATTCTTCTCAAATTTTGTTTGTATATATTTTTGCAAAATTCAAGAGACTTTACCAAACATGGTCAGGATCGGTCCATTTTTGGGCCTAGTCATATCCCATCAGATATGAACTTTTTCAGGGTCTCTAAACGCATGATATAGGGTATCATATAGTCGGTCTCGACCGACTATAATTTTCTTACTTGTTTAATATAAATAATGGAATATTAAACCAGATCGGGTATGCAAAATCACCCAAAAAATATGAAGAATTACCAAAAAAAAACAAGTAAGAAAATTATAGTCGGTCTAGACCGACTATACGATACCCTATACCATGCGTTTAGAAACCCTATCTCTTAGGCCCAACTAACTGGACATTGAAAATAAGCAAAAACCAAAATTGAGTGGGATTTTTATTAATTTTTTTGGCTGCAGATATGAAAAAGTTCATATCGGATGCTATATCTATAAAGGGACTAGGTCCGAAAATGGACCGATCCTGATCATGTTCGGTAAAGTCTCTTGTATTTTGCAAAAATATGTACAAACAAAATTTGAGAAGAATAAGTGCAATATTTTTGTTTTTTAATAGATTTATGTGAAGATCGGGAAGCAGCTCTATATGGGGTCAAAGGGATCATTTTTGGACTACTCATTAGTGGATGTAATGAACGCACACAAACCCAATTTGAGTACGATCTCTATGACAATTTGGATCTTATGGCAATTTATGTCGATTTCATATGGGTAATTTGTATGGGGGCTAGGTCTGAACATGGACCGATTCTCACCAATTTCAATAGCGTTCATCCCATGGCCGATAAAAGCTTATATACCAAATTTCATCAAAATAGATTCATATTTGCGACCTCCAGTTTGATTACAAGCTTTACATGGACACACAGACGGACGGACGGACGGACGGACGGACGGACGGACGGACATTGTTAAATCAACTCAGAAAGTGATTCTGATTCAATCGGTATATTTAAAGATGGGTCTAGGTCAAATAGTTTTGGTTGTTACAAACAGCAGCACAAAGTCATTATACCCAAACCACATAGTGGTATAGGGTATAAAAAAAATTAAATACAGAATTTTATCCAACAAATATAAAAAAATTTCAAAAGCGAAATAGGAAAATCTCTATTATTATACTCTATACCACTATGTGGTTTGGGTATAATGACTTTGTGCTGCTGTTTGTAACAACCAAAAATATTTGACCTACACCCATCTTTAGTTATACCGATCGAATCAGAATCACTATCTGATTCAGAATCACTATCTGATTCGATTTAACGATGTCCGTCCGTCCGTCTGTGTGTCCATGTAAAGTTTGTAATCAAATTGCAGGTCGCAAATATGAATATATTTCGATGAAATTTGGTATTTGATCTTTTATCCGCCATGGGATGAACGCTATTGAAATTGGTGAGAATCGGTCCATATTCAGCCCTAGCCCCCATACAAATGACCCCTATGAAATCAACATATATTGCCATAAGATCCAAATTATCATACAAATCTTAGTCAAATTGGGTTTGTAGGGTTTGTATTTATATATTACATCTATTAATCAGTAGTCCAAAAAGTAGTCTTAGTCATAGGCCCCATATAGAGCAGCTTCCCGAACTTCAATATTGCACTGATTCCTCTCAAATTTTGTTTGCATATATTTTTGCAAAATACAAGAGACTTTACCAGACATGGTCAGGATCGGTCCATTTTTGGGCCTAGTCCCCATATAGATAGAGCATCCGATATGAACTTTTTCATATCTGCAGCCGAAAAAATTAATAAAAATCCCACTCAAATTTGGTTTATGCTTATTTTCTATATCCAGTTACTTGGGCCTGAGAGATTGGGTCTCTAAACGCATGGTATAGGGTATCATATAGTCGGTCTAGACCGACTATAATTTTCTTACTTGTTTTTATATGAAAAATTTCATTGTATGCCCAACAATTGTTCTACAGTATCCACAGTGATATTCATTGAAACATACTCTTACGCTTCGTGTCTACTGTGCAATAAATTTAATGTTAAACATTTGCTATTCAGCTGCGAATATTCTCATAACCTACACAACACTGTGGACTAAATATAGTAAGTTTGTGACGGTTTTTATCTGTCAAAAATACTTCTCTCTAAACCAAAGTTTTCTCATTCTAATCGACTTGGAGTCATTTTCTTAGTCGATTGACACATTCTCATTTAATTCTTACTTCCTAAGTCGATCATTAATTTGACCCAGTACAAGTGGCTGGTATTATCAGTTTTTTCAACAAATTTTACTAGTCATTTAATGAAATTTTTTTTTCTTTATTACTAAACGCTGGAATTTATTTAAATTTAGTTTCTGCTTTGAAGTTATTATCTTTCAAATGATGCCCATTGTTTGCTTCAAGCTGACATGCTCTATACATTTGTACCATTTATACATTTGTACCAACGTTAATAGTCGATGGGTGTAGCGAAGTGCATCGGGTTACAGCTAGTTTATATAGCGATGTCCTCCTTTCCGTCAGTAGAAATGATGATCATGCCCCACTGGATCAAATGGGTGGCTCATATTTAAACAAAATTAAAATTGTATATTAATTACAGTAGTAATTGCAATATGTCTGAAAAATGACGATAAATCTAACAAACAAAAAAAAAATTTTTCTTCGCTTCAAAGCGTCATCTCAAATATATGTAATGTGCATATGTAGGTATGTACAAAAACCGTACATCACATATGACAACTCTTACGAAAACTGAGAATAGTGGAAATTAGAAGTATAAATGCAAAAAATTTTCAAAATTCAAAAATAACGATTGTTTGTTTGGACAGAGTTGTATCTTCTGAAATTAATACAAAGTAAAGCTGTATGGTACGAAAACTGAAAAACTAACCACACTGCTCGTAGGCCTGACTTTAGGTGAGTGTGTTAAAGCGCTGACCAAAAAGTGCAAGTACGAGTGTATGTGAAGGTTCACGGTTCAAAACCTCACGGCCGCCCTAAGTATAAAAAATTTTCATATAGAAACAACCTATTCAATTAAAAACATAACAATTATCACAATGTTCAATAAATCGCTGATGAAGGCTGAAATGCCAGAAACCGGTCCGATTAAGAATACAGTGCAGTTATGAATTTTTGAAATATATGTTTTCTTCTTCTTTACCACGCACCATTTAAAGAAAATAATTTTATTTCACTACTTATTTGGTAGTATTAAATATTTTTAAACTCTTAAATTTATGATATTAGATTTAGTAATTCCTGTAATAAAAGTTATCAAATTATTAAAATTTAATATAGCACTGACTCACTCATCTGCTGGTATACTATTTCTATAATGTTGTATGTATACTAGAGTGGTCCTACGTTATATGGACATTTTTATACCCTATACCACTATGTGGTTTGGGTATAATGACTTTGTTCTGCTGTTTGTAACAACCAATAATATTTGACCTACACCCATCTTTAATTATACCGATCGAATCATAATCACTATCTGATTCGATTAAACGATGTCCGTCCGTCTGTCCGTCCGTCCGTCCGTCCGTCCGTCCGTCCGTCTGTGTGTCCATGTAAAGCTTGTAATCAAACTGCAGATCGCAAATATGAATATATTTTGATGAAATTTGGTATTTGATCTTTTATCGGCCATGGGATGAAAGCTGTTGAAATTGGTGAGAATTGGTCCATGTTCAGACCTAGCCCCCATACAAATGGCCCCTATGAAATCGACATAAATTGCCATAAGATCCAACTTGTCATATAGATCTTACTCAAATTGGTTTTGTATGCGTTCATTACATCCATTAATGAGTAGTCTAAAAATGATCCCTGGGACAACTGTTAGTCATAGGCCCCATATAGAGCTGCTTCCCGATCTTCAATTAAATCTATCAAAAAACAAAAATATTGCACATATTCTTCTCAAATTTTGTTTGTATATATTTTTGCAAAATACAAGAGACTTTACCAAACATGGTCAGGATCGTTCCATTTTTGGGCCTAGTCCCCATATAGGTATAGCATCAGATATGAACTTTTTCATATCTGCAGCCGAAAAAATTAATAAAAATCCCACTCAAATTTGGTTTATGCTTATTTTCTATATCCACTTAGTTGGGCCTAAGAGATAGGGTCTCTAAACGCATGGTATAGGGTATCATATAGTCGATTTTGAGGACAGGCGGGGACCAGTTATTTACGTTTCAATATAAAAGATAAAAGGAAAGGCGCGCCGGAAATCGGTGTTTATATGGGGAAAATATGACTCTTTTTGAGATTTTACGAAAATTTCGTTCTATAGTTTAATTTTTCCAACAATTTGCTATAAGAATCGGGATCAGTACTAAATTGTCTTTTCAAAAAGCTATAAAAGTTGAAAACCGAAAAAAAATTCCACAAGAAATAGCAAATGCCCCAGACCAGTTTTGTGCCAAAAAAGCTAGGTCATGAAATTTTATAGCATTTTTTTCAACTTTTAGAAATTGATTTAAGCAAATTTTTTTTTTCTCTCTATACTTATATAGAATACTATACTTAAAGAATATGAAATATAAAATTAATTCTTTTTATATTGGTGTATTTAGGGATGATTTAGTGCGCGATTCAAATGGTTACGAGTTGCAATACGACTTGCAATAAGTATTGCTTTTCTTTAATTTTATATTATTATATTAATTTTATATTTCATATCTTTTTGAAAAAATTTTCCTTTAATTAGCTTTGGGTCATTTCTGGGTCTTCTTATTAATTTAGAAAAATAAAGATAGTTTTTATACATAAAAAAATTTTATAACAAAATTGGTTAAAAGTTGTTTTAATTTATATTCGAAAGCAATAAGCTGATAATTGCACCAAAGATATATCATAATTGCACCAAAGATATATCATAATGGGTTATTCTGATTCCAGGAGCACTGAACGGTGAAATAAACAAACATTAACTGAATTATTTTTCTTAAATTCTAAATAGTGGGGTCCTCGATTTTAATTGAGAAACTCGATTTCGGTCATTTTTATTTAAAAATATATTAAAATCCAAATCTGGCTTTGGCAAATAATCGGTTAGCGTTCCCGGATTTATCTCAAGTTTTAGGAAAGGAAGTTCTACAAATTTGGTTATTACGTTTTAAGCTTCGCTTCTAAAAATTCAACAGCGCTTGCACAATATTAGAATTTGTTGAATAAATTGTCTTTTATTAGCTTGGAGCCATATGTGACCCCAATTGCAAAAGGGTTAATGGGGTCATATTATTTTTTTCGAAAACCTAGGCTACTTTGATAAAATATAACATTTAAAAGTAGGAAAGTGATGAATTTTTGATACAAAGTATTTAGAAAGAGTACATTTACAGAATATATTACAAAAATCCCATTTTGCTCGAAATCCGCAAAAAATTAAATCCTTGTCGAAAAAATTGTGGGATAGGGATTTACTTAAAAATTTGTACAGTTAATCTGTAGCATACATTTAACAAAACCTTAAAGTGCCAGATACATTTTTTTAAATTATGTTAAAGAAAATTTTTTAAAACTCCCTTTTCAAAATTTTATCAAAAAAATTTTCAATTTTCGGTTTCAATGCGCAATAGGTTAGCAACGTGATTACAAAACAATACTTCATATCTGAAAACTTATAAATATAGAGACAAAAAAAAATTATGACTTTAAACAATTTCTCAAAGTTGAATAAAAGCTATCAAATTTCACGACATAGTTTTTTTTTTTTTGGCACAAAATTGGTCTGGGGCATTTGCTATTTCTTGGTGAATTTTTATTCGATTTTGAATTTTTGTAGCTTTTTGAAAAGATAATTTAGCACTGAGCCCGACTCTTATAACAGCGTGGCGGAAAAATAAAACTGTAGAACGAAATTTTCGTAAAATCTCAAAAAAAGTCATATTTTCCCCATATAAAGACACTTGAAATTTTTAATCGATTGAAAGGTAGCAAACTGGACCCCGCCTATCCCCAAAATCGCAATTTGAAAAATGTCCATATGATTAGTTACCAAAAATACGTTTAAGTGTGGGGAATATAAAATGGAATACTAAGCATCGTAAATCAAATTTACTAAATATTTTTTTCCTCCATAATCTACTTTTAGGGTTAGCAGATTGAAATTTTCTACTAAAATGTAATTTTTTTAACCCATTTTCGGCCGCTGGTCGATTTTTCGACCAGCAACTTCGAAGCGATGTAACTCAAACGTTAGATATGTTTTGTTTAAACCGTTGATGGATAAGACAATTTTGATCTTTTGTTAACGCATTGATTTTAGTTTTTCGTAAAAAAATAAAAGTTTGCAGATTTTCATGAAAGGAAGAAGAAAGGACTTTTTTTGGACCAATTTTCAAAATTCAGTAAAAAGTTTTAAAACTAAAATTACTTATTTTATTTTTGCATGTTGAGGATGCGGAAAGACCAAATAACAATCATCAATTGATATCCGCAACAATATTGAAAGTTTTCTACTTCCCAGAAGAGCGTTATTTTTGGTGTTCGAAAAATCGACCACTGGCCAGAAGTCATCAAGTAGATGCTAGTAGGCTGTGAAAAATTCTGCGACTTTTTTTTTTATTTTCGCTGTTGCTTTGTGATATTTGTTATTCTTTTCTGCAGAGCAGACATGTGTGTGGCAAATAAAAGTGAGATAATTGCATTTTGGTGTGGTTTTATATAAAGAAAATGTATTTTTTAAAAGTGTAAACCATGGTAGAAATCATAGCTGCTTTGAACGAGCCGTGTTCGGATGACGAGGAAGATCAAGCCATTATGAGTTCAAAAGATGTTGATGTCGTGTACATTCCACCTAAAGTAGACTATGTGACAGATGAAGAAGATATTGTAATGAACAATTAATATTATTTATTTATTGTTGTTAAATTCGGTGAAATGGTGTGATTTTTCAAAAAAAAAAAAAAAAAATCGAGAGGACGTGCGGGAGCCATTGATAACCACTAGCATTCAGTCGGTTGGGGGGGTTATTGTCCCTCAAATCTTTCCTACCGAAATGAAAACGTTCATACATAAAATTATTATATAGACTCCCTCAATCACATAAAAAACCCATTAAAACAGGAGAGGATTTATATGTTGATTAGTAAAACTATTCGATGATATTTACCCCATATTTATATTACAAGTTCCGCGGTAATTCAAGCCATCAACCGTAACCAAAAATAAAAGCTTATATTTTTGGATATCTCCAGATGGAATTGAAGATAAACATCTCTTGACCCTCCCTACCATTGATCTTTAGCCATGCCATTGTTTAAGCTAAGATCCCTAACTTAATAAAACTTACACCATTTCTATCACATCTCGTAAGAAAACTGAATTGATTTACAGTTCCATTATAAAATTCATTTGTTTATTTAAAAATCATTATAAGAAATATCTATTTAAGTTTTAAAATTTTTTTTTTTTTTTTTTTTTTTAGTTTAATACTCAACAATTCTAGTTTCTTAAAATTAATGGGAGTCACATTATTAAAATATAGGACGTAAAAGGTTAGACTTTATGAATATAGGATAAACCTCTTAATAGTATGTGAATACCCCTAATAATAAGTTTAAACAAACTATCAAAAAAAAAATTACTTAACTATAGTATTCCATAGGAGTATTATTACTTTGAAACAATCCAATAAATGGTTGAAGATAAACCATAATGATGTTTAAGTGAAGCAAAAACTAAAATACCATTAATTGATCTGAGAGTGAATTGACGAGTGTTTAAAAGAGTCACAAAACGAAATAATGTTATTGTAAAAAAAAGTATAAAACAACAAATTAAAGATTGGTTGGCTCGTCGCACTTAGGCATTGTTTAGTTGTTGCTTCAGTAAACTTAAAAAAAAAACAAATTATTAAAGCTAAATAAGAGATGCAAAACGAAAAAAAAATAAAGATGTATTTATTGACTCACCAATATCTGCAACTGCGGTTTGATGAGGCCTCTTCAAATTGCTGCTGCGATGATGATGTAAAAGAGTGTTAATGTAATTATTGGTTTTGCATGTAAGATATGGGGAATTCCATATAACTTAACGAATTTACTAAATAATTTACTAGAAAAAAAATTATAATGAGTCAATGGCTGAGATATAAAAACCTAAATGCCAATATCATAGTGCTGTAAGAATTTAATTTTATACAATAATGATTTCATAATGTTTAAGACTTTTTCCACATCAACTAACTAAAGAAATATTTAAACACTATGATATTCACATTTAAGTGTAGGAATTACATATGTATTTTAGTTACAACTGGGGTTTATTATTTAACGTGGTGGCGACTGAAAGTCCACGAAGGTGATGTACGTGAAGATTTGCTCCTTTTTAGACCTTTATAAATTAATTCCAGGTTTCCACTGTTAATGCCAGCATATAATCCTAATAATCCGGTATGGTAGAGAAAAATATGGTAGATGATCTAGGTGCCTTTGGCCAGTAATTGACGGGACACACACTTGAATTTGTAAGTTGTGAAATTTTGTCTTTCGGAAATTTACCCCAATTTAAAAGGCGATTTAACATACGTTATCGGATGTCCAAGATTTTTGGGACACTTCACTTGGTATTACTAAGTAACAAATTGTTTATTCCACTGTTTTTCTTTTCCCCTTATAATATAGTTCTTGACATGAGGTTGATTATACCAATACTGATCAGCGTTATTGTTTCGTGTATAACTTTCACTTTTGTTTTTGATGATTGTTCAGTAGGTCAGTGTGGTGTAAAAATACTGTTGTAGAGAGACTTTTTTTTTTGATATTTGATTGGCGTGGAAAAAAAACTACACAGTGGTGGCTCGTGAAGACAGACCCCTACTGACGTTGTTGTCAACCTTGAATTCGAGGATGGCAATTCATCCAATGATAATGCAGAATATGGAAGATACTCATGAATTGGATACGCCGTTGAACTTGCTTTTGTTGTTAGCAATTATTAAATTTCCTGTTTATATATAGCAGGAATCACTTTTTTTGGCGAAAGGTCTTCACGCGTTCAGAGTCGGTTCGAAAAGAAATTCTAAAAACTACGCAGCCTATAATATGACATTCTAGGGAAATAAAGCTCGAAGATTTGCGATAAATTATCGACTAAATCGCATGTTACTTTCTGCGTTGTAATGCGTTCATATGCGTCGTGATTAACTATGTTTATTAAACACAGCACCCAAAAAAAATAATTTCTTAAGCAAAACTGATGGAATGGATAGCAAATATTTTCTCTACTTTTATCACTATTTTTATTTTTCTTTCTTAGATACTATGACCAAATGCATAATAAAATATTTAATACTTTATACTAATATAACAATCCAATATGTAAGTATAAGAGTTTCATGTAAATTAGCGGGGACACAAACCATTTTGATGGTGGAGCTACTGAAGTTTTAATTGCTTGAGATAAAAAAAAAAGTTAACATTATGTGAAATGTACAGGCGACGATAAAACTTAAAACAATATCTAACAAAAGCAGAATGCAGGAAAACCATTAACAGACTTTTGACCATTAATCGTATATTACAATATCGACGATAATCAAATTGCTCTAAATGATGGCAATGATGATTGTGCGAATGAAATTACCGGGGAAGTGGAGTTACAGTACGTTCGAGACAATGACTTAATACCTAATGATACTGAAGAGCCGCAACCATCAACATCGAAAGCCGCAAAAAGACGTGGAAGACCTAAAAAAGCTGTTAATCCATCCTTATTCAAAGGAAAGGCAGATTTTGAAGTTCCTGATTGGCAGAAACCTGGGGATTTTACTTACACCAGAGCACCAATCAACGTGGAAGGTTTGAAAAAGGAAGAAATTTGCGCAAAAATTGGTAAGTGAACAATTTTTTTTAATATCATTTAGGCCCGGTAGTTCAATAGACAAACAAACCTCAGATTTCTAGTGAATAAATTTGTAAAATTTGTATTGAATTTGACAGAATTTAAAAAATTTATTCGATAGATAGCTTATTCGTGAGTTGTTTGACTATTGAACAACCGGGCCTTAGTCGTTTTAGAGTCTTAATTTTTAGTTTTTGACTTTGTGTAGGTGGTATGTCACCGTATGCCATATTTTCATTGTATTTTGATGGAGCATTGATCGAGGATATTACTCACTTCACGAATTTATATGCCACTCAAAATAATGCAACCATTGATGTGACACCAAATGAAATGCGGCGCTTCATTGGTATATTGTACCTATCAGGGTATCACACGCTGCCACACATCGATAATTATTGGTCAGTTCAGCAGGACATGGAAGTACCTATGGTGAAGCAAACGATGAGCCGAAATCGATTCAAAGTCATAAAAATATTTCTCCACCTCTCGGATAACAACAATCTGAACGTAGCAGATCGCTTTGCGAAAGTCCGACCGATTATTGATGCTCTCAATGAAAAATTTATGCAGTTCGGAGTTTTCAGCCACATCTTATCTATAGATGAACAGATGATACCCTATTTTGGAAGACACTTGTGCAAGATGTTTAATCGCTGAAAACCGATTCGGTTCGGATTCATATCATGGTGCTTGTGTTCAGAGCAATGATATCTATTCTTTTCCATACCACACGGTGGCTTGGCAACTCTCCATGATAAAAATATCTTGGCGCTCAAACGGTTTTGAATTTGCTTGAAAATGTATCTGATCCTGATTGTCATATTATTTTCTTTGACAATTTTTTTTCCTCCTATCATCTTATGTGTCTACTGAATGAACGCCGTTTAAACAGAATGCCGAAAATTCCATTAGCAAATTTAAAAAAGGCTGAACGTAGCGAATTTGACCAATTATTCGATGCTAAGCAAGAAATATTGGTCATCCGTTGGAATGACAATGCAGTTGTTAATGTCATTACTAATAATTCTACAGTCGAGCCATTGTTCAACGCTCGAAGATATTGTCGTACGCAAAGGAAAACAGTTGCGATTCCCCAACCTAAAGTGATTCGTGAATATAACCAAGGTATGGGAGGCGTTGACCTTCACGACAACGCAGTGGCCAACTATCGAAAATGCATACGAGGAAAGAAGTAGTGGTGGCCACTATGGACCAACGCTCTCGGCAATGCAATGGTCAGTGCTTGGAAGATGCATTGCATGTTGGCAAAGCATGAAAACACAAAGGCACTTACTCAATTAGAGTTTCGTTCTGCTGTTACTACCAAGCTACTGACTTCCAATATGATGAACGAAAACATGGAAGATAACGCTGCTGATGTTGATAAAAAAGAATGGCCTCCTGGTTTCCCACGGATCGACGAAAAAAACCATATTGTGGTAAAAAGCCCTCAAAACAAATATTGTCGCTCCAAAGTATGCAAAAACATACAATTTTTACATGCAAAAAATGTAATGTTTACTTGCACACCAAATGTTTTGATGAATACCACCAAACTGTCTAACCTTTTTTGCGTTAATTATTCATATCTTATCAATAAATAACATTTTTGATACAACTAAAAACGAATAAATTGAATTAAAGCTGAATATTCGTAAAAAAAACGCATTTCTTTATTTATATATGTAGATGTTGATTTCTGGCCAATGGTCGATTTTTCGACCACTTCATATCTAGAGAACAACAATTAAAAAAAAAAATTTTTTTAAATTTTTCTAAATTGAGCTCCTAAAAGTAAGTATTTAAAAGGAATTCAAAAAATTCCTGCGATTTCTGGTAGCGGCCGATAATGGGTTAAAAAAGTATTTTCATCAATTTTCTTCGGGTGCCTGAGGCGCGCTACAATTGACTAGTATGGTGTAATTTACGACAAAGTCCATGTATGATAATTTAAGGAGAGCTGAGAAATTGGTGTCTCGCTACATAGGCGTTTTAAAGTATGTCAGGCATTTCTAATTGACTTATAAACAAATGCCACCATAGCAAAATATATTATTAATAACCTTATTGTTGTGTCATGGTTCATTATCTTGTTCGTGTTGTTTATGTTTCTTCACTATATTTATCCATATTCTGAGCATTGTACATTCAATTGATATAAAATTTTTGGTTTTTTTCTTATCGGTTGTTAATAAGAAGCATAAATACCGACAAAATGACTTTCAGACAAAACATCGTTCTAAATTTTTTTTTTATCTTTAGTCAGATAGCAAAAACACTTTATGTGTCTGACATAGTTATATATGATTATCAAAAGAGTTTTCTCTAAGGATTGATCGTTTCTATATATCGACTTTAAACAGTAAATGCTAGATCTAGAAGAGAAATATATAAGTCGAATATCAAGTATTGCGAATACAAATTAATTATATAATAGTAAAGTCATATAAAATTGACTTACATATTTCTCCGTTAAAGGCTAGTTATTACATTTGCAGTTTCCTTTTTCTTTCACAAAAAATTATTCAACAAAAAACAAGTAAGAAAATTATAGTCGGTCTAGACCGACTATACGATACCCTATACCATGCGTTTAGAGACCCTATCTCTCAGGCCTAACTAACAGGATATGGAAAATATGCATAAACCAAATTGGAGTGGGATTTTTATTAATTTTTTCGGCTGCAGATATGAAAAAGTTCATATCGGATGATATATCTATATGGGGACTAGGCCCAAAAATGGACCGATCATGACCATATTTGGTAAAGTCTCTTGTATTTTGCAAAAATATATACAAACAAAATTTGAGAAGAAGCAGTGCAATATTTTTCTTTTTTGATAGATTTAAGTGAAGATCGGGAAGCATCTCTATATGGGGCCTACGACTAGGAGTTATCCAATAGGGATAATTTTTGGACTACTGATTAGTGGATGTAATATATACATACAAACCCAATTTGACTAAGATTTGTATGATAATTTGGATCTTATGGCAATATATGTTGATTTTATAAGGGTCATTTGTATGGGGGCTAGGTCTGAACATGGACCGATTCTCACCAGTTTCAACAGTGTTCATCCCATGGCCGACAAAAGATTAAATACCAAATTTCATCAAAATATATTCATATTTGCGACCTGCAGTTTGATTAAAAGCTTTACATGGACACACAGACGGACGGACGGACGGACATCGTTAAATCGAATCAGATAGTGATTCTGATTCGATCGGTATAATTAAAGATGGGTGTAGGTCAAATATTTTTGGTTGTTACAAACAGCAGCACAAAGTCATTATACCCAAACCACATAGTGGTATAGGGTATAAAACTTCAATAATTACTAAACCCTAAAAGTTTCAGTTTTCAATTCAATTATTTTATTAATTCTTGAAGTAATACGTATCTTCCAGCTATTTAATTTCGAGTTTCTCCTGCTAAAAAATCTTATCCAGCAGAGGAAACAAAAATACAAATTTACTTTTTTGACTTATGTTGTGATAAATGTCTATTTGGTGTAATTTTAGTCTCTATGCCTCTTTCTTAATTTTCCATTTATTCACTCCTCTGTGGTCTTTCATTTGCACATTCGAATGAAATATAAAATCCAGCATCCATTTTTTCGCTCCATTAATTGTTACACGATAGCCGCAGAAAATAAGTGAAGTATAAAACAGGTGATGATGGGCATAACAGGCAATAATTGATAATAACTACTGACAAAGGATAAATTACAATTGATGCCATACAGTAAAACAACAACACTGATGTGAATGCTAAATGTAAGTAGACACGAATAGAGAGTTGCAGTTAAAAATATATTTATATTTAAATTGAACATAACAGAGATTTTTACAAGAAAAGCTGCTTTTTCAATAACAAGTTTAGCGAGTTTTTTGATTCGAACACATAAGGGAAATTACGAGGATCATTGGCCAATATAGTAAAGAGATAAGCAGTAATCATACTTCTATATTAAAAAGCTAAGAAAATTGTATGCAGGCTTTATTTTTCAGAAAATTATCTCGAGACAAAACTGATCTTATTAAATCTGTACATTTCTGTTAAATAATTATCTTAGTTATAAAGATTTCACTTTAGACATGGCGATTTTAAAACTACGATATGAGATAACACAATGAAGACACTATTGTCAAGAATTCGTTATAATCGACTTAACTTTAACCAGTCAATGTAATTATATAAAACCGTTATTATTAATACTTGCTCATCGGTATAGGTTTTAATAGATTATATTCAATGCTTAAATTTAATTGCGGTCTTTGGTAAAATATTTTTGTTTTAGAAAGTGGCGTGTACTGTATTTGCTACTGCACGGTATCCACATTTTGCTATACAGCCGGCCAAATTGTAGAAATGGGGGCATACAGGTTGAACAGAGGGTAAGTTTATCGTTCTTTCTCTCCTTCAACATTTTTTATTTTATGGGTAGCTTCCTCGTTTTCATTATTCAGTGTAGAATTAGAACCTCACTGGCTAATTATTTTTCTAAAAGTGTGCTTTTACCAAACATTCGCAAATAAAATTCAATCTGTAACAAACTGATCAGATTTTTTGTTATTTTAAAATAATTGCAATCTTTTTAAGTTTGCCAATAGCAGTGAATCCCTAATTGTAGTATATTTTGCCAGAAGTAAGTAATCTTGGCAGAAATATATATTACTCAAAAATTTTTTTTAAAGAACATGTAATAATAACCAAATAATGACTGTCGTTAAAAATTCTTTAAAATTTCTTTTTCTCAAAACAATGAAAAATTTCCAATTATTAGAAAAATTTTCAGAATAGGAAAATTGCATTAGACCTAACTTTTGATTCCCAACACCATGAGTTTCTTGAAACGATCTAAGGACCAGCTAATTGGGTATAGCAAATAAGTATAAACCAATTAGAATGGAATTTTTATATGAGGACTAAGCCGAAAACAGTTCCCCACATGACACCATGAACGTCATTTACTTTGCACAAAACACAAAGGGTAGTCCATCTAGTAGTTTTATTTGCTAATGTTGGTTAAGTTGCTTTACCAATATTGGGCATGTTATGTGTTGTCGCATCTAGGACCTAGAAAACTCACACATGCCAGCTAAATTGTTTGGAGTAGTGTTTGTGTATTTTTTTTGCAACTGCGGTGTCATTAGGCAAACCGCACAATGATAGCTGATTAGTTGTGGTTCATTTTCTAAGCTGTATATCTGAAACATACTGGTTTCAAAAGAATGGCCGTGAAACAATCAATCATCTTGCGATTTTGGGCAATGTGCGATGGCCACCGTACGATTGTGCACCGCTGGACTATTAATTGTGGGGAGCCGTTGAGGATCAGTATTACTCTAATCACCTGCGTTGGTTGAAAATATCGAAAATATATGAAAAATTGGTTGATCGTATGAACTACAGCCAAGGAAATCATTTGGATGAAGTTGTATTCCACAACTAATCGAAAGGATTATGATTACGTATAAAAACCCCGAAAGAAAAAAAAACTAACTTTTCGTTTATACAAAACCAAAATTCAAACTTTTATCGTCCACCCTGTGTGCAATAAACCATAGACCGAAGCCAATTTTTTTCAAGAAAAAAGCGCGAAATTGTATCCCCAATAGCACTGAAAGACGCTAAATAAATATAAACTAAGAAGCACCAGTTATATGTTTTTAAAAAAAATATTTTTATTAAATTCCAAATAATCTAACAGATAAAAACAAAGTTTTTCTTAAACGCGTGATTGTGTGTGACTACGTTGAAGTTTATCTTTCTTTACAGCAAGTATATCGACCAAGTTTCAAATCGATGGAGTGAGGAGAAATGACATTTAGATCACTCCGAGACTATGCGTGACTATGCGCGACTTAGGGTGACTACTCAAAAAGTAATCTGTAGTCGCAACAAGACTGTTGACCAAGTTTCAGATTAATTGGATAAGGGGAATGGGGTTAACCCACGACAGACAGACATACGGACAGATAGCCAGAAAGACAGACAGAGTATGAAGTAAAAGAAAGAGTTTTAAAATAATATATTTTGCTTGTATACTTGCGATCTTTTCCTGTTTGTTTTGAAATTTAAAACGTTTAAGTATTTATCTCATCTTCGGTATCTCATCTTAACATATATAAACATATGATAAAATTTTATAATTAATACTGCAGGTAGTTTTAATTAGTTTAGTGCATATTTAATATATATGAAACAATTCATGGTGTTTAATTATATTCTATTAAATATTATGTTTTTAAGGAATTCATTTCGCTGAACACACATATGACCTCAGCATTTGTGCAATGAATAACCAAGATATCTACAACGAAACATGATAATTTAAGAAAGGGAAATGCGTTGGCTGCATTTTTGTATATTGACGAGATAACGTTATTTTTCTTATTTATCTTCAGCAAATTACTTTGTAACATTTATAATACAGTTAATGAAATCAAGAGATTGCGTGATGTTGCTTAGAATTTATTTGATTTAAATGTGTCTTCAATTCTTCAATATTATTGTCAAACTTTTTTATACTTTGCACGACTTTTCTAAAAACTGATGCAAGCCATCAATAATATTTTTTGTGGTATGCTTCGAATGTCAGACTCACTTTTTGTACTTCTGGTAGTATTGAGTCAAGCACCTTATATATACGGTTTTTTGGAACTATTGAATAGTTTCTTCAAAAGTTAATGATTTTCGGTTAACAAAATTAAAATCGGGTTGGTGCTATCGTTGGAATTTTGCTTGACGTATTATAATATATTTTAATCAACTTACATATCCTGTTATATAATTTTTTTCTTATGTAACAAGAAGTCGAATTTTGGATTTCTTCGAGAAAAAAGTATAATTAGGAGGGAAGTTCAAAAACTACGATATTGTTTAATTCGAAAAAGAGCTAAAGAGCTAAAAAAGATCCAAAAGCATTGAAAAAACGAACATCGCTGATATAGCTCTTTTCTTTAAATGCACTAAATGAAAAAAAAAACTATATTTAATGATAGTGAAAAGGCGCTAAATCTATCGCGGAGAGGGTTTAAGTGACATCGCTGAAGCTATATACAAAATTTTATGAAGATTTATTTATTTTTGAAACCTTTAGTTTGAAAATATTGTTTACAGGGACATAAAGACAGACAAGCAGACTGACGGAAATCTATAGCAAAAAAAGTGGGTCTAGTTGTATAAGGTATAAAACAGTTATTTATTATATTTACATTAATAATGGTTGTACGTATGAGTATTATTTACCACCATCAAAAATATTGATTATTCGTCTTAAAATTACATTGGTCTACAAATTAAAGAAAAAAATTGACTGCAGAAACGAAGCATGTTTTGGGCTATCACGTCTTGTTCATTTTTTACCCCATGCTGGCAATAGTGTAAAACAGTCAATACTGATACTACATTTCCACAATTATTAATGTGACAGAAGCCCACATTCATTCTAAATCTTCATAGTAGTAGGGAGATCGTGTGTTACTGATTCAAGCTATTTTTTCTATGTGTGTGGTGAATATTTGTTTGGAAAAAAAATGATATGCAATATCAGAATCATTAAAATATGCGTATTTACATTATTTTGGTTTTGCTGTCACAAACTTGGACAAACACAATGTTTGGCATTGGTTGCAGAACTGTTTTATACAAGTGATCAAATGGCAAGAAGATCTATTTAAATTTTTCAATTCCAGTACTTTTGAGAGAGTCAAGTAACCGCCAAACCGATTGTTGTTTCTGTTTAACAGAAGTTGCTGCATTCAATATGAAAAATCGAAAAAAAAATGTCCCATCGGTCTCATAACCAGTTTATATTCCACCAAATGATCCAATACCAGTCATTTCCAGTGCTATGAGCAGTGAGTCTGAAAAATCTTTTCCGCTGCACATAAAATTGTTCCTTTTTAAGAACTTTGTCAAGGCTCTGGACAAAGTTGGTGCAACATTTTCCTAAAATACCATATGCCAAAAATAAAGCATATTTGTTGGTCCTCAGATCAGTAAGCTATTGAATGATAAAAATTTTTCACAATGTTTATTGGAGAAAGAATATGCAACCTGGAAATCTTTCAAGAGCATCGTGGTAATTTTTCTTGGACACAATAACATTGAAAACTACAAACTACAAATTACAAATTGTTACTGAATTATTGAAAAATTATTTCGAATTAGTTGTACGAATGTGACTCAAAATGCATTTTCTCCATTCGCATTTAGATTTTTTTCCACAAAACATAGGTGCTGTGGGTAAAGAACAAAGGGAGCGTGCTCACCAAGGTTTAATGAAAATTAAATCTGGGAGACTATTTCTGGGCTCTAATACATGAAACAGAACCAACGTTACAAACAACCTTCAAATAACGCCATTCGATTTTGAAAACTTATTGATTTTTAAATAGACTACTGATTTTTTATATAAAAAACGAATAAAAACATTTTCTTGCATCTAGAAAACCTGATGTGAAAAAGAAAAACTAATTACAGATTCCAATCCAGCCCAACAAATTACTCTAGGAAAGATATACGGTTGCTTCAGTTCAAAACCTTGTTGGCTAAAATAATTATCTAAGTTAGAAAAAAGCTTAATGTTACAGTAGTTTGGGTTTTGAATTTAAAAAATTGTACTGGTTAAATGCTCAGAATAACAAAATCAATCTAATAACGCCCTCATATCCGTTATTCTGCCACTTTGTCCGTGCCCCCACACTTAACGTTAATACAAAAAGAACGTCGTCAATATATTGTTATTTGGAAATTATACAAACGATATTTGTTGTTCTGAAGATCACACTTAACTCATACAGTAACTCAATATGGTATGAATCTCATGCCTATTTTATTTATTGTTCTACGTGTAACGCACAATACGATAATTAGTTTTCACGATATACAATTTTCATGAAAAATACATCCTCCCTAGATGTAGAATGTTTTATAGTCCATCCATAATAAATTTACATTTAGTATTTGTTTTAAATTATTACGAACATCGTATTTACATTTTTTCCCCATTATTTAAAAAAAAAAGAAAAAAAAACTATCACTGCATAATTGTTCATGTATTCTTTATTAAAGCCACTTCCTTTTGGTATTATCTGGTAATCTACCAAATTTTATTTATTCTCAAAACTGAACAGGAACAAGCCGAACCATAAAGCAATTAAAATAACCGCCAAATTTTTATCAGAACAAATATGAAAAACTATAAAAAAAATTTCCTTATTTAAATTAATAAAAAAGCATGCCAAAGAGATTTTTCAAGGAACATGAATTCATTCATTGATTGTATTATAGGGCTTTGGTATATACATATGTATATATACATCAAAAGTGATATACATAAAGTTGCTATGACTGCCTGCTTTCAACATTTTGTAACATTTATCTATATATATTCGTTTGTGAAAAGTCGATAGGGGTTCTCATTAAAATAGCTTACAGTTATGTGTATATCTAAATCAGCAGTAAAGCAATAAGTATAAATTTGATATCAAAGGGATAACCGCGTAATGAGTGTGGTATGATAATCTCAAATTCAGTTGAATATATAACTGTTGTAAAAAAAAAATAGGAATTTAAAATTTAATATGCAATGGATTTAACATACCAATAAAGCTTTAGTCTGTAAGAAGCATTTCGACATTTTATAAAAGTACTGTCTCATATGCAATTTACCAGAAGGTATCATGGTACTCATCTCTAAACTGTCTGGAAATTGATTATAGTCAGCTAGTCCAACAAAACCAATTCATCTTACTACGTTTAGGTTCTGATTCTGCCTCCTGTTTTTCAGTATGTAAAATATTTTTGTGAAACTGTATGGTGTGTAATTAAATGTCATTTTTATACCCTCCACTCTAGTGTGCAGAGGGTATATATAAGTTTATCATTCCGTTTGTAATAATTAGAGAAAAAAATCTGAACCTCATGTAATATATATATTTGTGATCCTTATAACAGGCGGAGCTGATATAGCGATGTCCGTCTGTCCATCTGTCCGTCTGTGAAAATCACGATGACGGCTTCAATCGGACAACTAGATTACTCGTTTACACAAAAAATGATTTACTAACATCCTGAGAAGTTTGCTATTTAAAATCGTCCAAATCAGTTCATCTGGTTCCGAGAATTGAACGAAGTCTTGAAAAAAATATGGTTTGCCTATGTGGTTCTTGTCACGATAACGTTCTCAATAGGATAGCTAGGGCGCTGGTTTTTAAAGAGAACATCATGAGAAGGTTTCTGTTTTTTAAATCGTGACAATAGGTTTCATAGGTGCCGAGAAATCACTGAAAAGATAAAAAAATATGATGTGTTCCTATGTTGTTATTCTAAATTTTGTATTTTGTCATAGCTGGCAACAAGTACTAATATAAAAATTCACCAATACCAATATTTTTTGGTGTAATATTTAAGTTAGTTAATTAATAAAAGAAACATTATAAAATCAATATCAATATTCTGCGATTTTTATAACATCACAAAATGTTACAAATTGATACATACTACTGTTGCAAATATCAAAATACTATAATTAACATTCAAATATTCTGTATATGTATATCAATCCATAATAAGCGCATATTAAAAATAATATAAATATAAAAACTGAAATTAATAAATTATTTTATTTGTTAGATTTATAGTCATTTTTCAGACATATTGTAATTACTACTGT
Organism: Cordilura impudica; assembly: GCA_963682025.1. Classification (NCBI taxonomy): domain Eukaryota; kingdom Metazoa; phylum Arthropoda; class Insecta; order Diptera; family Scathophagidae; genus Cordilura; species Cordilura impudica. Next base: position 58,932,112 of record OY821518.1, on the reverse strand, counting down.
AATAAATATTAATTTTATTTAAATGGTGCCTGGTATATATATGGGGGATTTCATGTCAAGTGCACCAACTTTTGAAACCGATGTCTTCCGATCGGGATGAAATTTGCACCAAGGTTGGTCTTATTGGATAGTAGCTTAGACACAATTTTTCAATAAGATCGGTCCAGATCTCTCTGAGTTAGAGGGGATCAAAATTCTACATTTTGGCCAAACAGGTGTTTTTTCTCATCCATGTAACTTATTACCTATTGTTCTTAGAAAATTTTCTTCCAAAGAGTTTAGATATCTGTTTCTTCAATATTTCGGAAAAAAATACTTAAAAAAAAAAATTTTTTTTTTGACTTTTTTTTTGCTAAATTTTTTGCCTTTTTTTCAAAAAGGGCATTTTTTTTTCATAAGAAAGCTTAGAATTTTTCCTTTAAGAGCTTTTTGGTCGCTTAGTGGGATGGGAGTGGGATATCTATCAAAATAAATGTTTTGTAACTCAAGACAACGGTTTTTCAATTTTTCACAAATGCACTATTTTGAATTTTTTCCTATTTGTGTGTAAAACCTTACAAATAAAACTTATACTGAGAAACTAGACAAATAAACCTTTCCGACGGTATGTAACATACGTAACTAAAAATTTATACCCTCGGTACTGTAATACCCACAATATGTTAACCTCAGGAAAAAAATCGCTTTTTTTCTATAGAAATGTTGAAAAATTAGTATTTTTCATTTATTTTTAATAATAATTAAATTAATGTATAATAATAATAATATTAAAAATAAAAAGAAAAATAATTTATTAGAATTTAATCTTAATTGCATTAGATCCATTTATATCATAACTATTTTTGTACTTAATTTATTGTAGCTGATGAAGTCTTTAAGTCTTGTAAATTTTTAAATACCCAGTCTTTCATCCAGCTTTTTTGTCGCCTTTATTTACTGCGTTTTTTTGTCAATCCTTTCTTGGCGTTACTAGGTTCAGCTGTTGATTTCGCTGCTGGTTTATTTGTTGTCTTTGGAAAGAAATTGCATTGAATAGAGGCAGAAAACTTTTTCAACTTGAGTCTTCCATCGACAAGCGGTATAAAAGCATGGTATTGAGCGGTGCCATCGATTGTTATCGCAGCATCGAATCTGCTCTTCAGTATTTTCAATGTTTCCTGATGATCCTCTTTGCTACTAAAAACTATTTTAGTTTCTTTACAATAACTCTTTGCCCAATGGAATAAAGCAGTCGCATCTAAGTTGCGATCTTGATGAGAGCACTGGAGGCTATACTTCGCTGCATTTCTTTTAAGGTTTGCTCCAATACCATCACATGGTCCTTTACCATGAGCAGTAGGATGAAGTTGCCACTCAGGTGGCATTCCAAAATCTTTTTCATGGGCCATAAGATTTGCCAAGCTACTTTTGTTTTTAAAATGTTGAAGAGCTCCGTCCGAAACGTAGTATACCTTCTTTACTGTAAATTTATATTTTAGAAATTTTAGTATTCTCTTCTGGTACTCATAAACTGCAACGGTATTATGTTTTAAATCGTCAGATATGATTGCCATACTTTTGTGTTCCAGTTTTTCATCTTCCATGTAGTAAGTAACTACTGTGAATATAGTTGCTTGGTCGTTATTGAAGTGGAATGCTTGTATGGCATCCTGAAGAACACATTTATAGTTTTCTGCGAAATCATATGAAATAACGAATTCACCAGACTTCAAATGTATCTTCAAATCCTTGAAGAATGACCATTGCTCTTTGACTAAAAAGTCATGGTTTCTCAAGTTCAGCAATCCTGTACACATTTCTTACACAAAATCATCCACATTTAAAATGATTGTTTTCAATGTGCATCTGTCAGTCTGAATCCAATAATCAAATTTGACCTCCTCTATATATTCTCGATCTAAATAGTTGATTAAATTTTCTTTGATGAATGCGGTTTTCGGGCAATCGGTACATTCACCTAAGTGGAAAGAAGTTGTTGCATTAGGACACATAGTCAATTTAAGGCAATCGCGGTAATCGTGTAAATCTTCTGCCGAATCATCTGTTTAATACTTTAAGTTGATTTCCTTCAACATCAGTTTAAGATTTTCATGGTAAATGCAAACGCATACTGTGTGAGTTCCGTTGCTTTCTGCCAAAACGCAATGTTTTGGCCTCATTTGGGTTAATTTCGTGAAGCCAATTCTAACATCCTCGTGTTCAGATTGAAATGTTGCAAATAACTCTTTCAGGTTACAGATAACCATTCTCTTCTGTTATGTTATGAAGGTATTTTACATACCTTCGGAAAGGTTAATTTGTGTAGTTTCTCAGTATAAGTTTTATTTGTAAGGTTTTAGACACAAATAGGAAAAAATTCAAAATAGTGCATTTGTGAAAAATTGAAAAACCGTTGTCTTGAGTTACAAAACATATATTTTGATAGATATCCCACTCCCATCCCACTAAGCGACCAAAAAGCTCTTAAAGGAAAAATTCTAAGCTTTCTTATGAAAAAAAATGCCCTTTTTGAAAAAAAGGCAAAAAATGCTTTAATTTAGCAAAAAAAAAAAATCAAAAAAAAAAAATTTTTTTTTTAAAGTATTTTTTTCCGAAATATTGAAGAAATAGATATCTAAACTCTTTGGAAGAAAATTTTCTAAGAACAATAGGTAATAAGTTACATGGATGAGAAAAAACACCTGTTTGGCCAAAATGTCAAATTTTGATCCCCTCTAGTTCAGAGAGCTCTGGACCGATCTTGTTGAAAAATTGTGTCTAAACTACTATCCAATAGGACTAACATTGGTGCAAATTTCATCCCGATCGGAAGACATCGGTTTCAAAAGTTGGTGCACTTGACATGAAATCCCCCATATATAAAGTGCATATGTAGGTATGTACAAAACCGTACATCACATATGACAACTGTTACGACAACTGAGAATAGTGGAAATAAGAAGTGTAAATATTCAGAAAATTCAAAAATAACGATTGTTTGTTTGGACAGAGTTGTAGCTCCTGAAATTAATACAAAGGAAAGCTGTATGGTAGAAAACTGAATCTAACCACACTGCTCGTAGGCCTGACTTTAGGTGGGTGTGTTAAAGCGCAGACCAAAAAGTGCAAGTACAAGTGTATGTGAAGGTTCATGGTTCAAACCTCACGGCCGCCCTAAGTAGAAAAATTTTCATATAGAAACAATCTATTCAATTAAAAACATAACAATTATCATAATGTTCAATAAATCGCTGATGAAGGCTGAAATGCCAGAAACCGGTCCGATTAAGAATACGGTGCAGTTATGAATTTTTGTAATATATGCTTTCTTCTTCTTTACCACGCACCATTTAAATAAATTATTTTATTTATGGGGGATTTCACGTCAAGTGCACCAACTTTTGAAACCGATGTCTTCCGATCGGGATGCAATTTGCACAACGGTTAGTCCTATTGGATAGTAGCTTAGACGCAATTTTTCAATAAGATCGGTCCAGATCTCTCTGAGTTAGAGGGGATCAAAATTTGACATTTTGGCCAAACAGGTGTTTCTTCTCATCCATGTAACTTATTACCTATTGTTCTTAGAAAATTTTCTCCTAAAGAGTTTAGATAGCTATTTATTCAATATTTCGGAAAAAATACTTTAAAAAAAAAAAAATTTGTAGACTTTTTTTTTGCTAAATTAAAGCATTTCTTGCCTTTTTTTTCAAAAAGGGCATTTTCTTTTTTTTTTTTTTCATAAGAAAGATTAGGATTTTTCCTTTAAGAGCTTTTTGGTCGCTTAGTGGGATGGGAGTGGAATATCTGTCAAAATAAATGTTTTGTGTAAAACCTTACAAATAAAACTTATACTGAGAAACTAGACAAATTAACCTTTCCTAAGGTAATAACAGAAGAGAATGGTTATCTGTAACCTGATAGAGTTATTTGCACATTTCAATCTGAACACGAGGATGTTAGAATTGGCTTCACGAAATTAACCCAAATGAGGCCAAAACATTGCGTTTTGGCAGAAAGCAGCGGAACTCATACAGTATCCGTTTGCATTTACTATGAAAATCTTAAACTGATGTTGAGCGAAATCTACTTAAAGTATTTAATAGATGATTCGGCAGAAGATTTACACGATTACCGCGATTGCCTTAAATTGACTATGTGTCCTAATGAAACAACTTCTTGCCACTTAGGTGAATGTACCAATTGCCCGAAAACCACATTCATCAAAGAAAATTTAATCAACTCTTTAGATCGAGAATATATAGAGGAGGTCACATTGAAAACAATCATTTTAAATGTGGATGATTTTGTGGAAGAAATGTGTACAGGATTGCTAAACTTGAGAAACCATGACTTTTTAGTCAAAGAGCAATGGTCATTCTTCAAGGATTTGAAGATACATTTGAAGTCTGATGAATTCGTTATTTCATATGATTTCGCAGAAAACTATAAATATGTTCTTCAGGATGCCATACAAGCATTCCACTTCAATAACGACCAAGCAACTATATTCACAGTAGTTATTTACAACATGAAAGATGAAAAACTGGAACACAAAAGTTAGGCAATCATATCCGACGATTTAGAACATGATACCGTTGCAGTTTATGAGTACCAGAAGAGAATACTAAAATTTCTAAAATCTAAATTTACAGTAAAGAAGGTATACTACGTTTAGGACGGAGATCGTCAACATTTTAAAAACAAAAGTAGCTTGGCAAATCTTATGGCCCATGAAAAAGATTTTGGAATGCCAGCTGAGTGGCATTTTCATCCTACTGCTCATGGTAAAGGAGCATGTGATAGTATTGGAGCAAACCGTAAAAGAAATGCAGCGAAGTATAGCCTCCAGTGCTCTCATCAAGATCGCATCTTAGATGCGACTGCTTTATTCCATTAGGCAAAAAGGTATTGTAAAGAAACTAAAATAGTTTTTAGTAGCAAAGAGGATCATCAGGAAACATTGAAAACACTGAAGAGCAGATTCGATGCTGCGGTAACAATCGATGGCACCGCTGAATACTATGCTTTTATACCGCTTGTCGATGGAAGACTCAAGTTGAAAAAGTTTTCTGCCTCTATTCAATGCGATTTCTTTCCAAAGACAACAAATAAACCAGCAGCGAAATCAACAGCTGAACCTAGTAACGCCAAGAAAGGATTGACAAAAACTCGCAATAATTAAAGGCGACAAAAAAGCTGGATGAAGCACTGGGTATTTAAAAATTTACAAGACTTAAATACTTCATCAGCTACAATAAATTAAGTATAAAAATAGTTATGATATAAATGGATCTAATGCAATTAGGATTAAATTTTAATAAATTATTTATCTTTTTATTTTTAATATTATTATTATTATACATTAATTTAATTATTATTAAAAATAAATAAAAAATAGTAATTTTTCAACATTTCTATAGAAAAAAAGCGATTTTTTTCCTGAGGTTAACATATTCTGGGTATTACAGTATCGAGGGTATACAATTTTAGTTAGGTATGTTATATACCTTAGGAAAGGTTAATTTGTCTAGTTTCTCAGTATAAGTTTTATTTGTAAGGTTTTACACACAAATAGGAAAAAATTCAAAATAGTGCATTTGTGAAAAATTGAAAAACCGTTGTCTTGAGTTACAAAACATTTATTTTGATAAATATCCCACTCCCGTCCCACTAAGCGACCAAAAAGCTCTTAAAGGAAAAATTCTAAGCTTTCTTCTGAAAAAAAAAAAAAAAAAATGCCCTTTTAGAAGAAAAGGCAAAAATGCTTTAATTTAGCAAAAAAAAGTCTACAAAATTTTTTTTTTTTTAAGTGTTTTTTCCGAAATATTGAATAAATAGCTATCTAAACTCTTTAGTAGAAAATTTTCTAAGAACAATAGGTAATAAGTTACATGGATGGATGGATGGATTTTACTTGAAAACCCTGTTTCTACATTTAGTAAATAAAATCCCAGTAAGCATTTTATGCAATAAATTATCATGTGGAGTCTTTTTCACTCCTCTGTGCTATTAAAGCAGACATAAATGCACTCTTTTGCTGAAAAGAATATATTCTTTTGTCGGGAGAAAATATTAACTAACCCCGACTCTTCTTGAGAGCCTTTTTTATCTGATTTTCTGATCATTTCGACTTATTTTTGAGTCGTATTTAATGTCATTTTTCTATAAATCACTTTTTAAGCGTAAGCAAAAATCATTTATGAGACTTTTTCTAATACCGCATGTGATTAGTCAGTTTTTAATCACCAAAAGTGCTCGAAGAAGATACAGTAAGGTAATTTTTGTTAAAACAATCTTCGAAATGATGACTGCATTTCGTATATTTTTGTTTACACTTATACATATCCATAGTGGCACCCGTTAGCCGAACTCTAATTCGGCTTCTTATATATGTACAGCGTAACGAAATCGAAAATACTCACCAAAGAGTAAAAGTAAGCAAAAATTTTATTTAGTCTTATGAAAGCTTTTGACCAAAGCAAATGTATTTCGCATTGTCTTGTGAAATTTCAGATTGTTTTTCTAATAGGTACCAGTGATGGCAGGAGATTTTTACAGAAATCTTTACGCTAATGAAAAAAAAATCCCTTTTTTCCCTACACCCACTTTTCTCCCTACATTTTTCCCTACACTACTTTTTTAAATTTTTCAAAAAATAAAATTTGTTTTTAATTTGTAAATTTTCAATTTCAATAATGCAAAAATAACATAAAAATGAAGGAAAATAACATAAAAAATAAGATAAGAATATCATAAGAATTACATAAAAACTACATAAAAACCAACAGATATAAAAAAAAAATATTTTTACAATTCTGTATAATTCATCCTTTATATGGCTAGATGTGCATTTAAAATTTACACAAATAATTAAAATGGCTAGCAAATGGGATCTTATAGCTCAAACAAAATTTTTGTTCTTGGTTTTAAAAGATATTTTTTTAAGACATTGGTTATTGGCTTGTACACTTAGATCTGATTTATCGCAATTTAATATTTTTCACAAGCCTTGTATCTGCATTTAAAGTCTTCATCTTTGACCTGTTCCATCCCATAGCTTCTCGTCTCTCAACTAACTTAAGTAAAGTTTTTGTTTTCTGTATTTCTTTGATGTGTTTTCAGCATAATCGAAAAACGGATCGGACATTTTTCTAAAATTAATTTAGTTTAAATTTATAGTATTTTAATGTTGTTTTTGTTTACAAACTTAATGAAATCGAAGAGATCCACAAAGTAAATATTTTTATTTTAAAGTTTAAAATTGAAAAATATATAACATAAAATCTGCAAAAAATCCCTACAATTCGACAAAAGTAAGAAATCTTTTGCGTTAAACTCATAGATGCAAATTCATTTCTCAATGCGTTCCAAATAAGATCTGAAAAATAAAACTGATTAACGGTAGTGCTTTTAAAATATAACACATGGACAAGTATTCCAAAAAAGATCCGAAATTGAAATATATATTTTGTTTGCTATCTTTTATTGACTTTAAAATTGTTAAACGTAAATGCTGAAAATTCACAGTATTTGTTGTAATAATTTAGTAATAAGTTGATCTAATTATTTACATTTTTAAATATTTTACCTACATTTGTTACAAATAGTGCAAGAAAACCTAGTTGGAGGGTATCAAAGATTCGGCATAGCCGAATTTAACACTCTTACTTGCTACATTTAAGGACGTGTATTTACTGCTTGTGGAGACCTCGAGCAGGATATATGGATATATTTCAAATTGGCCATAATATGACGTCCAAAGTGGTCCCAAAACAACAAGACATGACAAGGATAACCCGACGTGACGCAAGCACCATCTGCGCTCAAAAATTATTTGCCATAAAATTTTATGTTCCTAAAATCATTTACATAAATTTTAAATAGCAGTAGACCAGGAATGTTTCCGGCTCACTATTATTTGACTCACCAGCTTGCAAAAATTTTTTTCTTTTGTTGGTCTTTCATTAGTGATGTTGCTTCTCTAAAACAAACAACATAATATAAATTTCTTAGCGTTATCTAAAAGGTCAAAAGCTTGTGACAGATCAACAACCACACCTCCAATTCCATTATTTCCTTTATCAAGTTCGTTAAGTGCCTACAAAACAAAATTTTTTACCACTTCTTTAGTTTCGGGCCCCTTCTTGAATCCGTACTGCCGATCAAATAAAAGATTCGTATTATATTATTAATTTCAATACGTTATTAAAGTTGTTCAAAGATATTTTTTATTTTTTATTTTTTTCGACATTTGGAGGAATTGATATTGGACGATAATTTTCAACTCAACAGACTTTTGTGAATTTTTCAAAATTTCGGAATATACTGCTTCGTGACTTATGGTATTCAAATGTTTTTGATAATATTGGTAGTAAGTTTTTTTCTAACTAACAACATCTGAACTATGATTTTGTTAAAATCAGAAGTTAGAATGTTAAACATATTTCACACCAAATGACATATTTTACCTGTTCACACCGGAGATATAATAGATATCGACGAACTGCTTTCCGTTTCAAGGATTATGACCATTTGCGATCCAACGGAATGTTCTTTATAGGTCAAAGATAACAATTGATTATTTTTATTCCATGTTAAAAGGTCCATATATCATTGTAAATATATATAACAAATCTTGTGTTGTTTATTTTTTCTGATAACTTTTTTAATGCCTATATAAACGTATAAATACACCATTGAAGGGACAAAAATATTACGGTTTACCACCATGTTTTACACAGACATAAAGAAGTCAGTTTGCGAAGATATTATAAAACCTTTAAAAGAAACAAATATACATAAATATTTATTTTTAGCAACTAGAGGAAAAACGTATAAAAATGGGTAGACATAAATAACTGGATCAACTGTGTTTAAAGGACAGTTCGATACGTTGCCATGTTTTAATGGAAGTTTTCAAATCAAAAACAATTTGATACCTGTGAATTAAGTTAACTGAATATATATCATCAACTAGTGATCCATTGCGTAATATGTATTTATGTATAAATTATTTCATGCGGAAATAAATAAACAATAGGATATGTCCATAAAATCGGAGTGTATGGAACGTATAAGTACTCTGCCATCATTTGGGCATCCAAAAAAGTAATCTTAGAATAGATGGGGTTAAAAAATACTTTAAATAATAAGAGCATTTTTAGAATTGTATGATGAAAAATCTTCCATTAATATTTTTGGTTTATTTGTGCTTCTTTCAGAAGTCAAATAATAATTTGTGAATATTGATTTATTGACATAATTCTTCCGGTTTTCATTACATTTAATTTTATATTTGTAAAACAAAAATTGTAAATGAAATCATGAAAATCAAAACCAACATATGTGATTGTCAATTTAGGATATATGTATGCTTAATTGAAAGTAGAACGAAAGATATTAATTATCTATTTTCGTAAACTGGATGATATACTTAAATAATAAATACAGATATCTTTTTAATAAATGACAAAAAGTCCTGTTTCCTGTGTATTCCAAAAAAAAAATGTAAATGAATGAAATGTCCTATTTTACTTTCTACATCGGTTCAGCCGATTCTGAGTTATTGCATTTTAAATGGAGCACTTTTCGACCATTTTCGCGTTTTTTCGAAAACTTTCCCACTGTACCACGCCCAAAAAATCGCAAAATAGTCATTTCTAAAAATGAGGGTTTCTTTGTATTAATCAAATTTAGCTATGAACAAAATTTTATCGATATCAGAGGTGGTCGGGTTAAAAATTTCAGCTTTATCTTGATTTTTAAATGAAATTCATCATAAGTGCCTTAAAATGCTATAACAGTTATAAATAAACAAAGCGAAACACACTCTTGATGCAAATAACACTTTGGACTTTCAATGTGTGTTCCAAAGGTCATTTATTTATTTTTTTTTGGTTTATATATTTGTAAAATTTAGCAATGTTACCTCCAGCTGCTGCAAATTTTGTTACATTATCTTAGTTTTACCTGAGGTGTAACATGGTTAGAGATTATTGTAATAATTTAGATTTTCAGTCAGTTGAATGTTTTAGGAAAATCTGCTACGATTGTAAGCGTAAAAACTTAGAAAACGATAATTGTGGATTTCGAAATTATTTATTTTTATTATTTAAGTTACATAAACTTATTTCGTTTTTAATGTTAATTAAAAAAATAAATAAAATATAAAAATGTGTGTGCTTTGATAGGTACTTCAGTTATTTATGAATTTGAAATGATCAATAACTAAAATCTAAATACTATTATTTCAACTGAATATTATAAATTACAAAATCGATTTTAGGTATGATTATATGAAAAATATTTTTCAATAATTACTGCCAAAATTCAGTTGGCAACAGATTCAGTTGCTACAAAAAAGACCTTCTCTGTGCGTACATGCCTATATTGAAGAGTTTGAGAAATATGGAGAAATTTTTCAAAAGAATGACCCAAAGCTAAATGTTTTCTACTCCTTTTGAAGAACTGTATGAAATAATTTTGTTTTTAACATTAAATGCACTGGAGTTGATATCATGTTATTGAGCTTTAGTTCTTTATTGATTAAATAAACTAACTTTTTCAATAAACTTTTTGTAATAAAACTTTTCTAATATAAACAATCAAATAGAATATATTTCATCTCTTAGTACTTAACTAGACGATAAACAACAAACAGAAAACAACAACACAATCGAAACATATGAGTTTAATTGAACACAAGTTTTGTTTGCAAAAGTATTAATATTATAAGTTTAGGGTCATTTAACCACTTAAAAACAAAATAATAGAGATTATTTTTCTGCGATTAAGCTCTAATATGAAACAGAGTATTAAGTGCCATAGACATTCAGTTGGGTTGAATTGCCGTACATATAATTTGAAATTATTTGGAAGGATATTATGAGTTTTGTAACTGGTAATAGAGATGACCTTTGCTTAACCTTTTTTTATATGTATCCAATTAAAATTAGTAAGTTGGTGAATTCTGGTTTTCGATAAAGCAAATGAACAATATTTTCCTGAGAAATGTATGAAGGCATAGAAAACAAATTACTAAAATTTTTTTATGTTTAAGAATCTACCGATGTACTTGTTATATATACTTTCTTAGTTGTACTTTTTAAACTTCTTATATATCTATATAAACTATAATTATAAAATGGAATAAATGAAATGATATCTTCCACTCGCGATAGCTTCTACTAAAAACAGCCTTTTAGCTCATTCTATAAACCGAAATGTAAGAAACGTTCAAATTAAGTAAAAGTGATATAAAAAACATGTTGCTAACAATTAGAATTCTAATTTGTATTCACTTTAATAGAGCGTTGTAAAATAAGTTTTGTGCAGAAAATGAATTCAAATATAGTAATGAATAATAGCTAAATTAGTGGAAAATAAAACAAATATAGAAATAAAACCTTACTTAGATGAGTGCTACAAGACTCGAAATTTCAGAATATATTAGAATTTGAAACTGTAAGAAAATTTGATGCCACAAATATTTTCTAAACTCATGGACATAAAAAATCTGCACCGATATGCAAACAAATCGGTGGCTAATTTTTCTTTTTTAAATAGGCCAACAAAATCTTTGAGGTTTCCCATGGTGTCTCTAACAATCGGATAATGGTTTTTTTTTTAACGAAAACGAAATAATAATTTTTCACAATAATGATAAAAAAAAAAACTATATTTTAAAGTACCATAAAATCAGCTTTTCTAAACAATATCTTTCAAAAAGTGAATTTTCTTCAAGGAGAACCTACCCTTGAAAAAACAGCTTTTCTTAAAAAAGTACCTTTAATTAAATAGTGAATGCCTATACCAATGTTCGTCCATGTTAACTTTTTAGTCAAACTGCAGGGCGAAAATATGATTATATTTTGATAAAATTTTGTATATAAGCTTCTGTTGGCCATAGGACGAACGATACTGAAATTTGTGAAAATCGGTTAATTTTCAGACCTAGCCCCATACAAGTGACCCTTGCGAGATCGACTTAAATTGTCATAAAATCCAAACTATCTTATATATCTCGATCAAATTGGGTTTGTGTATGTTATTGTTCCCATTAATCACTACACACAGAAAACAAGTTCGTTGTGGCTACCAAATTTATTGCCAACCGAATTGCGATGTAGCAACTAATCGAATTTTGAGTTTATGACAATTGTGACTATTCTATCGTTCGTCTTAACAGTAAATATTTTACCACAATAGAAAATTAAATATTGCTATAAAATTTTTATTAATACAATCGAAAATGCAGTTGTTAAACTGTAGAAGAATTCGGATGGTATATTTTTTTTGTGTGTGTAGTCAAAAAATAGACCCTATATGAATATTCTTAGTCATAGCCAACATATGAAGCTGATTCTCGATCTTCACTTAAATCTATAAAAAAAAAACAAAAATATTGCACAGATTTTTCTTAAGTTTGGTATTTATATATTTTCGCAAAAATTAGTGACCGTACCAAATATAGGCATATAGCATCCGGTTCATATCCACACTTAATCCCCGTACAAATGACTCCTATGAGATCAACTTAAATTGCCATAATATCAAAATTATCTTATAAATATCGGCCAAATTAGGTGTGTGTATTTTGATTACATCCGTTTATGAGTAGTGAAATAATAAACCCTGTAGGACAATTCGTAGTCATGGCCCCATATAAAGCTGCTCCCCGATCTTCACTTAAATCTATCAAAAACTAAAATATTGCACAGATTTTCTCAAACTTTTTTTTATATTTTTTCAAAAAATAAGCAACCTTACCAAATGTGGTGAGACTCAACGCTCCCTTTAAGCTGCGCACATAAAAAAGAATTTGTTGCTCACAGCATTCCATGCTGCGCGCCTAAGAAAACTAGATCTTTATTGTTCGGTTTGAGATCATGTATGCATTTTCTAATAATAGAAAATATAATTTTGCAATATAAGATAAACATGGAAAAATTTAAGACAGCGTATTACTTCAACTCATGCTTAATCAACTATTTAACTCAAACATTTGGCAGAAAAGAACATGAGAAATGTTTTTTCTTTATCCGTGAGGTAGCACGAAGCTGAGTTGTATGTACCTTACCATTGCACCTTATGTTTTGTATGTATTATGTTTTATATGTTAGTTTTTTATGTATTGTTGATCAACAATACACAAAAAAACTAAAATAATTTTTAATATCGATCCAAGTAGGCTAATTTTTACATTGCTAATTACTTTTATATAGCAATTTATTTAGTATATTTCGAACGTCAACTGAATAAAGTTAATATTTTTTTATGAATTTTATACTGCGCTGTGCAGAGGAAACGTGAATGGTATATGAGTCATTCCATGTCAGACCGAACACCTTTTTTACACCACCTCTTCCGATTTTCTTTAAATTTACCAGACGTATTAAACAAAAAAAATATTTTACACGTGTTTCGGGAAAAAAATTAAAAATTTTTTTTTAAAAAGTTATTTGCATTTGAAAATCGTCAAAATCGTGAAAAATCTTCCGACATGACAACATTTAAATTAATGTTTTTATAAAACTGGTGAATGGATTTTGAAGTTCAATACCTTATTTTAAAGGTATTTGAACCTTCTTTTAAAAAAAAATATTAATTTTTATAAATTAATTTTTTTTTTAATATTAAAATTTGGGTTTTTTATTTAATTTCTGTTTTCCACAATCTTCGAACAAGTCGAAAAATCTGAAAAAATTATTTTCTTTAAGGTTAATATATTCTTAACACTCCCTCAAAATTTCAGAGTGGAGGTCGAATGGATTCTATTTTTTTACGATTTTTTTCCATTGCAGCACCACAAAAAAAGAAAACATTTTGTTTATAAACATTTTACTTTCAAGCATGTTAACGAAAATTTCAACGCATGTATGTATGTGTGTATGTATTCAAAAACACACGACAGGAAGTTTATGCCCTAACCCTAGAACAACGAGCCCATGTGCTATGAGAAGCGATTCAGACCAGAACACACTACACACACAAAATATTGAAAAATTTAATGAATCTTTGCAGTTTTTGAATGAATCGCCAATAGTTAAAAGAAAATTGAAACAAAAAAAATATATGTAATACAAAAAAAACGCAAAGTTATTAGTGCGATAAATGAAAAAGTTTTACAAACAACAGATCAGGATTATGAAGAAATATTATCAGAAAACAATAATAACAATGAAGAAAAAACAACTATTTCAAAACTTCAAGAACAATATGAAAATACAAATGACAGACAGCTTCAAATGCGAATCCTAACTTTATTTGCAGACTGGTCTTATAATCAAATTCAGAGACATTTTCCAAATGCATCACGGCACATGATTTCTGTGGTAAAAAAATTAGTTCATGAAAAAGGTATTCTATCTACGCCCAATGTAAATTTAGGAAAACGTTTACCTGATGATGTCGTTAATAAAGTAACAGATTTTTATAATTCACAAGAGATTAGCCGTATAATGGCTGGACAAAAAGACTGTATAGCAATCAGAAGAAAAAGTGGAAAAGAAAAAGTTCAAAAACGTTTAGTGCTATGCAACTTAAATGAAGCCTATGCTCTGTTTAAAGAGAAGTACCCAGAAGTCCAAGTACATTTTTCAAAGTTCGCAGAATTAAGACCAAAAAGTTGTATCCTTGCTGGTGCGAGTGGGACGCACTCTGTTTGTGTGTGTTGCATTCATTAAAATGTTAAGCTTATGATTGACGGTGCAGGGTTGCCAACATTGACAAGCGATACATTGAAAATTAAAACTTATGAAGATTGCCTATCAAAAATAATTTGCAATTCGCCTAATTCAAAATGTTATCTTCAGCAGTGTGACCTTTGCCCAGGATGTGATAATTTAATTGAAAAACTTAATGAATTATTGACGGAAAATATCGTAGACAAGATATCATATAAGCAATGGATTACCGTTGACAGAACATCTTTGGAAACCATTCAATCAGAAACTTACGAATCCTTGGAAAAATTGGCAGAAAAGCTACGTCGCTTGTTAACCCATTCTTACATTGCCAAACAACAAAGCAATTTTTTTCAAAGAAAAAAGAAAGTTTTGCAACCTGGGGCATGCGTTCTGATTTGTGACTTTGCATAAAACTATTCATTTGTCATTCAAGATTCCATTCAAGGTTCTCATTGGAATAACGACCAGGTAACGATTCATCCTATTGCTATTTACTACAATGACAATGGGAAAGAAAAATTTATTAATTATGTTGCAATATCGGAATGCTTAAAACACGACACAATAGCTGTCAATTTATTTCAGGAAGGTCTAATCAAATTCCTTAAAGAAACATTGAGTTCCTTAAAAAAAATTTTTTACTTCTCAGATGGTGCAAGTGCTCAGTATAAAAACAAGAAAAATTTTGTCAATCTTGCATTTCACGAAGATGATTTCGCTATAAAAGCAGAGTGGCACTTCTTTGCAGCTTCGCACGGAAAGGGCCCTTGCGATGGGCTTGGAGGCACAATTAAAAGATTAGCAGCCCGAGCCAGTTTGACCAATATTGACAATCCAATCAATACCCCGACTACTTTTTATCAATGGGTTAAACAAAATGTTAAAAACATAAATTGCGAATTTTTTAGTACGGAACAATATAATGAGCAGGAGAAAAAACTTAAAGAACGGTTTACTAAAGTAAAAATGATACCAGGTACTTTAGGCTACCATGCGTTTATTCCGTACCAAGAGAGACAAATTAAAGTTCATACTACATCATTTGCAGCTGATTATACCCTATACCACTATGTGGTTTGGGTATAATGACTTTGTGCTGCTGTTTGTAACAACCAAAAATATTTGACCTAGACCCATCTTTAATTATACCGATCGAATCAGAATCACTTTCTGAGTTGATTTAACAATGTCCGTCCGTCCGTCCGTCCGTCCGTCCGTCCGTCCGTCCGTCCGTCCGTCCGTCCGTCTGTGTTTCCATGTAAAGTTTGTAATCAAACTGCAGGTCGCAAATATGAATATATTTTGATGAAATTTGGTATGTAGGCTTTTATCGGCCATGGGATGAACGCTATTGAAATTGGTGAGAATCGGTCCATGTTCAGACCTAGCCCCCATACAAATTACCCATATGAAATCGACATAAATTGCCATAAGATCCAAATTGTCATATAGATCTTACTCAAATTGGGTTTGTATGCGTTCATTACATCCACTAATGAGTAGTCCAAAAATGATCCCTTTGACCCCATATAGAGCTGCTTCCCGATCTTCACTTAAATCTATTAAAAAGCAAAAATATTGCACTGATTCTTCTCAAATTTTGTTTGTACATATTTTTTCAAAATAAAAGAGACTTTACCAAACATGATCAGGATCGGTCCATTTTTGGACCTAGTCCCTTTATAGATATAGCATCCGATATGAACTTTTTCATATCTGCAGCCAAAAAAATTAATAAAAATCCCACTCAAATTTGGTTTTTGCTTATTTTCAATGTCCTGTTAGTTGGGCCTAAGAGAAAGGGTTTCTAAACGCATGGTATAGGGTATCGTATAGTCGGTCTAGACCGACTATAATTTTCTTACTTGTTTTTCTATTAAAAATGTATATAAAAATTAAAATTGCTTATTATTTAACTTTTAGTTATATATTAAAAAAAAATACACTTTTTTACTTTCATACATACATACACACATACATACATGCGTTGAAATTTTCGTACATGCTTGAAAGTAAAATGTTTATAAACAAAATGTTATTTTTTTGTGGTGCTGCAATGGAAAAAAAATCGTAAAAAAATAGAATCCATTCGACCTCCACTCTGAAATTTTGAGGGAATGTTAAGAATATATTAACCTTAAAGAAAATAATTTTTTCAGATTTTTCGACTTGTTCGAAGATTGTGGAAAACAGAAATTAAGTAAAAAACCCAAATTTTAATATTAAAAAAAAATTAATTTATAAAAATTAATATTTTTTTTAAAAAGAAGGTTCAAATACCTTTAAAATAAGGTATTGGACTTCAAAATCCATTCACTAGTTTTATAAAAACATTAGTTTAAATGTTGTAATGTCGGAAGATTTTTCACGATGTTGAGGATTTTCAGATGCAAATAACTTTTAAAAAAAAAAATTTGAATTTTTTTCCCGAAACACGTGTAAAATATTTTTTAATGAAGTCTTCGTTCTCAAATTTTGAAAGACATCGAAGACATCAAAATCAATTTTTGGCAAAAATCGTACGGTTTGACATGGAATGACTCATATGTGGTATTATTTATTTTTGTTGATTTTTTTTTAAATACATTCAATCAAAGCTTCAACAATGAAAAAAGAAACTCCTCAAGTCAACGAGCGTCAACATCCAAGAATGTACGTTCAAATTTCAAACCTGCTTGGCTTTTGCAACTTGTTAATAGTAAAATACCAACTTCACGTGTACTCGACCATGTGAAACTAGATTATATATTCAAATTTAATGAAGAAGAAAGTACAATTGAGTGCACATTTGGTACCGAAGCGAAAGTAGATAGAAATGTTTTCATTGGGAAAAAGTGGGATGAGTGGAAATTGGATTATCTAAAACGTCATCTAACTCCCAAAACACACACTGAAGCGGTTGAAATTCTTCCAGCTCGTAGATATGGTGGATTTTCGACTGATTACTGAGACTCCTCAAGACCGTGTGGTAGGAATAGAAAATGCTGGAAGACAAAAGGCAAATACAAATATGATTAAAGTTTTAACTGAATACTTCAATGAATTCTGTGGAGGAAATGAATAGCCACGCATCAAATTATGTTCAAATTTCTGAAAGTTGACGTAGCAAAAATTATAGCTCCGTATTCGTGGAATGCATAAACCAAGTGGTTCAGAATGAAGATTTTGATGCTATTAGAAAATAACAATATCACTGCTTAATAATTAATGAGAGCACAGATATTTCTGTTCATAAAATGCTTATAATTTACATAAAATTCAAAACAAACTTTGATTACAAGACCTCTATTGCAACTATAATTCAGTTAAGTGCTTGCAACTATTTGTCAACTGTGGTAGCTATCAAAAAATTCTACTCTGATTTTAAGTTGGATATGGATAAAATGGTAATGATGACATCGGACGGAGCTGCGGTTATGCTGGGTAGATATAAGGAGTAGCAAAAATACTACAACAAGATATTCTGTATTTATCAGCTCAGCATTGTGTGGCACACAGAAAAGACCTTGGAATTGGCGATGGTTCGAAAACTCTTATGTCTTTGTTAAAAACGGTGTACAACATGTTCAGTAGATCATCTGTGAAAAAATTCAAATTTCAAGATTTAGTTGCACTAATGGAATGCGATGTTTTGAGCTTAAGACCTCTCAATGAGTTAAGGTGGCTTTCGCGGCACTTTGCAGTGATTGCATTTATTTCAAATTATGGTGTTTTGATTGAGTATTGCAAAGGTGAAGTTGAAAATTCAAATGATCCAATCTCTAAATATTGTGTTATGGCTCTTACTTATTCTTTGAACTGACTAGCTTGAACAGCGCTAAATGATATTTTAACTGTATCAGCTAAAATCAGTAATTTTTTTCAAAAAAATGGCTATGGAACTTCATCAATATGTAGAATCCATTATTAAAACGATTCGGAGCCAGTATCTTGGAGAAACTATTTTTTGGAGAGAAGAAGGAATGAAACTTCTCAACACAAGCGATAATATTGCTGAAATTATTGAATTTATCACAAATCTATGTGATCATCTAGATTGCAGACTTCCAGATGAAGAAACGAAAGGCTGGGCTACATTGGATCATATAGGAATCGCAAACAGCAACAATTTTAATTTTGGAAACCAAAACTTGCTTAATCTTCTTAACAAATTCTCGGAAGTTATTTCAAATTATAGTGAATAAGTGAAGAAGCAAATTCTAAGCCAATATTCGAATTTAAAATTTTTATACCAAACCAAATTTAACTCTAACGTTGTAAGCAGCTTCGCGGATATGGTAGACCTTGCCAACAAGGAGTTTCAAGAGCTATCCTCTTTAATATAAATTTCTGCAACCTTTCAGGCATCCAGTGCAGATTGCGAGCGTGAGTTTATTCAAATGAATCCAATTAAAACAAAGGCCAGAAACAGATTGGAGACATTTCAATTGGACCATCTCATGCGTATCAAATTACTTTTAAGGCCTGGAAACGAAATTGATGTACAAAAAGTTTTAAATTTTTGGAAAAATTATAAAGATCGACGTGTTAGTTAATCTTAAATTTAATTTATTTTTCTAATAATAAAAAAATTCTTATAAATTCTTATAAATTTTTTTTTAAAGTTTCTCTTGCGCACAATGTGTTTACTTTTCAAAATATGGGCACAGAACTTTATTTTTTCGCGCAGCGTGAAAAGAAATAAGAAGGAACGTTGGTGAGAATCAATTTAGTTTATACTTATTTTCCATACTTAATTATTTGGATTTTTTTTAAAAATTTTACATTTTTTAAAGAGGTAACTTCTGCTAAAAAGTTACTTTTCTTAGAAAACATGATTTTCTTCAAAAAGAATTCTCATATCTTTTCAATAGCCTACTTAGGCGCGATACAGCCAACTAATTCATAAATATTGGTCAAATATACTGTTACACTTTTAATTTCACTGAGTGGTCTCTATCAAAGTTAAATAAGTACTTAAAGCCGAAGCAAATAACAAAAGTTATAATAAGCTTAAATTCGGCTTTGCCGAATCTGCTATATCCTCCACCTGTATCTTAAACTCAATATCAAAATCACGGCTACCACTTCAAACTGTTTCCGATACTGAAATTTTAATTTCGATTACCAATTAAATTCGAAGTTAATTACTTTTCTATTTTTTCCAGTTTCCATTACAATTTCTTCTATGAAACTAATTAATGATCGTGTCTTCTACAGAAATAGTTAACTAATATCTAAAAAATTTCAATATCTTTCTGCTAATAGAGTAGAAAATATATAAGTTCCATAAGTTCTTCAAAGAACACCGCTGAAATTAATTATTTAACACAGCTGGCATTATAATACACAATGTTTGATCCATATAAGTATGTTTTGAAACCTTAGAAATCATACTTTTATTCAGTGAATTTTCATCTGTTTAAAGTTGAAATTAATCAGGCAAATTAAAAATTAAATAAAGAAAAAAAAAAAAAAAAACACAAAGCAGTAGATAGTTTGTTTGGTAAGAAGTTAAACTCATATGCCTTTGCTGTGAAACCAATCGAATAATAATTCCAGCACAGAGTAATACTTTCTCCAATATAACAAACTAATATATAGATAAACTTTAAATATTTTTGTAAACTTTCTCTACCTGTGAGGTAGGTTTTGGAAATAAAACTTAAAGAAGCAAATAATTTTTATAAAACTTTAAGATGTAATAATCATACCGAGCCATGTATTCATTTTATTTTAAATAGTTCTAAGACTTTTACAATATAGCCATTAAAATCAATGAGGGTTTCTTAAATATTGCAAAAACAAAATAAAAAATTTTTTTCGTGAAAAAATAAAAATCAACTCTTAAACATTTAAAAACACTTCTTGTACAATATATAAATTACACGTTGGCTTAGTCATAGACCTTAAAAAAATCAGAACATACCGCACAGCATGTAGCAGATATCCTTCAAAATCGCTCGTTTCTTCTTAACCCAGATAACGGAATTGTGCATTTAAAAAACACCTGTATTCTGGACTAGGTCCGACCATGCACCGATTTTCACCAATTTCAATAGCGTTTATCCTACGCCCTATAGAAGCTAATATACCAAATTTCGTCATAACATAATATATTCATACTCCATTGGTATAATAAAACTTGGTCCAATATTTTTTTTGGTTAAAAACTTCAGCAAAAACTTATTATACCCTAACCTAGATATAGTTCTTTTAAAATCAGGGTAATTTTGGGCTTAAAAGAAATAAGTTGTATAATATAAAATATTAAGAAACGTATGTGAGATTTAAGTTTCGGAATAAAAATTTAAGTTTTTAAAATATGTTCGGCGTTATATGGGTTAAGTGCAACATAAACAGAACTTATTTTGTTTTCCTTTTAAAAAGCAAAATATTACTTATACAGCTTAAAAATACACTTTTTGCAATACATAAACCACATGTTACCTTAGTTATGATCTTCCATGTAACAATCGTAATAGCACGTTTCAAACAAAATTTATTTTCCATGTGGCACAGTTGTAGCGGGTTTTTCGGGTCTTTTTTATGAGCAACGATTCAAGAAAAATTCAGCGATTATTTTTCATCTTGGGATTTGTTGTATTTTAATTTATACCCTCTATATTCATAAGGATATAAGAAAAAACTATGAACCATCAATTCGTGCCTCGAGCAACGTTATAAGTCTCACACACCTTATTTCCAAAATCTATCCCACCTTAGCTTACATCATCATTTCAGATTTATTAGCTACCACATTGATTTCAGCAACAGCATACATGTTTGATACAAGAAGCACATTTTCCCTTTATGAGGCACATAGGCAATAAGACTGCAGTTGCCTCGGTGTCCAGACAATCTGTAGTTATCCGCTGTGTTTCGTATCTCTGCGAATTTGTTAGGTATCTAATTCTTTGTTATTTTTTCTTAATGTCGCAATCATGGTCAGTTTGTGCTTAGATTCGAGTTTATCCAACAATGGTATAGTGGTGAAAAAAAGTACCACATGTGATATTTCGGCCAGTACTGTAAATGCTTTCGAGCAGCCGCACAAGTAATTCCATAGACAAGTTGTCAACTGCATATGGCCCATACTGGAGATGCAAGACATTTTGACGTCCGTCAAGACGTAAATTTTGATTCCATACTTATTGAGTTTTGAGGGGATGTACTACCTGAAGCTACAACGACCTCTAAAAGTCTCTAATTTCTCATCAGCACTTACGAACTGGAATTCACTGTAATATTTTCGGAATATTGTTACAAAGTCTTCAAACAACTCTCTAAAAGAAGCGAGTTTATCTACAACAGCTCTTTCAGTTTGAGATACGCATTAATATAAACAACCGATTCCAGCTAATAGTGAATTTAAATATCTCCCGCGAAGAGCCATCAGTTTTGATAAATCTTCAGGAATTATTTTTCTAACACCAACAATGCTTAAAAGGCCTAAAATTACTTCGATTTCTAGGCTATCTGTATGAGCACAGTCTCTTTATCTTACAAGATGTCATTTTAAGCCATTCATCTGTTCATATGTTCTCTTAGCGCACTTAGTGAAACAATTTTTAACATTCTCCAGAAAAAATAATCTCTAAATATCGCCAGATTCCTTAAAAATTTTGGCTTCACATGATTTGAAGAAGGAGCTTTATTCCACCTAGTGTGTCTATCTTTCCCAGACTAAAATTCTTTGGAGCTTTGATCATATTCTACCTCATCCAACCACTCGACGTGTTCTTCTTCGTTAAGTTCCTGCTCACTATCGTAAGTTTCTTCTACGGGCAGACTCACTAAAATCTTCCGCGTAGCTGTCATTTTCATCCTCATGATCAGAACTCGAAATTTGTCCTTCCAAAAGTAATCTGATGAGAAATAAAGCAACAAAAAAAAAAAAAAATAACATAATTTTACAACTTCACAAAAAGACATAAGTGTTACTGAATACACAACACGAATGTATCGTAAAAACACGTGACTTATACTAAAATAGAGGTGATAAAAATTTCGGCAGTTAAAAGAAAGCTAATGCGCGGGTATGAGAAGGTTAAAGAATAATTTTTAAAATAAGAGTGGTATTTACTTTTAAAAAAATTGTGCTCTTTTAACAAAAAGCACTTCAAAAAAAGATCTGTTTGAAAAAAGGTTATTTTAAAGGAAAGGCACTATTTAAAAAAAAGTGTTTTTTTGGGATTATATTTCTTCTTATTAGATTGGCGATTTTCTTATATATCGTGATAACGATAAAAAAAAATTTAGCAATTCCTGCTTAGGCTAAAAACAAGAGAAATATTGTACACATTTGTTTCTTAAAGGGATTTTTCACATTTTCATTCACATGTCGTGACTGCTCGGACCGATATATATATACTTTGTGTTTCTTGTATTTCGATGCGTTAAATACAGAATGGCAACCCTATAAATACCCTCTGCACAGGAGTGTGGAGAGTATAAAAAAAGGCAAGAGATTTTTAAACAATTGGATGAATTTGAATCAATTATTGTTTCGCAATTTCCTTACATGTGAATTTATTCCAACTAGTAGATAAAAGTTATTTATCAGTCGTTATTAAACTAATTAGTAATATTAAACATCAGTAAGATGAAACTCATTCAGATTTCAACATATACACAATAAATTCAAAGAACTTTTTTCAATTATAATGAATTATACTCATATTATTGATAAGTACGGACAAATAATGCCTTCTGCGAAAGAGTTTCAAAAGAAAAACAAAATAATTATGGATGATTAAAAAAGTTATTAATTAGGCATAAGTGGTTTAAGTCAAAGTTTTTAATTATATTTACAGAGTTTTCTGCATGATTTACTTCATTCACGTTTTCTCTTTAATGGATTTATTTTCTTTTTAAAATAATTAAGATTTAACACAACTACAATAAGGATATAAAAGTTTAAAAGTTTGTGTTGTATACACAGAACACAGCTGGAAGAAATGTTATCTGCCAGTATTTAAAGAAAATTTAATAATATAATTGTAGTATTTTTCAAGTTTCTATATTTTTAATTTCCCAATTTTAAAATTATTTTCTAAATCTAATCTATAATATTAATAGGCTAGGCGATTTCTTGTGACCGATGTTTGTTCTACCGTTTTATCCCGATTTTGACCGAACGTTTATTTTTTGAAAGGTATTTCTTTTTAGCCATTTTGAGGATTTACAGATTTTTAAATTTTGAGTAATATGCATTTAAAGTTGCTACTAACACATACATAAAATTATACAATGCTGTGTATTTATTAAATTTGTTTATGTATTTGTAATAAAAATGAGTTTGCTTTTTTGTGTTGTTTTTTGAATTGGCTATAGTTGATTAGCATATCTTTAGGGTCTTTATTTAATGAAAAGATAAAATTTGTTAGAATTTGCACTCGAATTTCGAGGGCTGGAATCTGCTAGTATTGGATATTAGCTTATTCCCTAGTCTTTTTTTCAATTTAGTTTAGTAGGTCCCTCAAATGATGCATGTTTATGACCTGAGTATGCGAAGTATAAAAAATGGGAAAAAATATCCATTCAAGCCATTTGAGTTGACGATAGTTGAAGCATAGACGCGAAT
The DNA here is from genome assembly GCA_963682025.1 of Cordilura impudica. Taxonomy (NCBI): domain Eukaryota; kingdom Metazoa; phylum Arthropoda; class Insecta; order Diptera; family Scathophagidae; genus Cordilura; species Cordilura impudica. The sequence goes on along the minus strand of OY821518.1, from coordinate 58,907,878 downwards.
AACGTTGTAATCGCCGTTTTTTGCAAAACCGGGTTTTTTGAAAAATACTGTTTGTTACGCTCTCTCTCATTGCCCAAATATCAAATCAACTAAACCTATTCTCCTTATCGTTATCAAAATGAAATTTGAAAGTGATAGTCAGTGGAATAACGTTGTAAGTGACTGACAAAGTGATTCGAAGTGAATCGTCGAAAGCTATAAATAATTGTAACAGAGGCGCAAAAAGGAAAATTAATGTCGAAAATTGGAAAGATAACAAAAATAAAAGATTAAGAAATAGTGGAAACGCGTACGAAACAAGAAAAAATAAAATTATACCTGTAAAAAAAGCTCCAGAACAGGTATTATGGAAAAACGTTTTAAGTGCTTATTACTTTAATTTTCATTTAAATTTTTATAAGATAGATTAGTGATTGCCGATGCAACTTTTTTGCCAAAAATTCAACATCGGACTAATAAAAAAGTATTTTCATAAATTCTATGAAAAAAACTACAATGAACAATCAAATTTCTTATCATCTTTAATCGAGTTGATGGTGCCTAAATGAGGAAGTAAACGAAAAGAGAGTATTTCTCTTCGCAACTGCACTGTAAACTATTTTTTTTCCCAGCCAGAAAGGCAAAAGAGAGAGAGAGAGAGAGTATGCAAAAAAATTATTTGCCATACATTTCAGGTAGTTTTTTGCTATTGGTTGTCCATAAAGACTACAGTATAAGCAACGTTTGCATAAACTCTTATTACAGAATTTTACCAATTTTTTAAATGTTAACCATATTTATCGATAGGGTTTTATCAACGTCCTTTTATAGTATCGTCTTTATGGCATTGTTTAAATCAGTTGGCAAGCAGTCTTGTGCCTTGGAAAGTTCCAATAGTTAAAAAAATCATGTGAGTCCGATCACAAGGGAGATCTGTAAACATATAATAATTAAAGAAAACATCAACATCATATTTTCCAGTGCATAAAAAATAAGTCGATTATGCTGTTTTCTGAAATTCAATTGATGTTTTCTGAAATACAATTAATGTTTTCAGCAATTCAAGTGATGCTCTTTGAAATTCTATTGATGTTTTTTGAAATCCAATTAATGTTCTCAGCAATTCAAATAATGCTTTTGGAAATTCAATTGATGTTTTCTGAAATTCTAATTATGTTTTCTGAAATACAATTGATGTCTTCTGAAATACAATTGATGTTTTCTAAAATTCTATTGATGTTTTCTGAAATTCAATTGATGTTTTCTGAAACTCGAATGATGTTTTCTGAAATTATATTGATGTTTTCTGAAATTCTACTTATGTTTTCTGAAATTCAAATGATGTTTTCTGAAACTCGAATGATGTTTTCTGAAATTATATTGATGTTTTCTGAAATTCTATTTATGTTTTCTGAAACTCAATTGATGTTTTCTGAAATACAGTTGATGTTTTCTGAAATACAATTGATGTTTTCTGAAATTCTATTGATGTTTTCTGAAATTCTATTTATATTTTCTGAAATTCAAATGATGTTTTCTGAAATACAATTGATGTTTTCTGAAATACAGTTGATGTTTTCTGAAATTCTATTGATGTTTTCTGAAATTCAGTTGATGTTTTCTGAAACCCGAATGATGTTTTCTGAAATTATATTGATGTTTTCTGAAATTCAAATGATGTTTTCTGAAATTATATTGATGGTTTCTGAAACACAATTGATGTTTTCTGAAATTCTATTTATATTTTCTGAAATTCAAATGATGTTTTCTGAAATACAATTGATGTTTTCTGAAATACAATTGATGTTTTCTGAAATTATATTGCTGTTTTCTAAAATACAGTTTATGTTTTCTGAAATTTTATTGATGTTTTCTGAAACACAATTGAAGTTTTCTGAAATTTTATTGATGGTTTCTGAAATACAATTGATGTTTTCTGAAATTTTATTGATGTTTTCTGAAATTCTATTTATGTTTTCTGAAATTCAAATGATGTTTTCTGAAATTATATTGATGGTTTCTGAAATACAATTGATGTTTTCTGAAATTCTATTGATGTTTTCTGAAATTCAAATGATGTATTCTGAAATACAATTGATGTTTTCTGAAATACAATTGATGTTTTCTGAAATTATATTGATGTTTTCTAAAATACAGTTTATGTTTTCTGAAATTTTATTGATGTTTTCTGAAACACAATTGATGTTTTCTGAAATTTTATTGATGGTTTCTGAAACACAATTGATGTTTTCTGAAATTATATTGATGTTTTCTGAAATTCTATTTATGTTTTCTGAAATTCAAATGATGTTTTCTGAAATTATATTGATGTTTTCTGAAACACAATTGATGTTTTCTGAAATTCTATTGATGTTTTCTGAAATTCAATTGATGTTTTCTGAAACTGGAATGATGTTTTCTGAAATTATATTGATGTTTTCTGAAATTCTACTTCTGTTTTCTGCAATTCAAATGATGTTTTCTGAAACTCGCATGATGTTTTCTGAAATTATATTGATGTTTTCTGAAATTCTATTTATGTTTTCTGAAATTCTAATGATGTTTTCTGAAATACAATTGATGTCTTCTGAAATACAGTTGATGTTTTCTGAAATTCTATAGATGTTTTCTGAAATTCAGTTGATGTTTTCTGAAACTCGAATGATTTTTTCTGAAATTATATTGATGTTTTCTGAAATTCTATTGATGTTTTCTGAAATTCAATTGATGTTTTCTGAAACCCGAATGATGTTTTCTGAAATTATATTGATGTTTTCTGAAATTCAAATAATGTTTTCTGAAATTATATTGATGGTTTCTGAAATACAATTGATGTTTTCTGAAATTCTATTTATGTTTTCTGAAATTCAAATGATGTTTTCTGAAATACAATTGATGTTTTCTGAAATACAATTGATGTTTTCTGAAATTATATTGATGTTTTCTGAAATACAGTTTATGTTTTCTGAAATTTTATTGATGTTTTCTGAAATTCTATTTATGTTTTCTGAAATTCAAATGATGTTTTCTGAAATTATATTGATGGTTTCTGAAATTCTATTTATGTTTTCTGAAATACAGTTGATGTTTTCTGAAATACAATTGATGTTTTCTGAAATTCTATTGATGTTTTCTGAAATTCTATTTATATTTTCTGAAATTCTAATGATGTTTTCTGAAATACAATTGATGTCTTCTGAAATACAGTTGATGTTTTCTGAAATTCTATAGATGTTTTCTGAAATTCAGTTGATGTTTTCTGAAACTCGAATGATTTTTTCTGAAATTATATTGATGTTTTCTGAAATTCTATTGATGTTTTCTGAAATTCAATTGATGTTTTCTGAAACCCGAATGATGTTTTCTGAAATTATATTGATGTTTTCTGAAATTCAAATAATGTTTTCTGAAATTATATTGATGGTTTCTGAAATACAATTGATGTTTTCTGAAATTCTATTTATGTTTTCTGAAATTCAAATGATGTTTTCTGAAATACAATTGATGTTTTCTGAAATACAATTGATGTTTTCTGAAATTATATTGATGTTTTCTGAAATACAGTTTATGTTTTCTGAAATTTTATTGATGTTTTCTGAAATTCTATTTATGTTTTCTGAAATTCAAATGATGTTTTCTGAAATTATATTGATGGTTTCTGAAATTCTATTTATGTTTTCTGAAATTCAATTGATGTTTTCTGAAATAATATTGATGTTTTCTGAAATTCTATTTATGTTTTCTGAAATTCAATTGATGTTTTCTGAAACTTGAATGTTGTTTTCTGAAATTCTATTTATGTTTTCTGAAATTCAAATGATGTTTTCTGAAATTATATTCATGGTTTCTGAAATACAATTGATGTTTTCTGAAATTATATTGATGTTTTCTGAAATTCTATTTATGTTTTCTGAAATTCAATTGATGTTTTCTGAAACTCGAATGATGTTTTCTAAAATTATATTGATGTTTTCTGAAATTCTGTTGATGCTTTCTGAAATTCAATTGATGTTTTCTGAAACTCAAATGATGTTTTCTGAAATTATATTGATGTTTTCTGAAATTCTATTTATGTTTTCTGAAATTATATTGATGTTTTCTGAAATTCTATTTATGTTTTCTGAAATTCAAATGATGTTTTCTGAAATCATATTGATGTTTTCTGTAATTCTATTTATGTTTTCTGAATTTCAAATGATGTTTTCTGAAATTATATTGATGGTTTCTGAAATACAATTGATGTTTTCTGAAATTCTATTAATGCTTTCTGAAATTCAATTGATGTTTTCTGAAACTCGAATGATGTTTTCTGAAATTACATTGATGTTTTCTGAAATTCTATTTATGTTTTCTGAAATTCAAATGATGTTTTCTGAAATTATATTGATGGCTTCTGAAATACAATTGATGTTTTCTGAAATTCTATTGATGCTTTCTGAAATTCAATTGATATTTTCTGAAACTCGAATGATGTTTTCTGAAATTATATTGATGTTTTCTGAAATTCTATTTATGATTTCTGAAATTCGAGTGATGCTTTCTGAAATTCTATTGATGTTTTCTGAAATTCAACTAATGTTTTCTGAAATTCGAATGATGTTTTCTGAAATTCTATTTATGTTTTCTGAAATTCAAATGATGTTTTCTGAAATTATATTGATGTTTTCTGAAATTCAATTTATGTTTTCTGAAACTCGAATGATGTTTTCTGAAATTATATTGATGTTTCCTGAAATTCTATTTATGTTTTCTGAAATTCAACTAATGTTTCTGAAACTCGAATGATGTTTTCTGAAATTCTATTCATGATTTCTGAAATTCGAGTGATGCTTTCTGAAATTCTATTGATGTTTTCTGAAATTCAACTAATGTTTTCTGAAATTCGAATGATGTTTTCTGAAATTCTATTTATGTTTTCTGAAATTCAAATGATGTTTTCTGAAATTATATTGATGTTTTCTGAAATTCAACTAATGTTTCTGAAACTCGAATGATGTTTTCTGAAATTATATTGATGTTTTCTGAAATTCTATTTATGTTTTCTGAAATTCAAATGATGTTTTCTGAAATTATATTGATGTTTTCTGAAATTCAATTGATGTTTTCTGAAACTCGAATGATGTTTTCTGAAATTATATTGATGTTTTCTGAAATTGTATTTATGCTTTCTGAAATTCAAATGATGTTTTCTGAAATTATATTGATGGTTTCTGAATTACAATTGATGTTTTTTGAAAGACAATTGGAAAATGTTTAGAAAAGAACATATCATAATTTTTTCACCAATGTAAGCATAAGTCACACAGCGTTATCTGCTTCAGCTCACACCGATATGAGTTACGCTGTTTTTGTGATTGTATTGTGAAATAGAAATTTACCCCCCTGCGCGTATAGATGTTTACACATCAAAAAAATAATACTGATCTTTCGGGAAAAACGCGTTTAAAGTTTCGACTTCAATTTTCAAGCAGAGAATAAAAAGTAAAGATATATTTTTTGATGCAGTACTTACATATAGTAATCACCGATTCCAGTTCATAATAGGGCGCCTGCTTATACCTGAAAAAAGAGTTATCAATGGCTTTTTTGAGTATGCGGAAAGTGCGCCCCTCTCTTGATGATGAAGCCGATTTGACTTCCGAGCGCTTTAATTGTGAGTCATTTAGACAAAAACATTGATTAGCAAAAGTAGCTGTATATTCGAAACTGTTTCGAATTTAAAAAATGCTTCTAAGGAAATATTTTTGAATAACTAGTCTAAAAAAATATGGCAAAACTTCGAAAAAAATTCTAAACTAGAAGACCCCCTTAAACTTCAAATATTTATTTGTTGCAGTCCCACCACAAAATTTTCTTATAGAGCAAATAATTAAACAGCAGTCTCCAATTAACATAGTTACTTGAAAACTGTACTGATTAATACTTCAAGACCCCATTGAAAAATAACATGCAAAGGAATGAAGTAGATCGTTTTCTTGGATCCGTAAGTTGTGAAATGTGAATAATATGCAATGATTTTTACATTGAACGTTTCCTAGGATGAAAGTGTATAACTAAATTAAGTCCCACAATTGACTTTAGCTGAGCATATTTTAATTCAATACTATAATATTAAAAGAATCTTTTTTATATAATTTTGTTTCTAGTTCTAAAAATAATATAATAATTTTACTTAAAAATTCTTAACCATGAATTTTTAGTTTTTCGTTTTAAAGCTTCATAATTTATGATGTGAAGTAGTTCATTGTTAAATGGGTCCTTAATAATTTCATGCTATTAAACATAATTTCAAACTTAAGTCTTAGCTGTGCACATATAAGAAGCATTTTAACATATTTTTTTTATAAGAAAACTTTACCAAATAACTATTACACATAGCAAAAGAAAGAAATATATGTCATCCACGCACATTAAGTAATTACATATACAAATTTTAGCGAATTTGTTACGGATTCATTGAAGGTCTGTTCGCTGTTTAAAAATTTCTCTACTTATGTTAAAATATTAAATCTTGTAGTAAAAATTTTATATTTTATAAATGAAATCATTGCGGTTTCAGTTTTTTTCAGTTCTTAAAAAGTAAAAACATGAATATAAGCCCCATACTGCTTTTCCTTTTTTTGTTTTTTTTTTTCTACATCACTCATACGATTTGTAAATTTTGGGCATTATTCATACGCACCGTTGTACGTTTCACTTTTATGTGCAATATAAATACATCATACATTCCACTTTTGGGTGTTTATTAGGGTTGTAACCTTTTTTTTGTAAAATTCAATTTGGGAGCATAAACTAGCAGTATTGAAAGTAATTTCTAAAGACTCGCAGATAATGAGCTTAATTAGTTATAAGGCGCTTAAGTCCACTTGAAAATTTTTGAAAATTCTTATTTAAAAAAATATTTTTTAAGAAACGTGTTCTTCAAGAAAAGGAAGTTTTAAAGAAAAGAATTACATTTTCTTGTTAATAGGAATGGATACTTATTTAAGAATACTTTTTATTTAAGAGTACGAATTGTTGTCGAAAAGGTAGTTAAAAGAAAAAAATGCTTTTTAAAGAAAGGAATTTATTAAGATAAGGTAAATCTTAAAGAACCTTTAGGAATACTTGTTTTGTTAATGAAATCTTGTCTTAAGAAATGGTACATTTTGAAGACAAGGAACTTTTTTAAAAAGTGCGCTTATATAAGAGAACGCAATTTTTAAAGAATGGGTTCTTTTTTAACAAAAAGTATGTACTTCTTAAGTAGAGGCACTTGAATCAGAAAAATGTTTTTTGAGAAAATATAATTTTTGGAAGACACACTTAATTGAAATGTTAATTCTTAAGAAAAATATAAGTTCAAGAATATATAGTCTATTTAGAAGAGATTCTTTTGTAACGAATAGGAGTGCCACTCAAGTTTGGTTTATGCTTATTTTCTATATCGAATTAGTTTCACCGAAGAGGTAGGGTCTCTAAGACATGGTGTAGGTTATCGTATATTCGGTCTAGACCGACTATAATTTTCGTACTTTTTTAAAGATAATTTACATTTTGGAAGATTTTTTTTCAACAAAAATGTATTTTTGAAAAAGGTGTAATTGAAGAACAGGTACAATTTTAATAAAGGGTACTATTCCAAGAAAATTTACTATTTGAATAAAAGTTGATTTTTACAGAAAAATTATTTTTTTGGGAAAAAGTACTGTAAAAAAAATTACGTGTAAAGAAAATATAGTTTTAAGGAAATGTGCGAGATGCGCCATCTTTAACGTATGGCAACATTTAATAACTTTGGCATTTCTCAACCGGTTGACTTAAGAACACATACATATATTTGAAATGTCAGTTTAGTAAAATGGTAATCATCTATCGATTTGCACCAAACCAACGTGCCGAACCAGTGACACTTTACATTAAAAATAGTCATTCAGTTATATCAAATAAAGGCGAATATTGTGAAAGATGTCTTCGCCAAGAAACACCATCTGAAAAGTGTTAGATTATTCCCATACCTCTCACCAATGTGCAAGAGCAAATTTTACCGTGGAAAATAATGTGGCCATTTTCTTGATGATGTATTCAAGAAGTAGTCTAAATGAATTGAAAAGCACATACACAAATAAAACAAGTAAGAAAATTATAGTCGGTCTAGACCGACTATACGATACCCTATACCATGCGTTTAGAGACCCTATCTCTCAGGCGCAACTAACTGGATATAGAAAATAAGCATAAAACAAATTTGAGTGGGATTTTTATTAATTTTTTTCGGCTGCAGATATGAAAAAATTCATATCGGATGCTATATATATATGGGGACTAGGCCCAAAAATGGACCGATCATGACCATGTTTGGTAAAGTCTCTTGTATTTTGCAAAAATATATACAAACAAAATTTGAGAAGAATCAGTGCAATATTTTTGTTTTTTGATAGATTTAAGTGAAGATCGGGAAGCAGCTCTATATGGGGCCTACGACTAAGAGTTGTCCAATAGGGATCATTTTTGGACTACTGATTAATGGATGTAATATATGCATACAAACCCAATTTGACTAAGATCTGTATGATAATTTGGATCTTATGGCAATTTATGTTGATTTCATAGGGGTCATTTGTGTGGGGGCTAGGTCAGAACATGGACCGATTCTCACCAATTTCAATAGTGTTCATCCCATGGCCGGTAGAAGATTAAGTACCAAGTTAGTTTTTACCATAGTTTTTCTGTATGGTGACAGCATTTTTATAACTAGTTTATAACTTTTTTGTATTCACATGTATTCTTTATATATTGCCTTATTATTTAAATGCATTTTCTTATAAACTTTTTTAATTCAAATAACAACAAATTAACAATTTCAGTCTTCTTATAAAATCAACAAAAAAGTTTTTGTAAAAACAATACAACTCTCGGACGTAGGGTTGGTGACACTATCTTTAAGGTCGAACTAATTAGATATAGAAAATAGTAAACTAAATTATAGTGGCATTGTAAATAAATTAAATTTTCCTGAGGACTTGGTCGCAAAATGGACCTATACTTACCACATTTGGTAGGGACACTTATTTCTTGCAAAAACATATACAAACCAACATGAAGAGATTTTCACCAATTTCAGTAGATGGCCGATAAAAAGCTTACATACAAAATATAACCAAAATAAGCTAAAAACATCAATATCACCAATTTGGAAACTGCTGGGTTATTTTAAGATATTCTATTTTCATATACCGATGTAAACCCTGAACTTTTAGGAAATATTGTTTCTATGAAAATCTACTTATTCAAGGGAAGGTACTTTATTTAGGGGGGGGGCCGGTAAGATTTTAGAAGCTAAAAAGTTGTATTTTCATAATCCTTTTTTGAAGACTGAATAATGATGGATTATTTATTTCATATACAAGTTATAGCGTAAAATCAGAAGAATCTTTGAAAATATTTTCAATTAAAAAGTTTAATAAATAAGTCCGTGACAGCGAATACCTGGAGGCGTTGTTTTTTTGCGGTGAACATAATAACTCGTTACCGGATCAAGTGAAATAAAAAAAAATTGAAATACGTTTAAAAGGTGACATGTTTCCTGAGGCAGTGACGAAGACTTTTTAATTTTTTTTTTCTTTGGCAAAATTTTGAAGTAAAAAACACGATTTTCGTTATAAAATTTCGGGAATTTGTTGTTAAAAAATGGGAAAGAAAACGGAAAATAAAAAAACCTCTTCGTGGTTACCTGATGAATGTAGATGTAGTATGTAAAATTTTAAAAGAATCGGTGAAGTAGATTTTGAGTTATGATGTTCACGGACTTCGAAAAACTTTTTGAAAAACTTATTTATATGCGATATACCATATGAGGCTGGTCTCTTAAATTTTACTCCGATGTACTTGAAATTTTGCCACAACACTCTCGACATATTGTTCATTCAGAAAAAAAGGTTTTGAATACTTACCATCTCCTCCCCCCTCAAGAAAAGGTATTTTTTCATATAAAATTTATACGATTATAGGTATTATAGTAACACTTAGAGTGATAATGTCATGAAACTTGTAATATCTGTCATATGGCGTTGGAACTGTTGGTTTTAGTACCTAAAGTGGAAGTATGTAGTACATCAAGGCTACTTCACAAAATTGTTTGAAAAATTTTAACGCAATATACTATTCGTTCTAATCATATATTTTTTTATTGGAAATATTAAACCTGCATATTTAACAAGTTGTAAGATCTTAAAAATATCTCAAAAGTTCAGAACGCATTATTTGAATACGAGTCGTGCAAAGTTTAGATCTCTACTGATTTATTGGCAGAATAGCCAAAATCCTATATTTCTTAAAATTGCAATAAACTTATCGATACCCCTTCTCTGCTGGTGAAGGTAAGACTTGTTTTTTTTTTTTCCCAAAACTATGAAAAGTTATAACCCTAGTACATATTCTTGTGAAACTGCTTTTATGGCTTGAGTGTAAAAGAGATTTCCTTTTTTTATATAAAAAAAAGGAGATTTTACGTAGCTGGTACTTTAAAATGAAGCCTAGTGCAGCGGGTTTCATTTGCTTGCAGACTACAAAGTATCAATTTTTTATACATGTTTGTTTTTTATACCCTCCACTCCAGTGTGCAGAGGGTATATATAAGTTTGTCATTCCGTTTGTAATAATTAGAAAAAAAATTTTGGACCCAATAAAATATATATATTTGTGATGCTTATAACAACCGGAGTTGATATAGCTATGTCCGTCTGTCCGTCTGTCCGTCTGTGGAAATCACGATGACGGCATCACTCGGGCAGCTAGGGTGCTCGTTGATATAAAAAATGATTTATTAACATCCTGAAAAGTTTGCTATTTAAAATCGTCCAAATCGGTTTATTGAATGAAGAAATAAAAAAAAGTCTTGAAAAAATATAATTTTCTATGTTGTTCTTGTCACGATCACGCCCTCAATAGTGTAGCTACAGTGATCATTTTTAGTGGGAATGATTCACCAAATTCATGGCAAGATTCCTGTTTCAAAAATCATTAAAATCGGTGGAACGCGTTCAGGGAAATCTCTGAAAAAGTAAAAAAAAAAATGAAAAATATGATGTTTCTATATTGTTCTTGTTGTTATTCTAAATTTTGTGTTGTTGTCATAGCTGGACTTGTTGTTTTTGTGGTCGTTGTGGTAATAATATAATAAAAACTAACCTTTGTACATTTTTTTTATTAACTCTTGTAGAAAAATTTAAAACTTTCCATTGTTTTGCCATCAATAAAAAAATTTGTTAGATCACTTCTATTATTACCACGAGCCTGTCTGCAAAATTTCAGATCGAATGGGTCACGGGAAAGGGGTTAAAATCGATCCAAAATTTTTTCGACAAGCAGACACTACGAGTTAATATAAAGGGAGTAAAAATTCACCAACATCTAAAGCAAATAATGCTAAAATACCTAGTTGTTATTAAAAAAAAAAAAACAATGTAAATTTAGCAAAAAAATTTAAAGTATTAATTTATTTAAAGAGAAAAACACAAAAATAACGTTTGTGAAAACTAACCACACTGCTCGTAGGTGAGTGTGTTAAAGCGCTGACCAAAAAGTGCAAGTGCGAGTGTATGTGAGAAGGTTCATGGTTCGAAACCTCACGGCCGCCCTAAGTAGAAAAAATTTTGATATAGAGACAATCTATTCAATTAAAACATAACAATTATCACAATGTTCAATAAATCGCTGATGAAGGCTGAAATGCCAGAAACCGGTCCGATTAAGAATACAGTGCAGTTATGAATTTTTGAAATATATGCTTTCTTCTTCTTTACCACGCACCATTTAAACGTTTGATGTTGTTTTTTTTTGTGTGTAATATTTACATATACATACATACACATATTAAATAATACAAATAATATACATATATTCTATATATGCATATCCATAATAACTGCATGTTAGTAATAAATCGATATATTATTTTATTTACATAACATTCTGCAATATTTTGTTGTGGGGAAAATACATTTATTTTGCATTAACAGAGTGTCACTTCATTTTGCTCAGCGTGACTATGCCACAGTAGATGGCGCCACAATTTTTGTTCTAATTAGCTTTGCAATAGTTATTTCTATTTTAACATGAATGTCAATATTTTCAAATAGATATCATACAGAACAATGTTAAGAGTATACACGGGCTGGTCTTTTATTTCATACGTTTTTTCATTATTCTTTTACAATTATGAACATAAATTTGGCATATTAACTTTTTGTTGTCTTTACAAAATAGAGTTACCGAGCTCATCAATGAGTTTTTTGCTTTCAAGACAGTTCTACATAGTTATATAGAATTATTATTCTGCTTTACTTACCAAATATCTGATTGCGATTACATCTAATTTTTAAAAATTGTTTATAATTACTAAAGCCTTATTATTCACATAAATACAAAATTGCACTTTATAAATTTTCCATTCAAATTTAAGAAAATATCAATTCTAAAAACTGGAATTAAAAATTTCAAATTATAAATTACAATAAATTGAATTTCAGAAAATCAAATCAAAACGTCGGAAATTATAATTTTAAATTTAGAAGACATCAATTGCATTTTTAATATATAAATTTTATTCGTTAAAGACAAATTGAAATTCCAAAAAAAAAAAAAACACCAAATACCTATGTTTACATTTAAAAAATTTTTACATTTAAAAAAAATATTGAAATTCAGGAGAAATTAATAGCTTTTCAGTACCGCGATTCAGTAACTTCTTTTAACGATAGTCGAATCATTAAAAAAAAAGAAAATAACAAAATTATCAGTAAAATGTTTAAACGATATCGCTATTGTTAAACTCAGCTGTTGTTGTTATCTAAACGACAACCATTTTTGTGTTGTTTATTCAATCGATAAAAATTTTTAGATTGAAAGGTCGTCATACATAAATAAAAATAAAATAGTGAAAATATTTTCCTTTCATTAAATAACTTTTTATATAAAAAAAAAAATTAAATAGCATATTCAATTCATTTGGGCAATTCACAACGGGTGTTGTATATTGTATTTTGTATTAAAATACACAATACAATCATTTGTTGTGAACAGTCAGTTGTATTTTCATAATGTAAAACGTTTTCTTTAGTAATTATCGACCCAACGAGGAAATGTCGCTTCGTCACTTCTGTTATTTCGTACAAGAGAAAGCACGTGTCGTTTTAGTTACGTACCTCTTCCATTTTAATCTAGAATAAAAAAAAAGTTAAAATGTTTTGGCTGAGACTGAAAGAGAAAATATAAACATTAATTTTTATATAAATAAACTTTTCGTTATTTGCATTATTTGTCATTTGATATTTTATAATTATTTATGCTGTTAAAATTGTATGTATTTGTTTTTTCTTTTTCATAAAAACTAGCATTCACTTGGGACTGATATGTTATGATACAATATATAACATTTACTAAACACAGCAAATGAAGTTGTATCGCTGTATCAGATTTTTCAACGCAAATTACCAATAACAATTTACACTATTGTAAAGTAATACACGATACAACAGATACAACGATACAACACCTATTGTGAATTGCCCAATTATTTAATTTTCAAATAAATAAACAGAAATATTAGTAAAAAAATAAGGATAATAAACATAAAAATAAAATCATCCTGTCAAACACGAAGTAATTTGTTGTTTTCTATTCTTCTTTGTGTTTTTCACTTATTTTGAGAGAGATGCCACTCGTTTACAATTTAAATAAATAGAAAAATAGATTTGTGGACAGTCGTTAAGATGTATGTATTTAGTGAATCACTTAATCCTTAGTGCAAACAACAATAGCTGTCGATACATTTTGCGATTGTCGGATCGTTGAAATTTACAGAATCGGACTACAGAGATCATTAATTTAAATTCAATAAATTTTATAAAACCTCAAATGATATTTAAGAATTGCGAACATAAAATTGTTACATAAATAAACGCAATTTGATGAGAATGTTATTTATATATAAATTTTCAAAAATTTTTTTTGGATGAAAATTTGAAGTTTTTCAGAAAATAAAGAGAACAAATTATTTTATTTAAAATGTTTGGGACATTTAGTTTTTTGCGTTTGGCATCCCTAATTTGAATATTTATTATTATAAATTTATTCGCTATGTTTTCCATATATGGCAATATTTTAATAAAAAAGTTGAGAGATTTTTTTTTTTTGGTTATTATTTTGGTTCTCCATCCGACCTACATGGCCGCAATGAAGAAATATTTGGCCAGTTAAAAGAAACTATACAGCCATCTCCAATTAGCACGATTTAATGCATATAGCCACCCTACACAACCATTACCTTTGCAACAGAGGTTAGGGCGAGCTATTTAATTAGCAAAAACTAAATTAAACGAGAAGTTATGTCATATTACCGGAAACGCATGCATATAGGTATATAACCTAAGTGCATGCCGATCAGCAACCACGATAACCAAAAAGCAAACAGCGAAGTAAATCCAAAATAATAGAAAAGAAGAAAACCAACCCAAAGAATTTGCTGAAATAATTTGGTATTAAGTTTAGCAAATTGTTTACTTTTTCATTTACATTTTTTATCAAGACTCAAACCGAGGTGGAGGGTATCAAAGATTCGGCACAGCCGAATTTAACACTCTTACTTGTTATTATATTAAATAATATTTTTTGACAAAGTTTAAATATTTTCTACTCATCTGCTGATGACAAAAATATATTTTCGTTGATTTTCTTATGCTAGCTAAATCCCAGAAATAAATCCAAATCTCAAGAAATGTAATAATGTGTTTAGTTGTATACGCTAAACTCCGAGTGGCTTTTAATATATACATTGGATTCATTGGATACAAATACTGGATAGAGTATGGAGTCTGTATTCAATTTTAACGCATCAATATAACGCAACAAACCATATTACTGCCTGTCCTAGCCTAAATTGAAAATAACGTTGCATCTTTTTGCATTCCATTTACATAAGGCTGCCAATATAAGTCTGCATATAATCTTGGCATATTTTCGAAAGGTAAACAAAGAATAGGATAATACTCTATATTTGATTCTATGTTACATACAGAAAAAACAACTATTTTTTTAGGTTGTTAATTTAAATTTTTCCCAGCGAATAATTTATCATAGAAACATGTTCCGAATAAGCAAATCTAAAAGACGTAGATCCCAAAGCTAGTACTAGTGATAAAGAGAATCTGTGTCATAGTATTTGATAGAGAATACAAATTCTTTGCTGCGGTATCAAAAGCTTGATAATATTCATGAAAATCTGCAAGCGCACAAAGACTTATTGGCTTAAAACTCGCCTACAAAATATATAAAAAATGTAGCCAAACTTCTACGAATGATGTAGGCAGAATTATGTTTGAGTAATATAGTTTCATTTAGACTTAAAATAACTGTGAAAATTTAAAGCAAATTTCTTGGCAAAGCCATGGAAAAGCTTTTATTTTCGCAATATTGATTTAGAAACTCTGTGTGAATTAATAGTTTTTTTTACTAAAAACCTTTCTTGCTGGAGGTACAAACTAATTTTCTTAAAGTAGGTAAAGTAAAGTATTATCTTGAAAGATTTTAAAGAAACTTTGTAAGGATTTCTGCACAGTATGTACTGCTTTATACAACTTAATGGCCAGCTCATGCTCGTAGACGCACCTACAGCTATCTTTTACTATACCGCCATTCTATCTATATGCGCGCAAACCAAAGTTCAAAGATGTTATGTTTTACTGATGAAGTTCAAAACAAAGGCTTCGATTGGCTTTGTATATTCGCTATTAAAATTGGAGAAAATTGATGTTCTGTCAAAAATAGTACTTTGTTTAAATGTTTATTTACTCACAATTAGATATAATATTTATTCTACAAAAAACGAATAGTTGATAAGCATTAATTGATGTAGCATAACGGGAGCTCTATTACTTAAGACAATTTGGTTCGTTATTTTCAAATATTTATATCTGTAGTACTAATACGCTAGGCGATTTCATGTGACTGATGTTTTGTTCTACCTTTTTATCCCGACTTTGCCCAAACGTATACTATTGGAAAGATATTTCTTTTTAGCCATTTTGAAGATTTACAGATTTTTAAAATTTTCCTTTATTTTGAGTAGATTACATTTAAAGTTGCTACTAATACATACATAAATTTATAAAATGCTATGTGTGTGTTTATTAAATTTGTTTATGTGTTTGTAATAAAAATGAGTTCGTTTTTTTGTAGATTTGTGAATCAGCTATAATTGATTAGCGTACCTTTAGGGTCTTTATTTAATGAAAAAATAAAATTTCCTAGAATTTGCGCTCGAATTTCGAGGGCTGGAATCTGCTAGTGTATATAATTACATATATTCTAATAATATTGCTACTCTGACAGTAAAATTGTCCAATGAAATATTTTGTGAAAGGCGTTGTTGCCTAAGAGGTAAAATAAGGATGTGGGTTGGACTTATGCAGTAAAGCTCAAAATTTTATGAACATATTGATATAAGGTAAATTTTTATCTTTAGAGCACCTTTATCGGCTAAACACACTACCATCTTCTATCAGTTGATTATCGCACACATATTTGAAATTTTTGCCCTCCTATAAGTAAGTGGAATATCTCCGTAGTTCTGTTTGTATCTAGGAGCAGGAAATCTTCTGGGGAAAAAAACTCACTTACTAAGCATGAAGCTATATGTAACATCAGGCTTATATCAAATTATTTGTGGTATATTTTGTACATTTTAAAATATTATTTCTATAAAAAAAAATATTAGACAACCATATTCCAAAATGGACCTAATTTTGGTTTGATATATCAATATCTTTATCATAGGTAGAATAACTTTTGAATAGAAAAGGTTCGTATACGTCAAAAAATGCATGTTGTGCTCTTTCCAATTGAAGCTGAATATGAGCAAACTTATCTATTGATTTACGGGTACTTTATTTGCGCAGTTTCAGTATAACGCGATTAAATAACAGATACAATTTTTTTTATTACACGCTTTTTTTAACGCCGTTTTGATATAACGCGACTTAAAATTAATGGCAACCCTTATAGACTTATGAATAAAATTGATCATCTCTTTTATAAAAAGAACAGGATAAAGGAAATTCCACTGAAAAATCATTTTAAATATGGTAAAAAAATGAAAAATTAATTAAATATTTAAAGATAACTTTTTTAGCTGCTAGATAAAATTAATATCTTGGACTGTTTGCAACTTTCATTTAATGTTATTAAACAGAGTGGCCTCAAAATTTATGACTGTTTGGAAAAAAAAGGTGACACAAACTGCAAAAGTAAATTACTGGCTAGTAATGGGTGGTTTGAATATTTTCAGAAACGTGCTCTCATATTTAGTCTACTATTGCAAGGAGAGTCCTCACCAGGTGACCTAAATGCTTCAGAAACATTTTCTGTTAAACTCACCTAATTGATTAACAATGGTGGGTATAATCCCCACAAGTATTTAATGCTGACGAAAATGGTTTGACTTAGAAATAAATATGAAAACGGTTCTATGTTTAGAGAAAAATTCTACATCTTTCGGCCATAAACAATCCAAAGAAAAAGTAACAAAGCAATGCAACCTTTATTTTTAAACAAGTTCGTGAACCCCATATGCATGAAGCACGTCGATAAATTCAAACTGCCCGTATATTGGAGAGCCAATAAAAAGGCGTGGTTGACTTCGCAAAAGATTCAGAAACTCAGTTGAAAACCAAAAAGTTAACTTTTATAGTTTTGATTTTAATTGATTTTGATTTTAATTAATTTTGATTTAATTTTAATTTAACTAGTGTTTCGATTTGCGCGGTTTATTTACTGGTTCCAAAACAGTACATTGCACTAGTTCTGTACCATAATTTACGCGATTATGATCCACGTGGAGTTTTCTCGGTCCCAACAAACCGCCCAAATCAAGGGGTACCCGTACTAAGGTACAGAGATTTAACTTGATTCTTTTCCAGATATTTACTAATCCCTTGTTTGGGATGTCGATAATCAGATACTACATGATACCATATGATTTTCAATTTTTTCTAATATTATAATTGCATTTATTGTTTGTTTGCTCAGACCTAATCATTTTCAGTTACATCTTGGGAATCATGAAACTTTTCCTTAGTTCTATCTAACAAAAAGTAAAGAATAAAGAATAAATAAAATATATTATTAACCCTAGAAGGTTAACATACGTAAGTTTTACGTGAAGTTTTTTTTTCTTATTGTTGCTACACGAGCATGTAGTAATGTAACGGTGCCAAATTCAACAAGTGCTAGTTTCTAGGCAAGCGCAAAAACATATGCAAGGCATTTTTAGTCACCGAAGTGCTCTTAGAGCGAGAACATTAAGAGGCTGTACGTAAAAATACGTGGTGTTAGTGCTAAGAGTAAAATTTGTGAAATTTTGTAGAAATGTTTTAAGTTTTGGTATAAAAATTTGCGATAATGCTACAAAATATGTTATTTATGCCAACCCTACCTTGGCAATTCAACTAAAACTGAAAGCAAGCCACTTATTGTGTTGAGAAACTGACGAAAACTTTGTACGGAAGCAGTCGAAACATCACAATGGATAACTGGTTCACCAGCATTCCTTTAGCATGGAATCTGTTGAAAAAACGATACAATTTTTCTGTTGTGGGAACTTTACGCAGAAACAAGGCAGAAATACCTACCTAATACAAGCCGAAACAGAATAAGAATGCTTTATTAATATCAACAATGCATTTTAGTGGAGCACTTAACTCAACAACTGAAAAACCAGAAATTGTACACACGTGAAATTCCACTTAAGGTGCGGTTGGCACCTTTCACCAGATGGCTCAAAACATGTGCTGTAATCGAAAGACTGGCCTCTTTATTTTCCATATAATATGCTGAACATTGCATCGGTTAACTATTATGTTATTTATAGCTAGAACGCAGTGCAAAAGGGGATTAAGCCAATGAAGAAAATAGAATTTATGCTTAATTTGTAAGAACAACTTACCAGGCCATCAAAACTAAAACAAAATATAAAAAATAATTTTCAGATTAACTCTGCTTGCGAAGAACCTTCTCAGGAAAATGGAAAGAGAACATATTGCAAATATTGCCACTACTCAAAAAAGCGCACGACAACTACATACTGTCATATCGTTAGATAAACGTGCAAAGGTCATAAGTCCATTTTTTAAAATTTTACAGGACAGACAAAAAACTTTTCAGTTTCTTTCCTTTAAAGATTATTGAAATCTTTAAATACAGTTACGTGTTTATTGTTCTTGCTCTTTCATTGAAGCAGAAAATATATGAAAAAAATAATTTCTCGAGCAACTACAGCAATTTTTGTGGACTTACGACTTTTTATACCCTATACCACTATGTGGTTTGGGTATAATGACTTTGTGCTGCTGTTTGTAACAACCAGAAATATTTGACCTAGACCCATCTTTAATTATACCGATCGAATCAGAATCACTTTCTGAGTTGATTTAACAATGTCCGTCCGTCCGTCCGTCCGTCCGTCCGTCTGTGTGTCCATGTAAACCTTGTAATCAAACTGCAGGTCGCAAATATGAATATATTTTGATGAAATTTGGTATCTGAGCTTTTACCGGCCATGGGATGAACGCTATTGAAATTGGTGAGAATCGGTCCATGTTCAGACCTAGCCCCCATACAAATTACCCCTATGAAATCGACATAAACTGTCATAAGATCCAAATTGTCATATAGATCTTACTCAAATTGGGTTTATATGCGTTCATTACATCCATTAAAGAGTAGTCCAAAAATGATCCCTTTGACCCCATATAGAGCTGCTTCCCGATCTTCACTTAAATCTATTAAGAAACAAAAATATTGCACTGATTCTTCTCAAATTTTGTTTGTATATATTTTTGCAAAATACAAGAGACTTTACCAAACATGATCAGGATCGGTCCATTTTTGGACCTAGTCCCTATATAGATATAGTATCCGATATGAACTTTTTCATATCTGCAGCCAAAAAAATTAATAAAAATCTGACTCAAAGTTGGTTTTTGCTTATTTTCTAAGTCCAGTTAGTTGGGCCTAAGAGATAGGGTTTCTAAACACATGGTATAGGGTATCGTATAGTCGGTCTAGACCGACTATAATTTTCTTACTTGTTCTGTTTTCAATTGTGAACTTTTTTGTGGACTTACGACTTTTTCTGTGTGTGTTTTTTTATACCCTATACCACTATGTGGTTTGGGTGCTGTTTGTAACAACCAAAAATATTTGACCTACACCCATCTTTAATTATACCGATCGAATCAGAATCACTATCTGATTCGATTTAACGATGTCCGTCCGTCCGTCCGTCCGTCCATTCGTCCGTCTATGTGTCCATGTAAAGCTTGTAATCAAACTGCAGGTCGCAAATATGAATATGTTTTGATGAAATTTTCTCGACCATAGGATGAACGCTATTGAAATTGGTGAGAATCGGTCCATGTTCAGACCTAGCCCCCATACAAATGACCCCTATGAAACCAACATATATTGCCATAAGATCCAAATTATCATACAAATCTTAGTCGAATTGGGTTTGTATGTATATATTACATCAGTTAATCAGCAGTCCAAAAATGATCCCTATTGGACAAATCTTAGTCATAGGCCCCATATAGAGTAGCTTCCCGATCTTCACTTAAATCTATCAAAAAAGAAAAATATTGCACTGATTCTTCTCAAATTTTGTTTGTATATATTATTGCAAAATACAAGAGACTTTACCAAATATGGTCAGGATCGGTCCATTTTTGGACCTAGTCCCCATATAGATATAGCATCCGATATGAACTTTTTCATATCTGCAGCCGAAAAAATTAATAAAAATCCCACTCCAATTTGGTTTATGCTTATTTTCTATATCCAGTTAGTTGGGCCTGAGAGATAGGGTCTCTAAACGCATGGTATAGGGTATCGTATAGTCGGTCTAGACCGACTATAATTTTCTTACTTGTTTTTATATTGTTTTAATAAAAAAATATTAATACAAATAATACAATTTTTCATTGTTTTTAAAATAGTAAACAAATAATAACTAACATAAACATTAATTACGCAGTCTTATTTCATTGCTGTTTAACAAATTACAAATTACAATAAAGAAAAATTCTACAAATTCAAGATCAGAATACTTATTACGGTAAATAGGAAGATATAAAATTATTCATGAGGTAAATCGTCATAAAATTTATGGTGACTCTTATTTAAAGTTGACTTTAAAAATTGCAAATCTTGATATTTTCTGTTTGTTATTTTTCTTCTATTCTGGTGAAGTTGTTGCAAGTTGGACCAATCCATTGCCAATATATTTTTATTTAGTTTTTGAGGGAAATTTTGTCACTTGTTTGGAAATCTTATTTTATAATTTATTTGACCATTTGGGATATATTGGATGCCACGAATATCTGTCACTTTATAATATTGAACATCACAAAATTTTTAAAAAAATGAGTGTTCCAAATACATAACGTCATATGGTTCAGGATTTTTTCGTGCTCCTTTAACTATTTCAATGTACTGACTGGGGACATCTATATTTCTTTTTTTTTATGGCACGTTCGATTGTGGAATGAACACTGTCTGCTTCCATTTGTGTATGGCCAACTTCTAGAATCTTTTGCACAATGACAATATTACGCTTGACAGCTACATTTAGTAAGGCATTACTCATGACAGTGATCCGATTTTGATAATTACAACCATCACTATAAAAAATTATTTTAACAGGGTTTTTATTTTCACTAAGAATTTTTTTTTTCAGTAAATTAATCCCTTATACTAGCGAATTCTTCGGCATTTACACCACCTTCAGCTTCATTCCATATGAAACAATAAGCTTTTTGGGTTTTAAGATTAAAAAATACCAAATTATGAACTTGCAACTTTGCGCGGTAGTATAAACTGCTGACATTAGACTTTGGAGCCATTAAGACTGCTTGAAGATCCACGGTAAAGACATGTGTTTCTTCGTTTTTATCTTTTTGCTTCTCTGTTCTAGCCTCTTCTTTTTTCTCTTGGTGGAGTGTGTACTCTTCATAAGACAGGTCACCGACTGAATAACGAGCACATATTTCGCATTGGTCTTTTCTAGGCGCGAATAATCCACAATTTCGTTGACGAAATATTTTATTAAACACTGTTATTGAAAGTGGCTGTACGTTTTTGTTTTTACACCAGTTATTCACGTAAAAGTCGTAAAGTTGTTTTTTTGATCGCCATTCTGGTAAAAGGTATTTTTTTGCGTAACAGCGCGGCAGTAATGTGACTCTATTAAAGGTAGTGCATCAAAAAATTCATGAAGACATTGCTTTTTATCAGTTAGTTTATTTTGAGCAGTAGTTTTTGAAATTGGTTTTGAAACTATGGTCTTCTTGATCCAATTAAGCACTGTTTTTTCTCCAATATCCAACGTATTTAAGAAGAACTTTTTGCACACTCTAATATTTTTGCATTGAAATCTAAGATTATATTTATATGTTAGGCATATTTTGGATTTCCTGTAGTCTTTTCTGTTTCGTGGTCTATTAATTTGATATGCGTCAACCAAACTATTTACATAAATTTTTTTTTAATTCCATTCCAATTGCCAAAATTCGGAAAATATTTTCTTTCTGTTGTCGTCATTGATCTCTGAACATTTCATGGCTCCATTTTCTTTGCAACAGCATCTTTCTTTAATTTTCCGGGACTTTTTTATCTTTTTATAATTCCAAACAGAACACTCTTTTTGCTTTCCAAAATAACGTTGACCGCTTTCTCTGCACTTTTTATTTTTAGACGCAAACCAACCAGAATTTTGCACTTGAACTCTCTTCTTGCGTTCATTCGCCTTAGTGGGTAAATTATCTGAATTATCGGAATCGCTGTGAAATCCATAAGGAACCAGGCTTATAACTCCATGGTCTGATTGAAATTCATAATCGTCAATGTTTCCGCTTTCACATGATAGGGGCACGTTATTGTTATTAGAAGAAGACATCGTAATCTTTAAATAAAATTGTTAGTAGAATATAATTTTTTCACAAAAATTTTATGTCAAATTTTGGAAATTAATAATTTTCCACAATTTTTTATTTACCGTATTAAAATAAATTGCAACGCACACTTAATTGAAAATAAATTGCAAGGCACACTAAATTGAAAAAATTGCAAACAGTAAGTGATAGTTTTATAATCGTTTCTGTTTTTCGTTAAAGATCTATCAGGCTTTCAACAGACAACTATACGGACGGAAAATCGATGTGTCAGACGGACATCGCTAAGTTCTTTAATTTGATGAGATTAAAAAAGAATAGTATATTTTTAAGTGTGTCTGACCATTTGATCTCAATATCATTCAATAAAATTGATACTTTGACTGACATTTTCAATATGAATTTTTTTAATGGACTTACGACTTTTGCACATCACTGCAAAACAACAACTAAAAATGACATATCTAAAATTTTTCTTTTTGTAAATAATGTACTTCAACCTGTTAAACATTTCTGCATCAAAATCTCAATTTCGAAAAAATATGGACTTACGACCTTTGCACGTTTAGCTAACGATATTTGTAAAAACGCGGCATTATGTGGAGAGCATCAGATAAAAATATGCAAAGACTGTATTAATCAGGACTGATAATATATTCTTACATATAAGCATTTAATTTATTAACCTTTGATTTGATCCTAAAGATTAATTATATTTATTTTTTTAAATTGTTTTTGTTTATTTATCTTTAAAAATTGTTTTGTTTACTGAGTTTAATATGAGTTTGCCTTAATATGAGTTACTTCATAAATAAAAAGCAAAAAAATTCAACTTTACCAGCATTAATTGGAGCGCTTTGGGAAGAATTTTATGGTACGGCAAATTTACGCAGTGTTGCATTTAAATTCTAATTATCTGATGTTGGTCTTCTAGGCTGAAAACAAAAATATTTCCGAACTAAATTATTTTTTAAATCTACTTAGATATAGTCTCAGGTGGTAAAATATATATAAATAGCACTTACGAAATTTTTATTTATATTTTTTTTAATTTTGTTTTATTTTTAATCGATTTTTTTATTTATGAAATATAAATATCTGTTTTTTATAAATTTTATTTATATTTATTTTTATTATTTTTTTATTTTTATTGCTTCTATGAGGAATATGGGGCTTCAAATATGTAATTTCGTATTAAGAATCAAGTCTCTCGTATAACGTGTTAGCGAACAACTCCAAAAACAAATGATTGCGGTTAAAACGAAAATTTATTTAAATCTTATTATATGTAAAAATTTTCAGCCGACCATTTTCCCAAAATTTTTGGGTAAATACTGGTTAGACAATTAGAAGCCACACAATTTTCAAAAACAAAAAAATAATAATTGTAGGAGTTTTTTAAAAAAAAGAACAATATGCCGATCACAATTCAAAGTAACTTCAAAAGGCTTTAGCGTGAGGAAGCAACAACCTCCTTGTAAGAAAATATAAACACTGGTCACTGCGCTAAAGAATATCATAAAAATGTATATAATAGCATAAGCGGCACCTAGGTTCGAAACATCCTAACCAATTTATGATGACCATCCCACCATCATTCAGCCCTAAATAATATCAAATATATTGCAAGAATTATTATATATGTTTTTTCGACCTTTTTGTTTTAACTTCAATAAGTAAACGAATAATTAATCTCAAGGCCTTATTGTTATGCATTTTAACTTAATATTTCTATATAATAAACGTATCACATGTTTCTTAAATTAAATGTTTATCCGTATTTGTGGTAAACAGATTTGTTGCTGCATTGTACAAACTTTGACAGATAAACATCTAAAAACAAGTAAGAAAATTATAGTCGGTCTAGACCGACTATACGATACCCTATACCATGCGTTTAGAAACCCTATCTCTTAGGCCCAACTAACTGGACATAGAAAATAAGCAAAAACCAAATTTGAGTGGGATTTTTATTAATTTTTTTGGCTGCAGATATGAAAAAGTTCATATCGGATGCTATATCTATATGGGGACTAGGTCCAAAAATGGACCGATCCTGATCATATTTGGAAAAGTCTCTTGTATTTTTTAAAAATATATACAAACCAAATCTGAGAAGAATCAGTGCAATATTTTTGTTTTTTAATAGATTTAAGTGAATATCGGGAAGCAGCCCTATATGGGGCCAAAGGGACCATTTTTGGACTAATCATTAATGGATGTAATGAACGCATATAAACCCAATTTGAGTAAGATCTATATGGCAATTTGGATCTTATGGCAATTTATGTCGATTTCATAGGGGTAATTTGTATGGGGGCTAGGTCTCAACATAGACCGATTCTCACCAATTTCAATACCGTTCATCCCATGGCCGATAAAAGCTTATATACCAAATTTCATCAAAATATATTCATATTTGCGACCTGCAGTTTGATTACAAGCTTTACATGGACACACAGACGGACGGACGGACGGACGGACGGACGGACGGACGGACGGACGGACGGACATTGTTAAATCAACTCAAACAAGTAAGAAAATTATAGTCGGTCTAGACCGACTATACGATACCCTATACCATGCGTTTAGAAACCCTATCTCTTAGGCCCAACTAACTGGACATTGAAAATAAGCAAAAACCAAATTTGAGTGGGATTTTTATTAATTTTTTTGGCTGCAGATATGAAAAAGTTCATATCGGATGCTATATCTATAAAGGGACTAGGTCCAAAAATGGACCGATCCTGATCATGTTTGGTAAAGTCTCTTGTATTTTGCAAAAATATGTACAAACAAAATTTGAGAAGAATCAGTGCAATATTTTTGTTTTTTAATTGATTTAAGTGAAGATCGGGAAGCAGCTCTATATGGGGTCAAAGGGATCATTTTTGGACTACTCATTAGTGGATGTAATGAACGCATACAAACCCAATTTGAGTAAGATCTATATGACAATTTGGATCTTATGGCAATTTATGTCGATTTCATATGGGTAATTTGTATGGGGGCTAGGTCTGAACATGGACCGATTCTCACCAATTTCAATAGCGTTCATGCCATGGCCGATAAAAGCTTACATACCAAATTTCGTCAAAATATATTCATATTTGCGACCTGCAGTTTGATTACAAGCTTTACATGGACACACAGACGGACGGACGGACGGACGGACGGACGGACATTGTTAAATCAACTCAGAAAGTGATTCTGATTCGATCGGTATAATTAAATATGGGTCTAGGTCAAATATTTTTGGTTGTTACAAACAGCAGCACAAAGTCATTATACCCAAACCACATAGTGGTATAGGGTATAAAAATGATTCTGATTCGATCGGTATAATTAAAGATGGGTCTAGGTCAAATATTTTTGGTTGTTACAAACAGCAGCACAAAGTCATTATACCCAAACCACATAGTGGTATAGGGTATAAAAATATACTCGACTCAAAACAATTTATCTTATTACGTGACCTGAAAGTGAATTAACTTTGTTACAGGTAAATTAAAGTTTACCATTTCTTATATATATAAATATAAATAAATTTGTTTATATTTGATTTTTTTATACACACACATTTAACAATGAATTTATAAATTCGATTTATTCGGATTTGTGGTATCACATAATCCTGCATTTATTGACAAGAGTGCTAGTACAAACCAAACCTTTGTTGCACTTAATTTTTTTTATTTATAATATGTGATTATAAGTTATAAGGACATTTTAAAATGATACATGAAGGGATTTTGTTTAGCAAAACAGTCAAGGTTTCATAAAAAAGTTGGAGAAAATCATGAAAATAGTTTTTTTGTTTAAGAAAATGTTTTTTCTTAAGAGCAGACACTTATTTAACAAACGGAACTTTTTGTTAACTATTTTTCTCTACAAGATCTAGACTTCGTGATAAAAGTTATCTTCAAATTCAAGCAAGATTTTAAATAAGCCGAGTTCTTTTCTTTACATTGCTATTGTTTTGTTGAATTTTAAAGTACACAGGACAAGGAAAATAATATTCAGAAAATAGACACCATGGCTTGGCTTGTCATTTCTTTAAATCAGTGCTGAATTAGCTCCTTTATTGTACGAGTGATTATGGGCTTGCTGCCATAGACATTTGACTTCAAATAGCGACATAAAATGAACTCTAATGATGTTCAGTAATAAGACCTAGATACCAATTCTGATTACCTAATCAAGAGAGTGCACGATCAGAAAATATCTCATGTAGAAATTACTTCATTTCACAGGCTGTATGGCTGTTCGGTTTGTTGAATCCATACATCATCCAAACCAATACAGTCTAATTAGGCACAAAAAAATACTGTTATCCCATCCCGATACTCAGCTTCAGTAACACCCACTACTTTAGCAGTATGATTTTCCAAGATGCATGGTCAAATGGTACCTCCAAACCAAACCTCATACCAAAAAGTAACACGTTGCATAGTAGGGCGAATCACCCCTGCTCCACTCAAATTACTTTACACCTCTGTTTGAGCTGAGGTTTTCGGTAGAATGCTTCTCTTGAATTTTCCCATCGCTCTCTTTTTTGGGATTTTTAATTTCGGCTCACATTTTTCTGAGGTTTTTCTCCAATATTGTGACCTTACGGAGCGCAGTAATGAATTTTTTTAAAATTTCCAGCTAATAATCTCCGTTTCGATAACTGTATGCGAAAAAAAATTTTTCAGTTTAAATTTTCCCAAAAAAAAAAACGCCCATAATGTTCCAAACTTTTTCGTGGAGAAGCTATTTTTGAAGAAAATTTTTTGTATAAAAAGTGTTCAGTATCATTCGCAAATATTTTCAGATTTTTCGGATACACTTTTTGGCATAAGAATTTTTTTTTAAATATATGCAAAAATTTTGAATAAAAATCAAAGATGAAAAATTTTTCTCCACAGTTTCACGCAGACAGTTTTTTTTTTGGCATTTATCGAAGCAAGGAGCCTCAAGTGAGAAATTATAAAACTCGCGTTATTGTGCTCCATCGCTTTTGTGCCAAAACTCACTTTTTTATTTTACGTTAAACCAAGTTTTGTACAAAAATTCCGGAAAAAATATGAGCTGAAATCTATGATCCCAAATTCATGACGAATATTCAAAAAAAAAAAAAAAAAAAAAGAAATAAAATAACCCCAGCTCAGACAGTTGGACTATGTCAGGTGTAGAATAATTTGAGTAGAACCGTGGCGATTCACCCTCTGAAATTCAAATGTGAACTGCAAATGTGGAAATTTTGATAAATAACGTATGGCGTCAAACTGAAAATGCACTTCGTCGCTTAGCACGATTCTGTCCGAAAAAACAAAATCCACTTTTTGATATTCAAAAGTCCATTCGACACAATCCTTTCGCTGTGCATGACAATTGGGCTTCAGTTATTGGGCCAATAGTGCTTGCATACTCAGAATATACAGTGAGTAGCCGCTTCATAGACCTCTTGAAATTTTGAATGCCTGTCAACGATGCCGAATTATTGTTCCTGATTTTCACCAATACTCTTAAATACTGCTTCGAAGTTGGAATTTGAGAGGATCGTTCTTTTATAACTAGTGTGTTTCCTATCACCAACTGATCCACCTGCCCGAATATTTCAATCAATGTCTATTTGTATTATATTTTTACTGCAAACGACTTTGGCTATGGTGTAATCCTCCAATATTACTTACCCTAAATTGTCAGCTCTCAAACTGTTTTCTTCTTTTGTCAGCCAGTTCTTTACTACACAAATTTTGCATGAATTTTGCGTAAAACTTTTACTTTTTCAGCATCACTGTTATATGGATATTAAAATAACTCAATCAAGATCAACTATTTATATGAAATTCTATATTGTGAATGGTGAACCAGAATCAGAGGTCAATAGTTGGCACAACCCTCTCATAGTTGGTATCATTAGTAGTGGGTATAAAAGGTAAACAAATGGTGCACTAATAATTTTTTATTTTTTTTTTATTTCAACTTTAACTTTCAGTTATAAAATAATCCTTTAATGCTGTTACCGCTAAGCGGAGCCTTTTGCTGGCAGATGAGCCTCTGTCAACTTGGCGGCTTATTGGTCAAATTACTACTTAACCATCTACTAACTAACCAATTGACTAACCAAGAAACTAACTAGCTCATTAGCTAACCTGAATACATGTTCATGTAATAGAAAATTCTGTAGTAGTTAATAATTTTGTTCGGTTCAATTGAAATTCATTGCATGTCAAATAAATCAAAATACAAATCCACACTTCTGTGTGTTTATTGTTGTCATATCATAAAAAGAAGATGGTACATTTTTTGTAGCATGTACATAAATCTTACGTCTTTTTATAGTTGTGTCACATAATATTACATTGTCGGTGGGAAATGTGTCACTTTTGATCAATAAAATTTTATTTACGATATGGTGTTACTTGATTTGTAAATTGCATTGTAATAATATTGTATTGTGGCTCACTTATGTTGTAGTGAAATGAATACGTGTAGTGAAAAAAAAAGATAAAAAAAACAAGTGAGAAATTTATAGTCGGTCTAGACCGACTATATGCTACCCTATACCATGCGTTTAGAAACCCTATCTCTTAGGCCCAACTAACTGGACATAGAAAATTAGCAAAAACCAAATTTGAGTGGGATTTTTATTAATTTTTTTGGCTGCAGATATGAAAAAGTTCATATCGGATGCTATATCTATATAGGGACTAGGTCCAAAAATGAACCGATCCTGACCATGTTTGGTAAAGTCTCTTGTATTTTGCAAAAATATATACAAACAAAATTTGAGAAGAATCAGTGCAATATTTTTGTTTTTTAATAGATTTAAGTGAAGATCGGGAAGCAGCTCTATATGGGGTCAAAGGGACTACTCACTAGTGGATGTAATGAACGCATACAAACCCAATTTGAGTAAGATCTATATGACAATTTGGATCTTATGGCAATTTATGTCGATTTCATATGGGTAATTTGTATGGGGGCTAGGTCTGAACATGGACCGATTCTCATCAATTTCAATAACCTTCATCCCGTGGCCGAAAAAAGCTTATATACCAAATTTCATCAATATATATTCATATTTGCGACCTGCAGTTTGATTACAAAGTTTACATGGACACATATACGGACGGACGGACGGACGGACATTGTTAAATCAACTCAGAAAGTGATTCTGATTCGATCGGTATAATTAAAGATGGGTCTAGGTCAAATATTTTTGGTTGTTACAAACAGCAGCACAAGGTCATTATACCCAAACCACATAGTGGTATAGGGTATAATAATTTAAATCAGACATGTGCAAACTGACACAAAAGCATTTCAAATCAGTTTTACGAATTTTGCGACTGTGTTAAGTTGAGCGGAGCAAGCAGAACAAAAGCAGAGAAAACAAAAGTAGTACACTGAGTAAAAAATTAAAATTAAAAAAATTAAAAATTAAAACTAAATCTTAAAAAAACAATCAAATATCAACATCTCCAATGATTATTTCCCCCTCGTAAAGTTTTATTCTTAATAAATCACATAGGTGTTCATCCGTTAATTTGTTGCGATATTTACTTTTAATTAATTTTAAAATACTAAAAGCGGCTTCACAGTCGTACGTGGACCCGAACATGGAGTATAATTTAAGTATTTCCTTCTTAATAACAGGATACTTCTCTTTGTTTATTTTTTTCCAAAATGATTTTCCAGTGTCTAGCGGTAAATTTATATCATTTTTCATTATTTCTAATTCAGCGGCTAATTCCAAATTATCAACATTTTTTTCAGTCAATGGGTCGTTGTGAATATCAATCATAGTTTTAAGTGATTTGAAATCTTCGAATCTATCTGCAAAATTTTGTACCAAAGAAGCTACTATTTCTGTATACTGTGCGATTTTTTCGTCATTACGATACTCCGCAAGAATTTCAAAGGTTCTAGGAAGATTGCTGGTATCATTGTTGCGCAATTGAGACAGTATAATTTTAATTTTGCGTTCAAAGCGGTGGGAGCACTCTGTTAGGTGGAATATAGTTTTGTTTCGTCCTTGAAGAGTCAGATTGTATTCATTTATTATCTCCGTTAAATCGCACAAAAAAGCTAAATCGGAAACAAAATTTTTATCTTTCAGAGAAGACGCCATTTCTTTCAACTCATTTTTTTCCGATTGTTCTAAAAACAGTTGTACTTCATCTCTCAAATTGAACAACCTTTCCAGGCTTTTCCCGCGGCTCAACCACCGAACTTCTGTATACAATAATAAGTCTCCATAACATGACTGTAGCTCTTCCAGTAAACTCTTAAATTTTCTATGCGTGAGGGCGTTATGGCCCCCTTTAATTTTATTTATTATTCTACAAGCTGTATCCATCGTTTCCACTATATTTAATTTTTTTGCAAAAAGTGCAGATTGGTGTATTATGCAGTGGAAATTAGGAATGTGAATATTGTTTTTCATCAATTGACCCTTAAGACCTTTTTCTTTTCCTAGCATTACCTTTGCCCCGTCTGTACATATGGAAGCTAGCTTATCACCATTTTCGGTTAAGATAATATTATTTTTAATACAATCAAAAATGGTTTCGCCATTCACATGGCCGTGAAATGCAAAACAACTAAAAAATTCTTCAAAGCATTCCATATTTTTATCAACTGACCTAATGCATATAATCAACTGACTAATGTTAGTAATATCTGTGCTCTCATCAAGGCAGATGGAAAAGTATTCACAGTCTTTCAATCTTTGCAACGTAAACTTAAAAATATATTTACTAATTTTTTCAGTTCTACGAGCTATTGTGTATCTTGAAAGATGAATATTTTCTATCAGCTCGTAGGCTGATTTTCCCTTTTCCCCAAAACAGTTGAAAATTTCTCGTGCCATTTGCTTGAAAAATTCTCCAGCCTCAAAAGGACGACATTGTTTTGCTAACATCAACCCTGCGACAATTGAAGCATTCTTTAGTTGTTTTTTTTTCTCTTCAACTGTCAGACTTAGAGAAGGGGCATTTTTTTGTTGCAGGGAATTGAACATTTCCTATTTTTTTCTTCATCCAATTCATTAATATTTTTATGAATGGATATGAAATGTCTTTTTAAATTATAAAATCTTAAATTTGTGAAGATTTTATCACAAATCAGGCATTGGGCATTATTTTTGCCATTTACAAACATAAAAATTTCTTTATATTCGTCCATGGCAATTAAAATTTTTTTTTTAAGTGTAGTGTTTTTTATTACAAATAATTTTGTTTGCAGAGCGATACGGTGTTGCTTGGTCAAATGCAGAACAGCAACTTACTTTGAATCGGTA
This sequence comes from Cordilura impudica, assembly GCA_963682025.1. NCBI lineage: Eukaryota > Metazoa > Arthropoda > Insecta > Diptera > Scathophagidae > Cordilura > Cordilura impudica. The sequence continues at coordinate 58,875,625 of OY821518.1, read as the reverse complement.
AACAAGCAGCAAGCTTTCGGACATGTTGGTGTGAAAAAACGATCAAGCTACTATCGGTGTGAAAACACGATGACTCAAAAGAGTACTAGCTGCACATCTATGATTTAAATCTTTACAATTATTTTTAAAGGACAGCTGAGAATATTTCGTACTTGAATTTCGCATAAGTGTTTGCAACTTTGTACCTAGAAGAGAGCGTATTATAGCGTTAAAATTAATGTTACGTATGCTTATATAATTTTGCACGATTGCATTTTCAAATATGAAATTTCAAGATGATTGTGGTACCAATGAAATTTGAAGAACCAAAAATTTAATATATGCAAAAGATGAGAACCGTTAATTGAACTACAAATTATGCAATGAAAAAATAATAATGGGATTCAAGGGACATTAAAGAAATCCGAATACGTTTGTGCTCATTAGACACGAGAGTGTTTGAGAAATGCAGAGGCGAAAGAGTGAACTACAAAAATTTGACATGGAAATTTTTCAAACTACTTATTTATATGCTAGTTCTGGGGGGTTGAAATTAATGAAGCATATTCCAATATGGGCCGTGCCAAAGACAAAATTGTTAAAACATAAAATCGAATAAGCTTTATGAACGACGTAGCTCAGGTGACTACTAAAAATAAATTAAATATAAAAATGTTGATCTTAGTTTAAAATTATATCCAACACAAAATAAATCTTGACCTCCAATATTATATTGAAATAAAAAAAAAAAACGTCATCTATAAATTTTCATAAGCCGATATTTAGCAACATTAAAGGAATACCGGTTCATTAGTTTAACACCATTTTTTCTAACGATTGCAATTATTGAAATTCATTGATAAGCATGCATTAATAAAAATTTAATGGAGCGTGGTAGGTGAGTACGTTATTTTATAGCTGCCACTATAGCTGTAAAACACTTTGCAATTAAAAAAAAGTAGGTACGAAAAATATGTCAAATATATTCTAATACTTTCATTCTACATTTGAATTTGTTTGAACTCGTTTGGATAAATTATTTTTCCATAACTAAAATTTGCCACTATTTCGTTTAATATTTTAACTGTATTAAATTAAATTATAATTTGCAAGGACCAGATATCCTAAATATTAGTGTACAAATTTTGTTAAAATTTAGAAGATATCATCTATTGTAACAAATTTTGGTACAATTCATAATTCTGGTGAATTGTGGGAAATTCGATGGTCAGTGGATTCCGGAAAGCTTTACTTAATATAAAGGGTCCGCCATCTAACGTTTTTTTTTTAACTAGTGCTTATTTCGTGAATGGTAACACTTAGATCATGTCTGATTTGACAGATAATTAGTTTTATCGATCTGCTGAATGAATATGGTTGTGTATACGCTTGAACAATGCTGGGAAATATTGCGACATTACTTTGAAAATCATGGTAATCTTGCAGAATGTGTGCAAAAATTGCGTACGGATTTTGGAAGAAGAGAAGCACCGTCAGCTCCGTATGTTTGTTATCTTGTGAAAGAAGCTGGCATCCTCATCGATAAACTAAAGCGTTAAAAACCAAAAACAGTGCGTACAGCCGAGAATATTGCTTCTGTGGCAGAAAGTGTGCGTGAAGCGCCATCAACATCAATTCACCGTCGTTCTCAAGAATTGAACATTTCGGAGGCATCATTGAGACGAATTTTGCATAAAGACCTTGGTATGATGCCATACAAAGTCCAATTGGTTCAGGAGTTGAAGCCAACTGACCATCCAATGCGTTTTCACTTCGCTAGGTGGGCCTGCGATCGACTTACAAAAGATGCCGATTTTGCCAAAAAATCATCTTTTCAGATGAAGCTCATTTTGATCTTGGCGGGTATGTAAACAAGCAAAATTGTCGCATTTGGGGCACAGAAAACCCGATACACCCAAAACGACATAGTGGTATAGCGTATAATGAGTATTTACAAAATGAAAGGATTTTATTAATTTGAAAAGAAATTACATATTCGATTTTTTTTAAGGGAATTGTAGCTCAAGTACATGATGTTGTTTAAGCCTTCGCACTTCTTCAGAGTCATCGAGTAAAGATATAGCCAGTGGGTTACTTAATCACGATCATTTTAGATAGTTTGAACTAAATCTGTTGTTTTCGTCTTTCACCTTTGGAACAAATAAATCATTATGTATGGTTTTATTGGATACAAACCACGACGCATTGACAATTGACCTTAGGGTTTTATTTTTATATCGTTTTAATATCTAAATATTTGAATTGCTGGTTGTTCCCCACAGTTGTATTCTAAAGGTCCATACTGGTTTAAGTTTTATATATGATTGCCTTGGTTTCAATATTTGGTTGGGACTTAGGTCCTAATCTATACTAATATAATAAAGAGGTAATGTGTGTTTGTTTGTTTGTTTGTTTGTAGGAGGTAATCTTCGTAACTACCCATCTGATCTTCCTGAAATTTTCTTACTGCAGATATGGGAAGTGCTATAGGCACACAAAGTAAATTTTTAATATCATCTACATATATTGAGTACTATGATAGGGAGAGCTTTGCAAATTTGTGTGAGGTCACCCATTATTAATATAAGTAGCTACGCCGGAAATGGGCGGGATAGAATAAGTGGGCGTGGTGCCTCCCATACAAGAAATAGTTCAATATTATGTATCTCGAGTACTGTGATAGAGAGAGCTTTTCAAAATATTCTGATGTCACCTATTATTAATGTGAGTAGTCAGATGCAAAATGGGCAGTAACGGACCAATAGGCGTGGCACCTGCCATACAAAGTAAATATAAAATGCCATATATCTGGAGTACTGTAATAGTGAGAGTCTTGGGATTTTGTGTGAGCCCATAACTTATTCATTTGATTAGTTAGACAAAAAATGGGCGTGATCGGATCAGTGGGCGTGGCACCGCCCATACAAAGTAAATATATGATATCATATAACTGGTGTGCTAAAAAAGGATGCTTTGAGACTTTGCACGAGCCTATCAGATCTTAGTATGAGTAGTCGTACAAAAAATTTGCGGGTTCACAACAATGGGCATGGCACTCCCCATGCAAAGTAACTATTTAATGTCATATATCTGGAGTACTGTAAAAGAGAGAGCTTTGTGGCTTTTCGTGAGCCCATAGGTTCTTTGTGTGATTAGACGAACAAAAGAATGGGCGTGATCGGAGCAGTGGGCGTAGCAACGTCCATGCAAAGTACATATCTAATATCATATAACTGGTGTACTATAAAAGGGAAAGACTCGACATTTTGCATGAGTACATCAAATATTAATGTGAGTAGTCCAATAAATATTGGGCGGGATGGTATTAGTGGGCGTGGCACCTCCTATGTAAAAAATATGAAACATTACGAAAGCGGCAGACTTTTGACAAGTTCATTAGCCAAACGCAAAAATCGCGAAAATTAAAAATCGCCCAAAAACAAAAATCTTTAAAATCAAAAATGGGCAAAAGCAAAAATCGATAAAAAACAAAAATTGCCAAACGATATTCTAAGTTCAAGACCAGTTGTTAAGTGTTGCCAGATCTAATATGGATAATCCATTTTCTTCTCATGGGCAGCTACATGTACCTTGCTCCAGGGTAGGAACGCCGAAAAATCTGATAATTGTTGTACCGAATGAAAAACCAAAAAACATTGTATATCAGCATCAGCAAGCATTGAAAAAAAAATCTATACTAATAATCTATACTAGCATAATAAAGAGGTATTGTGTGTTTGTTTTTTTTGTAGGAGATAATCTCTGTAACTACTCATCTGATCTTCCTGAAATTCTCACAGAGTCTTACTGCGGATATGGGAGTGCTGCAGCCTTAAATTCTTTAAATATTTTTAGTGGGCGTGGCACCTCCCATACAAAATAAATTTTTAATATCATATATATTAGGTACTATGATAGAGAAAGCTTTGCAAATTTGTCTCAGGTCATCTATTATTAACGTGAGTAGTCAGACGAAAAAACGGGCGGGATTAGACAAGTGCACGTGGTACCCCCACACAAACTTAATAACAAATGTGATATATCTGAATTACTGTATTAGTGAGAGACTTGGGACTTTGCATGAGCCCTTTCATAACGATTCGGAAGGCGTGGGGGGAGGGGGAGGGTGTAGCGAAGCACACCGGGTTACATCTAGTAACCAATAAAGATGAATAGTTTTTAATTTTAAATGTTCTTTCTTGGCTTTGGTGTGATCTTTCCATGTTAACCTTTTGTCAATATGAAGCCCAAGACACTTTACATTCTCTTTTTGAAGAATTTGAGTACTGTTAATAGACAAAGTTGGACAGTCACCCTTACGTAAAGTGAATATGACCTGAGCTGATTTTTCAGTGTTGACTTTAATGTTCCATTTGTTTAGCCAGTTTTCAATTTTATTCAGTTATATTTGTACAAGATGTGAAGCTTTAATTGAACAAGTGCTGGAAGCTTATCCTGCTGTATCATCGGCGAAATTTGCAATTAAAACGTTGTCAGTAATAGGCACATCTGACGTAAATATTGTATTAAGTATTGGCCCCAAAACGCTGCCTTACGGAATGCCTGCATTGATGCTATAAATTTATGGTTTTTGGACATTTACTTTCACTTAGAAATGTCGCTCACTTAAATACCATTTAAATTGCAAACGAAATGGTGTTGGAAGCAGCTTTTTAAGTTTGAAAAATAAGCCATTATGCCAGACTTTGTCAAATGCTTGTTGTACATCTAAGAATATGTCAGAACAATACTTTTTTGTCTCCAGGATATCCCTTATAAAGGCCACTATACGATGGCATTGTTCAGGAGTGCCGTGATTATGCCTGAAACCAAATTGGTATTCAGGTATTTTGTTAAATTTTTCCAGGAATGGTGACAATCTTCTCATTAATATTCTTTCATATATTTTGCAGAATGTGACGTAAGCTTTATTTTGAGTGAGAAAATAGAAAAAAAGGAAAACTAATTTCAATGCTTAAAAAAATGATAAACTGTTAAAAGACGGAAGAAACAAAAAAGAAAAAGAGAAGAAAAATTAAGATTTATATAAATATTTAAAAACAAAAAAGAAAAAGAGAAGAAAAATTAAGATTTATATAAATATTTAAAATTTGGTTATTCATGGATTATTTTTGTTTGGAATATTTAAATTTAAACTTAACAAATTTTTTTTATATAAATTATCTTTTTACCACCTAATATATATTACTGCACACAATAAACATACACACATTCACACACATATTTAAACAACTTTTCTAATTAAAACAAATAAATAAAATACAATATAATTAAGCGAAATTAAGGTAAAATAGAGGAAATATAGGAAAGAGAAAAATATTAAAAGCAAAGGAAACTCGGTCTCAAACTGACTTTAGGCCTGCCGTCAACGATGGTCCATTTCTAACCATGAGTTGTTTATTTTCTTTATGTTTTATTAATAAAATCACTCAATTTGGTAACTAACCTTCAGTACATTTTTTAATATTAGATTTTACATTCGAAACAATTTCCTTTCTTGATATGTTTTTATTTCATATACTAAAGTTTCTCACATCATAATTTTTGAACCTAACATGTTAGTTTTTTTTTTTGTATTTATCTAAATTTAAAAGATGAATCAATACCAAAAACAAAACACACCATAAATAAGTAATTAATCTTTACTTTAAAATAATTTAGTGCAAAGAAAATTTAATTTTGTTTTTTAATATTAATAATTTAGAGATGTTATTTTATTGTATATATAAATATATGTTATTTGTGTTTAGTTTCGTAATGAAATTTTAACTTCACATTTTAATATTCCACGAAAAATGAGGTAGGTTAACGAGCAAAGGGAAACTGTGGACTATCTAATACTTTTTTTTTTTTTTTGATAAATAGCAATGGCCATGTGCGGGTTAAGAAAGGGGTCATATCATCACAAACCTCTTCTCTTTAAAAGTTTTCCATTCTCTTAATTTTCATTTATTTTTCCTTTACCTTCCTTGTTATTTATTTATTTTTGTTTTTATTCATTTGGGAAATCGAGATTATGGTTTTAGCTACCTCAAATTTAGTATTATTCTGTAAAAGATTCTGCTTTATTTAGAAGGGAACAAGATCATCGTCCCAATTTCCATGAGCACGGACGGTAGTACAGTTAGCAAAGTTCTCTGACAGACAGAGCTTAAAACGAAGAGTAGTTACAGGTAGCAAAGGAAAAACAATGTATTTCTCGAAATCTTAACTACACTTTGCTCTTAGCTAGATCGGTTTCTGGTATTGCTCCATCCTTACTGATTTTATTGTGCATTGTTTCATTATAGTTGGTTAAATTGTTTCCATGTGAAATTTTTCTATTCAGTTTTGAACGCATCTTATCTATCTTATATATATTCGCACTTTTTAACCCTATGAGTGTGTAGTTAGGAATCATCAGCATATTGAAAATATTTTGCATTTTTAAAAGGGTTATAGACATCATTAATAAAAATATAAAAAGCAAACAAGTTAAAATAATTTATTGTGCAATACCAAAGACTGGAATTAAAAAGAGTGAATAAATTATTTCAGTTGAAACAGAACATTTGTATTCTACAATAACGAAAACGTTTCAGCTTTATAGAATGGAACCCAATTTTAGATTCATGCTAAAACGCCTAAGCAAAATTGCGACAATTTGAATATGTTTTAAAAAATTAGTTATACAATATTTTGAAAAGTTACTAAATTTGCAATTGTTGATCTACCAGACAAAAAACCATGCTGAGAAAAATATATGTAACGTGTTAGTTGGAAAAATAGTTTGCCCAAAATTTATTGTTCAAAAACTGTAGCAATATTCATAAGTTTAGAAATTGGTATATAATAATGTGGCAAAATTTCGGGGTGTTGGTAACAAAATTATAGTTAACGCTTAAATAAATATTCTTTGTTAATATATCCATGTAAAAATACAAAAAAAACATACTGATATATGTTTGATTTAATATTTATAATATCACTCAAATATCTTCCACTTAACCAATAAACAGTAATACATATGTTATGTTATTTATGAAACTGAAAAAGGGGGAAAAATAATTTTTTTGAAGATTTCATACAAAAAAAATCAGCAAAACTTGATTTGCTGAAGAAATTTGTTGAAGAATTTAATTAAAAATCAACAATGTTTCTTGAGTTATAGCAGAAAATCTAGCTAAACATACATTAAGATAAAAGATAAAAAAAATGTCATAATCTTGGAATAATCTTGTAATTTTTTACCCCCATTCTTATTACCTGACTTAAGAACAGGAAATATTGATGTAGTTTTGGAATTTTTTAAATAAAAAAGTCAACTCTTAATGACTGATTAAAGATTTTTTAAGGGGATAAACTAACGAGGGAAGAAATTGTTTCAACGAAAAGGCTGAAATACCGCCAACATCACGCTTAAGTGAATTTGAAAGTTTATAAATGCCGAAATCGATGTAATCATCAGAAATTTGCAACGCACCAAAATAAAAAAATTAATTTCTTTTGTTCATGTCAAAATCATCAAGAAAGTGGCATATAGTAAAACCTACAAAGGTTCTGGTATTTCCAGGTCAAACTAACCTTTAAATTTTTTCCTGGTCTTGATATTTGTTCATTTAATTTTTGAGCTACAACTCAAGAGCCATTAATGATATCTCGTTTGATTCTTCATCAAAATTTTGGCTACGACTATGTAAAAAATAAAAAAAATACTGATGTATGTTTGATTTTTTATAAAAATGTCGACTTATAAATAATAATCATACGCCCTCAGTATTCAGTATGTTATTCAAAAATAAAAAAAAATTATATATTGGAATAATTTTTTCTGAAAATTTCTTCCGATCAAATTAGTCCAATTTGATTTGTTGAAGCTACTTAAAAATGTCAAACCCTTTGGAAATTTTATTATACTGGACTAGTGCTTTTACCGCGAGACTGGCTGATGTACATTGTAGTGAAGACTATTAAATTTATCAGTAGATTTGAATTAAATTTTTTATTATATGTATTCCGAAGATTCATTAACTTTAACCCAGGGAATTTTTTCATTAAATATTCTAATTTTCATAGCAAAAGAGCAACAATATCATTTGTATATAAAATATATCGATTTAAATTACTTATGAAGTAATTTAGAAAATCAAATAAAAATCAATAGCATAATAACTGCAATGGAAACAAAAAACAGTTTTAAATTCGGCTGCCCCGAATCTTTGATACACTCCAGCTGTGTTCTAGACACATTATTGTGAAGACTAATAGAAAAAAGATGCATGATTTCAAATTATGATGGCTAGATTTTTTTACAATAATTAGTACAAATTTTAAGTATTTTCGTGCTTCTTTAATTGAAGGCATTAAGTAAAGACATTGAGCACAGATGCAAAATCAAACAACTATATTTCTGGTATTTATATATCAGCGATGCGTACCAGGGAACAGTTTGGTTGCTTTGCTTTTCAATGCATTCACAAAAAATCAGCATATTGTTGTTAATACACATCATTTCAGTTAAATAGCACAGTGATATAATTGACAAAAGTGAATATGATGAAAACAATGCATTGCATAGGAATGCCTCTGTTTTTCATTCCTAACAACCCCCACAACGATTTTTATGTTGACTGAATAAAATGCAAAAATTGTTTCTGTGAAACATTTAGCTATATTTTTGCTGTTTACTTTTTTTCACTTAAATATTAAGTAAAAAAAATATGGAAAAATAAAAGCAAATGAAAAAATGAATAAATATATACCATCACCTAAAATACGAAAGGGCGTAACAACAAAAAAATTAAAAATCAGGTTTTTGATTGATTATGATGCACTAAATTTCATATACATATACATTTTTGAACTTAAACGTTAATAAATAATGATTTTGTGAACGAAATTCAAAAGGCCGAAACAACCAGTGCATAAATTTCAAAAACAAAAAGGCATAGCAACACACTTGTATGAAAAAATAAATTTTTTTTTGAATAACTAACAATAATTTGGCTTTGTTTTTTTTTTTTTTTTTTTGTCAATTTATGTTTGTGATTTCTTCGCTTAATATTAACAAGCGTATTTGGTGGAAAAAATTCAAATAAAATATAAATAATAAAAAAAACAATATGGAAAATAATTATAATGAAAGTGAACATAACACCAAAAAAAAAAAAAAAAAAAAACAAAAAACAATTAAAAGAGTGGAACATAAAAAAAAAATTAATGAATGGCAAAACATACGAAGGTTTTTCGAAGGAAACAGTATGTGGAAAAATTAAAAGAGAGTTAAAAGCAGGATGTTCATCAATGTATTGTGATTAAAGCAAAGTTCGGCATTGCAACCTCTTTTCAAAAAACATGCGCAAGGAAATATTTGATCAGTTCTGTAAGATGATATGGGACCTGAAATGAAAAATGTTTGGGGGTGATGAGGATATGGTTGGATTGATGATCCTTCCTTTGTGTAATAAATGGTCCCTTTGCTGTGTAAAGGAGATGACTATATTTTTAGTGAGATGGTTTCTATTATGTATAGAATAGTATTATGAAAAGGTTTTGAGTATTTTCTAAGCACTCCTATCGATAAGCGTGAAAATGACTAAACTTTGGGTAGGTTCCTGTGATTTGCGTTGCACCCAAATGTGTCCAGAAAATAAAAACACTTGAGATCTTACCCACAGACAAAACAAGGAAACAGTACGAAGAACGTCTAAACTTTTTCAAAATATGGAGTCACACTATCGACGTAAATATATTTCTAGTTGGATTTTAAAACATAGACACAAATTTATGAATTTTATTCTAAGGATGGAAGGGAAAGTAATAATATGAGGGAAGGGAAAGTAATAACACTGAAAGTGCTAAGTCTGGGTTAATCTAATTGCAGTGTATTAAAATGGAAGCTGTAAAACTCATTTCACAATTAAATGCAAATGCATCATACTATAAAATGTAATTGCAAATACAAAATTTTATGATTTATAATGTAATTGCTTATGACTCTGACAACTATGTCTGGGATGAAACCGAAGGAAATATGATTGCATATATCTTTGCCACTTGAATAATAATGTACTTAATTATTTCAGCCGCCATATATAAATCATGTTGTTATATACTCTGATGGTTTTTTGCCAGAATAGAAATATGCTTTAATTTCCTTCTGTTGAAAAAAGTAACAATTAAACACAAATATTTGATAATTGGACATACTCCATTTGTTGATCTTATAAATGACGCACTAAGAAAACCACATCTTTTAAAGTACATCATTAGGATCATACATTCTTTCTTGAACATGATTTATTCTTTTATTCGATCTACTATAATAAACTATTAAGTGCAGCTCATAATCGTAAAAAAGTTTACATACTTAATTTTATTTATAGATAAAAAAGCCACTGGAATCATTTATTTTAAAACAAATATTACCGACGAATATGTGATTCTTCTACAACGAACAGCAAAACAATTCGAAGATATAAAACCTTCTCAATTACATATTCAAAAATAAAATTTTCGAACAAGAAATGGGAACATCTTCAAGACTTCAAATATTTACTTCCTAGAGATCATCATTACTTTTATGACAATATTCCGTTTGTTAATTGAATATTATTATTTAACGTTTTATACTGCATCGTTTTTTCATTTTAAACTCTTTCTTTTAACTACTACTATCTGTCTGTCGTGGGTCAACCCCATTCCCCCTTATCCAATTGATCTGATATTTGGCTCATAGTCTTGCTGTGACTACAGATTAATTTTGGGGTAGTCGCGCACAGTTGCGGAGTGATCTAACTGTCATTTCCCCTCATCCGATCGATCTGAAACTTGTCCATACACTTGCTGTGAAAAAATATTAACTTTGACTTAGTCACGCAGAGTCACGCATGGTCATAGAGAGATTTAAAACGGATTTCCCCTCACCCACTCAGTCTGAAACCTGGACGATATACTTGATGTAAACAAATATTAACTTCGACGTAGTCATTCAGAATACCACTTCCCCTTATCCTATCGATCTGGAACGTTGTCCATAGACTTGTTATGGCCGGAGATTAATTTTAAGATAGTCACGTAAAGGCATACACGGAGAGATCCAAAACTCATATGCGTAAGGAAAAAAAAGAGTTTTAATAAAAACTTTGGTTTCATGGGTTAGATTATTATTTAATGAATTATTACATACATATTTAACAAATTTATTATTTTTTTATTTTTTAGCACTTGAAATATTTAATTTGCAAATATTTTAAAATACTTGTATACCTACTATGTAAATATAATAAATTTTTTTATAATACTTATTGTTAAAAAAATAATAAATTTTGTTTCGTAAATTTAGTACAAAACATGCTAATATCTTAATAAAGTTTTAATTAACAATTCTCATGTTCAATGTTGTTACGTCTTTTGCTTTCAGAGAAAACCATACCCTAAAACCAATCAATTCCTAAAACGGGTGGGGCTAATAATCCTGAAAATTACCGTCCAATTGAAATCTGCCCTGCGCTCTCAAAGGTGATGGAGAGCATGATCAATTTGTATTATGTGAACTACCTAGAGGACAACTCACTTTTTAATGATCGACAGTATGGCTTCCGTAGAGATCCGTAAAATTCCGTAGAATCCATTCGCAATTTTGGTGAAAGTAAAGTGGTTGCTCTGGATATTTCTAAGGCTTTCGATCGTGTGTGGCACGATGCGCTGAGGGTCGGTAATGAATTCTCTCGATTTATATCGAGCTTTCTCAGAGACCGAACAATACGTGTTGTTATTCCTTATCTTTCTGAACGACCTTCTTGGTCATACTTGGGGGCAAAAGGCAGACAATGGATGACACACTCAATCAAGACCTATTGACAATCTCCGAGTGGGGTAAAGCGAATAGAGTTGATTTTAATGCGCTGAAGACTCAATGTTGTATGTTGACCCATAGGGCCATGGAATCAACAATGCCATCTGTATATATGGGTGGTATAGGTATTGAGGAATCGTGCACTCTTGATGTTCTAGGCATGAGAAGTCAATGTGAATTTCGTTAGAATGAGCATGTTTTTCAAGTGTCGAAAGATGCAATCATGCGTCTTGGATTTCTTAAATGGTGTAAAAATTACTTCACTCCTTCTGATCTCCTTAAACTCTGTACCACTTACATCCGACCGAAAATGGAATACACTTCACAGGATGAGGAGCTGCAAAGTCTACTTTGGAGCTGCTGGACCGTGTGCAAAGGAGGGCGATGGCGCTCATCAATGACAGCAGGGTAACCAGCTCTATTGATTCATTGGAACATCGTCGGAATGCGTGTTGTGTAGCACTATTCTATATATAGTATATTACCATGGGAAATGTTCTTCTGAGATTAGCAAACTTATTACAAGTGCCCAAGTTTCGGTTCGCTCTTCCCGCTTCTCTAGTAGATCGCATCCGTTTGTAGTCTATTGTCCAGTTGACTGCGCAATGCATTAGAGAGAGAATACGTTTATAAATCAAACTAACTGTATGTGAAATAAACTCACCGCAGGGTCTTTCCTGACAGTTGTAATCTAATAAAATTTAAGTCAAATATTCACAAAGAACCCTCTCTACTCCTTCCCATAACCTATTTTCTTGAAATCAACACAATACACTGCATTTGTAGGGGACATCCCCTGAGTATTGGTTAGTTTAAAAAAAAAAAAAAAAAACTCGAAGAATATTAACAAAAAATAAAAAAAAATCTTTCAGAAATAAGTCTATAGTCGTGTTTGAGGCAAGAGAAGAAAATATGTCCTTAAATGTAAAATATCTTTAATACTACAATATGTTTTGTTTCTCCTGTAAAAAAGAGTGTTGTCACGCCCTTTTGTTTATTAGGCGACGACATGTAGGTATAAAAAAATATTTTTAAGTGCATAAGAAAGTAAAAAGGCTATATTCATATTTCTTTTAAAAAAATGGAAAATAGAATTAAGCTCCAAAATAGAATTAAGCTCTTCGAAATTCTATTGTATTTTTTTTTTCTAAATATCTTCACACTGCATTTTTTGAAACTACTATAACGTGTCAAGGAATATGAAACGAATGATGGGATTGGTTTTTTTATTCCTGTGTCATCAGTTAATTTCGTTGCTTGTCATGTAACGGCATTATAAAATAGAGTGTGGAAAAATCAATCATTAAAAGCAATGAATATATAAAACAGCAACAGCAATTGTTATTGCTGTTGAATGAATGCATGGCAAAAGCAACGAATGTAAGAATTCACAATAAAAACGAACGCTTTCTTATCCCCTAAATTCACCTATTACAACAAACACACTATACCAATACTGGTCCAACCATACATATACACTTTTGAAGCAACTGCTACAAACACGATAAACACAAAAACAACAACAACTACAGCGACAATAAAAAAATATAAAATTTGGAATAACGACTGGTTTAACCGATTTTAATGATTTAAATAACGATCTTCCCAGAAGGTCAATGAAATAATTTTACTAAAAACGAGCATGATTGTGATTTCCACAGACGAAGAACAATTATCACTCTTTCAATTCGGCTTGCTATAATGATCACCTATAATTGGCTTCAGATAAATTCACATTCATTTATAAGACTTTGCAATTCCTTTCCATCTTACCCTAATGGTTGTTCTTTTTTAGATCATTCTCTTTTGAGCTCTAATCTAATTGACTTATTTAGTCCAAATTATGTTATAAATAGTTTGCCATCCTTTTCAGACCATTTTCCATTAATATTACATCTAAAATTATTTGATTTTGATATTATTCGAAATCAAAGAAGTTCATTTACATCTTTTAAGAATACCAATTGGGATTTATTTAAAAATGATATTACAATTGATCTTCTACAATACTTTCCTCCATCAAATAGAAATTTATCTAATGTTGAAATAGATTATTACATTGAAAAATTTACATCTACTGTAAATATTTGTAGTGATGTTCATTCTAAAAAAATAGAATATAAATCCAAAAGTTTTATTGCTTCTGATTTTGTGAAAAATTTATTAAAAATTAAGTATGGTTGGCAAAAAAATTTGAGAAAAATCTTCAACAGAACTTTAAATAGACATAATGACCAATATAAACTAATTTCTAAACAAATTCAACTTCTCAACATTTTAATAAAAAATAAAAGAATTGGTGAGTGAGGAACAAATTCAAAGCTTTAATGAAAAACTGAATAACATCAAGCCAGGACCTCTTGCTCATAACAACATTTATAATATTCTAGGTTATAAAAAACGTACATCAATTGGGGATTTGTCTGTAAATGGATTAGTTTTAGAAAATGAGACAAATAAACTAAATATTTTAAAAGAACATTTTTCAAAAATTTACAGTGGTACCTGTATTGGTAGAGATATCTCAGAAATAGAAAACTTTGTGGAATCTTTGGTTGACGATACATTATTTAATTTTACTGATGACTTTTCTGCATTGAATAATCAAAATTGCATAAAATTTGTAAAATTAGATAACGTTGTTGTTCATTCAATTTCTTTGAATAATAAAAAGTCTGCAGGAATCGATCGAATTTCAAATTTTTAATTAGAAAATTTGCTATGAAGGCCTTTGAGTTTTTAGTTGTTATTTTTAATAATTGTTTAAATAATGCATATTTTCCTAACAACTGGAAAATTTCAAAAATAATTCCTATCAAAAAGAGAACAAATTCTTCCGATATTAACAATTCAAGGCCCATTTCTTTGCTTTCGAACTTAGGTAAATTTTTTTAAAAAACTATTCGTGAAAAAATGGATATCGGTTTAAATAACTCGTATATTCCAAATTTACAGTTTGGATTTAAAAAAGGACATTCTACTTTAGACGCTCTTTCAAAATTTTATAACGATGTAGTTTGTAATTTACGACAGCGTCGTTGCACATTTGTTGTTTCGCTCGATGTCGAAAAAGCCTTTGATAGAGCGTTTCACGCAGGTATAATTTTCAAAATGAGTTTAATTGGTTTTGATATACATATTATTAAATTATTTAAGAGTTATTTTTGCAATAGACGGTTTTGCATACATTTAAATAATTATTTTTCTGATTTTGGTGTTATTTCTTGTGGAGTTCCGCAGGGCTCAATTCTGGCGCCACATTTGTATAACATTTTAATTCATGATTTTCCCCACAACTTTTCAAACTCTACTGGTATTCTCTATGCAGATGATTCTCTTCTCTACGCCCATCATGAGTCTCCTTATAAAGCTTTACAAATTGTATCAATACATCTATTTAAAGTTAAAGATTTTTATGATTTTTGGGGTATTAAAATAAATGCTACAAAAAGTGAAGCAATTTGTCTCAGAAATGCGTCGGGGAAATGTGCTTACTTCGTAGTTCCAGAAAGCAAACGATTAAAGTTGTTTTTAAATGGTATTGAAATTCCTTTTAAAGACAGCTTTAAATACCTTGGCATTATTTTTAATAAGCTTTTTAAGTTTAATGAACATGGAAATTTTGTATTAAATAAAGTTAACAGAGTGAAAGTATGTCTTGGCAGAGTTTTATCTAATAAAACTTTACCAGTTAATACAAAATTACTACTTTATAAAACATGTATGAGACCAGTTTTGTTGTATGCATTTCCTATTTGGTTTTCTATTTCAGCGACATTAATGAACAAATTTTAAATTTTTGAGAGAAAGGTTTTAAGATTTTGTATTGGAAAAAATTTTTCATCAAAAACAAAAAGGTTTTCAAATTTAATTATTTACAATGAGTCGGGAGTGCTTCCAATGAGCTCTTACGTGTTTGACATTATAAAGAATTATAATAATAGATTATACATGCATGATAATACTGTTTTAAAAGAAATTGCACAATCTCAGAGGATTTACAATTGGCGTAATACTCAATATTTGTCTCCTCTTGGTTTAAACCATGAAATTAGTGATCTGTCGGCTCTTACACCGTATTTTTTTAAAAAAAACTCACCCTGGTACTCACAGGGGTTAATTAGCAGTTATTTTTAGTTATTATTATTATTATTTTTCTAGCTTGTAAGATTTTTTTTTTACTAATATTAAGTTTATAACTTTATTTTAAGAGATTACTCTATCGTTATGGCTAGCCTATGGAGCAAGGGCGTTTTTTCTTTTTCTTTTTCTCATTCAAAATCATACCCTTACTGTCAAGTTTGTTACTGTAAATTAATCTTTCATAGTTTTAAGACATTACATTATAATCTTAAATTTTCTTTATTTAATGTATTTTTTTTTTTTTTCTGTTACTATTTGCATAAAAAGTCTCAATAAATATTAAATTAAATTAAATTAAAATGATCACCTATATATATAAATCGTATGGGGCTCAGATTTTTTAATAATTATTATAAAGGTAATGGCAAATTTATATAATCACTCCGCATACTGGTGTTGAAGATAACATTATCTAAACTACTATATTTTAAATATTTATAAAACCCAATTTCGACCTTTAATGTACAATGATGAATTATAGATGAAGCTCTAAAAGTCGATTCAGCAAGTCTGAATAATTAGCCCATAAAAGAAATTCAAAGAAATTAAAAGAAATTGTCGTTTTGAACTACCAAAAATACTTGAGCTTGTACTAGACCTCTCAAAATACTTCTAGGCTGATTCAATGCTGCCCTTGTGCATAAAATATAGGTTGCAAATGAAGATTTGTTGCTACACAAACTTTTGTCAAACATAAGATGATCGAATTGAGTTTGGTTAATATCGATTTTGTACAGATCTAGCCCCATACAAATGCTTCCTAAGAGATCAACTAGAATTAGCCTGATCTCAGGCTGCCACATATGTATATCGTAATCAAATTTGGTATGTGTTTGTTATATATAATGATCACATTAAAAATAAAGGTCATAGCACAAATTATAGCCTTAATCATCATACAAATTAGCCTCATGATATTAATTTAAATCTATCTATAGATTTTACAATTTAACACATACTACTCGAATCTAAAGCTGTAGTTATTTCCTTGTATAAACACTTTTGAAAGGAACAATTATATTGTTATATGCGCTCTGTACTTGTCTGATTCGAACAACGAACATTACATTTGAATTCGTAGTCAGAATTTTATAAAAGCTTAATTTTATAGAATTTGCGATTAAGAATCTGTGAAAAATATACTATTTTGCTTGTCCCTTTATTGCAACTCAAAAGCTGAATTTCAATTTAATATTGCATTCTTATTGCACCAAAAAAAATTATTGTAACAAAACTATGCCTTATCACTTTATTGGAAAGAGTTTAGATTCCAGAAATAAAAATGAATTGAAATTTTCTGAAGTAAATAAAAAAAAAACAAGTAAGAAAATTATAGTCGGTCTAGACCGACTATACGATACCCTATACCATGCGTTTAGAAACCCTATGTCTTAGGCCCAACTAACTGGACATTGAAAATAAGCAAAAACCAAATTTGAGTGGGATTTTTATTAATTTTTTTGGCTGCAGATATGAAAAAGTTCATATCGGATGCTATATCTATAAAGGGACTAGGTCCAAAAATGGACCGATCCTGATCATGTTTGGTAAAGTCTCTTGTATTTTGCAAAAATATGTACAAACAAAATTTGAGAAGAATCAGTGCAATATTTTTGTTTTTTAATAGATTTAACTGAAGATCGGGAAGCAGCTCTATATGGGGTCAAAGGGATCATTTTTGGACTACTCATTAGTGGATGTAATGAACGCATAAAAACCCAATTTGAGTAAGATCTATATGACAATTTGGATCTTATGGCAATTTATGTCGATTTCATATGGGTAATTTGTATGGGGGCTAGGTCTGAACATGGACCGATTCTCACCAGTTTCAATAGCGTTCATCCCATGGCCGATAAAAGCTTATATACCAAATTTCATCAAAATATATTTATATTTGCGACCTGCAGTTTGATTACAAGCTTTACATGGACACACAGACGGACGGACGGACGGACGGACATTGTTAAATCAACTCAGAAAGTGATTCTGATTCGATCGGTATAATTAAAGATGGGTCTAGGTCAAATATTTTTGGTTGTTACAAACAGCAGCACAAAGTCATTATACCCAAACCACATAGTGGTATAGGGTATAAAAATGTCATTTAAAATCGTTAATGAATACTAGTTTAAATTTGATATGGACAAAAAAATTGTTCCACCTGACACATTTTACACTCAGTTTCTTTTACACATATGAAAATCTTTATAATGGTTAAATTGTAAGAATAATGTTTCCCTGCCTAACTTTCATATTATTTATTTTTATCAGTAAAATTCGATATGCCTTCTTAACGCTTGGAGGATATCAAGCAAAAGGTGTCTTCATTCATTCGTATACTTATTGATGATATCATTAAAAAACAAAAAGGGAAGTGTAAAATAAAATTTTGAAGACACGCATGGTCTACCAAGTGTAAAAATAATAATCTGATACTTCTCAATAATATTGTTTTATGATGCCATAAAAAGATTACTTCTACATCCATAGATTCTTCATAAACAATCAATTATGTCTTCGCAGTTTAATGACGTGAATTAAAGGATAGATTAAAGGATTGATATGCCTCGTTAAGTTGGTGATAAAAGGTGGTTTCAATTAAGGGTGAAATTTATTGGTAATATTAAACAAATAAACCAGTAGTAATAAAATATTTAGTGTAATTTGGGAAAACTTACATTTTGTAATGGATTCAGTGCAAATAATTTCTACAAATGTGACCAGGTTTATGAAAGGAGGGTTTATATGTTTAATTATTAAGTGATCTTTTTTACGTTTAACGTGTTCATTATTAAATTTTTTCTGATGTATTGTTTTAGCACGTTATCCCCATTTTCATAGAACAGGTCACATATCTTAAAAAAGGTGAAAAAATACTATCAGGAAATGGCTGTCTTATTGCATGACCTAACTGGTTACCAAAAATAATAAATGACAACTTATATAACCAACACATTTCTATGGCCGAGACTTAATTTCCATTGCAACAGTGTATTTTAGAATAAGAGCAAGTAACTGAAAAGTCGAACTATTAATTAATCTCTTGCCTAAATTAGCAATATTTACCACTATTCACAAAATTGTCAGTATAAATTGTTCTGCTGTATTCACATATTTTTCCACAGAAACAGCGTAAGGGAAAATCGGTGTGAGGTATATGTAATTGTATTGGTGCAAAGTTTATGATTTAAATTTATTTAGCTGATTCAACAACCAACAGAAAGCGCCATGAATGTATAGCAAACAACTGCAACCATCAAGTATAACAACCATAGCAGTTGCTTGCTATACATAGATGGCGCTTACTGTTTGATTTTAATTGATGTGTAAATAAATGTTTACGCATCTCCCCTGTGATCGGCCTCACATTTCTGAGCAGATGTAAGGAAATTCTACCACAAAATATGGTTTGTTATAAAATAAAACATTTTAACACGTTCGCTCGCACAATGGCCTGCATCCCAAATTTCTTCCCTCATATCAAATATGAATTGCGTGGCCAACGTTTTTCGTTCGAAAAACGTTTCATGCATTTGAAATGCATATTTTGTTGGTAAATCAATAGGAGAGGAAAAATTTGTAAATACTAGGATGGGTCAAATTGTAGGGGGCCGATAAAATATACATGGGTTCATCGGGAACTGGTGATGTGGACCATAACAGGCATATTTGTATTTGGAACCATTACCTCTAAAATCATTTTTGAGCCTACCAAAAAAATTATTGAAAATGTGTAAACCTGGGTTTTTGGGCCGAGAAATCCATTTTTCACATTTACTTTTATTTCTAGCAGCGGCCAGGGGCATTTTCGTGCATTTCTGTGTATTTTTTTTTTTTCACCATTTTGGGGAAAATTGGCGAAATTATTGCATAAATCGACGAATTTTTGACTTTATGTGGGTAACCGTCTACGAGCTATATCGATTTCATCCAATTTAAGTACAAAAATTAGTTTTTTATACGAGGGTGGATCAATAAGTCCGTGACGTTTCGAACTTCCCTCGTAGTTATATTTGTTGGAATGGGTACAAAAATTGGAGAAACATTGGACTAAGATTATTAAGCTAAAAGGAGATTATGTTGAAAAATAATTTTTTTTGCAAAAAAAAACTGTGTTTCATTCTAAAAGTCACGGACTTATTGATCCGCCCTCGTATACTCTTTAAATGAAAAAATATAAAAAACGAAATTTTGTCAGGGTCGAAATTAATTTATATTTAGGTATGGTTCCTTGGGCAAATATACTTGTTAAGGCCCATAGTACCAGAATCGCAATGAACCCATGGAGTAAAAGTGATTGACCCACCAAGTGAATACATGTAAAATTATTAACTATTATGGAAAATATATTGTAAAAGAAAACGAGGATCCTTCAACAATATTAAGAAACTCATTAAAATATTCCGTAGTAGTAAAGAGTCGTTCTAAGCAGATCATCTTAAAACACAACCTTGAATTAAATATGCCATCAATTTGATATTAGCCCGATATGGGTCTTAGGATGCAAACATAACCCAGAAAATTTTTATACTGATGAGCTAGCATGCCAGGTGACCAGCATATAGTTTACAGTGTAATTGATATTTTGGTACAACCTCTGATGTCGTGAAATTTGGTAGTTTGAAATCGCACCTCTGGTATAAAAAGTCTCAACTATTCTTCAACCCATATCAGAGCAATGGATCCCAGACTCTATATGTACTAAATTTTAAATGGAAGCCACTTTCAACATAAACTAAATAGATTCAAAAGGATATTATTGTCAGGGTTTGTGGCAATGAAACATAACTTAAATAGAAATGTATTCGCGTCTCTTGTATGTTAAAAAAAAAATAGCTCTTCTTTTAAAAAATCTTATATAAATATCAAAAGTTAATATTATTTTTCGTAGAACATGCCAATTTCAAACCAACTGAACCACAAGCGGTAACTATCAGTATTTCTTCATGTTTAAAAACCACATGTTCTGGTGTTGTTTCTTTCTACACAAAAACTAATTTTGTCTGCTAATAGATGTTAATTACTTGCTAAAGGCATGAGAGAAATGTGAATTTATCATTTAGAGCATATGAATTATCATTGTTGTTGTGTGGACATAATTCGAATTGTTAATTGCATATATGCATGAACATATATAAGAGTGTCTCAATGGAAGATATATATGAAAATCCAAAGGCAACGAGATTATTGTATAATTTTTAATTTTTAACCATTTTTATAAAATCATATTAAAATAATCAGAAAAATTATATCGAAATCTCGTTATATCTCGTTGAAATTTGACAGAGGGTAAAAAGGAATATATTGTTTATAAAAAATGTTAAAAAAACACATCTTTCATTTATGTTATTATAAAGTTAAGCTCATAACTGACTCAGTAACTTGTAACGTTGTACGTATACATATACGAACTACGATTGAGCAGGAAACAATTCGAAATAGTGATTTACTCATATTTTTAATTGAAGCATACAATATTCCTTGTACAGGAATTCTATTAAACTCCGATTATGTTATATATTTATATACCTTATAAATACTAGTAAAATAATTGCAAAAAATTAATGTAGTCTAAAAAAATATAGTTACGTATTTTTGTAATTTAATTTATCTATCTTACGGTAGAAAAAAACTTTAGATTTAAAAAAAAAAAAAATATGTATATATACATTTCCCTCTCTTAAAGGTAATTTTGATAGTTTTCAATATGATAAAATAAAATGGAAACGTTATTTTCGACAATAATAAGAAAAACATTCAAATATCATATTTCTTGCAGTAGCTTTTTTACATATTCATTTAAATTTCGTGACAGATTGAACCAATTTTGATGGCTTTAAACACCGAACGGCTTATGATACCAATAAATAAATTCCACTTAAAGGGAGTAGCTGAGTTGACCTATTGTGATCGTGATTTCAAAACTGTGAAAGGAGGGTCTACCGTTAAAAAAAAAACGTCATATCCATATTTCTTTTTCTCAAATTCAAAAAAAAAAATGTTTCTTCACGTTTTTTTTTTTCAATAAAAATATTAAGTTTTCCATTTTCGTAAATAAAAATCAGAATTTAGTATAAAGGTCCATAAAATGGACAGCTTAAAATTAAAATTTTTAAATAATTCAGAATCTACAGGCCTAATATTTAGTTAAGCTCATCACTGGCATGGTCTACCGCGGTGGTTAGCTGACTCAATTTTTTGCCGTACGTACATGTATGATAAATAATCACTATGCGTCTGTGATAATTTAGGGATCTCAATAATTACAATCGAAATCTGTGGATCGTAGAGCATATTAATATTAGTTTTAATTTAAAGATATTAATAGAATCTAAAACTATGAATCGCAGAGCACCATTGTTGACATTGTGCTCCATTTTGGAAGGACCCATCCTCTTTGTTTTGTGGGAACGCATATACCCTTATATCTTGAAAACTAACCCCCGAATTTATAATTTAAAAGTTGGTAGCTGTATACGTATCGTGCATAGTTAGCACATAGTTTATTTTTAATCAATTTTTTGTTGTCATCTCATAGCTTAAAAAATTACTTTGAGATTTTTGCATTAACGACAAAATTACTTTAATTTGAAAATTATGTAAAAAAAAATTTTAAAAGATCCGCAAAGTAAAAGATATTTGTTTGCACTAAAAAATTATTTATATATTTTGTTTTGCTTAGTTTGACACACATCAGCTGTTTAAACATACTTAGTGAATGTTTGAAAGGCTGTTGATCTGAGTTTAGCCAACGCACCAGCAAGTGCATTATAAATAATACTCATTCTAGATACTCCATAAGTTTTCATTATAAATACGGCCGTAAATGTTTTAGAACAAAATCATATGTTGACCACTAGCCGCAATATTCCATATAAGAATGGCTAAAACTAATTACTATTCCGAACGAATTTCATCCGCCATTGACTCCAAGGATACATGGGAAACCATTCGAGATATTGGTGTTGGCAAAAATAATAAAAACGAAAGCTCCCCAATTGATGTAAATGAACTTAATAGCATTCTCACTTATCTTCCGACGACAATAGTGAACAGTACAGATTCGAACAACAATATTATGAATAATAGTCAGTTTGATGTATTATCCAGTTTTTCATTAACCCATTTCCGGCCGCGAAACATAAATGTCATCCGATTTGAATGAAATTTAAGATCTTAGCTAATTAGAGGTTTCTGAACGCAATTCCGTTGTTAGAATTCATCTAGCTCACCTGAGATCGTCAGAACATGGTGTTCGCAAGCGCGAACGTTGGCCGCTATTCGACATTATTATTCATTGCTGGTAAAAAGTTTAAATGATCTTGTTTTTCGTATTTCAATAAGTAAAACTAATATAAGAATCAATTTTAACACATTTTTATTATGGTTAAAGTAAGTATATTTATTAAGAAAAAAGGTTACAGTTTTTGTTATAGAAAATTAATTTTGGTGATATGCACTTAGGATGCAAATGATAATTACATTTTTTGCACATCCATTTTATTGGCTTTCCACATGATTTCAATCTACAGCGTCTGGGTTTGCCGTCTTTCTGCTCGACGGGAATGTGCTCGAAGTCCACTCTTGGCATTCTAAGTGGTAAAAATTCTGGAGAATTGTCTTCTCTTTTACACGACAATAAAAGTTCTTTTGCTAATATCACGCGAAAATTTTTTTGTGGCATTACTTTTTCATTTTTTTCCTTTGCAACAAAACAATGTAGCTTCCATGCGTTGACAACAGAAGAGCTTAATATATAAATATATAAAGGCCAATACCACTTTTTTGAACGGATGTTTATTCTGTAGTTTTGCACCGCGTTGTCCTGTAAATCGACGCCCCCATGCCTTGGTTATAATTGTAAAACATACGTGGCTGCTGATAATTTCCGAATTTTCCATCTCCTTACAATGGCTCAATTTGGTCAAAGTTTGTACAGACTCTCACTTCCTTGTTGTCAGCCCAACGACAAACTAGTACATTATTAGCTTTGTCGAATTTGAAATCAGACTCACCACGGTTTAACTGATTTCCTGCTGTAAACGGTGCTTTACCAATTCTGTTGTTGCGGACAGTTCCAGAAGCACAAATTTGCTTTTTAACTCAGCAAACACATCAGCTGATGGGACGTCAAAAAATTGTTGAAGTAAACTCTATGTCTATGAAGATTTTCGATATTTCCCAATAGCCTTAGTACAACGTCTGTGCCCAAACCGATTTTGCGATCGTAATTGTCGCTGGCACCGGCATACGGTATACAGGTATGCAGATAGCCGCTTGCAGAGCAAAGACACCACAATTTGTAACCAAACCGGATTGGATTGTTACGTATGTACATCTTACATGAGTGGCGACCAAAATATGGAACCATTTGCACCATACTGCATGAATTTTTGGTTTGCCATATCAATCAATGGTCTAACCTGGAGAATAAATAAATAAATAAAAAAATATCATATACATTTAAATCTCATTAGAAATTTTTTTTACCTTTGTCATTTTGTCACTTTGGTCCAAATTACTGTTAAAATGAATATCTCGTTTGATATCTTTGAACAATTTTCGTGACATACTCTGCATAACTATAGGATTGCCTAGACATGGATCATTTGACCAATAGTCTTCAATTGAGGGCAACGTGTTGAATCCTGATAAAATCAGAATTCCTAAAAAATGTCGCAATTTATTTTCATTCAATGAAATGTTAATCATTTTTTGTTGCGCGTAGATATTTGATTCATTTATTATTAAATCTAGCATTTGACGATCAAAAAATTTTTCAAAGAGCTGCAATGGTGACAGTTCTTTTATATCAGCAAATAGCTTCACTTGAACACCAAGAAATTGATCCGTATTTGGTTTTAAAGGAAAATGAAAGTTTTTTGATCTATCATTTATTTGTGTCCACATATGTTCTTTGATTACGCGTAAGGTACGATTTGCAATTTTCGTACGTTTTGTTGGTGGCAGGGCTGCTGCAGATGTAGAAGCTTGATCAAAAATTATATTCTGAGTAGGCTCATCTTCGTTTCTGTTACATATATTAGTTGGGGAATAATAATATAATAAAAAATAAAATAAAATGTTTTAACCTTTAAGACTGTTAATTATTAACATAAAACTTTCTTAAAGTGTGAATTTGTTATTCCCAAAATAAGACTAGATTTAGTAAAAGACCATAACGTGTATTTTCAGACAGTTTTACTTACATGTGTAGCTCCTACGTAAGTCACACATGTTTTATATCCAAAAAATTACATGTTGAATAGCAGCCAACGTTCGCGCTTGGGAACAGCAATGTTTACCGTTACCTAACATATGTTCCCTTGAATTTTTTGTTTGTTTTTTGTTTTGATTTATTTTCTTTCATTTGTTGTCGAAAAATCTGCATACTCGAGATATCTATTTTCGCAAAATTTTTACGTGTAAATATTAAAATAAAAAACACCTTAAAAAGGTGGTGTCACAAAATGGCTAATAGAGTAAAAACAAAAAAATTAATAATATATTTATTTATCACTTCTTTAAGCTAACAATATGTACAATATCAATATTTATGCATAAATAATTTAACAATAAAAATTCAATAAAAAATAAAATTTTACCGCACAAACTGAGCAATTTTTTTGTTCGCAAGTGCGAACAGAGGAAATGGGTTAATAAAATCAAGTGCCGTGGGTTTCGATAACTTACATCCCAAGTTTATCCAGATCATTTTGCCATTAATATTTCCTTATATAACACACCTATTTAACACCATTTTTACATCAAGTTCTTTTCCTACTAAATGGAAATATGCAAAAATAACACCTATTCCAAAATCGAAAACGGAGTATCGCCCAATAGCTATATTAAGCTTTCAATCAAAGGTAATGGAAAAACTACTACATCTACAAATGAACAAATATATAAATGAAAATCAACTAATGTGTGATAAGCAGTCCGAGAACATAAGACGTGAACTTGACTGTGGTAACATAAACTTTTTGGTACTTCTCGACCATTCAAAGGCTTTCGATACAGTAAACCAGCAAACACTATGTATGAAGCTAAAACCATTTTTTAACTTTTCATCCAATTCTACGCAACTTTTACATTCATACCTCATAAATCGGACTCAATCTGTGTACGTTAATAATTCGACCTCAAGACGTGTAACACTCACGAGAGGCGTACCTCAAGTATCGATTCTGGATCCACTTCTTTTTCCGTCTATGGCAATGATTTGCCACAACAACTATCTCACTGCAAAATACACATGTATGCGGACGACGTTCAGCTGTATCTGAGTAGTCCAGTAAGCTCCATAGAAGAAAATGGTGAAAAGCTAAACTATGACCTTGATAAAATATATTTTTGGGCCACTGCAAATGGACTTTGTCTCTACCCGCATAAATCAAAATGTTTGGTTATTCATAAAAAAACTTTTCAGCCTGTTCTTGAACATGATATACTAATAAACCATCAGAAAATCGAGATTGTAAAAAAGGTAAAAAATCTTGGCATAGTGTTCAATAACAACTTGACTTGGTCAAGCCACGTAGAAACACTTGTGCTTCAAACGTTATAAAGCTAAGATCGCTTTGGGTAACTCAGTATTTTACGCCGTTAAGAGTACGACATCTTCTTGCAAATGCACACTTAATTCCTGGTCTACTTTATGGCTGTGAACTTTTTGCCAACTGCGACTACGCCAGCAAGAAAAAACTAAATATTTTGTACAACAATATTGTTAGATATGTTTATGGACTGAAGAAACGTGAAAGTGTTTCGACTTTCTCAAAAAGTCTTTATGGAGTCTCATTCGATAACCTTATTAATATAAGGGTTTTAATGTTTTTGAACAAAATTATCTTTATGATCAAATACAGTTTGCTAGATCCAGAAGGGGCAAAAAACTTATTATCTCTATGCGTCGATGCCTTGTGTCGTAATAATAATTTTTCATAAACGCCACACGTCTTTGGAATGCAATTCCATACAACCGACAACTAGTTAGCAACGCGATACATTTTAAGAAATTTTTGTTTAGTTACTTTGTTTAAATATATTTAATTTTCTTTTCTTTAAATTCATGAATTTTAATAATTTCTTGTCTTTATTTTACTTTATTTTAAACTAGATGTAACCCGGTGTGCTTCGCTACACCCTCCCTCCCCCCCCCCCTTCCGAATCCTTATGAAAGGGCTCACGCAAAGTCCCAAGGCTCTCACTAATACAGTAATTCAGATATATCACATTTAATATTAAGTTTGTATAGGGGTGCTATGCGCATTTGTCCAATCCCGCCCATTTTTTTGTCTGACTACTCGCGTTAATAATAGATGACCTGAGATAAATTTTAAAAGCTCTCTCTATCATAGTACTTAGTATATATGATATTAAAAATTTTCTTTGTATGGGAGGTGCCATGCCCACTAAAATTTCAGGAAGATCAGATAAGTCGTTACGGAGATTACCTCCTACAAACAAACAAACACATTACCTCTTTATTATGCAAAGTATAGATTATTAATATACACTCTTTTATTTTGATACTTGCTGATATAAAATGACTTTTGCTTTTTTAATTCGGTACAACAATTATCAGATTTTTCGGCGTTCCTGCCCTGGAGGTACATGTAGCTGCCCATGAGAAGAACATGGATTTTCCAAATTAGATCTGGCAACACTCAACTATTGGCCTTGAACTTAAAATATCACTTGGCAATTTTTATTTTTAGTGATTTTTGATTTTGCCAATTTTTGATTTTGAAAATTTTTGTTTTTGGGCGATTTTTATTTTTCGCGATTTTTGGGTTTGGCGATTTTGATTTTGACGATATATTTTCCACGACAAATCACATTGATAACTAATGTACTTGTCAAAAGACTGTTGCTTTCGTAGTACATCATATTTTTTATATAGGAGGTGCCACGCCCACTTATCCCATCCCGCCCAATTTTGTTCGGACTGCTCACATTAATATCTAATGAACTCGTGCAAAATTTCGAGTCTTTCCCAGTTATATGATATTGGATATCTACTTTGCATGCGCGGTGCTACGCCCACTGCTTCGATCACGCCCATTTTTTTGTTCTACTAATCATACAAAGAACCTATGGGCTCACGCAAAGCCATAAAGCTCTCTCTTTTACAGTACTCCAGATATATGACTTTAAAAAGTTACTTTGCATGGGGAGTTCCACACCCATTGGTGTGAACCCACAAATTTTTTGTCTGACTACTCATGCTAAGATCTGATGGGCTCGTGCAAATTGCAAAGATTCCCTTTTTTAGTACACCAGTTATATGATATCATATATTTACTTTGTACGGGCGGTGCCACGCCCACTGCTCCGATCACGCCCATTTTTTGTCTAACTAATCATATGAATAACTTATGGGTTCACACAAATTCCCAAGACTCTCACTATAACAGTACTCCAGATATATGGCATTTTATATTTCATTTGTATGGCAGGTGCTACGCCTATTGGTCCGATACTGCCCACTTTTTGTCCGACTGCTCACATTAATAATAGGTGCCAGCGGACAAATTTGAAAAGCTCTCTCTGTCACAGTACTCGAGATATATAACATTGAATTATTACTTGTATGGGAGGTACCACGCCCACTTCTCCGATCCCGCCCATTTCCGGCGTGGCTACTAATATTAACAATAGGTGACCTCACACATATTTGCAAAGCTCCCTAATGTAATTCTTAATATATGTATATGATATTAAAAATTTACTTTGTGTGGGAGGTGCCACGCCCACTAAAAATATTGAAAAAATTATAGCCTATAGCACTTCCCATATCCGCAGTAAGACTCTGTGAAAATTTCAGGAAGATCAGATGGCTAGTTACGGAGATTACCTCCTACAAACAAACAAACAAACAAACAAACAAACAAACAAACAAACACACATTACCTCTTTATAATATTATAAGTATTTTCATTTTGTGGCGAATTTTTGAACGATGAAAATCCTGCACTTTAATTATAACACATGTCTTGTTGTATAGGAAATTAATAAATAAATAATAATAATAATAACAACCAAATTGGTTGGTAGTTATTTGTAGGGCTCCCCTGTCGAAATTGGTAAAATATTAGCGTGGTAGATTTAATTGCACAAATGGTTGAAAACAGCAAAATTTGTCAAAAAAAGGGAATTTTCTAAAAAAAAAATGCTTTTCCTCAAAGGAGTATTTTCGTAATAATTGAATATGTGTTTAGGCACGTTATTACTAACTGCTACAAATATATTAAATGATTTTTAATAAATGAGCTTGGAATTAATAATTCGATATGGAATCTCTGCACTGGAAACGGTTAATATCAATTAAGCTACATATATTGTAATATTCAGAGATGGTATGTTATGATTTTGTTTTTAAAATTTTATTATTACAGGAGTATTAGACCCTAGTATTTCAAAGGCGTCAGCACTTTCTAAAATACTTTGGAATTCTCTTTAGCACATGTCGAAGAATTTTTTTTTTTTTAATTGTCATTAAAATCCTCGAATAACATAATATAGTGAATTCTGGCCTTTGTTATTATAATTTGCATTTAACTTTAAGATTTTAAATAAATCTTCCAACCGAAAAATTATACTGAACATGGTGTAATAATATATAATGATAATTTTTCATATAAATCCCAATTAACTATTCTTTAAATGACTCATACACATCACAACATTTTGTAGAAATATTAACAAAATATATATTATCTATGTTGAGGATAGAAATAAATTATTTTTTATGTCCGTGAATCATATTTCAAATTAAATACACGCCATTTAACATTCAAAGATATTTATCGAACAAACGATGTGAAAAATTTGAAACCTCGGCATAAATTTGCATATTCATATACAGTTGCTTTAGTAGCAGTTTGTCAAGCCACTAAAGATTTCAACAAACAGCAGCAATTCAAACAAGCAGACAAAAAAACTCTTCACCAAACTTAGAAAAGCATCACACAACAAAGCGGTGATCCATCAACGAATGAACAGAATCAACTATGGTGTTTTTTTTTTTTCCTAAAAACAACAACAAACAGAAAAGAAAATAATATTGCTACGTTAGTGAATCAAATGGAATATATTAAACTTAGCAATACCATTCACACTGCTGATGAAACCTATGGAAACTATGTAAAACTATTGCGTCGAATTCACACCAATCTTACCACAATATACACAGTCAGATAAAAAAAAAATGAAATCAATATGCACATGATGCTCAAAAAGTATTCGAGTTGAAAATTTTTGCCGCTACATCTGACTTATACTAATCATAATTTTTCTTATTTTCTGCAGCAAAACAAAAGTCCATTGTAATTTATCACACACCCTCGGTAACACTACTTTCAAATCTTGATTTAGTTGAATATAATTTTTGACTTTTTTACGCAATTGATATATATACATACCCCACCAATATGTGGTTAAGGTATAATGACTTTGTGCTGATGTTTATAACTACCAAAAAATTTTTGACCTAGACCCATCTTTTATTATACCGATCGACTCAGAACCAGTTTCTGTGATTTAGCAATTTCCGTCCGCCCGTCTATATGTGTGTCCATGTAAACCTTGTAATCAAACTACAGGTCGTAGTTATGAATATATTTTGATGAAATTTGGTATATAAATTTCTATCGGCAATAGGATGAACCATGTTAAAACTGGTGAAAATCGTACCTAGTCCACATATAAATGACCCTCTTAGATCGACTTAAATTCTCATAATATACAAATTATCATATAGATTTCGGTCAGACTTTGTTTGTGTATGTTTTCTAGGTCCACTTATCAGTAATCCAAAAATAAACACAAGAGGACAATTCTTAGTCATAGCACCCATCTAAATCTGGATTGGTCCATTTTTCGACTTAGTCCACATATTAACATAACATCCTATATAAAATATTTCATATCCAAAGGCAAAAAAAAAAAATTATATCAATGCCACTAAAATTTGGTTTCTGCTTATATTCTGTATCTAATTAGCTGGATCCAAGAAATAGGGTCTCTAACCGCATGGTATAAGGTATGGCGTAGTCGGTCTAGATCGACCATAGTTTTCTTACTTGTTTTGTTTGATAATAATCTTCATGACATCTCATACTGAATTTAATTTTCCCATGAAAATCCCGAAATATTTTGCATAGTGTATATGTTAGTTCAATTCTTACCCTTGCACAGTAATACCGAATTTTTTACAACTATATTTTACACAACACCATTGTTTGCGTTCAGCATATTTTTTCATCATATTTTTACATATTATACTGGATGTGGTAGAGTGAGTGTTGAGTAGTTGCTAGAGCACATACTTCATTCAGTCAAGCGGTTCATTATTGCATTAAGGCTACGAATGTTGGTATGTGCTGTGTTTATTTTGCGTCTGCGGTTTGTTTAGAGGGTATTTAATTTAGGTTTTTGATTCTTATTGGTCTGCTAGCAAATTATGTGTATAAAAATAGAGATTCAATATTATTTTGTAAACAATTTATTGAAATTTAATAAAATAAATAAGTAAGAAAATTATGGCCGGACAATACGATATCCTATACCATAGTTTAGAGATATATTTTCGGTCCAACTAAGTGGATATAGAAAATAAGTATAGACCAAATTTGTGTGGCATTGTTATTATTTTTTTGGCTGCAGATATGAAAAAGTTCATATCGAATGCTATTTTTATATGGGGACTGTTCGAAAAAACGAGCGATCTTGACCACATTTGGTAAAGTCATATTTTGAAAAAATATATGAAAACCAAATTTGAGAAAGATCTGTTCAACATTTTTGTTTTTTTTGGTAGATTTAAAAGATTTATATGGTTGCTATGACCAAGAATTGTTTATTTTTGGACTATTATTAACTAGGCGTAATAAACACACACAAACCCAATTTGACCGAGATCTATATGATAATTTGGATCTTATGGTAATTTAAGTCGATTTCATAGCGGTCATTTGTATGGGGACTAGGTCTGAATATGGACCGAATTTCACGCATGTCAATGGCGTAGGAGTTGTCATATGTGATGTACGGTTTTGGACATACTACATATGCACTTTACACTATATTTGAGATAACGCTTTGAAGCGAAAAATTTTTTGTTTTGTTAGATTTATAGTCATTTTTCAGATATATTACAATTAATACTGTTTAGTATGGAAATTTTTAATTTTTTCTCAATGGTGCGTAACAAAAAAGAAGAAGAAAGCATATATTTCAAAAATTCTTAACTACACTGTATCCTTAATCGGACCGGTTTCTGGCATTTCAGCCTTCATCAGCGATTTATTGAACATTGTGATAATTTTTATGTTATAACTGAATAGATTGTTTCTATAAGAAATTTTTCTACTTAGGGCGGCAGTGAGGTTTGAACCATGAACCTTCACATACACTCGTACTTGCGCTTTTTGGTCAACGCTTTAACACACTCGCCTAAAGTCAGGCCTACGAGCAGTATGGTCAGAATCAGTTTTCGTACCACACAGGTTTTACTTCGTATTAATTTCAGAAGATACAACTCTGTGCAAACAAACAATCGTAATTTTTGAATTTTTAATATTTTTTACATTTTTTACTTCTAATTTCCACTATTCTCAGTTTTTCGTAAGGGTTGTCATTTGTGATGTACGGTTTTGTACATACTACATATGCACCACTTTACATATATTTGAGATGACACTTTGAAGCGTTCATCCTATGGCCGACAGAAGTTCATATACCAAATTTCATTGAAATATATTCATATATGCGTGTTGTTGTTTTATTACACAGTTTACATGTTTACACAGACGGACTGACGCACAGACGGACGGACAGACGGACGGACAGACGGACGGACGGACATCCCTAAATCGACTCAGAAGGTGATTCTAAGTCGATCGGTATAATCGAAGATGGGTCAAATGACATATAGTTCTCTAAAAAGAGGCTATTTTTTACTTTATTTAAAGTAAAAACATTTGATCTTGAGCCTGAACAATTTCAAACTCAATCATTAAATAAGATAATATATAAATATATATATTAAAAACTCAAATACGATTTTATCATGATAATTTAAAATGGTATTACTTAACACAAATATCTTATAGATATTTTCCAGAATGCCCCTAGGTACCACCAAACATATTTCTTGCCCTTGACAAATATAACAATGAGGGTACTCATGTAAACGCCTAAAATTAACATTTGTGCAATTGGGCAAATTTGCGAGACTTGATTCATGAAGTCTGTTGCAAATGTTTGTAGTACGTAAGCACATTTAAATTATTTTATATTTTTGGTTAGTAATGGTCGGTGCTTGGAAAGCTTGAAGGGCTAGGCTCGTCGGATTGGGGTTGTTCTTTGACCATTCTAAACCTACTACAACAATAAAAAAAAGAAAAGAGATACATACTCTTTGCAAGACTTTTCTTGCAAATAAAAACTTAATATAATTTAGCCAGACTATTGAACTCTACACAAGTTATCTTATTTTAATTTTTGTACTTAATAAAAATCGCTGTTTTCACAAAAACACTTATTATTATTTTAGGATGTTCCCTAAAATTTACTAATAAATTATCCATAATATCCGTTTACCATTCAGCATTCCCAATTAAATTCCTTTTACTCAATTTTCTTCATTTCTATTAAAATAACATTTATTAATAATTTTTCCATATCAATAGTTTAATTTCATTCATTTGTAAAATCTGAATTATTATTATTGTTCAATACTAATAGATTTTATAACATAACCTTCTATAAAATAACCGAATATTATATAATCTAGCCGAATATTATATATCATTATCATATAAAAATATTTAGGTATAAAGCGAACGCATGTAGAAATAAAAATTGTATATTTTGACTTACGAGTTGAAGTAAATTATTGTAGAATGTTATACCATATTGTTTTACGCTGTTGATTTACCTTACTGCTGTGCAGGCGATGAAATGAGCTCAAATCATTCACGGAACTGAAATTTAAACAATATTAATATAAAAGTTCAAAATATACAATAATTTTAGTATCTGGCGATACTAAATATTATACCATTCAACATGCTATGTATAACAAATTAAGTTTTATATAAATTCTTAATTAATCTTTACTTAACTATGGAATTGTTCAAAATTCAATTTAATTATTATCAAAATTAAAACTTATTCATAATTCAATCGATGCACTTATTCTTTAGTAACATAAAATTCAATTTGACCAACTGTAGAGTGCATGTATTGAATATGAGCATTAATAAACATTTATAAAAAAAAACAAAAATTACTCTTTACATTATTTGCTAACTGTTATTCTTAACATTACAATATTAAAATTTGTTGCTTCTAAAATTATGTCAAATATACTTATCAATGAAGAAAAAAAAAAAAGGTCTTATTAAGTTTGTTGATGACGTCACTGATGCGTTTACTCAAAACTAGTTTTTAGTGTAGAAATTCCATTCATAAATTGAACCAGCTACAGTGGTTGTCATTTATATAGAACCGCAACAATTTTTCTTCCTTTTTTTTTTTTTTTTTAATAATTTGAATCTTATTGGTATGATGTTAAAAAAAAATTCAGATTGATTGAGATTGTAAAGAACATGATGGCTTTTAATACATTAATATTTCTCCGTTCATAATTAAATCTTTCAGCGATTCAGATTCCATAAAAACCATAGGTGTTGTTGAAATTATGTACGATTTTATGATCACTTAGGTTGACTATTTAATTAATTTTTATTAAATTACACAGGAGGTGTCTTTAAAAAAAAAAATTTTTTTTTTGAGCGGGTTTCATGTAGCGCTTTATATTTTGTTGGTTTTTCCGACTTGATGACGTGATTTGTTTTAAGTGATAATTGGCGTAAAACTTTTACATGGCCTCATATAATGGAATTTAGATTAAAACGATACATTAAAACCCTAAGAAATATTGCACACATTAAGATTTAATAAAACATTATATAGAGAAGAAATTCTTACCAATTAGATTGGGTTTATTGATGTAAAACCAATTTTGGGTAACTCCATTTTTCTGAATCCGTCTTTGATTTGGGACTACTTGTTTCCAATATTACTTTTTTTAAATATATTATTTTTGTATATTCACATACAATAAAAATTATTAGCACTACGACTTTTATCACTTTAAGCAGATATTTTTGCTAACACCATTAACTTTATTTATTTAAAAAAAAAAATCACGATTCACCACGATTTTAATATGAATATCTTCAATTCAGAATTTGAGAACTTAACAGGTTGAGTTACTTTTTCAGAAAAAGAAAAAACGGAAGCTTTATCTCTACGTCATGTACTGTGTTCGTTTTGTATGACAATTGAACAACAATCGATAACACCTTTGTATGTTGTCGAAACAAAAAAAAAAAGAAACACCAAGTGAGGTGTTTACACGTCAACTCAACTTAACTTAGCAACACTAAACAATTGGCATGACATAAGTTAAAACATACGAATTCTCCTATGATTTTAAACTAAAAACATTATATTGTGCTAATGCTGTAAGCATAGATGTAGCATAGTTTTATGTAAAATATCAGAACATTTTATGTTTCATTGTACTGTATAATTTTAATGTTCATTTATTTTAATGTGAATTATTAGAAAATTAAAAAGCATTTAATTTATATAGTACTGTATAAACTTATGTTATTAAAAAAAAAAAACAAAAAAAATATAATAATATTAATTTTATTAGCAAAATCTGTTACAAGTCCCTTTTTAAACTATTGTGCAATTTTCAATAGTTAATGTCAATTTGATAGAAATTTCAAAACAAAAAATAAATTAAATAAAAACAAACTAAAATTTTTATCTAACAATAAAAATGCCTAAGCAAAGCGAAAAAACTAAATTGCTTAAGGTCTTTGAAGACATGGTTGTTGGTGATTTATTAACCTTAGACTTTTTTGGACCAAACGACGGTAATCACAATTTATTTATATTTTTTTTATTTTACCACTTTTTTGAAATTTTACAGATAAACAACGTAAGAAAGAATATGAAATTTTGGAAGATTACACTTATGTTCTTGCAGCTGGAGAAAACTTTCGTGCCATTTATACATCATTCTGTTCCAAAGTCACGTAATTTTCTTTCCGATATTTTGCCATATTTGGATGAGAACAGATTCAAGCAAATTGTGCGGGTCAGTTGGCACAGTTTTCAAATAATTCTAAATTTAATTAAAAATGAAGAAGGCTTCCATGGTCCACGTTCATGCCAACAAACAGTTTCTTGTAGAATTACAATTAATAATTGTTTTATGTCGGTTGGGTTCATAAGGAGAAGGCGCAACGCTTTGCAAAATTTCTAGTTTATTCGGAATTGGTGATGGTGGAACTATTCAAGTAACAGTTAAAAAATAATGTATTAGTTTTAATAACTAATTGGAAAATATTTAAATTCAGAGAATCACTGATAGAATTTTTAAGGTGATACTGAAACTAAAGAAGCAATTTATGTACTGGCCGGACAACTTAGAGCGCATAAAAATGGTTTCAAGTACTTTCCACGAGATACCCCATTGTATTGGGTACGTAGATGGTACTGAAATAAAGCTATCAGAAAAGCCGCTAGATGACCCTGAATCGTATTTTTCCAGGAAGCATATTTATTCGATAAAAGTACAAGGTATTTGCGACCATCATTTTCGTGTTCACCATTTGGTTCTGGGATATCCAGGAAGCGTGCACGATGCAAAAATTTACAACAATTGTGACTTGTCTTTAAATACGAATAAGTTCTTAACTGGAGCACAATGGTTAGCTGGGGACAGTGCGTATAAATTAACCAGTACTGTTACAACTCCT
This sequence comes from Cordilura impudica, assembly GCA_963682025.1. Lineage (NCBI taxonomy): Eukaryota > Metazoa > Arthropoda > Insecta > Diptera > Scathophagidae > Cordilura > Cordilura impudica. The sequence continues at coordinate 58,838,791 of OY821518.1, read as the reverse complement.
TTCAGAATAAATTCGTCGGAAGCCAATTTAAAAGAGCGCACTAATTTCAACAAAAATTTAAGCCGTTATCGTACTAGAATTGAACATTGTTTTGGTTTATTAAAAGAAGGATTTAATAGCTTAAAAGAATTAAAAATTCAAATAAAAAGCAAATCATCTTTAAAAAGAGCTTGCCACTGGGTTTTAGTTTGCGCCATATTATACAACATTTTATTGGATCAAAAAGAAGCGAGAATTTTGCATTACCAAGTGAAAATAATGACTTTGAAATACCAAATGATAACGATGAACAACAAAATTGCTCCACAGTAGAAGGAGAAATAAAAAGACAAGCGCTTTTAGAATTAATTAAGGGAGAAAACGCATAAAATTCATTTATTAAAAAAACTTTACATATGTATGAATGTATTTTACTTTTAGAAATAAATTAATAGAAAAAACAAAAAAAATTTTATTCAATACCAGATTTATATTTAATTTCTATTTCGTATTTTTTAATTCTTTCTTCACTCCCCACTTGACGTTTTCATATTTCAAAATCCTGCTCCAATTTAACATTCTCTAATTCACATTGCTTTACTTCTATATCCAACTTTTATTTTGCAGTGAAAGAAGCAAAGAAAACGGATTTACATTTTTGGTTTTTGGAGTTGATTGTTGAAACTTTTTCATAGTTTCTTTTAAAGATGTTGCATCAAGTGAAGACAGAGAATTAGGTGACGGTTCTGGAGAACTAATTGTGTCATTTTCTGAACTATCATCTACATTGTTGAAATTTAAAAAGAATTTGTGTCTTCGAAAACATTATCAATATTTACTGATTCAACTGAAGTTTCTAGTATAAATGTGGGATTCACACCTCGTCTTTGTCCGAATATTTGTTCTAGATGATTCCAAATCTTGGCAGTGTACTCCTCTACACTCGCTTCATCACCGTTGGCCAAAATACCAGCTCCGGTTTGATTTTTCCAGTTAAGTGCAGACATGTATGATGCCTTCAGATGACGCATTTTATTTTTCATCGGTACCCATTCAATATGTTTTAATACAGCAGATTTTCCACCAATTTTTTTTATAAAAAAATTGTGCGGTAGGTTTCTGCAAAAAGTTTGATTAAAAATGTTATTGTGTACATGAACAAACAACGGAAATTCTTACTTCAAAAGATTCCGGCTTATCTTTTACTTCTTCAGCTACTTCTTGTACTAAATGCAGGGTCTCTGTATCTGACGAACGATAAGTTCCATTTACTCTGCGTCGTTTTAAATTTTTTTCAAAATTTTTTACGCAAGAGAGATTTTTTAATTTTATGAATTGGGTCAGAAAATGAAAACAGATCATAATAATCATTATACAATTTACACAGGACACGTAATGGATTAAAAAGTTCATAGTTAGATCTACAAAACGGTATTTTCAATGGTATATAATATCTTGTGACCCGATTAGGAACGTTAAAATTTATTTCGTTAAGAAGAAAGCATGAATTTATTTCACCATTAATTAATTTTACCATAAATGTAATATTTAACATCATTCTTCTAGTTTTAAGTGTAGGAAGATCTATAAGTTTCAATCTGTGCTCATATTGTGGCAAATCAGTGTTATTACTCCAACCTAGGCCACGCAAAGCAAATAAAAGAAATTGTTTCTGAACTGATTCGATACTATCACTATAACAAGAATAATTAGGTGACCACACAACAGATGCATACTCAAGGGTAGGCCTAACGAGGCAAGTAAATAAACGTTTAGTAACATAAGGATCATCAAATTCCTTAGACCACCTTTTAATGAAACCCAAAAGAGATTTTGCCTTATTAACACAAGAATCGATATGTAAGTTAAACCGTAATCTATGGTCCAATAACACACCCAAATCAAGAAAATTTGTAACATTTTCAAGACATTTACTATCAATATAATAAACTGTAGGAATCAACGCTGCTTTAGTAAAGGATAACTTTTTACATTTCCTGAAATTTAAGGACATATTATTTACATTACACCAATCTGTCAGTCCTACCAAATCTTCCTGCAATAATTTCGAAGTATCAATATTTTCAAATGATAAAAAGAGTTTAACATCATCTGCATACATTAATACTTTAGAAAAACGAACGACGGAAGGAAGGTCATTAAGGTATAATACAAAAAGAACTGGACCCAAGTGACTACCTTGTGGAACACCTGAAGTGACAGAAATAGAAAATGAAGAACAATTTCTAAAAACAACTTTCTGAGATCTACCTTTCAAGTAAGACGATACCCACTTCAACAACCTAGGTGGGAAGCCCAAAGAATCAAGTTTAAATAATAAAAGTTCATGATGAACAGCATCAAAGGCTTTACTAAAATCAGTATAAATAACATCTGTCTGAAAATTATATGAAAAAGCTCTACATATGTGGGTAGACAGCTCAAGTAAGTTCGTCACTGTTGACCTACCCTTAACAAAACCATGTTGGTAGGGAGATATTAAGTTACCCACCATATGTTTCAATCTGGCAGTAACAATCTTCTCAAACAATTTAGGTATAGCACTCAGCTTAGCAATGCCTCTGTAGTTATCAATACAACGCCTATTACCATTTTTATGAAGAGGTATAATAAAACTCTCCTTCCAATAAGTTGGAAAATATCCAGAAGAGAGAGAATAATTAAACAATTTAGTGAGTGGAATGTATAGCTCATTAGCGCATTTTCTAAGAATAGATGATGGAATACCATCAGGACCAGGAACATGAGAGAATTTCAAAGATTTTAAACTATGTAAAACTTCACTCTCCGTTATGACTATGTCAGAAAAAACGTTAAAGGTTTTTATATTATAAGGATAGCCTGAACTAAAACGACTATTGGCAGAGTATGTGCTCTGGAAAAAATTTGCAAATAAATTCGCAATTTCGACAGGCTTCGGCGATTCCGTATCATTTAGTTTCATCGACGTAGGGAACCCGCTAACTTTCCTCTTTGAGTTAACAAAATCGTAAAAACTCTTAGGATTTACCCTGAATTTCTGTTTGATTTTACTCAAATACTCAGAATAACACGATTCATAACGTTATATTTATGTCTAACGATTGAGTAACACATGTAGCTAATTGAACAACCCTTTTTCTTGTATTTTTTAAACAGTCTACTCTTTTCATTTCTAAGCTCCCTTAACTCCTTTGTAAACCATCGAGGACCTAAGTCAGAATCCTTTCTAACTACTAAAGGAACCGATTCGAGAAAATAAGATTTTATAATGTTAGTTAAAACTCAAACATAAGTTAAATTTTTTATTGATATAGTAACCTCTAATTTTTTGCATCCCTATTTTATTTTTGGAACAAAAGTAAACACAAAACAGCTGACTTATCAATTGCACAATTAAACTGTTCAAGTTTGCGAGAGTCAATTGTCTGATAAATTTACAAGAGTTGTGCAAGTGAATTTTCAAACAATTTTTGACAATTCATTTGCGAGAGTGGAAAAATGCGCAGTTTGCACAGTTAACGAGGGTTTTAAGCGTTTGCATGAGTACCCTTAATGTAATTTGTTTACGAAGTGTTACTGTGTTTCCATTTATTCTCATAAAGATATTTTATTTTTTTTCAACTTCACCTATATTGGTAATTTATTTAATTTTTTTTTAATATTTAAAAGATTAAGCAATATCAACCTGACTTTAAAAGAGAGCACTACAAATTCAGAAATAATATACAAATACAAAAAACTTTTGATAGGAAATGAAGGGTTGAATTATATTAATTTTTTTTTGTATTTTTGGTTGAATTTTTAGATTATTTAATAAACTACGTTATTCTGTTTTTTAAAGAAAACGCAAAGAATTCTGTTTGTTTCTCTAGGTTAGAGTTTATATCAAATAAGCTCGAAGTTATTTGGAAATGCAGTACATCTGTGCCAGCCTGATATTACAAAGTTTGTTACCAGAACCACGAATCGCCTTTCTTATGCCTTGAACAGCATTTACAAAACCTGTCAACAATTTTTGACATCCTTTTTTTCATAAGACGTGGAAGAATTATGACTTTTTCTGTTTGCTGTGTTATGAACAAACAAGATAGTTATTGCTATTGACACTGTTGCTTCTATTCCAGATGGTCTAATCTTAAGGTATTTTTTCCTTCGTCTAATTTGGCTCAAGAAGTAACGTTGTAAAAGAAATTGTTGTACATTTATGTTAACTCAAGTTTAAATGCAATCAAACTTTTCTTTTTTTTTGCTAAAAAGTTTGTTAATTTATTAAGCATGTTAACAGATGAGTTTCCTTTTTTGTTGTATTATTGCCCTAAATGCTTTTGGTTTTATGTCGAGATTATTATGCTAATGTTGTTGGGTTTATCACTCCAAGACATTACAGGTTTTGTCGACTCACCGTAACATGATGATAGGGCAATGCTCAAATGGGATCTGATTATGCAAGTTTAAAAAGAATTTTTTGTAAACAAAAAAGTTGATTTTTGCCTAATTAATTTTTAAATGGGATGTTTTAATTAATTTTTTTTTCTCTTTATTTGCACCAGTGTCCTGAAGATGGTAAAGTTTTTTGAAGACAATCATAGAAAAGGTAAAAAAAATAAGCGAATGGTTTTCATACCAGCTTAGAAAAAGCATTTGAAAAAAGTTTTTCTTCGTTCAATTATATCGTGAACTGACTGAAACCTGAAAATCTAAAAATACAAACAGCCCAGAAATATGAGCACTTTTTACACTGTCTATTCTAAGTCGTCAAAAAAGTTCGAGAATTTCAATTCTTTTTATGGGAAATATTTCTATTTCTATTTTTATTTATAGATTTCCTCTTATGCTCGTCTTTGTTATTACATGTGAAGATCCTTTAATTTTAAGTTTCCCAAGGAAATTTGTAATGAAATCATCTATAGGTATGAAATCTTTTAAATAACAGTCATTCTAAAACTAAATTGGCAATTTAAAATGTCTGCTTAAAAGCCAATATTTTAATAGGAAGATATTTTAGAGTTGTCGCCACAAAATCGCGAATTTGTACAACAACAAGTAGGAGTGTAAAATTCGGCTATGCCGAATCTTTGATACCCTCCACCTAGATTTTCTTGCACTATTTGTAACAAATTTAGATAAAATATTTGAAAATGTAAACAATTTGATCAATTTAGTAATTTATTACAACAAATACTCTGAATTTTCAGCATTTACGTTTAACAATTTTAAAGTCAATAGAAGATATTAAACAAAATATATTTTTAAATTTCGGGTCTTTTTCGGAATACTTGACCATGTCTTATATTTTAAAAGTACTAGCGTTAATCAGTTTTATTTTTTCGATCTTATTATGACATTCCATTTGTAACGCATCGATAAATGGATTTGCGTCTATGTGTTTAATGCAAAAGATTTCTTACTTTTGTCGAATTGTAGGGATTTTTTGAAAAAATTTTTTTAACAACTTAATATTATATACGTTTCAATTTTAAACTTTAAAATTAAAATAGATATTTTTAATTTTAAAGTTTTTAAATCTGGTAATAACTCCATAATATGGAGATAGTAAATACGTGGCTTCTTTAATAAGAATGACAAGTAAAAAACACTTTTGTGCAGTTTACTTATTTTGTGCATTTTTTTTAATACATACATAAGTACGCCATCTTTGTAGATCTCTTCGATTATATTAAAGGTGCTATTACATGATGTGTTTTTTACATATGTACTGTCAAATTTTCCCACAACAAAAGTTGTACACATCGTGTGATACATATGAAACATTGTTTATGTACAATACATGAAGAAAGTCACATGTACATTTTTCAATTAGAACAGGTTCTATTTTTGCATGACAAACATGAAAATACAACACTGCTTGTGGCGAAAGAAAAACAAAGTAAATTTTAAAGATTAATATTGAAAGAAAAATAAATTGTTTAGTATTGATAATTAAAAAATATATAACCTTTTTTTTAACAATAAATTTTTGTAAATTCACAAATAAAATCAGCTGTTGTTTACACTTAGAGGATATGTCATACGGAAATACATATGCACGTGTGATAGCAAAAATTATGAATCGTATGTAAAAGACAATTTTGACAGACATGAGGAATTTCATATGGATAAAAAAAGTGACAGTACATATGTAAAAAACACTTCGTGTAATTGCACCTTAAGTAAGTTTGTAAATAAAAAGAATATTAAAATATTATAAATGTAAACATAATTGATTTTAGAAAAATGTCCGATTCGTTTTTCGATGATCCTGAAAACACATCAAAGAAATACAGAAAACAAAGGTTTTACTCAAGTTAGTTGAGAGACGAGAAGCTAATGGGATAGAACAGCTCAAAGATGACGACTTTAAAAACAGATGCAAGGCTTGTGAAAAAATATTAAATTGCGATAAATCAGATCTAAGTATACATGCTAATAACCAATGTCTTAAAAAAATATCTTTTAAAACCAACAACCAAAATTCTGTTTACGTTATAAGATCCCATTTGCAAGCCATTTTAATTAATTGTGTAAATTTAAAATGCACATCTAGCCATATAAAAGATGAATTATACAGAATAGTAAAAATATTTTTTTTATAATATCTGTTAATTTTTTATATTGCTTTTATGTAATTCTAATGATATTCTTTCTTATCTTATTTTTTATGAATTTTTTTTCGTTTTTATGTTATTTTTGCATTATTGAAATTGAAAATTAACAAATTAAAAATATTTTTTTTTTTTGAAAAATTGAAAAAAGTAGTGTTGGGAAAAATGTAGAGAGAAAAAAAGTGGGTGTAGGGAAAAAGGGATTTTTTTTCATTAGCGTAGAGATTTCTGTAAAAATCCCCTGGCATTACTGGTACTGGTTACTTATGCACGAAACACATAGACGACAGAGGCTACACAAACACACGGATACAAATGCTGCTGGCTGCAATTGTAGTCGTGTAGTCAACTACTTAACATATAACAATATAAACAGCTGTTTTTATACAAAATCATTTTCATTTCAGTAGTGCCAATTATATATTTTTTTTCCTCTATTAAAATAGAAAAACATGTATGATTCTACATAAAATTGTCTTAAATATATTACTTCTTTATAATGCATTATTATAACGTAAAAATAAATAAATAAATTTACTTATCAAAGGAATTATTATAGCATTTCATTTTGCGATTAATTTTTTGAACAAAATAAAATACTTCTTACCACTAATATCTTCTACATATTTTGTTATATTTTCAACACTATTTTTATTTTGTAGCCAACAAAAATAGAAATTAGCCAAAGTTGACTACAGCAGCAAAAGTGGTCATGTAGTCGTGTAGCTGTGTTGGTGTCAAAATAATCGTTTTCATATAAACGTGTGTATTTTATTTTTGACAGGCTGTAGTCGTGTAGCCGCTGTCGTCTATGTGTTCCATGAGAGAGTTCGGCTTACTGGTGCCATTATGTATATGTGTGTGTAAACAAAAATATACGATATCCCTAATCATTTCGAAGATTGTTTTAACAAAAATCATCTTACTGTGTATTCTTCGATAACTTTTGATGATTAAAAACTGATTAATCACATGCGGTATTAGAAAAAGACTAAGATTTGATTTTTGCTTACGCTCAAAAAGTAATTTATAGAAAAATTACATTAAATATGACTCAAAAATAAGTCGTAATTAATCAGAAAATTGAATAAAAAAGGTTCTCAAGAAGAGTCGGGTGTAAGGTAATATTTCCTCCCAACAAAAGAATATTTTGTGATCAGCAAAAGAGCGCATTCATGACTGTTTTAATAGCACAGAGGAGTTAAAAAAGACTCCATATGATCACTTATTGCATAAAATGTTTACTGGGATTTTATTCACTATCTGTAGAAACAGTTTTTTAAGTAAAGCAAATCTGCACACAATTTCAATTCTATTTCGTTTACAATGATACGATCACTTTGTTTACTAGCTAGTAGTAAAATAAGAAAATAATATTATAATACAGCGTAATGATGAATTGTACTTCTCAATTAGTTTATTTTTAATGTGCCATAAGAAGTTCGGTTTGTGCTAAGAAATGAATAAATATATGCTTCCCAGGGCGAAGCTTAATCATTGCACTTTGATTGAGTTGAGCCCGCGACTATTCCTGATGTGGATAGCTCGTGCCTACAATTTTTGGTAGTTGGGAATGGCGTTTGGGAAGCATGAACACTTGTTTCCCACTAGAACACTTGATCGTGACAAGAACAACATAGAAATTATATTTTTTCAAGACTTTTTTTAGTTCTTCCTTCAAATCTCGGGCCCTGATCGACCGATTTGGACGATTTTAAACAGCAAACTTTTCGTGATATTAGGGAATCATTCTTTATGTCAACCAGTACCCTAGCTGCCCGATTGATGCCGTCATCTTGATTGCCACAGACGGACAGACGGACATCGCTATATCAACTCCGGTTGTTATAAGGATCACAAATATATATATTTTATGGGGTCCAAAATTTTTTTTCTAATTATTACAAACGGAATGACAAACTTATGTATACCCTCTGCACACTGGAGTGGAGGGTATAATAAAAAGAAACTGAGTATGGTGGAAATTTGAAGTATAAATGCAAAAATTCAAAAAAATAACGATTGCTTGTTTGGACAGAGTTGTATCTTCTGAAATTAATGCCAAGTAAAAGCTGTATGGTATGAAAACTGAGTATAACAACACTGCTCGTAAGCCCGAGTCTAGGAGAGTGTGTTAACGTGCTGACCAAAAAGCGCAAGTACAAGTGTATGTGAAGGTTCAGGGTTCAAAACCTCACGGCCGCCATAAGTAGAAAAATTTCATAGAGAAACAATCTATTCAATTATAACATAACAATTATCACAATGTCCAATAAATCGCTAATAAAGGCTGAAATTCCAGAAACCGGTCCGATTAAGAATACAGTGTAGTTATAAATTTTTTAAATATATGCTTTCTTCTTTTCTACCACAAACCATTGTGATAAAAGAATACCGCTGTTGTTGGGTTAATGCACAACAATTAATTTAGATTATAAATTGCTTTCAAAAACTTACAAACAAACAAGGTGACCACTTCACAATAATGCTAATTATCAAGTTGAAACTTTGAGTAATACTTTCTTAAAAAATTGTGAATTAAACACAATATAAAAAAAATATCTCATAATCTGATTAGCGGAGAATAAAAATTTCGTTTTGTACAAATATTTGAAAAATTAAAAATATATCAGAAAAACAATTTTTTGTTTTTGTTTTTTAGTTACAATAAAATAAAATACTTATATCTGAATTCCTCTTTTATATAAATGAATGGTTGTCACAATCAGCAAATAAAATTAAAAATCCCATTGTGTCAATTATTGCCACTATTCAGAACTCTCAATTGTATATAACATCAATTCAAAATTCGATTGGGAACAAATTGGATTGCATTAGCAAATCCGTTCACTGTGTGCCGTATATATTTATAAAGGTTTGTACTAAACTTTTATTTTTATGCTTTCGATAACGATTAGCTATGCGAATTCGAAAATATTTTCTTTGATATTCAGAGTAACCGAAAATGGCGAAACTGTCACACCCATTGGTTACATTTACAAAGGGAATGAAGTCAATCGTCATATGATCATATTTCTTACAAGCCAAGGTCTCATACTTGTAAATTCTCTTAAATAAAAAGCTATATAAGAAACATATTATTTCATCACATCAGTTTCATATTATATAATACTTAGAAGTCCTAAATTCAGTCATTTTCCTAACTAAGCAATTGAAGAAATGATGTTTGTATCCTGTACAGTTCGCAAACAACAATTCTCAATTTTTAAGGTATTTCGACTAAACTCGGTAAATTTCATTGGACCAAGAACTAAACCACTTTAGCCTAGACATAATTGGTCCCTCTTGAGACATAATAAAACTAAGCAATATACTTTACTAACAACTAACGTGCATATAAAATATTGATCACAATGTATGATGCAAATTATGAACAATTATACTAAAATAAAATGTTTTTTTTTTTAAATATTGTGTATTCATCAACAGGCAATGTACTGAATTGCTACACATTGATCAAAGTCCAATAAGAAAAAATTGGAAAAAGCTAGTTTTTGGTATTTCGGGAGCCAAAATTTTTATTTTTTAATATATTCTTTAATAGCTGACCTAGAAAGAAACTCCAATGCTACTTCAAATATGTGTGTGTAAGGCTTTCAAAGTTTGAACCTGTAACAGGAGAATGATATAAAGTATGTTTTTAATCGGCTTCCAGGCACTTTTATAATTATCTGTCAACACTATTTTACCCTCGTACTCAAAAAAGTTGCTTATATTATATGCTTCTAATATTCATTATCTTTTAATTTCCCATGACTACACCTATGGTTATCTTAACTGTTTTAAAATTTACATGTACATACATACTACTTTTCATAATTATATATGTTGGTTTTGAACAACAAATCTTATTAAAAAAGTTTACCTTATTACAGGTTTATCTCTTAAATCACATTTTAAGCTTATATTAAAAATTTCATATAAGACGAATGAAGTAAACATTACACGAAAAAAAATTAATTCTTTATAAGTCTTTAAAGAGCTTGATACTTAGCTTGTTCTCTTTGTTACATTTAGCACTCATAGCGAAAAAATAAAAACGAATCTTTTATGTAGACAGTGCTTTAATTTTAATTAAAGTTAGTTATGAGTTGCGTAATTTGTTTTTAAAAATTTTTTATTTTTATTTTTTTTTTTTTTTACCATTGCTATTCAAAGTGCTGGATAAATATTTTATTCGAATAGCGAAAGGCTTAACAGACAATTTATTTCATATGTTGCATTTATAACAATGTAGTTAAAATTAGATTATCCCTAAGCAAAAAATTTTGACTAAATGAATATGGGTATTCATTTTTTTTTTTTTTTTTTAAAGAAAAATTGCATAACACATGAGCGAAAAATTCGGAAAATGGAAAGAACTACTAACAAAGTAATAATTTATACGAGCAGATTTTATTTTATTTTTTCATTAAATAAAGACCCTAAAAGTATACTAATCAATTATAGCCAATTCAAAATTAACACAAAAACAAACTCATTTTTATTACAAACACATTGACAAATATAATAAACACACACGTAGCATTGTATAATTTTATGTATGTGTTAGTAGCAATTTTAAATGCAATTTGCGCAAAATAAATTTTAAAATCTGTAAGTCTGCAAAACGGCTAAAAAGAAATACCTTTCAAATAATATGCGTTTGGTCAAAATCCGGATAAAATAGCAGAACAAAACATCGGTCACAAGAAATCGCCTAGCCTATTAATATTATAGATATATATGGGAGGTTTCATATCAAGTAGCCCAACTCTTGAAACTGATGTCTTCCAATCGGGATTAAATTTGCATCAAGGTTAGTCTTATAGAATTATAGTTCAGTTGTAATTTTTGACCATCTCACGAAGCGACCAAAAAGCTCTTAAATAAAAGACCTAAGCTCATATTGAGCAGAAAAGGGGGCTTTCTGAAAAAAATAAAAAAAACTGTTTGGGAAAAATTTTGCTAAGAACAATAGGTAATAAAACAAAATGTCAAATTTTGGCCCCTCTAACTCAGAGGTTTCTTGACTGATCTTGTTAAATTTTTTTAAACTACTATCCAATAGGTCTAACCTTGATGTAAATTTCATCCCGATTAATTTTTAATGCAACGCGGGCAGGGTTGATCTATTGAAAATATAAAATTATCTGGTATGTATTAAATGTTACTCTTATCTCTGATTTTTTTTTTTTATAAAATTTAGGACAAATTAAAATTAGATTATCAGGAAAAACATATTTTTTTATTTCGAGATTTTTGATTTTGAGACATACCTTTGCCAATTAGAAAACATATGATATCTTCACCTTTGATATCTGCAAAAAATAAATCTATTTTAAGTGTTAAAGGCGATTTTAATTTCTTCGAAAACCCCCCTCTACGGAACCTGTTGGTGACCTACATATATTAAGTTGTGATATCAATATATATTTGTGAGATATTAATGAATTTTTTTCACTACAGCGCTACCATTCTTGGCAAGTATAGGACACACGAATCAAGTTTTTTTTTTATATTTCTTTATGCAGGAAGGTACAATGATTGTACCAATTTCTAACGAATCCTGTGAAAGTAAGGTCTAATATTAAAGAAATAAACGTCTAGGTTATAAGAAAATAACAGGTGGTAATGCCTATTTTTTACCATATAAATTAAATTATATTTCATACAACATAAAAGATAATTTCAAGAAGCCTTTAATATTTTTTGACACTAATCTAACGAATTTACTTTGATGTGTCACTACTAAAGCGACACTATGTCTTCAAATTTCCTTTTTATGGAATAATACATCAACATTGAAAGGAGTGTAAACGTTATTATATATACGACACATAATTTGCTATAGAAACACACTTCTACATGTTATGCCAAAACATCTGTTTAAAGTTTAAAACTTTCGCTTATAACTTTTTTAGACTACCATCACGATAGAAATACTTATATATAATATTTTATATAAAGAGACATACTCGCACAAACGTATATCATACCAAATAAATAACATACCAAATAACCTGATAATTTATATAAAATGTTGACTTTATAAATGTAGCAGTTGTAAGCTGACATATGTATGTAAATATTTTATTTATACGAATACCCGCAAAACACAGAAAAATGGTGGGGAACAGTAGTTAAGTTAGACGTTTTGATATTAATATTTTTTTTTTTTGAGAAAGAAGGTATGGCAATATAGCTTCCATTCATTTTTAAGAAATTTTTACTTCAAAATAAATTATTAAAACATATATGTATTTCTAAGAAGCACGTTTTCACATTTACACATTACTTTCAACTCTAACCAACTATCCCACTGTGAGTTGCATAGTTTGCTGCAAAAAACATAAAGTTTTTCGTTTTATGTTTTTTTTTTATTTTCATAACAGTTTTCCATCATTTTTGACAATATACTTTTATGTTGTTTTATTTGAGCAACAACATTAAAAAAAAAAACGTAAAAAACACTTCTGGATATTGTTGATGACTCTATATGTATAAAATAAAACTGCAAAAATCTCTTAATAATCTGTCAAGTTCAAATTTATTTTTTATGTTTGTTGACTCAAGTTTTGAAAAATATGTAAGTCTATAAATTTAAAATGTTATATAAAAGCTCTTTATTATTGACTTAAAGTTATTTCGCTTAAAAAGAAAATTTGCTGATATGTGTCATATGAGAACTTGTACCAAAAATGGAGCCATCATACAATGTTTCGTGGATTACTTTGTTTAAAAAAAATATATACAAGTGACATTTATATTTTTGTAGGGACATAAAAAGCTACAAATCCTACCAGCATGTGCCCGTAAGGCAAATATATATAAATGAAGGAAAAACAACATAAAAAAATTGCAGAAAATTGTATGTTAAAATAATTTTTATAAAATATATTTTTTACAATTCATGTGACATTTGCGACAGGATTATTTTAAAACACGACTTATTTTAGGTTCGTAAAAATAACATCTCTTGCGTCTTTTTGTTGTGCAAGTGGTTGCATTTGGAGTACTTCCTTTTTGAGGAACAATTAATGAATTATATGATGTTGTAATTTATCTCTTGACCTGCATTTCCACAAATATATATTACATTGGACAAGAACGTAAATGGCCACCTGTTTGAATAATTTCGGCAAGCAAATCTATGTTCAAGTTAATCCAAAGTGTCAACTGATCCTTCCGTGTAATTATACTATAAAATTTACTTGGATTTGTTCTTATTGTGTACGCAGTAGTGAGTGCCAAGAAGGAAAACTATAAACCCTTCGGAAGGCAACGGGAAACCACCGAAGTAACATCCCTTGTAAATCATACAATATGAATAATACAGCAAATAACATACGGCCCTCAGTCTCCGGCCAAACGAGGGTTCTAAGAATCCCCGGAGGTAAAACAAATCATAAACTTAACATAGGAACTTGGAATGTTAGAAGTCTCTATGAAACTGGAAAGCTGAAGAATACCATAAGTGAAATGAACAGACTCAACATAGAAATACTGGGTATAAGTGAAACATGGTGGAAGGAAAGTGGTGAATTTAGATCCGAAAACACTAGAGTGTACCACTCAGGAAATCAGAATGATATACACAAAAAAGTTGTGGCAATTATTGTCAAAAGCCATATAGCTGAATGTATATCTGAATACGTCCCAATGTCAGATAGAACAATGCTTATAAAGGGAAAGCCGACTAATATTAACATAATTCAAGTCTACGCACCTACATGTGATGGAAGTACTGACGAAATCGAAGAATTCTACGATAATGTTGGAAAATTATTGAAAATGACGAAGCCACATGAAATAACTTTTGTGATGGGCGACTTCAACGCGAAAGTAGGACAGAGTGAGGTAATGGGTGTCATCGGAAAATATGGATTAGCTGAACGAAATGAGAAGGGAGACAGACTTGTACAATACTTCCAGGAACATAAAATGAAAATTACAAACACCCTATTTCGCCTACACCCTAGAAGACTCTACACATGGAAATCACCACAGGACAATAGAGGAAAAATTGTGAGAAACCAAATAGATTACATATTAATAAACAAAAGATATTGTACCTGTGTGACAAAATGCTCAATATACCCGGGAGCAGAAGTACCATCTGATCATAACCTCCTAGTATCAAATGTCCGCATCAAACTATCTATTGTTCGAAAACAGAAGCCAAAACCTAAAATTAATACTGAAAAACTAAGTGATCCATCAGTTAAAAATAAAGTTAAGGATCGTATAAATAATAAACTTGCAGGCGTCGATGGTGATAATGTAGAAAATCTGTGGAATAATGTCAAAAATATTATTAGCACGACTACGAAAGACTCACTACGAAGCTGCATAAAAACCAAACTAGATGAATGGATGACAGACAAATTCGAGAACAGAAAGAAGTAAAAATGAAAACGTAAATTACGAAATCTACTGGGAATTGAGCAAAGAAATCCGAACGGCAACCCGAGCTGCAAAGAACGCACTACTAAATCGTCAATACCAGGAAATCGAAGTGCTGCAAAACCTACACGACGATGTTAATCTACATAAAAAACTCAAGGAAGCCGCAGGAGTACACAAAAGGACATCTGCAGCAATTCTGTTTGATGACAATAAAGAGGCTGTATTCGAGATGACGGATAAAAAATGCATTTGGAAAGATTATGTAGCGAATTTATTTACTGACGAGGAAAGGTTGGTTTTCGACAGCAACGCAGATACCCCTATATCCGGATCACCAATCATTAAATGTGAAGCAGAATACGCAATAAGCTCTCTAAAGGACAAAAAGGCAACAGGTCCAGATGAAATCCCCTCAGAAGTCCTAAAAAAATAAAATTTTCTTAAAAAATGGGTCAAATTTAACCCGAAGACGCTATAAAGGTTACAAAACGAAAAAAATCCATTAAATATTTTAATAAATTAGTAACTTAAATTATTCTTTTTATGTGAAAAAGAATTTTTAAATTTGTATAAAATTATATTATTGCTGACCAGTTGTAATAACTATCAATAAAAATGAAATTTGTTCTAATTAAATTACTGTTTATGTTTATTAGACTCATGAGCATACGAAAAATGGTAATAGAATTATAAGTTCAACGTAGCTAATAAGTGTGACATTCTTCTAGCTTAAACCACACAATTTTCCTCAATTCTGGTATAATACAATGTAGAGAGTTTTCTTATCTAATTCAAGCAATATACTTTTATGGCCACTCTCTTGTAATGTTTATTACAAGCAGCAAATGCACTTAATTAATGGTACATAACAATTAAAATAACTTGATTAAATTAGATTGTAAGCACCTTAAACAACAGCATACATGAGTTTACATTTTTATCCACATTGTATTGGCTTAACTTTGTAGTTGCCAACTAGTTAATGTTTTTGGTCGTTATGACCACAATAGTTGTCCAAGTTTTCTTTTTTTATTATTTGCTACCATAGAGAAGGTTTCATGTACAGTTACATATTTGCGTTGAAAAGTGCACAATTTTACATTAGCTGCAGATTATAATTTATTATGAAAGATTTTCAGACATAAAGGAACACAAAACTTTATGAAAAGATTTAAAAAAAAAATTGTTATAATTCATGCCCGTTTCAGGTACCCTAAAGAAAAATATATTGTTTCTTGAATAAGATCGGTACAAAAGTGTACCTTTATGCATGCCACAAGCAAATAAACAAACTAACAATCTTCCGCTTTTTATAACCTGCCTGGTCAGGGTATAATTCGCTTATGATGACGTTTGCAACTACTAAAACTATTTTACTTAGTCCCATGATTTATTATAGCAATCAATGTGGGAAAACTATCTTAATGATCTACGTCCGTTGGCCCGTCTGTCCATCCGTCTGTCTGTGTTTCCATGTAAATGTTGTAACCAATCTACAGGAAGCAAATATGCATTATTTTTGAAGAAGTTTGATATGTGAGCTTCTATCGACAATAGGAGCAATGCTGTTAAAATTAGTGATAATCGCTACACGATCAGACCTATTCCGCATACAATGGAACTCTGTGACATCGATTTAAAGTGCCACAAGATCCATAGCTACATAAAAATCGGCCAATCTTTGTTTGCATATATTCTTTGCACCCATTTATCAGCAGTCCAAAAATAAGCCCTCTTGGACAATTCAAAACACCAATATCAGGAAACAAAAATATGGCTCTTATTTTTCTAATGTAAGGCTAATACATATTTTTAAAAAAATTTGCGATTTTAAGAAATATGATCAGGATTAGTGCATTTTCCACAAATAAATATTGTATCTTATATGAACCTTTCTCTATCTGCAGACAAAAAGTTTTGTAACAACACCACTCAAATTTAGTTTAAGCTTATTTTTCCTATCCAATTATTTGAACTTAAGACGGTTTCTCTAAATGCTTGGTATATGGTATCATATAGACGGTCTAGAGCAACTACGATTTTTTATAACCTGCACCACTACGTGGTTTGGGTATAATGACTATGTGCTGCTGTTTGTAAATACCAAAAATATTGGACCTAGACCCATCTTTTATTATACCGATCGAATCAGAATTACTATCTGATTCGATCTAACGATGTCCGTCCGTCCGTCCGTCCGTCTGTGTGTCCATGTAAACCTTGTAATCAAACTGCAGGTCGCAAATAGGAATATATTTTGATAAAATTTGGTATATAAGCTTTTATCGCCCACAGGAAGAACGCTATTGAAATCCATGTTCAGACCTAGCCCCCATGCAAATGACCCCTATGAAATCAACATAAATTGCCAAATTGTCATATAGATCTTACTCAAATTGGGTTTGTATGCATTAGTCCAAAAATGATCACTTTGGCCCCATATAGAGCTGCCGCCCAATCTTCACTTAAATCTATCAAAAAACAAAAATATTGCACTGATTCTTCTCAAATTATGCTTTTATATATTTTTGCAAACTACAAGAGACTACTAAACATGGTCAAGATCGTCCATTTTTGGGCCTAGTCCCCATATAGATATAGCATCCGATATGAACTTTTTCATATTTGCAGCCAAAAAAATTAATAAAAATCCCACTCAAAGTTGGTTTATGCTTATTTTCTATGTACAGTTAGTTGGGCTTAAGAGATAGGGTTTCTAAACACATGGTATAGGATATCGTATAGTCGGTCTAGACCGACTGTAATATTCTTACTTGTTTACTTATTGTTTGTTATATTAGAAACATCGTAGCTGTCCGAGTGTGCGAAAATATAACAGGAAAAGCAAACGAGTACTTGCTTACTGGTTTTATAAAGCATTAAGGCTTTTGTTTGAATGTGCTACGTTTTATTTTTAAAGTAAAAAAACTTTTGGAAAGTATATAAATTTTTTTGTGTATATCCTGAAAAATATTTATAAAAAAATTTTTTTTTATCAAAATTTGGTTTTGAAGGAATAAGGAAAGATTTATGTTTTCATCAAAATTTAATTATCCATTACAAACAAAAAAGTTACTGCTGAGCATTGAAGTCTTGTTCATTCTAGAATGATGATAAATAAAACTTAGATATATAAAATAATAACAATATCAACTTCGAAAATGAATATTTTTCATAATTTTTCTTTGTTTGTTTGACCTTCTTATAATAACCCTTTCACGATCATAAGGAAATAATGAATTTGTGTTAGTATCTGGTGGTTGTTTTGATCGATTTGGAGATAAAATCAACTAAAATAACAATAAAATCCAAAAGACTTATTCAGATTTTATTGAATTTTATGGGAAATATTTTTCCCAATGGACCATAAAGGCAAAACTAATGCTAAGGGTTATGGATGAAAAGTAACAATTTATTGCATTTTTATGAATGAATTTTCAACAAATTAACTTAAGTATAATAAAAAAAGGAACAATATTGAATCAGAACTAATTGTGGTACTGAGCAAAACTATTTATTTTACTTGTGTTCTGTTCTCTATATGTTATTTAGAACAATTTACACACCTTTTCATTTTATCGAACTTTTGCATGTTGTGTGCTGGTAAATTATGCTTGATACCAATTTTTTCTTTCGATCCGTAATCTAAACCTCGAAGTAAAATTATTTATTAGATTTCTTCATAAAATTTGCCGATATTCCAGACTGGTTAAAAGTGATCCCTCTATACACTTAGCCTCACGTAGATTCGCGTATACCATATACGTGGTGCTCAGTGCTATATCCACCATGTCAAAGAATAAACGAGGTGGATACCGCCCATATATTTATTGTAGCTCGTGACAACTTCAGGACAAACAGCGTTTATTTTTTGAGCTAATCCTGACTGCCTTCTCTTTACAAAAGCCGTAGGTACTGGACATCTTAAATTGAATAAATGACACCTCTCTGCATGATTTTATCCAGTCGCAAAGTCTTGGGTACATTTTTTCGATTTCTGCGAACAGTACCGCAGGCCTTTCTATTTTGCAACACTAATTTGTATTGCAAGCTAGGAGAATTTAGAAAGTTATATAAATAAAGTTCACAGCCAAGCCCACTTTGCTTTTGAGTCAAGTTAAGTACAACGGATTCGCCAAACCGACTACAGTATTAGTTTTTTTTCTCGTGTATAAGTCAAATTCAAAAAGGTAACCTGTCTATGACTCAGCCCTGAACCACATATTAAATCCCCAATTTATAGGCTTGTTTTTGATATATTGCTTCCACACGTTGTGGCATTTTAATTTGATCATGTGCTCGTCAATAGATTGCAGCTTTGAATTTTTCGTAGTATTTTGAAAACAATAATTGAAATGCCTAACGACTGGTGTTGTTTTGTATGCTCTATCGGTCATTATTATAAAAGTGCAGATTTTGCCGTAGTTGCTCAAATCTTATCCTAGGCATAAAATTATCAATAAAAGCGACACTCATATCTGCATCCGTAGACCAGCAATGCCGTAAAGTTGCCAAAACGTTTTGTTCCGCAAATCTTATGCTTTCCGGCATAATGATGCCAGATACTAGCCTATCCGGTTTGGTGAAAAATCGCAATTGGAGTCAACATATCATGTCTGCCAAAAAAAATGTTTAAGCGACCGAATTCATAATCACTTTCATGGTACATAGTAGGTATATAAGAATTAGTTGTTCATCTAAAAATAGGTTCCAGCTCCGTCGGAGGAACTGGACCGATATCCAGCTTTATTTTCATTTTCTTCTTGAACTGAATTTTCGATTTCAACAATAATTGTATA
This sequence comes from Cordilura impudica, assembly GCA_963682025.1. NCBI lineage: Eukaryota > Metazoa > Arthropoda > Insecta > Diptera > Scathophagidae > Cordilura > Cordilura impudica. The sequence goes on along the minus strand of OY821518.1, from coordinate 58,818,999 downwards.
TTTTCAACATCTTATAAAAAAATTTTGATCTTCTTCATCTAGAAGAAGTTCATCTTCTCCATCACTATTATCCGCCATGTGCAATTGTAAGATCCCATTTTCACGAAAATGGAGTTCTGTAAGCCCTTTTCTAGCCATAGGTGTAATTAAAAACTAATATCGTGAACATGTACATCAAAACAAGATAAATATAATAGTACCACAAAAGACTCCACTTTTGGTCCATAGGGAAAGATTTTTCCCATGCAAAATACAAAATTAAGGCACATTGTGTCACGTACTAATTCTTTTTTAATTTTTTATCCATATATACCCACCAAGTAGTACTCATCAGTAATAAAACTCAGTAGTAAAACTTTAACAGCGATAAAATCAAAAAAGCACGCAGTGGAAAAAAAATTTTGAGATTTCCCATCAATGATTTGAGCATCTATTTGTTAAATATTGTCAACTCTTATCTTTTATATAATATTAATCAATATTGATTTATGCTATCTGATTATCAAACTGAATAAAAAGTAAAAATAAGTTACTTTTATTATCAATTTAAGGTTTGGGAAAAATGTTTCCCATTGACGTGAAAGGGTTAAAGTCCAATTTTCGTTTCCCATCATATTAATACTTACTAGCAGATTCCAGCACTCGAAATCCCAGTGCAAATTCTAAAGGTATGCTTCACAATTCAACTTATTTTAAATGAAGAAAACACACTCAATACATTAAAACAAACACATTAACTAATATAATAAACACACACATAGCATTGTATAATTTTATGTATGTGTAAGTAGCAACTTTAAATGATCAAAACTCCAAAAAATTATTCCAGATGATGACCATCTGTAAATGTGGGTAACAGCTAAAAATAAATACCTTTCAAATTATAAATTTTTTTTGTCAAAATCGGGATAAAACTGTGAAACTTACCCCCCTATCTCACATCACACTGCAATTGTAAAATCGTTGTGTACGTATTATCAACGAAAAATTGTTCGAATTAGTCGAATCCATCGCCATTAACTTTTATGCTCACACATCTGATTGCAATCTCATTTTTAAAATGTTGTCGAAGCGTAAACTTGAAAAAATTTGTTTATTTCTCTCTCTTATTTTATTTTAAATAGAGTTACTGAGTTTATTATACAGGCACATGTTTAAGAGAAAATGTTTACATTTATTATTATTAGTATTATTTTAATAATAGTTAATAATATTTATGCTCTATAATTAACAAAATTGCGTTTTTATATGCGCATTTGAAGAAATAAATAATAATAATAGATTTAACAAGTTAAAACTTTAATTACAATTTTGCAGAATCCAGTAAATTTGCATTAAATTCATAACAGGGTAACATTAATCATCGTTAGTGTCAGCCACTACTCGCATGAAATATTTGATGCCATTAGTGTGACCACTGCGGAAAATGTGTGTGTATTTGTGAAAAAAAATGAGTGTATTGTGTTTTTCGAACTTCCAGTGTGATGTGAGATAGCTGGGTTACATCGGTCCCAAGATATCGCCTTGCCTATTAATATTATAACACATCCTGGGGTGCGTTAGCACCCCAACGCTACTTTGTACGCTCATACATTTTTTGTTTTTAATTTTTTTGGCTGGGATAAAAAATCAGTGAACGAAATTTATTTTTCTTTCCATTTCTAGCGTTTTTTCGATCCGTGGGATCTCTCTAATTTTTTTTAAAAATTGTTTTTCAAAAAACCCCACCATGTCAAGTAGAAAAATCTCACTTTTTACCATTTATTGAAATGCTTTATTGATTTTTTCAATTGAATAGGGTTCATCAGAACATTGAAAACCCACAAAAAAAAAACAAGTGAAAAATAAATGAGAAATTACTTTTGTATGTTAGGTAATTCTGGAAGACATCCGACGCAAATGTCGTTGTGGTGGCGAGGACAGCAATTTTTTCCACAAACATCGCATGTGGTTTTAGTCTTCTTGTCATCCTTCCTGGGGCAAAGATGGCATCTGGCCTAAAAATAAAAGATTTAGTTCTAAAAACAATTCAACTCTATTATCATTCAAGTTTTTACCTGCTTTCGTGGAAGTTTCTCATCAACTTCGCGTACAACCTGGGAAAGTCTCCCCATAATTTTTAGTGCATCCATGCTTAATTTACTTATTGTGTTCCGTCTTGAAATGTGCGCACGGTCGTCCAGTTCTGATTCCATCAGCTCTTCTGCCAGTTCAACCAATTTGTCATTCCTGTATAACTTTTTGTTTCTTGTTGGCGGATTGGAGTGGCGATAAATAATGACTGTTGCTAAGGCTGCTACGTCCAATAAATTATAGAAAATAACCATTGGCCAGCGTCGAGTTTGATGTGAGCAAGAATAAGTTGAAACCATTTGGTCAAACACGTCAACGCCACATTTTGTTTGGTTATAATCTATAATTATATTAGGTTTGTTTTGATAACCAGAAATGCCTTTATCGCGATTATGTTGCGTTGATAACAAAACGACTTGTTTGTTTGGTTTTGGAACATAAGAACCAAACGCCATTTTGTCAGAAAAGCCAAATATGGATGATTGGGTTGGACGATATTGCTTTCGATTGTTTACTTTGATGGGCTCGTTATTATTATCAAGAAGCTCTTTGACGACAAATTGTTTTGGGACATCTCTTTTATTTTTTCGAATGGTGCCAAGAGTAGTAATTTTTTTGTGGAGCAACTGCCTTGCCAATTCAACGGATGTGAAAAAATTATCTATTGTCAAATTTCGCCCAGTGTAGTAGTATTTTGAAATCAACGACATCACAACATCATATCCACGTCCAAGCCCAGAACTTTGATCAGCGCTGCCAGTGTATATTGCAAACTTCAGTGGATAACCCGTTGAACTATCGTTCATCCACCAGAACTTCAGTCCATATTTAGCTGGCTTACTTGGCATGTACTGCCGAAACTTACAGCGACCACGGAATCCTTTCAATTGCTCATCGATTGTAAGATTTGCAGATGGAATATAGTTTGCAGACAAAGTTTCATTCATTTCAGTCAGTAAAATTTGGACCGGCTGTAAAATGTTTCGATCGGCTGCATTCTGCCCACGGCGACCAATTGAATCATCGAAACGAAGGAAGGTATTTATTATTTCAAAGCGTGTATAATTCACCACAGCACGAAGGATTGTACGTCCTGTGATGGGGTGCCACAATGTACGCAAACGACGATGGCCGCCTCGCATTGCCCCAACATATAACAATATTCCAAAATATGCATTTAGCACGTTTAATGTCAATGGCTTCCAAGCACGTTGTGGTGCTCTATTTATATTCAATTTCATGTAAACATCGTTGGCCTTTTCGTTTGTGTATTTGATGATTTCGTTTTTTATTTTCGTATTGAAAATTCGATTGAAAATACCGAGAAGAGACTCATTTTTCAAATTAGCAGCAGGGCCAATAGGTCCACCAGGTCTCAATATATTACTCCCTTGAATACGAGACATTACCGATATCTCGGGCTCTTTCATCCAAATCCGTCCACTGGCAGATACAAAATATTCCTCCTTTGATGTTACATTCACAATAGGCTCTTCATTTGCTAGGAACTCATCTAGTTCAGGCAAATTTTCTATTGGACCTATTGCCTCTGCTACATCTTCATCAATGTCCTCATATTCAGCTGCAATATAAATCGAATAAATTCATTTGAATAAAAACAAATAAAAACTCACAGTCTTCGAATTCATTTTCTGCCACATAATCTGAATCATTATCTTCGTCATCACCGCCAACATCGAAAGGGTCATAATTTTCACCTTCATCAGAGTCCGCTCCCCACAATTCCCTCAGTGCTTCCTCTCTTTCATACTCATTACCGGTATTTAAACGTCTTAGTTGTCTATCCGACACTTAAAATAACAAAAAAAAATAGGTAAATTCCAAATATATTCCATAAAAAATAGAATAAAAGTAACAGTTATAATTAATACTTACTTTTGTCACTTTTCACAACTTTTTTTACTGCTACTAATAATTTTATTATGTTTACGCACAGAGAAACGTCTGAACAACACAGTAGCTAACAACTAACTGTTGTTTCTAGTTGCAATGCAAAAAAACAGCGTGGAATGCGAATGCATATTACTGTTGTTTCTAGTTGCCATGCAAACAGAACATGGGGTGCGAATGCACCCCATGTCAGGTTTGTTTACTTTTTTTCGTGATGTAAACTAGGGTTAATATTATATCTTAATATCAATACTTAGGCGTATGTGTGATATTTATGATATATATGATTATTATTACTCATACATCAATCGAAAGGTCCAAAAGTGCTGTGTTCATAAAATACAAAAAAAAAATTTTTGTTTATTATCCGCTTTGAAGACATAGAGTGAAAATGTGAAAAAAGGGGAACACTGGAGAAATATTCACATACTACTACCTGAAAGATATCAATGGCTGGAATTATTTTTTTCTATTTACGAGGGCTCGACTGTGAGAGCCTACGATTTATATACATATAAAATAAAGGTGCTCTTAATTCAGAATCAATAAAATAAAATACAGTTTTCGAAAAAACTGCAACTAAAATGCAACATTTTTTGTCAGAAAAGAAAATGGCATAAGTATATATAACATTAATAGACAATGTGATTTCTTGTGACGTATTTTACACCAAGCGATTAAGAAAAAAAAATTTTCAATTGAAAAAGTATTTCTTTGCAGATGTGCACCATATTTACAGATGTGTACCTTCTGGTACATTTTGGAGTAGAATTCATTTAAAATTGCTACTAACACATACATAAAACCCATATTTAGGCTTCAAATAACAATTTTGCAATGCTGTGTGTGTGTTTATTAAATATGTGTTGAATTGTTAATTGGCTAATATAATATTATTTATTAACAAACCCAGTTATATATCTTCCTATAATAAACGGTAATGGCTTTTACTTAAAAATTCACAATTTATTGAAAATTATTTAAATATTCATATATTAAAAAACATTGAAAAAAATTTAATGAAAAAATTAAATTTCCTAGAATTTTAACTCGAACATCGAGGGGTGGGCTCCGCTAGTTAGGATAATTATGTTAACATAATAATTATATGTAATATTAATAGGCAAAGCGGTTTCTTGTTGCAGATGTTAGTGTGTCAGTTTTATTCCAATTTTGTCCACACATCCCTCATTTGAAAGGAATTTCCTTTTAGCTATCCACAAGGTTTACAGATTTTTAAATTTAAATATGTTTTTGGAGTAAATTGCATTTAATGCTGCTACTAACACATACATAAAATTATACAGTGCTATGTGCGTGTTTATTAAATTTGTTAATGTGTTTCTAAAAAATGAGTTTTTTTTTTGTGTTGATATGTGAATTTTTTATAATTTATAAGCATAACTTTAGGATCTTTATTTATTGAAGAAGTAAAATTTCGTAGAATTTGCACTTGAATTTCGAGGGCTGCAAGTTAATATAGTATGTCTAAGTATTAATAAAATATTAAGCCTTAGCTACAATTTTGATGAGGATTGAATCAATGCTTCTTGATTCAAATATGAAATTTTGAGTTTTTAACTCACTTTTCCCGCCCGCACCAATTTCTTGCTTTTATAAATTTACATTATACTATACTAGCTTAACTATCTATTAAATTAATGACTTTCATTAAAATAGCGAAACGTTTAATTTTTAGATATGATCGTATTTTCCTTACAGAATTTGCAAATTATTTTATAGGGTTCTGCCAATTTCATTGAGTGAAATTTTTGATATCTATTCATCTGAAAATGGAGGTACAAATTATCATTGAACTTTAATTGTTACCATTATTTGCATTATTCTCTTTCAAATGTAATAACATTTTGACAACAAATGTTAACATTGAAGGCCATTACGTTGTGTGGATAAAATATTGTTAATTCAATATTGTTCTTTTTCCATTTCACTGCGATTCGAAAAACCATTTTACATCTATATGTAGAAAGCAAGTAACTCAATAATTTATATGTAATGATTTATAGCGACAGTACTAAACAAAATAAAAAAACAGATGTTGTTAAAATTAATCGTTGTTCTCATATTTTGTATATAATCAAGAAATATTTAATTGTCTCAAATTGAATTTAAGCCCTATAATTTATAGGCCTAAGGCTAAAGTAAAAATAATTTTTGGTAACTTGGTTTTTTGCAGTATACTGATATTTAAGTAAAACGTCTTATATAACAAAAAAAATAAAAAAAAAAATATTTTGAAATCGGTTTTCAATAACATTACCCAAATTAAAAATTATTAACGGCACTATCGATATATCGAAAGCTATATTGCAATGTTATACATAAACATATCATTATATATGTATACACATATTTACATTTATTAATATATGTATGAACAAGTTTTTTTGACAGATGAAACGAAAGAAACAATCATAAACAATTTCGTATTACATTTTACAATATGGAATTGATTGAAACATTATACATTTATAAAAGTCTAGAAATAATGTTTTTTTTTCACTAATGTGAAATATTCAAATTTGTAATTTTCTTTCCAGCGTGTAAATTTTTACTTTTGCATTTCTTTAAATCCTTTACCATGATAGAAACTAGAAACTTTTTGCTTGTCGAATGTTCTGGTCTGCGTTTATAAATATATAAAAGTCGACGTACCGAGACATGTTTTATTTCATAATCAATTTTTCCTACAAACTTTGTATTATGCAACTAATATAGATTATTATATTTATTTTATATTTTTTTTTACTTCAATGCTTGCTGATACATAATATTATTTGTTTTTCCATTCGTTGCAACAATTAAAAATGTTTCGGCATTCCTATTCTGCAGCAAGTTACATATAGCCGCCCATGAGAAGAACATGGATTTATGCAATTAAGTCCGGCAACACTGAATTTGGAATATCATTTGGAAATTTTTCATTTTATCGATTTTTTGATTTTGCCCATTTTTGATTTAGATAATTTTTGTATTTGGTGATATTTGTGTTTTCGCGATTTTCGATTTTTGACTTTCGAATTTTGCGATTCCGCTTATATTTTCTACGACTACTCAGATTGCTAATTAATGTACATATCAAAAGTATTAAGGTTGCCGATTTCATATTACTTTATATTTTTTATAGGGGACGTGCCACTCCGCCCATTTTTTTATCTGATTACTAACATAAATATCTGATGGTGTTCATATCTGATGGTGTTCAGATATGAACATGACTTATTTAATAGATTAGGATTCTAGTTTTACTATAAATAAAAAGGTTTTAATGTTTAATTTATAACATGACACTTCAATGTTGTAGATAGTAGTTTAATCTTTATTTAACGACTTGTTTACATTATGTTTAAACACTGTAGTGTTAGGTACATAGATACTTTAAATCTATAGAATACGAGGATCACTTTTAGAGTACATGTGTATGATGGGGTAAAAACACTTATCTTTTGTATGTGTTTGAACTTATAGTGTAAGTAGATGCACATTAAGTAGACAGGGATTATAAATGAACAACGGGTAGACACAACTTATGTAGCAAATGCGTGTGTGTAAAATTCCCACCGACTGATAAGGTATCCCGCGAAGATAAGTGTTTTTATTCTTAGCTCTAGTTTAGATTTAAGATTGTTGTAGTTAGTTCTTAAGCTTTTCAATTTTATGAAATAAATGAGTATCATATAAATGCTCAAACAAAACAGTTGTTTTAATTTTAATAATTGTTTATTGGTCCTTCGAATTAAAAATTTTTTTTTTTTTTTTTAATATAAAAAATAAAACGAAACCAGAAAAGCGTCAATCTCGGCTTAGACAGAGATTGTAAGTGTGAAAGTAAAAAAGTTGTTATAACAAAAAAGGTTTCAAAAGCGTCAATCTCGGCTGTAACAGAGATTGTGTGTTGTATAATAGAATAAAATAAATCTAAAATGGCACAGAAAATTAAACTGTTTGAACGCCAAAGCACCTTAGGAGAGAATGCGAGCAGCTTATTTGCCAAACTACAAGGTGGAGAAGTTCGGGCAGCATCTTTCAAAGCGTTGGAGGAGCAGTTATGTAATATTGAGCAGGAATTCAAGAGCAACGACTCTAAACTTCGGCTGCTTGGTATTACAACTGAAGACTATTTCCAAAAGGAATATTTTAAAAATGTGTTGGAGGTCATAAGCGGAGCTCGAGATCTAATAAAAAATCGCGTACTAACCAACCAACCTACAAAAGAAAGTAAGCTAAGAGAAGAGGTTACTCAAATTAAAGAGTCAGTACCTCAAGTTAAAGAGCTGGAACCTCAAGATCAAATGCAAACCTTGCGAAATGAATTGCAGCAGATGTTTAGGAACTTCGTGACAGAAATAAAGTCAGGGGGAAATCAAAATCTAGAGGTACAACAAATAGCTCCACGTGAGCTGGAAAAAGCTCCAGAAATGCCCGAAATAATGTCGCAGAAGCTTAGAGGTCACGAAAATAGAACAAGTGCGATGCTTATTCATTATCGCCGAGAAATACGAAAGCTAGAAGATAGCCTAGAGGATGAGTATGAAAGTGACAACATTTTGGTATTGGAGCACAAAAAACAGCTATGGGAGAAGATGATGGGTGACATCAAACAAATTTATCGGGACTTGTCTATAGAATTATCGGTTAATGAGGACATCGATGAAGAATTCGATGCTATTGAAAAACAATATTTAGAAGCATTATCAACATTATTAAGATGGATGACTGTAAAAAAAGAAAATAATGCAGTGATCTTGGAGAAAATTAAAATTCCATATTTTAGTGGAGCAGTTAAAGAATGGACTTCATTTCATGATTTGTTTAAAAGATTAATTCATAAAAATATCAACATATCAGCTGTAGAAAAGTTGATACGTTTAAAGTCACACGTAAAAGGCGAGGCATTTAAGGTAATCCAAAGTATATATGTAACAGACTGCAATTACGAAGCAGCGTGGGAAATGTTATGTAATCGATTTGGGAACAAAAGAATTTTGTTCACAAAACTAATCGATAATATACTAGATCAACCTACTGCAAATAGTATGTCAGTGGGAAGTTTGAAAAATTTGCTAGATAAGACGAATGAAAGTATCCAAGCTCTTAAATCTTTAGGCTATAAGTTGGAAGATGCCGATCCAATTCTTTCCAGAATAATAATTAGGAAATTAGACAGAGAAGGTATTTTACTTTATGAACAAAATACGCGTAAATCTAAAGAGGTGCAAATTTTAGAAGATGTGATGCAATTTCTTGAGATGCAGTACCAAGCTCTAGATGCGTCAACTAGTAAAAAGGCGAATTACAACTATAAGCATCAACAACAACAACGACCAACAGCGTTATTTTCTGAACAACCATTGTGCTTATTTTGCTCCAAAAATGGTCATAAAATTAAAGAATGCACAAAATTGTTGGCGTTACCAGTTGAAGAAAGACTTAAATGGGCTCGAGGAGCAAAAATGTGCTGCATTTGCCTAAACCATAAAATGGACAAAAGATGCTTCAGCAAAAATAAATGTAGTCAATGTGGTAAGAATCATAATACAATAATGCATTTACCATCGGGAAAGCTGTCAGTTTCTTCAATGAATACCAATTCTACTTGTAATATATTTCTCGCTACGGCGCAAGTAAAGGTGAAATCAATACACGCCGAATATATAACTTTGAGGGCGCTTATTGATCAAGGATCGCAAATTACAACATTATCCGAAGAAGCAGCGCAAATACTGGCATTGCCTAAAATAAAATGCAGGACCGAAATTCACGGTCTCGGCGGTGCTGTAGTTGGAGTGTCAAAAAATAAAATGAAATTAGTTATCGCACCACGGTTCATGAGTTATCATGTAATTAAAGCAGACGCATTGGTATTACCACAATTAACTGGTGCTCAACCTGACCAATCATTCAAATTCGATGTCTGTAAATGGGATAACTTTGTTTTGGCAGATCCAATGCTAAATAAATCTGATCGAATTGACATAGTTATCGGAAGTGATATCTTCAGCAGCATCCTGGAAGAAGGAATTCAAAAGAAAGATGGCATATTAGCGCAATCAACCAAACTTGGTTGGATTCTCTGAGGCGTTGTCAAAAAACAACCTAAGAAAACAAAGGTGCTATCAGCTGTAACAAATTTGGAACGATTTTGGGAGCTGGAGGAACTGTCTACAAATTCGGAAGAAAATACAGAAGATAAAATTTGTCTTGACCTATTCAACAATACCACTGAAGTGAACACAGAAGACAAAATTGTGGTCAAGTTACCAATCAAAGAAGATGATAAACTTGGAGATTCGAGACGGCAAGCAGTGGCTAGATTTTTATGCGGTGAGAGAAAACTAGAAAAAGATGAGAAGAAAAAAGACGATTATATAAAGTTTATGCGAGAATATCTACAACTGGGTCACATGCACCTAGTTCCCGAAAACAGCGGTAAATATTACCTACCTCATCAACCAGTTATAAGGGAAACCAGCCTTACTACAAAATTGCGAGTTGTTTTTGATGCATCAGCAAAAACCACGAATGGAAGAAGCCTAAATACTGGACCGAAATTACAAAAAGATATATATGACATTATTTTAAAATGGAGACTATGGAAGTATGTGGTAACTGCTGATGTAGAAAAGATGTACCGTCAAATAAAGGTGGCGGAAAAAGATCAAATCTATCAACATATTTTATGGAGGGAAAATCGGAAAGAAGCTATAAAAGAATATAAGCTAACAAGAGTCACGTATGGCACAGCTTCTGCCCCATTTCTGGCTGTAAGGGCACTTTTCTATATTGCTGATAATTGCCCAAGTCATCATATTCAAAATATTATAAAGGAAGACTCCTATATGGATGATCTATTAAGCGGAGCGGACACAATTCATTAATGTAAAAAGATTCAGCAGTAAGTAACAAGTCAACTATCAATATATGGATTCAATTTAAGAAAATGGTTGTCTAATGAAAACAAAATAATTAAAAATGTGGAAACTGCTGCTGAAAATGCTGTAATTCAATTTGAAGATGGTGAATCAGTGAAGACGTTAGGATTGCAATGGGATCCAGTCATGGATCACTTCAACTTCAAAATAAACTTTTCAACAAAAGAGCTAACGAAAAGACATGCTCTCTCAGAAGTAGCCAGAATTTTTGATCCATTGGGCTGGTTGTCCCCAGTTACAGTGGTGGCCAAGTTATTCATCTAAAAGCTGTGGCTATCACAGTCAAAGTGGGATGACTTGCTATCTGAAGACCATATAAGTGAATGGCAAGAGTTTACCAAATATTTACAAGAACTACAACAGATTAAGGTTCCCAGATGGATTCAGACCTCAAGTAATTCACAATTAGAGTTACATGGGTTTTCAGATGCATCAGAGAAGGCTTATGCTGCCGTTATCTTTGTCAAAATCGATTCCTCAGTAATGTTACTAACGGCTAAAACAAAGGTAAATCCAATTAAAAATCGGAAGACATTGCCAAAACTTGAATTGTGTGCTGCGCATTTGTTAACAAAGCTCATTAATAAAGTAACCGATATTAGCAAATATAAACAATCAATATATGCCTGGAGTGACTCTACCATGGGGTGGATAAACAAAAAAATAATAAAGATAAGTTCGTCCGAAATAGAGTAAGCGAAATAAAAAATTTCATTCCTAATGTAAAATGAAATCATGTGGCGAGCAAGGATAATCCTGCGGATGTTGCATCTAGAGGTATTTGTGCTCGAAAACTAAAAGATCATTCGTTGTGGTGGAATGGACCAGAATGGCTAGCAAAGTCAGCTCAATTTTGGCCAACCAAAGAAGAAAATTCAGTTGATATAGTTACTACACTAACATCAGTTACAAAGGAACATTTTTTGGACGAGATGATAAAAAAATATTCTGATTTTAATAAGCTCCAAAGAGTGGTGGCGTATATCCTTCGATTTGTAAACACAATAAAAAGCAAATTAGATGTTAAACCATATCTTACGGTGTTGGAGTTAGAAGCAGCAGAAAAATTAATCATAATTCATCATCAAGAAAAAGAATTTCATATTGATCTCATGGACTTAAAACGGAGTGGAACTGTTAATAGAAACAGCAAAATAGTGAGTTTATACCCGTTCAGAGATAAAGGTAGTATTCTTCGAGTCGGTGGAAGATTGGAAAACTCTGATTTACCGGTTAACAAAAAACATCCCATGATTTTGAGGAAGTCACATTTATCATCTATAATTATTCAAGACCGTTTAGTCGAATCAACTTTAAGGCGAAGATATTGGATTCTTAACATGAAAAATTCAATTAAGAAGTGCATACGAAGCTGTCCAAAGTGTATTAGTTTTCGTCATGAGGCTTCAAGACAGTTAATGGGAAATCTTCCAAAAGCAAGGGTAACGGTATCGCCGCCATTTTTTCATACGGGTGTGGACTATGCGGGACCTATCCAAATAAGATGCTCCAAAGGCAGAGGTCAAAAATCATATAAGGGATACATTGCGGTATTTGTTTGCATGACAACCAAGGCAATACACTTGGAAGCAGTAAGTGATCTGACATCAGAAGCATTTATAGCTGCACTAAAACGGTTTTTTGCTCGAAGAGGTATGATTGGTCACATCTATACTGATAATGGAACTAATTTTGTGGGTGCAACTAAGAAACTAGATGCTGACTTCAAGGCTGCTGGAAAAAACAACGTATCAATCTTCCCATTTTGGCGTCTCAGAAAATACAGTGGCACTTTATTCCCCCGGTAGCTCCTCACTTTGGAGGAATCTGGGAGGCTGGTGTTAAATCTGTAAAATACCACTTAAAACGAGTCATAGCAGATACCAAATTGACCTCCGAAGAAATGACCACGCTACTGAATCAAATAGAAGCCGTTCTAAACTCAAGGCCACTGGTTGGAATTAATAACGAAAGTATAGAGGCGATAGACGTATTAACTCCGGGACACTTTCTCATCGGAAGGCCGATAAACGACTATCCTGAGTACGTTAACTCATCACATATAAGTACGCTAGATAGATGGAAGTTAATACAACAATTAAAGAAAAACTTCTGGACTCGCTGGAAAGAAGAAGACCTGACTACGTTGCAGAAAAGACAGAAATGGAAACATCCCGAAATCAATTTAAAAGAAGGGACGATCGTCATTGTGAAAGACGAGAACACACATCCAGCTAGCTGGCCACTTGGAAGAATAATGGAGGTTCATGAAGGTCGAGATGGGAAAGTAAGGGTGGTAACTTTGAAGCTCCAAAGTAGTGTGCTTAAGAGACCCATTAATAAAATATGCCCATTGGTAATATCCGATGCAGAAGAGAAATCGGCACCACCAGTAAAAACTTATTTGACCACAATTAAACATCCAAAAAGGCAAAATACTTTTCCGTTGCTTGGAGTTTTGCTATTGCTTTTAATAATGATGAAACAGGTTAAGGCTGCACCATCACTGGTAAATAAATATATATCGATTAAAGAGCTCTCCCCAGATACGGCATTGTACCTCGATCATATAGGACAGCTTAACATGATCGAATCAAAATGGAATTTGGTTATTTATTACGATTTGTTTATGTATCAAAATGAAATAGAGCGTGTACAAAAGTTGATGGTGAAAATTAAAAATGAATGTCCAAATCTTGGTTACTATAAAGAAGCCTGCGAAATGGTTATATCGGCCATGGAGAGAAGAAGAAATATCCTGACTGCCAACAATGATCTCTTGATAAATAAACCATGAAAGAAAAGAGCTCCCTTCGAATTTGTAGGATCGTTATACCACATGCTTTTCGGCATAATGGATGCTGATGATCGGGATCAGATGGAGGAGAATATGAGAAATGTGTTCGAAAATCAACAAAATCTGTACAAACTTTTAAAACAACAGATATCCATTGTGGATTCAACTATAAATCTGCTGAAGAAAACTACAGACGATGTGAACGAGAACTTTAATAACATGTATAATACAAAAAACATAGAGCGCTTGACTATTTTGTTTCAAGTCATATCTACACAACTGAACCTGATGATCGATGAGTGTAGTCGAATTCAGTCTTCAATAATCAGCTTGTTAATAGATATAAACCATGGTCATGTAAATCCTGATTTATTGAAGCCATCACAACTTCATAAAGAACTTTCGGAAATCGAGAAGCTGTTACCAAACAATTTAGTTCTTCCTGGGAAGGCAACTGGAACGGAGCTAAAAGAGGTCTACAACACAATGAATGCTAAAGTTATTATCGTGGATTCGCGCTTGATAATCCAATTGGAAATACCACTATTGCACGAACATAGTTCTGAAATTTATGAACTTATCAAACTGCCAGTAGGCAGCGATAACAAACTATGATGCCCAGGGTTGAAAATGAGCTAATAATATACAATTTTGCGTCTAACATGTACTTTTTGATGTCTTCTGCACAATTGAATGCATGCCAGAAGAATTTAAAAGGCCAATTCAATTGTATTGGGAATATACCGTGGAAACCAGCGATTGAACGCTCATGTGAAGTATCAGCCTTAAAACAATCTCTGCACGCTGAATGCACTTTTGAAGCAGTTCCAAAAATAAGCTTTTGGAAGCAGCTTTCCACTGAAAATCATTGGATATTTACAGTCTTTGACAATTTCATTCTCACAGTTGACTGCGGTGCGAGCAATCGCAGTTGGGTCACATTGCCTCTAAAGGGAGTGCTAAACTTATCGCCAGGGTGCAGAGCAACATATGAAGGAGTAAGGTTAACCGCATCCCAACGATATACATCTAAGACAGAATCATCGATTAAGACATCTTCCTGGGGGCTAGATTTTCAGCAAATGGAACCAAAACTTGTTAAACCACTTGATGTGACGTTTATCAATAATACTAAGGATATCAATCATTTATGGAAAGAGGTCGACACATTACGAGCAACGAATATCCAGCTTAAAAGGTTACAATTGCATACGGTTTCTGGACACGCATCTTTAATGTTAATTAGTATTGGGATTATTATTTTATTATGTATTTATATTAAGCATAAATGTTGTAAATCCAAACAAACAGTGGTGAAATTAAACTTCGCTACTCCCTTGCCATTACGTGCCCGGCAGAATGTTCAGATATGAACATGACTTATTTAATTGATTAGGATTCTAGTTTTACTATAAATAAAAAGGTTTTAATGTTTAATTAATGACATGACACTTCAGTGTTGTAGATAGTAGTTTAATCTTTATTTAATGACTTGTTTACATTATGTTTAAACACTGTAGTGTTAGGTACATAGATATTTTAAATCTATATAATACGAGGATCACTTTTAGAGTACATGTGTATGATAAGGCATTGGTATCTCTGAATGTACATGGGGTAAAAACACTTATCTTCTGTATGTGTCTGAACTTATAGTGTAAGTAGATGCACATTAAGTAGACAGGGATTATAAACGAACAACGGGTAGACACAACTTATGTAGCAAATGCGTGTGTGTAAAATTCCCACCGACTGATAAGGTATCCCGCGAAGATAAGTGTTTTTATTCTTAGCTCTAGTTTAGATTTAAGATTGTTGTAGTTAGTTCTTAAGTTTTTCAATTTTATGAAATAAATGAGTATCATATAAATGCTCAAACAAAACAGTTGTTTTAATTTTAATAATTGTTTAGATGGTCTCGTACAAAGTGTCAAGGTTTCCCCTTTTATAGTACTACAGAGCTAGGGGAACGCCACGCTTTCCCTTTTATAGTAAAATCGTTATATAATATTATATATTTATTTTGTATGGGCGGTGCCATGAATAACTTCTATTCTCACACAAAGATCGAAGCAGTCCCCATTACATTACTCCAGATATATGATATCTTTCTAGTAGGTGCGAAGCCTATTGGTCGTATACCACCCATTTATTGTCCCAATACTCACATTAATAATAAATGATCTCAGATAAATTTTCAAAGCTGTATCTTTCGTAGTACTTGAGATATATAATATTGAATTTCTACTGTGTATGGGAGGTGCCACGCTCACTTACCAGATCTCACCCATTTTCGGCATGGCTACTAATATAAATATATAATAGGTGACATCACTCAAATTTGCAAAGATCTCTTTGTCATAGCACTCAATATACATATATGCTATTAACAGTTCACCTTTTACGGGAGTGTCACACCCACTAAAAATATCTAAATAATTTATAGCCTATGTCCATCCTTGAGCACCATGCTAAATACTGGAACCAACATTACTGAAATTAGATGAGTTGTTACGGAGATTACCTCCTACAAACAAGCAAACAAACACTTATAAGCTCTTTATTATATTAGTATAGAAAAATGCTAACATAAAAATAAACTTCATGCATTTAACTTATTTTTACCCTTTCTCTCAATTTATCTCAGCAAATTCATTTACTACATATACTAATACATTTCTTTACCATAATCTGAAACGTAACACTTGACCCATGATGTCAATGTGAAACATGTAAAATATATAAATGAGTAAAATACTATTCGGAGATACAGACTTAGATTGACTTATTTAAATATCAAATGGAAGGTTGCTTGAAATGCAATAGAGCAGTTTCTTCCATAAACTTCTAAAGTAGCAAAATGAGAGAACTAAAACATATGTGAAATAAACCCATGACGGAAAAATTATTCGCTTGCTAAGAATCTGTTCGAAAATGTCTTCAGTATTATATGTAGCACATAATGGGTGACTGAGATAAGGGAGAACAATTGACCTGTACCTACAACCTGATTTCATTAAAAGACATACTAACATTTGACTAGAATACTGAAAACTTATTTAACCTTTGAAGCATGTAACATAGTTAAGTTCGGTTTTAGTTAATAAGAACGCAATAATTTTTTTCGAGATAGCGGTCATGAAAATCGAGCAATACACGAATTGTGTGTATGTTGATTCGTTTCTAGTAATAAATACAGATTCTCAATTGAAAGTTTGTCAATGTCATTTTTTTCAACATTTTTATATGCTCTACAATGTACTTTTTACAGCAATAATTTATTGTATTTTTAATTGGATAAAAATCAAAAACGAAAAACAAGTAAGAAAATTATAGTCAGTCTAGACCATAACGATAAATTATACCATGCGTTTGCAGACCCTATATCTGATGTCTAGATAATTTGATATAGAAAATAAGCATAGACTAAATTTAGGTGGCATTGTTATTAATTTTTGCCTTTGAATATGAAATATTACATATCGGGTACTATATTTATATGGGTACTAGGTCGAAAAATCGACCCATCCTAACCATAATTAGTAAGGTTACTTATTTTTTGCAAAAATTTATAAAAACCAAATTTGAGCATAAAGTGGAAGCAGCTTCATATGGGGTCAATGACTAAGAATTGACCTAGAAACTTTATTTTTGGACTACTGATTAATGTATGTAATAAGCAGACAAAACCCAATTGGACCGAAATCTATATGATAATTGGATCTAATGGCAATGTAAGTCGATTTCATAGGTCATATGTAAGGGTGGTAGGGCCAATAGAATCTCATATATGGATTTATATGTAAAAAAACCTTCAATTTTAATATAAATCTGCTCGCAAGTCTCAAAAACATTGGAAAGTAATGTAAAAGTGAATGCGATGGCGATAAATAATAACGTTCAATATCAAATTCATTGCACAGTTGATCAAATTCGTCACACTCTCGAGACATTTTCACAGTAATTAAAAAAAGCTTGGAATTCTAGCCTAAATTATTTATTTATTTATTTTTTATTTATTTATTTTATTCGTATATTGGTCTACGGAATTAATCCTTACAGACTATTTACAAAGAAAAACATTTTAAAATTAATTTTAGTACATAGATATTCATGAATTTAAAAAGCATATTATTTTACTTTTAATTAGATTAGTATTTAATGAGAAATCAATAAATCTATAAAGTTCATTAAATTGAATACACATTCTCCTGAGAGGGTCTGCATTTGCATAATTAGCTCTATAGAACTGTACAGATAAAGGTGAGAAGTAACGTGTTGGTCGTTAAGGAATGTTGAATGATATATTGTTAATCAAAAAACCGGAACAAACATCACCATTAATTATATTAAGAAGAAATGAAACATTTAGCATAGTTCTCCGGCTTTTTAAAGTTGGTAGCTTAATAAGAGCAAGTCTGCTGGTATAGGATGGAAGATTACTTGGATTGAAGTTTAAACTCCGAAGACAAAACAAAAGGAATTGTTTCTGCACAGATTCCAGACTGTCGGCATGAATTTGGTAGATTGGGTCCCAAATTATAGAAGCATATTCCAGTATAGGTCTCACAAGTGACGTATATAAAGTTTTGGTGACATAGGGATCATTAAACTCTTTAGCCCAACGTTTTATGAAACCAAGTACACCTCTGGCTTTGTTGACAGTAATTGTTATATAAGGAACAAAGGTCAGTTTATGATCCAATAAAACACCAAGATCTATAAGGTTATCTACTTTATCGAGACAATAATAACCCAGCATATAGTTGACAGATATCGGCCTCTTTCTGACGAAACGCATATGTTTACACTTTTTAAGGTTTAGCTCCATTAAATTTAAATTACACCAAGAATAAAATGAATTCAAATCATTTTGGAGAAAAACATGATCAGAGTGTTGATTATAACAGAAGAAAATTTTGACATCATCCGCATACATCAAGATGTTTGAAAAACGAATAACATTCGGAAGATCGTTTATAAACAAAGAAAAAAGAAGCGGTCCAAGATGACTGCCTTGTGGTACTCCCGACATTACATCTATCGGCTTTGAAGTAACATTTTTAAAACATACTTTTTGTGTTCTATTGGTTAAATAAGAATATATCCACTTTGCGCAAAGATTTGAAAATCCCATCATATGTAATTTCTTAAGAAGAAGCTTATGATTGACTTTATCAAAAGCCTTGCTGAAGTCAGTATAAATTGCATCTGTTTGTTTGCGTTCAAGAAAACCACGGTTGACAATTGTAGTAAATTGTAATAGATTTGTAGAGGTTGAACATCTTTTTGGAAACCATGTTGGAAGGGAGAAATTAACGTATTTACTTGATGACATAGATAATCCGTTATAATTTTTTCAAAAATTTTAGGTATAATACTTAATTTAGCAATTCCACGATAATTAGTAATATCAGCCTTGTTACCAGATTTGAATAGCGGAATAATGAATGAATCCTTCCACATAATGGGAAAATAACCGTATTTAATTGATGTATTAAACATGAGTGTTAATGGTACAGCTAAAACTTCAGCACATTTTATTAAAATACAGGACGGAATTTTATCTGGACCACTGTTGCAGGAAAATTTAAGTTTTTTTCAATTCATTAGAAACCACAGATATAGCAAGAGAAGGAATGGATATAATTTGAGTAGCAGTCAGTGAATATGAGCAGACATTAGAATCATCAAAAGTTGCATTGGAGTAAGTAGTAGAGAAGAAGTCAACAGGATTCATTATGTAGAAATTTCATAACAGCAGGATAGCCCTTAGTTTTTCTCTTAGAGTTAACAAATTTGTAGAATGACTTCGGATTTCGTTTAAAACTATTTTTCATTTTGTTCAAATAGTTTAAATAACATGAATTATTCAGAGTATTATATTCGGCACGACAAATGGAGTAGTTTCCATGATCAACAAGAGATCCAGTTTTCTTATATTTTTTGTAATATTTATTTTTTTTATAAATCAAGCATTGAAACATTATAAAACAAACATTCAAAGCACAGCGAAATGAGAACGCGCACACTATGAAAATACAACAGAGATAGAGAACTTCCATTGCGTTTTACTCAAAAACTTGTTTTGACACATTAGGTGGATTTTCATATGAAGGGTGTACCAAATTTCATCAAAATATATTCATATTTGCGACGTATAGTTTGGACGGACGGACAGCGGTAAATCGAATCAGAAAGTGATTCTGAGTTGATCGGGAAAACAAAGGATGTGTCTAGCACAAACATTTTTGGTAGTTTCAAATATCAGCCTTAGTCATTAGTCAAATAGTGGTATAGGGTATAAAAAGTTAAGAAGGGTTACTTCCACAGAATTTGGCTTACAATTTTTTATCAAGCTTTCATAAATGGACATTGCCTCTTGGCTCAAGAAATTTATACTCCAATAAATAGAAGATTTTCTGGAATTAGGGATTTTTCATAAACATATTGCTTCATATGCAATAACTTGTAATTTTTTTTATTATTATTTTCAAAATACCGTTTCAAAAACATTGCATATAATACTAACACTATAAAAAAATTTTCAATTGAAGAAAAAGACAGTAAGGATCGGAGAAGGAAAATTCTTAGTTACGAATTCTTCAATACATGATTAAGCGAATTATAACACTGAGAGATCGCACAAAGAAAAAGAAATATTTTTTTCATATACTTGAATCTTAAATCTTACATGGAATATGTAGACGTTGTGTGAAAAAGTGCCAGACCAAGTTTTTAATTATTCTGAGTAGTTTTTCGGACTGACTCGAAATTTCTTAACATGCGTTGTTACAAATGTTACCCAAACTATACATGCATAGCAGTGATGGCCAAAGAGAGGATAACTTATCCCGCTGGGATGACGGACAAAATTCTGCGAACGCAATTAAAACACACGTACGGTATAAACATGTTCGGTTATTGGTTTGTTTACCTTTTTACATAGTTATGCACATAAGTTGCACTTGATCACTTGGTAAAGAAGGAATATTGAATACACTAATACACTAATAAATTTGAAAAAGATTTTTTTATAGAAAATATGGATGACGAAGCTGTATGCGTGATTTGTTATCGCGTTTTAAATTCTGTATCTAGTTATTATTTAAAAAGGCATTTAGACACTTGTCATGGATTTGTTAATGGGGGTGAAAGAAAATTGAAACTATTGCAATTAAAAACAGACTATTTTTCCTAGATTTATGGTTGATGAAACTATTATTCATAATCAAAATGGAGTTCATTTAATAAACAAAATGGTTCATTGGCTTTGAATAGCTGTTTGTTTTGACTTTAACAAAACATTTCCGCCCATATGAGGAGGGCATTTTTTTAAAATTTAACATCAGATATTTTAAACTGTTTTGGCGAAAAATGCCAAGAGGCTGTAAATCATTGCCAAAATATCCCTTTGTCTCAACAGACAGTCACTCGTAGGACAGAAGAGATAAATAAATTTATCTATTCTGCAGTTAAAAATAGGGTTATTAATTGCAAATATTTTTCAGTTTCTTTTGACGAGAGTTCTGACATTAATAATTAGACATTAATAAGCTGACATTATTATTTGCATCAAAATTTAAACAGTTTTGAAGAAGTATTATTATATATTCTTGTTAACTTTTCTTATTATTATAAACCAATTTATTGTTATACGAATAAAAAATCTATAATATTAATATGCTAAGCGATTTCTTGTGACCGATGTTTTGTTCTACCGCTTTTGATCGTACGTATATTATTCGAAAATATTTCTTTTTACTTATTTTCAGGTTTACAGATTTCAAAATTTGTTCCTTTATTTTGAGTAAATTGGATGTAAAGTTGCTACTATCACATATATAAAATTATACATATGCTATCTGTGATTTATTAAATTTGTTAAAGTGTTTATTAATGAGTTTATTATCATCTTTCACAATAATAATAAATCAAAAAAGTGTTGGTTTGTGAATTGGCTAAGTGGAAAAATAAAGTTGCCTAGAAATTGCACTCGAATTTCGAGCGCTGGAATCTGCTAGTTATTATAAATATATTGACAAAATATTAATATGTTTATAAAAAAGATCAAATAAAATATTATAAACACATAAAAAATAAAAACCTTTTCTTTTCCACAATTGTAAAGTTTTTTCACTGTATAACTGGCGAGACAAAATTTAAATATAGTTTTTCGCTGCTACACAAACAACCATATTGTGTGATAGTATGTGTGTTGGCCACCACTGATATAGACACAATGACAATTGTAATTCCATTGCAGGTGTAAAGACTAGATGTTCTATTTTTTAGAGTATACAATATTTTAAAAGCAATACAAAATTTTTTGATTATATGTGTGGCATGTACACTAAGTCTTAAAAGTTGGATAGGAAAAATTACTAAATATTTAATTCTTCGTGTAGTGAGCCTCTCATTGGCCTTAAAATAGTGAAAAGATTCGCAGGGACCTGTAACAAATTGTATCGTTTTTTGCATAATAGGGTGTGTTTTATGGTTTTGATTGTTAATTTCAGTTTACATAAAGTAACAAAAAGGCACAATAACTTTTTTTTGGCAGTTTCGGTTTCATTTAATATGAAAATCCATGAGAAAGTGAAGCAAATCATTGATTCAGGAACTGATGTGGTACATATATTTCTTTGAGCATACTGCTCCAACAAGTGCAATTTTGTGCCTCATTATTCGATTTAGTTAATCCAGCATACAAAACGATAGCCAAAAATGCATCGAAAAAACGCAATTCATCGAAACTCATTAGTGATTTCTTCTAATAATAGTATAAGCTCCGTACGAACCTTTTCACTAATCCACGTACTAAATGTCATTATACCTCAATAAACTGCAAACTGTTGCTCGCATCACTTCAAAACTAGCTTTTATCGATTCAGTATACTTTTTTCTTGGAACTCATGTACGGTTCGCGTATTCAACCCATACAATGTTAAGAAGTTGTGAGAGTTTCAAAACCAAATATTTTTCCAACATATAAAGGTACCTGTAGTTGATTTTTTTTTTTTGTGAATGGAGCGGAAAAATAGCTTGTACTTTGGGAATGAAATATAATATTCTTTAACTTTTTTTTGTATATGTTTTTCATACACTACTGAGTAATAGGTCAAAAGTTCCTGTTTGGTTATTGAGTAATTGAGATTTTAAATTGGGAACCATTTGCAATTCGTAAAGATGTAGGGAAGTTTCAGACAAGAGTTCATAATGTATGTTAAATATTTTATTTAAAAAATTTATGGCTTTTATATAATTCCTTCCTAATATTATCTAATCCAAAAGACTTTCGTGCCATAAAGCCATATAATATACGTTAATTGGTTCTTATGAAATACATTCTGAGCCAGGTGTTTCATGTAAAACTTTATAATAACTTGTTGAAGTATCTGACAGCCATGTTATAATAATGTTTATGTTAAATTCAAATCCAACAAATTTAGATGCAATGATAACTAAAATAATAGATTATTTTTTCCATCTCAACATCTTTCGTAGTCAAATAGTTGTGACAACAAATTTCTTTAAAAAAATATAAAAATATTACTTGGAATACAATAAATAGAGAAAAACAACTAATAACAGTTTTCCCATTCAATACAAAAACGTAGTTGTGAATCATAACACTTATACCTTAAGGATTCAATGGTAGTGAATCAAAAAAGAATATGTCTTTCCAAAAAGTAAAAGCAAGAAACCTAAAGTATGTATTTAATTGACGTCAGAAATTTAAGCTAAATGAAAAAAGTATAATATTCTTTTAAGAAGTATTTCTTATTTAACCCTAGCATAAGATCTATTTTGTATTTAGCTTTTGCTTGGAGTTATACATATATTTACATTGCTTCATGTAAACGTTATTATACCTTAGTAAACCATTCTTTAACAGCTACATAAGCTTTTCACACAACATTTATTTGGGTTTGTGGTATATTTCTATTTATCTTTATATACAGTTGTTTGATACTTGTTCAACCTTTTATGTGAATTTTCTATTTGTAAACTGTAATCAACATTAGCACACAAAATTATTTATACATAGTATCTGATAAGATGTATTGTAAATATATATAAAACTAATGATGATTTTGTTTTAACATCATCATAACAAAATCACAAATCATAATTATAAATATCATTCCACTAACTTACGTATACTAAGTCTTTATTAATGCTAAACTGAAATAAGTATTTAAAATTAAAAACAAAGCGTTAATCCAGCACATAAATTACGATTTCGTATATCTTAAAGCGTCCAAAGTCACAATGTTAAGTCGTATGAGTAATATATCTCTAAATACTTTTTATGCGTATTACACCAATAAAATATATTAGCTTTTTTCACTTTTTATACCCTATACCACTATGTGGTTTGGGTATAATGACTTTGTGCTGCTGTTTGTAACAACCAAAAATATTTGACCCAGACCCATCTTTAATTATACCGATCGAATCAGAATCACTTTTTGAGTCGAAATAGCAATGTCCGTCCGTCCGTCCGTCCGTCCGTCCGTCCGTCTGTGTGTCCATGTAAAGCTTGTAATCAAACTGCAGGTCGCAAATATGAACATATTTCGATGAAGTTCGGTATATAAGCTTTTCTCGGCCATGGGATGAACGCTATTGAAATTGGTGATAATCGGTCCATGTTCAGACCTAGCCCCCATACAAATTACCCCTATGAAATCGACATAAATTGCCATAAGATCCAAATTGTCATATAGATCTTACTCAAATTGGGTTTTTTATGCATTCATTACGTCCATTAATGTGTAGTCCAAAAATGATCCCTTTGGCTCCATATAGAGCTGCTTCCCGATCTTCACTTAAATCTATTAAAAAACAAAAATATTGCACTGATTCTTCTCAGATTTTGTTTGTATATATTTTTGCAAAATACAAGAGACTTTACCAAACATGATCAGGATCGGCCCATTTTTGGACCTAGTCCCCATATAGATCTAGCATCCGATATGAACTTTTTCATGTCTGCAGCCAAAAAAATTAATAAAAATTAGACTCAAATTTGGTTTTTGTTTATTTTCTATGACCAGTTAGTTGGGCCTAAGAGATAGGGCATGGTATAGGGTATCGTATAGTCGGTCTAGACAGACTATAATTTTCTTACTTATTTTGGTTAAAATAAGCAAGGCTTCTTTTAAATTTTTTGTAAAATTCGATTCAAAAATAGTGATCAAAATTTTACTGTGTCTCCAGAAACAGAAAAAAAATTTCAAACTTAAAATTTATAGAAAAAAGTAAAAATGTTTGATATTGGTTATATCTAGAATATAAGGATATATAATGCATATATAAACTCAATTCAATTCTTTATTTACTATTTAATATAACATACATATATCATCTTAAACATAATTTATCTCAAGAGTTTAGGAATATTAAATCCTTTTCTGCTTTGTTCTAACTATACATAAGCTATTTTTAATATGGACACAAGCTATTTATAATATCACTTGGTATGAAGGAAAAATTAGCAAAACAAAAAAACCTTTCTGATTTTTGTTAGCAAGGATAAAAATAAAAGCTATAAGATAAAAGGCTTAAAATTACGCTGAGATCAACTCATTAATATGTGCATATTCTGATGTGAGACATCGGGTGTTAAAACTTGAAGTCAATCTTTCAATTTTTTCTCGAACTAGATCGATATTTTGCATATATAAATAAATTACCTTTTCGCATTTGTTTGGACTTTAAAAATTAGATAAGAAGTATTGCTTAATAGGGGAGGTGACGGAAGATTTGCGATAACCAATAATAATTTAAACAGGGATTTGTAATATAAACAACCAGCACCACACCCTGCACTACGCGTTTTCCCATTGCATTTCAGTAAGCATCAATTGATTTTTTTAAATTATAAATTATATTTAATAAAACATCATATTTTTCAAAAGATATCGATGGTATTTGACAAATATTCCAATGTATTTCTGTTAATATAAATTGATTTTTAGAGATTATCAAATGCAATTCATAAATAATCAAATCTATTTTATGAAATACCAACTGAAATCAGAAAATATTTATTGATGATGTTTAAACTAATTTGTTTGTTTCAATTAAAAATACATGTGATTAACGGATCCTTTCGTTCCTGAAAATAATATCAAAAAGTTTATGAATTGGCCGGGATCTAGATTTTGTAACTATATTTGCAATATTTTGTTTTAAATAAAAATATCGATTGTGGCAGTTTTATTTCAAGAAATAGTTTAAATTAATTTTTTCAGTATTAAAAATGTCCACTTCATTTAACTTGTTATATATCTTCATATCAATTTATATCTATAATATTAAGAGGCAAGGCGATTTCTTGTGACCGATGTAAGTTTTACCCCGATTTTGACAAAAATTTTATCATTTGAAATGTATTTCTTTTTAGCTGTTACCCAGATTTACAGATTTTCATCCTCTGGAATATATTTTGGAGTTATGATCGTTTAAAATTGCTACTAAAATATACATAAAACTATACAATGCTATGTGTGTGATTATTAAATTTGTTAATGTGTTTGTGTTAATGTGAATTTGTTTTCTTCATTTAAAATGAGCTGAATTATGAAGCATATCTCTAGGGTCTTTATTAAATAGAAAAAATAAACTCTCCTGGAATTTGCACTCAAATTTCGAGTAATGGAATAAGCTAGTATTATTTATTACTTGAAATCAAATTAAAAACAAAAAGACTATATAATAATTTAAAAAATTATATAGTTAATATTGTTTAGAAATTTTTTATTTTAATTATTTATATTTTGCATATTAATTAACATTTTGTTACCAAAAATATGTCTTTTAAATATGCTTTTAAATATTTAAACTAATCACACATTCCCAATATAATTTTATATTACCACAAATATTTGATTTATTACTAGCTCCGTTTACCCGGCGTTGTTCGGATTTCCCGAAGATAAACGTATTGGAGTCATTTTATGTATTCCTTCAAATACTAAGTAAATATTTTATTTGGAAAAACTTAAGAAATAGCATAAATGGAATATTGTATGAATGTAGGTTGCCTGTAATTAAATATGACAGAAATCATCTAGATTTAAGAACACTCCTATAAACTACGTTCACACTTCTTCCGTTTTGCGTAAATATATGGAAATGTTGACGGCTTGAAAATCGTGAGTATGCGACATATAGCTGCTCATGTGAAAAGCGTTGTGTCCCCAAATGTAATCCGGCGATTTTCAATGATTGTCGTTCGATCTAATTTTTTGTAATGGCAAATGCTAAGTTGATTGGGAATTTCAGGCGCTTGAATTGTAATTGTAAGACTGCTAGTATGAGAGGAATGGAAGGATCCTCTTCTTTTACTGTGCATGTGAACATAGTCGCTCTTATGAGATTTGCGCAATGAGATTCCGCATAAAAATAATTGCAACTCCAACCTTAAATTCTAACTTTGAGGGGGTGGAACTCTCGACAAATCAATGAAACTCAGGGGGTTATGTAGCGCATTTCTCTTCAGACATAACGGTATCAATATATTTGTATACTGTGGAGATGCCGGAAATTTGACATAGAATGTTATGCACGGATATGTATCACGCATAACTAGGTTTCGTCGGGCAGAGGACATCAAATTGCAGAATGCTGGGTTAAATGCTATTTCTTCATTGATGTTTTTAACTGCTTTACCAATTGCAATTTTTAGTAATTTTGCTGCATGTTTTCCAGCAATGGAATAATTAAATAGATACACTCGCATATTGATGGAAGGGCTTAATCTAGAAACTTGGTTCCAAATTAATTTCATCAATCTCTGCTCCTTTTGGAAGGACTAGCAGTTTTTGGTGTAAATATTCTCCATGAACACCACGAAGCCGCCCAGTAGTGCCCCGCGACTGTGGATGTCATGAAGGCTTCGAGTGAAGGCCTTACATGGGCGCTTCTGAGACATGGTACACTCATCCCATATCAGTAATTTGCATATTCGTAGGGAAACTAACAAACTGATATTTTTATGTAAGCAGGAGATTTGCTTTGGGGTAATTTAAGAGTAAAGTGTGCAGTTCTATCACCCTGTGCTATCAGGAGCATCCAAGAAAAAATAGCTCCATCATCTCTACTGGTCTGCGTTTGTTATCTTTTCAAAAACAATTTTTTGTTCGGGGAGTAATCTAGGAATTTTTTCGTGATTTCTGCAGCAACTGCAATGAGGCTGCTATTAACAACTCCTCGGCCACACTTTGTAATCTAAATGACCGCGGAACACCAAACTGGGCTGTTACTTTCTATACTATAGATATCAGTTTGTCCTCAATAATAAATAGAACCTCATTATAGGCATCATCGTCAAATGTAGCTGTCTAAAATCAATATATTAGACAATAAATTTAAAATAATTTTATTTTTTTTTATTAATAGCGAAATAAGTATTGATATAGTAAAAGACAGAAAAAGTATCGATAAGCTTCAGTTAATTAACTATTTTTTTTACTATGCAAGCTTTCGAAGAAAATTTTAAACCGAAAAAAGTAAGCCGATGCGTTAACAGGCATAAACATGTAATTTTAATTGGATTCAAACACACGAATGCTCTTTTAAATTACAGTAATATTTTATTGGAGGGTTATAATTTAGCACCTCTACACTATAATTGTCAGGACTCTGCTGGGAATTAGCCAAACCTATAAAATACAGTACCTTCACAATTGCCTTCTACAAAGAAGGACTTCATACAAATCATTCATGTAATCGTGCCAGAGTTCCAAAGGTTTCGATAACCCACACATCCCAATTAATATTCAAAAAATCTCCCTCAACACGGCCTCCTCCAATGACAGGTGGCAGTGCGTGTTTCGTATTCCGGTTTTCAAATCTGTAAAGCACATTGGTCCTTTTACAATGTTTCGAGTTGAAATAAGTTTTATTAGTATTTAAATTATCATTAAACTAAATGTATTGAATATTGTAAGCAAGTCAAATATGAATGCTCTTACAAAAGTAGATATGGCAAAAAAGAAATTAAATGAATGCATTTGTGGAATGAGATCATGCACGCCAAGTAAACTTTGGTTGCTAAAGATTAAAATGGTGAAATGCCGGTATGCAAGCAAAATTCCTTATAATATTAGTAGTGGGAACAAAGTAATATCTTTGAAAAAAAAAAAATGGATTTTAAACAAGAAAATTATAGTTGGTCTAGCCCGACTATACGATACCCTATACCATGGTTAAGAAACCCTGTCTCTTCGGTCCAACTAATTGGATATAGCAAATAAGCATAAACTAAATTTGGGTGGCATTTTTATTAATTTTTTTCGCTGCAGATATGAAAAAGTTCAAATCAAAAGCTAACTTTATATGGAGACTAGGTCGAAAAATGGACCGGTCCTGAACATATTTGGTATAGTCACTTATACTTTGAAAAAATATATACAAACCAAATTTGAGCAAAATCTGTGCAATATTTTTGTTTTTTGATAGATTTAAGTGAAGATCGGGAAGCAGCTCTATATGGGGCCTATGACTAAGAATTTTCCTATAGGGAGTAATTTTGAACTACTGATTAATGGATGTACTAAACACATAGAAACCCAATTTGATTGAGATCTATATGATAATTTAGAATTTATGGCTATTTTTGTCGATTTCATAGGGGTCATTTGTATGGGGACTAGGTCTAAACATGGACCGATTCTCATCAATTTCACTGGTGTTCATGCCATGGCCGATGGAAGCTAATATATCATATTTAATCAAAACATGTTCATATTTGCGACCTATAGTTTGATTACAAGATTTACATGGATACACAGACGGACGGACGGATGGACGGACATGGCTATTTCACTTAAAAAGTGATTCTGATTCGATAGGTATAATTAAAGGTGGGTCTAGGACGAATATTTTTGGTTGTTACAGACAGCAGCACAAAGTCATTATACCCAAACCACATAGTGGTATAGGGTATAAAAATGTATATAAAAAAATTTATATTCCCATAAAATAAATTCCAATTAAGAACAAAAACCTGTACTGGTTCGTCCTGATACCACTATATTGTCCTTTTAGGATCTTTGTTGCATGTCTTAACGTAGACGTTGTTTCATGACAACTACTTAGTATCTATGCTATTCTTAAACACGACGACTGTACGGATAATGCATGCGACCAGATTCTCTTATTATTGACATGCAAATTTGACTTGCGGCTGTACGGCTATATTATTGTCAATAAGAGTGACTTCAGGCGAATAAAATTGGTATTTATTTCTGAGCTTAAATAACAATTAAAAGTATTCCCCTTAAGATATTATATTATTTATACTCGCATTATGCACTGAAACTTCTTATAGTTGTTCCCTAGCCAATGAAATAAACTGTTTCTGCAGTCTTTTCTCACTTGGTGACATTAATAATTTTATTTTCACTGCAACTGCTAACATTATTTTGGCTACTATGTTAAGGATACTTAATGTTCACGTTATAATAGATTTTAAGAAAATATGTTTACTTATTCATTGTTTTTTTCCTACCGTATTAATATTTGTTCATACATTTCAATAAAAATTACTTTGTGTTAAACATTTAAATAATTTTTATGTTATAACCGACTTTTATTAGATAAACATTTTCCTTCTTGCTCCTCATTTTTGGGATGTACTTATATTTGTATTTCGCCTAACAACAATTATGCAAGTTTTTTACAAGCAATATTTCATTGCTACTGATGCAGGCTGAACTTTGGCCCCACAGGTAGGTAAAAATATGTAGAATGGCACTTAGTAAAAAATTTGTACCCAGAGGTATATATTATAATAGGGACAAGAATTTCAGCAATTAAATAATAAATAAATGTCATATATTTTAATTAACGTCAAAGTGTTTATTTACCATACTGATGGCAATTAGCTTTAATTATTCGAAAAACCAATGTTTTCTTGCCTTTAATTAATATCAACATGGCGTGTCTGTAAATATGGTTGATTTGTCCTTTGTTAGTTAGTTATTTGTTTCATTTTTTTAGTCACAACACGAGCATAAACAAAAGGTTACAGCAGCTATAATTCGCCTGACAAACTTTTCATTATAATTGCTTCTTTTCATTAATTAATTTTAGCGACACAATGCTGTTTGTCAAGATTCTTAGGGCTGTTTCTTTTTTTTTTTTTTTTTTGACAATTTATCATGTTTAAGCAAACTGAAGTGAATTGATAATGTACGTATCATTTGATATAAAATGTTTTAATATGAGATTACTTTTAAAGATAATTAAGAAAATAAAATATAATGATTTTGTATTAAAAAGTAATAAGTGTTATTATTTGAAAATATTTAAAGTATGAGTACTTGGAAAATCACATAAGCATTCGACATTATTTAGACCCAAGTGCTTTGCTATTAAATCATTTATATAAATATTATTATCTAAATATTATCTAAATGTTTAAGGCTCATTGCTTATAACTTATGATGTTACGTAATGTAATGTAATTTATCCAGAATCATTTTAAATAAATTTAGGAAAGAAAGCGGTCTGGTAACCTTTATGATTCCTTATAGCATAAAATTCGGATATACATATATATTTGCATATTTTTGAGACATATTTAGATGTTTGAAATATACAAGCTTCAAAATAATCGCAAAATATTTATTTTACTCATACGATTTGTGGGTCTTCGGGGAATTAAAGTTCAAGATATTGGGGGCATTTTCAAAACTCCATCAATAAATACTGATCAACTTGACACGTAAATTAAAAAAAAAAATACTCGTACAAAAATTTTTTTTTTTATTTTTTAGGTACAATACAAAATAACTTTGATTTACATTACTTCTTTCCGCTCTTAAGTACTTTATAATAAAAAAGTGATTTTTCTTATAAAGAAACATGTCTTAAAAAGTAGCTTTTATTAAACAGAAAATGTTTTTAAAAAAGTAAGTTTTTTCAAAGGTGTATTTCTAAAAAGACTGCTTCTTCTTCAGGAACAATCTTTCCTAAAAAATATATTTTTTTCTTAAAGAGTTATACTTTCTTAAAAAAAATTTATCTTTTCTTGAGAAATTAAAATTTCTTAAAAAATGACATTTTCTTAAAAACTAATTTTTCTAACAAAGGAAATGTATTTAAGACACATACTTGAAATATTTTTGAAAATCATGTTTCCTAATAAAACTGCCTTTTCTAAAAAATAAATTTTCTTAAAAAAAGTATTTTTTCGACAAAAGTACCCTTTCGTTAAAAAGTAACATATCTTAAAAGAGAAAATTTAATTTAACAAGAAAATTTCGTTTAAAAAAAACATTTGTAATGTAAGAGAAATATTGGAAAAAAAAATTAAGACAGCGCTAGATGGAGTAGCTACTTTCGAACAAAGTGACTTGTTCATCTTCAGCATCCTTCTGCCTATTAGTTCAACTCATGCTTAATCAACTATTTAACTCAACATTTGACAGAGAAGAACATGAATTAGAACAAGAACAAAAATTATTATCTTTCTTTCATTAGAAAAATATGTACATGATCTTAAACCGAACAATAAATGACTAATTATTCCAACACAGATCAACAATACATAACAGTAACATACAACATATGAGGTATAATGCATTTGTGTAATCTGTTAAGATTTCACATGCCATTACAATTCCAGAGGACAATGGCAAAAACAAAGAGCTGTTCACATTACAAGACTTGTAATTGATCTGGCTCTGTTAATGTAGAGAAAGCTATAAATTGGAAAAGCTCAGCTTGTTCGTACAAA
The DNA here is from genome assembly GCA_963682025.1 of Cordilura impudica. Taxonomy (NCBI): domain Eukaryota; kingdom Metazoa; phylum Arthropoda; class Insecta; order Diptera; family Scathophagidae; genus Cordilura; species Cordilura impudica. Next base: position 58,786,508 of record OY821518.1, on the reverse strand, counting down.
CTCTCGTATATAAAAATAACATTTCTCATGTTCTTTTCTTTCCAATGTTAAGTTAAATAGTTGATTAAGCATGAGTTGAAGTAATAGGCAGAAGGATGCTGAAAATGAACAAGTAGCTTTGTTCGAAAGTAGCTACTTCATCTAGTCTTTATTTTTTTTCCAATATTTCTCTTACATTACGAAATTATTATCTTTTTTTCATTAGAAAAATATATACATGATCTTAAACCGAACAATAAATAACTAAAAAACATTCACTTAAAAATTATCTATTTCTTACCATGTGTGTGCTTAAAAAATTATTTATATATTTATTTAAATTTGGTATCCTGTTCAACAACACATACAATCTTAAAAATAGAATATGTTTAAATACGTTAGTTGTAGTTTGATTTACAATAAACTCAAAATTACTGTGACAATATTAAATATTAAAAAACAATATTGATTTATATAAAAATAACTAGCTGTTTTTACCCGGTCTTGCCCGGAATAAAAAGGCCTTTGACTTGAAAAATGGTTCACTATGCTTACCAGGCGCTGAGTACTTAGTCCCCAGTTAACAAATTCCCCAATAAAATTAACTTTCTCCCCAAAAATTTGTATGGGCAATAAATTCATTTTTTATTTCAATTAAAAATTTTTTGATTTTTTAATTTAGAAGTTTTTTATAAAATGCTGCAGCAAAAATGCTTCAAAAATAAGCGGCGAAACCGATTTAAGTTTTTTTCAGTTTATTTATAAACATCAAATATAACAGAATGGTTCGCAAATTAAAGGAATCGGAACTTTTAAAAATTGAATTGCTTCATTCAATAAGTGATCATCGTTGAGCAGAGACATAAAATTCAAGTTTCAGAAATAAAAGACTAATGCGACGTTAAATATTGTGTTGCAAGGTTTCTTTTTAAGCAACTGCTTATAGTATATGTGTGGCCTCTTTTGATCAACAGGTAATTATTTCACATACGTAGATAAAATTTATCATACGACATTTCACTAAGCTGTGTTCCGCGTGCGAGTCGCGTCCGCTTCCGCGCGTTTGGCAGCCACACCCGTGCTGCTGCGCAGTTGTTGTCAACTTATTTTAATCGCCAAAATATATTTTTCAGATCATTGAAATATTTTAGCTGAGCTGTGTTCCGCGAGCGCGTCGCGTCCGCATCCGTCACGTCCGCGTCCGCGTCCGCGTGCCTCGCGCCGCTTCCTCGCAGCTACTACCCGTGCTGCCGCTTAGTTCTCGTTAACTTATTTTAATTCCTAAAACAAATTTTTTAAAGCATTGCGATATTTTAGCTGAGCTGTGTTCCAAGAGCGCGTTGCGTCCGCATCCGTCGCGTCCGAGTCCGCGGTTGCGCACCGCGTGCCGCTTCCGCGCGTTTGGCAACCACACCTGTGCTACCGCGCAGCTGTTGCCAACTTATTTTAATTGTAAAAATATATTTTTCAGGTCATTCCAATATTCTAGCTAAGCTGTATTCCCCGTGCGCGTAGCTTCCGCGCAACGAAATGATGCTATTGAAAAGAATACTCATTTTAAATGCATTTATTGTAGGACATATATTGAGAGCAGTATGCATATGTTTACTAAAATAAATATTTAACAAAATTCATTAAATAAAAATATGTAAAAATTTAAGAATGAATTTGGGGAGTAAGTTCATTTTTTATTTCGATTAAATAAAATAAATGGGGAATTTGTTCATTTCTTTTGGGTACCTTTTTTAAGTTTGGGGAATTTGTTCACCGTGTAGTTATTTCCGTGTAACCCAAATTTCAGAGAAATCCGTTGAAAAGTACAAATTTGTATAGGGAAGAAATATACGACACAACAAAATATGAATTTTATATGAAAATTGGGCGTAAAAGTAGGTGTGGTCGGTAAAAATCATATGGCAACCTTCCCTGGAATATGTACTAAATTTCGGAGAAAGCCATTGAAAAATAAAAGTTTGTATAGCAATCAAATCAAACAAATAAAAGGACAAAAATAAGTTTTACACACATAGAAGTGGGCGCAAAGTAGGCGTGATCGTGTGACCAAATTTTAGACATCCCTTGAAGAATAAAAATTTCTATAGTGAACAAATATATCAAAAAACAGAAAATTAATTTTGTATAAAAAGTGGGCGTAGAAGTAGGCGTGGCCAACAAGATTCATATGGCGGCCTCTCTGGAGTACAGAGATTATGTGCAGCAAATTTCAGAGAAATCCGTTTAATTGTGTATGGAACAAATGTACCAAAAAACAGAATATGAATTGTATACAAAAAGTGGGCGTAAAAGTAGGCGTGACCGGTATGAAGAATATGTCGACCTTCCCTGGAGCAGAGAGATCGTGTGCACCAAATTTCAGAGAAATCGGTTGAACAATAAAAATTTGTATAGCGGTCAAACCAACAAAGAAACAAACAAACAAACAGAAAATGAATTTTATATATATAGATACATATTTATAATTGGCATATAGAATTTAAAAAGCAAATAATAAGCATATAGTAAAAAAAATGTTCAATATAGATTTGTTAATTGCAAGTTAGTAATTTTCTAAACGTATTATTGTACATTTCTTTTTCAATGAGCCGTTGCGAATTCCTTTAATTGTAGAAGGTTAACCATTCCAAAGACGTGCAGTATGAAAAACTTCCATTCAGATACCAAGGTATGGTGCCGGAATTAAATTGAATTGTTAATTCTCCGAAGTCTACTAAAAAGGCAATAGATAATATGGTTGCTAATTAATTTGTGTAAAAAAAATAAGATCTTATTTTTAATCAGATGTGATCGAACTTTCTGAGTATGTAAACGTACCTTGCGATATTGTTAAACGTTATATTGAGCCTAGACCTACATAGACCTAGGACATAGTTTTCGTAACATCGAATAAGTTTTACCACAGGCAGCTGCAACATGGTCTGACAAAGCCAATATTTTATTAAAGACTAGCTGTCCCGATAAATGTTCTTTTGCCATGTAAATTATTTCATGGTGTTGGGTGTCGTAAATTCAGTCTAGACGGACTATAATTTTCCTACTTGTTTAGTAAGTTTTTCTAGTTAGAAATAAAACAAAACAGATAATATATTAAATTTAAAAGCCTTCATACATAAATTAAGTTTGGCGAGAAACTGCAAACATTTCAAACTCTAACCTGCACAAATATGTAAAACAAATAACAAAAAATTAAACTAAATTATGCATAAATTAAATTTCATATTTGTTTTAAAAATATAATATTAAATTATTAAAATAATTAATGAGGTAATTAATTGAATTTAATGGCATTGTATTTTTTTTTAAATTTTTTTCTGCTTTTTGCATAACTCATATATTGACTTTAATATACAAATAAAAAAAATGAAATTATTTATTGGCTCTAGAAAATAATGCCCAATGAAATGTATGTATATGAATGCATTACATAAGCAAAACCACTTCATTATATAATTTTATGGGTTATTTTTCCATAACGAAAAATAAACATACATATAAATAAATATTTCACTTTAAATAATTTTAATTGATTTTTGTGTGAAATTTCACATGGAAAAATATTGATTAATTATCGGGTGTTCTTTTTAAACATTCTTCATATTTTTGGACAATTTTTAATATTTTTGGGCAACACTTTATTTGAATTTTAATTTTATTGTGCGAATTTTAATTTATTTTTTTTTTGTCTATTTTCATATTTTTTGTGCAAAATTTCATATTTTGTAACATGCAACGTATGGTTTAAAATGTTTGTAAAATTGGTTGATCATTGTTTGGGCATATTTCAAGAAGGTGCACGCTCTTTCACCGGCCTTGTAGCACGTCAATTGGGGGGGGCTTAAATCTTCTTTTGCACCAACTACCACTGTGCTACCATATAAATAATTTTTTTTTATTATACGTATTCGAAGGAATATATTAGAAGGAAAAGTTGAGAACAACAGTATGAAATTAAATAGAAAAGAGGACCTAAATAAAAAACGGATTGTCTAAGTTATCATGGTCTATACTGATTTTATTTATAAATGGAAAATTCATATGAAGGTAAATTTAAAGCTCATTTGAATCATAAATTATTTTCCTTTAAATTACCAAACTTAATCAAATGAGAAAATTTCGATTAACCGAAAGAGGTAATTGCTAGTAATTTTAAAAGAAAAATGAAATGTATACCAAATAAGAAAACTAAATAGATATTAGAATAAAAAAAAAATTTTACAAAACACTTAGAATATAATAAAAGATATATAAAGGTCCGCCAAATAACTTTTTTTTTGAAAATGCCGTAAAAAAAAAACTACTGAATATTATCTCAAATTTCTTTTTCTATTTGAAAGTACAACCCTTCCGGTTAATAATGGAAAATAATTTCATTCAGATGGCTGCCTCGGCTGGCCATGCAGTAGCCTACACGATCGGTCTAATTTTTAAGAACATTATCGATTGTGTGCAGCTGTATTTCACCAATGGCTTCACGAATATTGTCCTTTAAAGCGTCAATTGTCTGGCTTGTTGGCGTAACACTTATCTTTGAGGGCACCCCACATATAATAGTCCAACGGTGTCAGCCAGCTCCGAGCTGGCCAAACGACATCAGCTCTGCGGCTGATAATGCGATCTTCAAAAACCTTCGTCTGTGTGGCACGTAGCGCCTTCCTGTTGAAACCAAATATTGTTGATATCCTCCTCTTCAATTTTTGTGAGAAAAACCTCGTTCAAGATGGCCCGATAACGATCGCCATTGACTGTAACGGCCACTCCTTGCTCAAAAATGGCCTAATTATGTTTCTGGAGCAAAATCCGCACCAAACAGTGACTCGTTTTGGGTGTATCGGCTTTTCAATGTATGCGTGCGGGTTTTCTGTGCCCCAAATGCGACAATTTTGCTAGTTTACATACCCGCCAAGACCAATATGAGCTTCATCTGAAAAGATGATTTTTTTTTGGCAAAATCAGCATCTTCCGTAAGTCGATCGCAGGCCCACTTAGCGAAGCGAAAACACATTGGATGGTCAGTTGGCTTCAACTCCTGAACCAATTGGACTTTGTATGGCGTCATACCAAGGTCTTTATGCAAAATGCGTCTCAATGATGCCTCCGAAATGTTCAATTCTTGAGAACGACGGTGAATTGATGTTTATGGCGCTTCACGCACACTTTCTGCCACAGCAGCAATATTCTCGGGTGTACGCACTGTTTTTGGCTTTTCGCGCTTTAGTTTATCGATGAGGATGCCAGTTTCTTTCACTGTTTTCACAAGATAACGAACATACGGAGCTGACGGTGCTTCTATTCTTCCAAAATCCGTACGCAATTTTCGTACACATTCTGCAACATTACCACGATTTTCAAAGTAATGTCGCTATCTTTCCCAGCGTTGTTCAAGCGTACACACAGCCATGTTCGTTCAGCGGAAGGATAAAACTAATTATCTGTCAAATCAGACATGAGCTGAGTGTTACCATTCACGAAATAAGCACTACTTGAAAAAAAAAACGTTAGATGGCGCACCCTTTATATATATATAATTGGCTCAGTATTCAAAATATTAATAATGAATTGAAATTTCATACACTTTCGAATTCGGTGAATGAAAATTTAAACAGAATCGAAATTAATTGATTAAAAGCTTGTTATAGTTCTTTAGAAACTTTAGATTTACCCATGTAACTAATTAATATTTACGAAAAAAAGTGATGTATAATTTTAATTTACTAATAGAATGACACTAAAAAAAATCTGCACCAAATGTTAGTTGGTCATGTAATGCATTAAAATATCCAAAGTTCACTGAACTATGTCACCGATATCAGCAATGTAAACAAAAACAAGTAGAAATTTCGTACTTCGGTCTAAATTGAGTGGCATTGTTATTAATTTTTTTGACAAAAAAGTTCACACTGGATGTTATATATGGGGACTAGGTCGATATGTGGACCGATCCTGACCATATTTGGTAAAGTCGCTTATATTTTGAAAAAAATATATACAAACCAAGTTTTAGAAAAATCAGTGCAATGTTTTTGTTTTTTGATAGATTTAAGTGAAGATCGGGAAGCAGCTCTATATGGGGCCTATGACTAAAAATTGTCCTATAGGGATTATTTTGGAACTACTGATTAATGGATATAATAAACACATACAAACCAAATTTGACTGAGATCTTTATGATAATTTAGATTTTAAGGCAATTTATGTCGATTTCACATGGGTCATTTCTATGGGGACTAGGTCTGAACATGGACCGAATTTCACCAGTTTCAACACCGTCTATTCTATGGCCGATGAAAGCCTATATACCAAATTTCGTTAAAATATATTCATATTTCCGACCTGTAGTTTGATTAAAAAGTTTACATGGACACATAGACGGACGGACATCGCTAAATCGACTCAGAAAGTGATTCTGAGTAGATCGGTATAATAAAAGATGGGTAGTTACAAACAGCAGCACAAAGTCATTATACCCAAAACGCATAGAGATATAGGATATAAAAACAAGTACGAAAATTGTAGTCGGTCTAGACCGATACGGTCTATACGATACCCTATACCATGCGTTTAGAGACCCCATCTCATAGGCCCAACTAAGTGGACATAGAAAATAAGCATAACCAAATTTGAGTGGGATTTTTAATAATTTTTTTGGCTGCAGATATGAAAAAGTTCATATCGGATGCCTTATCTATATGGGGACTAGGACCCAAAATGGACCGATCCTGACCATGTTTGGTAAAGTCTCTTGTATTTTGCAAAAATATATACAAACAAAATTTGAGAAGATAGATTTAAGTGAAGATCGGGGAGCAGCTCTATATGGGGCCTATGACTAAGTGTTGTTCAATAGGGATCATTTTTGGACTACCGATTAATGGATGACATAAATACATACAAACCCAATTTGACCAAGATTTGTATGATAATTTGGATCTTATGGCAATTCATGTTGATTTCATAGGGGTCATTTGTATGGGGCTAGGTCTGAACATGGACCGATTCTCACCAATAGCGTTCATCCTATGGCTGATAGAAGCTTATATACGAAATGTCATCGAAATATGTTCATATTTGCGACCTGCAGTTTGATTACAAGCTTTACATGGACACACGGACGGACGGACGGACGGACGGATATCGTTAAAATGAATCAGCTAGTGATTCTGATTCAATCGATATAATAAAAGATGGATCTAGGTCAAATATTTTTGGTAGTTACAAACAACAGCACAAGGTCATTATACCCAAACCACATAGTGGTATAGGGTATAAAAATTGGATGATAATATAAGAAAATGAGAATAAAAGTCACCTACATTACTGACGTTGCTGCTGCTGCCGTCGCTAAATCTAAGGCTAATAAAAAAGGTTCAAGAAAAATGTTCTTAAAAGATGTTTAGGAACATTTGCTGCTTTCACCGTACATAAATTTGCTTAACTTTTTTAACAGTTTTCGAAACACAGTTATTAAATTAGTTTAAATTGAGTTCTGCTATATAGGATCTTTGTTTCGTTAGTAATAAATCTTTTTTCTAATACCTGTTGTATGTGTTAACAGAACCAAAATGCATGCACATCCCAAAGCTTCTGTTTAACATTAAAAGTTGTAGGCGGTGACACCACTGTTAATTAACATTCATTATCACAATTTATTTAAATGCTAATTTTGTTTTATTGTAAAGTACATGTACTCAAATTTTAGTTAGTTATATGTGAAAATGTGTGTTCTATGTTATTATTTAGTTTAATGGGAGATCGTGTATTTTGCTTAAATTCTAACACACGTGAAAAAAAAAATACTGAAATATTATATGAAAGCTAAATTAACCAGTTTCTTAAGCATTTCAAGGCGCAAAAATATTTGAACATTGGGAAAAAAATTTATATTTTTAAAATTTTAACACTTTAAATAGTTTACGCTGTTATTTCATTTGTTTTTATATAAGTAGTATTCTTAATTTTTAATTTTAATTACTTTAACGTGTGTATTGTTTAGATTTTTTTTTTTTTTTGATCATAACAATTCTTGGCGTTTCTTTCCTTTTGCTTCTCCTTGTAATTTTAATTTTTGGGTTCTTGCATGGCTTACTTTAAACAAGAAATTAATTTACTATCGTTTAACCATTTGAGTTGGCACCAAGGGGAAAATAATCCAGAAAAATAGTACAATCAACCTCAATAGTCCCACGAATGAAATTAAATGAGAAATAAGTGCATACAATCGACTTTAAAATAATGGGTTTCTTAGGGAATTTGCTGAAACATCTAATTTATTGACGCAATAATACCTGCTAAATATTCCGTATAGTGAAAATGCGATCCGAATCAAATTAAGTCAAAGTTACCTTGACAGAGGGTGTTTTTAAGGCACAATTTAATTAACCAGCACAACAACTGTAAGAAATACATTAAAGAAAACGAAAGGAACAAAGGTTCTCCTATATGGAAAAAACAAAAACCAATAAATTCATATGAAATCAATCATATAATATTTAAGACGATAGTACTCACGTAAATTTTATATATTTTATATTTCCTCTATGTATCAAACGATTTTTTCTTTGTGTAAATTATTTTAAAATTTAACATGAAATTGTGTCTTAATTTAAAGAAAATTCATCAGAATTGCTTATAGCAAAAATTACCACTTAAATAAGAATCACTTTAACTTTTAACAAAAAACTTTTAATAATTCAAAAAAAAAAATTTTTTTTTAATCGAGAACTTTCTACAAGGGCTGCTAGATAACAAAATGGCAGAGGAATTTGTCTTTTGGCCAAACGTGAACTCCACATGATTTTGCAGAATAGATAATTCCAATGTTTGGTATAAAAGATAATAAATATGGGGGGTTTCATGTCAAGTGCACCAACTTTTGAAACCGATGTCTTCCGATCGGGATGAAATTTGCACCAAGGTTAGTCCTATTGGATAGTAGTTTAGACACAATTTTTCAACAAGATCGGACCAGATCTCTCTGAGTTAGAGGGGATCAAAATTTGACATTTTGGCCAAACAGGTGTTTTTTCTCATCCATGTAACTTATTACCTATAGTTCTTAGAAAATTTTCTCCCAAAGAGTTTAGATAGCTATTTCTTCAATATTTCGGAAAAAAACACTTAAAAAAAAAAATTGTAGACTTTTTTTTTTGCTAAATTAAAGCATTTTTTGCCTTTCTTTTCAAAAAGGGCATTTTTTTTTCATAAGAAAGCTTAGGTTTTACCTTTAAGAGCTTTTTGGTCGCTTAGTGGGATGGGAGTGGGATATCTATCAAAATAAATGTTTTGTAACTCAAGACAACGGTTTTTCAATTTTTCACAAATGCACTATTTTGAGTTTTTTTCCTATTTGTGTCTAAAACCTTTCAAATAAAACTTGTACTGAGAAACTAGACAAACTAAACTTTCCGAAGGTATATAACATACCTAACTAAAATTTTATACCCTCGATACTGTAATACCCAGAATATGTTAACCTCAGGAAAAAAATCGTTTTTTTCTATAGAAATGCTGAAAAATTATTTTTTTTATATATTTTTAATAATAATTAAATTAATGTATAATAATAATAATATTAAAAATAAAAAGATAAATAATTTATTAAAATTTAACCTTAATGGCATTAGATCCATTTATATCATAACTATTTTTATACTTAATTTATTGTAGCTGATGAAGTATTTAAGTCTTGTAAATTTTTAAATACCCAGTCTTTCATCCAGCTTTTTTGTCGCCTTTATTTACTGCGTTTGTTTGTCAATCCTTTCTTGGCGTTACTAGGTTCAGCTATTGATTTCGCTGCTGGTTTATTTGTTGTCTTTGGAAAGAAATCGCATTGAATAGAGGCAGAAAACTTTTCAGCTTGAGTCTTCCATCGACAAGCGGTATAAAACCATGGTATTGAGCGGCGCCATCGATTGTTACCGCAGCATCGAATCTGCTCTTCAGTGTTTTCAATGTTTCCTGATGATCCTCTTTGCTACTAAAAATATTTTAGTTTCTTTACGATAGCTCTTTGCCCAATGGAATAAAGCAGTCGCATCTATGATGCGATCTTGATGAGAGCACTGGAGGCTATACTTCGCTGCATTTCTTTTAAGGTTTGCTCCAATACCATCACATGCTCCTTTACCATGAGCAGTAGGATGAAAATGCCACTCAGCTGGCATTCCAAAATCTTTTTCAAGGGCCATAAGATTTGCCAAGCTACTTTTGTTTTTAAAATGTTGACGAGCTCCGTCCTAAACGTAGTATACCTTCTTTACTGTAAATTTAGATTTTAGAAATTTTAGTATTCTCTTCTGGTACTCATAAACTGCAACGGTATCATGTTTTAAATCGTCGGATATGATTGCCATACTTTTGTGTTCCAGTTTTTCATCTTTCATGTAGTAAATAACTACTGTGAATTTAGTTGCTTGGTCGTTATTGAAGTGGAATGCTTGTGTGGCATCCTGAAGAACATATTTATAGTTTTCTGCGAAATCATATGAATAACGAATTCACCAGACTTCAAATGTATCTTCAAAGCCTTGAAGAATGACCATTGCTCTTTGACTAAAAATTCATGGTTTCAGTTTAGCAATCATGTACACATTTCTTCCACAAAATCATCCACATTTAAAATGATTGTTTTCAATGTGCATCTGTCAGTCTGAATCCAAGAAACAATTTTGACCTCCTCTATATATTCTCGATCTAAAGAGTTGATTAAATTTTCTTTGATGAATGTGGTTTTCGGGCAATTGGTACATTCACCTAAGTGGCAAGAAGTTGTTGCATTAGGACACATAGTCAATTTAAGGCAATCGCGGTAATCGTGTAAATCTTCTGCCGAATCATCTGTTAAATACTTTAAGTTGATATCCTTCAACATCAGTTTAACATTTTCATGGTAAATGCAAATGCATACTGTGTGAGTTCCGCTGCTTTCTGCCAAAACGCAATGTTTTGGCCTCATTTGGGTTAATTTCGTGAAGCCAATTCTAATACCCTCGTGTTCAGATTGAAATGTTGCAAATAACTGTTTCAGGTTACAGATAACCATTCTCTTTTGTTATGTTATGAAGGTATGTTACATACCTTCGGAAAGTTTAGTTTGTCTAGTTTCTCAGTATAAGTTTAATATGTAAGGTTTAAGACACAAATAGGAAAAAATTCAAAATAGTGCATTTGTGAAAAATTGAAAAACCGTTGTCTTGAGTTACAAAAGATTTATTTTGATAGATATCCCACTCCCATCCCACTAAGCGACCAAAAAACTCTTAAAGGAAAAATCCTAAGCTTTCTTATGAAAAAAAAAATGCCCTTTTTGAAAAAAAGCAAAAAATGCTTTAATTTAGCAAAAAAAAGTCAAAAAATTTTTTTTTTTTTAAGGTATTTTTTCCGAAATATTGAAGAAATAGCTATCTAAACTATTTGGGAGAAAATTTTCTAAGAACTATAGGTAATAAGTTACATGGATGAGAAAAAACACCTGTTTGGCCAAAATGTCAAATTTTGATCTCCTCTAACTCAGAGAGATCTGGACCGATCTTATTTAAAAATTGTGTCTGAACTACTATCCAGTAGAACTAACCTTGGTGCTATAGTGTAAGAGGGGGCACAATAGGATACTAAGATTGGGTGAGAACCGGACCAATCTCAGGAGGAATTTTGTCAAGTGCTTTCCTCAAAGCAGTTCCCGCGTGCACGCTAGATGCACTTTTTTATATAGCACGTAGGCAGATTATGCCAATGTTTGAACCCTTTGGCAGAATATGCCAGTAAAAAAAAAGAAAATCTCTGTTTGGTTTTAATTATAACCCCTTCAAATCAGAATTATAATTGATTATTTATTTTAAAATGCTGGTCTTTTATATCATTATAATTTAATATTTTTACTTAATTTAAATAATAGTCTTCTCTTTTCTTTACATTCGCATATTACAAATTCATTGATTTTTGAACGTTGGACTCAATAGCCAATCAGAAAACGTTCAATAATCAATTTAAATTTTTCCCCTCAAAATTTGAGTGACATTCCTATTTGTCATGGGTTATTGACACAATTTGAATTTTCACTAATTTGTCATTTTGCATTCCAGTGATATTTAATTACACAATAATTTATTGTTTTGTAATTCAACCCTTTACCCAAGGTTAGTGTACTTTGTGGTATGTGTTGAATGAAAAGAAAAGATATGCAAAAAAAATAAATAAATGTAAACAAATAAATACAAATAAATATGTGCATGTGCATATAGTAAACAAAAATAAACAAAAAAATATAAACAAATAAAGATGAATAAATGAAATAAATAAAGATAAATGAAGATGTGTGTAACATCATCACACCCCTACCCTTAAGATGAAATTTATGGGTTTTAGAAAATTCATGAATTTCATTACTTAAAATAAAAATGTTATTTTTGTTTCTCTTAAACTTAGTGGTTATTCTAATTTTGTTTTTGTGATATAATATTATATATAAAAAAATGTAATAAGTAATTTCTATATCTATGTATTAACAATATAAATAAGTAAGTTTACTATGTGCTCTTATATGTAGTAATTAACAATCTATACAATTTTACATTTTTATTTACGTTTATATAATTTTAAAGTATTATTATGATATAATTTTATGTTTCCTTTTACATCTAAGATTGAATTTTCATTTTATATCTATTAAATTTCTCCCTTACATTTCATATTAATTACATCAATCGAAACATGTATAATTTCATGTGGTCAATGACATGGCAATTTTCATCTTTTATTTTAAAAATAATTATTTTCTTTTCGAAATTACGATAAATTTTTAGTCATCTATTCTATGTCGCGTGGTGTGTCCTTTTGATTCTTTAAAATTTTCGAGGATTTTCCCTCATTATTTTCTCATATTCTATCTTATCTTTCGGGGTTCGTTACATAACATATATATACTCATATACTCTTCGTCACTTTTCCATTATAGTGCGAATTCATTATTTCATTTATATTTTCTAGATCATAGCTATCATTATATCTTTCATTGCGACCTTTGTCTACAATGTTTATCAAATCATTTATTTCCTATATATATTAGATGTCAGTTTCTTCACGTCGAAATCTGGATTTCGCAGAATTATCACTGTATCTTATTATATCAGGCACGTAGTTTCTCCATTATCGAATCTAGTTTCGATGGATTATCACCACTTCATAAACGCGCAAATTTATTGATTCATTTTATACCCCTATTATATATTCTTTATATCATTTCCTTTCAATTATTTCCTGATGTACACACACGATCTTGGAGTGAACATTTCCAATAGGCGCTGCCATCTCTATCGTCTGTCCTAGTTCGTCAGTCATCACCAGCGATTTTATTATCTCTTTTATTATGTTTATCTTCTTTTATAAATTTCCTGTTTTATTTTCATTGTCTTTATTTTCTTTTATAAAAAGTCTTTCCTTTATTTTCACCATTATCATTGCCAAAAAAAAAATGTTGTTAACAATATTTCATATACATAAATTTTCTTAATTGGTTTAACATATTATATTCAATTTTCATTTAATTCTATTATGATTTTGATATTAATTCCATAATAATGTTTTGTATTGTCCATTTTTTAAAATATTTGTATTTTATTTTCTACAATTTTCTCTTTGTCTAATTGTGCTATTACTTTAATATAACAATTTTGTTCTGATAACTTTACATTATTATTTTAGTTAAAAAAAAAATTTTTATTGTTTTTTTTTTTACTTGATTAATTTTTTATTTTTTTTTTTTAGTTTTGCAATTTCCTATGTCTCCAATTTTCCGATTTCTCAATCATTAACTTAGTTTCTATATCCCTCGTCGTGGGATTTCTAACGTCTTCGATGGTTGGAGCTCTTTTCATCCCTATAAACTTCCACCATCCTATTAACCATTTTAACTTCTCTTCTTCGGTTAGATTATCGTCATCATATAACAATTTTTGCTGCTCCTTCCGTTCATCCATTTCTATGCTGATTCTAACTCTGTTCTTTGTAGGCATCTATGTAGTGGTGTAGGTGTTTACAGGATCGGTGTTTGCAGGATCGGTGTTTGCAGGATCGCCATATAGTGTAAAAGGCAGGATCGCCATATAGTGTAAAAGGGGGCACAATAGGATACTAAGATTGGGTGAGAACCGGACCAATCTCAGGAGGAATTTTGTCAAGTGCTTTCCTCAAAGCAGTTCCCGCGTGCACGCTAGATGCACTTTTTTATATAGCACGTAGGCAGATTATGCCAATGTTTGAACCCTTTGGCAGAATATGCCAGTAAAAAAAAAGAAAATCTCTGTTTGGTTTTAATTATAACCCCTTCAAATCAGAATTATAATTGATTATTTATTTTAAAATGCTGGTCTTTTATATCATTATAATTTAATATTTTTACTTAATTTAAATAATAGTCTTCTCTTTTCTTTACATTCGCATATTACAAATTCATTGATTTTTGAACGTTGGACTCAATAGCCAATCAGAAAACGTTCAATAATCAATTTAAATTTTTCCCCTCAAAATTTGAGTGACATTCCTATTTGTCATGGGTTATTGACACAATTTGAATTTTCACTAATTTGTCATTTTGCATTCCAGTGATATTTAATTACACAATAATTTATTGTTTTGTAATTCAACCCTTTACCCAAGGTTAGTGTACTTTGTGGTATGTGTTGAATGAAAAGAAAAGATATGCAAAAAAAATAAATAAATGTAAACAAATAAATACAAATAAATATGTGCATGTGCATATAGTAAACAAAAATAAACAAAAAAATATAAACAAATAAAGATGAATAAATGAAATAAATAAAGATAAATGAAGATGTGTGTAACATCATCACAGTGCAAATTTCGTCCCGATCGGAAGACATCGGTTTCAAAAGTTGGTGCACTTGACATGAAACCCCCATATATATAAGTAAAACGGCAACAAGCAATAGAAAGGCAAGAATTTACCAGAAGGTATTCACACATAGGTGGCGTTGTACAAGTACGTTAAAAATGACAGCCAATAAACATTTTACCAAGTTGATGTTAAAGAAAGGAAGATATTTTATTCCCTGAGTAAGCCAAATTTAAGATCGGTATCTTGCGAGTGACAGTAAAAAGAAATTGAAATCAATAACACTTCAGGTTGCAAGCACCATTACAATTTTTGGGCCATTTAAAATTTTTTTTTCATTGGGCGTTATCTCCTAGAACCAATAAATAACTTTACTTTCTGAACATTTATATGAAAGTAAATATACGAGTAATACAAAAACCAGCAAAAAATGCAACGCCATTAAATACAATTAGCCATAAAAGTTTTCCTGATAACAAGCTAAAATATTAAATCAATATTTGGTTTAGAAATTTAGTAACTTGCAAACAATGTTCAGATTTTGGAAAAAAAATTACTGCATAACTATAAAAAAAAATTATCGTTCTCACATGTTAAAAAATAGATAACACAGACTAAGCAATACTCTTTTAAGTCGTCCTAGGATTTTTCTGCTTACTGGTCCCATCCCATTTCAATATTTTTTGCTTCTTGTAACATATTGCAAAAATCCATAGCAAACTCTATGTAAAATATAATTGGAGATATACAGAAAATATTTTGACAAAAAAAAAAAAAATGTTGCTTACAAGCCAAATGAATTAAATGATATGAATGTTTATATTATTTTTTTAACTCTTTTAACTCATACTCTCTGTCTGTCTATCTGTCTGTCTGTCTGTCTGTCTGTCTGCCTATCTGTCGTATGTCAACCCCATTTCCCCTTATCTAATTGATCTGAAACTTAGCCCATAGTATTGTTTTGACCACATGTTAATTTTGGGGTAGTCACGCACAGTCACGCATGGTTACGCACAGTCACGGAGAGATTTAAAAAGTATTTTCCCTCATCCAATCAATGTGAAACTTGGTCGATATACTTGCTGTAAAAAAAGATTAACTTTGACATAGTCACGTACATTCACGCATAGTAACGCACAGTCACGGAGAGATTAAATCCTCACTTCTCCTCGTCTAATCGGTCTGAAACTTTGTGCATAGACTTGTTGTGGCTAAATCTCGTATGAATAACGAAAGAAAGAGTTTTAATAAAAATTTTGTTTTTATGGTTTAAAGTATTTAAATTCTTCCTTTTAACTCATACTCTCTGTCTGTATGTCTACCTGTCGTGGGTCAACCCCATTCCCTCTTATCCAATTGATCTGAAAATTGGCTACTAGTCATGTTGTGACTACAAATTAATTTTGAGGTAATCACGCACAGTCGCGTACGTCAAAACTCATATGCATAAGGAAAGAAAGGGCTTTAATAAAAACTTTGTTTTTATGGGTTATATTATTATTTCTTCCATGTTGAGTAAAATTTCATTAAGTAATTTCTTAGATTCAAATATCTATTTTCTTTCCTTATTTAATAACAAAATTCACTAAATATATAATATACTTGTTGTTTTGATCTAATTTTAATTGCTTGACTTAAAGTGTTTTGTTCGCTTTCTTTATTTACTTGTCTTTTATTTTTAATTGGCAGAATTTGAACACAAATGTTTTCAATATTTTAAAATTGTTATTATTTATGCCCTATGTATAATTTATCAGCATATGATATTATACGAAATTAAGGTTCAGGCAAAGTGGCGTTAGCGATAACCATATAAAAGATTATATTTCTCATCTACATAACTATGACCCACTCCTACGGAATCATTAAAAAAGTGTAATCAATATAATTTAGATATATATCTTTTAATTATTTATGCCAGATGGGTGCCCTGAAAATTAACTTCGATCAGACTTAAAATTTTGTATTTAGTATTTTTACTACCACTTGCATTGAACTCGCTTGGAACTGGAGTAAATCTCAAAGAATTCCTATGTGGCTTCATCCTAATATGCACGTAATAGTTAGTTGTAATACATCTTAGGCTCTCGTTGATATACAAAACACAATATAATTTATCAAAAAATAATTTTTATTAATATTTCCTTTAATATTGTGAACATAAAATTATTCTCAAAAATTACGTACTTCGATCTGGCAGCACCAAAAATAGTAAATGCTTAATTTATATGGGTAAAAATTCAAACACTTTATCCAACTACCCTTAATTTTCGATATATGAGTAATCGTTTTTCTATAAGTGATTATTATTAAATTTCAAATTTATTTGTTTTTTTATTGAAATACCTGTTTTACCACCTTGCAATTATTGTCACTCTGATCAAATGCTGATTTATATTTTTAATTGGGCTTTACACAGCGAAATATTCGTATAATTAAATTCACATATTCAAGTGCATAACAATGGTTCATTCTTGGCAATTAATGGACCTTTAATTGTATTTTGAATTTTGCAATACTTCATGCGCAAGAACCCGCAAAATATAAATTAATTTTTAATTAAACAAATAATATTTGCATTTATTTAAATGAAAATCAAAAGCGCTTTATATACGTATATATCTTTTTTCTATTAACAATGATTTATATTTAATAAGTTTTTATATAAATGCAATACCCCATTAATATGGTTGATGTGAGCTTATGTGTAATATTTCTATAATGAAAATGGTTCAATATGTAATACTACCGCCATTTTTATTTTTGGTATATATTCTTAGATCCCTATTAACGTTAAGAAGCTTCGAATGGTTTTATAAAATTTTTAACATGGTAACCTATTATTTTTGAATTTTATTTTACCTTTACTACAGAAAACACATATCATTAAACAGCATCCGCAAGAGTTTATTATGTTCGGAAAGCAAATTCTAAAGACAGTACTTGTATAATACAATGAAAAAACTTATAAAATAAATAACAAAATTTGTTTACATATAACAGATTGGTGGTTGGAATATATTTTTTGGCATTGGTGTTTTGTATAATTTTGAGCACGTTTTCAACATGAATAAATTGACTCCAAAGTTACTTTAAGTGAGTATTGAATGGGGGAACGTGAGGGCACCTAAGCATCTCTTATCATATTAAGATTGAAATAACTTTAGAAACAAGTTTTTAGAAAATATAATTATAAAGTGTGCTGAAACAATATATTTTGACTGAGATTTGTTCATATAGTTTTTGGTTACAGGGCATTCACTAATGAAACAAAGACTTAAACCTTAAACCTAAAATTATATTCAGAACCAACTATCTTGTTCAAATTTTCAGTTAAAAAATAAACAGTGAGGGAGTGTATTTAGTTACAGATTAAATATGAGTCAAATCAATGAAATAAGATACAGTATGCAAAAGCCGTATTCATACACCCAAGAAATAATTAAAAAACCATCATTTACTCAAAAACTAAAACAAAAATCTTAATCAATTCTACATATAAAATAAAAAAACGAAACTGCAAATTTGTTTTTTCCTAGCTTATATATTTAACTCTAGGTGGCGTATTATTATTATGTTTAACAAAATCCGTATTCGTACAGAACAGCAAATGTGGATAAAGTAAAAAATAACGTATTAAAAATAATGTTATTAATATTTTGTTGGATATCCCTTTTGCTTAAGAACCGCATTTAGTTGCATTGGCATCGACTCAACTAGTTTGTTGGCTATCGTTGGTGATATTTTGGCCAATTCTGCCTTCAACGCGATTTTTAAATCATTTAGCTTTCTGATATCATAATATTTAAAATTTCTCTTGAAAATCGACCAAGAATTGTCAATAGTGTTTATATGTGGACTTTGCGGTGGGGTTTTAAGGTATTTTGGACAGTTGTATAATATCCACGTTCTTGTATCTAGCACTTTGTGCTTGAAATATGAAATCCCGAGGTTATCCCAATTTTTCGGCGCTTTGCTTTAAATTACTCTTCAAAATGTTGATATAATACTTCGAAGTTTTTATTCCATTTATAAAATGAAGATTTCCTACCCCTGCCGCCGCAAAACATCCCCACAGCATCAAAGAGCCTCCACCGCGTTTAAATGTAGGGAGAAGGTTATGCCTGTATAGACTCATGTTTTGCTCACGCAAATTTTCACACGTCCAGCAGATGTTTTAATGCTGAATTTGCATTCATTTGAGAAAATAATCCTTTTCCAGAAGTCAATGCCTACATTTTGATATTTTTTTGCAAATTCAATTCTCTTTTGCTTATTGACTTTGCTGATAAATGGATTGCTAACAACATATCGACTTTTAAAATCAATTTTCTTGAGATTATTTCTCACAGTCTGAGGTGTAACGCGAATTCAGAAGTCCTTCTCCAGATTAACAGCCAGTGACGTACTACTAACAGTAGGATCTCTTCAAATTTGAAGGCGTAAAAATGACTGATGTCTACTTGTTAATTTCGCCCGGTCAAATTTCGTTAAGCTTTATTAATTTGTCCCATCTTTTTATACTTCGACACTATATATTGTATGTCAGATGAACTACGCTTCATTATTTTGGCGATTTATTATAATTTTGCTTACATGATTTGATAATTCTGTTGATTTATGACAAATCGCAAAACTTTTAAAATTACACAACTGAAATTCAATTAAACTGACTTTAAAATGCTGAACTAACAAAATGTGAAGGAAGAAGTTCAAAAGAAAATTAAAAACAACCGTTAAATATCAAATTGGATATAGAGTAGGGCGGGTCGATTTGTAGGGAGGCAAAAAATCTCTTTAGTGACAAGGAAAATCATATTCTAGGGATCAAAATAAGGAACTTTGCCCGAGGAACCATGCGTCTAAAACGAGTTCTGATGTCCCGACTTTTGACCTGTCTGTCTGCCATGGGGCAACCCCATTCCCCCTCATGCAATTGATCTGAAATTTGGCCCATCATCCGATCGATCTTTTTGAATAACATAACATAGCCAAGGCGTATAATTATTATTTATTAGCAGAGTAGAAGATACGTATACGTATTAGTGGTAATCATAATATTAAATCAAACATAGTGAGCCCAATTCTAAACAAAAAATGGTGATTTTTTGAAATGTTTATATGAGGAACCCCAGGGCGTTCCAGACGGTGTGCCACTGGCATGGGTGGGTCGGCCCTCAAAAGTTAATGGGGGTCGATCATACATTTGGGGCAAATGGGACAAAGTGAGACACACAGACAGACAGGTCAAAAGTCGGGACATCAGAATTCGTTTTAGACGTATGGTTCCTCGGGCAAAGTTTCTTATTTTGGTCCCTAGAATACAATTTGCGTTGTCACTTGGGCGATCTTTAAATCGACCCGCCCTAATATAGAGCCTTGCCATCTGTACGAATACGGATTATGTTAAACATAATAATAATAATACGCCACCTATCGTTGAATATATGAGCTAGGTGAAAACAAATTTGAAGTTTTGTTTATTATTTTATAAGTAAAATACATAAGAACGATTGATTCATTTTTTTGTTTTCGTTTCTAAGTAAATGACGGTTTTTCCATTTTTTCTCGGGTGTATGTTTTGCATGCTGTGTATGCATGGTATATAGTACATTTGAAGAAAAAGAAAGTCTTAAAGAAAGTCTGCCGTTTTAATAAAATATACGAATGAAAAGTGCCTTTTATATAAATGAAATTTTTTATGAACTGATACATTAAAGATAAGGTAGCAATTTATGAAATTATTTTGTTTAAGAAAAGTTTTTTGTGAGAAAAGCGCACTGCTAATAAATTAAACTTTTTGAAGTAAATGTACTTTTGAAAGAAAGGGTATTATTTTTAGGAAAAAGTTACTTTTGAAGAAAATATACTCCTTAAGACAGGGCAATTTTTAGTAAAACCTAATTTTTTTTTAAAAGTTGGTTTCATAAGAAAAAGTACTTTTTAAAAAAAGTACTTTCTGAAGAAATCGTAAGTTTTAAGAAAAGTTACTATTTCAAAAATGGCACTTCTTGCATAGAGCAACTTCCTTAAGAGAATTTACTTTTTTAAAAATCAGCTTTTTTTTTAAGAAAACTAACATTCATAAAAACATGAAGAGATCCTTGGTCAAGAAAAGGTACTTCTACAAAAGAACTTTAAGAAAAGGTAGTTTTTTTTAAAAAAATAAAATTTTTTAGGAACGATGTTTTTTATGAGATGGTAGTTTGTAACAAAAGTTGCCTTTTTAATAAAACGTGCATTTTTAGGAAAGGATTTTTTTAAGGAGATGAAATTTTCAATAACAGAAACTTATTACTTTCTTTATGACAATATATTTCTAACATTGCTAGAACTTATTGGTCTTACCTTCGTGCAGTTTTATACATCTAGTATGTATTTTATATGAATATAGGTTTATTTTGTGGTTAAAAAATTTTTTATTTCAATAAAAATAAGGTTTATTTCTTTACATATAAGGTAATGAATTTCGAATAGTGACACATATTTTCAATGCAAAGAATTCAGTTTCTGGAGACTTGAAAATGGTTTTTTTTTTTGCAAAGGCAGCAAGAAAACCCATGTTTATAATTTATGTTGCACAGCTACGTTTAATCGCACAGTGTAGCGGATATTTATGTATGGTTAACAGTAATATGTTTAAGCCATTTTTGTCTGCCATGCGAGAATATTTTAGAAAATGCTTGCATGGGATAAATATTTTTCAAAAAAAAAAAAAAAATATTTATTTACGTTCTCTGAACCCCGTATAAGTGGTTGGTGTCTTCACTAGTATCTGAGAAGATAATGTATAAGTATTGAGCGCACTAAAAAAAACAATTAATTGGATTTTACTCTGCCATTGAGCATTATTAAGTTGGTTCAATAAGTTGCTTTTGTCCACTTATATTTGCTGATCTATTATAAAAAGCTTCAAAAGAAAAAAAGGGAACAAGTGAATGCATCAGCATATATATGTACAGAAAGAGGAAAGGGTAAAAGCTATTCTAGTCATTGTTCGGGGACTGGTTTAAATAAAAAAAATTATTTTTCGCGTCAGTCCTGAATATAAAGTGAATAGAAGCATACTGATTGGTTCAAATTAATTGCAACATCTTTTTATTTATTAATCAGTACAGTCCCTCTAAATTTCTTTAATTAAAAAAAAGAAAATAGAAAAAGTGGAGGAAAATCATATGAAGGTAATTAGTTTCCAGATAAAAATAGTTAAGCTTGAGGCCATTGTTGTTGTTATAATTCAACTCTTTATTCAACCCAATATTTTGCCATCAATTAGATAGCATCTTCATCCTATTTTTATTTAAAAATTACAACAAAAAATCGAAATAACAATCAAGTTTATTGGTAATTACTTTCTTTAGAAACAGTGTGCCTGCAGTTAAGTTACCGATCATTTTTGGGTTAGATTTAACCCATCACCACGGTTTTTTTTACATCCAAACAAGTGAGTGCCAAAACCGTAATCCGGGAGTTCCCCACGAACGAGTGGCGGCAGTGTCATTGGTATTTCTGGCACAGTCAATATTTTTACCGAAACGTCCACTTTCATTCGGGGCCTTGCGGCCATTTTCTTTTTCACCACAAACCATTGGCGTCCATATACCCGAGGGAAAAGTAAAATTCACAACATCATCTATAACCGCAACATCCACTAATTATCGTATTAAAACATCAGCATTAGCATCAACTAACTATCTATTTAATATACACATGGTAAAAGGAGAAATGAAAATGGGACAGGCAGCTATATTTTTCCATAATAATGATATTATCACTTTAAGAAATTTTTGAGGTTAATTACAATAACAAATTTTTTTTCTAAGAATTAGAGTTAAGGGAAAAAAATGTGAAAACCAACTTTAGCTTAAAACACAACAACCGAAGGACTGGCCAGCTAGAGGAAAAAAAAAACGTGAGTAGCAATAAATTTTCAGTTTCTTTCATATCCGGAGTATACATATATCTCATTATTTCAACTAGCCATATTTGAATTTTCGAAAAAGCTAAATTAAAATTTTTATTCAAACATAAGTGTCCCTCTCATTTTAATTTTTTTCTTGAGCGTAATGTGTAACATTTTTTTATTACAAACTCAGTAGTCTTATCACATATTCTACCAAATTTATAATAGTTGTTTTTCTTTTTTTGATATTGCGTCATCGTAACGTACTCATAATATGCGAATATTCTTCTTGCCTTTTCAAGAAAACATTTAATTAGATATTCAATAAAGTTTTGTCATTAATATGAGTGACTAAACGTGTTTCTTTGACCTAACCGTCGATCATTTGAAATTAAAAGCGGTTTTCAGAATTCATTCCGAAAAATTGGAGCCAGTTTGCCTTAAAACAGTCTTGATGGAACAGAGAGCTTGCCCATTTGCATTGCTCTAACCGTTATCAACACTTTTGAGGTAATTTTGGCCCAAATCATAAGACGTGAAGAAATTGTGGACTGAGCCATTATGATCATTTAGACCCTCGTTCAGATCCTTGATTTTTTCTATAGCATAAATGCACAATGTCCATGGAATCCATATAGCTGTCCATCGACGGTAACATAAACATAAAGATTGAAAAGCATTGTTAAAATTTTAGACCACATAAGGAACTGACTTACACTTCGATCTGTAATGAAGTTGTTGAAATCGCAACGCTATTAAGCATATACATCGCACCTGTACCGCTAAAGTGAGTCAACTTAAAATTCAGTAGAGGCAAAAAACGGTTTTTTTTTAATATTTACTATAAAATTTAAAAACTGTTGTTTAATTGTAAAGAATGGCGAATAATAAGTATGCACCAGTAGTTGTTTTTGCGATGTTTTCAGTGATCATCAAAAATAAAATTTTTTTGGTGCAACTCAAAATATCTTTTCAGTGGATTCTAAAGCAACTACTCTTATAACACAAACAGGGGTACAGCTGTATTTTTTTTGCGAAAGACTAGAAAAATCGATGTAAGATTTTTACAGCGGATAGATATGACCACTGTGTATCGTTTTCTTGCAAAAAGTGAAAATTGAAAAATTTTGAATTGACTCGCGTTAGAGGTACAGGTGCAATATATATTTTCAATAACCTTCAACTAACTTGTAAACGCTGGTCAATACAAAATCATCCAAATACGCATAAAGTATAGTGGCATCGACTCCTTCAATGTTTTTTTTTCTTTAGCCGATGATTTTTCAATGTGAGGTAGAACTTATATGAAGAACGAATACCTTATATTCTTCACCCGCGATAAAATAGTATTTTTAATATCTACCCGCAATCCCACACATTAACAGTTCGATTGCGTTCTGCTGTTTTCATTGCAAACTTAGCACCGACATTACCTTGTTCGCTTTCATCTTTTTCAGTTACAAAAATTTCTGCTGCATCGCCACTCAAGTCATCATCGGTTTCTGGTTCGCTACTACCAAATTATAGGTCTTCGTTTTCACTGTCCACTTTCAATAATTCCATTGTTTTCACAGAAAATATGCACTATAACCTAGGGCCATAACACAATACAATAGCATGGAAGCTCCAGTGACAGCACAGCACAACAAAATCTAGCATAAGCAGAGTCAATTAGCACCATGTAAAACAATCAAAATGGCATTGCCTGCTATTTCAAAAAATCTATTTGCTATTATTTAAAAACTTCAAATTACTTGCTCTGCCATCTACGAAATACTCATCATATTCATCATACTCATACTGCCATCTACGAATAAAAAACAAATTTTTTTTTTTTCAAAAATCTCTAAAACTGTTAAAGTTTGGTTACCCATTTCTCTTGACTTTTTCTTTACCATGCATACGAACCGTAATGGATTACTTTTAAGTATCAAATCATATATGGATCAACAACTTCAATTTGGTATGTTTGGTGTAGCTTTCTACTCGCCATAGGAAAGTTGTATGAAAATAGTACCTTCTGCTAAATAAACAAAGAAAGCAAGAAACCGAACAATTATGCGTATTTTGCAAATGGTAGGCTATGGAGTTTTGATGCTTAAGTCGATGCTGGTGCTGATATTGTTGATATTGAGCATTTGTTTGTCTCAAATAAGAAAAGGCAACAAATATGCAAATAGCATTGCGTCATGCCACTATGTATTAAAACTACGGCCAGGTATTACTTGTACTACTTTATCACACGTGAATAGTATCAATGATGCACTCTTGATATTTTACCATCGCATATTGAGAAAATAATTTTGGAAAACAGGAATGAATTTGGGTGCTAAAGAATGAAAACCATGAAGAATTCGATGCAGTTTTGATATTGGCTGGCGTTCACGAGAAAGTTGAATGCTATTGAATATATGTGAATAACGAGCTGTTCGATGGCACATTCCATCTACCTATTTTCAAAAGAATTATTTCGAAAAAATTGTTTGAGTACTTGACCAAAATTATTCGCTTCGGTGATAAAATAAGTTGTCAGCAAAACAGAAATTTGCTCCCATTCGTCATTTGTGAAATATGTGGTTTGAAATGTTGCCAATGCTATTCAACCCTTACATCACTGTAGGCGAACAGCTATCTGGTTTCCTTGGAGCTTGCGGATTTAGGCAAAGCAAACCAGAGAAATATAGTATGAAATGTTGGGTACTCTTCCCAACCGTACATGGGGAGCGGAAAACGAGGTATATGCGCTATTTGTGTGTTGTATAATATAACGAACGCGAAAGCAAATTGTAACTATGAATTAGCTTGCTGTCTTTGTGAAAAAAAACCCTTTGCAAGGCTCACCGAAGCCAAATTGATTTCACTCTGTGTGTAGAAGATATGCACAACAATACTAAATTTATCACCTTATACGCAAAGACATACGTAAAACAGATTTTTATTTAAATAAAACAATTTTTATTCAAAAAGTAAACCTATTTTTCATATAAAACAGGTAAGAAATATATAGTCGGTCTATACCGACTATACGATACCCTATACCAAGGTTTAGAGACCCCTTCTCTTTGCCCCAACTAATTGGGTGCAGAAACTAAGCATAAACAAAATTTGAGTGGCATTGTTATTAATTTTTTGGCTGCAGATATGAAAAAAGTTTATATCGTGTGCGATATTTATATGGGGACTAGGTCGAAAAATTGACCAATCCCGATCGTATTTGCTAAAGTCACTTATATTTTGAAAAAATATATACAAACCAAATTTGAGAAAAATCTGTGCTATATTTTTGCATAAACATACAAGAAGTGGAACACTACACAAAGGTAGGATTATGCATTTTTGTTTCAAGGTAGGAGTACTGTTAAGAAACCCCATTTTTTCAAGAAAAGTGCTGTTTTAATACAAGTACTCTGCTACCTCTTAGGATAAATTACTTTTTTGAGAAAAATGATTTAAGAAAAGTTAGTTTTTATGAAAAGGTGATGTTTTTGAAAAAGCTGTTTTAAAGAAAATTTACTTTCTTAAGGGGGGGTTAGGTTTTAAAACTTTTTTGCATTTCTCATTCTGAATGTACAACATATCGAGAGTATTGTTTCAAAATTTCAAGTAAATCGGAGCAAAACTTAAGACGATTCAGCGTTTCCAGCGACCGGCCTCTTACCTTTATCGTGTATAAAACAGTTTTTAAAAACTTTAAATGGATTTTCTTGCAAATAAATGTTCGAGGTCTGTGAACATCATAACTCGAAATCTACTTGATCGATTCTTTTTAAATTTTACATACTATATCCACACATAATTCATCAGCTAACCACGGAGAGTTTTTTTATTTTCCTTTAAACGCATTTTTTTATTTCGTGTGATCGGGTAACGAGTTATGATGGTCACCGATAAACAACAATGCCTCCGGAGATTCGCTGTTTTCAAAGAATCTACAAATATATAGTCCAGCATTTTTCGTGTCTTCAAAAAAGAATTATTAAAATACGAAAAGTTACTTGCCCTGGAGAGGTATTTGTACCTGTAGAATTCAGGAGCAGGAGCGACAACTTTATGCAATTCTATAGAAATTTATGGAATTTCCGCGATGAGCCTAACTATGTATGAATATATATTATTTTCATATTGGTTAACATATCCGACATACCTTTTGTATATTTCCGCATTGTCAAAAATTAAAAAAAAAAACAAGTAAGAAAATTATAGTCGGTCTAGACCGACTATACGATACCTTATACCATGCGTTTAGAGACCGTATCTATCAAGCTCAACTAACTGGATGTAGAAAATAAGCATGAACCAAATTTGAGTGCGATTTTCATTAATTTTGTTGGCTGTATATATGAAAAAATTCATATCGGATGCTATATCTATATGGGGACTTGGCCCAAAAATAGACCGATCCTGACCATGTTTGGTAAAGTCTCTTGTATTTTGCAAAAATATATACAAGGTGGACCAAAAAACACTGAAGGATTAAAAATAACTGTATTTTTTTTGTTTTTATTGTTTATTAATTTTTTTTTTATGTTTTTAAATATTTAATTCATGGAAATTTTTTACATCTAAGTGTGAAATATAACATCTCTCAAATGGTGTCCATTTTCTTCCAAACAAAAATTGGCTCTTTTAACCGCATTTTCCATTACTGCCCGTAGAGTTTATGGTTCCAAGTTCCTTATTTCTGCTTGAATGTTCTGCTTAAGCTCTTGAATTGTTTGGGGTTTATTGATATACACAACTCCTTTCAAATAGCCCCACAAAAAAAAGTCTGGAGCAGTCAAATCTGGTGAACGTGGAGGCCAAGCAAAATCACAATTTCTGGAAATTATTCGTTCACCAAAAATGTTATGAAGAAGTTCCATTGTCGCTCTTGCTGTATGCGCAGTTGCTCCATCTTGCTGGAACCATATGTTTTGATTATTCTCAACATGTGGACGCAAAAAATTTTCTATCATAGTGCTATACAGAGCCCCGTTAACCGTTTCTGGTTGACCCTCCACACCTTCGAAAAAATATGGACCGATAATCTTATCAGCCATAACACCGCACCAAACAGTAGATCTGGCGGGGTGTAATTCACGCTGATGTAATGCCCTAGGATTGTGAGTGCCCCAAAATATACAATTTTGTTTGTTTACATAGCCACTAAAGTGGAAATGAGCTTCATCGCTCATTATAAGATTGTTTAAAAAGTTATCATTTTCTCTGGCTATTTGACTAAAATAGCATATTGCAGGCGTGCCTGATGATCTTGGGGAAGCAGTTGCTGTGCCATTTGAATTTTATACGGAAACATTTTAAGATCCCGCTTCAAAATTCTTTGCAGGGATGTTCTGGAGATTCCCAATTGAGTACAACGACGACGAGTAGAGACAGATGGATCTTCGTTTACTCTCTGCCGTACAGCCTCCACAACTGCTTCATTGCGCACAGATCGACCTCTTCCTCTTCCTGGAAGATCTGCCACTGTTCCATGTTCCTCAAAACGGGAGACTAAGTTCCTAATCATGTTGTGACTGGGTGCTGTTCGGAATTAATATGACGACGATAATTTCGTTGAGTTGTAATAATTGACCTTCCAGAAGAATAAAAAAATTCAATGATTTTGGCGCGTTTCTGCACATCATATGTAGCCATGATTTATCTCCAAAAACCAGTAAATAACCTGCAAAAGACAAAAAAAAAAAAAATTATTAAAAACAAAAAAGATATAACTATTTTTAATCCTTCAGTCTTTTTTGGGCCACCCTGTGCCATTTGAATTTTATACGGAAACAAAATTTGAAAAGAATCCGTGCAATATTTTTGTTTTTTGATAGATTTAAGTGATGATCGGGAAGCAGCTCTATACGGGGCCTGTGACTAAGAGTTGTCCCATAGGAATGATTTTTAGACTACTGATTTATGGATGTAATAAACACATCCAAACCCAATTTGACTAAGATTTATATGATAAATTGGATCTTATGGCAATTTATGTTAATTTCATAGGGTTCATTTGTATGGGGGCTTGGTCTGAACATGGACCGATTCTCACCAGTTTCAACAGCGTTCAGCCTACGGCCGATAAAAGCTTATATGCCAAATTTAATCAAAACATATTCGTATTTGCTACCTGCAGTTTGATTACAACCTTTACATGGACACACAGACGGACGGACGGACGGACGGACATCGTTAAATCGAATCAGATAGTGATTCTGATTCAATCGGTCTAGGTCAAATATTTTTGGTAGTTACAAACAGCAGTACAAAGTCACTATACCCAAACCACATAGTGGTATAGGGTATAATAATTAAAATAATGTTAAAATATTTTGCAATAGGATGAAGTGTGCTAGACTTCCCTCTTATATTCATGAAATATATATTCGAGCAGCAGAAAGTTGTTACTCTTAATATAAATATTTACATTTCCCATACATACAAACATATATCTATTATTACTGAAGTATCCATGACAAGTTGTTTACAATTTACTAAAACTTGTCTAATTTTTTTCGTTTGCGAAATCTTTTAAAAGTTAAAGCAATTCTTAAGAATTAGATACTGACCTATATTTAAAAAAAACACACTTGTATGTTATACTAACTCCCAATTATGTTTTGTGCATTGCTCAACTTGTTTTTATTCAGTAGGCAACATCGGTATCAATAACAAGAACTCAGTACGTGACCATATCATGTGACGTTTATTTTTAAAAGCAAACAGCAGGAGAGCACTAAGTAATTCAACTAAATGCTTCGAATAAGTTCATGTAATAACAAAAGAAAAGATATTGTGACATAAGGTCAAGAGTTAAAATCAAGTTTGCATATTCACAATTACCCTCTTTTAAAGTTATGAATTTTTTAACGAGACATTTTTTTTTAATTAAAAAGGGTTTTTTATTTCATTACTATAACCACACTTATCTTTAGCATCAGCGTATTTGACATTTTCGAAAGTATTTCAAAGGCTTACGCAGTTGCTGCTGTCGTATTAAATGTTTCGATTCGGGTAAAATACTTAATATGATGTTTTAAAATAGGGAATACCTTTACGTATAAAACCATAGAAATAAAAATGTTTTATAAGTTGTTTAAAACATCATAATTGCTTATTTCAATGCCGATAGGAGTTGTATCTAAAAAGTAATAGAGATATTACGTAGCTGAGATGTAGAAAGTAGTGCTACCATTTAAGTAATTTGCAAGAAACCAAGTTTATGATTGTTTTTCTTCCACTCGTACCACACCATATGTTTGAACTATTCTGGCATTTTGCCATTAAGCATATTTAAGCTTTCGAAAAAAATGGTTAAAAAGCGTTGGGAAAAACTGCCCCTAAACCTATGGTAGTAATCTTGTTTATAATTCGAAAAATCAATACTAACTTTCTACAACATTTTAAAGATAAGTAAGCATTATTTTTTTTACAAAGACATCTTTTGGTCTTGCAGTGTCAGATCCATATTTACAGCTTTGAATATGTTGTTGATGGTATTTTATTTATTTTATTTATTTCATAAGTCTATAGTATAA
Organism: Cordilura impudica; assembly: GCA_963682025.1. Taxonomy (NCBI): domain Eukaryota; kingdom Metazoa; phylum Arthropoda; class Insecta; order Diptera; family Scathophagidae; genus Cordilura; species Cordilura impudica. Next base: position 58,756,237 of record OY821518.1, on the reverse strand, counting down.
TGCCTTACAGACTATAATACATATTTAAAAACAATATAATATTACGTTTAATAATAATGACATTAGTAGAAAAATCAATAAAATTATAAAGTTTATTGAAATCACAACAAATTCTTCTAAAAGGATCATCATAGGCATAGTTTTGACGAAAATATGTAAGTGCAGTGGAATAAAATTTCTAGTTGATCGTTGTGGATTTTTGAATGATAAGTTGTTTATGAGGAAATCAGAGTGAGCATCACCCCTAATCAAGTTAATTAAAAACGTTACATTGAGCATAGTTCTTCGGTTTTCCAGAGTGGAAATTTTAATTATTGCAATCCAGTTGCATATGATGGTAACTCTATAACATTGTTGCGATAAAAATTTCGTAGACAATGTAGAGGAAATGTTTTTGAATTGATTCAATTTTGTGGTTGAGGTATCGAGGTTCCCAAATGACTGAATCGTATTCTAAAATCTTCAAACTATTAGCAATATCCGCATAAAGTATACACAGAAACGATATTGATTGATGCTGCCTAAGTGGCAAAGGATAGTAGTAGGAGTTATTGCATTGAGCGTCAGAATACGTGGTTCCAAAGAATTCAGCAAACATGTTGCAGATGACCAAACCATCGTTAGACTCGTGGTTTAAATATTAATTACACGTGGATAGCCGGTAGATTTTGTTTTTCAATTTACAAACTAATAGAATGATTTTGGATCTATCTTAAAATTCAGTTTCATATTATTAAGGTAATTATTATATAATTCCGTGTTGAGTAGATTGTACTCGGCTCGAGTAATAGAATATTTTCTATAATCAGTATTTAACCAGTTTCATTATACTTTTTATATCTTCTCTTTTTTAAATTTTCGAGTCTAGATAATTGCTTAGAGCTCCAGGAAGGACCAGAATGATTGGTCGCAGTGGTTTTTTGAACACATTAGTTAATGTAGTCAAAAACGGTTTTGTAAAATAAATCAACCATCGCACCAATAGATGGTTTAGTACCATCGGATATAGAGAAGAGTTGAACACAATTTGTGTTGAGTAAACATTGATATAGTTCGTTGTAATTATCACGTTCAAAGCAAAAAAATTAAACACTTTTGTTACTGATGTGACGTTTATGATTAACCGGAATATTGAAAGTTAATTCGATCGTTGGATGATATAGGTTCTCAGGTCTAGCAACAGGATCAACACGGTTTAAAATGTAGTCAGTTGGTTTATTAACAAACACTAAATCAAGCAGCTTGTCGGAGGTATTTTAGAAAGATTTAGCTAAGAATGTCCACGAAATTGACAGTAGAATAAAATCACCGAAAACAAGAACAGGATCTTGCGGGTTCGCTTTTGATATCACGTTTTTAATAGAATCTATATGCTTAATATAAATTGATTGTTCAGAGCAAAAAAGTTATGTTGGAACATGTTATGCAAATTTTAGTTTGATTTACCCTTTTCAAGAAATTAAAATTTCTTTTTTTTATTTGTATGAGAAATACATAAAATATTTAAGACTCCTTGTTCACGACGTACACATATGCTATAAGCATTATTGCTGTATTCTAGCTCCAACATTTAATTAAGAACAAAAATCTATGCCTGACCTTTAAATCTACTGGACTTTAATTTTACGATTTTTTTTCCAAAGGTCCGAGATATTTTCCTATAGTTCCGAAAATAAATCCACTGTATGAATATTACTAAAGCTACTTCCAAATCGATTGACTTAAACTACACTCATTGTATTTACAATATACCAAAATAACACAACCCAATCCAATTCGAATGATATGCAATTTACAAGTAAAGCCGTTTTCCAGAATAATCCAGGAGGGCGAAAGATGCTTTACAGAATGCTACGTTTGGATCACACTATAGCTTAGATATGTGAGCGAATAGAAAAAATTTATGACTCCTATTTTGTGAGGTTACAGTTTTTAGTGCATAAGCGCATATGTTTGTTTACTCAGTTCTTATAAAATGCCCCACATTTAATCTTCGGCGGTAGCTGAAATTTAGTAAAAAGCTTTGTTCTGAGTAATAATTTTATCAATAGAAATTTGAGAACGAAAAATCTGAAAAGCGGGACAAATCTGCGAGGCATTATTCAAAGATTTTAAAGCGATTATTCATTTCAGGAAATAAGAACATTTATTCGGCCTTCTATTCTAAACTATGCTGTGGAGAAAAGGCAACATGCACGGAAGCAAGAGAAAGATAATTATAATGGTTCAGAAATATCTGTCCGGACGAGCTGAACAAAACTTTTTTTTTGTAGGATGGTTCTGGTACTACCTCCACCGTTTACTTCAGAAATAATCCGATTGTAACACCATATGTCGTACGGAAAACATATCGAGAGCATTCTTTATTTATTTCGCACAATATTGAAAGTGAAATTAAAAACAGATTTTCGAATAAAAACTAAGCCAAAGGCGCATGAAAAAGTATAAAATAGTCTGGTTTCCACCAAACTTAAAGTCAACCACAAGACTCAGATTAGATATAATTGACACGATAGCTTTTTTTTATCAGAAATCACCAGTTTAATATACAGGAGAGGGCAGAATATCCAAAATAATTGAACAAATCCAAAAAATCTGAACCTTTATGAAAACCTTTATGACTGGTTTTTATTATTTTCTACTGTTTTATGTATGTAGGTATCAGTTTTGTTCGAAAACTTGTTTTCAAAATATTTTGTTAAGCATCCCGTCTCTCCTTTAATTGATTTTTATTTTTTCTTGCAAAAAGAACAGTTATTTTTTCGAACAAAAATAAAAGTTTTTATTTAAATTTAATTATTTTATATAAAACAAAAAATCTTGTATTCGATCTTTGTCATTTCAATGTTGACTAAGAAATTAATCAGGATCAAGACCAAATATTTTTTTCTTTTAATAAAGCAAAAAACATTTTCACATTTATTTCAAAAATTTATCTATATGCCGTATGACAGGCTATACAGCTATAAATTAATTTTTTAATCAAATTTGCCATTGTTTTTTCGCTTTACTTCAACTAAAACATTTGTTGTTGAGCGATATTTGTTAAAAAGAAATATACGTGTTAAAATAATTTATTTGATTTTAAATAATTATTTTATGGTTTTTTTTTAATTTGCCTAAGTAATCCCCATGATATTAAATTTTTTTGTGATTTAGCACATTTTTATGTACAATTCTAAAAACTTCTAATAAGTCTTTCTCTATCATTTTCATTTTGTTTGCTGTTGCTTAGCTTATTAAGGTTTTGCGACCAGCGTAGAATAATTAATAAATCAAGAAAATAGTTGATAAAAAAGTTTTAAAAAGAAATAGTTGCGACATTATAAATACTCTGTTATTTTTTTACATTTTTTAAAACTCATCTTTACGGTTTTATTTAAATAATATTTAAAATAATATTTAAACATGTGAAAATAAAATTTTTTACAATTGCTCTAAAGTAACCAATAGCAACTTGAGTGTGCAATGAATCGTGTGGTGAACTATTCGGTAATTTTAATTTAAAACAAAAACAAGTAAGAGTGTTAAATTCGGCTGGGCCGAATCTTTGATACCCTCCTCCTTTTTCATTTTCAATTTTCATTTTTATACCCTATACCACTATGTGGTTTGGGTATAATGACTTTGTGCTGCTGTTTGTAACAACCAAAAATATTTGACCTAGACCCATCTTTAATTATACCGATCGAATCAGAATCACTTTTTGAGTTGATTTAACAATGTCCGTCCGTCCGTCCGTCCGTCCGTCTGTGTGTCCATGTAAACCTTGTAATCAAACTGCAGGTCGCAAATATAAATATATTTTGAAGAAATTTGGTATATCAAATTTCGTCGGCAATGGAATGTACGCTGTTGAAATTGGCGAGAATCGGTCCATGTTCAGACCTAGCCCCCATACAAATTACCCCTATGAAATCGACATAAATTGCCATAAGATCCAAATTGTCATGTAGATCTTACTCAAATTGTGTTTGTATGCGTTCATTACATCCTTTAATGAGTAGTCCAAAAATGATCCCTTTGGCCCCATATAGACTGCTTCCCGATCTGCACTTAAATCTATTAAAAACAAAAATATTGCACTGATTCTTCTCAAATTATGTTTGTATATATTTTTGCAAAATACAAGAGACTTTACCAAACATGATCAGGATTGGTCCATTTTTGGACCTAGTCCCCATATAGATATAGCATCCGATATGAACTTTTTCATATCTGCAGCCAAATAAATTAATGAGAATCCCACTCAAATTTGGTTTTTGCTTATTTTCTACGTCCAGTTAGTTGGGCCTAAGAGATAGGGTTTCTAAACGCATGGTATAGGGTATCGTATAGTCGGTCTGGACCGACTGTAATTTTCTTACTTGTTAATTTATTGTTTTCTATTTTTCACTTTTCAAATTTCATCTTTCGTTTTTAATTTTTGGTTTTTAATTTTCAATTTCTCATTTTCCATTTTTCATTTTCCACTTTTCATTTTTCATTTTCCATTTTCGATTTTTCATATTTCATTTTCCATTTTTCATTTTTCATTTTCAATTTTTCATTTCTAATTTTTAATTTTTCATTTTCCATTTTCCATTTTCCATTTTCCATTTTCCGTTTTCCATTTTCCATTTTCCATTTTTCATTTTTCATTTTTCATTTTTCATTTTTCATTTTTCATTTTTCATTTTCCATATTCCACTTTCGATTTTTCACTTTTCATTTTTATTTCATTAATTTTGTATTTTCCATTTGCCATTTTTAATTTAAAATTTTTCATTTTCCATTTTCCAATTTTAATATTTCATTTTCCATTTTCCATTTTCTATTTTCCATTTTCCATTTTCCATTTTTCATCTTTCATTTTTCATTTTTCATTTTTCATTATTAATTTTTAATTTTCATTTTCCATTTTTCTTTTTTCATTTTTCATTTTCCATTTTTCACTTTCCATTTTCCATTTTTCATGTTTCATTTTCCATTTATCATTTTCCATTTTACATTTTCCATTTTTCAGTTTTCAATTTTCGTTTTTAGTTTTCCATTTTCCATTTTCCATTTTTAAATTTTCATTTACCATAGTTTCCATTTTTCAATTTTAATTTTTAATTTTTCATTTTCCATTTTTCATTTTTCATTTTTCATTTTTCATTTTCCATAGCCCATTTTCCATTTTTCATTTTTAATTTTCATTTTCCATTTTGCATTTTTCATTTTCCTTTTTTCATTTTCCATTTTCAATTTGCCATTTATCAATTTTCATTTTTCATTCTTCATGTTCCATTTTTATAACGTATACCACTATGTGGTTTGGGTATAATGACTTTGTGCTGCTGTTTGTAACAACCAAATATATTTGACCTACACCCATCTTTAATTATACCGATCGAATCAGAATCACTATCTGATTCGATTTAACGATGTCCGTCCGTCCGTCCGTCCGTCCGTCTGTGTGTCCATGTAAAGCTTGTAATCAAACTGCAGGTCGCAAATATGAATATATGTTGATGAAATTTGGTATTTGATCTTTTATCGGCCATGGGATGAACGCTGTTGAAATTGGTGAGAATTGGTCCATGTTCAGACCTAGCCCCCATACAAATGACCCCTATGAAATCAACATATATTTCCATAAGATCCAAATTATCATACAAATCTTAGTCAACTTCGGTTTGTATGTATATATTACATCCATTAATCAGTAGTCTAAAAATGATCCCTATTGGACAACTCTTAGTCATAGGCCCCATATAGAGCTACTTCCCGATTTTCACTTAAATCTATCAAAAAAGAAAACTATTGCACTGATTCTTCTCAAATTTTGTTTGTATATATTTTTGCAAAATACAAGAGAAATTACCAAATATGGTCAGGATCGGTCCATTTTTGGGCCTAGTCCTCATATAGATATATCATCCGATATGAACTTTTTCATGTCTGCAGCCAAAAAAAATTAATAAAAATCCCACTCAAATTTGATTTATGCTTATTTTCTATATCCAGTTAGTTGGGCCTGAGAGATAGGGTCTCTAAATGCATGGTATAGGGTATCGTATAGTCGGTCTAGACCGACTATAATTTTCTTACTTTTTCATTTTCACTTTTCATTTTTATTAATTTTTCATTTTTAATATTTAATTTTAATGATAAAAAAAATATGTGGTAAAACTTGCTTAGGCCAATGTGACACGTGCAGTATTAATATACACCCAACTGTAGTGACTTCAACAATACGAAGAATTACAACATATTCAACATATCTTACGAAAAACAACAAACACACTGAAAAATTTAATTTTTTCAAGAGTTTTTTCAAAGTTTCATTCATACCTCGTGAACCCTTTGACCGATTTTGACAATTTTAAATAGCAACTCCTTTGGGATGTTAATAAACGATTTGATACAAAAAACAATGGTCTAGCTTAGATATTGACGGCGTGATCGTGATTTTCACAGACAGACGGACAGACGGACAGACGGTCATCGGTAAATCAACTTTCCTTGTTATTTATTCCTTATAAATATATTTTTTTTGGGGCCTCAGGAATTTATTTCGATGCGTTACAAACGGAATGACAAACCTATATATACCCTCTGCCACTGTGGTGAGGAGGGTATAAAAATATATATAAGTATACGTGTTATTAATAATATAATTTAATATGAATCATACGTTCACGTGTTTGTTTTGGCGGGGAATATAAATCGGTTGTAAATTGAAGCTATTTTTTTCAAGACTAAAGTTCTTGTGGAAAATTTTAATTTTTCTACAGCCTAAAGTATTACCAATGCTCTAAAAACCTAAAATTCATCCGATTTAAAAACGAGTTTTGATACTTGATTGGCGACGACACGTTCTTTGCAATATGCGACAATTTAATTCACAATATCAACTGATTATGATAAATCGAAACTGAAATTGCGAAAAAAAAAATTCATATTTAGAACTGAAAATTAATATTTTGAAAATATGAATTAAAATTGACATTGAGAAAAAACTAATTTATTTTAAGATATTATAATCAGTACTGAGATAAGATAAATTGTGAGTAGAGAAAATATACAAATTGAATCATGACAAATTTAATATTGAGAACACAAACTAATAAATATTTACTTTAACACTATGTTCTTATAATTTATTCAGTTTTTTATTAAGAATCCTCATTTATTTTTTATAGTTTCTTGGAATGTTGAACTTCTTTTGATCAGTCTTCACTATTTATATGTATACAATCGATATTGTTGCGTTAAGTGCTATTTCCGAGTATACTAAACGTTATTCGCATAGGCTCGAAAAAGTTATTTTGTATATGTTACCTTAAATTGACAGGGTGTAGCCATATAATATTACAAAATAAGGTTGCAATAAAAATAGAAGTGCGAATACTAAAAAGTTTGATAAAAAATATTTTTGTTTTTTAATCATACGGATTCAAATGTACGTTATGCGTTTTCCAATTAATATTGTGTTTACAAATAAATGGTGGTATTAAATATTCTGAACTATATAGTCGTATTTGTATTACCATATGGGTGCGCCCGGCACTACATTGTTTTTCTAAAAATTTTTTGCTCAAATTATCACAGAAAATAAATTTTTAAGCATCAAGTATATATTTTCCAGGAAGGTGAAATGTTAGACTTTATTGAAGTAATTTATAGTGAGGATGATAGTGACATTGTACACTTGTACAGTGTAATTTTCCATAAGATTTTAGTCATCTTGGGAATGTATATCTTAAGATTAATTTACGTTTATAAAGCCTAAGGTTTAATTTCTCAAAATTCGTTTTAGCTTCCTTATTATTAAAAGTTGGAGAAATGGCTCATATCTAAGCTATACTAACTTTCAACTACAAAACCCCACAAAACCGTCTTTCAAAATCTTAGCTCATATAATTAGGTCTTCAACTTTAAGAAAATACTTTTTTAATTATTTTTGTTATTTATTTTTATTCCTATTTTTGTATGGGATTCTCATAATTTATTCTTCGATTATTTTAACTATCAATATTGTTTGCTACAAAATTTGAAAAACTAAAGACCCGGAAATCAGAACAGACTTCTGAAAGTTCTGTTGGGACCTGCTGCAAATCTGAATTTATATTTCTTGTATAACATTTTTATCAATTTAAGTGAAATAAAATTAACTTCCCTTTGTTATTCATGGTGCTCAACAATTCTCAACTCTCAAGCATGACACAGAGTAATTTTCCAACATGATGGACGCACTGCTATAAATATTTTTGTTCTGCAATAACGGTTAAAATTTTTCTGCACAACTCTCTACAACATTTCTAAAAGCATATTTGCATTTACGCTAACAATGTGTTACTTTGTTTATGGTATGCACAATTGTTTACTCTTACAAAATGAAACAATGGTTGCAAAAACATGTTACCTTGGGACGAATTATCATGTAGCTTTCGTTATAAGAAAAATAGTTTACATATTGCCAATTAGCGTAAAATGTAGTATATGTATGATAAAATAGTTTAAAACTCTTCACTTTGGAATTTGAAGCTTTTAATTGAATAAACCAAAAAGTTTGATATTCTTCTGTCGTTAACTAATTAAAAAATAACGTTATTAATATTTTACCGTTTTTACTTTAAATTGCCTTAACAATTATAACTTCTTAAGAATTTAATTTTTTAAGATGCTAAAAGAATAAAAGTTAATTTTCAATGCGAAAGTAGTAAACAGTAATCATATTACAAAATCTATTATTTACGTATTTCGTTAAAGGAATTTTATAAATATTTAAGTAAGTATTAAGGTATTCCTATTCATCATATAGCAAATAAAAATAAGGTAATAGGTTAACGATTGGTTTGTATAAAGTCGTCTACAATGGTTGGGAAATTTTATTATAAGCATTCTTTAAATGTTATTGTTATTTGTAAAATTTACAAAAAACCAAATAATTAGAAACCGATTTTCTTTATTAACTAGCAGGACAAACAAAGAAATACACACAGTGAAAGAAACCCTTAAATTAAGTAAATGTGTTACTAGGGCAAATAAAAAAAGAAAAAAGCCAAAAGAGATTCTAAAAGAAATTTTTCCAAATCCATATAAAAATAATAATATCTTCGTTATGGTATATAGACTTTTCGGCAGTCAATATTAATAAAACGAATAGAAAATATTTTTAATTTATTAACATCAATTCTTCATTAAAACATGAGTTATTAATAAGACAATAAAAAACCCAGAAAAAACTTGGTAGTGACACCTTATAATCACTATATTTATTCCCGATAACACTTTATGGTCAGGGTATAATGAATATGTGCTGATGTTTGCAACTAACAAAAATATTTGGCCTAGATCCATCTTTTATTATACCGATTGACTCATAATCACTTTCTGAGTCATTAATAAATAAAAAAAAAAAATAATTAAAGAATATTGACGTAACACTAGTTACATATATATTATTCGCTTTCAAAGAAAGTCTAGTACAGTGACAGAACTTCGACAAAATTACTCGATAATTGATTATATCAAAATAAAATGGGATTAACAAAGGAAAAGGTCCACCAGAAATACTCATAAAACTACGGAATGTACATTTGAAACTATTAAGTGTGCAGACTGTAATAAAATACATAAACCGTTTTTTTTTTTTTTTTTTTTTTTTTTGATTGTGAAAGCAGATTCAAATATGTACAAATGACATACCGCTCTCAAGCAAGAGCGTACAAAGCTAGACAGCAACCATTATTAAAAAATTACCGTTTTAATAAATATAAAATTAATAATACAGACATTCCGAATAATCTTAATCAGGCACCCCTAACTATGAATGGAGATAACCTGTTTTCTCTTGAAGAAATTAAAAACTTAACTCTAGAGTTAATAACTAAGTTGCAGGGATACAAACCTAAAGCTGACCAATTAGACAAGAGGTCATAACCTCACTTGCATGTTAATTTTTATATGATTAATACCGATTTAAATATAGTAATCACACAATATCGACAAAGCACCCACAAAGCACCCCCTAGAGCGACTATACGATACCCTATACCATGCGTTTAGAGACCCTATCTCTTAGGCCCAACTAATTGGATATAGAAAATAAGCATATACCAAATTTGAGTGGCATTTTTATCAATTTTTTGGCTGCAGATATGAAAAAGTTCATATCTGATGTTATGTCTATATGGGGACTAGGTCCAAAATTCGACTGATCCTGACCATGATTGGTAAAGTCTCTTGTATTTTGCGAAAATATATACAAACAAAATTTGAGATGAATCAGTGCAATATTTTTGTTTTTTGGTAGATTTAATTGAAGATCGGGAAGCAGCTTTATGTGGGGGCTATGACCAAGAGTTGTCCCATTGGGACCTTTTTTTGGACTATTCATTAATAGGTGTAATAAACACATACAAACCCAATTTGACTAAGATCTATACGACAATTTGGATCTTATGGAAATTTATGTCGATTTTATAAGGGCCATTTGTATGGGGGCTAAGTCTGAACATAGACCGATTCTCACGAATTTCAATATAGTTCATCCCATGGCCAATGAAAGCTTATTTACCAAATTTCATCAAAATATATTCATATTTGCGACCTACAGTTTGATTAAAAGGTTTACATTGACACACAGACGGACGGACGGACGGACGGACGGACGGACGGACGGACGGACGGACGGACGGACGGACGGACGGACGGACGGACATTGTTATATCGATTCAAAAAGTGATTATGATTCGATCGGTATAATTAAAGATGGGTCTAGGTCAAATATTTTTGGTTGTTACAAACAGCAGCACAAAGTCATTATACCCAAACCACATAGTGGTATAGGGTATAAAAAGCAGTGTGAGTCCGATCACAGGGGAGATATGTAAACATCTATTTACATATCAATTAAAATCAAACATTTAGCGCCATCTATGTATAGCAAGCAACTGCTATGGTTGTTATACTTGATGAATGCAGTTGTTTCGCTTCGTGTTGGTTGTTGAATCAGCTAAATAAACTTAAATCTAATCTTTGCACCAATACACGTACATATACCTCACACCGATTTTCCCTTACGCTGTTTATACCCTATACCACTATAATGACTTTGTGCTGCTGTTTGTAACTACCAAAGATATTTGAATCAGAATCACTAACTGATTCGATTTAACAATGTCCGTCCGTCCGTCCGTCCGTCTGTGTGTCCATGTAAAGTTTTTAATCAAACTGCAGGTCGCAAATATGAATGTATTTTGATGAAATTTGGTATATAAGCTTTTATCGGCCATACGATCAAGGCTATTGAAATTGGTGAGAATCGGTCTATGTTCGGACCTAGTCCCCATGCAAATGACCCTATGAAATCAACTTAAATTGCTATTAGATCCAAATTATCGTATAATTCTTATTCAAATTGGGTTTGTATGTGTTTACTACATCCATTAATCAGTAGTCCAAAAATGTTCCCTTTGGGACAACTCTTAGCCATAGGCCCCATATAGAGCTGCTTCCCGGTCTTCACTTAAATCTCTCAAAAAACAAAAATATTGCACTGATTCTTCTCAAATCTTGTTTGTATATATTTTTGCAAAATACAAGAGACCTTACCAAACATGGTCTACCTACACAACAATTTGGTTTCCGTAAGGATCATAAGTCCACGAGTCTTCACTTGTGTAAGGTGCTGAGTGGGGTATAGTATTCGCAGCATAGCAAATGTACTTCCAGTTGCAGCACTTATATATGTATTCCATTAGAGGGAATTGTTGAAAATTATTCCAAAATTCTTTGTTGATTCCACGAATTCAATAGTTTGATCAACTAATATAACAGAAATGTCAGATGGGATGTTATGTTTTCTTTTTGAGATGATAAGACATTTTGACTTTTTAGGGTTAAGGCAGAGACTATTTGTTGTAGCCCATTAATATACTTTTTTGAGATCGTCATTGAGCTTAGATGAGCAGTCATGAATTGAGCCGCCCAAATTACTAATATATATTTGGACATAATCAGCATGTATATGAATTTTGCAGTGAGAAAGTTGTTGCGGTAGATCATTGATGTACAAAGAAAATAAGAGGGGACCCAAAATAGAACCTTAAGGTACACCATTAGGTACTGGCTATGGAATTGATGTTGACTCGTTCTCGTTCACTGAGTGACTTCTTCCTGAAAGATATGTAGCCACTAGCAAGACAGCTGTCCTGAAAAGTAAAAAAATGCTGAGAGTTTATTACAAAGGGTTTTATGGTTGACACAATCAAAAGCCTTGGAATGGTCCAGCATTATAAGAAACGTAGTACAGCTACTATCAATATTTCTTCTAACGTCCTCGGATACATTTAAGAGAGCAGTGACACAGCTACGTTTTGGTCTAAAGCATGACTAATCCGAGATCTAATCCGACAGCATTTGATTTAACAGATATGCAACCCGATAGGACATCAGGTATAGGTAATGATACCATTTCCTCGTTTGTGCGTGCGACTGCATATCTTGAGTTGCAGAAAATGATGTAGTGGGAATTATGATGAATGATGTTAACTGTAGTGTTTTTACTTCCTATTCCTATCTCCTTAATTAGTTGCCATTTCTTCTTTGAGTCTATCGCTGACCGAAAGCATCTTGCGTACTAGCTCGACTTTTCATCTCATATACTTTTAGTGACATTATGTCGCGCAATGCGATATTCCTCATGAAGACCGGGTGTTCTGAATCTCTTTCAGCATGCATATAGATCATCTCGATGATCAATTTGGTTCTTTATGGAAGAGGTGAAGCAGCAATTTTTGCTTTTATCTACACGACAACTACGTGTGGGAATAGTAAGCTCAAACATTTAGTGCAAATTACTAGTTAAAGAATGTAGTTGTTCTTCGGCAGAGACCATGTAAAAAATGCTGTTCCAGTCAATGCAGTTGAAGGACTCATCCAATAGTTACAAATTGATGTTACGGAAATCCCAATATCTGTAAGGGTTTTTGGATTCATACAGTGTGAAGTCGAATGACAAAAAAATGGGGTCATGTTTAGAGAAACAGGGCACACAAAGTACAAAAACAAAACATCGGTCACAAGAAATCGCCTAGCCTATTAATATTGTAGTGCCCGAAAAGGTAAAAATCACATTAAGGATGGCAATACATTTTTTAAAATCCTATCGTATTCATTACGATTATAAGGCAGAAAAAGCTGATTTAGTTCATCAATATCTTCAATTTGTTTAGGTTGATGGTTAGGAGAAACTTTTATGTAGACTAGTCCACGCAATGTAAAAGTAGATAGTAAACGATTCTGCTTACGTAAATCAATCGCGGTCTGAAATATTTTGAAATTTCTTGTTAAGTTCTCATTAATAAAGAAATAGGAAACTATTGGAGTTTTTTTTTCAAAACTAAACACAATATGATGAGACATAGGTGAGACTGAGAGCTTTTTCTAAAATGTGCTAGTGATTCTAGAACAAAATTTTTGTCGTAAGTCGACATAAGTTTCACAAGTATAACCGCATCAGGCGAGTTTATTTCTTTGTTGTTCCTATTCTGTAGACGAAAAACGAATTTGTATGCAGGAGTTGATATATTTAATACATAACATATGTTATCAAAAAGTTCATTTAGGTTCTCATTAGCGTTGTATGAAATACCATTTATTCTAAGATCACACGAAACAACTATATTTTCCTGGCGTTGAATTTGAGATTTTAATATTTTTTAATTTTTTCACCGATTTAAGGTCTTTGAAAGAAGACTGCTAATATTTTTATTATTTTTTGATGTAAAGGTAATTTTGTTATAATTTTTTTTTTTTTAATTTTTCTTAAAAAATGTTTGTATATAAAATGTTATAAACAATTTATATTGGTTTATTGCCTTAATGTACCTTAAAGGATATAAACTATCGTAATCCGTTCAGATTTGTTGTAAACAAAAATTTTTTTACATTGAGGTGACTTCTAGAGGCCAAATTTCACTTATTTTATATTCGGATTGAACACCTCTTTTCTTAATAATGAAATTTGTTTTGCCCTCACCTACCACCATTTCCAAACAATGTTCATAAACTTGTTTTATTTCAATAATACAAAACAGTTTGACAAAGAACTCCAATTTGTACGAAAATTCGATTATGGCATTGAAAGTTTTCGTAAAGATTTTCATTCAAATTTATTTTTAATTGTATAAAATAATCTATAAGGCTTTTTTCAAACTCAATTACGAAATGGCATCTAAAAGCAAAAAAAAAAAAATTCTTTATCCTATTAAGAATACTATTATATGTTTTTTATACATGTATTGTATAATTTTAAAAATAATAGAAATCTTGGTAGTTCCCAAAGTTTACGTTTTAACCACACTCATTTCGATATTGCTCATTTGGATGATTTTTTTTTTTGGTAACCAACATATTTACACCTTTTCAATTATAACAAATGTGTCACATTTTCTTATTATTTTTCCACACACATTTCGCTTCCTTTCAAATGTATACTTTTAATCATTAGCATAAAAAATAATAAAAAAAAACACAAAATAAGTTAATACGTTTCTTGTGAATAAAACCTCTAGCTACAGCTTATTATCATTTTTATTTAACAACATTAGTTCACTGTGGAACCGTTTGCTAAAAGAACCTTGATACTGAAAATAGTTCCGAAATATGATTTTAAGGCGGCAGAATGAATGATTTATTGAATAAAAATGCTAGTCCTTGTCATTCGAATTTATGAATTTAGTATTGAATATATAGTCTGACAGTTATAAATAATTTACGTATTTTAAACCTCCTTTAGCCCAGTTATACTCCACTGTCTACATCTTGCTCTCCAATTAAATTACTTGGATCTTAAGTGAAAAAACAATGAGGAAGACGTTATTCACGCATACGTGTATCCCGCATATATATAGATGGTATTCGCACATTTGTATGTAAGCCTTGTTTAACTTCTGACACTACACGATATTAAAGTGATGGCGTAATATGATAAATCTATCGAAAATGTATGTGCTTTCATGTTTGTTTAATATAAGTGGATATTAAGATTCCCCAAATGTATCTTATTTTTGTACTGTTGTTTGTTGACTGTATGTTCCTGTTTCAGAAATGTAGGTGTTAAAAATTAATTTAAATAAATTGCTGGCAAATTAATGCGAGTCAAAATTAAATTTGGGTGAAGTGCTTCGTGAGAAATAGATGTATAAAATCATAAAAAAGCGAGAATTTTAGTTTTTTCAGCACCGCACGTAGGGCAAAAATTCTTCAGTCAGCATTCCATATACGTTGCTATCACAGAAAGTATCGTGATGTGAGCTCCAAACTTCAATTTTACATTATAGATATCTATTTATAAAAAGAAAAATTTTTAAGAACACTAAAATTCTTTCGTAGTAAATCGAGTGCAATATTCAGGTAAAATTGTTAATGTCATATATGCTCATATAAACAAGTAACAGTGTTAAATTCGGCTATGCCAAATCTTTGGTACCCTCCACCTCGGTTTGAGTATTGATAGAAATATAAACAAAATATTTGGAAAAGTAAACAATTTGATATTTCAGCAAATACACTAACATTTTATAATTTTTTGAGGTATCTCCATATTCTAGACCATATCTTGACACAGTGATGCCCGATTTAACTAATTTCAAATACCAACCTGCTCGTAGTAACGACAAAGAATATTATTTTAACATTACACAGGTAAATGGTTTATTTTGTTGAATAATATGTGGACTCGAGTTATTATAGGGATTAAGAATACAAATACTTTATGGGGTCCAATTCACTGTTCAATGCGTTACAACAATGCTTCAATGTTTTGAGAGCTAAATACTTTGCGTTAAATTCAATTTATCATACAGACATCGATAAATTGTGGTTAATATATGTTTGATACACCCATAAATCAAATGTCCAAAATTAAACATATTGAACGATTGACAATTATACTCCTCTTCACTAAGACTTATCAAAAAAATAAATATATATATATGGGGGGGTTTCATGTCAAGTGCACCAACATTTGAAACCGATGTCTTCCGATCGGGATGAAATTTGCACCAAGGTTAGTCGTATTGGATAGTAGCTTAGGCACAATTTTTCGATAAGATCGGTAGAGATCTCTCTGCTCTCTTTTTGCTCATAATAAAGCTTAGGATTTTTCCTTAAGCAGCTTTTTGGTCGCTTAGTGGGATGCGAGTGGGATATCTATCAATATAAATGTTTTGTAACTCAAGACAACGGTTTTTCAATTTTTCACAATTGCGCTATTTTGAATTTTTTCCTATTTGTGTGTAAAACCTTACAAATAAAACTTATACTGAGAAACTAGACAACTAAACCTTTCCGAAGGTATGTAACATTCCTAACTAAAATTTCATACCCTCGATACTGTAATACCCAGAATATGTTGAACCCCCTTTCATTGCGGCTTTTTTTGTCAATCCTATAGATGGTTTTGAGCGCACGTAATATTGAATGTGATTTTTATTGTCAAAATAGCAGGTGCCCAAGATACAAGTTTTTGTATCAGGTGGAAATACATTATGGCCATTCTCCGAAATACCAGTTTATATATTATTTTATGACACTTGACTTTGAAAAGTGGGTGAAGAGGTAGAAGTTAAAAGGTAGTTTATTTTAATATGCTGAAAAGGTAAAAAATAACAGGTAGTTTATTTTTATTATCATTGGCAACATTTAGTTAAAATATGAACTTCATTATTATTTCAATTATGTAACTTGCGGTTAACCGACACTAAGCCCTTCTTGACCGTAATAAAAAATTTTAGACTGATTCATTAAAATCTACTACCTATATGATCTTAAAAAGCTATTTATTGACATTCTGAAGACATTCGCAAATCAGTTTTTTAGAAAGAGCCTTAAAGTTTAGACGTGTGTTATTTACATAATTTCTTACATAATTAATCTTCACAATGTCTACGGGTCCTAAAAAGGCTAAACTTGAAAAAAAAATTGGTTCTTTTTGTTTTAATCCCTTTAACAAAAGGAATCACAGATCATCAGATGTGCGAAATATTTCCTCCGGCATATTAAAAAAATTCCCTATGCTGTCAAAACGGTTCCTACTTTGTGGATCATGCAAAAAAAGAACTCGAAAAGTTGAAGGAATTACCGGATTTCAGTAGTAATGAAGAAATTTCAGATGAAAACAAAAGTAATTCTGAGAATGATGACAGAACCGTTGATGATGATGGTTTCTCTAACTTTCCAATAGAAGGTACGAGTTCAGAGAATGACTGTCAAAACCAATACCATAAGGACGCAGTAGAAGTTTTTGAACAAATAAAAGAGAAATACAAAACGTCACAGAGCAGAGCTGAAAGAATTCAATTCAATTCAATGGCAATCATATCCGACGATTTAAAACATGATACCGTTGCAGTCTACGAGTAGCAGAAGATAATACTAAAATATCTAAAATCTAAATTTACAGTAAAGAAGGTATACTACGTTTCGGACAGAGCTCGTCAACAGTTTAAAAACAGAAGTAGCTTCGCAAATCTTTTGGCTCATGTAAAAGATTTTGGAATGCCAGCTGAGTGGGATTTTCATCCTACTGCTCATGGTAAAGGAGCATGTGATGGTATTGGAGCAAGCCTTAAAAGAAAGGCAGCGAAGTATAGCCTCCAGTGCTCTCATCAAGACCGTATCTTAGACGCGAATGCTTTATTCCATTGGGCAAAGAATTATTGTAAAAAAAACTAAAATTTAGTAGGAAAGAGGATCATCAGGAAACATTGAAAACACTGAAGATGTTGCGGTAACAATCGATGGCACTGTTCACTACCATGCTTTTATACTGCTTGTCGATGGAAGACTCAAGTTGAAAAAGTTTTCTGCCTCTATTCAATGCGATTTCTTTCCAAAGCCAACAAATAAACCAGCAGCGAAATCAGCAGCTGAACCTAGTAACGCCAAGGAAGGATTGACAGAAAAACGCAGTAAATAAAGGCGACAAAGACTGGGTATTTAAAAATTTACAAGACTTAAATACTTCATCAGCTACAATAAATTAAGTATAAAAATAGTTATGATATAAATGGATCTAATGTAATTAAGATTAAATTTTATTAAATTATTTATCTTTTTATTTTTAATATTATTATTATAATATATTAATTTAATTACACTGTCCAACAGCACTTTTGGAACAAAATAGCGAAAGGGTATGTTGAGTAGATCATTTTTGTAGAACAAACTTATGGTCCAGCACGTCTGAGTATTTTTTTACAGTGGGTCAAAGTTTTCATTTCTTGGTCGGAGGGAGCATTATACTTTATGAAAAAAATGCTGTAAGTTAATGTCTGAGAGAATTGTTATGGTCAGAGTTGTATTGTGGAATTGTATGAGGATTATTTTTGTGGAAGATCTTAACCCTCTAACTGGTCTCGTTATGGGTCAATTTGACCCTTTTTTCGAGAAAATCAAAAAATATCCTTTAAAGAGGACATTTGAGGATTAAAATATTCTACGAAAATGTTTGCCGAAAAATTTCAGCGGGGGCCACCAAAGACACCATTGTTGTAAATAAAGCTCTTTATGCTTAATTAGTAAAATTATACACCAACATATACAAAACAAGTAAAAACGGCGTCAAGTTCGGCCGGGCCAAACAGTGAGTTCTCGCGTCTAGTCAGCTGTGACTTACAAATCGGGTGTGATATTTATTAAAATTAATAATAAAAAATAAAAGAAAAAATTCAAGCATAATTGAGCTACTAAGCAGTACATATCGGGTGAGATTTTTACTAAAATTAATATAAAAAAAGAAAAATTAAAGCTTAAATAAGCATGGCGGATTCTGTTTGCAAATTAAGATATTGGTTTTGTTTTATTTGTGGACATTTTACGCACCATCAAAGCAGAAGAAAGATATTGCCTACAATTGAAGAACCATATTTTCTTTTCTTTGGAATATGATTTTTATCTGAACATTGGATACCAAAAACCGTATGTACTACTTGCTGAATACGTAATCTTTCTGAATACGTATGGGGCTTGTACAGAAACCTTGACCCATCGGAACATTCGCGTCAAGCTAAATACAGGAAAGCATATTAAGTTTAATCTTTAATCCATTGTCATACTACTGCTATTTCCCAATTCCCTTTTACTCGAAAATTTGAAGCAAAAAATAAATATGTACATACTATAATAAACCAGTATTAAAACAAAATTATAATTTTTTTATAGAAGTTGGCGTGTAATTTTGCCAATTAATCGTAAAGAGCTTTATTTACAACAATGGTGTCTTTGGTGACCCACACTGAAATTTTTCGGCAAACATTTTCGTAGAATATTTTAATCCTTAAATGTCCTTTTTTAAAGGATATTTTTTGATTTTCTCGAAAAAAGGGTCAAATTGACCCATAAAGAGGCCAGTTAGAGGGTTAAGATCTTCCACAAAAATAATCCCCATACAATTCCACAATACAACACTGACCATAAGAATTCTCTCAAACATTAACTTACAGCATTTTTTTTCATAAAGTATAATGCTCCCTTCGACCAAAAAATGAAAATTTTGACCCACTGTAAAAAAATACTCAGACGTGCTGGACCATAAGTTTGTTCTACAAAAATGATCTACTCAACATACCCTTTCAGAATTATGGGGTTGCTATTCTGTTCCATTGAAAAAGTCTTAATATGTTGGACAGTGTTATTATTACAAATAAATAAAAAATAATAATTTTTCAACATTTCTATAGAAAAACGTGATTTTTTTTTCCTGAGGTTAATATATTCTGGGTACTATAATATCGAGGATATGAAATTTTAGTTATGTTATATACCTTCGGAAAGTATAGTTTGTCTAGTTTCTCAGTATAAGTTTTATTTGTAAGGCTTTAGACGCAAATAGGAAAAAATTCGAAATAGTGCATTTGTGAAAAATTGAAAAACCGTTGTCTTGAGTTACAAAACATTTATTTTGTTAGATATCCCACTCCTATCCCACTAATCGACCAAAAAGCTCTTAAAGGAAAAATCCTAAGCTTTCTTATGAAAAAAAAAAAAAATGCCCTTTTTGAAAAAAAGGCAAAAAATGCTTTATTTTAGCAAAAAAAAGTCAAATTTTTTTTTTTTTAAGTATTTTTTTTCCGAAATATTGAAGAAATAGCTATCTAAACTATTTGGGAGAAAATTTTTTAAGAACAATAGGTAATAAGTTACAATGATGAGAAAAAAACACCTGTTTGGCCAAAATTTAAAATTTTGATCCCCTCTAACTCAGAGAGATCTCGACCGATCTTGTTGAAAAATTGCGTCTAAACTACTATCCAATAGGACTAACCTTGGTGCAAATTTCATCCCGATCGGAAGACATCGGTTTCAAAAGTTGGTGCACTTGGCATGCCACATATATATATATATATATATATATATATATATCTATGGTTTTGTGGAATAACCGCGTATGTCCATTTTTTATCAGTTTTAAGTTAACGATGCGAAATATATTAATTTTTAGCACTCTTTACATGTGTTCAATTTAATAAAAAAATATTGACCATTTCTGAGTTTTTTCTTTAAATAACGACGTAACCTAAATGTTTATTAAATTAATTTGCAGCACTAACGACGTATGTCAACCTACGTTTGATCGCTGACAAATTATTTTCTCAAAAAACGACACATAGCGACATGCGTTGTTATTAATGAAAAAAAAGGGAAAATAATTTTGGATTAGTTTTCAGTTTATAACCACTTATAAAAACTTTTGTGTTTATTTCTGTTATTTTTTGTCACTATTATTCTTGATACGTTGTTATATTCTCATCCCAAGTCCCGTTAACTTTTTGTTGACGAACAAAAAAAAATCCATTTTTCAAGCAAAACAACTTATGTCTACATGGGTGGTTGCATTGGTAAATTTCTTTTTCAAAGAAAATGACGTTTGTCGACATAAGTTGTTTTATCTGCAAACACTTTAATTTACATATTGTTTCTTTCGTCCTTCTTTAGGATCTATTCCTCTTAAGATTTTTGACTCAAAATTTTACATATCTGCAGGACTGTTAAATACAAAGTTCTAAAAACTTTATATCGAATATAACGTTTTTTGGCTCCCCCGAACTTTTTGATTTTATGACATACGCGGTTATTTTAGAAAACCACAGATATAAATTACACAAAACTTTTTCAAATTTGGTAAATATGGTCATGATCGTTGCATTTCTTCACCATCTGGTATTTACTTAGTAATATATACGACAGATTTGCTAAATATTGTGAATTATATACACAGTTATGATAAAGGGTGATATATGGGTGATTCATTTGAACTAAAATTTGTTGCTTGGTTTTTGGTCTTTTGCGATGGTCGTGTTGTCAAGCTAAATGTAAAAAAAATATTTTCTGATTAGAATATAAAACCCAAAGTTAATTCGTTTATATAATCTCTAAGAAATCATAAGTTTTAAAACTAATCATGATCCTAATGTCACACAATGCTTTAATTTTATGATGATGATGATGAATATGTTTATCATTCGCAAAATATTACCCTTTTGTACACCATAGCCAGAACTTAAATTACAAACGTGTCTAAAATTGTAAAACAGCAAGCACCTTTTAGACAAAAGTACTTATGTTCATTTGTATGTAAATTTGTTAAAATTGTTTGTTTACGATTTTAACTGTGGTCATTAAAACAAGGCCGGAAGGGTTTAGAATATGTTTTTATATATCAATGTGTGACCGAAGTTTAGCCAAATGACTAAAACACTTGTTTTGTAGATGAACAGGAAAAATTATATATATGGGTTCTTTCTTATTTTAATAAAACAAAAGTTTTTCTTTTATCAAATAAACAAATTTTTCTTATTTCGATTGTAAGATACATTTTTTTCATAGATGGTATTACAGATATAGTGCACATAACAATTTTAACAAAAAAGTTTTGTCCAATGGATGGATAACTTTAATTTGATAACAAAGTTTAAATTTTAGTGATAAGTTAGTGATAAGTTAGGAAATTTCCACACAAAACAAAAAATTTCGATTTAAGCAATGTTAATATTTACCTAATTGTATTTATTGTATTTATTGAAATTGTAAGCAGTTTAGTAAGGTATAATATCGTTTCGATTCAGCACTGGAAAAACTTATATTATCACATACAATTTTCATAATAACATATTATGAAATAAAAATATAAATAACCATAATTAAATGGATGTAAAATAAAGTACCTATGTATAATAAAAAAAGCACATTCAACATTTAATAATTTAAAAATAAATAATAATAATAATAATCTAACCAAAATTTAAAAATATAGCAAATCCTTAAAAAAATTTAAAATAAAAGATATGTGATGTAAAGGGTTTACTTGCTTTAAGCTGTAAATGCAGAAGTGTGCCGGAATTACTAAAGAAAATTTTACAATTTTTGCTTGAATCAGCTACCGCAACATAACAGGATCCGAAAACCCTTGGGTTTTTTCTTTTATTTAGCTCCTTACTATGCATTATTTGAGGGTTCTTTCCGACAAGACACTCAAATATAGAATATTGGCACTTATTTGAAAATTTATATAAATACATTAATTTAGCAGTGTCTACCAGATGGTATTGTCAGCATCTGATGTTAATGTTGCTGCTAATGAACATTTGCAATCGTGTTTGCCACTTAAAAGTATAATTGATATAATCAAAATATGTCAGGTATATTTACACATATCTGTGACATTTTGTTGCGATGTATAAAAAATTATGTCATTTAACTTTTAATAATGTTATTGGCATAGCAATTATCAAAAAAAAAAAAAAAAGGACAAAAAATATTAATGGGATTTACATGTCTGTGTTATTCAATAATAGGTATTAAATTCATTTCAATAATAATGTTTAAATTATAATTTCCAAATTCTTCTAAGCTTCTGAGGAATTTAGAAATAAAAAATTTAAGCTACAAACCGACTAACTAAATGAAAATGAAAATAAATGAAATTAATTAAAAGCTAAACTCTAAAATAAGAACGAAAAAATGAATCCATAAAGATTCTTATATTAAAATGTAATCCAAGAAATTTTTTTTGGAATGGTTGAGGGTATTAGGGTAATAATAATAATGTAAGCAAAATCAGATTGAAAATATAACTAAAAAACTAAAGCTGAACACTACGGCGCTAAAAATGAAAATGGATATCCTGTTTCATAATCCGAAAATCAATTTGTTTATACTAAAGGAAATTTATGCTCTTACAACTATAAATAAAGTATGTCGCACAGTGTTGCAAAACCGGAATTTTTTGGAAATCATATTGCCTAAACTGTAATTTTAATTGTATCGATGAGAAACTTCTACAGATTGGTCAGAATGAAATCCCAAACAGAATGAGTGAAAAAAAAATGTACACCGAAAAAAATTGTTGGGTCAAATTTTCAACAAAAGTCAAAAAAAAAAAATTGTTCGAAAAATTTACAAAAAAAAAAATTATTTTAATTGTTCTTTTATTTCTGATAAATACCCTATGATTAGTTTTTTAAATAAACTATAGGGTGGTCCGAACAAGAATTATAAACGTCAAATTTTCATGATTTATCGATATTTGTTGAAAAACTCTGAAATTTTATATAAAACCAAAATCTATTTCATATCTTATTTGAAAGGTGGCAATAAAAGCTTTAATTTGATACCGGTTTGAAGTCAATAGCTTCAGTTTTAAGAGAGTTATGCTCATTTTTGTGGAGTGCTAGAATAGATGTAGAATAAAAAAAAAAAAATTGAAGATACTATTTTATAACACAGGCATATTTTATTGCATTCTACAGAAAAATTACAAATTATCAGTCATCTACCAATAAGTTCATTGCTTCCTCTGATAATTCCAGGTGTTTCTTCTCCTTCAGTATTCTCCTACTTGTGATTGCGGGATCAGAATTGGCGAGCAGATAATGTAATATGTCTTTACAATTGTCTTTTCTTGATGTTTTCCTCGCATGGTAAAGCCTTGTGTTTCTGAAGTCCTTGTTTCCTGCTTCCAATGCTTCTTCTGATAGTTGGCCAATGGGGACCAAAAATGAACGAATTATTTCAGCTCCATGAATAAGAACCTTGTGGACAGTTGGTGGCATATAATGCCACGAATATTTCTTTACATAGAGAGCAGCAGTTTCTATTCCGTACTTAGAGAACTTATCGCAGTCTATCTTATATCCAGAAGTTATAGCTTGAAGAATAGTAGAAAACCTTCTTATAAGTTCGGTATCTACTCCTGTGGCCAGAGCGGTTTCCTCAGGATCACTAGAGAATTTCCTTGCTGTGTTACCGTCATTAGTTGTTCCACTTCCTTGTTTCACAACATCAACAGTTATTTGGAGCTGATCTTTCAGATTTTGTTGAACTTCATTTTTTCTTTGATCTCTAATAACCTTCTCATCTTCACTGAGCTTAGTTCTCTTTGTTTCCCCTGCCTTGCGCACAGTGATTTGATAAGCAATGTTCAGTAGGGTTTCCATAAATCTGATTCTACAATGTAATGTTGATAATCCAAATCTATAAGCTTCCTGATTGGGTGTCTTTTTAACAATTTTGTCCAACTGATTCATTTCACTGGGCTTTGCGCGGCAAATGTAACACGTTGCTGCACACTTGTTATGAGATAAAGAATTACAGACTTTTCCATCAACCATTATTTCCTCCACTTTATGTTCTACTTTAAATTGTAATCCGCTTATGTTGATAATCGTTTCGTGTATACTATTTATTTGTTCTTTCATGAGATCGTGCTCTTGCTTTGTATACTCTACAGTCTCCTTAGCATATTCAAACTTGATTGGTCTGCAATATCTGGTTGATGATGGTGTTGGATTCTCCCATACTTGTTCTTTATTGCATGAAAGAACTAAAGGAACCATAGATATACTGAACAAGCTACTATCAGTTGCTGTATTGTCAGTAAAGTTTTGTTTATACTGGCTATGGCCTGAAGATCCATCCATACCCCAATTGCTAATCAATAACATTTCTTTCTCTGCATATGCTTGAAGCTGGTCAATTGATTTGGATTCCAGTATTCTATTCGCGGTGTGATCCAAAAGAGATTGTAGTTTGACTGAAGCAGACTTTTCAGTTACCTCGACATCCTCTGGATAACATTTCTTTTTCTCCTCTAAAAGTTTTTTGTAACTAGGAAAGTAATTGTATTTTTCATGATATTCTTTTAACTTTTGCCACTGATAAACGCAGAATTTCATGTCCATGAAGAAAGCCAAATCTGCCTTTATATCCCCTTCTTCCTCTTTTCTTAATTCTTCAGCTGTGTATTTAATTAAATCTGCAGAAACCACTTCTGTTTCCATTAGTTCCTTTCTTTGTTTTCTCACAGCATAATGTAAATTCCTTAGGTTCGGGTTTTCGTTTTGAAGTACTTGGATGATTTCCAACTTCAATATAGCCCTCTTGAATCCAGTCCGTAGCTCCAAGCCGTTCATACATCCTGTTAAACTTTTGAAGACGTGTATTGTACTTATTGACAAACTTTTTCAATTTATCTTTTATGTTTGGAAATATTAAACTACTTTTCACTCCATGCTCATGACCAAGCAATTCCAAAACATCCTCCACGTTTCTAGTTTTACTCTGTTGCATCAACTCATGCAGTTCCTGATAGGAAATTTTAATGTATTCCATAATTCTTGACTGTCAAAATTATAATTATATATTCTGATGTAATATTCGAACCATTAAAACACTTATATGAAAAACGCATCAGAAAGCAATTAAATGTAGTAAATGAAGGGAAACCACAAAATAAAAACAATACAAATACCAATACAATACCTACGTAGACGAAAAAACAAAGGGGGAGAGAGAGAGAGCGAAAGAGAGAGAATAAAATAGTAAAACAACAGAGAGAGAGAAAGGTACCACCACAAGCTAAAAGAAAACACTATATAAAGACGGACACACATGCGGACTAATTAGTGACAAAAAAGAAAACACTGAAGATGGCGATGATGGAAAGTCACCCAAAAACCAATATGATTAAATTATTCAATAAGTGATTCCGAGAATTTCCGTTCTATTTCTATGGAATAAATACTGAGAGTGATATACTAAAATCGCTATAACTCCCAGAAGGGCTAGTATCGGCTGCTGATTTTTTCACAGTTCGTTGAAAACAAATTATGTAACATTTCTGTAGTGGTTTGGAACTGGGACTCTCTGGGACTTTTTAGATATTGCTTACCTAACCCAAATTTAAAGGAAAAATGGACCTTTATTCGGGGTTTCGCTCTAAAAAAGGTGCATATGAAAATGTCTCAAACAACATTCCTTTTTTGTACAGAAGATACTTGTCCGAAAGCAGATTTTTTTTTCCGAATCAAAATATCTGTCAACAAAATCAAATGAGATCATTTTGAATACAGCCCTGAAATCCCCTCTTTTCGTGAAAATTTTGTATATTTGACTTCTAAAATCAATTAAAAATCAACGGGTCAACATAAAAATAAGCTTTATGTGTTTTTTGTTTACTTGGAATGTCTGTGACAAAATTACATCATTAAAAACACTGAAAAAAATAATCGGAAAAAATTTACTTTTCCACTAGCCGCAACACAGTGTGTCGGTTTAATTACAAATTTTCAAGGGTATTTCAAATTTTTCTATTTTATAATTATATTTCATTTTCCAAACAAATATTTATTTTTACAAAACTTTACTCATGAATATATTTTCATTTCTAAGGAAATAAAAATAACATTTAAACTATTATATTTTTCTTTCATATTTGTTCATGTTTCTTTTATATAAGATACAGATTAGTTTCGGCTAACGAAAAGATTTAGTTATTTAAACCCTTGTTCTATATGAAATTTTGCTGACCATCGTCGACGTTTTTATAATCAGATGTGAAGCTTATAGCGTTTGGTTCCTAAAGTCAAGAAATGTTTAAAATTCTTTTTCTGTTATACAAAATTCAACTACATTTTATTAACTACTAACTATATCAAATAATCATATAAAAATTATAACAAATCAAGCCTTCCTGTTTAATATTTTTGTTAAATGGCTTCGCAAAATTTTACAAACTAATAAAAAAGAGATACCATATCGCTTCTAGCATTTTTGTAAAACATAACTTTTAAACTGAATGCAAGTAAAACAACTAAAGCACTAGTGAAACCAGGTTTACTTCTGTTCGTATTTTAATATAATATGAAAAATTTTACTTAATTGAAATTTCTGTAAATTACCATCGTTTTGCAAGAACAATGAACAGTTAAAAAAAAAAAAAATAACACAAAAGAAATATTTTAATGAATTTTAATAATAATGTCATAGACAATTACTGCAGTCAAAATAGTCTCACAAAAAGAATGTAAATAAGGAAAAATTGCAAGTTGAAACCCATTCAAATGCATGGCTAATTAAAACAGACAAAAAAGTTATATGCATTAAAAAAAGACTACAGAATTTATTAAAGTTCAGGATGTAAAAAACTGTTTAAAAGTGACTTAAAATGCTGAATGTTTTAAAGTTGAAAATTAAAGTCTTCAAAGGATTTGAAATGTATAAAATGGATCATGGACCGTATTAAAATTTTACCTTTAAAGTTCTAAAAAATTAACTAGCTTTGAAAGATGTATTATTATAAATGATTTGACCTCACTTCACAGCTCTCGGTCAAAATAATAATAACACTGATGACAAACTTAATGCCACTGACAATCTATATATAAAAGAGTTGCGAATATGATCATCGCCCAGCCCAAACCATTCGACCCAGAAGCTTGAAATTTGGACTGTAGGCTCCTCTCTCGGCGCAAAGATTCACTAAGAACTGATTTTTAAAAATTCTTACATTAACGGGGTAAAAGCGGACCAAAATGGAGAAAGTGGTACCAAATTAATATATAAATATGAAATTTGGTGTGTAGGCTCCATTCGAGAAACAAATGTGGGCTCAGAACCAATTTTTTCGAAATTCAGCCATTTAAGGAAAAACGGCCAAAAAGAGGAAAAGGTGTACATTTGTATCTTCTAAATATATAAATATATTTGGTGTCTTCTAGGAATATCAAAATGCAGTATGTGGATTCCACTAGAGATAGAAACATCAGATGAGAGGAAAACTTTTGGAAATTCGGGAGTTAGGGGGGGGGGGGGGTTAAAAACAGCCAAAAAGGTTCAAAATGGTACCTTTTTCCATCTCCTTCACAAACTAATTTAGGAATATGAAATTTAGTGTGTGAGTTCCACCAGAGACACAAACATCGGCCAAGAATTCAGTTTTTTTAAATTCGACACTTCAGGGGATAAAAGCGGACACAAAGGAAGAAATGAATCTAGGGATATGAAATTTGGTGTGTAGACTCCACTCGGGAAACAAATATTGGCCCAGGATACATTTTTTCAAAATTCGGCCATTTAAGGGGAAAAACGGCAAAAAGGGTAAAAGTGGTACCTTTCTGCATCTTCTTAACATATTAATCTATATATTGTATGAATTTTGGTATATAGACTACACCGAATACGTCGGTATCAGCCCAGAATGAATTTATTGCTAAATTCAAAAAGGGGAAAAAGTGTACATTTGGTTTCATCGAAACAAAACAAATCAAGCAATATGAACTATCGTATGTGGTTAGAGATAAAAACATCAGATGGGAAGAAAACTTTTGGAAATTCGGATGCTAATGGAGTAAAAAGCGGCTCGGAAATGTAAAAGAGTAGCTTTTTGTATCTTCTTTACAAAGTTATTTTGGAATACGAAATTTGATATGTAGATTCCACCAGAGACACAAACATCGGTCAAGAATAAAAAGTTTTTAAATTTGAGCCTTCAGGGGACAAAAAGGGGAAAATGATAAGACATGATTATAGGTATGTAGACTCCACCCGGGAAACAAATATTGGCTAGGATTAATTTTTTCGAAATTCAGCCATTTAAAAGGCAAAAACGCCAAAAAGTGTAGAAATTGTACCTTTCTGCATCTTAACATATTACTCTATATATATGAATTTTAATATATAGACTCTACCGAATACGTGGGTATCAGTCCAGAATGATTTTATTGCTAATTCTAACGCCTAGGGGAGGAAAATGGACAAAAAGTGGAAAAATTGTGCATTTGCTATCTTCTAAACAAACGAATCTAGGAATATGAAATAAAGTATGTGAATTCCACTAGAGATACAAACATCAGATGCGAGGAAAACTTTTGGAAACTTTTCTTAACATATAAGTCTCTATTTATGAATTTTGGTATACAGGCTCCACCGAATACGTGGGCATCAGTCAAGGATGAATTTATCGGTAATTCTAACGTTTAGGGGAGGAAAAACGGCCAAAGAAGCGAAAAATTATACATATGCTATCTTCTTTCCAACTGGTAACTTTTCATTTGAAAGTATATTTTCTGTGGTAAAGCCACTTATTTTACGCAACAACATATACAAACCGATTTTGAGAAAAATCTGTGTTATTTTTGGTCTACGGATTAATGGATGTAATAAACACACACAAACCCAATTCGACTGAGATCTGTTTTCTAACTTGGATCTTATGGAAAAATAAGCCGATATCAAAGAGGTCATTGAATGGGGACTAGGTCTGAACATGCACCCATTTCCACCAATTTAAGTAGCGTTTGTCTTATGGCTTAAGTTACTTCCTTTCAAATTAAGCCAACGATATTACAAATAATATTAATATTGATCTTTATAATTCGAATAATTTTCGAACCAATTATGAATATAAAGTTGGTACTTAAGTAGAGTAGGTGGCAATAAATTGGAAAGTTTTACAGAATTATATATTTGTTAATATTGTTTTTTTAAAAATTTCTTGCTTAGTGATAAAGAAGTGTTTTTTTAGTGATGCAAAAGCAGTGGGAACTGTTAAATGATGCAAAAGCAGTGGGAACTGTTAAACTTCTTTGCCAGAGTTGATTAAAATAATAAAAATAGGAGAACCAATGAAAGAAAATATAAAAATCTTAACCGTTATTTAAATATTTATGGACTCTGACGTTTTTTTTATTTATTACAAAATAATGGCAAAAATAAAGTTTTAAGAAGAGTTAAAAATCAGAATAATAGATTATTTTAGTGATGGTCGTAAGCCAAAGAATATTTGTGAGAAATATTCTATAAATAAATCCATACAATCGTCTGGCTAACATCAATCTTGCTAAAGAATGCATGAACTGGAATTAGAACACTGTTGGCCAAAAGTGTTGAAGAAAAAATTAAATATCTAATGGCCAAACGCTTCAGGAGTTTTACAAAAATAAATTAATACAATCGTTCAGTATAGGAGTCATCCACCCCCCAAGACCATGATCATTATTTTATTTCAGAGCATATTGCCTAGTAAAGGTATTTCTTATTGTTTTTAAATATTATTGTGGCTTAAATAATTAATACAATAATTACGCTAACAACGTAGCGGGTATACTGCTAGTACAATATACAAAAACATGCAAACTTGAATACAAATTTATGGTTTGGTAACCAATTCACACACGGGACATGACTGATCGTGCAGGAGCAGTAAATCGTATAATTTGCTGTGCATTCTGCTTTAATAAATGCTTCGGAAATTCCAAATTAACCCCCTTATAAGAAGTAAAGAACCCTTCCTATTTTTTTGGTTAAATTTGGCTAGCTGTTATTTTGGTAAAAGGTTTTAAAATGGTATAATGCGTGCATCATCTGCATCCTACCCAAGAAATTTAATGCTCGAAATTTTCCAGCAGTTCACCCAACTTTAAAGCTTCGTCATTAATAATATACACAAGACTGTCGCTGAAAGCTTTTATGGCATGTAGTATAGAAAATTCGAGATATGCAAAGTATAAAGGAATCAAACGATAAATTGTATATCATTATAAAAGTTTATACGCTTATAACCTACTCACTAATCTACTGATATGCTGATCAGATGATATTTTCATACTGCACGTATACGTGCGATTAAGTATCACTCATAACGTATACGCATTAATTTTATATCTCTTATAATTTAAAACTTGGTGTCATAGAACATAAGGATTGAAAATTTGCTAATTTTTAAAAAGGAATTCGGACCGTGATTTTGAGCAGATTGTTTAAAACTGTGCCGTTTTTTTTCTTTTCTTTCTCCAGTGGATTCTATCAAACAGATGGTTGTGCAACATTCCAAATTTACCGTCCTACAATATTAATTGGGACAGTTGCCGAATTCCCAGTTTTTTTTCAGAGAACCATGCAACCATTTATTTCTAAGTACTGTGGTTAAATTGTCTTAAAGGTCTAATTGAAATTAGAAGATTTTTAACTTAACCGTAGTCCTATCTTGGTGTATAAAATCTAAATTTTTTTTTATCAAAAATCTCTAAAACTGTTAAAGTTTGGTTACCCAATTTTTTTGACTTTTCCTTTATCATATTTGTGAACCGAAATGGATTACCTTTAAGTTTTAAATAATACACGGATCGTTTTTGTTCGACAACTTCAATTTGGTATGCTTGGTGTAGTTTGCTACTAGGCATTTATATGAAAATCGTACCTTTTACGCGAAGTGTAAAAAGAAAGCAAGAAACCAAACAGTTACGCATATTTTGTAAATGGTGGGCTATCAAGTGTTGATGCTAAAGTTGATGCCGATGCTGATTTTGTTGATATGGAGCCTTTGTTTGCCTCTATGGCTTTGGAGCCCATCAGCTATGCAAACAGCAGGACACGATCGAACCTCTAATGTGTTGAGACTACTACTCCATCGTACGTGAAGGATGCTTTCTTGATATTTTTCTATCGTATTTTGCGAATATCAGTTTGGAAAACACGAATGCATTTGGCGGTCTAAATAATGAAATCCATGAATAAGTCGATGCTTCATGCGTATTTGGCTGTTTTGATCCACAAGTAAGTTTAATGTTGATGAATATAAATGAAGAATGAGCTGTTCGATGTCACTTTAGTCCCGCTTATTTTCAGAAATTATGTCGAACAAACAGTTTTAGTACCTGTCCAAAATTATTCGCTTCGGTGATAAAATAAGTCGTCGACAAAACAGATCTGCGGATAAATTTACTCCAATTCGTCATTTGTGGGATATGGGGTCTGAAATCTTATCAAACGTTTGCAACCCGTCAGTCACTGTAGACGAAGCTATCATGGAAGTTGTGGATTTAGACAAAGCAGACCAGAGAGTCATGGTTTGGAATTGTGGGTACTAGAATGTGCAAAGACCTTCTATGTCTGGAAAATATAACTAAACCTTGGGAAAGCTGCTGAAGCTGCTCCAGAAAAAATCAAGGCCAACCACTTTTATTGCTTCTGGTCGAGGGCCAAAGAGGTGACAATGTTACAATATACAATTTCTTCTACAAAACAAATTGATCATGGTTAGAACAATGCACAAGAACAAGCGCTCGATTCCAATTTTCAGTGTATATGCGAATTTAACAAAGATACTGCATTTGTTTCCTTGGTCGGAAAAATATTTAAATGTACAAAACTGCAGGGTACTCTTCACAATATGCCAGAAGACGAGACTGTTGCAAAGAAGCTGTCACAAATAATATCATATTACAACCGAACTAAGGGTGAAGTTGCCACTGTTGACAATAATTTCTGAATACAGCTGTAAACGAAAGACCAACAGGCGGCCGGTCAATGGTTGAACTTAGTAATATGATTGACATAACAGTCTTGAATGCAACTATTTATTTAACCTAATAAAATAATTTCATATATTTTTATAATAATAATAATAATAATAATAATAATAATAATAATAATAATAATAATAATAATAATAATAATAATAATAATAATAATAATAATAATAATAATAATAATAATAATAATAATAATAATAATAATAATAATAATAATAATAATAATAATAATAATAATAATAATAATAATAATAATAATAATAATAATAATAATAATAATAATAATAATAATAATAATAATAATAATAATAATAATAATAATAATAATAATAATAATAATAATAATAATAATAATAATAATAATAATAATAATAATAATAATAATAATAATAATAATAATAATAATAATAATAATAATAATAATAATAATAATAATAATAATAATAATAATAATAATAATAATAATAATAATAATAATAATAATAATAATAATAATAATAATAGGCTCTCAATAAGAAATCTCCATCTGGAGCGTCTATTTGCAATACTTCGTAATTCTAATAAGTTATTAATCTTTCTATCATTAAAATCAGGCAGACTATTAATCTCATTTAAAGTTGAGCGACGCCAAGAGTTGTTTGTCCTTCCTCGTCTTCTTTTGCCTTGAGGATTGTAAGTTAAAGCTCTTTGGCATATGTTCGCGTTTTTTCTTCTAAGGGTGTGCCCTATCCAGCCAAGTTTTCGTCTCCGGATTTCGCAGTCTATATCACTCATATTTGCTGTAGCGAGTAGTTGATCACTAGTTATTGTATTGGGCCAAAATATTCTTAATATTATACGGAGACATTTGTTAGTAAACACTTGCATTTTCCACTTAATTTTTTTTGTTACTAGCCATGTTTCGCACCCATGTAATAATACTGACAGTACACAGGCTGAAAATATGTTTATATTTTTATAATTAACCCTAAGCCGATAGCCTAAGTTGCTAGTGCTTTAACTTTAAGATTTATTATAATTTGAATTGTAATTAATATCTAATAAATAAATAAATAATATAATTAACCCTAATTAGCCAGAAAAACAAAAACATGCAAAGCATCGTTTTTTTTGCGTCATCTGGGACTTGCTCTCCCCAACCGTACATGGCACGAGGTATATGTACTACTTCTGTGTGATAGAATATAACTGAACTAAACTGTGTCTCGCGCATTCCATTATTGGAATGAACTAGAAAAGAACTAGAAAGCAAATTATAACCATGAATTAGCTTGCTGTCTGTGCAAAAAAACCATTTGCAAAGCTCGCCAAAACCAAATTGATTGCGTTCCCCGTATAGAAAATATTTATGTAGAACTATACCTGGTTCATCTCTTCATCTGTAACGATATACGTAATTTTTCTTTAAATATAATAATTTTTGTTTACGAAATAAACTTATTCCCACATAAAGCATACAAGAAGTAGAAAACTACACAAAGGTAGAATTATAAAGTTTTTTCCAAGTTAGGAATATGGTTAAACCGTTGCATCAAAAATACATTCCACTTATATTTTAAACATTCAAAGAAATTCTCAGCGCTTAACCTAGGAAAAATATATTATTAATAAGTTGAATAAATAATTACTTCTATTAAATATATTGTTTTAAATAAAATTAAAAATTATTATGTTGAAATTCACTATTCGACCTAATACATATAGCATATGCAGTTGTAATTTCTAATGGGATCAAATGCTTCATTTGTTTGTTTCTTTTTTGTAACTGCGTACTTAATTATTGTGTACTCAATTCTGGCAGTGAACGTAGATAGTTTTTAAATTTCATTTTATGTAGTAATATCCTGATTCTTGTATTTTCTATATAAGTTGTAAGCACTTAATACCATATTGTCATTATACCCTATACCACTATGTGGTTTGGGTATAATGACTTTGTGCTGCTGTTTGTAACAACCAGAAAATATTTGACCTACACCCATCTTTAATTATACCGATCGAATCAGAATCACTATCTGATTCGATTTAACGATGTCCGTCCGTCCTTCTGTGTGTCCATGTAAAGCTCGTAATCAAACTGCATATCGTAAATATGAACGTATTTTGATGAAAATTGTTATTTTATCTTTTGTCGGCCATGGGATGAAAGCTATTGAAATTGGTGAGAATCGGTCCATGTTCAGACCTAGCCCCCATACAAATGACACCTATGAAATCCACATATATTGCCATAAGATCCAAATTATCATACAAATCTTAGTCAAATTGGGTTTGTAAGTATATATTAAATCCACTAATCAGTAGTGCAAGTTTGATCCCTATCGGATAACTCTTTGTCATAGGCCCCATATAGAGCTGCTTCCCGATCTTCCCTTACATCTATCAAAAAACAAAAATATTGCACTGATTCTTCTCAAATTTTGTTTGTATATATTTTTGCAAAATACGAGTGACTTTACCAAATATGGTCAGGATCGGTCCGTTTTTGGGCCTAGTCGCCATATATCTATATGCATCCGATATGAACTTTTTCATATATGCAGCCGAAAAAATTAATAAAAATCCCACTCAAATTTGGTTTATGCTTATTTTCTATATCCAGTTAGTTGGGCCTGAGAGATAGGGTCTCTAAACGCATGGTATTGGGTATCGTACAGTCGGTCTAGACCTACTATAATTTCCTTACTTGTTTTCTAGTGTTGTTATTGTTTGCGGTTAATATTGGTTTGGCATTTATAGACTTATGCCTTCACCACTTATAATTTCCTGACTCATCTTATTTACATGAAGAGCACCATGAAGTATATAAATTCACTATGTTGTCCCACTTAGCAAGGTGATGATGAATGTATTTTTGAGTTTGTTGTAGTATTATTACGTAAGTATATGTAATTAGTTCAGATAAATTATTGCTGGCCATTGCTTTTGCAAGTTGTGTCAATCAAAAATATTACAAAATGCGGTTTGTAATTAAATTCATTTTACAGACATTGTAGAGAGTGAGGCGAGTAGAGTTTGAGGCATAAGGTAAGTAATTAAATTTTATTTCTGTAAAGGGATTATTGACTATTTCACAGATATCAATAATTATCTTTAACTTTATCTTGTGAAACTGAACTCTATTTTAAAATCTTACCTGAAATATATTTTATTGTATTACGTGAGAATCTATACTTTTGCATTCTGGTACAAGAATCGTTAATCAATCAATAATGATAAAAAGTTATCTAGTATCTTTAACTAAAATATAATGCTAACATAAATTATCTACAAAATATCTGGATTATGATTTGTTAGAAATTGCTTTTATATTCAACTAAATTCAAATTTTGTTTTAAACATTAATTTCAAATAAATTTTTTTTTCTATTTATTTTTGAAAAATATTTACAGATAGTTGAATTGAATTACTTTATATTAGACTAGACTAAAATTTTCTGATACATTGAGATTCCCTAATTCGTAGTTTTTTCCAGATCTTTTTTGACACTTCAAGCTTTAAATTTGTTTATAATTTAATTAAAACGAAACAGTACTAATGCAACAAACTCGCAAACATTTAAAAGGTAAAACGAAAGCTTTAAACTTCAGAAAGTTAAATGGCATAAATGTCTAATGTCAACAATCCTTGGTCTATAGTTTAAGTTTCTATTTGAGTAAAATGTAAACAGAATGTCAGTTGCACTCTATCTATGTATATGTGATTCTGTACTGTATTATGTTGTTGTATTAAAGTCCAACTTAAAACAAGATGTTTCTTTTTGCAAAACTACAGGATTATTGTATAACATTGTGGGATGAAATCGATTTGTATGATGAAGGCGTTAACAGTGAAAAAGACAAGGTTTTTAAAGTTTAAAGATAGAAGAAAAGTCGGAATGAAAGAATATACAATAGAAAGAAAAGTCCAACATTGGTGTTTATGCAACACTTAAATGGGATAAATATTAAAACGCCCATGATATACAAAAAGATAATATCATATGAAATTCGAGAATTTCAAAAATATTTAAAGTTACTCGAACCTTTGATGCTGAAACGGCGCGTCTAACTTTAGAAGCTAGCTCAAATAGATTTTATGAAAATATAATCCTTACCTGAAAAAATTCTCTTTTTAAAAAAGTGTTTATTTTTAAGTTCCTTTTATAAAAACAGTAATTTTTTCTAAAAAAATGACATTTTCTTAACAAATTATCTTTTCTTAAAACATTACCTTTTTGTAAAAAATACCTCAACATATAAAGTACCTTTTCTAAAAAAATTTCTTGTCTTAAAATATATATTTAAAAAAAAAAAGATTCCTTAAATAATTACTTCTTAAAAGTTCAAAATTTTCTTCAAAAAGTAGATTTTCTTCAAAAAGTAGATTTTCTTAAAAAAGTCTCAAAAAAAATTTTTTTTCCATAAAAATTATACAAAAAGCAGGTTTTCCTAAAGCGTAAATTTTCTTAGAAAACTACATTTCCTAAAAAACTTGCCCCGTCCTAAAAAGTATACTTTCTTTCAAAAGTTCCTTTTCTTTAAAAATTATCATTTCTTAAAAAGTAAATTTTTCTAAGAAGCATTTTACTTAAAGGTCATTATCTAATAGAGTAATTTTTCTTTAAACAATACGTTTTCCCAAGAAAGTATGTTTTCTTCAAAACTATATTTGTCTTAAAAAGTAGCTTTTTAAAAAAGTCTGTTTTCTTGCAAAAAAAGACCGTTTTATAAAAGGTACTAAACTAAAGCGAGTTTACAAAAAAAAACTCTTTGGTAAAAAAAATGTTTTGTTTGAAAAAGTGCCCTTTACTAAAAAAGTAAATTTTATGAAAAAGGTACGTTTTCTTAAAAATGTAAATCTTCTTCAAAAAAAGATACCTTTCTAATACTTTTTCTAAAAAAGCTAACCATTCTTAGAAAGTAGCTTTTCTTAAAAAACTAGATTTTCTTAAAAATAACCTCTTTAAAAATTTCGTTTCTGAAAAAGGACTTATTTTTAAATAAATACATATTCTTAAAAAAGACAATTTTCTTAAACCAGTACCTCTTCCTTAAGAACTACCTTTTCTTGAAAAAAAAAACTAGTAAGAAAATTATAGTCAGTTTAGACCGACTACACGACATCCTATACCATGCGTTTAGAGACTATCTCTTAGGCCCAACTAATTGGATATAGAAAATAAGCATAAACCAAATTTGAGTGGTTTATATCGGATGCTTTATTTATATGGGGACTAGGTCGGAAAATGCATCGCTCCTGAAAATATTTCCAAAAACATATACAAACCAAATTTGTGAAAAATCTGTGCAATATTTTTGTTGTTTGATAGATTCAAGTGAAGATCGGAAAGCAGCTTTATATGGTAGGTATCACTAAGAATTTTCCTATAAGGTTTTTATGGACTACTGATTAATGGGTATAATAAACATACACAAACCCAATTGGACTGAAGTCTGCATGATAATTTGGATCACATGGCAATTCAAGTAGGAGTCATAGGAGTCGTTTGTTTGGGGAATATGTCTGAACATGCACCGATGTTCTTATTATGGCTGGTAGAAGCTTACATACCAAATTTCATCACAATGTGTTCACATTTTCGACCTGTAGGTTGATTAATGTGAGTTCGATCGCAGGGGAGATGTGTAAACATATAGTAATTAAAGATTTTTTATCGCACTTTCTTAAAATCAAACAGAAAGCGTATCACTTATCGCAATCAACTGCAGGGGCTCTGTTAATATAAAAATATTTATTATTTATTATTATAACCGGTTAATTTTAAATTTTTCGATTTTAATTTTTAATTTTTCGTTTTTCATTTTTAATTTTATTTTAGTTTTTAATTTTTCATTTTATTTTAATTTTTAATTTTTTATTTTTCATTGTTTATTTTTAATTTTTAATTTTTTAATTTTAATTATTAATTTTTTATTTTTCATTTTTTATTTATCATTTGTCATTTTTTTCTTCATTTTTCATTTTTAATTTTTCGTTTTTTATTTTTCAATTTTCATTTTTTATTTTTCGTTTTTCATTTTTTATTTTTCATTTTTCCTTTTTTCGTTTTTCATTTTTCATTTTTCATTTTTTTATTTGTAATTTTTTATTTTTCATTTTTTATTTGCCATTTTTCATTTTTAACTTTTCATTTTTCGTTTTTCATTTTTCATTTTTATATTTTCATGTTTCATATTTTATTTTTCATTTTATATTTTTCATTTTTTATTTCTCATATTTCATTTTTATTTTTTTTATTTTTAATTTTTAATTTTTTATTTTTAATTTTTAATTTTTAATTTTTAATTTTTAATTTTTAATTTTTAATTTTTAATTTTATTTTTTATTTTTCATCTTTAATTTTTTATTTTTCATTTTTGATTTATAATTTTTTTTCATTTTTTATTTATCATTTTTCATTTTTGATTTTTGATTTTTGATTTTTCATTTTTAATTTATGTTTATTTTTTTTTCATTTTTCATTTTTTATTTTTCATTTTTTTATTTTTAATTTTTTATTTTTCATTTTTCGTTTTTAATTTTTCATTTTTCGTTTTTTATTTTTCATTTTTAATTTTTCGTTTTAAATTTTTTATTTTTCATTTTTTATTTTTAATTTTTAATTTTTCATTTTTCATTTTTAATTTTTCATTTTTCATTTTTCATTTTTAGTTTTTCATTTTTCATTTTTTATTTTTCATTTTTAGTTTTTCATTCTTCATTTTTAATTTTTCATTTTTCATTTTTTATTTTTCATTTTTCATTTTTCATTTTTCATTTTTGATTTTTCATTATTAATTTTTTATTTTTAATTTTTTCTTTTTTCATTTTTTATTTTTGATTTTTAATTTTCAAACCGGTTATCATAATATCATAATTTTTCACCAATACAATCACATTTTGTCTTACCACTCACATCTTACGCTCACATGTTACGCTTACATGTTACGCTATTTTTGGAATTTACCTCCCAGCGCGTATAGGTTTTACACATCAAAAGCTTACGTGGACACACAGACGGATAGACAGACAGATGGACGGACATCACTAAATCGACTAAGAATTACTATAATGAAATCGGTATAATAAAACTTGGCTCCAGGTCAATCATTTTTGCTAGTTACAAATATCAGCATTCATTATACCCTAACCACATAGTGGTATAGGGTATAAAAATCTTGAATGAAAAACTGTCTTAGAAGAAAACTTTTCTACAAAAAAGTGTTTAAAAAAAAAATGAATTTTCTGAAAAAAAAGGTACGCTTGAAAGCATCTTTCCTTATTAAGTACCCTTTAAAAAAAAACAATATTTTCTTAACAAGGAAGCTTATCTTAAAAAAGTGAATTTTAATTCGTTTTTATTGTTCGGTTCGAGGTCACGTATACGTATACATATGTATAACAAAAAAGATAATAATTTTTGTAATGTAAGAGAGCTATTGAAAAAATCTAAGGCAGCGCTAGACGGAGCAGCTACTTTCGAACAACACGACTTGTTCATCTTTAGCACCTTTCTGCCTTTTAGTTCAACTTATTATTAATCAGCTACTTAACTCAAATATTTGAAAGAATAGAACTTGAAGAATGTTTTTTCTTTATACGAGAGATACTACGAACAGCTAAGTTGATTCCAATTTTCAGCTTTCTCCACATTAACGTAGCTTAGGTAAGTTACAAATTTTGTAACGTGAAATGATTTTGATTTTGGCACAGTCCTCTAGATGGAACAGTAATGGCAGATTAATCACGACTGCATTGTACCTTATTTTCTATATGTCAGGGTTTCGTATTGTTGACTTCTATTACAATAATTGGATTTTATCGTTCGGTTCGCGATCATGTATATGTTTTCTAATAATTGTTGA
Source organism: Cordilura impudica (assembly GCA_963682025.1). Taxonomy (NCBI): domain Eukaryota; kingdom Metazoa; phylum Arthropoda; class Insecta; order Diptera; family Scathophagidae; genus Cordilura; species Cordilura impudica. The sequence goes on along the minus strand of OY821518.1, from coordinate 58,715,763 downwards.
AATAATAGGCAGAAAGATGCCGAGGATATTATGTTGTTCAAAAGAAGCTACTACATCTACTGCACCATTATTATCAGAAAATATATACATGATCTCGAACCGAATAATAAAAACTAATTATTGTAATAAAGGTCAACAATACCTAACCCTGACAAAAGTGAATATTTTTTAGAAAGTGACCCAATTTTAGAAGGGTCTTTCTTTTTGGAAGATCAAGTTAATTATTTTTCTTCAAAAAAATGGAAAATGATGGAAAAATTTTAAAAAATTAAAAAAGTTATGAAGAAGAAAAAATAGTGCCTATTTTATTATAGTCAAATATATATAAAAACCTAATTCCATACCTACATACAAAAGAAAATGTGGCGAACCGAAATATTATCAAGCTTAACAAGTCAATTTTTTTTTGTATTAACAGACATTTAATTGCATTTTTATACCCTATACCACTATGTGGTTTGGGTATAATGACTTTGTGCTGCTGTTTGTAACAACCAAAAATATTTGACCTAGACCCATCTTTAATTATACCGATCGAATCAGAATCACTTTCTGAGTTGATTTAACAATGTCCGTCCGTCCGTCCGTCCGTCCGTCCGTCCGTCTGTGTGTCCATGTAAAGCTTGTAATCAAACTGCAGGTCGCAAATATGAATATATTTTGATGAAATTTGGTATATAAGCTTTTATCGGCCATGGGATGAACGCTGTTGAAATTGGTGAGAATCGGTCCATGTTCAGACCTAGCCCCCATACAAATTACCCATATGAAATCGACATAAATTGCCATAAGGTCCAAATTGTCATATAGATCTTACTCAAATTGGGTTTGTATGCGTTCATTACATCCACTAATGAGTAGTCCAAAAATGATCCCTTTGACCCCATATAGAGCTGCTTCCCGATCTTCAGTTAAATCTATTAAAAAACAAAAATATTGCACTGATTCTTCTCAAATTTTGTTTGCACATATTTTTGCAAAATACAAGAGACTTTACCAAACATGATCAGGATCGGTCCATTTTTGGACCTAGCCCCTTTACAGATATAGCATCCGATATGAACTTTTTTATGTCTGCAGCCAAAAAAATTAATAAAAATCCCACTCAAATTTGGGTTTTGCTTATTTTCTTTGTCCAGTTAGTTGGGCCTAAGAGATAGGGTCTCTAAACGCATGGTATAGGGTATCGTATAGTCGGTCTAGACCGACTATAATTTTCTTACTTGTTATATTTTCTATTGTGATAAAATATCTAAAACTAATAGAACGTAAATATAACCGTAATAAAATCAATTGCGATGTGGTTGGCTACAAATTTTGTTGCCACAACGAAGCTGTTATCCGCATGTATAACTTTGGTTTCCGAACTTTTTCTTTGAAACTAAGCCATTCTAATTTTTGAATAAAGCTGTCAAAATATTTCCAAATGATCGTTGTGGGTTTGATTTCTTTTGACAAAAACACGATTTTTCTTGATTTTCAGTTGTCTTAATGTAATGTAAAGACCAGTGGTCGGGCCAGAAATTATTTTGATTTCTAAGGAGCTGGAGTATACTGTTATTATAAATCTACGTGTTGGAATTTATTGCTCTTCTGAAAAATACCGGTGCGCTGTTACCATGGTTACCCCCACTTCATCTAATAGATATGTATAACTATATGGATTTTTCTGTTGATTACAATTTGATTCCAATTATTTTTCTTTATCTATAAAGTAAGAGGAAACGAAAAATTTCTTTTGGAAAAACTGCCTGAAACTGTGTTTGGTGGATTTTTTTTTTTTTGATTCTCGTGATAGCTGTAATAAATATTTTTATACCCTACACCAGTATGTGGTTTGGGTGTAATGACTTTGTGCTGCAGTTTGTAACAACCAAAAATATTAGACCTGCACCCATCTTTAATTATACCGATCGAATCAGAATCACTATCTGATTCGATTTAACGATGTCCGTCCGTCCGTCCGTCCGTCTGTCCGTCTGTGTGTCCATGTAAAGCTTTTAATCAAACTGCAGGTCGCAAATATGAATATATTTTGATGAAAATTGGTACTTTATCTTCTATCGACCATGGAATGAACGCTATTGAAATTGGTGAGAATCGGTCCATGTTCAGACCTAGCCCCCATACAAATGACCCCTATGAAATCAACATATATTGCCATAAGATCCAAATTATCATACAAATCTTAGTCAAATTAGGTTTGTATATACATATTACATTCCTTAATTAGTAGGCCCCATATAGAGCTGCTTCCCGATCTTCAGTTAAATCTATCAAAAAACAAAAATATTGCACTGATTCTTCTCAACTTTTCTTTGTATATGTTATTGCAAAATACAGGAGACTTTACCAAACATGGTCAGGATCGGTCCATTTTTGGGCCTAGTCCCCATATAGATATAGCATCCGATATGAACTTTTTCATCTCTGCAGCCGAAAAAATTAATAAAAATCCCACTCAAATTTGGTTTATGCTTATTTTCTATATCCAGTTAGTTGGGTCTATGAGATAGGGTATCTACACGCATGGTATATGGTATTGTATAGTCGATCTAGACCGACTATAATTTTCTTACTTGTTTTTATTACTATATTTTGATCGTACTCATTGAGTGTTACGTGGAAAACTTATAAATAAAACAAGTAAGAAAATTATAGTCGGTCTAGACCGACTATACTATACCCTATACCATGCGTTTAGAAACCCTATCTCATAGACCCAACTAACTGGATATAGAAAATAAGCATAAACCAAATTTGAGTGGGATTTTTATTAATTTTTTCGGCTGCAGAGATGAAAAAGCATAAACCAAATTTGAGTGGGATTTTTATTAATTTTTTCGGCTGCAGAGATGAAAAAGTTCATATCGGATGCTATATCTATATGGGGACTAGGCCCAAAAATGGACCGATCCTGACCATGTTTGGTAAAGTCTCCTGTATTTTGCAATAATATATACAAAGAAAAGTTGAGAAGAATCAGTGCAATATTTTTGTTTTTTGATAGATTTAACTGAAGATCGGGAAGCAGCTCTATATGGGGTCAAAGGGATCATTTTTGGACTACTCAATAATGGATGTAATGAACGCATACAAACCCAATTTGAGTAAGATCTATATGACAATTTGTATCTTATGGCAATTTATGTCGATTTCATATGGGTAATTTGTATGGGGGCTAGGTCTGAACATGGACCGATTCTCACCAATTTCAATAGCGTTCATTCCATGGCCGACTTAAGCTTATGTACCAAATTTCATCAACATATGTTCATATTTGCGACCTGCAGTTTGATTACAAGGTTTACATGGACACACAGACGGACGGACGGACATTGTTAAATCAACTCAGAAAGTGATTCTGATTCGATCGGTATAATTAAAGATGGGTTTAGGTCAAATATTTTTGGTTGTTACAAACAGCAGCACAAAGTCATTATACCCAAACCACATAGTGGGATAGGGTATAAAAAATTTGTGGTTTTATTTTGGAATTACCAACTACAATTTATGTTTTCAGAAAATCTGGTATTGTTGTAAGCTATTCTTATTTATTATAGCGCATTTAAAAGTTTCCACATTTTAGTACTTATACAGTAATTAATAGTAATATTATCAACAAAATTTAATGCCTCCAGATAACTATTGTTCGTACTTCAGGACCATTCTACTTTTATGTGTTATATATATTAACATATTTTTAAATTCTTCACAATTCGTTCTCTGAAACTAAACTGTTTTGTACAGCTTCTATTGGTAAATGTAATATGACAGTATCTATAAGATTTTGTCGCTTGCAGGATGATATAAGCCCTATAGGACAATTCTTAGTCATGGCCCCAAAATACAGCTGCCTTCCGATCTTCACTGAAATCTAGAGGGTCCGCCATCTAACGTTTTTTTTTTCAACTAGTGCTTATTTCGTTGAACGAATATGGTAGTGTATACGCTTGAACAACGCTGGGAAATATTGCGACATTACTTTGAAAATCATGGTAATGTTGCAGAATGTGTGCGAAAATTGCGTACGGATTTTGGACGAAGAGAAGCACCGTCAGCTCCGTATGTTCGTTATCTTGTGAAAAAGGTGAAAGAAACTGGCATCCTCATCGATAAACCAAAGCGTGAAAAACCAAAAACAGTGCGTACACCCGAGAATGTTGCTGCTGTGGCAGAAAGTGTGCGTGAAGCGCCATCAACATCAATTCACCGTTGTTCTCAAGAATTGAACATTTCGGAGGCATCATTGAGACGAATTTTGCATAAAGACCTTGGTTTGACGCCATACAAAGTCTAACTGGTTCAGGAGTTGACGCCAACTGACCATCCAATGCGTTTTCGCTTCGCTAAGTGGGCCTGCGATCGACTTACAGAAGATGCCGATTTTGCCAAAAAAAATCATCTTTTCAGATGAAGCTCATTTTGATCTTGGCGGGTATGTAAACAAGCAAAATTGTCGCATTTGGGGCACAGAAAACCCGCACCCATACACTGAAAAGCCGATACACCCAAAACGAGTCACTTTTTGGTGCGGATTTTGGTCCAGAGGCATAATTGGGCCATTTTTCTTCGAAAATGAGCAAGGATTGGCCAATACAGTCAGTGGCGATCGTTTGTTCACAAAAATTGAAGAGGAGGATATTGGCAACATTTGTTTTCAACAGGACGACTCGATGTTTTGGGCCCTATTTTTGAAGATCGCATTATCAGCCGCAGAGCTGATGTCGTTTGGCCACCTCGGAGCTGCGATTTGATACCGTTGGACTATTATTTGTGGGGTGCTCTCAAAGATAAATGTTACGCCAACAACCCAGAGACAATTGACGCTTTAAAGGACAATATTCGTGAAGCCATTGGTGAAATACAGCTGCACACAATCGATAATGTGCATAAAAATTGGACCGATCTTGTAGGCTACCGCATGGCCAGCCGAGGCAGCCATTTGAATGAAATTATTTTCCATTATTAACCGGAAGGATTTTACTTTCAAATAAAAAAAGAAATTAGAGATAATATTCAGTAGTTTTTTTATAGCATTTTCAAAAAAAAAAAAGTTATTTGGTGGACCCTTTATAAAACAACAAAACTATTGCACAGATTTTCTCAAATTTGTTTAAGACCCAGGTCCATCTTTCGAACTAGTCCCCATATAGCTATAGTATCCGATATGAACGTTTTCATATCCGTAGGTAAAAAAAATTAATAACAATTACACTCAAATATGGTTTATACTAATTGTCTATATTTAATTAATTGGGACTATGAGATAGGGCTTCTAAATGCACGATATAGGGCGTCGTGTAGTTGGTCTAGACCGACTATAGTTTTCTTTCATATTTTTGATTTGTATTTGTGCTAAATTGTTATGTAGAAAGTAAGGCCAGATATTTTTTAAGGTATTCCCTAAAACTACAAATAGCTAGCAGCATTTCGGATTCTTATACTATAACTGCGGCACAACCGATTACTGCCTAAATCATTTTAAAAACGATTTGAGTTATGTACGCTATCACATTTTATTAACAGCGCTTTATATAAACGTGGAATCCCCATTTCTCTAACACTGTTTTTTTTTTTTTTTTAAGTGAATGAAACTAAGTCGTAATTAATGGAACTAAGTCATAATGAAGCCCAATTACATCTATATAAATAGTAACTTTTTCTCGAAAGCATGATTTTAGACTAGGGCGGTTAATGCTTGTGGCAACAGATATATTACTCCTGTTGAATGTATGAAATAAAGATCTCTTTAACATGAACGACACCAAATTACATTAAATTTTTTTACCCTCCACACCATTGTGCTTGTTTGCCGCGCATTGAGATATATTCGCGATCCCATATCGATTACATATTTTCGTTGTCCGTCTGTATATCTGTGCGTCCATCTATCCGTCTGTTTGTCAGTCTTTTGAAATCAAGTTAATTCACAAAGTAAATCATTTTCCTGAAAAAATTTTTGCATTGTTTTGCTTGACCATTCGGGCAAGACCATCACTCTTGAAGTCGAACACTCGGATACTATTGAAAACGTTAAAGCTAAGATTAGGGGCACAGAGGGAATTCCACCAAATCAGCAAAGTTTAATTTTTGCTGGCATACAGTTAGTGGATGATCGTGCCCTTTCTTAAGGAATCAACTTTGCACTTGGTATTGCGTCATCGTGGTGGTGCCAATAACCGAAAGAAGGTAAACCGCTCTACACCTAAAAAAAAAATTAAGCACAAGAGGAGAGAGGTTAAAATAGCTGTTTTGAAGTATTACAAGGTTAATGAAAACATCAAGATACATACAATACGTCGCGAGGATCCTGGTGAAGAGTGTAGAGCTGCTGTTTATGGCTGTTCATAGCTGTACACGAGTATCGTTATTACTCTGGCAAGTATAATTTAACATTAGTTTTTGCCAAACCAGAAGATAAATAAATAAAGAAAATTTTTGGTAAAAAATAAAAAAAGTTATAGTTTGTCATTATTTCGAGCAGGGTGTTATTCAAAATTTAGTAAATCAGGAATCATTATATTAGGAAATGACCTAAATTTGGAGACACTTTTAAGAAATTTTAAAAATTCTTTGTGTTTGTTATAGTACTTTAGTATTCAGTTTATCAAATTTATATATCCTTTAAATATTTTTATTATATGTGTTATATATAATACAATTACCCCAGATGTTAATTAAAATGTATCACATGTATAGGATATTAAAGATTTAACACCCATATTTACTTTATTATCTGCCAGAATTACAAAATTTTTTATAGAGAGCGATTTTAACGGAAAAAATTTTTAATTTTTATATTAATTGATTCAAAAATATTTCACTTTTTCACATTTTCTAATTATCAGCCGCTAACATTAGCACGTTCTATTCCAAATATTAAAAAAAAAATATATTTTATTCTATCTTTAATTAAATGCAAATAGAGATTAACATACTACGTATAAGTAATATCGTGATTTATGTAAATATAATATTCATATACGCAATATCGGTATGTATACGTAATCGTCTTTCGAATTCCCTCTTTTATATAGCAGACATCAGCACAAACTGAAATCTTATTAAATTGTGTAGGGTACAGCACGAGAAAATTCAGAAATTCTTAAAGGAGATAAAATATATAAATAAAAAAAAAAACAACAAAACAAAATGTAGCATTTCATTTATTTCATACTGATGACAACCAGAAAACAAAACAACAGTATGGAACAATGACCAACTTATTCTTTCTTACTTTTGTTTGTTTTCTTTTTTTGTATGAAACAGCAGCTAAATATGTTTAACATTTATTTTGTTGTCACTTGTCTGTGATAAGAATCTTAAACATGTTTGCACTTCCATAAACTAGTTTTGTTTCCAAATATTCTTTCAATAAGTATTTTTAAAAAAGGCTCAAATAGTCTCTGCTATTTTTTCAAAGCCAACATTAAACTTTTGTTGTAGCATATTTGTATTATGGGCAAAACCCTCTTGTTAGGCATTAGGTTTTATTGAAAATATGTCTGTAGACAAGAAATAATTTGTTAAAAAAACTTGTTGTTAGAAAATTCAACTTTAGCAAACAGTCTGAAAGAGGGAAATGCTAGAAGGCAAAACTTATTCAATAAAATTGAAAAACTGCTGAGCAAAATCAATCAGAACATGAATCTATTTTCATTATAGCTTTTTTAAATAAAAAAAAATATTATGTTCTCATTATATTACAAATTTTAAATGCAAATTTTAATAGAAATGTTTAAATAAATTAAGGATATGATTACCAAATATTTTACCATATACTCTATAAGGGATTATAACACATTTCATGTATATATCACATATAACATTTTTCCGCGCACTATTTAAGCAACCCGAAAGCTTACCTAATAAATATATGATATTACATAATTTATCGGATGTTTAATAATTATAAAATATTGTTAAATTAAAGGACTTTAATACTATGCTGATTTTTAAAAATATTTATTATGTATATTATTGATACGATGTTAACCACAATTTAAAATATATCATATAGATCGAAAATTATATAGGAGTGTACAATACAATATTTACTAAAGCTGTTAAATTAAAATTCATGTCGGTAATGATTTTTGCAAATGATACCAATTTATGGTTAGAATCAATACAAAGCCCATATAATAGCCCGCATATGCTAAAAATATTCTTTCTAGTTGAACTTGGATATTGATTATATTTTAACTTCGACATTTGCGTTATAATAAATACATACTCTAGTTTTTCTAGCGATACAATAACTAATCAATATATTCATACGAACAAAATAAATTCATAATGGCTTTAAATTTGCACACACGCTATTAGCAATATACCAACTGCTAGTACCCTCCAAAACTTTAAAATGTATAGAATGAATGACGCATGACATAAGTAATTGCATACGTGATGCTGATCTTTCTGTTCACGAAGTTAAGTATTTTCCGACATATTTTAAAAAAGTTTGTTATTATTAATACCACATTCAACGGGTGTCTATCAATCTTACAACTCGGAAGTTAGATAACTCTGTTTTTGACTGTTCTAAAATATTTTTATTTGGAACGATAGGTACTGAATTACTATTAATTAACTTATGTTCATAAAATTTATTTACTGAAATGTACACAAAAACAACATCCAAATTAAAAGAAATTTCAATATCGGATGTAGAGACAGTAAGACATGTCTCAGTTCTAAACCACCAATTAAGATTCGTCAATTTTATTGTGCAGATTATCAGCTCTTCATTGGCACATATTGAAAAAATTATAAAATATGGCATGAATTGAGCTTTTGTATAAAACATACATATGAATCGAGCATGTTCACATGTACACAATATTAAATTTGACATATATTTAAAATTCTAAAATTTGTTTTTCTGTTTTGTTTTGCATTGATAAAGATGTGGTGATTAATGGGTATAATATCGATACAAAAATATCAAACATAACATCCATTTTAGTTTTAAACTCCGAAAGTTTAGAAGCATAACACCTTTCATTCAAATTTGGTTTGTGTTTCTCTTTGGACAATTATGTTGTTCAATAAACATATAACTGGTAAAGATTATTATTATATTCATCCACTTTGGATTCCATTTTTTTTCACCAATTATGCTAATGCTCATCCTAGTCCCCATTCAATTAACCCTTATGAGTTTGACTTACATTACTGTAAGATACAAATTATTATATAGATGTTAGGCAAATTTAATTTGTGTAGTTAGTAGTCCAAAAATAAATCCTTTCGGAAATTTTTTAGTCATAGCCTGCTGCTTCGTGATCCTGATTGTAACTTAAATCTATTAAAAAATCATGTGAGTCCGATCACAGGGGAGATGTGTAAACATCTAGTAATTAAAGATTTTTAATGTGATTTTTTGAAATCAAACAAAAAGAGTCATCTATGTATCACTTATAGCAAAAAATGTTTCAGCTAATTCAACAACCCTTTGCTGTTAAAAATATCCCAATATAAACGTATATAAGTGATACATAGATGACGCTTTTAAAAAAGTGGCGTAAATAAACAATGTTATATCATAATTTTTTCACCAACACAATCATAAGTGACACACCGATTTGTGTTACAGCTCTCACGATTTGTGTTACGCTGTTTTTGTGATTGTACTGTGAAATAGAAATTTACCCCCCTGCGCGTATAGATGTGTACACATCAAAAATTAGTTATGATACACGGTCAGGATTTCCCCATTTTTTTGACCTAGTCCCCAAGCAAATGCAGCATTCGATATGAACTTTTTCATATCTGCAAACAAAAAAATTTATAACAATGTCACTCAAATTTGGTTTAAATATATTTTCTTTATCGAATTAGTTGGACCTTAGACCGCCTCTCTATCGCATGGTATAGGGTAATTTTCTTACTTGCTTACATAACATAACACTTCTATTTCATTGCATGTGATGATTTATTTCATAGAGTAAACTTCCTACTCTGGAAAGCCGAAGAACTGTGCTCAGTGTCGCATTTCATTAATGTAGTTCTTATCGAAGTTTACTCTGATTTCTTGATAAACAAATAATCACGTTTTGTTCCGAAATGTTCAGCCAGAAATTTTGTTCCATTGCAATTTTTTTGTCAGAACTATTCGAATAAAAATTTTAAAAATAAAAGTTAAGGGAAAAGGATGCCGCCGGCTTAACCCTAAAAATCACAACTTTTTTACAAGCATTAGCGAACAACAGTGCCGCAGAGCCTCTATGACATATTTCTACGTAGAAAACATATTTTGATAACAACTAGACTCAAATCATTTATTATATGGACAAAAAATGCTTCAATTTACATAAAAAAAATTAAAACCGTAACTCGAGTAAGATATATAACCATAACTACATATATAATTTAACAAAATAATATCTAGTTATTTTGGGATGACGAACAATTTATTGTTTTTTTTTTTGAGTGTTCGTTGCACACATTTTTTTTGGTAATTATCGCAGCATTGCTTCTGCATTTTAAATTTTACATATGGACTTAATGACACCGTTTACTTTTTCGGATGCTTTCATCTGAAGTGGAGGTTGAAGGTCTGGTAGAAGAACTTTCAGTAGTCAAAGCTTCAACATATATTTTTATTGCACTTTGGGAAGATCGGTGTAAGTTTTTATTATTTTGCCTCTTTTTTATGTAAGGTTCGACTAAATATTCGCCCATTTTCGCAGGAATAAATTTTGTATGTTGGGTTTCTGTTGGTTCCAATACGGAAATTTTTTAATCAACAGCACATAACCAGCTATTCCAGTGGCAACTAGCATATTCATAAAAAAGCTAATGGCCAAAGATTAGTTTTTCTCTTTATCACGTACTCGTAAATAACCACCAAATTTTTATTCCATATATGTCAGGTTTTGATGGCATATATTGAATAAAAGAACACCAGCTGCGGACAAAAGCTGTTCATCTACAGCAATATTTTCTCCAGCCATATAATATTGTCCTAAGTTATGGTTTACCATTTCCAAATAGCTCTAATTGGCACCAACTTATCACTTTTTCGTCTGTTACTTTCCATAAATCTTCTAACGCCCATTGTTGCTTTGAGAATTGTAATGCCGTATAATTTATCCCAAAATATTCGGTAGTTTTGAGCATTTAATTTCATACGAGCGGCTGTAATAAGTAACCCAAAAAATGTATGCAGCTTATCCATCGCTCTTGGATTCCACTTTTTTGATTGGTCATATATTGCTACTGCTTCCTTGTTTGTATATTTTAAAATCTGTTCGAAGACGGTCTCATAAATAAACATTTTGAAGCTACTCCAGATGCTATCCATTGAGTTTCCTACTGGAAGCACAACTGTATCAAGTTTTCCTTTTATGATATTGCGCGATTTTGCTCGGGAACTTCCATATGGTGTGGCCATCCACTCAGTTCCATCTTTACCATTATATTTTATGTTATTTACAGGTATATCAAACTCTTCTTCATCTGACACCTTCAGCACGAGCTCGATTCAGAATTTGATGCTTGATTAGATTCATCTTCAAGTAAGTCAATTTCATCGTCCATCCAATTCTCTAAAATCTCTTCTAGTTGTATTTTACTGAATGGGACGTTGGACATACTTTTGATTTTCCAAATGTTTTCTAATTGTATATAAAAATGCCAGCTTCCAAAATAAAAACTAACTTAACAATTTCATCAACAAACGAACTTATAATAAAAAATTTATTCGAATTATTCAAAACACTGCTCAGCCTTTTATGATTCAAGCGATATCTATATGTAGAGCTCGATAAGCACTGTTGTCCGTTTGTGCGATTTTTTTATGAAATTTGATTGTATTACTTTACCGAGTTAAATTTTTTGGACTGCTTTGATTATTACATTTAAGTATTGAAAATATACAAACACAAGTAATTTTTTAACAAATTTAATAAATATCTACAAAGTTATCAGCAATTTTATTTAAAATAGAGACTGCCAGTCTCTGTTGTGCTTTTTAGGGTTAAAATTAATTTTTTGGGCTATTTTGATGTCAATTTTGACATCAGTTCCTGATAATGATCCTAAAAGAGGATCGAAATATAGAAATAAATGTAAAATAATAAACTCAAATCATTGAGCGTTTTCATTGACCATAAGCTGGTATATCAAAAAAAATCATAGCTAAAACACTGGTTGAATATCAAATTTAAAAACTTAAATTTAAAAAGAATTTTTGTGATTTATGTAAACTTTATAATTCGATTGAAATTTCTACTAATGTCATCAATTTGAAACGTTATATTATACGATTTTTAAATACTCAATCTATTATTTAATTAACATATATTCTATTATAGTCTGTTAGAAATTCCTAAATAGACATGAAAAATAAATAAATAGAAAAAAACAAATTAAATAAAAAAAAATATTATATATATTTATTTTCTATTTATTTTTTTTTTTTTTAAATATACATTTTTATTTAATATGTTTTTTCTATTTATTTATTTTTCATGTCTATTTAAGAATTCCTAACAGACTATATATATATAACAGATTATATATATATATAAGCAAAGAAGTCAAAGGTTATTAAACATAAAAAAAAAAATTTTATATTTTAATGACCCTATTTTATGATGAAATGAACTAGTCATATCAGGTCCATTTGTTGTAGGTGGATCAACTAGTGGACTGTTCAAGATAATATTTAGTAAAATTAGTTAAATTTCTCGTTTCAATCCAATTTTGTGTAAAGTCAATTTGCTATAGTATATTTAAGTGTCGATCGTCAAATGGTCCCCTTCAATATATATTATGTTTAAACAAAAAATATCAATTTACCAAACTCTTCAAATAGTGGTCAATTGAGAGATATTTTTCTCATATCAAAACAAAGTTGAGAAAGAGTGAGCAGAACTCAAATGACATTAAATATATGAAAGGATACAGAATAGTACCTCCAAAGCCGCTACAAATAAGACTGTGTAAAGCCTGAAGAGGGGCATTCAGGAAAAGCTGGGAATGGACACAAGACCATAATTGCTCTTATATCTATTTTTAGATAAATTTACAGTCCGTATTATAAAATTTCGTAAAAAAAATTAAATTGGTCCAGAGCCCGCATTCACGTTAATAAATTTGAAATGAAAAATATCTTGTTCCTATCAGGATTTTTATCGGTTTTACCATTTTAGTAGCAGCTGTTCGATGATCAATAAAATTTTGTGTATCAAATCTCATAAATGATTTTTTTGTTTAAGAACTGGGTACATATACCGACTCAGAGAATATGATGAGTAACTCTTTAGAAGTGAAACCAGTTCCACGTCAGTGATAATTATGGTCACAAAAAAAATAAACACAGTTAAAATGTCTCATTTTCACCTACTACTGTGAACTCCAATTGTAAATTTGTCACCCTGTTCTGAAAACAAATTTATATGAAAATGTTAAGAGATTATATTATTTAAGTTGTTGATATGTACATATATAAATTTCTTATTAAAATTCCTTTGCTAAAAAAATAGTTATCCTATAAACAACTTCCAAGAAACATAATCCGGATGTACATTGTATCAATTGTATGTATTTTGAGTATATACAGAAGAGCAAAATATATAATACTCGTATGTATATATATACTTTTTTTAGAAATCTCAATGAACTACTCAATTTTATATATTCAAATTTAAATTAATGCTCGTCTCTTTCCCTATGTTTATACATTTATCATGTTATATGTAAATAATGAAAACTATATAAAGATATGTTGTTATTAAGTAAATACATACATATGTCAAAGGAACTTTGCACATGAGTAATTGCAAATTTGGTAATATACAAATATTACAGTGAATAAGTTATTCAGGTTAAATGAAAAAGAGTAGAGTTGACGGTATAAAATTTCCTGAAAAATAATATATATGAAAAAACATATGACGCACGAAACATGGTAAAGTTTCATCGACAACGTCAATATTATATTCCATGAAATTTCCCATACAGAGGCAAACACATTCCAATATAGAGGAACATTAATTAAGATATTAAGGTATTGTTCTGATACTAGGACTTACTCAATTTTAAATAAAAAAACTAAATATTATGGAAAACCTTAATATTTCCTAATTACAAATGTTGTAATTATGAGACAAAACTTGTCAATCTTGCTGGAAAAATGAAAAATATGTCAACGATAAATGATTTTTAATTTAATTTAAGAAATAAACTAGCACTTGTTTAATTTTATAAAATCAAACGTTTTTAAATTTGCTGCACCTAATTGGTTGGGATATCTAACTTCAAGAATTGTTAATCCCATTTTCCTTGGATGGGAAATCCTTCATAATTTAGAGATTGGCAGACTTTTATATTTTATAAACACCACCAATAAGTAGAATAATAGAGCTCCATCCATAATCAGTCCATACCAGATTTTTCTATCCCAGCACCTACCGAATCATCTAAACCGATCAATAGCGTCAAAGACTGCCGACCAATCCGATTACCGAGGTCAACCGACAGCTACTGATATCCGAGCAACTACCGAATCAACAAACCGAACGATAGTACCGAAACCTGCCAATCGACCAGATCACACACATCACTCGCAACACCCCGAAAGCAACTACCGACCCCCAGTGTCTCCCGATTCAACCAAAAACCACCTCGCTTGTAAAGCATCACTCCCCGAAGTAAGGGGGGGATGTAACAACGCAAATGACTTTCTCTTTGCGTCGTTCATAAAAAAGACAATCAACCACTCAACCGAACATGACATCATTAAAACAGCAAATAAATATACAAAACTAAACACCGATCACCAGCAGTCTAACAACATAAACAAGTATACAATCAACATCACATCAACACAAGCTACAACCAAATATACACACGCAACCACATATTAATCATCTAACCACATTAAGTATATGCGTACATCAATAAGAGCAGCTTACTATCCATAAGTATACACATTCAACCACACATTAATAGAACCAACCAACCAATCAGTGAATTATAAAGTATATTTATCATTCTCACTTGCTTAATAAATTAAATTGGATAAGAAGGCAGTGTTGAGCTGAGTTAAGAAAAAAGGCGGAGTTTCGATACGAAATGACGTGGGTCTCAAACATCAAATGTATTTCAGAAATTATTAAATGTATTTCAGGAAATATCAATTGAATTTCAGAAAATATCTATTGAAATTCAGAATTAAAAAGTTGTTTACCCTACAATACCAAAAACTTATTATTGTTTCTATTAGTGTTTTGGAGTCGCAGAAAATATTTTGCAATATTTGGACCGGAAAATAAACTATTAAGGGTGGTCTTTTAATCGAAGGAAGATGAGGATTTCATTTGTTAATCAGCTACAATATAAACACCAGGATAGAGCTTTGACCGATTTTGAAGTCATCATTTTGAAAAAAAAACACGTTTATAACGTCACCTAAAATATAAAAGGCCAAAGTTCAAAATTGACAAAAAGTTCAAAATTGACTCTTTATATCATATTTACGGCCTTTTATTTAAAAAAATACTATTTAACCATAAATTTGTTTTCATAAATAAAAATCCATCTTTATTTTTCAGCTTGATTCTAAAATTTGGGTATTAAGTTTAAAGTAGTTTTTGTTTTATATTGTTTCTTGCTTCTCCTGTAAAAAAATAAAAATATTAGTTACGGCCTCTTGCATTTTAGGTGACGATATGTAGTTTTCAAGAGATATTACAAACCCAGTGCAATACTTAAAAAAATATACTTTTATATAGCGTTCTGACTATTTTCTTGAGACTCAATTGATATTTTCTGAAATTCAATTCATATTTTCTGAAGTAAATTTAATAATTTCTGAAACACATTTGGTATTTTCTGAAATAATTTTTTCACGCGTACAGTGCGTGAACACGCCGATTGTTGGCTTAACGAGGCACTCTCTTTAGCTCAAAAGGTTTATCGTTGCCTTACAAGATGCCTTTATATGGGTGTTTTGCTCAGCCAACAAATTATTACACTTGTGTATCACCTGAACTAGTATTTAGCTTTTTAAACTCACAGCACACCTAGCGGTTCTGCTTACCAAAAAAGTTCTGTCAATAGCAAATATACACTTGAATATTTAAAGTTAACGAAAAAGATTTGTGAATTTCTTAAACAGACAGCGAACTCGGCGGTTCTGCTTACTAAATACATCAATACACTCACATATACTACACACCGATTTTCCCTTACGTTGTTTTTGTGATTCTATTGTGAAGCTGGATTTTACCCTGGGCGCATAGATGTTTACACATCAAAAATTTTCTAATGCTCATAGCACTTGACTTAAAAAACTGATATTACCAATTGGCTTTTCAAATTAAACTGGATTTGTCTGACTAAAGGATATAATAAACACACACAAATTCAATTACACCCATCCATTTGATAACTTGGGGCTTATGACAACTTAAGTCAATCACATATGGGTCATTTATATGGAGAATAGGTCTGAATATGAAGCTTTTCTCATCAATTTCAATAGCATTGTTTAATGGCCAACGAAAGCCTACATACAAAATTTGGTCAAATTATATACATATTTGCAACCTGTACTTCGATTGCAAGATTTTCGGTGGATACATAGACGGACGGACAGACGGACGTAGCTATGTCTACTCTAAAAATGATTCTGAGTCAATCGGTATAAGAAAAGATTGATCTAAATCAAATATTTTTGGTAGATAAAAACATCAGCGCAAACTCTTTATACCGTTGGCCATATAGTTGTATAAGGTATAGAACTCTGCTTAAAAATAATAATTTTTTGGATACATGCATGATACTAGAATGCGAATACACATATAAGCTTTGTTATACTGCAACTGCTAACCATATTAAACAAACAGTGTAAGTTAAACGTAACACGTACATATCATACCATCACATGAACTCACTTTTAGCTAAAAAAAAAAAAAAAAAAAAATAGAAAATATAAGCTGCAACACAATTGTTAAAGACGTTATTTCTTTATTGACACAATATGCAATGAAAAAGATGAAAGTATAAAAATAAGAATGAATAAGTAGAAAATAACCAACCCGAAAAGCTGTAGTGGGTCTAGACCGATCACACGATACTCTACAGCTTTGATATATGGTTTTAGTTCCATAATAGTAATTTGACGAATAAATCATAAGCTAAATTTTATATTGGTTGCCTATACATGTTAAAGTTTAAAACGGTTGTGATTATTTTAAGGGAAGTTATTTCCAAAATTTGTGACCGTATGCAGGAAACTTAAGTTTTTTTTTAATGAAACCTATCAATGTCAAATATCCACTAGCATAGCAAACTTTAGTGAATTAAATAATCAAACAATCTTTTGTCAGCACAGATATTCAAAAAATCCAAAAATAACGATTACTTGAACAGAGTTGTACCTTCTGAAGTTCATACGAAGTAAAAGCTGCATGTTGTGAAAACTGATTCTTAACCACACTGCTCGTAGGCCTGACTTTAGGTGAGTGTGTAAAAGCGCTGACCAAAAAGTGAAAGTAAGAGTGTATGTGATATAGATGCAGGATCAAACCTCACAGCCGCTCTTATTAGAAAATTTTCATTCTCTTCAATTATAATATAACTATTATCACATGTTCAATAAAATAACTCATGAAGGTTGAAATGCTAGAAACCAGTCTGACTAAAGGTAATCGTAGTTATAAATTTTAGATATATATATGTTAGGGCGGGTCGATTTATAGGGAGTGAAAAAATTCACCAATTTCCCTATGATTTCCGTATTCTATGGGTTATTCCATGAAAATTTGCCGAAGGGACCATACCTCCATCGTTAAAATCGAGTCCCCTACTTTTTGTTGGTAGATTTTTTCCCGAATTGACGTTCGTATGGGATATTACCTACACGTTCACATCCATAACTCAAAAACTATCGATCGGGTTTACCGGCATTTTTGTCCAAATTTTGGAGCATTTTTCCATTTTTTTCATGATTTTGTCCAATAATATTACTTTCATGGCCATTTTTTTGGCTCAATCCATTATTTATTTCAATTTACAATTCAAAACGAAGAGTTTAAGCCCAAATTTATCGAATTCGGTTGATTCATTCATGCGATATTGCTAAAACAAAATAACACATAAAACCAAATTTTGGATTTTTTTTCCCCTTTTTTATTTTTTTTTGTACAAAAATTCAAATTAAGAGATAATAAAGTATCTATCAACCTATTATCAAAAAAAAATATTCAATTTGAGTGTAGTAAATGACAAAATGTGAAAAAAACATTATTTTTTCTGAAAGTCTTGTTTGCTTTCAAGTCTGGGTGTTTTCGTACGGCTCACTAATGTCGTCGCCATAGCGCCTTCTACATTCTTTCCTGCATCTCGTTTAGCAGTGGCAGCCAGCAATTGGACATGTCTTTCCGTTCCTTGAATGTGTAAAGGAATTTGTGGATCATCGAACGGTGGCACTTCCTAATTTAAATATCCCTCCAAATGTTCATACGTATAACTTTGCGTAAACGGTGGTTCGAATAAAGTGGTATCGTCATATAAATCAATCATATTTGTATATTCCGCACAATTAAAGTTTATAAGAGATTTTTTATAAACTCTAAGTTCCGTTGGGTCGACAATATCTCTTCGGTAATGTAAAATCTTCTTTATAGCAATGTCTCGCTTTTCCATTCTATCATCAAACAACATAGATAGCAAGATATTTTCTGAGTGTGCAAAATATGGATTATCTTGAATTACCGTATTTACAACTCCAAGTAAATTCGGTGGTAAAAATCGTGTCCAAGTAATAAATTTAAAAAGTAATGTACTACCGTATGTGGCAGAGCTATAATACTTAATCAACCAGTGGTGGTTGATTTGTCTAAAGTGTAAAACAAATGTCTAAACGGAAGCTCGTTAAAGTGCAGAAGACACACAAACCAGTGCAGTGGTCTCTTTAACTGTTTTTCGAATAGTCGCAAAATTCCACCGTGTACGCCAGTATTTGTTGGTTCACCATCAGCGCATATGGCAATTAATGAATCGAGAGACAATTGTTTTTCTTGGAAGAATTCGATCAATTTGTTGACTTTGCTTGCCGCAGTTTCACTTTCTAGTTTTGTGTAGCCTATCAATTGAGATTTTGGTTCCCTCAAAACAACTAGATGAGGTTCTTTAACCATCCTTGGATGCAACTTCTCATAAATTTTTTCTACAGTTAGAGCATCATTTTTCCTGCCGTCGAATGAAAATGATATCAAATTCGAGCTATCATACCGCTTACAAAGTGCGTCTTGTCTCCATTTTTCTCTTTCTCTACGAAGTTTACTTTTATCCATGATGACAAGATTGCCATGAGCATCTTTTACGCCCAGGTCTTCCATCAGAGCTGTTGCCAATGCTGATCCCATTCTATCATGCACACCAAATCTGTCGCACATCGTTGCATAATTTTTAGTATTGTATCTGGGAGTGTATGTTTGTGGTGGTAGAACTAATTCTGAACCTCCTCTCACATCAACTTCCATTTCGTCATATTGTGGTTCGTATGTAGGATCGTTGCTCACTGGGATTGTTGGTATAGTCGTTGGTATCGTCTCTTCACTTCCACTATCGTGTTCCGGTATCGTTTGTATTCTGTCATTATATTGATCGCGCATGAAATCTTTTAAGTTTTCTGGGATATATCCACATGAGCAGTCGTTTTCTTTCAAGTTGCATTTACATTTTCCAATGTTGAATAATTGGTTTGTTGATTCTACGAATTTTTTGAATTCTGTTGCGCGTTTTACTCGTTGTTTATCTGCATTACTATATGCGTCAAGCAAATTATTCAATTTTCTAATAATGCTACCTTTGAGTATAAGTTCAATATTAAGTTGATTCCAAATTTCTAACAATCTGTCTGCTACTTGGGGAGTAAATCTTTTATACGAAAATATTTTGCTTTGGGCTTTTGAACGTTCGGCCAAGAAAATATAGTACTTCAATATATCTCGTTTAGTTTAAAGATTAATATCAGGTAATTCACAGGCCACGCCAAAAGAAAAAACATCATGAGAGACCAAATGTTGCAAACTACTGCGTTGGGTATCTGTTGGATTTTGCGATGAACCAGGCTCTGAATCCATTTTTTAAACCGTCACTAAAAGAATTAAATATGTTTTTCATAGAATAATAATATAACTATTAACTATAAAAGTTAGCAATGTTTTCACACTTATCTTTAAATCTTTTCTAAATTTCAAAATAGTTTGATTATTTGTTAGTTATTTCAAGTAACACTTCACTGAAATGACGCTCAAACAAAACTAGCATACACTGGTATCACTACCCCGCCAACTACAGCTGATTGTTTCGTCCAATTAGAATTGCTGTGTATTTGTTGTTGTCAAAATGACGTCAGCGAAGAATTATTCTTTATAAATCGTATGCAAACACTAAAAAGAGAGCAAATGAGAGCATATAACAGTAAATGACTGGCATCGTCTTTATCTCTATCCTTCTTGCACTGGAATAGTATAAACAAACAAAAATAAAGAAGTCTATCGTAAGGTTCGTAAGCTTCGTAAGTCAAAAAAATTGAGCCAAAAAAATGGCTATGAAAGTAATATTCTTGGACAATATCATGAAAAAAAATGGAAAAATGCTCCAAAATTTGGACAAAAATGCCCGTAACTTTTGAACCGTTGGACCAATGTTGGAGATTTTTTTTTGTAAATTGATCAAAATGAGCTCACCTTTCCAACGCGATTAAACCCAGTTTTTGAGTTATGGATGTGAACGTGTAGGTAATATTTCATACGAACGTCAATTTGGATAAAAAACCTACCAACAAAAAGTAGGGGACTCGATTTTAACGATAGAGGTATGGTTCTTTTGGCAAATTTTGATGGAATAACCCATAGAATACGGAAATCATATGGAAATTTTCGAAAAATAAATCGACCCGCACTAATATATGTGCTTTCTTCTTCTCTACCGTGAAACATTGAAACAAAACAAAAATTTTGCATAGTTATTACAGTACTAATTGAAATATGTCTGAAAAATTACGTCAAATCTAACAAAATATTTATATACCCTAAATCACTATGTGGTTTAAGATCCAAATTATCATATAGATCTCGGTCAAATTGGGTTTCTGTGTGTTTAATACATCCACATATCAGTTGCTCAAAAATAAATCCGATATGGCAATTCTTTGCCATAGCCCCCATATAGAGCTGCTTCCCGATGTTAACTTAAATCTATCAAAAAACAAAAAATTGCACAGATTAATCTCAAATATGGATTGTATATATTTTTTCAAAATATTAGTGACCTTACCAAATATGGTTAGGATAGGTCCATTTTTTGACCTAGTCCCCAAATAAATATAGCATCCGATATGAAAAAGAAAAAAATAATAACAACGCCACTCAAATTTGGTTCATGCTTATTTTCTATATCCGATTAGTTAGACCGAAGTGACAGGGTCTCTAAACCTTGGTATAGGGTATCGTAAAGTCGTTCTAGACTGACTATGATTTTCATATTTTTACTGATCTATTTGTCGCATGATTAATAATTAATTTAAAAAACACAAAATTATTACTCATACGTCTAAGAACTCATATAAAAACTAGCACGTTATTAATTAGCAGAGTTCAGAAAAAAAACACACACTGAATAAAAAACTCGTACATATATGTAAACAAACATAGCTCAGACCAACAAACACATATTTTAATTTTCATATCAATTAATGTGTGTTTTTAAATTTTGTACACATAATGACTGTGTTTCTTTTTAATTTTTCGTTATCTACACGAACATTTTTCTATCACGTATTTTTTGTTTCGAACACACATAAACCACACAGATTCGTGTGTAGCATTATTTTAAGTTCGTGTTCTGGTAAGTGTACAGCGAAAAAACAACACATGAACAATAAACAGGTTCGAGTTCAGTTATATTTTAAGTTTGTGTTCCAGCTTTTTTAAGATTTTCGTTGCAATTGTTTACAATTACTTTTTTTCGTCATTTTCTTTCATTTCGTAGACGAAAAACCCACTTTTGCGGCATAAAAGACACACTTGTTGGGTGTTAGGATCTTTTGCAAATATTTTTTTTTTTAACAAATAACTTTAGACACAAACACAATTTTGCTTCATAAAAAACACTTGCTGGTTGTTAGGATGTTTTGCATTCATTAACAAAATCACCCACCCTTAATTTGCGAACCAATTAGTGTCAATGCACAATTTCAACGTAAATCATAAAAAAGGGTCAATAAAATTTGAATAAATTCGGTTAAAACAATTGTTGTCGTTTTTATCGGGGTATATCAAAACGAAACACAGTCATGATATGTTCAGCACCGTACAAAATTTAGAAGCACACATAATTGATATGAAAATAGAAATATGTGTTGGCTGCTTTAGAATGGAACATTGTGTGTTTCATGTGTGTATTTTCTGAACCTTGTTAATTAGACATGATACGCGCATACACTAGTAATAAAAATAATTATTACGAAAAATTTGGCAACCACCACGTTGTGAAAAATTTTGTACAAGTAATGAATATTATTTTTTTCGGTGATTTCAGTTCAAAAATATTCCGCACCGAATGCGATTCAAAAAAAAAAAAAACTTAGATTTAGTTAAATATTTTCATTTTAGATTTTTTTCAATTGGCAAAACGCCTTGCAAGTTATTGCTTTTGAAAGCCTGGCAATAACAAAAAGTAGTTTTCCTTAAAATGGTGCATTTTCTGGAAAAACTTTTTGTTAAAATCGACACTTTAGAAGAAAAATTTTCAAACAAATTACATTTCCCTAAAAAGTGACTTTTAGTAACAAAATATATTTTCTTAGGTTAGTATATCTTTTAAGCATACTTTTTCTTTAAATGTAGCCTTTTTTAAGAATTGTTTTTCTTGAAAAAAATCAGGTTTTGTAAAAATAAATAAACGTTTTTTTAAAAAAAGTAACTTTTTATTATAGAGCACATTTTCGTAAGGAAGAACGTTTTCTCAAAAACTTAGATTCCTACAAAAATTATTTTTTCCTAATAAAGTACCTTGTCTTCAAAAAATAGTTTTTGTTAAAAAAACAACATTTTCATAAAAAAGATTTTCCTAGAAAGCTGCGTTTCTTATAAATGCATCATAAAAAGACTTTTGCATATAGATCGATTTAAGTTGAAATTGAATTCTGGTTGTTATGCAAAAGAACGTTGTGGTTTTCAATTGTTATTTGTAAGGCAAAATATACAGTTACAACGGTAAGAACTTAAACAAAACAAAATTCAATGGAGACAAAAGTGTTCGTACAGTGCACATATACAAACTGTTTGATATGATATATTTACTAAAATTAATTTTAATATTTTGTTGGTCTTCCACAGGCTTCAATAACTGCTTGCAAACGCCTTAACATTGATTGACATCCGGTGTTGTTTCTGCCCAGGATTGCTTTAAAGCATTTTTCAATGAATTTTTGCTAGTGGTATGCACTTTTCCAACTTTTCCTTCAAAATCTCCCAAAAATGATCTATGAGGTTTAAGTCTGGACTCTGAAGAGGGGGATAAATTATCTTGGTGCTGTATTATAAAGCAACCATTCTTTTACAATTTTGGCAGTATGTTGGGTTATTCTGTAGGAATATCCATCGGGGTCCAATATCCAAAGTGTCAACACCTTGCGGTAAATTTTCTTCCAGTATTGCTTTATAATAGTGGTTGTCCATGATACCATCTATAAACATTAAGCGACCAACTCCAATAGCTGCTATAGCTCCCCGGACACTGTCGCCACTATGCTGCACTGTAGGCATTAAATTTTTTGCTGCGTTATTTTTACGCCAGACTTTTCCTCTGGAATCGTTTCCGAATAGTTTGAATTTACTTTCATCTGTGGAAATTAGTAGTTTCCAAAATTCTTTGTCCATGTAGGTATGTTTTTTTTTTGTAAATTCCAGTCGAAGCTTCTTTTTTTCGCTTATAAGTGGTTTTCTTTTGGGCACTGTACTTGAATAACCATTACTATGCCAAACTCGTCGAACAGTTTTCGGACGTACTGTCTTATTCGAAGTGGCAGCGATATGTTGAACCAATTCTGTGCCATTTGCTCTCGTATTTTTGTTCACTTTTCTTATAGTAAGGCTTACATCTCTTCCTGATAGCTTTTTTTGAAGCCCACATCTTGGCTTTCCACCGAACCCGTGTCCTCATTTTTTTTTAACGTTTATTTAACAAAATTTATTATAATTCAACTATAAATAAACAAATAGTAGTTAATATAACTTAATATACACTGTCCCTTAATCGGGCTCTCAAGTATATTTAACATTTATAAAATGGATATTCTATTTGTGAAATTAATATTATTTTTATTGATACAAAAAATGGGTAAATGCATATAATTAATGTAAAGAAAAACTGTGAAAAAAAATACTTTTATATTTGTGAAAAATAAAATAAGAGGTAGTTAAGAAAATAAAAAAAACAAAACGAAAATGTTGTACCTAACATTTTGGTCAACCACCAGTATTTTTTGTGTTTATGTTTGGAAACATGTTTCTGTCTTTAAAGTATACACTTGTGTCAAATCTTTTATTTTCTGTAGTAAGTTGATTGCAATGTATAGCTTTTTCAGTGGCTCGTCTATATATGTGATAGATTATAGGAATGCCGAATTCATTTTGGATAAATCTTTGATTGTCAAGGTATAAAAAGGCTTCGGGTGGAACATGTCCATTTTGTAGTGTTTTATATACATATTCTCCACTGACATAATATGGAGCCATAATTAGGTTATTTTCTATGCAATCTAAGCTTTTTAAAATGTGATTTCTTATTAAATGAATAATAAAATTATCGATTCTACTTGCCTTTGCGTCATGATACAAATTCTTGTTTGATACATATTTCTTGAAATCACTATTTGGTGATCTAAACAACGAAGTACATGCTCTTAGACATTTCCTTTCGAAAATTCGCATTTTCTCCATATAGGAAGGGGATACATTAAACCATATTTGGCACCCGTAGGTTAAGATTGGTCTAATTAAAGATTGATATAATAAAACCTTAACCGTAGAATTAATATGTTTTGAAAAGTATAGCTTTCTGTACATAAAAAATGCATTTTTCGCCTTAATTAGTTGTAAATTAATATGCTTATTAAAATATAAAAACTTATCCAGATTAATACCCAAGTATTTGACAATTGGCTTGTTTGGAATATCAATATTGGAATTGGATTTTATTACAAAATCTTTCCGGTATTTTCTAATATTATAATTACATTTTCCCACTGGGAGTCGAAAAAGTATAGTTTCGCATTTACTAATATTTATTTTCATTTTCCAGTTAAAGGCATATTTTTCTACAATATTAAAATAAGTTTGCAATATTTCATTGATATCCTGAATTTTGTTATTTGAATGATATATAATAATATCATCGGCAAATCCAATTATATTATCGATTTGTTCCAAAAGATCAAGGATAAATAAATTGAATAGAATAGGGGAATTCGCCGTTCCTTGCTGTAATCCATTAATTATAATAAATTGCCTTGTACTTATTTGATTTTTGTTGCATGTTTGAAAATACTTGTTACTTGGCATATTGTGTATAAGTATTAAAAGATGATAAGGAAATTTATACTTTATTAGTTTATATATTAAGCCTGGAGTCCATATATTATCAAAAGCTTTCTCAAAATCTATCAGACAAGCTCCTGTACATAAGGATTTGTTCCAATTCCAGTAAATATTGGAAGTTAATAGATTTATCGCATGAATAGTTGAATGTCTGTATTTAAAACTGAATTGTTTATCATTAACTAATTTATTTTTTTTGCTAAATTTTAGTATATTGTTGTTAATGCACATTTCAAAGACTTTACTAATATTCGGTAATAAACTTATTGCGCGGAGATTTTTCAGATTACTAGTATCCATATTCTTTTTGGGCAAAATAACGACTTTCGCGATCTTCCATGCACGAGGAAAATATGAATTATTGAGCATATTATTAAAAAGTGTACAGTATTCAAGAATAATTTGTTTTGGTAAATTTTTCAGTATTATATTTGGAATATTATCTAAACCTGATGAAAGTTTTTTTCTTAAATTATGAAATATATAATAAATCGATTCTTTTATTATAATAATATCTTCTGCGGGAAAAACATATAAATCATTGGCTTTTTTATTTCAGAAAACGTAGTAAGGGTTGATTGATTACTTTCATACTCATTTTTTATTGCTAAGAATCTGGAGAAACAGTTACCAACATCAATGTTTAAGTAATTATCAGTATCTATATATTAAAAGAATGAACTGATTCCAAAAAAGTGCCAATTATATTTAGTATTTTATCATGGTCTCTTATTATGAATTTATTAGTATTTTCTTCTTTTTCCAAATCTTCTGAGGTCATTCCAGCATTTCTAAGAAAACTTACTTCATCTTGATCAATTTTTAAAATATCAATTTTTAGCGATTGGACTGGTCTAAATTGTTTTTTAACTTCATTAAACATATTTGCTGAATTTTTAGGGTCCATTTTGGATAATTATTCCCTAAAATGGTTGCTTACAGAGAGGGTAAAATTTTCGTCAATGAGTTTTTTAATTAATTTCAATTTGGTTTTCAATAAATTAAGTTCTGTGTAGGTTAACAAATATTGTAGTCGGTTGTGTTTTTTTATTTTACTCAGAGTTTTGCTCTTTTCAAGTTGTAATTTTTTTATAATTAAGTTTGTAAATTTTGAAATTGAATCGTTGCTTTTTACTTTAGGAACCGATCTTTCTATAGCAGAAAGTATAAATTCATTTAATTTAGGTAAATAAAAATCTATTTCCGAGTTTGTTAGGTTCCTGTTATTTGGAATGTTATCATTACTAATAAACTCATTTAATATAATGTTTATGAATTTTTTCCAGTTTGTTTTCTTATAGTTTAAATGAAGGTTAGGCGTTTCTTTAAAAAACCAGAGAAAATGGTCATTTTCATTATTTATAATAATTATTTGAATTGCATTATGGTCACTGTCATAATCCAGTGTTTCTAAACAATTTAGAGTGTTGTTTTCTCTATAGATATTCAAACGAGTGTCAGCGATACATACGTCTAAATAAGATCCACAACGTGGAAATGATGGTGACACAGAAGCATAAAAACTACATCTATAATGTATTTCGTTTCATGAAAGCCATTCTTTTAACATATTGCCTTTTGTATTACATGAATCATTACCCCAATCAATATGCTTACAGTTTAGAACCCCAGCGAGTATAAAAAAATGATTAGAACATTGTAAATCTAATGATTGAAACAGTTGTAGTAGTTCAGATTTAAAATATCTATTATTATTGCCAGACGGATAATATGCCGATATGATAAACAGAGTTTTGTTTGAAATAAGCGGTATCTTTATAATACATGTTTCCAAACATTTGAATGTATTAATGATATTGTTATTATAATATTTATATTTTATGTCATTTTTAATCAATATTGCTGTTCCGCCACCCCCTTGGGCATTGGCTCTGTCTTTTCTTATAATTTTATAGTCTTGAATGTTAATTTTATGTCTTATATTTAATTTTGTTTCGTTTAATAATACTATATCTGGATTATGGGTATTTAAAAAGTTAATTAAGTCATATCTTCTACTTAATCTTATTACCGAGTTAACATTAACTTCAATTATATTTAAGTTTTTTACAATTGTTTCAGCCATTTAAATTTTCAAGCATTGAGAAAATAGAATCTATTTTAGATGCTTGTAATTGTAATCGCTTTTGCAAATTAGGTTAGTTAGGTTTTGCATTGAATTTTTAAATTCTTCTATTGCTAGGTTAATTGGGTTATTATTGTGAATTTGTTGAATGTTGTCATTTCTTAACACATTAGCGAATGTCATATAAGGATTTACGTTATCTGTTGTATTATTAGTTCTTTTTTGTATTAATCCTTGTTTTTTGCGCGAAGCTTCTGCTGAAGTTCTTTGTATTTTTCGCATCCCCTGTATGATGCTGGGTGACCGTATTTGTTGCACAAAACAATTTTTCTTTCTCAGTTTCAGCTATTTGCTCCAAGGAACAGTTTCCAATTTCATGGTTCTCCTTGCATTTGACACATCATGTTGGTAAAAAACAATTCGATGCACTATGGAAAAAAAGCAAAGTAGCCCGTGAATTGCTTTGAGTTCATTAACTTTACTTTACTTGCATGATGTTGTACATGTTTTTCGAAATTTTTTAAGTACTCTTGATTACATTCTTTTCCGTTATCAAGAATAGCGTAATAGTTGTTGTTTATACATTTTGTTTGTTTATACATTTTGTCACTATTCATAGTGCTTTTTCTTTTAACATCTTTTTTTACAATATGTTGTATTGATGAATTATTTGTATTGTTTTTGTCGTTATTCACTTTTGAGTTTTGAGCAAATAGCTCACTCATAGTTTATGTTGTGATTAAGAGTCTCTATCTCTTGTTTTTTTTTTTTTTTTAACTTTAAATTAAAAGGTAAATAACTAAAATAGTAACACAATTATAAGTGTTTCACAATAATTGCACTTCGTAAAAACGAAAAAATAATTTTATTTAAACCACGTTTTGTACGAAATGTTATCAAAAATATTAAAGCACAAGGGTGTGTTTTTGTTAATTTTAATTATTGTTACTCAAATTATATTCCTGAAGATGCTATCCAGCGGATAGCGAAATATTGAATAAATAAAAAACAACAACAAAAATTCCAAAATTGGCCTCAAGCTCAATAAACGTATAAATTAATAACAACAAAAAGGTCGACGAAAACACAAATAATTGTTATCAAAAACTATATATATTAGCTACCGAACAGATTAATATAGAAAAAGAGCAACAATAGTTTCAAAATTACCGTTAATCGGAACACATTATACCAAACAGTGCGTATATGTATATATACGCACTGTATGAACACTTTTGTCTTTACTTAATTTTATTTGGTTTTAGTTTTTACCGTTATAAATTAATTATTATTATTTTTTTCTTAATATCCATAAAAATGCTTTAAAAATTATCGTACATTTAAATTTTTTATAAGATATGTCTTAATTAGTAAATATGTGAATTTTATGCGGTGTATGAAGACATCAGTCCCTAACTGTCGTAATTATTTAAAGTTCGGAAATCAAGTTTTTATAATTGAATTTTTTAAAACTGGATAAAATTCGGCATACTGGTTGTCAAGCTCAATCGACTAATTGTTCAGTTTATTTCAGTGAGCTGTCAAATTTAGCTAATTATTGCTGTTTTTGCGAAAAGTGGAAAAATTTAAGTTAAGATTCAAAGGTTTTTTTTTTAATTAAATTTTTCTAAAGTAAAACTTTATTGATAAAGCCTTAAACCTAGGATATTGCATTATATAGCAAATAGTTCATAAAAAGTATCTGTGAGCATTTTTATTATTTTTTTTTTTTATGAAAAGTCTGAATTTGGAATATTTTCCACATTTAGTGGGCCAATCTTATTAAGTTAGTTAAAGTTTTGTTAATTTTAAGGAAGTGTTTGATTTCAACGAAAAATGATCTGTAAATTATCTGGTTGTCATGTCTAGAACAAAACCAGGATGTTGCTTGTTGTATTTTACTATATTTTTGTTGTTTATAATACTGTTTTTCTTGAAGAATTTTTACCTATGGAAGCATGAATGAGTTTGAGCAATTAGCATATTTTTATAAATGTAAAAATTAGGTAACACTTCACTTCGTCATGATTGGCAATATATTCTTGAGTAGTATTGAACATTTTTTTTTTTGATTACCCCTACTTCTTCTAAGTAACATATACATTTCATTTTCTTGCGAAAAAAATAATATATACTGCACACATTTGGCTTTTGTTCGCCAAAGGTGTATTAATCAGTTTGTATGGAATGTAACCATTGATCATGCTTTGAAAGGTTGATGTATCACTATAAATTAAATACAAAAGAGCCAATTTTAAATATTTTTGCGAGTTGTAGGGTACATATAAACACGTATGTCATGTACTTAGGTATAGTGGCATTAGCTAAGATATACATACATATACTGGTCTTTGTGACATCTTGACAAAATGTTATTAATGACTAGAAAACATATCCAGTACACAAAAAATGTATTTTTCCAGCGCTTACATAAAAGTAGAATAATAGTAAAATAAGTTAAGGTGAAATGGATTTAGAGCTATGATTAAACATATGCTTAGGCTTTTGATTAATATGTCATTATTTTGAAAATTACGAATTGCGCAAGTGAATTCTTCTTCGGCGAACATAAATATAGTCTTTAGATCCCCATTTTATTAAAGTTTTGGCAAAATTAAAGAGTACATTCAAAATGACCAGGACGATCCAAATGGCAGAATCTTTACTTAACCTTTGAACCTTTATGATTCGTTATCGTTATTGATTGTTGGAATGTTATTACATTTCATGATTAAACATATGCTTAGGCTTTTGATTAATATGTCATTATTTTGAAAATTACGAATTGCGCAAGTGAATTCTTCTTCGGCGAACATAAATATAGTCTTTAAATCCCCATTTTATTAAAGTTTTGGCAAAATTAAAGAGCACATTCAAAATGACCAGGACGATCCAAATGGCAGAATTTTTACTTAACCTTTGAACCTTTATGATTCGTTATCGTTATTGATTGTTGGAATGTTATTACATTTCATAATCATGTATGAGATATGCAAACAAACACATCAAGCCATACAAGTACCAATGTACCTCAAGTCTAAATAGAAATAAATATTCTTTAAAAAGTGCCAAAAACAAAAGACTTTCAAAAGGACCTTATTGCTTTACAAAATACTTTTATTTTCAACTTTAAATATGTTTTTATAAAATGTACTCGCCGTTTCTGTTATTATGGAATTATCTTGCTTAAATTTGGCTTTAATAATAAACAAACTCATGCAATATGTTAATATTAATTACAATGAAATTAACGATATTTTATTTTTTTTTTTTGATTAGTTGATGTAAAGGAAATATTTAAATCTTCTATTAGGGAAATTAAATATTAGAAAAATATCAAATACGACATTAAAAGAAAAAAAAAATCTAAATATAATATAATTAACTCTACAACCACCTTGTTTACTATCTCATTTATAACTAGTAAAAACTGACCTTAAGGTAACTAACTAGAATAAAGGTATATAACTTGTTTTCAATAAACTAAAAGAAAACAATACCAATATATAGTGAAATAGATACAACTTTGGCTAGTGGTAATTCCAACTTGGCCGAATCACTAAGCTATTCAACACTAAAATGTAATGGGAAGGAAGCACCTTCACCATGATTGCAGCTCTTTGTAAAGATTGTTAAATTCTACAAGCAAAATAAAAATATAATATTACTTGTCATCAACAACTTACTGATTTAGAAGTATTTCACTTTTTATTCTGGATAAAATTCTATTTTGCTTGTTTGCCCTTTGTTTATGAATGATAATTTAGCCTTTAGCATGCCCTGCAAAATTTCTTTATCCTTTATAATATTTATTACAAGGAAATGCTTCTAGCTGCACACGTATTTCTACTGTACATTTTAGTTTAGAACAATAACGTTATACTCAACAGGTAATCCAATGCACTCACGCACATGTTTATAACATTCAAATGGAAATTGTTATTTTATTTATTGAGTGGTCAAATAATGTTAGAGCCTTGAACAGCTTAATTACGGCAGCAATTAAAATTTATTTAAAATTAATTGTAACGGGTGATTTTTTAAGAGCTTGATAACTTTTTTTTAAAAAAAAACGCATAAAATTTGCAAAATCTCATCGGTTCTTTATTTGAAACGTTAGATTGGTCCATGACATTTACTTTTTGAAGATAATTTCATTTAAATGTTGACCGCGGCTGCGTCTTAGGTGGTCCATTCGGAAAGTCCAATTTTGGGCAACTTTTTCGAGCATTTCGGCCGGAATAGCCCGAATTTCTTCGGAAATGTTGTCTTCCAAAGCTGGAATAGTTGCTGGCTTATTTCTGTAGACTTTAGACTTGACGTAGCCCCACAAAAAATAGTCTAAAGGCGTCAAATC
This sequence comes from Cordilura impudica, assembly GCA_963682025.1. Classification (NCBI taxonomy): domain Eukaryota; kingdom Metazoa; phylum Arthropoda; class Insecta; order Diptera; family Scathophagidae; genus Cordilura; species Cordilura impudica. Next base: position 58,683,692 of record OY821518.1, on the reverse strand, counting down.
GCATGATCTTGGTGGCCAACTTACCGGTCCATTTCTTGAGATGAATTGTTCTCCGAAGTTTTCCCTCAAAATGGCCATAGAATCGCGAGCTGTGTGGCATGTAGCGCCATCTTGTTGAAACCACATGTCAACCAAGTTCAGTTCTTCCATTTTTGGCAACAAAAAGTTTGTTAGCATCGAACGATAGCGATCGCCATTCACCGTAACGTTGCGTCCAACAGCATCTTTGAAAAAATACGGTCCAATGATTCCACCAGCGTACAAACCACACCAAACAGTGCATTTTTCGGGATGCATGGGCAGTTCTTGAACGGCTTCTGGTTGCTCTTCACTCCAAATACGGCAATTTTGCTTATTTACGAAGCCATTCAACCAGAAATGAGCCTCATCGCTGAACAAAATTTGTCGATAAAAAAGCGGATTTTCTGCCAACTTTTCTAGGGCCCATTCACTGAAAATTAGACGTTGTGGCAGATCGTTCGGCTTCAGTTCTTGCACGAGCTGTATTTTATACGGTTTTACACCAAGATCTTTGCGTAAAATCTTCCATGTGGTCGAATAACACAAACCCAATTGCTGCGAACGGCGACGAATCGACATTTCACGGTCTTCAGTAACACTCTCAGAAACAGACGCAATATTCTCTTCTGTACGCACTGTACGCATTCGTGTGGTTGGTTTAATGTCCAATAAAGTAAACTGAGTGCGAAACTTGGTCACAATCGCATTAATTGTTTGCTCACTTGGTCGATTATGTAGACCATAAATCGGACGTAAAGCGCGAAACACATTTCGAACCGAACACTGATTTTGGTAATATAATTCAATGATTTGCAAGCGTTGCTCGTTAGTAAGTCTATTCATGATGAAATGTCAAAGCATACTGAGCATCTTTCTCTTTGACACCATGTCTGAAATCCCACGTGATCTGTCAAATACTAATGCATGAAAATCCTAACCTCAAAAAAATCACCCGTTATTTCGGATGGAATGGATATTCGTAAAATACACATATGCTAGAAGATAGATGAATGCAGTTTTTGACGGCCCAAACAATTTCTGTATGCACGCTGGCTAAAATATAAAATGTTAAAATAAACAACATTTAAACTTCAACTGATAACGTAGTGATATCAATATTTGTCGTTAGAATGAAATTAGTTTTGGTAATGTTTAAGGTAATGGAGCATCGTCTTGAAATTCTTAAGTAGGTAACTGCCTATCCGCAATACAAAATAAAGCTTTATTTTTTGGATATTTCAAGTGGGCTGAGTTTCTCCCATATAAAATGATTTTTAGCATCTAAATTTAAAACATAATATCTGGAGCAAGAGTTCTGAAACTATGCACATGTACATATTAAACAAATTTGAAGAGTCACGGAAAAAATGGCCGGGATAGCACTAATAGTGGCGGCACCCACCATACATATCAATTACTTAATGTCATGTATCTAGAGTACTAAATGGTGAAAGTCTTGGGTCTTTGTGTAAGTTTATAACTTATCAACGTTAGTACTTAGAAGAAAATGGACAGGATCGTAGCAATGGGCGTGGTACCCCCCATACAAAGTAAGTATTTAGTACCATATTTCTGGAGTACTATAACAGAAAAATCTCACGAGACTTTGTCTGAATTCATAAGAGTAGTTGCCCAAAAATGGGCGGGATCGGATCAATGATCGGAAGATGATAGTCTGAAACTTTTGACAAGCACTTTAATTACGAATGTGAGTAGTTGTGGAAACTATGTGCGAAATTGCCAAAATCTAAAATCGCTAAAACCCAAAAAAGGCGCATAACAAAAATCGATAAAATCAAAAATCTCCAAAATCAAAAATCACAAAAAACAAAAATCGACAAAATCAAAACTCAAAAAAAATATACACAAAAATGGTCATAATTGAAAATCGCTAAAACCGAAAATCTCGAAAAAAAAATCGCTAAAAACAAAAATCGCCAAAACACAAAATGTCAGAACCAAAAACCGCGAATAACAAAAGTCGCAAAAAACCAAAATCGCCAAACCGAAAATCGCGTTCACAAAAATCGCCAAAATCAAAAATCATCAAAATCAAAAATCACCAAAATCAAAAATCGCCAAAACCAAAAATTGTCTAAATCAAAAATTGCCAAACCCAAAAATCGCGAACGGAAAAAATCACAAAAAAGACAAAACGCCAAAACCAAAAATCGGTAAATCTATAATATAATAGGCTAGGTGATTGCTACCGAAGTTTTTTTCTACCGTTTTAGACCGATTTTAATGTATATTATTTGAAAGGTATTTCTTTTTAGCCGGTTTGCAGATTTACAGATTTTCAAATTTTTTCCTTTATTTTGGGTATATTACATTTAAAGTTTCTACTAACACATACTTAAAATTATACATATGCTGTGTATGTTTTATTAAATTTGCTCATGTGTTTGTTAATGAGTTTGTTAGCTTCATTCACAATAATAGTAAACCATAAAAGTGTTGGTTTGTGTATTGGCTAAGTTGAAAACTAAAGTTGCCTAGAAATTGCACTCGAATTTTGGGTGCTGGAATCTGCTAGTATAAATAAAACTGCTATCTACAAAATGTACTCCCAGTTTTTCATTTCGGGTTATAGATTTTTTTTCGATCTCAGTCCTTACTTTCTGTACAATCTTTGTGATACGGAGTAGTAAGAAAATAATTTTTGGTTTAAATATATTTTCGTTATATATTTAACTAAATGTTCTTAAATTAGAAACCTAAAACCACTCACAAGCTGTTCTATGGCCTTGAATAGTATTTTGTTGACTTAGGCTGATTATATCTATCTTACATGATCAATATATTTTGTAAATGCGAGTTTGCCTATATCAAATATTTTTATGTAAATACAACGTGTGTTATTATTTATGGGGACACTGCAAAGTGGAATGCTATTGTGGGTTAAGTATTATATTTCGTGTTATTAATTATTTACCCTATTTATGCACAACAATATTACTGTATTACTCCAAAAGTCATATGTACACCTCTCTACATTCTGCTTTTACGTATGTGTCCTTGTATAAGATAAACCACCACATCCATACACATTCACATAAAGATAATTTCATGTATGTGTGAAAATATGTGAGTTTGTCTGCCAACAACGAAAATAATTTAACGATGACCCCAATGCCACAAAGTTAAACCAAGTTATGCCAAATGCTGGGCAAATATTTAAACCACCTACATTGGGATTACCAACTGCAGTGTTGTAAAAGACCAGTATTTTCAAAAAATATTATGAATTAAGTAAATATGTTAAGACTTTTTCTAGATTTACAAATAAAAAAACGTAGTATAATACTTTTGCCAACAGACAAAAATATACATATTCAATACTTTCTTTTTAATATTTTTTAACAATTCATTTTAAGCAATAATCTTTATAAACTTTCAAGTATTTCTTGAGCGTAGTGTATCCTGTGCAGATATTTCTTGTCCCCTTGTTATATTCCAGTTCTTTTTTGTCATCTTATTGATGCTACCTTCTACCACCACCACCCGATTTAATTAAAAGTTTGCAATTAGTAAATGGATTTCAACATAAACTCCCAACCAAACACAACAAGTAGATTAGTATAAATTTTTGGCTAAACCGAAAACACAAACGGATGACTTTCTCATATGGTATCGACCACATTGAATACAAAAAACTTACTTTGTTGGTTTTGCGTATGAGCAACATTGAGAAGTCTAATTTCCAAGTGACAAATATTTTATGAACACAAAATAAATTTCCAGAGCAAAAAAATACAGATTCTACTACAGAGATGCTACATCACAACGACAACCAACTGAATATCAGCGAATAATTTATTAGGCAACTGAAATTTCCATATGGGCAATAGTTTTAAATATAACCAGAATATAACACACAATATTCGTGTTTCATTAAAAAATATTAACAACAAAAGTTTTATTTATCATTAGTGAATTACTTATGTAGTCGTGTAAACGAGTCAAATTATGAACCTAGTATGGTGTTTTAATTTAAAGAAAGAGAGCATGTTTATTGTGACCAAACTAAACTTTAGCAAATCCAAAACTTTGCAACAAATAAAAGTTTTTGTAAACCGAATATTGAGTGTGTGCTAGCGATAACTCTTTACCGTAATCCGGTATCCCACATAATATTTGTAATTTTATTCTGCTATAAGTAGCTAGTACACACTTAGCTTTATTACAAAACGAGTGCTATATAGTAAGGTAAATATTTGCCTTTATTGCTACAATTTTTTTTTGCTTCTTCATCTTATTCAGATTATTCTACAGAAACTAAGAACTGTGTGTGAGCATCCGTTTAAATATATTTGGGAGTGCATATAAGGAACAGTATTTATCTTGAAGTTGGAAAAATCTATTAGGCAGTTTACTTGATTTGTGTTGCAATAACATTATAAAAAAAAATAAAACAAGTAAGAAAATGATTGTCGGTCGAGACCGACTATATGATGCCCTATACCATGCGTTTAGAGAACCTATCTCTTCGGTCCCATTAAGTGGATATAGAAAATAAGCATAATATTTTTGGCTGCAGATATGAAAAAGTTCATATCGGATGCTATATCTATATGGGGACTAGGCCCAAAAATGGACCGATCCTGACTATGTTTGGTAAAGTCTCTTGTGTCTTGCAAAAATATATACAAACAAAATTTGAGAGGAATCAGTGCAATAGTTTTGTTTTTTGATAGATTTAAGTGAAGATCGGGAAGCAGCACTATATGGGGCCTATGACTAAGAGTTGTCCCATAGGGATCACTTTTAGACTACTCACTAATGGATGTAATAAACGCATACAAACCCAATTTGAGTAAGATCTATATGACAATTTGGATCTTAGGACCGATTCTCACCAATTTCAATAGCGTTCATCCTATAGCCGATAAGAGCTTATATGCCAAATTTCATTAAAATATATTTGTATTTGCGACCTGCAGTTTGATTAAAGATTTATATGGACGGACGGACGGACGGACATCGCTAAATCGAATCAGGTAGTGATTCTGATTCGATCGGTATAATTAAAGATGGGTGTAGGTGAAATATTTTTGGTTGTTACAAACAGTAGCACAAAGTCATTTTACCCAAACCACATAGTGGTATAGGGTATAACAAACCACATAGTCGTGTAGGGTGTAACTAGCTGGCAGGTGGACGTCCCTAACTGATTCAACTAATTAAAGCAACACTAAAATCTGTCAGCGTAAGATAATTTGTTATATGCAATAATACCAGAGAAAAGTCAACAAATTACGAAAACACTTTTTCTGGAATGGAACTTGCACTTGGAAAATGCACTTTCCCAATTAATATGAAGTGCTGTAGCTGGGGAAAAAATGTCAATCAAGATTATAACTAAAGATATCTTTTGCATATCTACAACAAGCTTGCAAATACTCGAACATCTACCAAGTCTGAAATAAATTTCGAAAGTTATCGTTCCTGACTTATTTATTCTTTTAAAATAACACTAAAATCCTTCCGACATAACATTTTCTAATAGAGGTATAGAAAACAAGACTAAACTGTCTGGTTGGCTTATGCATTTTACTTATATCATCAAGTTTTCCTCTGTTGTAATGAAATTTTTATGTTTGCTCGTTCTCCATTTCCTGTTTATGTTACAAGCTTCTTATGACTGGAATTTTTCTAACATGCTCTTCAAAATTCCTTTCTACTACCCCTTCATTATCTTTATCATTAAATCCATATCGGTTATATATTCTAGAGTAAAGTCGTTGCTGTCTGTGTTATATCATGGATATAGCCTTAAGTGCTTTGTTGACATTTACCAACTGATACGTTATTTTTATTGCATGGATCTGTTGAGTTTTGTATTTTGTTTGTTATGTACGTTGTCAGCATACAAACACTGTAGTGAAACCAATTGACTGTCACTGATTAACTGGTATATAAGTGCAAAAATAGAAAACTTGTTATCCCTTTTATGCTGGGTTTATATGCGTCACAAAATAAATATACCAAGTACTTTATATTCATGCACAATTGACAAGCTTCTGCCATATCGGATTTACTTAACATGCTAATGTTAAGTAAGTTATGTCTGTGATGTTTGGTGTTCTATTCATTTAAACAGAATAATTTAGAATCACAGATATAGTATTTTGACTACCAGTTTTACCACTTCAAACGAATATGTCGTGCTAAGTAGTTTAGTTACAGGCTTTGAGAAGGACACATAAGGTATGTGAAAAAATTCTAAAAGTCATTTGGAGAGAAAAGATACTACTTTCAGATGCCTTGATAAATTCTGTATAAAAAAAGTATTAACGAAGTGCGAGGGTCCCAAATAGGGTAAAACATAATTCTTTGTATTTTAAGTGGAGGAGATATTCTGAATAAACATTTTTTTTTATGAAATTGCAGCTGTTTGCAGAGAATATGGAAACAAAAACCAAGCAATACGGCCACCAAATAACAGAGCAAATAAATAAAATGCAATTTCAAAGTTCTATGGAGTAAAATATCAAATTAAATCTAACGTTATTAATTTTTTGTTTTTTCTATTCACTTTAATATTTAAAATTTGTTACTTAAAACTTAATATTTTACAATGATATTGCGGCACCTCAGCAAGCTATCTTTATTTGTTGAAGATAATTTATCGGGTGGACAAAACTCGCGGTGAAAATATCACATTCTCCAAGTACTTGAAGAAAAACTAAAAACTAATAGGCTTTTCACACTTACTGCGGTTTCAGGAAACGCCAGCTTTTTGCTCTCTTTCATAATATTCATGCTAAATCACACTATAAATCACACATAATTCCATATAAAAAAAACGCAGACATCTTGCTCATTTTACTGTGATTTGTTTGAAATCACAGTAAACACAAGAGAAAGAACAGTGTTGCTCTCCAATAGTAGTAAAAAAAAGCATTAAAATGAAAAAATTTGCATTGCTTATGTCAGAAAAATAATGAAAAAAAATGTGTCTGTTTATATTTCGTGATTGCTTTGTGCTGGTAAGTACTTATTTATAATTTATTTATTTATTGTTATTAATGCAAAACATTTAATTTTAACTAATTACAGAAGGAAAAATGGAGCCAATAAGTGATATATTGTGAGTATCTTAATTTTATATTGACTTTTCATTATAAAAATTTAATTTTATTTAAATAGAAACCAAATAAAGAAGTACAAAAAGCGAAGCCAATGAACGGACACGGCAGAGCAAATTCTGCTTGAGCTGTGGGAAGACAAGATTCTACAGCTCCGCGGAAGGAAATAATATAATATAAAAATACAATGATATAAACTCATATATTATTAAAATTAAATTCAGAAATGAGAAATGTCAAATGAAACCGCAGTAAATAACAAAAACATAATGTGAACACTATGATTTCGAAACCATCTCAAGAGAGCGAATTTCTGGGGTTTCGGTGAAACGCAGTAAGTGTGAAAAGCCTGTAAAGCGCCCTTTGCATTTAAAATTGCTTTCCAATTGGGCTTGTTTAACGCTGAGGTATACACTGAGTTTGTATTCAGATTCAGTTTGTTTTATATATTTATTTTTTTCCAAATGATTTTATTCGCCTTATCCAAAGAATGAAAACCCAACCGAAGGCATCAAAAAATGAGCGTCACTATCTTAAAATAATATATGCCAATTAGCATACAAATACGATACTAAGTAAAATAATAGTCTTATTTAATTAGCTACCATATCCAGCATAACCATATATCCAGCGAAAAAGAAAAAAAGAAACAAACGACAACCTCGCTAAAGTTTTGGTATTCTTCCCTGAAAACTATTAATTCGAAATAGCATGGTTGAACCCAAATTTTTTAAAATCTCCCAAATTTCGTTTTTAATTTTTATCTAATTTTTCATATGATTACTATAAGCAACCAATTGCTATACACTTAAAATACCACAATGTTTTTTGCATTCATGCATTCTATATAGTTATCATAAAGCAATGAATATCAATATTTACATTAAACAATTGCAATCCAATATTCCACGTTTAAAGTAGCACTTAATATCTTTCTTTTTTCAGAATAAAATGTTTGTGGTGAGTGCCAATAATTGACATTCGCACAAAAAATATGTTATTTTATTTTTTTATGCTGAAACAAGTCAACAAAAAATTATCACTGAACAGTAGGCAAGATGAAAAAAATAAAATAAATAAACTAAACTCTTTAGTTCCAATTTGTATTGAAAAGTTTTATTTTCGTCAAAACTTGATCTTTAAATATGTACGGAATGGAACGTCATTGTAACTTAATTAGTCTTTGTTTCAGTTATTTTCCATAATAGTTTTTAATGATATTTATGAAAATATGTTACTATTGATTATCTTGGTGCCAAATTGTAGGGAAGAATAATTTTTTAAATCTTACTTAAAAGTGTGTATTCGCTACGGCATCAATAGTAAAGACTTGTTTTATGTTTTATCGTTAAAGAAGAAGCTAAAATAAGATGATTATATCCCACCTCATTGGATTTTATATTTCACCTTAATTTTAATACACAGCGTTAGACAAAAGTAAAACACGAACTCCCCCGAAAGTTGTAGCAGATTTCCAAGTACAGTATAAAAATCCCAACTTTACACGTTACTCCGCCTAGAGACCAAAAATCAAAAATCAGATTTCACAGTTTCACTGCTAAAAAAAACAGAACATGTTCTTCAGCGCGTACATCTAAAAATTAAAACATTATCCACTCGCGACCGGAAAAATCTGAAACACTCCTGTAATAACAACATTTGTTTCAACCAAATTTATTAAAAAAAAATGTAAAATAATTCAATAGATAGTAATAAAATAGGAAAATTCTTTTTCCGATCGCGAGTGGGTAATGTTTAAATTTTTAGATGTACGCGTTGAGGAACATGTTCTGTTTGTTTAGCAGTACACGTGCAAGAAAACGAACTTAAAATAAAGGTACACTCGAATCCGTATGGTTTATGTGTGTTCGAAACAAAAAATACGTGATAGAAAAATATTTGTGTAACGAAATATTAAAACGAAACACGGTCATGATTATTTCGGCACCGTAAAAAATTTTAAAACACACATAATTGATATGAAAATAGAAATATGTATGTATTGGCCGCTTTAGAACAGAACATTGTGCGTTTCATGTGTGTATTTTCTGAACCTTGATACATACATACATGCATCCATTTTTAAATATATTGTATATAAGTATAAACAAATAAGCTACAGTTACAATAAATTTAAAAAGTTGTATAAGGTTCTTAAAAATTGTCATTAGAAACTTATTGGGCTCTTTTTATTAGCTAGGGTCAATTCGAAAAATTCCAATTATATTCACGTTCAGCCCAGTTGCGAACATTCTCATGGAATTTCTTTCTCATGAAAACACTTTTTACGAGAAAAAAGTTTTCCAATTCCGCGTGAACATAAAAATTAATATAATGACAAAACGAATTTTAAAGCCAATGTTTTTGCTTACTGACAAAAAATTTTTATTTTTTTAATTATTTTAAAGAATAATTAAATAAAAAACAAGTAAGAAAGTTATAGTCGGTCTAGACCGACTATACGATACCCTATGCCATGCGTTTAGAGACCCTATCTCTCAGGCCCAACTAACTGGATATAGAAAATAAGCATAATGCAAATTTGGGTGGGATTTTTATTAATTTTTTCGGCTGAAGATATGAAAAAATTCATATCGGATGCTATATCTATATGGGGACTAGGCCCAAAAATGGACCGATCCTGACCATGTTTGGTAAAGTCTCTTGTATTTTGCAAAAATATATACAAACAAAATTTGAGAAGAGTCAGTGCAATCTTTTTCTTTTTTGATAGATTTAAGTGAAGATCGGGAAGCAGCTCATTATGAGGCCTATGACTAAGAGTTGTCCAATAGGGATCATTTTTGGACTACTGATTAACGGATGTAATAAATACATACAAACCCAATTTGACTAAGATTTGTATGATAATTTGGATCATATGGCAATATATGTTGATTTCATATGGGTCATTTGTATGGAGGCTAGCTCTGAACATGGACCGATTCTCACCAATTTCAACAGCGTTTATTCCATGGCAGATAAAACATTAAATACCAAATTTCATCAAAATATATTCATATTTTCCACCCGCAGTTTGATTACAAGCTTTACATGGACACACAGACGGACGGACACACAGACGGACGGACGGACAGATGGACGGACGGACATCGTTAAATCGAATCAGATAGTGATTCTGATAATTAAATATGGGTGTAGGTCAAATATTTTTGGTTGTTACAAACAGCAGCACAAAGTCATTATACCCAAACCACATAGTGGTATAAGGTATAATGGATAGCATAGCTGGAATCCACAGAAGACCATTACGGGATGAAGCTGTGGAAATCGCAATCAATGTCTGAATTGACACCCATTAAAGTTAACAAACGATGTAGTTGGGGTTTATTTATTGTTGCTATTTTAATTCTGTTTTGTCGAAATACCTATTGCATTTGTATGTAAACTCCCGTCTGGTTAGCAGGTAACAAATTTTTTTGAGAAAAACAAAATTCAGATGCTTTTAGAATAACTACTTTTCCCCATCGAATATTTTTTTCTTCACACATTTGATAAAAATGGGAACAAAACGTTAAGCGAATGAATTTTTATTCATTATAGTAAAAAAGGGAATAGTGAGGAATTTCGTGCGGGGTTTTCGTATAGAATTGGGCTGATTGCACACATAATTCAGGCACCAAAATTAATTCTAGATTGTCTGAACAGAAAAACTTTTCCAAATTTTTAGCATTTTGTCACACAGTCAAACCAAACATCACTTCTTGTTATTTTATACAATATACGTATGAACATATGGTAAATTTTTTTAAACAGCCCACTATTAATGCTGTATCGAAAGTAAACATTTGGTATAAATGTGAAAGAAAAAAAATTTTACGGAATATAACTTCAGTTAAATAGGAACTTATAAAGTTGTACTGGTAGATTTTTTAAATTTTATTAATACATCTTAATGTTAATATAATTATTAGCATCGCAACTGATAACTGATATTATTATATGGAATGAACACACAGAAATCAAATTTGACCGAGATTTGTATGATTATTTGGATCTTATAGCAATTCAAGTCGATTTGATAGGGGTAATTTTTATGGGGACTAGGTCTGCGCATGCACCGATTTTCACTAATTTCAATAGTGTTCCTAAGGTTGGTAAAGGCGTACATACAAAATTTCGTCAATTTGATTGTATAGGTTACATGAACATGCATACGGACGGACAGATGCACATACGGACAGACAAATGGACATCGCTAGATCTGTTCACAAAATAATTCTTAGCCGAACGTGATTCTAAATATTATGATTCTGACCACTAGTGAAATGGGTCTAAAAAAATAATAAAAATGTATAAATATTTCGCCATATTTTTTGTACGCCTTTGACAAAGAATGAATCATCGAAAATAAAAATAGAAAAACAAAAAATAACAAGTAAGAAAGTTATAGTCGGTCTAGACCGACTATATTTAGTTTGGAAAGTCACTTCCGAAAAAATCAAAATGCATTGTAATTCAAAAGCGACTTTCCAAACTAAATATTACACCTAATATAATTATAAATAATCAGAAAATTGAAATCGTTAAATCTGCTAAGAATCTAGGTATTTTTTTAATGACACTCTTACGTGGTCGAACCATATTAACTATGCCTGTGGTCGTACTTTCTCTATGACTAGAACTCTATGGCAAACCCAGCATTGTACACCTATGAAAATAAGAATCCTACTTGCCAAAACTTATCTGATGCCTGTTTTACTGTATGGTTGTGAGCTATTTGCGAAATGTGATACAATTAGTAAAAGGAAATTGAACGTTGCATTTAACAACATAATCAGATATGTGTATGGACTTAATAGACGTTCTAGTGTATCTTTGTTTTCATCGCAGCTATATGGCGTTTCTTCAGATAATCTTTTAAATATAAGAGTTTTAGTTTTTTTACATAAAATAGTGTATACCCACAAACCGGATCATCTGTACGACAAACTTTATATTTCAGATATAAGCAGGGGAAAAAGAATTAGATCAATTAGATATAAAAGTTTAATATCGGAGTGGCATTTCTACATATTCGCAGTATCTCTCTGGAATTCTATACCCCATAGCTCTCAACTTTTAAGTAACGCACGAAAATTTAAAGAAAATATTTTTAAACTGTTTTCGGCTTAACAATTTAAAACATTAAATATTATTTGATATTATAATACATTTGATTAAATTAAATTTCAAATATTTCAACTTTATTCTTTAATTCTAATCTTATTGTTCTTTGCATTTTATATAAAGAAAATTTGTAATTAGTTATTAATTTATTATCGATTTTATAATTTTAAATACAATCAGTTCCATACTGCAAAATAAGGCATTTAGTCTTGTGTATGGAGCAGTTCCAATAAATAAATAAAGTAAATAAATAAAAATAAATAAAATACGATACCCTATACCATGCGGTTAAAGACCCTATCTCACAGGCCCAATTAACTGGATATAGAAAATAAGCATAAACCAAATTTGAGTGGGATTTTTACAGATATGAAAAAGTTCATATCGGATGCTATATCTATATGGGGACTAGGTACCCAAATTGACCGATCCTGACCATGTTAGGTAAAGTCTCTTGTATTTTGCAAAAATATATACAAACAAAATTTGAGAAGAATCAGTGCAATATTTTTGTTTTTTGATAGATTTAAGTGAAGATCGGGAAGCAGCTCTATATGGGGCCTATGACTAAGAGTTGTCCAATAGGGATCATTTATGGACTACTGATTAATGGATGTAATGAATACATACAAACCCAATTTGAGTATTTATATGATAATTTGGATCTTATGGCAATTTATGTTGATTTCATATGGGTCATTTGTATGGGCTAGGTCTGACCATGGACCGATTCTCACCAATTTCAACAGCGTTCATCCTATGGCCGATAGAAGCTTATATATCAAATTTGATCGAAATATACTACATGGACACACAGACGGATGGACGGACGGACGGACATCGTTAAATCGAATCTGCTAGTGATTCTGATTCGATCGGTATAATAAAAGATGGGTCTACGTCAAATATTTTTGGTAGTTACAAACAGCAGCACAAAGTCATTATACCCAAACCACATAGTGGTATAAGGTATAATTAGCATAAACCAACTTTGTGTAGCATTGTTAACATCTTTTTCCTTCGGATATGAAAAAGTACATATCAGATGCTATATTTATAGGGATCACTTAATTATTACAAGAAAATATACAAACCAAATTTTAGAATCTGTGCAATATTTTTTTTTTTTTTATAGAATTATATGAAATTCGGTAATCAGCTTCATATCAGAAAGTGATTCTGAGTCGATCGGTATAATAAAAGATATGCCTAGGTCAAATATATTTGGTAGTTACAAACAGCACCATAAAGTCATGACACCCTGACCACATAGCGGAATAGGATCTAAACAAATTAGAATATTAATAAATCTGGCCTTCAGTCGAAGTTTCTTAAAGACTAGTTTTGAAAAAAATTATAATTCTATACTCAAAGATTAGTTTGTATATTATAACAATCTACGAAAATTTTATCAAAATGCATGGCATGGTTTATAAATTATAATGACCACTGAAATGGAAAACACAGTTGTGAGAAAAATGCATTACACGTTTTTCGATTAAGGCTTTTCGAGTTCGATTGATGAATTTAAACTTTTTTTAAATGTATTTTGAGACTATTTATAGAATATAATAAGTGATTCAAAGCCGGTTGCTTGCAACTGCCGTCCGCTGCCTAGGACACATTTACCAATTATGAAATAGCTTGGAAACTTTTCATCGGATTGAACTTGATTTTTCTGAGAACATTTCTGAAACATCCCTTAAAATTATAATTTCCTAACAAAGTATCTTTTCTTAAAAATTACATTCCCCAAAAAATAGTTTTTTTCCAATATTTAAAAAAAAAAATTTTCTTAAAAAAATAAATTTTTTTATTAAAAAATATGTTTTCCTTAAAGGTAATTTTTACTAAAATAGTACACTTGTTTAATAAAACGTTTTCTGTATAGTACTTTTCGTTAAAAATATCTCTCTTAAAAAGTATATTTTCTTAAAAAGTATATTTTCTTAATAAATACGTTTTCTTAATCTTTTTTTAGTAACCTTTTCTTATAAAATAAGTTTTTTATCTTATAACATTTTCACGTTGAGTAGTTTTTTTTAAAGGTATATTCTACCACACAGAAGTAGCATATATACCTCGTTTTCTCTGCGTCATTTATGATTGCGGAAGGGCAAGTCCCAGATCACGCAAAAGCGAACGATGCTTTGCATGATTTTGTTATTTTTTTTTTGCTAATTAAGGTTAGTCCTAAAAGTGTATGAAAGTATTGTACTAAGTTCAATAAATAGTTGCATTCAAGGCTGATATGTCTTTCTACTAAATACAACCATTGACCGGCTGCCTGTTGGTTTTTCGTTTACAGCTATACTCAGAAATCATTTTAGCAACTGTGTCAACTTCACCCTTAGTTCCGTTGTAATATGATATTATTTCTTGCAGCTGCTTTTCAACGGTCCTGACTTCTGGCGTATTGTGAAGAGTACTCTGCAACACTGTGCATTTACATTTTTTGCCAACCTTTGATAAATTGGAATGTACACTGAAATAGTGGAGCCTTTTTGCATTGGAATCGAGCGCTTGTCCTTGTGCATTGTTCCAACCATGATCGATTTGTTTTGTATTAATTTTTGACCTAACTCATAAGACGTGGAGAAATTGTACATTGTAATATTATCGCCTCTTTGGCCCTCGACCAGATACCTTAAAAGTGGTTGGCCTTAATTTTTTCTGGAGCAGCTTCAATAGCATTCAAAAGGTATAGTTGTATTTTCCAGACATAGAAGGGTTTTGCACATTCCAGTACCCAAAATTTGAAACTATGACTCTCTGGTCTGCTTTGTCTAAATCCACAACCTACATGGAAATGAGATAGCTTCGTTTATAGTGATGTAAGGGTTGAAAAGCATTGGTAACATTTAACACAGCATATCCCACAGATGACGAATTGGAGCAAACTTATGATTTGTCGATGACTTATTGTGTCAGCGAAGCGAATATTTTTGGTCAAGTACTCAAGCTGTTTTTCGACATAATTTTTCTAAAAATAAGCAGACCGAAAGTGACATCGACCATCTCATTATTCAGATATATTCAGTAACATGCAACTTACTTGTGGACGCCAGCCAATATCAAAACAGCCAAATACGCATGAAGCATCGACTTATTCGTGGTTTGCATTATATAGCCTGCCAAATGCCTTCGTGTTTTCTAAAATGATTTTCGCAGTATGCGATGGAAAAAAATCAAGAAACCTTCTTTGATACTATTTACGTACGATGAAGTAGTATTAGTACTACCAAGCTTTAGTCTCAACATAATGGAGGTTCGATTGCGTCCTGCTGTTTGCATAGCTGTTGCGCTCCAAAGCCTTTTATCATTTGAGATAAAAAATGCTTAGTATCAACAAAATCTGCATCGGCATGAACGTCAGCATCAAAACTTCATAGCCTACCATTTACAAAATATGCATAACTGTTTGGTTTTTGCTTTATTTTTACACTTCGCGTACAAGGTGCTATTTTCGTATGACTTTCCTATGCCGAGTAGAAAACTACACCAAGCATACCAAATTGAAGTTGTCGCAAAACAACGATCCATGTATGATTTGAGATTTAAGGTAATCCATTTCGGTTCATACACATGATAAAAAAAAGTCAAGAAAAATCGGTAACTTTAACAGTTTTAGAGATTTTTGAAAAAAAAAATTAGTATTCTGCACCAAGGTAGTGCTACGGTTAAGCAAAGTTACTTATATTTTGAAAAATATATTCAAATTTAATTTGAGAAAAACCTGTGCAATATTTTTGTTTTTTTGGTAGATTTAATTGAAAATCGGGAAGCAGCTTTATGTGGGGCTATGACAAAGAATTCCTATATGGAGTTTATTTTTGGATAGCTGATACATGGGTGTAATAAACACACACAAACCCAATGAAACCGAGATCTATATGATAATATGGATCTGTTGACAATTGAAGTCGATTTCATATGGGTCACTTGTATGGAGACAAGGTCCGAACATGGACCGAATTTCACCAATTCATTCGTTCATTCTTCTGCCGATAAAGGCTTGTATACCAAATTTAATTAAAATATATTCATATTTGCGACCTGTAGTTCCATCAGAAGGTTTACATGGACACACAGACGGATGGACAGATGGACAGGCGTACGGACGGACATCACTATATCATCTCAGGAAGTGATTCTGAGACCATAGATATAATATAAGATGGGTCTAGGTCAAATATTTTTAGTAGTTACAAACAACAACACAAAGTCGTCATACCCAAACCACATAATGGTATAGGATATAAAAACTTGTCAGATATTCAGTTTTTGTCTGAATCACGATGTTGCTCCTGTAGTTGAGCATTCACTCATTCCTGCCGATAGGGTGTTCGGGAGGATTGGAAAAAAAAATTTTTAAAAAAGATACGATAATAAAGCCAAGCGAATACTAGGATTTGTTTAACGAATTCTGTACATCACGGAATGTTGGGAGCGAAGTTCCTATATGTGACTGGAAAACTGCTACAGCTCCTGTAGTGAAAGCACCAGGTCAATTGCATTTCCAATTTAAACCTTCAAAGAGAATGGTTATAAAAAAAGTAATGAAAGAGATGATGAATCAGCAAGGAGAGATTAATTACAAAACCAATTCTTGCCACCCTAAACCGTTCTTAAAACGAGGAAAGAAAATCTATGACATTATTCCAGAACTACTATGTTGGAACCCTTTTGTCACACCGCTTTGGGGAAAATTGGAAATATAATAAAGATTTGCAATTTTATGATTAGGTCTTGGACAATACCAGTGTTGATGATGAAGTGGAAGAAAGCAATAAGCAGTACACTGAAGATGCATTTTTTTTCATTATCTGTATAAAAATTCATATTTGTTTCTTAAACTTTTGAAAATAAGCTTTTAATTTATTTTCCATCAATTTCCATAATATTAATAAATTAAAAATATAGTGCAGTTGAATGATTAATTTTACTTGTGGGCTCGTATGTTATATATCGATCACATATGGAGTGTAGCAAAACTCTTTTGTTTCGAAAATTCGTACCAAAACTTGTTCGCTACAAATTTTAATACATGATTTTTCTATATTTTGGTAAGTTTAGATTTTTCGTCTGTTGAGATTTAATTAAGAATGGCATAACATTGAAGAATTAACAGCATTCAACTAATTTGGTTTATTAGTTAGCCGCAACAAATGCTCCTTGCTAAATTTTTCATTTATTTTTGTTGAAAATGCGGTTAAGTGCAGTAAACACAGTAAAAAAGATCAAATAAATTCTACTTCAATTTTCTTAACATTTTTACAATTAAAATTAAGTAATATATTTAAAACTAGTATATCCTGTCGCACTTCGCTACGACTCACCGAGACTTATTGACATGTTATTTTTTATAACACATTTTTATAGCCAATACCACTATGTGGTTTGGGTATAATAACTTTGTGCTGCTGTTTGTAACAACCAAAAATATTTGACCTACATCCATCTTTAATTATACCAATCGAATCAGAATCACCATCTGATTCGATTTAATGATGTCCGTCCGTCCGTCCGTCCGTCCGTCTGTGTGTCCATGTAAAGCTTGTAATCAAACTGCAGGTCGCAAATATGAATATATTTTGATGGAATTTGGTATTTAATCTTATATCGGCCATGGGATGAACACTGTTGAAATTGGTGAAAATCGGTCCATGTTCAGACCTAGCCCCCATACAAATGACCCCTATGAAATCAACATATATTGTCATAAGATCCAAATTATCATACAAATCTTAGTCAAATTGGGTTTGTATCTATATATTACATCCATTAATCAGTACTCCAAAAATGATTCCTATTGGAAACTCTTAGTCATTGGCCCCATATAGAGCTGCTTCCCGATCTTCACTTAAATCTATCAAAAAACAAAAATATTGCACTGATTTTCTCAAACATGGTCAGGATCGGTCCATTTTTTGGGCCTAGTCCCCATATAGATATAGCATCCGATATGAACTTTTTCACATCTGCAGCCGAAAAAATTAATAAAAATCCCACTCAAATTTGGTTTATGCTTATTTTTTATATCCAGTTAATTGTCCCTGAGAGATAGGGTCTCTAAACGCATAGTATAGGGTATCGTATAGTCGGTCTAGACAGACTATAATTATACCCTATACCACTAATTGGCTTGGGTATAATGACTTTGTGCTGCTGTTTGTAACTACCAAAAATATTTGACCTAGACCCATCTTTAATTATACCGATCGAATCAGAATCACTAACTGATTCGATTTAACGATGTCCGTCCGTTTGTCCGTCCGTCTGTGTGTCCATGTAAACCTTGTAATCAAACTGCAGGTCGCAAATATGAATACATTTTGATGAAATTAGGTATGTAAGCTTTCATTTGCCATAGGATGAACGGTCCATGTTCAGACCTAGCCCCCATACAAATGACCCCCACAAAATCGACATAAATTGCCATAAAATCCAAATTATCATATAGATCTTACTCAAATTGGGTTTGTATGCGTTTATTACATCCATTAATGAGTAGCCTATAACTGATCCCTGGCACAACTCTTAGTCATAGGCCCCATATAGAGCTGCTTCCCGATCTTCACTTAAATCTATTAAAAAACAAAAATATTCCACTGATTCTTCTCAAATTTTGTTTGTATATATTTTTGCAAAATACAAGAGACTTTACCAAACATAGTCAGGATCGTTCCATTTTTGGGCCTAGTCCCCATATATATATAGCATCCGATATGAAATTTTTCATATCTGCAGCCAAAAAAATTAATAAAAATCCCACTCAAATTTGGTTTATGCTTATTTTCTATATCCAGTTAGTTGGGCCTAAGAGATAGGGTCTCTAAACGTATGTTATAGGGTATCATATAGTCGGTCTCGACCGACTATAATTTTCTTACTTATTATTATGGAATTCTTGTTGATATAAAATATTTTTTTCAGTCGGTGCAAGAATTATTAAATTTTTCGGCTTTCCTTCTTTGGAGCAAATTAAATACGGCAATACTTAACTATTGGTATTGAGTTTATAATATCTTTTGTCAATTTTTAATTTTAGCGATTTTTGTTTTGGCGATTTTTAATTTTGCCCTTTTTTAATTTGGTGAATTTTATTTTTAGCGATTTTTATTTTTTCGTTTTGTCGATTTTTGATTTTGGCGATTTTGAATTTTTTTTGGCGATTTTTGAATTTGGCGATTCTACTCATATTCTTCACATTGATAATTAATGTGCTTGCAAAAGGTTTAAAGACTGTCGCTTTGTAGTACTTCATATTTTTGTATAGGAGGTACCACGCCCACTAATACCATCCCGACCAATTTTCATCGGAATAATCATAATAATATCTGATGAACTCATGCAAACTGACAAGGCTCTCCTTTTTACAGTACTCCAGATATATAAAATTTTATATTTACTTTTCGTGGGAGGTTCCACGCCCACTAAAAATATATAAAAAAAATTACAGCCTATATCCGTCTTTGAGTACCATTCTTAATATTGGATCCAATATTTTTAAAATCAGATGAGTAGTTACGAAAATTACCTCCTGCAAACAAACAAAGAAACACTTAGCATCTCTTTATTATATTAGTACACTCAAACCTGTTTTTGTGCGGTCTCTCTTTGCACGATTTCTTGTTTGTGCGATTTCTTTTGTGGGCACAAAGAGAGACCGCACAAAAATAGGTTCGAGTGTGCAAATTATGTAACATAATATAGCATAACTAATTCGAACATTTAGCTAATAATAACAAAATTTTAAACGCGCAAATAACTAAATAGAAAATAAATGGCTACTGAGCGGATTTCGCATTTTCCTTTAAATGAATGCTTCTTTTCAATTAGTAAAAAATATTATTTAAAAAAAAAGCATGACACTGCTGTATCTATTTTATTTCGGATTTAACTAACTCTAGTTTTTTTTTTTTTGTTTTCAGTAAGTCAAACCAAATGAAAATAGTTTGTATTAATACAAAAGGAAAAATGAAATATTGTCACTATATCCTTATCCTTCAGTCTATTACCTCAACTCATGCTTATAAACTATTTAAGTCAAACAATAGAAAGAAAATATCTTAATTTTTCTAATACTATAGTTGGTAAGGACAAGCAAAGTTTACTTTTTAATTATTTTAAATAATAACATGAATAATAAAATCTGTACTGATTGGTATTGTTCAGGCTTATAGCAAAATTTTCTAACTTTAATTAAAGCAAACAAACATTTTTTTTTCTTTTATTTATTTGTACTCGATTCAAATAACAATTAGTTACAAACAGTATGACAAAACCATGTCACAATATTCAGTGAAGTGTAAAACAAGGTTAGCAAATGTTTTTACAAATTAACTCTTTTTATTGTTTGGTAATTTGTAGTTTTTCATTATATTGTGCAATGCATATTAAATATTTTTTCGTTGATTTGCAATTTCATTGTTTTGCTCATTCCTGTAGTTTGATATTTTAAATAATTAATAGTTGTAAAATTTCAGTAACTGCTTTTAATTAGTTTTATGTTTTTTTTTTATAATTTTCAAAATTGATATGATGTCATTTAGTGACATGATTGAAAATAAAACTTCCAAAATTAAATAAATAATTGAAAAGTACAGTCATTTCAATTATATTCACCATTCGCTTTTAAGCAGAATAAAATTTTTAGTTACATTATAAGTATTTAAAGAACATATTATAGCCTTGGGGATAATTACCGGAATGCCCATTAACGTTATTTTGCATAGTTTTATACAGAATTTGTTTTAATGAATGGAAAACTGAATACTGAATATCGGTAGCTTTACAAAATTTATCACGAACATTAGGAAATCCTAATAATGCAGTTTACAGAAAATCAATAAGATAATTTTGATGGCATTTAAGCTTCTTACGAGAGTATTTCAATTAGTTGATAATTAAATTATTAGCTTCTTACGTTGAGTTAGGCATATCAAAAATAAATCTTAGAAATCTTAGAAAAATTATGTTAATCTTATAGATCAAACAGTACGCTACAACTACTTTACTCAAAAAAAACTTTTGATGACCGAATAATTTCACGTAATGTCCCACGTAATTGGCCACCAACCCATTGGATTATTTGTTCTAGTTCTGTGTAAAGTCACTCCCCTACGCTGATAATCCGGAGACACCTTAACATATGGAAAAAAAAGTATGTGAAAATTGGAGTTTAAAATTACACCATGTATGTGCCGGTCACAGCAGCTGGATGGTCTAAGTCATATTTACGCGTTGATGGTATAAAGTTATCTATCCAAGGAAGCCCGTCTAATTGATACTAAAGAATACTTAACTTTGCTTTATTTTAATTTAAAGTTCTGTAACTCTGAAAAAACACCCTTTTTAAATTTGAGTGAAAGGCCGAACGTTTGGTGCACCCTTTGCATTGTAATTATTATAAGTAAATAATGTCTGGGTGTTGTTGTTTATGATACTGTACTACATTGGATTTAAGTCGGTCGACTACGCCGATTAATCCAACATATTCTTTGCATTATTGTCCTAGATTTATGGCATGGGTATTGTTCTTTTGAAATTGTATGTCCTGCAAGTTGTTAGGGGTAAAATAGCTCCCAAATAATGAAGGCAGTGTATAGTCAAGGTCATGCAAATATATAATTGACTCACGCCACTAGCTTTCATAAAACTACAGATCGTTTCATTGTCCCATCTGTGCTTGCAATAGGTACCGCGCTATCTGGCTGATGCTATTCCGCCTAAATATGCAAGAAAAATTAAAAAAGCCCTCAAAAATACGTAGTTATTCCAATGAATTAAAAGGAAAATATATGTAGTTTTTAGGAACGGAAATAATTAATTAACCATGTCAGTAGGCCAGAGTTCGACTCTTCCGACCACCAAACATTTAACCAATTTCGTTCGCTTATATGTTGGTTTAGCTTCGGCCGCTCAAGTAATCTCGCTTATATATTTGGGCGAAATATTTTTTTTTTTTGATATCGTAATGTTTTCTAATACATTGCGAACCAAATTCCAGTATCCAGGCCGAAACTTCACGGCCACTATGTTAGAATGCCTCATACTTTTCGTCATACGTTTTGAACACAAGACTTCACTAAATGCGGTCATGTCAGCAACATTTTTGGCTTACAAAAATCACTTACAATAAACACAAGTGAATTTTAACATAACATTTGATTTATACTTTTTTTTTTTTGGTATGTTCATAAAGAGCTTCCACTTTAAATATGAATTTGCGCCGATGCTTGCAAACAATAAAAATATTTTAACCAAGCACTTTGATTGTGTCGATCTCACAATAAGAATTTTCTTACAACATGGAGCTTCTTTCATATACGTATGTTATTGCGTAGGCATATTTTAATTGGGAACGTATGTTTTGAACCGATCATTCAAAGTTGAATTGTGTCTGTATATGAACCAGAAAACTCCAACGGGTGATTGTAAAAACGTCCATACTTAATCAACGCCCAAATAAATATTAATTTTTACATAAAATAACAATAATCAGTACTTTCCAAAAAAAAAAAAAAATGCAATTCATATATGTATCCATAGGCGCAATTCACATATGTGGCCATGTATTGAAACCGACTAAATCTAATTAATTCTTCGATGAATCATACACAAGATGACTATAATGCAATATCATATATTACTTAATGCTAACGCTCGGTTTCTTTAACATGTGAAATTCAAATGTTCAGCAGCATCATGCCGTTTTTATTTAACGAAGTGTTTTGAAGGGTGATTAAGTGCGACTAAGAATTTTAGTGTACGATAAAATCAAGAAAAAAATTGCTTCTTGAAGTTCTGTCTTAAAAATCACAATGCAGAAGCGTTTTTATTATCTGGTATATTTTTAATTCATTCATTTGTTTAATGAATGGAAAACTCACGCAACATAAAAACCGATGCCGAAACTCTTAACACATGGTAACGAATAGTCAATCAAGTCAAACTGTAATGCTCTAACGTGTATTCTTACTCATTTTCTTAAACTTTAGTTAGTGGGTGGTATATTGACAGTTATTCCCAACCCAAACAGTTAATTTTGCAAGTTGAATCATTGGACGAACTACAATTGAATTAGCTTGGACTATGACATTCATTAAGCTACCAGTTAGCGTCACTTTTTAAGACAATAAACACAAATGAGCTGAGTAGTACTGCAGGCTTTGTTTGGCATTTTGTATTGTATAATCTACTGCATATGTCAATAGAATTAATTAATCATCTATCACATGAAACATATACACTACCTCGCTTATGATTAGGAACAGTATTTTGTTCTATTTCAATGCTTACAAATAATTATACGGTTAACCGTACTCCTAAATTGAAAAAAACTTCATAATCCTACCTTTGTGCACGTTTCTACTTCTTATATGTTTTTATATGGAAATAGGTTTATTTTGGAAACAAAAATTATTTTATTTAAAGAAAAATCAATTTTACGTATGTCTTTATATATAAAGTGATGAACTAAGTATAGTCCTACATACTTTCTGTACAGGGAACGCAATCAATTTGGTTTTGGTGAGCCTTGTAAACGGGTTTTTTGCAAAGACAGCAAGCTAACTCATGGTTATAATTTGCTTTCGTTCGTTCTTTTCTTGCACGTAACACAGAGAAGTAGCACATATACCTCGTTTTCTCTGCGCCACGTACGATCACACAAAAACAAACGATGCTTTGCATGTTTTTGTTTTTGTTCGATAAATAGTCGCCTTGAAGGCTGATATGTCAATCAAGTTACTAAGTTGAAACATTGACTATTGGTTTTTCATTTTCAGCTATATCCAGAAATCATTTTGTCAACTTCACCCTTAGTTCGGTTTTAATATGATATTATCTCTGGTAGCTTCTTTCCAAAAGTCCCGACTTCTGGCGTATTTTGAAGAATACTCTGATGTATTGTGTATTTAAACTTTTTTCGAATGTACACTGAAAAAGTGGAGCCTTTTTGCAATGGAATCGGGCGCTTGTTCTGGTGCATTGTTCCTACCATGATCAATTTGAGTTGTAGTAACTAATAAGACGTGAAGAAATTTTACATTGTAACGTTGTGATCTTTTTGGCCCTCGACCAGGTGCAATAAAGCTCGTTGGCCTTGATTTTTTTGGAGCACCTACAACAGCTTTGCCCAGGCATAGTTGAATTTTCTAGACATAGAAGGTTTTTGCACAAACCATATCTCTCTGGTTTGCTGTGCCCACAACCCCCATGGAAACCAGATAGTCTACAGTGACGTAAGGGTTGAAAAGCATTGATAACATTTCAGACCACATATCGCACAGATGAAGGATTGGAGCAAATTTATGTTTTGTCGGCGACTTATTGTATCACCGAAGCGAACAAATTTGGTCAAGTACTCAAGCTGTTTGACATAATTTTTCTGAAAGTAGGAGGACCGAAAATGAAACCGAATAGCTCCTTATTCATATATATTCAATAACATTCAACTTACTTGTGAGCACCAGTCAATACCAAAACAGCCAATTATGCATGAAGCATCGAATTCTCCATGGTTTTCATTCCTTAGCACGCCAAGTGCATTCGTGTTTTCCGAAACGTAGTCTCAACATATTAGAGCTGTTGCGCTCCAAAGCGTTTTGCCATTTGAGACAAACAAATGCTCAATATAAACAAAATCAGCACCGACATCATTTTTGGCATCAAAACTCCTTAGCCCACTATTTACAAAATATGAATAATTGTTTGGTTTCTTGCTTGCTTTTTACACTTGGCATACAAGGTACTATTTTAATACAACTTTCCTATGCCGACTTTCCTATGAAGTTGTCGGAAAACAACGATCCATGTATAATTTGAAACTTAAAAGTAATTAATTTCGGTTTATATGCATGACAAAGAAAAAGTCAAGAAAAACGGGTAACCCAACTTTAATAGTTTTAGAGATTTTTGAAAAAAAAAATATAGTTTTCTACAGGTATGACTACGGCTAAGAAAAAAAATTAAAAACCCGGTTTTAATATAAAAGGTGTTTATTGTTTTCGTAAACAACTAATAAACAGAAATAGTCAATATTCTTAAATTCTATACAATATTAGATTGTTTTTTTTTTTTTTTTTTTTGAGCGAACGAATAAAAATATTTTGTTAATACTACCAGGTCGCAGCAATCGAAATTTGAGTGCAATTTTTAGAAAATTTTATTTTTTCATTCAAGTTTTTTCTTGCAATATTTTTTTAAAATTTATATATATATATATACATATATATAAAATGTTTGCATATTTAAATAAAATTTCTTAGATTGTGAATTTTTAAATAAAATTCATTAAATTTCATTATAAATATTTGTTGAACACACAGAATATATATAAATGTTTTTGTTAATATATAATTTTATAAAAGCCTAAAGGTATGCTTATCAACTCTAGTAAATTTGTAGGCTCACATATAGCATTGTATATTTTTTTATTTGAAGCTTAAATATTTGTTTGATATATGTGTTAGTAGCAACTTTAAATGATTATTATTCCAAAAATATTGTACCAGATGGTGCTCATCTGTAAACATGGTGCACATCTGTAAAGATATACCTTCCAAATGATATATTTTTTTGGCAACTAATATTATAAATGAAGAAAAATTCAGAAGTTCTGAGAAATGCTTACATCATCATTTGTTTAAAATTATGCCGTAGTTATAAATACTGCTAATATAACGGCGAGAAACTTCGCTCCAGGCATTTTTAATGTCCCTTGTGTGTGGGGTCTTCTCCTAAATTGGCTTCCTGACTTGTTAACTTTTCGTGCTAACCATCTTAATAGATTTTCAATAACATTGAAATATGGTGAATACGGAGGCCGTTTCGGCAATTCGATGTTTTTGGTTTAAATCCAAGATGTAAAAGTCTGTTGTACCCACGTTAATTTTTTTGCATCTGAAATACGGCCCATGTCATACAAAAACGTGAAAAAAGCAACCTACGGTGCTGTTTTTGTTTTTAATTTTTAAATTTTCAAGTGCATTGCACTGCACATCCTTCCTAACTGAAACACTAGCTGTTATGGCCAAATCATGTTTGATTTTCGCTGCTGACTGGCTTAAAGTTAAAACTGCTCTAATCATCGAAATTCATTGAAACAAAAAATCAATATTCATGTCAAAATAAGATACCTTCACCTAATTGTGAATAAAAGCGGAACGTGTTCATCAATTTTCATGACCTATATCTCATTTTGTTCATAAGCTCTGTAGCTTTAAGCAAGAGTATTAAGCCTTGAAAATTTGATCCCTTTTTGTATTTTTCATGACTTTTAAAAAGAAAAAATTTAAATTTTTTATCTGCGCAAACGGTATGTAGTGGGGAAAAATGGGTGTGATATTCGGATCCGAGGCCATTTTGCATAGGAATCAGCAGGAATAGTGTCGGGGCCGATTTTCTTGCAGAACAGTGTTATTGCTGAAGTTACATTTCTGGGGCTTTTTTTTAAGTTTTTTGCAAAAAATTATATACCACACAAGAGGTTCATGCAATTTTGACTCCAATTTCTCCATATGGCAGCTTCATGTCACTACAGCCGGAAGGTTTTGACTTATCTTAATTAAAATAAATATTTTTATTTATTTATTTATTCATTCAGTCTATGGAATCATCCTTACAGACTACTTAAAGTGTACATTTATATTATTATTTATATATATAATTAAACATTTAACAAAATTGATATATATAGCATTTTTTAATTCAGTTAATTTAATGCATTTAAGTGTAATATAATACCTCTTCTTACAATATCCAAACTTTTATTAAAATCAATAAACTGATACAGCATATTAAACTTATCACAAATTCTACGAAGTGGATTAAAATTAGCATAGTTTGTACAATAATATTTAATAGTTAGAAAGTTATTATTTCTTGATGATCGAAAGGAAGACGACCTTTGATAAAGTCAACATAAAATTGACGAAACGTCAGGCAAAATGGAATAAGCGGTTGTTTTATTTACATTGGAAACGTTAGGCCTAATTAGCTTAAAT
The DNA here is from genome assembly GCA_963682025.1 of Cordilura impudica. NCBI lineage: Eukaryota > Metazoa > Arthropoda > Insecta > Diptera > Scathophagidae > Cordilura > Cordilura impudica. The sequence goes on along the minus strand of OY821518.1, from coordinate 58,656,439 downwards.
AAAATAAAAATAAATAATTTTATGACCTTGGCCAAAAAAACAAGTAACATACATTAATATCGGGGAGCTTGCCGAAATTATTCTTATTTGAATCAACAAACATCAACAACTACAACAAGAACAACAATTTTAACAACAGCAAGTATAAACATGAAAGATTATTTTAAACACATATCACTTAAGTACAACAACGAAATAAGTAGAACGATGAAGGAGTATTGTAACGAGACAAAAAGGCTAGTACAACAACAACAGAGGCTTAGATTTACACTAGCATGTAGAAGTTACGGCATTATACCCAACCATACCAAAAACACAACAACAAAGGTAAAAGAGTTATTTAAATGCAACACAATAAAGGGAAAATTAGGTCGGATCGAATATAATTTTCATAAAAAGATTTTAAACCTAGAGATTTCACAAACAAATACAAACATCAAACTTATTAAACAAAAACTTTTTCAATTAAAATCTGGTATTATGAGTATGATATTCGAAGATGATTATAATATGTTTTTCAATAAACAAATATGCAGAATGAAACACTTAACGAAAAATACAAAGGAAGGGCAGATCGCAAAATTAAACACACTAAAAGAAAAAAATTTTAAATTACACGGACTGTTATTTAATGAAAATTGGTTTGAGAACAGAACGGAAGTAGTTATACCCACAGAATACAAATGGATACTATCCTTGGGGAAAAAATTTGCTCTACCTGTGAACAACCAGAATTTTTCGCCCTTACATTGCTAATGTTGAGCAGTGCATTCAAGCAATGGAGAACAACGAAGATAAAGAAAAGGACGTAGCAAGGACAAAATTGGCGACCAATATCAATAATTTTAAACGAAAGCTCAAAAATACACCAAAAGAAAAATTTATTCTAACAATATTTGAAAAAACAAAAAAATTTTTAAAAAAACATGATGATATTCTAATACTACAAGCTGATAAAGGCAATAAAACTGTGATGATGTACAAAAAGGAATACAGTGATAAGATGGGAAGACTACTTGATGACAAAAATACTTACCGAACGCTAAGAACAGATCCTACGCCAAAACTGCAAAGGGAGAACAACAACATTGTAATGGATTTACAAAAAAATAATCACATTGATAATTGGGAAAAACGTAAACTATATTGCTCAGCTGCCACAGCCCCAAGAATATATGGTTTGCCTAAAATCCACAAATCGGGCACCCCATTACGACCAATTGTATCATCAGTACAAGTTCCGTGTTATGATCTGTCGAAATACGTGGGCCAAGTGTTAAAAAATATAATTTCGAATGAATATAATGTCAAAAATTCATTACAGGTGAAGAATCAATTGGAGACTATAGAACTCGATGACGACGAAATTGTGGTTTCGTTTGATGTCATTTCTTTATTCACAAACATACCGGTTCGCTTAGCAATTTATGAAGAAATGGGAAAAAATAAGGGAATTTACAAAGATTCCCAGTTCAAAATTTCTCAAAATTCTCAATTTTTGCCTTATTGAAAATAATTATTTCATATATAATGATAAACTTTTTCATCAGATATTTGTAATGCCAATGGGCAACCCGTTATCTCCCACAATAGCAGACATAGTACTTAACGGTCTACTTAACGATACACTAGCAGAGTTAAGAGAGGAAAATATACATATCAAATACATAACCAAATATGTAGATGACATTTTGGCGGTTATTAAAATAAACGATAAGGATAAAATACTTGCTACCTTAAATAATCACCATCCAAAGATTCAATTCACAATTGAAGTTGAGGAAAAATGCGAAATTGCTTTCTTAGATATGAAGTTACGGAAAAATAAGAACAAAATAACGTTTGACTGGTTTACTAAGGAAACGTCCTCGGGTAGAATCATCAACTACAACGCAACACAACCGAAGAGCCAGATAATAAACACTGCGAAAAATCTTATCTCTAGAGTTCTAAACATTAGTGACGACAAATATCATACAAAAAACATACCAAAACTAGAAAAAATACTAAAAGCCAACAGTTTTCCAAACAAACTTATAAACACATTAATAGGCACCACTTTAAAAAATCCGAAAAATCATATTTATACTCAACAAAAAACGACCGTTGATGACGATAAAAAATTTTACAGCGTTAAATACATTCCGGGCTTAACTGACAAAAATATATAAAAACATCGATTCAAACGGAGAAAACGAGATTTGCGTATCAGCCTAACACAACATTAAACACAATTTTTTCTAAAACGAAAGCGCCGATTGCAAAACAACAACAGAGCAACGTTGTTTACAAAATTAATTGCAATGGTAACGACCATCAAAAATGTAACCAAATATATATAGGGACAACAAAAAGGACATTAGAAAAGAAAATATGCGAACATCAAGCAGACATAACAAAGGGCAAAGAAAGTACAGCTTTAGCACAACATATACTAAAGACAGGCCATACAGCTGATTTTAAACAAGTGAAAATTTTGGACAAAGAGACAAGAGAGAGGAAGAGATTTACATTGGAAAGTTTACATATACAACAGAACATAAAGAATACGATGAACTTGAAAGAGGATACAAACAATATCAATGGGAGTTACCTGATTGCCATCAGTTGATACCCTGTGATATTACTTTTAAGTTGTGTTTTAAATGTTGTGTGTAATTAAACGTTATTTTAAATTGAATGTTTTTTGTTTATATGTAACAAATATTTTTATTTTAATGTAAAGACAAATCCATATTACTGTGAGTTATAATTGCTGTGAGTTATAATTGTATTTTTGTAATAATTTATGTTTTATTTTTCAAATAGACGACCTTTGATAAAGTCAACATAAAATTGACGAAACGTCAGGAAAAATGGAATAAGCGGTTGTTTTATTTACATTGGAAACGTTAGACCTAATTAGCTTAAATAAAATAAAAATAAATAATTTTATGACCTTGGCCAAAAAAAACAAGTAACATACAGGAATATTTATATTTATTTTGTTGATAAGAAATTCAGATTTAAAACTACCATTTAACAGTTTTAACAGGAAAGTAACATTTAGCATATGTCTGCGAGTTTTCAATGTAGGAAGCTTAATTAGAGTCAGACGATTTTCATAAGATGGCAACCTCATATTATGATCGCAGCCCAAACCGCGAAGACAAAATAACAAAAATTGTTTTTGAACTGATTCAATTTTATTCGAATGTATATGATATTGCGGATCCCAGACTACAGACCCATATTCGAGTATTGGTCTTACCAAGGTAGTAAACAATTGTTTTGTCGTATACGGATCCGAAAGCTCTTTAGCCCACCGTTTAATGAATCCAAGTACACCAGTAGCTTTATTTATTGTTAGCGAAATATGACTTCTTAAGTCTAATTTTTTATCCAGAAGTACGCCAAGGTCGTTGAATGAATCCACTAAATCAAGCACAGCATTATTCATGATATACCGACCATTAATTGGAATTGATCTTGTAAAAATCATATATTTGCAATTTTTTTTACACTTAGGTCTTAAAAAACATTTTCACAAAACATATCACTTTCACAGCATACAATTAACTGTAACTAGTGCAAATGACCCAAAAATGAAAGTAATAATGACAGCAAGATTCTATCAAAATATAACGGTATTGTTAAGAATTTCATGTTCAGTTTCTAACAAAGCTTTACAACATGTTCTTAAAATATATAAAGAAATGTAAATAATTTTAATTAAGAGAAAAGAGTTTAAAACAAATTTTCCTATTCATGTGAGTGGCAGTGTATGTCATACACCAGGCATGGATATAAGTTAATAACAATAATTGATCAGGTTTATTTATACTCAATTTATAAATTTAAATTATTATTACAGTGAGCAAAGTTTCCTTGGCCGCACATGAATTTTAAAGAATTTAAGCAAAGAAATACTAATAGGTTAAAGTTCTTTTATATGTTTTGCAATTATTAAAATATTAAAAAAATAAAAACAATTTTCAAACTTATACTAAAAAAAAGAAAAAAAAAACAAATTTCAAACTTATACTACAACAATAATAAAAATGTCACAATGAATCAGTATTATTTGCTTAGCCGCTTATCACTAAATTATTTAAATTAATTAAATTTAATTTAATTTAAACAAATCAAATTTAAATATATGTTTCATATTTTGTTGGTCCCCTATTCGGGGTTATTGTTTCAAAAATTCTGGATGGGAGATAATCTATTAGACTCCGAAGCGTATTTATATCCAAATCAATCCAGGTTTGTAAAATTGAACCATTGAGTACTGTCTTCCATTCGCATACACAGCTCTAGCAATTATGCCCCAAGCATTCTCTATAACGCTTAAATCAGGGCTTCGAGCTGGCCAGTCAAGTAATGGTATAGAGCGAGATGAAAAAAACTCCTTGGACTTATTTGACACGTGTATATTGGCATTATCTTGTTGGAATATAAAATCTAAATTAGCATTCTCATCCAAGTGCTCAATTAAGACGTCATCCAACATATCAATATACTTTTCCGAGTTCATCTTAGTAGGAACAAAGCATAATTTTAGCTTTCCATGGTACGAAAAAGCTCCCCATATCATGACGGAATCTCCTCCCAAATTGCGTCTAATTAGTGGAGGGTCATTTTCACGTAGATCGTGCCAGTAAAACTAAGGCCATCAGGACCGTCGAGCTTGAATTTTTTTCATGGGAAAAAATTATCTTTTAACAATCTTCAGTCCACGACATGTGCTTTCTCGCAAATGGTAACCTTGACACTTTATGGTGTGTTGTTTGTAACTGTTTTCAATTTAATATTTTCGTCCGTGCACAAAATCTGTTGGACCCTCAGTTTTCCTATTGGAGTAATTTTGCGACGATCTTTGATGATGTTAACTTATTTTGGTGGCTTCTACCTTAATCAATTTGGTTTGACCACGGGTTACCTTTGCATTCCGTCTACATTTTGAAGGAGCAGCTCCGTATTTATCATCATATTTTAAATAATTTCTTACAACCTCTTGATTTGGCGTCCAATTTCTCTATTAGAGAGTCCATTTGCTTTTAATAATTTTAATTTGTCCCCTTTTGCACGTCGTTCAGAAATATATTTTTCGCCATTTCAATATTAAGCTTATCTTAATAAAAAAAATGCATACTACATTTCTACCGACTTAAAAATTATAAATCTTTACCAGAATTCCGCAACTAGTTCGAGAACTTTCCAATAGAAATACTAGATCACGATTGCGGGTAAGTAAATTTCGCACCACCGACTTACATTGTATTCACATAATTATATCTAAGTCCCGTTTAATAATATAAGTCCCGTTCTAATAGTTTAAATATATTTATAATTACGCTAACTAAATTTTAAGTACAGTCTAAAAAGAAGCAATTTTTATGTTACTTTTAGCTTCGGTAAGCAAATTTCGTTCATAGTAGATAAAATATTTTCAAGCTTCATATTAACTTCAGTACTATCAGTTATTAAAATCAAAGAGAAATCAATATCTTAAATGTCTGACGAACGGCATATGTCTGAAATTGTATACAAACATATAGACTTACACTATTTAAAACTAATAGAGAAAAAGATCATATGGATATTAAAAATATATCAAGAAATTACTGTAATGCAATTATTTATTTTATAATAAAAAAACTCAATTAAATGAAATATACATATATCTCTATTTCTATAAACCATTTAGAAGAGCTTCGCAACATTTAAAAATGAAAACGAATGTCAAACTCCGCACGAATTTATAGTCAATTATTTGCAAAACATACAATTTGTATTATATTACCCAAAATGTTGTTATCAATTCTGGTGTATACCATATTACATTGAAATTCTTTAACAAAAAAATAAAAATAAATAAATAACAAATAACAATATTTCTATGAAAATTTGTAGTACGAACTTTACTTGAACTTATGATCACAAATAAATAAATAAGAAAGAAATAGTCAGTTTAGGTGGACTATATGTTACCGTATGCCTTGAGTTTTACGAAAGATTCTTAGGTCGAACTGTATATACTGAATTCATAAATGGATATAGAAAAAATGGATATGAAAAAAATTACAGTGGATATTATTGTTATATAAAGAATGGATAAAAAAATTGACCTATCATGAACATATTTAGTTAATCCCTTATATTTTTCAAAAACATATAACACCAAGGAAAATGAGATTTTGGTTCTTTAATAGATTTAATTGAAGATACGAGAAACTCTACGCATAAGTATCTTTATTGCTCAATAATGTTAGTACTAAAAAATAAAGGATTAAATTTGGTTAAGATTTTTTTTCTAATCTAGATTTTATCATCACACAAGTTATGCACATAGTTATCATTTATATGGGGGGTGGATCTGAATATATACCGTATTCTTTTTTTTTTTATTTATTAACCAACATTCAGGGGATGCCCCGTACAGTTGCTGTGCATTGTATTGATCTCAGGGAAATAGGTTATGGGAAGGAGGAAAGAGGGAGTAGTGTTTGTGGATATTTGACTTAAATTTTATTAGATTATAACTGTCAGGAAAGACCTCTGCGGGGAGTTTATTCCACATACGACTAGTTTGACTGATAAATGAATGCTCTCTGTAATGCGTTGTGCGGTCAACTGGACAATAAACTACAAACGGATGTGATCTACTGGAAAAGCGGGTAGAGCGAACCGAAACTCGGGCACTTGGAATAAGTTCGCTAATCTCAGAAGAACATTTCCCATGGTAGAGGCTATAGAACAGTGCTACACAACCCACATTCCGACGGTGTTCCAATGAATCAATAGAATTGGAAACCCTACTGTCATTGATGAGCATCAACGCCCTTCTTTCCACACGGTGCAGTAGCTCCAAAATAGACTTTGAAGCTCCTGCCCATATATGGGAGTTGTATTCCATTTTCGGTTGGATGTAAGTGGTATAGATTTTAAGGAGATCAGAAGGAGTGAAGTAATTTTTGCACCGTTTTAGAAAACCAAGACACTTGAATGCTTCTTTCAAAAGTTGAAAAACATGCTCGTTCCAACGAACATCACATCGAATTCTCATGCCTAGAACATCAAGAGTATCCGACTCCTCAATACCTATAGCACCCATATATACAGATGACATCACTGAATCCATTGAGTCTTCAGCGCACTAAAATCAACCTTATTCGCTTTACTCCACTCGGAGATTGTTAACAGGTCTTGATCGAGTGTGTCATTCATTGTCCGCCTTTTGAACCCCAACATCCAAAAGGCTTGGCCTACAACTAAAGGTAAATGAATGACAAATGCTGCTGTCATCTGGGAAAGAGTTAAAAGTTTGACCAAGAAGGTCGTTCAGAAAGATAAAGAAAAGAGAAGGAGAAAGAACGGAACCTTTGGGTACCCCTGAATTAAGCTGAAACTCATTGGATGAGACCCCATCAATAACAACACGTATTGTTCGGTCTCTGAGAAAACTCGATATAAATCGAGAGAAGTCATTACCGAACCCAAATGCAATAAGCTTAGATATCAGTGCACCGTGCCACATACGATCGAATACCTTGGAAATATCTAGAGCAACCACTTTACTTTCGCCAAAATTGCGAATGGATCGACTCCAGCGCTCAGAAAGTACAGCTAACAGGTCTCCGGTGGAACGATTTCTACGGAAGCCATACTTACGATCATTAATAAGTGAGTTGGCTTCTAGGTAGTTCACAAGATGGAAATTGATCATGCTCTTCATCACCTTTGAGAGTGCAGAGCAGATTGCAATAGGACGGTAACTTTCAGGGTTATTAGCCGCACCCTTTTTAGGGATTGGTTGGACATTAGCAACCTTCCAGCAAGAGGGAAAGACTTCCGCACGGTACCAAAGGCTGAAAAGGTTGGCCAATGGACTGGCTAGCGTCAAATAGCACTGTTTCAGCACCAGTGCTGGTATAACATTTAAAGGATTGTAGTGACCTAAGGCCAATATAATGCATTGTATGAAATTCTATCAAAATGTATATGGTTTGCGACCTGCTGTGGATCAAATGCTCACAGAAAATGACAGAGAGATAGTAGGATTGACGGACATGTTTAAATCGAATGTGCTTCTACGTCGACGAGTATAATAAGTACTTTTATATTTCACAAACATCAGCACAAACTAATTGTACACCGACTAGTGAATTGGTATAGGATAAAAGAACAAAAACATTTTGCACAATTAAAACTGTTTGATACCAGTACTGCACTCCATTTGTTTTTTTTTTTTTTTTTGAATAACAAATGAAAAAAGGCAAATCCAAACCAATCATTCGTTTTAGCCATACCAGAGAGCATGTAAAAATATTACTCCTACATATTTTTCTTTGTCCATTTAGCTCAGAAGAAATATTACAAAACCGACAACAATCTACGAAGCCCAAAAAACAAAAAAGCATTAAGAGGAAATACGGCTAAAAAAGACATTCATAAGAAGAGGGTCTGAGGGCAATAAAGCTTTTCTGTATTTCGTATTATTTATGCGTATCTAGTAAGTTATCCGTACCTTATGTACAAGAGGGGGTCCACAGGGGAGATTTTCATATTTATTTTGCTCACAGTTTTTATTACATTATTTAGTTGAATCTGAAAATCCCAAAAAAATTTTTTGATAAAAACTGGACCTTGATGATATGATCACACATTTTAACTTAGGTTCTTAGGATTTTTGTAAAGCTTTTCAAGGAATGTGCAGATAGTTCACATTGGAATTATTTACATACATGTACTTTTACATCACCACCAGTCATGATAGGAAAATTAAAAGTTTACGTGCCATCTCAATGGATTACACTACTCAACAAAATGAAAAAAATTTCATGTACTCCGGATGCGATAATTTTTTCTGTGTAGATAACCTTGACATGAGCTCGAAAAACGCAATAAAAAATTTTTTTTTCGTTTGGTTTTTTTTTTTTTTTTTTTTTTTTTAAATTTTAAAAATTTTTTTTTGGTTAATTTGTTTCGTCCAGCATAACTCGGGAACCACTAGCCCGATTTAATTGAATTAAATTGTAAAAAATTTAAAATTACAATTCCCTTAATCTGTTTATATATTGTTTTCCTATACAAGCAACAGTTTCCAAGTTAAAAATGAATATATAAAGGAAAAAACTTATTTTTGCCTAAAGATTTAAATTTTTTTTTTTTTAAAAATCCATAAAAAATCCCAAATGAAAAAAAATGTCAAATCTTATTACTTTTACGTAAAGATACATAACCTATGAGCAAAATAAGAGAAAGATCATGAAAATCGATGCACGCGTTTCGCTTTTATTCGCAATTGAGTAAAGGTATGAATTTAAAAAATTTGCTCGACATATGCACAACTTTGTCTATGGTAAGGTTTTTTCTTTTTTATTACAAAAAAAATTAAAATTTGTTGGGTGACAAAAATATATGACTTTAAATTAAAAAACAATTCGATATATGTACAAGAAATTATCCTAAGGATATCAACATTAATTAATTATAAAAAAGTTTTAAAAAAAAATATCTAAACACAAAAATAAAAACCTTCAAATTAAAAATAATTATGTGCTTTTGTCTTTCTTTTATATTGTTGTGGGTCTGTTTCTCTTATTAGGAACCAGATATAGTCCCCCATCATAGCTTCGTTCCAAAATCCTTGGTATCGGTGCTCAATTTCTTTCATTTGCTGATGAAAACGCTCACCATGCTCGTCACTCACATCGCCCAGGTTGTCCGGAAAGAAGTCCAAGTGCGAGTGTAGAAAATGTATCTTAAGCGACATATTTGCTCCAATTTTTTTATAATTTTGGAGTAGTTGTTCGACGATCTCTCTGTAATTTGAGCTTTTGTTGTTTCCAAGAAATCCGGAAACAATTTGCCGAAATGAGTTCCAAGCTGCAGCTTCATTTGGTGATAAAATGTGTTCAAACTGTTGGTCTTGCAACAACTTTTTAATTTGCGGACCGTCGAAAACGCCTTCCTTAATCTTTGCCGATGAAAGGTGAGGAAAAATGGTTTTTAAATAGGCGAACGCTTCGCCATCTTTGTTGATAGCTTTCACGAAGTTTTTTATGAGTCCGAGCTTTATGTGAAGAGGTGGGAGAAAAACATTTTCCTTTTTTATGAGTGGTGTATATTTCACGTTGTCGCTGCCGGGGATGAAGTTAACTCTTTCTGTCCAACTCCTCCTGTTGTAATGATGTTGACGATCGCGGCTGTCCCAAAGGCAGAGAAAACAACAGTACTTTGTGAATCCACCTTGTAATCCACAAAGGATACCGATAACCTTAAGGTCGGCACAAACTTTCCAATCGTGTTTCTCATAGTTAAGGCACTTTAGTAGATTGTCCATGACTTCGTATGTTTCCTTGGTGTCAACGGCATGAGCAATTGGAATCGAAGGTTTCTTGTTGCCGTTGTGCAGTAAAATTGCTTTAAGGCTCTGCTTGTTGCTGTCGATGAAAAGACGCCACTCTCCTGGATCGTAAGAGTACCCGAGTTCACCAAATAATCCGGGAATGTCCTTACAAAAACAGATGTTGTCTTTTTTTGTGTAGTACCTTGCGTATGGTTCATGACGCTTCCTGTAGATTGTTGTCACCACACCAGGAGCCAAGAAACCGAACTGTTTCATGCGCGATGCATGCAACTCTGCATCTTCCTTGGAGAGTTTCAATTCTCTAACCCAATCGTTCAGTTCTGCTTGGGAACATAAGCGTTGACCTCCATGCAATGTATATGTTGACTCGCATTCTGATGTGGTTCCTACTGTCTCCGGATCTGATGATGGATGTATCGCCTCATTATTAGATGCCCATCTTGAAACGGGCGGTTGCGGGTCCACTGGTTCTTTGGAAAATGGCACTGGAAAATTCACTGTTGAAACAGCAGCGTAAGTCCATCGTATATTTTTTCCCACGCCTGTTTTTTTGCTAAGACAGAAGTAGCAATCTGTTGCATGGCAAAGCGGAGCTCTCCAAAGCATTGGCATGATGATTCTCGGCTGTCGTCTGAAAGAATTGCAATAATAAGTTATATATGTTCTTGAATTTCGTAATCTACACTTACCTTGAGTCACTTAGCTGTACGTAGCACCTTGGACATAGAGCACTTGGTGTCCACCGCTCATCTATGTTTGAGACCTTTAAATTGAAGCTCTCTTCAAATGAATCTCTCAATTTAGGTGAAAAATAACGCTTGTTTTTTCCACAAACGTATTCTCCGCACATGTAACAAAAATTACTTGGATTGGTATTGCATTCAAATACTCGCGAACGTTTGCTCATTTTAACTATCGCGTTCGTCGACACTTGTTGAATGAGTAAAATCGATCAATGAAGACCTATTTGTACTGTGTATTGTTTAGTATTTTACTGACAGGTACTTATAAATGGGTGTATATTTTTTTACGGTGGCTACATACCTGTTTCACCATGTGTGAGTCTTAAATTTTCCGAATAAATGTGGGTTGCATTTATGTAAAAAAATCATACAGGTAGTCACCGGAAAACCCAAATAAGTAAAAAAGTCCCCTTTCCTTTTTTCCTTTTAATTGTTCACGCACATTTATTACCGTTTATTACTTTGCTTACGCAATCATAAAAATTAAATAACCCTTTGTTTATTCCGTTTTGTTAATTCTGAGAATCATAAAAAAAAAGAAAAAACCTTACCATAGACAAAGTTGTGCATATGTCGAGCAAATTTTTTAAATTCATACCTTTACTCAATTGCGAATAAAAGCGAAACGCGTGCATCGATTTTCATGATCTTTCTCTTATTTTGCTCATAGGTTATGTATCTTTACGTAAAAGTAATAAGATTTGAAATTTTTCATTTGGGATTTTTTATGGATTTTTAAAAAAAAAAAAATTTAAATTTTTAGGCAAAAATAAGTTTTTTCCTTTATATATTCATTTTTAACTTGGAAACTGTTGCTTGTATAGGAAAACAATATGTAAACAGATTAAGGGAATTGTAATTTTAAATTTTTTACAATTTAATTCAATTAAATCGGGCTAGTGGTTCCCGAGTTATGCCGGACGAAACAAATTAACCAAAAAAAAAATTTTTAAAATTTAAAAAAAAAAAAAAAAAAAAAAAACCAAACGAAAAAAAAATTTTTTATTGCGTTTTTCGAGCTCATGTCAAGGTTATCTACACAGAAAAAATTATCGCATCCCGAGTACATTTTGACTGTTGACTAGTGTTATCATTCATGACACTAAGTGTTTGCGGAAAATCGATTAGCGAAAATATTTCCAAATGTACTCCAAATTAATTCGGTCTTTTTTTAAATTATGCTTTATAGTCTTATCTTAGTTAGAACTATTTTACACATATCTATAAAAGAAAAAACAAAACAAAAATGTAAATACAAAAACAATAAATTATCCAAAGCCATAGCAGCTGCCTTAATATCGCTAATATGCTAATAAAACCGGTCGAATTACCAAAGGCACTAAAAATCTGCTGCTAATGATCTGTACATAGAGGATTTTGTTTTTTGTTGCCAATCTAAACATTCACACAATTGTCATATTTATTAATGTAACAACATTTCATCTTAGAAAGGGAAATTGAAATAAATCAATACAATTTCTGCAAGGAGAAGAAATTTAGATAGTTTAATTAAAAAAATGTGGTTTGCAATAACCATAAACCACAAATAACTAATTTACTCTGCGTACGTGAATTCTGTGTGTATCCCAATTTCAAACGAATTCTATATTGGGTGGTCTAACATTTTCTGTGACATTGTATATATTTATATAGAAGTTTTCCAATGCCTATCTGCTAAATGCCATTGCACTAATAACAATAAATTTTGTTTCTGAATGCTTACACAAAATATATCGTCTTCTCAAATGCAATAAGTACAAATTGCTTTATGTTGATTACGGTGCATTTCAAATATATTTTTTTTTATCGAAATTCAAAACTAATATGTAATAAGTTTTTAACTTATGTTGCGTCGAAGGCCTTAGTTGCCAAAAAAAGAATCAAAAACGTCCTTTGGTATTTATGCTGACGATATTAATGTTGGGCTCTTTGTCTCCTATTTATGTCTACAGGCGATGACATTCATAAATGCCAGCATTCTTTTAAGGTTTTATAGTAACTGTTTTTGTATTTCTTTCATCGGGTTTTGTTACCAGAAATATTTCATTGCAAGCTATTTTTTTCTAAATCATTTTGATTTGATTAAGTACAACAATATTTGCAATTGATTTTTCAATGCCGATTTTTTAACAATACTTATACAAAAATTTTCTTAGAGAAAATTGTATGTATTTTATTATTTTTTTCCATAATTTAATATTTTTGTAACCTACAATTTTTTAACTTTTAATAAATTAGTCGAGCACGAGGTCACGTTTTTGTTTATAAAATATCCTTTATTATTTTATTTATTCTCCTCCAATATTTCGTCATTCATTGAATGACATCTTCAGGGAGTCTAAAAATTTTTTTTTAAAATTACAATAATAATTTGAATTAGTTAGTTTAGTAACATATATATTCATATTCATACATAATAAAATTTTATTATATATTTACATATAACACAAACATAACTTCCAACAAATATAACCAAATATATTTCGGAGAGTTGTGACATGGTCTACGTAGGGAGCACAAAAAATAAATTAAAAACTAGATTAGCAGGTCATAAATCTGATATTAAATTAAGAAATGTAAATAATGATTCCAATAAAACGGCTCTTACTGCACATTGTAAACACAACAGTCAGAGCGCAGATTTAGACAATGTACGGATATTAGAAGTTGAGAGCAGGTACCGGCACCGCTATATGTTGGAAGCTCTGAACATTATGAAAGTTCCAAATGCACAACGAATGAACTTTAAATCAGATACAGAGAATATTGGAAAGAGCTTTAGATGTTTAATAAATAAACGCATATGAAAATAAATAAACAATAAACCAGTGTCTAATGTAATATTGACATGAAAGGACCGCAGCGGCATTAAATTTTGTGTGTATATATTTTGTTATATTTTCGTTTGGTACCCTACAAAACTTGATTGGTTATATTTGTTGGAAGTTATGTTTGTGTTATATGTAAATATATAATAAAATTTTATTATGTATGAATATGAGTATATATGTTACTAATTTAACTAATTCAAATTATTATTGTAATTTTAAAAAAATTTTTTAGACTCCCTGAAGATTTCATTCAATGAATGACGAAATATTGGAGGAGAAAAAATAAAATAATAAAGGATATTTTATAAACAAAAACGTGACCTCGAGTTCGACTAATTTATTAAAAGTATAAATTTCAAAGGTCGAATAATAATTCATCATTTACCACAATTTTTTATATATTTTGCTTCCTCTGTAGTTCATTTGTGTTAGTCTTTTTACTTCGGATCATATAACTTTAAATTTAATGAATACAATTTTATAATTTCTTTATGCATTTTGGAAAATATTGCGGCATGTTTATAAATCATTGCATAACATTGGCCATCATACTAAATACTACATTTCTAAGAAATAAAACTGTATTTAGTAGAAGTAGCAACATAAATCTGCGAATTGCAACGCGTAGGTGGAAATTATAAAGCAAAGAGTAGAACACATGGGTAGCTTGGAATACAATAATATTACTCAACATTTGCTGTTTCAAAATTTCAATAAAATTTTAGGAAAATTAACGAAGATGCAGCTATTCAAGCGACCGGCCTCATACGATATATCGTGTATAAATCAGTTTTTAAAAAACTTTAAATTGATTTTCTCGCAAATAACTTGTTTGAAGTCCGTGGACATCATAACTCAAAATCTATTTAGTCACCAGATAATCACGAAGAGTTTTTTTTTTACCATTTTTTCCAATTTTTAGCAACAAATTCACCGAAATTTTATGGCGAATATCGTGTTTTTCACTTCAAAATGCTACCAAGTTAAAAAAAAATTAAATAAAAACTCTTCATTATTACCTCGGGATATTTGACAAAACAACATATGTCGAAATAAGACAATGTTCTAGGATTTTTGTTATAAATTTACCTTTCAAAGGCGGTCATTTCTGTTTTTTTTTTAACGTTTATTTCACAAAATTTATTATAATTCAACTATAAATAAACAAACACTGTCCCTTAATCGGGCTCTAAAATATATTTAACATTAATAAAATGGATATTCTTTTTGTGAAATTAATATTATTATTATTGATACAATAAATGGGTAAATGTATATAATTAATGTAAAGAAAAACTGTGAAAAAAAATACTTTTATATTTGTGAAAAATAAAATAAAAGGTAGTTAAGAAAATAAGAAAAACAAAACGAAAATGTTGTACCTAACATTTAGGTCAACCACCAGTATTTTTGTGTGTTGATGTTTGGAAACATGTTTCTGTCTTTAAAGTATACACTTGTGTCAAATCTTTTATTTTCTGTAGTAAGTTAATTGCAATATACCGCTTTTTCAGTGGCTCGTCTATATGTGTGATAGAATATAGGAATGCCGAATTCATTTTGGATAAATCCTTGATTGTCAAGGTATAAAAAGGCTTCGGGTAGAACATGTCCATTTTGTAGTGTTTTATAAATATATTCTCCACTTACTTGGTTATTTTCTATGGAATCTAAGCTTTTTAAAATGTGATTTCTTATTAAATGAATAATAAAATTGTCGATTCTACTTGCCTTTGCGGCATGATACAAATTCTTGTTTGGTACATATTTCTTGAAATCACTATTTGGTGATCTAAACAACGAAGTACATGCTCTTAGACATTTCCTTTCGAAAATTTACATTTTCTCCATATAGGCACCAGTAGGTTAAGATTGGTCTAATTAAGGATTGATATAATAAAACCGTAACCGTAGAATTAATATGTTTTGAAAAGAATAGCTTTCTGTACATGAATAATATGCTTATTAAAATATAAAAACTTATACAGATTAATACCGACTGACGACAATATGTCAAAGTCGTAAGTTCTTATTTTATTCATATTTTTTTTTTACCTAAAAATTATTAAAATCTGGAAATATTAAATTTTATATTTAGCTTTATATTTTTGTAAAACACTTTTTTTGAAAAAATAAAGAACAATTAACTAACTAACTAACTACAGATTAATACCCAAGTATTTGACAACTGGCTTGTTTGGAATATTAATATTGGAATTGGATTTTATTCCAAAATCTTTCCAGTATTCTCTATTATTATAATTACATTTTCCCACTGGGGTTCGAAAAAAGTATAGTTTCGCATTTACTAAAATTCATTTTCATTTTCCAGTTAAAGGCATATTTTTCTATAATATTAAAGTAATTTTGCAATTTTTCATACATATCCTGAATTTTGTTATTTGAATGATACGATTTCTGATTCCAAAGTTATCCAATACGCCAAATCAACATATCTGCATATTTTTTGGAATTGAGTATGACAAAAGAACTTAAATCAAATAACTTGGCCCATTTTCAAAAGATTCAAAAATCAATGCAAATGCGTTTAAAAGATGATATTATCACCTTTTAAATGCATTTCGATTTTTTAATTTAATATGATCCGCTAAAGAGTTATGATGTTCACCGCAAGCGAAGCGGCTCTAGCCATATATATTTATTAAAATTTTTAATTGAAAATTTTTTCAAAGATATTTCAAATGTTATTCTATAATGTCTATCTGAAACAAATAATCCAACGTTATTCATATCTTTAAAAAAATATGAAAATAAGCCTTCGTGATGCTCGTAATAATTGAAGAGTATATATCTATGGTCACCAGCATTAACCGCCTAACTTTTTATATAAACGTAATGGGGCTTCATTACGACTTAGGTCAGTATGTTTTCATTAAGAATTTTTTTAAAAACAGTGTTGGAGAAATGGCGATTTCACGCAAATATAAAGTTTTTTAGTAGAATATGATAGCATACATAACTCAAACCATTCTTAAGTTGACTTAGGTGGTTATCGCTTGTGACCACAGATATAGTGATTACCGTCTGTTCTTCTGTAAGGAAGTTCGCCAGCGCAAATTACGATCGTGACTTCAAAATTTAAGTTGAGTTCCCCGTTTCTAGTGAAAATGTTTGCTGTTGATCAGGGCTGTTTGCAGCATAGAATTGGGTTATGTGTGTCAAGGATATGAGATATTAATGAAAATATATAAAACATTCGAGAGCGGATCAATAAGTCCGTGACTTTTAGAATGATACGCAGTTTTTTTGCAAAAAAAAAAATTTTTTTTTTTTAACATAATCTCCTTTTAGCGCAATATACTTAGTCCAGCGTATTTTTGTATACCTTCCAAAAAATAGAATTTTTCGAGATCCATAAAATAGGCATTTGTTTGATCAATAGTTTCATCGTTGGGGCTAAATCTCTTTCCACCGAGCCATTTCCTTAGGTTTGGAATTAGGAAATAGTCACTGGGGGCTAAATCCGGTGAACATGGTGGATGAGGTACCAATTCGAATTGCGGTTAAACAACTTCAAACAATCCTTTGAAGTTGTCACACGATTACGTTTATGGTCAATTGAGAGCAAACGCGGCACCCATCTTGCAGACGGCTTTCTTAAACCTAACTGATCATGTAAAATCGAAACCACACTACCATATCGGGTATATTGACCTCAATTGGCCGTCCAGAACGTTCAGCGTCAATTGTATTTGAGCGACCACAATGAAAGTCAGTAAATCCCTTTTTTTTACCAATGAAATCGATGGTGCAGAGTCCCCTTTGTATTTACCAAGCTTTTCTTGGTTGGATTGATGGTTTTTTTTTTTTGCAAAAAATAATATTTAATGAGCACTCGAAATTCACTTTTTTCCATAAAAAAAAAAAAACACGAGGTTGTATGTTTTGAACAGCTCTTAAACGCAAAGTAAATAACGGAACTTACTCAAAATTTTACAGAAATCTATTAACAGGTGGTACTTTATGGGAGCAGTGTTGCATTTCATATAACTACAAGGGAAGTTCGAAAAGTCACGGACTTATTGATCCGCCCTCGTAATAAAAAAATATGGATTTCTACAAGGTTTTTGTAATTCTTAATATTTTTTTTATATTTATTGCTTTTTATTGTTATTTAGATTGTTTTGTTCATATTTCTTTATGAAAAAAATACTTTCAAAAAGTATCTTTTCTTAAAAAAATAACTTTAGTTATAAAAGTCCATTTTCTCAAAAAAGTACATTAAATAACAGTTTCTTTTTTTTTAAAAGTGGACTTTCAACCAAATACTCTTTCTTTTAAAATTACCTGAACTTAGAAAAAAAGTTTTTCACTACAAAGTAAATTTTCTTTAAGAAACTACATTTTCTTATGAAGTTATCTTCAGATGTACCCTTTCTTGAAGACTACAAAAAAAATTTTTTTTCCCTAAAAAATAAATTTTCTTAAAAAAAGGAAAAAAATATATTTTCATAAAATGTATCTTTTCTTACAAATATATAAATTTGACAAAAAAAAGTAAATTTTCGTTCATAAAATTGCCCTTATTTTTCATTATTTATTCTTACAAAAATATTTTCTTCATTTTTCAACTTCATAGTAAAACCATCAGAGCCCTGGGTGATGGTATCTAAGATTCAGTATAGTAGTTCGTTTAATGTTATCAGTAGAAATTTGTTCTTAAAACAATTAAATATAAGGTTACTCTTATTTATAAGAACCTGGTTGGCTTATAGCTTTCGCTGTGTATTCTAGTTCTCTGCAAAATCAGATTTAATAGCTTAAAGAAAAATAATATTTAATTAATGTCAAGATACTTATTTAGACTTGTTTTAAAATGCATTTTTGTTAAGAACAATTTTAACATAAAAGCATAGTATTTATTAAAAAATTCCAGACATCATTTTATTTAATTAAGTGATTGTCTCTGTTTCTGATGTCTGTTTTCTGTCTAAACTCAACACAAAATACATCAAATTCTATAAGACTAAGCCATTTTGTTTGTACCCTACACCACTATGTGATTTGGGTATAATGACTTTTATAATACCGATCGAATCAGAATCACTAACTGATTCGATTTAACGATGTCCGTCCGTCTGTGTGTCCATGTAAACCTTGTAATCAAACTGCAGGTCGCATATATGAATGAATTTTGATGCTGTTTGGTGTATAAGCTTTTATCGGCCAAAGAATGAACACTGTTGAAATTGGTGAGAATCGGTCCATGTTCAGACCTAGCCCCCATACAAATGACCCCTATGAAATGGACATAAATTGCCATAAGATCCAAACTGTCATCTTACTCAAATTGGGTTTGTATGCGTTTATTACATCCATTAACGAGTAGTGCAAAAATGATCCCTATGGGACAACTCTTAGTCATAGGCCCCATATAGAGGTGCTTCCCAATCTTCACTTATATCTATCAAAAAACAAAAATATTGCACTGATTCTTCTCATATTTTGTTTGTATATATTTTTGCAAAATACAAGGGACTTTACCAAACATAGTCAGGATCGGTCCATTTTTGGGCCAGACCGACTATAATTTTCTTACTTGTTAATATTTTATAAGAATGGTGTCTGCTTAAGGAAATCATGGGAGACATGATATGTTACTTATTTATGATTTTTGTTTTAAATGAAAGACTAGTACAAACGCATTCACAAATTGAAGACAATTTTCATTAGAACTGGATTTGGATCGTAGAAAAAATATGTGGTTTAACCATAAAGTGACAAAATTTAAAAATAGTATTGAAATTATTTTTATTTGTGTGTGATGATTTCGTATGAATTTCGGCGCTAAGCTCAATATTAATTGTGCTAAATTAAATTTTCTAGGAATACAGGTTAGAAATTTTTGGTAATTTTGGCTTTAATTTTTAAATTATTGCCGTCACAGTTAACGAAGTTAGATTAATATTCGGCCTATATTTTATCCGAAATTTTCGTCAAACATTCATTATTTGTGAAATATTCTCCAGCATTCAAATTGCTTTACTATATCGTGTAGGACTACATTTTTTCTCACCCTAAACTGTTAGCTAAAAATTTGTTTCTTGCCTTTGACTGTAAACACTTGGCTGCAAATCTTGTGTGTACTTTGAGACACACTCTCCTTGGACTCCAAAGCTTAGTAGATTCAGCTGTTGTTATTTAAATAAAAAACCTTAGTTGCTGGCAGATTGTTGGCATCGCTGTCATGTCCACCAACAGCTCGGCTATAACTTGCCGGATCTTATGTGGATCTTGCCAAACATTCTGGACATTTGATAGTTACAAAAATTTTCATTCATACCAGCAAATTTAAAAAAATAAAAAGGGGAAAAAAGTAATACGTGGAACCGAAGTTCAGATTGTTTTTTTTTTTTTTTTTTGTTAAACAAAACATTTTACCCTAAAAGGTTATTGTACCCTAACCATGGCCGATGAAATAAACGGAACCAAGCCTGAGTTTAACCCTAGGTGAATGGCACACTTTCCTACAATTTATCCGGAGGGCCTGGTAAAAATAATAACGGGTCATATCTCTTCCCAAATTATATGTATATACAGATAAATATAAATTAAGAATTGTTCTCTTCTCTCTTTAAGAAAGACACCATAATGTCTGTGCAGTCGTATGCGGTTGGGCCATCGTTATGTCGGAAAGTAAGCCTTGCTAAGTGGTGCTTACGAATGGTAGCGACAGAGATGCAGCGCCTCGACTAGTTATTTATTATTTTGATTTAATGCTTTTACTTTTTTTGTAAAAACTATTTAATTTAAAGATTACGTGTGGAAATTTTAGTAAAATATATTTTGTTTCTCTTTCGCGTTTTTTTTTTGCGAACAGCATTTGTTTGATGTATATAGATTAGCGCTGTTCTCGCTTTAACTGGAAAAAGAAAGATGAAGTCGTTCAACAATTCTAGCTGGCTAAATTTTTGCAAAACCCCCAACTCTGCCATTTACTGAAGATATTATTTTTGTTTTCATCTTGACAATGTAGCAAAAATATAGCTGTGCTAAAACGTAAAGAAACTAATTTGAACATTTCTAATCTTCTTTCTTAGCCTTGGCTTTTCATATTAAATATGATTCCAATAGAAGCTGAAGTAAAGCTAAACATTTGTCTAATATATAAAAAGATATTACAATTCTAGATTGCCTTAATGTAATTTGACAGTCATGTGGCTCTGGTAACAATATTATGGACCTTTGAGAACTAATCACACTTTAAGTCAATTATGCTGACATTTACTTGAATAACATGAAACGGCATTAATAGTAGTCAACAATAGTAACCTAAACAGGATGCATGGTTGAATATGAATATGCAAAATTATTCAACAAAAGGGTATGCACGCATGAAGTTACTCTCATACAGTGACACAAAATATTCTGTATACGAATCAGCAAATGCAAGGTTTATGCAAAAACCATATCAATTCAATTTTAGAATAATCAATAGAAACTTAGCAATAGCTACCAATTGCTCGGCATTTATCAACCACAAAATATCAAAAGGCTACGCTGACAGCCACAGTTGTCCATATAACTTGTGAGTTTCAAATATTTAAAAAATGATTTATAAAATTTAGTGATTACAATTTTATTTTAAGATAAAATATATAGCTGTTTCCACAGCCATGTGTCAAGTAAGTATTGCATTTAAAAATGTAAGAAAATTAAGGGTCTATACTCTGCCAGGAACTATATCTAGATTCTAGAAGAGCTACACCTTTTTATGTATTATAGCCTGCTCAATTTGAAAATCTTCAAAAATATTTATGGATAAGTTAATTTTATGCTTTTTATACACTCTATATCAGTAAAGTATATATATAGGGTGGCGCACCAATTGTGCTACAACAAGGTAGAACATTTTTCAGCTCATATATTTGGGACTCATTTCTGATAATTCCACCTGAAAGTAGCCCAAAAAATAAGAACTTCTGCGTCATTCGCCCTTTGGCAAAATGACTGCCATTGTAATTTAATACCCATACAAATTTTTTTGCTCAAGGTGGATTTTTTTTCACATTTTGTATATTTTAACACGGTTATAACTCGGTAGCCGTACGGAATATCTCCTATGTGTCTGAAACTTAGTTGTAGATATCGAATAGGAGAAAAATAAGCGGAACAAACCTAGCCGAAAAAAGTGCATCCAGTGCCATAAAAATAGCAAAAATTACCATTTCCACCCTTTTTTTTCTATCATTTTCACCTTTTTTTTTTGCTAAATAACTGGATTACAAATCCACAAATATGCTGCTTTTTATACCCTATACCACTATGTGGTTTGGGTATAATGACTTTGTGCTGCTGTTTGTAACAACCAAAAATATTTGACTTACACCCATCTTTAATTATACCGATAGAATCAGAATCACTACCGATCGAATCAGAATCACTATCAGAATCACTATCTGATTCGATTTAACGATGTCCGTCCGTCCGTCCGTCTGTGTGTCCATGTAAAGTTTGTAATCAATCTGCAGGTCGCAAATATGAATATATTTTGACGAAATTTGGTATTTGATCTTTTATCGGCAATGGGATGAACGCAGTTGAAATTGGTGATAATCGGTCAATGTTCAGACCTAGCCCCCATACAAATGACCCCTGTGAAATCAACATATATTGCCATAAGATCCAAATTATCATCTTAGTCAAATTGGGTTTGTATGTATATATTACATCCATTAATCGGTAGTCCAAAAATGATCCCCATTGGACAACTCTTAGTCATAGGCCCCATACAGAGCTGCTTCCCAATCTTCACTTAAATCTATCAACAAACAAAAATATTGCATTGATTCTTCTCAAATTTTGTTTGTATATATTTTTGCAAAATACAAGAGACTTTATCAAACATGATCAGGATCGGTCCATTTTTGGGCCTAGTCCCCATATAGATATATCATCCGATATGAACTTTTTCATATCTGCAGCCGAAAAAATTAATAAAAATTCCACTCAAAATTGGTTTATGCTTATTTTCTGTATCCAGTTAGTTGGGCCTGAGAGATAGGGTCTCTAAACGCATGGTATAGGGTATCGTATAGTCGGTCTAGACCGACTAAAATTTTCTTAATTGTTTCTCTATAAACTCTACTTTGCATGAAAATAAAATTTCCATTTCATATTACAACTATTCTTATACAGAAAACATGAGATTTTTATTTGTTATCTATGCATGGAAACAAAATTTAGAACATTTTCAATTATTGCCAATATCCATCCTCGTTGAAATTTACGCTTGTGGTTCTCATGATCTTGTTTTCTTCGTAGGTTGTTCATATTCATGGAAATTAAATTTAATTTTATGTAACTAATTATTTTTGAAGAAGTAAATGACCTCCACGCTCATTCACGCATATGATATAC
The DNA here is from genome assembly GCA_963682025.1 of Cordilura impudica. Classification (NCBI taxonomy): domain Eukaryota; kingdom Metazoa; phylum Arthropoda; class Insecta; order Diptera; family Scathophagidae; genus Cordilura; species Cordilura impudica. Next base: position 58,633,130 of record OY821518.1, on the reverse strand, counting down.
CTGATCACATTAATTTTTATTGCGGTCTGAAGGTTGAAGTCGGGATCGCCTCAGTTCATTCAAATTCCTTGGTTTCGTTTTTTACTTGCTTGACATAACCCCATAAAAAAAGTCTGGTGCAATAAGTTTAGGTCACCTTGGGGGGCTAGAGGAAAGGGGAATTTCAGGATATTAATTTATTTGATAATTTTCGTTGGAGATCCGCCACAACCGGTTATATCGTGTGTGCATCTTGCTTGAACCAAATGCTGCTGAAACGCATATGTCTTCAACACAGATCTGAGTAAAAAAAATCCTTTTGTAAGTATATGGCGATGGTCTGTCTGCGCCCTCGTTTTTTGGGAAAATGATTCAGTAACTCTTTGAGCAGCTTGTTCTTTAAAATCATCAATATCGCTTTAATAACTTCGAGCTTAAAAAAAAAAATAAATAAAAAAAAGTATGGTCGTGGTGTTTGTGGCATTTGCTGCATGAGTGCATGTTTATGGTTATACTCCCCAAGTCCAAGTCGTGCAGGTAACATTTGCTTGACATCGCCTCCGAACATTTATTTACATAGTTCCTCCAATATTTATTGGCCGAATTAACAAATTCAATACTTCGTTCTTAAATATTAGTAAAAGAAAATATGGTTAGAGAATAATGAAAATGTATTAAAGTAAATGATTAAGCTACAAATACTGCTAAGAGTTTCATTCTTGCGTTTCTCTGAATTTTTTTAATGGCTAAGCCAACTGAAATTTTTTTCTTAATTGTAAAAGCGTTTAGTTGATATCGTCATTGTTTTTTATAAAAAGGGCTATAGATAATAATTATAACAAATATTGGTCAACTAACAATTAACAATCAACAATTAACAATAAATTTAAATGGCATTAGTACTAAAACGTTACGTATCGTCAACTGTATTAAAATGGTAACAGTAACCAACATTTCGTCAGTAACCAACATTTGTGTTCTATATGATTTTTTTGATTAATCCATGTTTAAGTTCTAATAGTTCTTACGCTTAAAGGCGTTTTCAAAGAGCAATTTTTTTTAAACAGAAAAAACCACAAACTATAGTACTTTCGATTGGTAGGAAGGTCGCAACAATTTTATCGGTTCAGTTTTTTTTAATTAGCAACTAAACTTTAGCAACTAAACTTTAACAAAAAGCATATAGAACACAATAATTTACGAACGAAGATTTGTTTTAGTAGTGAGTTTAAGACACAGGGGGATGCTGTCACAGATTCGGCATAACCGAATTTGACACTCGCATTTATTTTTCGAGAAGTAGTTCGACTACTGGACTTTCTCTAGGGTTAGGAAAAACCAATTTGTTACCTAATACAAAATGCAACTAAACATAAGAACATTGTATTATTTTAAGAGCAAGTGGAAGAAATGCAAAAATATAAGTCTGCTGTTTTCGATCAAAATTCATATTTGAAAAAATCTGTAAAAATTATTCGGGATTTTTATATCTCCCATATAGGCTGGATCTATGCAACGAAAGCAAGATATTATAGAAGTGAAGTATAGAACACGTTTTGAAGTTATTAATAGTTATGGAAAAGTATTAAAATTCAATATATATTCAATTCGCAATGAATATCAAAATGATTTCCGCTGCCTACAGGCCGGAAATATTAATATATTTTTCTGATGAAATCTGTAGATATATAATATTAATGTATAATATTAATAGGCAAGGCGATTTTTGTGACCGATGCAACTTTGTCAGATTTTGCACGACTTTGACCGAGCATACCTCATTTGAAAGGTATTGATTTTTAGATGTCCACTAGATTTATAGATTTTTATATTTTTACTTTTTTTTAGTAAAATGCATTTAAAGTTGCTACTATTACATACATATAATTATACAATGCTATGAGTGTGTTTATTAAATTTGTTATTGTGTTTGCATAAATTGTTTATTAAAAGCCATGTGTTGAATTAAAAAATAATTTTGGACATAAACCAATAACTACATAACGACAATAACGCAATCAAAACATAAAAATTTACCCCTTTAGGGTCTTATAAAATAATTTATTAAATGAAAAAATAAAATTTCCTAGAATTTTTACTCAAATTTTGAGGCCTGGCGTCAGCTAGTGAGTTTTTATTAGTGTGAAAATACTGGAAAGCAATAATATATCAGACCTTTGGCCCATACAAAACTCCAATTTGGGTAAGTCTACAATTATAGTTTATCAAGAATATCACATATTTTTGCTCGTGGTTTATAGGAGAATGCACCACTGGAATGTCTTGGAAGTTTGCCTAAGTTCTTGAGTTATTAATGTGAGTAGTCGGACAAAAAATGGGTGGAATAGGACCAATGGGCGTTGCACGTCCTATAAGAAAAATTTGACTGACCCTACGAAAATGACAGTCTTCAAACTTTTGACAAGCACATTAATTACCAATTTCAGTAATCGTGGGAAATATGGGCGGAATCGTCAACACCAAAAGTCGCCAAAACCGAAAAGAGCGAATAAAAAAAATCGCCAGATCAAAAATCACAAAGAGAAAAAAATCGTCAAAATCCAAAATCGTCAAAACCAAAAATTGCAAATAACAAAATACGCTAAAAAAAATCTCCTAAAAAACTGTCAGAGCCGAAAATAGCGAATAAAAAAAATCTCAAAAATCGCTAAAATAAAAATTAACAAAAATCGCAAAAAGAAAGCAGACCAAAATCGCCAAAACCGAAAATAACGAAAAACAATAATCGCTGAAGTGGAAATAAAAAATGACCAAAAAAATAAATTAGTTTCCTACAAATTATATTCCCAGGTATTTATTTCGTTACGATGGGTGCAGCGAAGTGCATCGGAATACAGCTTGTCATATATATGGAAAATACTAATAATTTTGTTAATATTTGAAACCCAGCAAATGGTATTTTGCCATCACTATTAATTAATGGCCTTTCAAAGGGGTACGTCTACTTTTCAATGCAACTGTATATACTACACAAATTGAAATTATATGTATGCATGTTGAGTTTGTGATCGAAAAACATATACATGCACAACAATGTTTACCCATATTAACAACAGACAGAAATACATGGTCTCACATACCTCTGCATTTCTACGCATGGTAACAACAAAAAATTTTGTTTTTTGTAAATTTCTATTCCTTGTGGCATTTCTCAAGCATGCCATTGCAAGTTATATGTGGTCCCTGATATGGTTATTATTGTTGTTCATGTTCCACTTGTCGTATTGCAGTTTGCTGAAATGAAAAATAGCTTAAGAATGACATAGAAAATGTTATGTTACCTCTGTAATTTGTTTGGGATATATTAGGTTGTTCATTTTTACTAAAAACCTGTTGAAAGAATTGACTTGGTAAGAGGTTTGCTGCAATTCACTAAGTGAAGTTAAAATATTACTCTATTAATGTCTTTTTTGATTAAATATGAGTCAGAAACATCACAGCCATTAAATTTCTTAGAACTTCGAAAGTATTAGTCTTTAAAATTTTTGAGTTTCATAATTTTGAATTGTTTTAAATTCGTGCTATTATTAAATTATAAAGTGAATGAAAAAGATATAAACAGAGTCTAACCAGATCCCTTATATTATCAAGAAGTAAGTAACTCATAAATTAGCAGCTTTTATTTCAATTGAATTTGAGGTTCCTGAAAATGTTTAGAGTTTTGGTATTTTTAATTATTTTATAACTGTTCAAGTATGACATAGACACTTATAGAATAATTTATTAGTATACTCGATGAGACACAGCAAATCGCACAATAAATAGCATAACAATTCTAAAGTGAAAAGAAGCAAAATTATGTTTAAGCATTTATGCAACCATTAGCAAAATTTAGCACTGTTATATTTTTTTTTCCTACATTCACACAAATTTAAAGATCATTCATTTGCTTCTGAAGCTGACTGAGTCCTACTTATTATACCCTATACCACTATGTGGTTTGGGTATAATGACTTTGTGATGCTGTTTGTAACTACCAAAAATATTTGACCTAGACCCATATTTTATTATACTTTTTTTCGAAATATAAGTGACTTTACCAAATATGGTCAGGATCGGTCCATTTTTTGACCTAGTCCACATATAAATATAGCACCCGATATGAACTTCTTAATATATGCAGCCAAAAAAAATTAATAACAATGTCACTCAAATTTGGTTTTTGCTTGTATTCTATATCCACTTAGTTGGACCGAAGAGATAGGGTTTATAAACCATGGTATAGGGTATCGTATGGTCGGTCTAGACCGACTATAATTTTCTTACCTGCTTTTTTTATAGTTTAAATATATAGAGTTATTATCGTTTTTGAGGCTTTTGGGTTTGATATGCTAATTCCACCAACTATTGACCAAAACTTCTTGATGTTCTATCTCCTGCAAAAAGGAAAAGTAGGCTATATGTTTTATTATTTTTTTTTTTTTTTTGATTTCTGAGGTGGGCGACCACCTCTCATATAAGTGAATTTTTAACATCTAATTTTAACAGATAAAGTCTACAGACTTTGTGTGGATTCATATGTTATAAAAGTTATTTCTCGAAAAAAATGTGCGGGAGATCAGATAAGTGGGCGTGGTACCCCCATACAAAGTAAATATATAGCGTCATGTATCTGAATTTATATTGAAAGCCTTGGAACTTTGCATGAGTTCAACGTTAGTACTCAACGTAGTACCTGTTTTTAAGGTGCTTCGATGTGGTCGTAGTACCCCCCATAATGTCATATATCTGGAGTAGTGCAGTTTCAAAAGCCTTGCAACTTGGCTTGAGTTTATAAGCTACTAAGGTTAATAGTCAAACATAAATGGGCGGGATCGGAACAACAGGCGTGTGAACCCCATACAGAGTAAATATTTAATATCAGCTAACTGGTAATAAAACAGAAAAAGCCTTGGGACTTTGTCCGAATTCATGAGATATTAATGAGGGTAGCTGGCCAAAAAAGTACGGGATCGGACTAATGGGAGTGGCAAATCTTATACAAAAAATATGAAGCACTATGGAGATGATAGTTCTGAATCTTTTGACAAATACATTTATTACCAATGTGAATAGTCTTGGATAATCAAAAATCGCCAAAACTGAAAATGCCGAATAACAATAAAAGTAAAACATAATAATAGCCAAAACCTAAAATCGCCAAAAATAAAATTCAAAAATCGACAAAAATTAAAAATCTCAAAATCCAGAAATCGCCAAAACAAACAATCGCGAATAACAACAAGTAAGAAAATTCTAGACCGACTATATACTACCCTATACCATGCGTTTAGAGACCCTATCTCGTAGACCCAACTAACTAGACATAGAAAATAAGCATAAACCAAATTTGAGTGGGATTTTTATTAATTTTTTTGGCTGCAGATATGAAAAAGTTCATATCGGATGCTATATATATATGGAGACAAGCCCCAAAAATGGACCGATCCTGACATGTTTGGTAAAGTCTCTTGTATTTTTCAAAAATGTGTACAAACAAAATTTGAGAAGAATTAGTGCAATATTTTTGTTTTTTGATAGATTTAAATGAAGATCGGGAAGCAGCTGTGTATGGAGCCTATGAGTAGGAGTTGTTCCATAGGGATCATTTTTGGACTACTCATTAGCGGATGTAATAAACGCATACAAACCCAATTTGAGTAAGATCTTTTGAATCTTATGGCAATTTATGTCGATTTCATAGATGTCACTTGTATGGGGGCTAGGTCTGAACATGGACAGATTCACACCAATTTCAATAGCGTTCATCCTATGGCAGATAAAAGCTTATATACCAAATTTCATCAAAATATATTCATATATTTAGTTTGATTACAAGGTTTACATGGACGCACAGACGGACGGACGGAAGGACACCGTTAAATCGAATCAGTTAGTGATTCTGATTCGATCGATATAATAAGAGATGGGTCTAAGTCAAATATTTTTGGTAGTTACAAACAGCAGCACAAAGTCATTATACGCAAAACAACATAGTGGTATAGGGTATAAAAATCCCCAAAATCAAAAATCACAAAAAAAAATTAATATCGTCAACGTCTTAAAATAGCAAAACCGAAAATCGCGAATACCAGAAATCGCACAAAAACCAAAATAGCCAAAACAAAAATCGCAAAAAACGCCAAAATCAACAATCGCCAAAATTGAGAAATGCGAAAATCAGAACACGCTAAAATCAGAACGCGAAAAAAACAAAAAGGAAAAAATCAAATATCGCAAAAAAAATATTCGCGAAGTGAAAAATCGCCAAAAATTTAGAATCGCAAAAACAATAATCGCCAAATATAAATAAAATATTAATTTCAGTTTTTTGTCAATTTCAGTTTTTTGTCGACCTTTTTTATTGTATTTTTTTGATATATTTAGAAATTCTTCTAATTGGCTTTTAAGATCATAATCAATGTAAATAAAAGATTATTTATTTAATTATTACATCCTACGTTTCGTTGGGATTTTTTCCAACTTCTTCAGGGATATTATAATTTATTAGATCTGGTAACGACATAGATATACAAAGGGATAATAGTTAGTAAAACATCAACAATATGATTATAAGACGCTCTTGGAAAACATATAACTTACATATAATCTTTTTGTCAATTTTTCACATTTAATATTAATACATTTTTCTTTGTTTTTATACGACATAACGACATAAAACACATAATTGAATAATAATAATCGCAAAAATAACCAAAAAGTAAATATCACAGTATAATTTTTTCCTTTAAGTTTATATCACAGTTGAACAGTTTCTTTCTCTAAACTAAACTAATGCTAAGATGTAATTTGCATTCGTCCCATCCTTTTCTTCTTTTATGTTGCCTACATTGTTTGAGTTCTGTTGTATTCTAAGCGACTCAAGAATATATCTTTTGTTTTCCTTTTTCTCCTTGTCCGCTATCCAAACAATGCTGCGCTAACGCAGTTGTTGTTTTATCATTTTTTTTATCGATTTCATGTTCATTTAATCTTGTGTTTAAATTTCTTTTTGTTGTGCCTATATACACTTTACCACACTTTTCATAAAATAGTTTCCTACAAAATGTATTCCCAATTTTTGATTTCGTTGGGTGTGGCAAAGCGCATTGGGTTACAGCTAGTCTATACTAATATAATAAAGAGGTAATGTGTGTTTGTTTGTTTGTTTGTTTGTTTGTTTGTTTGTTTGTTTGTTTGTTTGTTTGTAGGGGGTAATCTCCGTAACTAGCCATCTGATCTTCCTGAAATTTTCATAGAGTCTTACTGCGGATATGGGAAGTGCTATAGGCTATAATTTTTTTAATATTTTTAGTGGGCGTGGCACCTCCCACACAAAGTAAATTTTTAATATCATATACATATATTGAGTATTATGATAAGGAGCGCTTTGCAAATTTGTGTGAGGTCACCTATTGTTAATATTAGTAGCCACGCCGGAAATGGGCCGGATCGGAGAAATGGGCGTGGTACCTCCCATACAAGTAATAATTCAATGTTATATATCTCGAGTACTATGATAGAGAGAGTTTTTCAAATTTGTCTGATGTCACCTATTATTAATGTGAGCAGTCGGACAAAAAATGGGCAGTATCGGACCAATAGGCGTGGTACCTGCCATACAAATAAAATATATAATGCCATATATCTGGAGTACTGTTATAGTGAGAGTCTTGGGACTTTGTGTAAACCCATAAGTTATTCATATGAATAGTTAGACAACAAATGGGCGTGATCGGAGCAGTGGGCGTGGCACCGCCCGTACAAAGTAAATATATGATATCATATAACTGGTGTACTAATAGAGGGAAGCTTTGGCACTTTGCAAGACACCATCAGATCTTAATATGAGTAGTCAGATAAAAAATTGGCGGGTTCACAACAATGGGCGTGGAACTCCCCATGCAAAGTAACTATTTAATTTCATATATTTGGAGTACTGTAAAAGAGAGAGCTTTGTGGCTTTGCGTGAGCCCATAGGTTCTTTGTGTGATTAGTCGAACAAAAAAATGGGCGTGATCGAAGCAGTGGGCGTAGCACCGCCCATGTAAAGTAGATATCTAATATCATATAATTGGGAAAGGCTCGACATTTTGCACGAGTCCATCAGATATTAATGTGGGTAGTCCAATAAAAATTGGGCGGGATGGGATAAGTGGGCGTGGCACCTCCTATATCAAAAATATGATGTACTACGAAAGCAACAGTCTTTTGACAAGTACATTAGTTATCAATGTGATTTGTCGTGGAAAATATATCGTCAAAATCAAAAATCGCCAAACCCAAAAATCGCGAAAAATAAAAATCGCCCAAAAACAAAAATCTTCAAAATCAAAAATGGGCAAAATCAAAAATCGCTAAAAAAAAAATAAAAATTGCCAAGTGATATTTTAAGTTAAAAGCCAATAGTTGAGTGGTGCCAGATCTAATTTGGAAAATCCATGTTCTTCTCATGGGCAGCTACATGTACCTCCAGGGCAGGAACGCCGAAAAATCTGGTAATTGTTGTACCGAATTAAAAAAAACAAAAAACATTTTATATCAGCAAGTATCAAAATAAATGAATCTATACTAATGATCTATACTTAGCATAATAAAGAGGTAATGTGTTTGTTTGTTTGTAGGAGGTAATCTCCGTAACGACTTATCTGATCTTCCTGAAATTTTAACTGATTCTTACTGCGAATATCGGAAGTGCTACAGGCTGTATTTTTTTAATATTTTTAGTGGACGTGGCACCTCCCATACAAAGTAAATTTTTAATATCATAAATATTAAGTACTATGATAGAGAGAGCTTTGAAAATTTATCTCAGGTTATCTATTATTAACGTGAGTAGTCAGACAAAAAAGTGGGCGGGATTGGACAAATGCGCATGGCACCCTTTACAAACTTAATATTAAATGTGATATATCTGAATAACTGTGTTAGTGAGAGCCTTGGGACTTTGCGTGAGCCTTTTCATAACAATTCGGAAGGGCGGGGGAGGGGGAGGGTGTAGCGAAGCACACCGGGTTACATCTAGTACTTAATAAAATTTCAATTGTTTCAAAAAATATATTTAAAATATGAAAACAAAGCTAGTTTAGCCCAGCACTCGAAATTCGTATGCAAATTCTAGGATATATTATTTTTTTTATTAAATTTTTGCATTCCTATATTTTTTAATCTATATATTTAAAAAATTTATGAATATTTAAATGAGCCTAAAGGTATGTTCATCAATTTTAGCAATTCACAATTCAATACAGAGTGTCTGATATATAGTTTAATTCTTTCGCATTAACAAGCCGTAATGAATTATTTTTATCATTCTCAGCTTCTCCTCCATATAAGCTATAACAATGCCCATTTTCACACTCCTCCGTGCCCGCATATTGTTTAAAAAGGGAACTACAAATTTACCTTCACGTATTAATATATAGATATTTTAAGTGAAAAGGAAAGAAATAAATATTCATTCGAAACTTTCGAACATATATTTTATTTTAATGAACTTTTATTTATTAACTTTTTGCAAATCAGCGAACTTAACTTAAAGTTTTTTTAAATTTTATATGTTACTGCAGCATTGTGAAATATAAATGTAGTATTGGTGGTAAATATATGGTCCTTTAAAATGAATTACTAGAAAATGTCTAACTCACATCAACACATTATGTGTTTTAATCTAATCCTTTCCATTCATTTTAGCCCGTCATGATGACAGGTATAATTTGCACTCTTTCAAAATATAAGCATAAGAAATTTGCTGTAGGTTGGCTTTTCCTTTCTTTAATATTTACTCTTATTTAGGCTTTTTATTTTTGAATATGGGGATACAAATTTTGTTTAGGAATTTGATGATTTGTTGGCTTACAATCACATGTTTTCATTATACTTACATGCAACAGTAAAAATAGGTAGAATCATCATGAAAAATCTGTTTTCACTAATAGTTTCTAATAACTTGCAAGGTAAAAAAACAACACTAAAAATATTCTAAAAAAAGGTGTGAAAGATAAGGCATGGCAGACTGTTAGAGACTCTGAGACTAACGAATATTTCGTATATTTCGTTTCAAGTTTGTAAAATTAAATGTAGTTTATGAACCAAATATAATGTTACTTAAATTTATAATTTCATAAACTGAAGTTACTGAGTTATACTTAGATTAAAACAATAACAATTACGTTTTAACGCCTACTTCGTTCTTAGCTTTTAGAGAATGCCTTTCATCGTGCTTTTGTGTAATTTGTTACGACTTTAATTTTCTTTAAAAATCATGTATGACTTTGACAGAGTGTAAGTTTGATGGACTGATGTATTTCTTAATAAATTTAATATTATGTTTTACGAAACAATTTTAATTTATTGCAGCTTAATGAGCTAAATGTCATAATAACCCCAAATTAGGCCGAAATAGCACAGAACAATCGTGGGTTTGCATTGAAGCAATTAATCTGTTTTCTAGTCAATCTTCTATGTACACTTAAGTTTTTATCGCATTGAAGACAGGATGTTTGTAACAAAACCTGTCAAATTCAATAGAAGTTTTATATCTGCAAAAGTGTTTTCTACCAAAGACGTATAATATTGGGAACAGCGAAACATGCCGAAGTCTACCTTAACCTGAGTGTCATCATCCATAACAACGCAGCAATTTTCTTATTCACAATTTTGTAGAACATACTTGGTCTTAACTTTTGGAAGCTTTTCTGGATTTTAATGCATTCCATCCCTTGGTTCTGCAAAATATGCAGGGTGGGCCATCTTGTACTGACTGATTTGAAATGCTTTTTGCAGATAATACAGAATTTTATAAAATTTTATAATGTCATCGTACTCAGTGGAAGAACGTGTAAAAATTTTTGAATTTTATTATGTTTCCGGACGATCAATTGTAACAACGCAAAGAAAATACCGTCAGCATTTTAATACTGCAGAGGCTCCCAGTGTAAACATGATAAGAAGCTTAATGACCCGTTTTGAGAATTTGGGTTCAGTGGGTAATGAACTACGAAGAAATGTTGTTCGTCCTGTTCGCAGTGAACAAGCTATAGAAGCTGTACGAGAAAGTGTTAACACGGATGCAACTGTGTCTACTCGTCGACGAGCTACTCAATTGAACTTCTCCAGAACATCGCTACGACGTATTCTAAAAGCTGATCTGAAGATGTTTCCATATAAAATTCAATTGGCCCAAGAATTATTGCCGAGGGATGTACCACAACGGCTACAATATGCCAATAGATTGGTTTTGCTAGCGACAGAAAATGCCAATTTTTTTAATAATCTGATTATGAGCGATGAAGCACATTTTCGTTTAAATGGATATGTGAATAAGCAGAACTGCCGAATTTGGGGTACAGAGAATCCGAGAGCATTGCATCAGCGACAATTACCCCATGTCACATGCACTGTTTGGTGTGGAATCATGGCTGATAAAGTTATTGGTCCATATTTCTTCGAAAATTAACTTAATGAGCCACAAACCGTCTCTGGGATGGTATACCGGACCATATTGCAAAATTTTTTACGTCCGATAGTTCTCAATAATCCTAACATATAGTTCCAGCAAGATGGAGCTACAGCTCATACCGCAAGAGCCACAATGGCAATTCTGCGAGAACTTTTCGAATAATTTCAAAAAATGCAGATTTCGCGTGACCACCTCGTTCTCCAGATTTAACGGCCCTAGATTTTTTTGTGGGGTTTCTTGAAGGAACGAGTTTACGTCAATAAACCACAAAATATTCAGGAGCTAAAGCAGAACATTCGCACAGAAATTGCTCAACTGCAGTCAGAAACGTTGCGCAACGTAATGCAAAATGTATTGAGTAGAGCCATTAACTGCCAACAGGAAATTGGACGCCATCTAAAAGATGTAATTTTTCATACTTAGCTTAAAAAAAATTTATAATTTATACTTTAATTTGCAAAAAAAAATTAAATAAAAAAATTTAAAAATACAAAAATTATAATCATTTCAAATCAGTCAGTCAAACTTGGCCAACCCTGTACTAACCTTCGTTCTGCATTTTCTTGCTGCATCTCGGGTCATAATTCGCGGTTCGGTTCTTATTATTGTTTCTTACTGTTCAAAATAGACAATGTTTAAACTAGTATTCCATAACAAAGTCTACAACACTTCTTGCTATATAAGCGCCCCGGTAGTTGGGTAGGTAGCATGCTCGTCTATCATGCGGAAGTCGTGGGTTCGATTCCCACCAGATGCTTTGGTCTGTCGCTGCAAAAACCAGCTATATGGTCTTTGTCACCCGGCTTATCCCTGGACCCAAATTAGAATACAAATATACTTTGCATTGTAATTAATATAAATAAATAAATAATAAAACTTCTTGCTATTTACATGTCTTTTGCAATCAAATGCATCCGCCATTGGTCAGCCATTAATTTACTTAGTCGAATTTATTCAGCTTTGTTCGAAATACTTAAACTGTAAACTTAGCAGATTTCTAACATGTTGCTGAATATTTAGCTTTAAAACAATTCATTTAATTTTAAGTATTTTTCCCTTATTCTTCTTTCAATTTGACGAATTTACAACTAATCACTCTCTTGCATTCCACATTTATGGTTCTATTTTTTTCAATACACTAACCCAGGTTTTTATACCCTCCACTCCAGTGTGCAGAGGGTATATATAAGTTTGTCATTCCGTTTGTAATAATTAGAAAAAAAAATTTGGACCCCATAAAATATATATATTTGTGATCCTTATAACAACCGGAATTGATATAGCGATGTCCGTCTGTCCGTCTGTCCGTCTGTCCGTCTGTCCGTCTGTCCGTCTGTCCGTCTGTGGAAATCACGATGACGGCATCAATCGGGCAGCTAGGGTGCTCGTTGGCATAAAAAATGATTCATTAACATCCTGAAAAGTTTGCTATTTAAAATCGTCCAAATCGGTCAATTAGGGCCCGAGATTTGAATGAAGAACTAAAAAAAGTCTTGAAAAAATATAATTTTCTATGTTGTTCTTGTCACGATCACGCCCTCAATAGGATAGCTAGGGTGATAATTTTTAAAGAGAATGATTCACCAAATTCATGGGAAGATTTCTACTTCAAAAATCATTAAAATCGGTGGAAGAGGTCCAGGTAAATCTATGAAAAATTAAAAAAAAAATGAAAAACATGATGTTTCCATATTGTTCCTGTTGTTATTCTAAATGTTGCATTGTTGTCATAGCTGGACTTGTTGTTTTTGTGGTCGTTGTGGTAATAATATAATAAAAACAAACCCTTTGTACATTTTTTTGTGAACTCTGGTAGAAAATTTTAAAAGTTTCCATTGTTTTGGCATCACTAAAAAAATTTGTTAGATCATTTGTGTCATTGCCACGAGCCTGCATGCAAAATTTCAGGTCGATTGGCTCACGGGAAAGGGGCTAAAAATCGATCCAAAATTTTGTCGACAAGCAGACACTACCAGTTAATATAAAGGCAGTAAGTAAAGGGAGTAAAAGTTCACCAATAATTTAAAAAACAAATTTTTATGTATTAATTTATTTAAAGAAAAAAATAATTAAATGAAATAGTAATAATAATAAAAAAAAAATAATATACAATACAAAAAAAAAAGAATATATAAATAAAATAAAATAAAGATAAATGCATTCATAGCATTATAATACATATAAAAGGTCAATGTTTTCTACCCGTAATCGTAACGAGTCAGTTGTTTTTTTTTACATGAAAATCATTTAAAACAGTTACCGAACGTAACCGGAACGTCCCAATACTTTTCATGTGAAAAAAAGGCTGACACGTTACGTAACAGTTACATGTCGCTAACTTGTTCTTTACACAGGCTACTGCTTTTGCAGCCAACTTCAAGTCTATTTATATAGTTTCGTAAGCATAACTGATAAAATTGTTTCTATTATTTTTTGCTGTAAGTAATAAATTATAAATATACTGAATTTGCAAACTAAAATGGATACATATATTGGAGGTGCTTTAATACAAAAGAGTTAACGAAACAAAATCAAAAAAAAAACAACTCTACAACATCAACAATGGCAGTCATATGTTCTTCAAATAGAAAAAAAAAACTGCAAGTGTGTTTTGTTGGCTACAAAACAAAAATAGTGTTGACAATATAACAAAATATGTAAAAGAAGTTAGTGCTATGAAATATTTTATTTTGTTTAAAAAAAATCGCAAAATGAAAGGCTATAATTCCATTAATAATCAAAAGGCGTTAAACTAATTTATTTATTTTTACGTTGTACTAATGCATTTTAAATAAGTAAAAGTAATTGTATATTTAAATAAAAAGCATTTGTATTATATGTTGCTGTCGTATTCAGAAAAATCAAGTAGCTGACTATACGACTACAAATGCTGCTGCCAGCAGTCGTCTATGTGTTTCATTCATGATGTTGCATTTTTTTGCGAGCAATACTTACATATATTCTAAATAAAGAAATAATAGTTCTTTTCATACTGCGAAATCTATACAAATATATGTACAAATACCATATGTCAAATTTCAAATTTGCAATAATTGATACATTTTTGAAAGAAAATTGTATAATATGAAATGTCTTTAATTTATTTCATAGAAAACAATTTTTTGAGGTGCGTGGATTTTCCATATTTACTGTTTTACTATTTTCGTAATGAGGTTAAATGAGTTAAAAAGAATTTAAAATATTTGAAAATATTAGGTGAGGATCCTCAAGATGTAATATACGATCGGTCTAAAACTTTTCACTTAGAGCCACAGTTAAATTCGAAACAACAAAAACCCATATATTTTGTGCATAAAGTTTAATATTAAATGTGCTTTTCTAAAATGCCTATATATTTTTTCTCATTCATTTCTGACCATCTTCAATGTAAATTTACCAAAGTTTTTTTTATTGCAATATGTATATAAAACTTAAAAATTTAATATTTTTTATTGTGTATTAACTTATTATTCTGCGATTTTCATTACATCACAAAATGTTACAAATTGGCACTACTGTTTCAAAAACAGAAAACTTCTAAATCAGTTGAAAACAGTTGATCTGTAAAACTGTATGTGAAATTGTGTCAAATAAAATTACAAATATTAATAAATATAATAATACATATATATATATATTATTAATTTTGTTAAGAATTAGCACAAAATTGATTTTCCATTTTGCATTTCATTTATAAAGAATTCTGCCATATTTTGTTAAAGGGAAAATCCATTTTTGTTATATTAAAAAAAACAGACTTGCATTTAATTTTTCCGTGACTGCCTCAATAATTGCGTAGATGCCACCACAATATTTTTTCTAATTAAAACAGTTGATCTGTAAAACTGTGTGTGAAATTGTGTCAAATAAAATTACAAATATTAATAAATATAATAATACATATATATATTTTATTAATTTTGTTAAGAATTAGCACAAAATTGATTTTCCATTTTGCATTTCATTTATAAAGAATTCTGCCATATTTTGTTAAAGGGAAAATCCATTTTTGTTATATTAAAAAAAACAGACTTGCATTTAATTTTTCCGTGACTGCCTCAATAATTGCGTAGATGCCACCACAATATTTTTTCTAATTAAAACAGTTGATCTGTAAAACTGTGTGTGAAATTGTGTCAAATAAAATTACAAATATTAATAAATATAATAATACATATATATATATATTATTAATTTTGTTAAGAATTAGCACAAAATTGATTTTCCATTTTGCATTTCATTTATAAAGAATTCTGCCATATTTTGTTAAAGGGAAAATCCATTTTTGTTATATTAAAAAAAACAGACTTGCATTTAATTTTTCCGTGACTGCCTCAATAATTGCGTAGATGCCACCACAATATTTTTTCTAATTAAAACAGTTGATCTGTAAAACTGTGTGTGAAATTGTGTCAAATAAAATTACAAATATTAATAAATATAATAATACATATATATATTTTATTAATTTTGTTAAGAATTAGCACAAAATTGATTTTCCATTTTGCATTTCATTTATAAAGAATTCTGCCATATTTTGTTAAAGGGAAAATCCATTTTTGTTATATTAAAAAAAAACAGACTTGCATTTAATTTTTCCGTGACTGCCTCAATAATTGCGTAGATGCCACCACAATATTTTTTCTAATTAAATATTAACCAATATCTAACTAGAATTATGATTTATTCTGACTAAAAAGTTCCAATTAAAAGTTATTCATCCCAATTATGAATATTCTCAAGGAATTTCTTTCTCACGGAAAATACATTTCTCGAGAAAAAAATTCCTCCAATTATAAATTCCGCGTGAACAAAAAATGATTAACTGGCATCATCGAATTTCGAAGCCACTTGCTTTGCTTATTGACAATTTATTTTCTATTTTTTGTGTGTGTGCAAACGACCCTACAATAAATGTCCCACTAAACATTTTTGTTTGCTATCAAGTTGAGGTGCATTTGAGATCAAATACATTTTTCAAATCTCCAACGTTAATTCTCAAATGCCCTCAATAGTTCGAATATAGTCTTCTCAACTTAAAAGGCACATTTTTTATATGGCGATTTTCATAGTTATCAAATTGAGAAATTTGTGATTCTCAACTTGATAGCAAAGAAATATTTCCAATCGGTATCAAATGGAAGGTACGGAATTGCCATATTAAAAAATATTATACTAATTTTAGAAATGAAAACAATTACTTTTTTTAATGTTTCAATTTAATTTCATTATATATTTAACATTACTATGTACATATTTAACATTAAATGTACATATTATGTACATTTTTTAAAATCTAGAATTAAAAATAAATGAATTAATTAGTTGTACATTTTTTGAAAAATTTGACAAAAAGCAGAAATAATTAAAAATATATCAATGATTTATTTGTACTTTTTTGGCATTTTTTAATTTAATTTATTATTTATGACATATTTAAATAATATCTCAGACTTAACACAAATCGTATTCAAGTTGAAAAAATGTTTGGTCTCAAGTGGAGAAAAGTGTTGGATATCCAATTGAGAGTAAAAATGTTTCTCAAAGATTGGAAAAAATGTTAAGTCTCAACTTGATGTCAAGTTGAAAGCAAACAAGGAGAAAAATTGTTCAACCCAAGTTGAGAATTACATTTGACATCAATTTAAGAACTTAACTTTTCTCCAACATTGGCGAAATAATATTTCAATGCATACTGGGGAATGACCGAAACTAACACATAAACAGTTTTTTCCTATTTGAAAAACATATGACTCATTGTTGCTGTTGTAGAGTTGTTATACCCTCCACTCCAGTGTGCAGAGGGTATATATAAGTTTGTCATTCCGTTTGTAATAATTAGAAAAAAAATTTTGGACCCCATAAAATTTATATATTTGTGATCCTTATAACAACCGGAATTGATATAGCGATGTCCGTCTGTCCGTCTGTCCGTCTGTCCGTCTGTGGAAATCACGATGACGGCATCAATCCGGCAGCTAGGGTACTCGTTGACATAAAAATGATTCACTAACATCCTGAGAAATTTGCTATTTAAAATCGTCCAAATCGGTCGATTAGGGCCCGAGATTTGAATGAAGAACTAAAAAAGTCTTGAAAAAAAATAATTTTCTATGTTGTTCTTGTCACGATCACGCCCTCAATAGTGCAGCTACAGTGATCATTTTTAGTGACAATGATTCACCAAATTCATGGAAAGATTTCTACTTCAAAAATCATTAAAATCGGTGGAACAGGTCCAGGGAAATCTCTGAAAAAGTAAAAAAAAAATGAAAAACATGATATTTCTATATTGTTCTTGTTGTTATTCTAAATGTTGCATTGTTTTCATAGCTGGACTTGTTGTTTTTGTGGTCGTTATGGTAATAATATAACAAAAACAAACCCTTTGTACATTTTTTTATCAACTCTGGTAGAAAAATTTAAAAGTTTCCATTGTTTTGGCATCACTAAAAAAATATGTTAGATCATTTCTGTCATTGCCACAAGCCTGCCTGCAAAATTTCAGATCGATTGGGTCACGGGAAAGTGGTTAAAATCGATCCAAAATTTTTTCGACAAGCAGACACTACGAGTTAATATAAAGGGAGTAAAAATTCACCAACATCTAAAGCAAATAATGCTAAAATACCTAGTTGTTAATAAAAAAAACAATTGGGCAATTCACAATGGGTAATGTATCGTTGTATCTCTTGTATCGTGTATCACTTTACAATAGTGTAAAATTGTTGTTGGTAATTTTCACTGAAAAATCTGATACACGATCCAACTTCATTTGCTATGTTTAGTAAATGTTGTATATTGTATCATAACATATCAGTTCCAAGTGAATGCCAGTTTTTATGAAAAAGAAAAAACAAATACATAGAATATTATCAGCATAAATAATTATAAAATAAAATATGGCAAATAACGCAAATACATCGATAAGTTTATTTATATAAAAATTAATGTTTATATTTTTAGTATGTATTTTCTCTTTCAGTACCAACCAAAACATTTAACATTTTTTTTTCATTATAAATTAAAATGCAAGAGGTACGTAACTAAAACTCCAGGGTACATCTCACGACCAAAAAGCAAACACTGACAAGTGTTTTCTCTTATACAAAATAGCAGAAGCGACGAAGCGATCTTTCCTCGTTGGATCGAAAATTACTAAAGAAAGCGTTTTACAATATGAAAATACAACTGAGTGTTCACAACAAATGATTGTATTGTGTATTTCAATACAACATACACTATACAACACCTGTTGTGAATTGCCCAAATGTAAATTTAGCAAAAAAATTTATGTATTAATTTATTTAAAGAGAAAAACACAAAAATAACGTTTCATGTTGTATTTTTTGTGTGTAATATTTAAATATACATACATACACATATTAAATAATACAAATAATGTACATATATTATATATATGTATGTATATTCATAGTAACTGCATGTTAGAAATAAATCGGTTATTTTATTTACATAAAATTCTGCAGTATTTTGTTGTGGGGAAAATACATTTCTTTTGTATAACAGAGTGTCACTTCATTTTGCTCAGCGTGACTATGCCACAGTAAATGCCGCCATAATTTTTGTTTGTTCTAATTAGCTTTGCAATAGTTATTTCTATTTTAACATGAATGTTAATATTTTCAACTAGATATCATACAGAACAATGTTAAGAGTATACACGGGTTGGTCTTTTATTTCATACGTTTTTTCATTATTCTTTTACAAATATGAACATAAGTTTGGCATATTACCCACCAATCTCACATCACACTGCAAGTTCGAAAAACTCAATACACTCACATTTTTTTTACTAATACACACACATTTTCCGCAGTGGTCACACTAATGGCACCAAATTTTTCGTGCGAATAGTGGCAGACACTAACGATGATTAATGTTACCCTGTTATAAATTTAATGCAAATTTACTGGATCCTGTAAAATTGTAATTAAAGTTTTAACTTGTTAAATCTATTATAATGATTTATTTTTTGAAATGCGCATACAAAAACGCAAGTTTGTTAATTATAGAGCATAAATATTATTAACTATTATTAAAATAATACTAATAATAATAAATGTAAACATTTTCCCTCAAACATGTGCCTGTATAATAAACTTAGTAACTCTACTTAAAATAAAATAAGAGAGAGAAGTATACAAATTTTTTCAAGTTTACGCTTCGACAACATTTTAAAAATGAGATTGCAGTCAGATGTTTGAGCATAAAATTTAATGGCGATGGATTCGACTAATTCGAACAATTTTTCGTTGATAATACGTACACAACGATTTTAGAATTTCAGTGTGATGTGAGATTGGGGGGTTAACTTTTTGTTGTCTTTACAAAATAGAGTTACCGAGTTCGTCAATGAGTTTTTTGCTTACAAAACAGTTCTACATAGTTATATAGAATTATTATTCTGCTTTACCTATAAAATATCTGATTGCGATTACATCTAATTTTTAAAAATTGTTTATAATTAATAAAGCATTATTATTCACATAAATACAAAATTTCACTTTTTAAATTTTCCATTCAAATTTAAGAAAATATCAATTATAATAAAAACTGAAAATAAAATTTCCAATTATAAATTAGAAAATATTAATTGAGTTTCAGAAAATCATATCAAAACGTCGGAAATAATAATTTTAAATTTAGAAATATCTTTACATTTAAAAATGTTTACATTTAAAAAAAATATTGCCATTCAGGAGATATTAATAACTTTTCAGTACCGCGATTCAGTAACTTAACGATAGTCGAATTGTAAAAAAAAAGAAAATTGCAAAATTATCAGTAAAATTTTGAAACGATATTCGCTATTGTTAAAGTCAGCTGTTGTTGTTATCTAAACGACAACCATTTTTGTGTTGTTTATCCAATCGATAAAAACTTAAATTTTTAGGTTGAAATGTCGTCATACATAAATAAAAATCATGAAATAGTGAAAATATTTTGCTTTAATTAAAAAACTTTTTTATATAAATTAAAAAATTAAATAGCATTTCAATTCATTATTTCATTTTCAAATAAATAAACAGAAATATTAGTAAAAAAAATAAAGATATTAAACATAAACATAAAATCATCCTGTCAACACGAAGTAATTTGTTTTTTTCTATTCTTTGTGTTTTTCGCTTATTTTGACAGAGATGCCACTCCTTTACAATTTAAATAAATAGAAAAACAGATTTGTCGATATTAATTTAAATTCAATGAATTTAAGAAAACCTCAAATGATATTTAAGAATTGTTAACATAAAAATTGTTACATAAGTAAACGTAATTTTATGAGAATGTTATTTTTTATATATAAATTTTCACAATTTTTTTTGGATGAAAATTTGAAGTTTTTCAGAAAATAAAGATAACATTAAATTATTTTATTTAAAATGTTTGGGACTTTTCGTTTTTTGCGTTTTTCATCCCTAATTTGATTATTTATTATTATAAATTTATTCTCTATGTTTTCAAAATATGGCAATATTTTAAAAAAAAGTTGAGAGAGCTTTTTTTTTTGGTTATTATTTTGTTACTCCATCCGACCTATATGGCCACAATGAAGAAATATTTGACCAGTTAAAAGAAACTATACAGCCATCTCCAATTAGCACGATTTAATGCATATAGCCACTCTACACAACCATTACCTTTGCAATGGAGGTTAGGGCGAGCTATTTAATTAGCAAAAACTAAATTAAACGAGAAGTTATGTCATATAACCGGAAACGCATGCATATAGGTATATAACCAAAATGCATGCCGATCAGCAACCACGATGACCAAAAAGCAAACACCGAAATATATCCGAAATAATAGAAAAGAAGAAAACCAACCCAAAGAATTTGCTGAAATAATTTGGTATTAAGTTTAACAAATTGTTTACTTTTTCATTTACATTTATTATCAAGACTCAAACCGAGGTGGAGGGTATCAAAGATTCGGCACAGCCGAATTTAACACTCTTACTTGTTTTTTATGAAACTGTCAAGAACCCTCACTTGAGCAGGACTACAGAAACTTTATCGGACTGTGAACTTTGGAGATAAATTTATTATAATCCAACCCTTGCTTCCAGATACTTGCAATTCCTTACTCAGATATAACAAGTAAGAAATTATAGTCGGTCGAGACCGACTATACGATACCCTATACCATGCGTTTAGAGACCCTATCTCTCAGGCCCAACTAACTGGATATAGAAAATAAGCATAAACCAAATTTGAGTGGGATTTTTATTAATTTTTTCGGCTGCAAATATGAAAAAGTTCATATCGGATGCTATATCTATATGGGGACTAGACCCAAAAATGGACCGATCCTGACCATGTTTGGTAAAGTCTCTTGTATTTTGCAAAGCTATATACAAACTAAATTTGAGAAGAATCAGTGCAATATTTTTGTTTTTTGATAGATTTAAGTGAAGATCGGGAAGCAGCTCTATATGGGGCCTATGACTAAGAGTTATCCAATAGGGATCATTTTTGGACTATTGAATAATGGATGAAATATATACATACAAACCCAATTTGACTAAGATTTGTATGATAATTTGGATCTTATGGCAAAATATGTTGATTTCATAGGGGTCTTTTGTATGGGGGCTAGGTCTGAACATGGACCGATTCTCACCAATTTCAACAGCGTTCATCCCATGGCCGACAAAAGATCAAATACCAAATTTCATCAAAATATATTCATATTTGCGACCTGCAGTTTGATTACAAGCTTTACATGGACACACAGACGGACGGACGGACATCGTTAAATCGAATCAGATAGTGATTCTGATTCGATCGGTATAATTAAAGATGGGTGTAGGTCAAATATTTTTGGTTGTTACAAACAGCAGCACAAAGTCATTATACCCAAACCACATAGTGGTATAGGGTATAAAAATAAACAATATCTCTTTTGACTTAAATTTGCGTTTGACCCTGCTTTTATCTAGAGTGTAAAATTTATTATTTTATGGTATTCTAAGCTTAAGTACCATCTAAACCACCACCAAAAAACCACTAGTTAATAAAATTTCTATTCAATTGGCGATATTAATTTTTGATTTTAAAGTTTTCCAAAAAATCTCTGTTTCTTTCAACACTCAATCTCAACCATTTTATGAGATTTCAAATATAACTTTAGAACTATTGGAGTAGCCTAGCATTATCTCACAGCATTCAACTTTCAGAGACACTTAAATTATGTTAATCATTTTCTGGCCACTTTTTCCCATTATCTGAGGTATACTTCCAAAACTTCTTTTAGTTTAATTTATATGAGACTTAGTTATTATGCATGAACTGTACACCTATATTCCGAAATTTAATTTTCTAAACAGAACTAGTTACTTTTAATTAAAATTCATTTCTTTTAATACTGAAAAACTGTAAATTTTGATCTAGTATTAGCGTCATAAAAACTGAGAAAATTAAAAAAAAAAAATTTAAAACAACAAATATTAAAATTTCGCTATAAGTTCTTCAAAAAGAACAAAAAAAACATATTGGTGAAACGTTTTAGAGCACACGCGTGGAGTTGCTATAAATCAGGTGGCAGCAAATTGTTTTTCATTGGCCAAAATTATTTTAGTAATTTTTTTCTAGTGGGTAGATATTTAGTTAGACTTTAACTCATTAAATTATATTGAGTACTTCTTAAGAAACTCTAGGTCAAATTTGAACTTTTAATTTTTTTTAACGTTTAGCGTGAAATATGGGTATTTATTTTTTTGATTTATCAAAAATTGTCATATTTGGATTTTAATAATAATTGCAATCACTTTTTGTAATAATGAAATTTTTTTAATGCTTACACTCAAACAAATTTGTACACTGAAAAAAAAAATAATAAAATCAACTGGAAATTTTGCTATTACTAAGAAAAATTAACAATTTTTTTGTTGTCAAATTTGCAAATTTGTTTACACTCAAGGAATATATCAAATTGAAAAAACATTAGTAATACTATCTAATAGTCTTGCTATTACTGCAGAAATATATATAATTATTTGATGTCAAATTTGTTATTTTTCTCAAAATGATTTTGCGCAATATTTCTGACTTGATATGAAAATTAGGGTTTTTATTTTTTGAATCTTTCTCATTTATTAAAACATATGATACATAAGTATGTGGGTAAAAAACTTAAAAAAAAACTGCAATAGATTTTAATAGCATTTGCAACAATGGGAGGTTACGTTTATTATTTTTTTTTTACTAATACTATGTTTTTCGTACTTATAATTATTATTCATGCAATTATAATTATTATTCATTTGATCCAAATATTGATTGAAAATATTCCATATTTTGTTCTGTGTGGCACCAAATGATATTTAATGACATCTTTTGTAATAAAGAATTTTGTGCACTGCTGCAGACATGTATCTCCATGGGTACTTGGTTGTGTATATTTTTGCAGTTCCTTAGCATTATCTCCAAATTTTCTAGATTCAATTTCTTCATTGCACGCAAGTACTTCGAGGATTATTTTAAACCTGGAAATAAGGTTTAAATTCAATCCTGTTATTTCAGATGCTGTTTCTGGATTTGAAAAGAATTTTCTTGCGGAATTGCAATCATTTGTATTGCCCGACCCTTGCTTTGGCTGATCTGTAATCAATACAAATTTGCGATATTCATCTTGAACATATTCCCTTTTTGAATGTCTTCACTCCTTGTTGGTTTCGTTGTTTCTTTTTGATCCTGAAGAACTAAAATCTAAATCATAACTTATTTTTAGTATGTGTTCCATAAATCTTATTCCTGCATGTAGTCGTGATAATCCAAATTCATATGCATCAGTATTATATAGTGATTTTGTCGTGACTTGATGTAATTGGCTTGATCTTGCTTGGCATATGATGCAGCTGGATGCAGCCTTCGTGTTAGCCAAAGCCTGGCCTACTTTTCCGTCTATCATTGTCAGCATTACTTGGTAGCTTGCTTCAATTTGCTGCCCATCTAACTCTAATTGTGTAGTGTTGCAATTTGGGCCATGATGTCAGTAACTTTTTTGTTAGTGGCGTCATGAGTTTCTTTTTATACCCTATACCACTATGTGGTTTGGGTATAATGACTTTGTGCTGCTGTTTGTAACAACCAAAAATATTTGACCTACACCCACCTTTAATTATACCGATCGAATCAGAATCACTATCTGAATCACTATCTGATTCGATTTTACGATGTCCGTCCGTCCGTCCGTTCGTTCGTCCGTCTGTGCGTCCATGTAAAGCTTGTAATCAAACTGCAGGTCGCAAATATGAACATATTTTGATGAAATTTGGTATATATGCTTAAGTCAGCCATGGCATGAAATTTGTGAGAATCGGTACATGTTCAGACCTAGCCCCCACACAAATGACCCTTATGAAATCAACATATATTGCCATAAGATCCAAATTATCATACAAATCTTAGTCAAATTGGGTTTGTATGTATATATTACATCCATTCATCAGTAGTCCAAAAATGATCCCTATTGGACAACTCTTAGTCATAGGCCCCATATAGAGCTGCTTCCCGATTTTCACTTAAATCTATCAAAAAACAAAAATATTGCACTGATTCCTCTCAAATTTTGGTTGTATATATTTTTGCAAAATATAAGTGACTTTACCAAACATGGTCAGGATCGGTCCATTTTTGGGCCTAGTCCCCATATAGATATATCATCCTATATGAACTTTTTCATATCTGCAGCCAAAGAAAATAATAAAAATCCGACTCAAATTTGGTTTATGCTTATTTTCTATATCCAGTTAGTTGGGCCTGAGAGATAGGGTCTCTAAACGCATGGTTCAGGGTATCGTATAGTCGGTCTAGGCCGACTATAATTTTCTTGCTTGTTATTAATGAATATGTAACCCATTTTTTAAAAAGAGAGTTTAGACAATTTTTTTTTCCAAATATTTTTCTACCGTTAAATTATTAAGTGCAAACATAGGCAAAACCGATTTTTTGGGTGATATTGCGATATTTACAGACCCGCCATATGTAGCTCTTGTTATCTGAGGCTGTGTTTAATCGAATTAATCATTATACACATTCTTTGCAGATTCCTCTTCTTAACGACAATATCTTGCAACTTTCTTTAACCGTTCTATTTTGCAATTAATTCATTAATATGAAAACAGATTTGCTTTCTAAATCATATCCAATTTACTTGATTGAAAAATTTTCCAGTGTTGGCACTGTGAACATTTTCTAATTTTTATTATTAGAATGCCATTAAAGTCCCCGTCATACATCTTTAAAATCTAACTAATGCACTCACACAAATTCTCAATGCTCTCAATATTACAGAACTCCAGATATATGAAGAAAGTAACATATTTATCCCTAAAGGTCTCATCTAGATAAAATATAAATAAAAGATAGTTGGTATGACATTGTGAAAATTGCAGGACAATAATGTCCACAAAACCACTTAAGAACTTTTACTCATTCTGTTTTATAAGAAAGATTTATCCATATAAAACATTTGGTGAATTTATTTAATAAATATCGTACGATGGTAGCCAGTGACACAAAAACATATACGGCAATCCTGTTTACAGATGTACGGTTTTGTGAGTTTTGTAATTTACAATGACATGCTGCGTCATGTGCTTCTACAAGAAAATAGTTTTTTGGAACGTGCTGACATATGTAAGAGATTTAAATTAAATTTTCGAGTTAGATAAGAAACACGATTATGATTTTTATAATATTGTATTTCACAACATATTGTATATGTGTTTCTAAAATTTTATAATTAAAATTGGGTTAAACCATTAAGACAAATGACAAAAACCATAATTTTGACTTTGTTTCAATATTATTTAACATTAAAAGGAATAATATCAGCAAAATTTAGGAAAATGCCTAAATACAAATCCACGCATTAGAGTGTAGAATGCAATACATAAAACCAACATACGAATTAAGACTAAAATAAAAAGTCCTCAAATATCGAAAAAGGTTACTATATGGTATTGGCCGATTAGAGAGAGCATCAAAATATGACTTGAGGATCAGAATATGATTTGTTGCATTAAAAAAAAAAAAACATATGTTCGAAAAAATGGGTGCAGCACAACCGTACCTTTGCCATTTTGGTTAGAAGGTGCATATTCATGTAGGCAACATGTAGGTGTGTTAACGTAATGGCACTTAAAAAACGAATATACTTGGGAAATGAAAGTTCTTTTTATCAAGAACAAAAGCCCGGAGACTAGGGCGTTTCAGAAAAACGCTAATAGCGAAGTTGTTTTTCTCTGATTTGTTTTTCTCTGATTTTTAGGGTCGATAAGAGGATGCTGATATATTTTCTGGTTACCATATACCACCATGTGGTTTGGGTATAACGACTTTTTGCTGCTGTTTGTGACTACCAAAAATATTTGACCTAGAAACATCTTTTCTTATACCGAACTACTCAGAATCACTTTCTGTGTCGATTTAGCGATGTTCGTCTATCCGTCCGTCCTTCTGTCCATCTGTTGGTTTGTATATATTTTTTCAAAATATAAGTGACTTTACCAAATATGGTCAGGATCGGTCCATATTTCGACCTAGCCCCATATAAATATAGCATTTGATATGAACTTTTTCATATCTGCCGCCAAAAATATAATAACAATGCCACTCAAATTTGGTTAATGCTTATTTTCTATACCGAATTATTTGGACTATGGTCTCTAAACCATAGTATAGGGTTTCGTATGAACGGTCTAGACCGACTATAATTTCTTATTTTTTCCTTATGCTTTATTTTCACAAAAAAATCAGATAATTCGGATGTGAAAAGTACTAGCCTAGTTATATCCGCGGTAGCACTTATAGTTTCTGAGGTATATATCTAAAAATTAAGTATTTTCCAAGTTCAAAACTCTACTAATTGTATATTCTTATAGTATGTAACTCACTGGAGCTCCATATTCCCTGTGTTTTAAAATTAAGTTTAAAAAATTTGCTTATTATCTTCCGATAGATTGTAAATAAAGAATATATTAAAAAGAAATGAACTCTACTGCAATTAAAAAACTTAAGACAGGTCATCATTTCAAACCAGTCCGTCTCTCATTTTTAAAAAGAAAGTCCTTTTTTAAACCCTGAAACATATAATTTTTAGCGCGTATGTTTTCCATTAGTAAGCTAATGTACTTCAGAAATGTTTTACCTGGAATTTTCAGAATAAATCACTGGAGAAGATGGGAGCTTTTTCCTGACCACAAAGCAG
Source organism: Cordilura impudica (assembly GCA_963682025.1). Classification (NCBI taxonomy): domain Eukaryota; kingdom Metazoa; phylum Arthropoda; class Insecta; order Diptera; family Scathophagidae; genus Cordilura; species Cordilura impudica. The sequence continues at coordinate 58,605,454 of OY821518.1, read as the reverse complement.
ATTTTAAAAATAAAATAATAACTTCTACAATTTAGTTAGTATAAAAAATATTTTTGAATACAAATTAAACGCATTATTATTCATATAAAACTGTTTCATTTAACACCTTTTTGAATTGAACGCTATATCAGCGTTATTCGATTTAACAACTTCCCTCCAAAATTAAACTTTTGGTCATATACAGTCATAATTGGTTCGCTAATTGACCTAATAGCTAATTTTTCATTTATATTTTAAAGCACTAAAAACTTTTTTTATTCAGGTTGCACATTTTTTTTTTTCAAAAAACTAAAAAGAAGTTAAATTTATAAAATAATTTATTAAAATAGATCGAAGATTATGGACATTATCTCTAAGATCTGGAAAACTTCGTAGTCAGGAGTTTATTAAAGAAAAAATATTATTATTATATTAAAACAATTTCTTGGAATAAATTTTGTTCATTGGAACATCCAGATATTCTATAGTGATATCTCCTTGTGATATCAATTCAGCATTCATGGGTTATTTTGGATTAAAAAACTTAACGAATAACCAAACAAGTAAGAAAATTATGGTCGGTTTAGACCGACTATATGATACCCTATACCATGCGTTTAGAGACCCCAGCTCTCCGGCCCAACTAACTGGATATAGAAAATAGGCATAAACCAAATTTGAGTGGGATTTTTATTAATTTTTTCGGCTGCAGATATGAAAAAGTTCACATCGGATGCTATATCTATATAATGGAGCGATCCTGACCATGTTTGGTAAAGTCTCTTGTATTTTGCAAAAATATATACACACAAAATTTGAGAAGAATCAGTGCAATATTTTTCTTTTTTGATAGATTTAAGTGAAGATCGGAAAGCAGCTCTATATGGGGCCTATGACTAAGAGTTGTCCAATAGGAATCATTTTTGGACTACTTTTTAATTGATATAATATATACATACAAACCCAATTTTATTAAGATTTGTATGATAATTTGGAATTTATGGCAATTTAAGTCGATTTCATGGGGGTCATTTGTATGGGGGCTAGATCTGAACATGGAGCGATTCTCACCAATTTCAATAGCGTTCATCCCATGGCCGATGGAAGATTAAACACCAAATTTCATCAAAATATATTCATATTTGCGACCTGCAGTTTGATTAAAACCTTTACATGGACACACAGTCGGACAGACGGACGGACATCGTTAAATCGAATCAGATAGTGATTCTGTTGTTATAAACAGCAGCACAAAGTCATTATACCCAAACCACATAGTAGTATAGGGTATAATCAGAGCATTATCAATACCTTCACTAACTTTGTAGTGTTCACAACAAATCGAATATATATGTCTGTATCTTAACCCTTTCCGTCTTTTTGTCGAATATATTCGAATTCAAAGTAGGCATTGGTTGATATGAAAATGTTAACCCATAATTAGATGTTGCATTGCTTTGTTTATTTGTAATGATTAAAAATGAATATATATGTATATATATATATATATATATATATATAGTCTACCTATAAATTATTTTTGACACGGAGTGTGTTAAAGGCAAATGTCACAAAGATTGCGAAATTTTAATTTTATAACAAGCTTCAATCAATTAGTTCCTAAGAACCAAAGTCAAAAAAGGAAAAACCCAACAATCCCAACGACAAGGATACAAAGATAAAATTGAAAGCAACACAATAACATTTCCTATTTACTCCATCTATCAGCTTCCCACCCAAAAGTAATTGTCGGCTGTAATTATTGTCTGCAAACAAAAAGACAAAGAAAAATAACTATAACTGGTAACATTCTACTTTTGTTTCCTTTAATGCAAATACTGTATACAGTTTTATTATTACTCATTTCCTTCCCTTTGCCCTGCCTCTATGTTTAAGTTTTCTGCCACACATTGTTCTTCAGTCTTTATTTCTTTTTCGTTCCTTCAACACATTCATCAACGACAGAGAGCTGAGTATGAAATTCTTTGACGATTTGTTGCTCTTCTCAATATATATTTATTACACATATGATATTAAATTACAAAAAAAAAAAAAAAAAATACGCAAAATTAGAACGAAGCAATAAAAATTGCAAATTTTCAGAAAGTTGGTGGAATAATATGGAAAAGATTAGATAGGCATTGCCATAACTGTGGAAGACATGAATCCACAAAGGTTTTTAACATTATTATTATCATAATTTTTTTAATTAATTAAATTATTTTTATGTTGGAATTTATAAACAGCTTTTTTTAAATGTAAAATGAACAAATTCCAACCAAATATTTTGGTTCAGTAACCGAGTACCTCAGCTGTGAACAGAAAATTCAGTTAGAAAAGTTGGTCAATGCTGAAAAGCTTTTGAAAAGCTCTAAAAATTATATTGGTTATCCCTACAAATAATTATATAAATATTTATCCATAAAACATTGAGTTTTATTTATCATATATTATAATGCGCTATACCCCAAAGTATGTGTTTAGAGGATAATAATAATAATGGATAATGTAAAAATTATTTTCGCTGTTGCTTTGTGATATTTGTTATTCTTTTCTGCAGAACTTGAATTTGAAATTTTGCTAGTAGGCTGTGAAAAATTCTGCGAATTTTTTTTTATTTTCGCTGTTGCTTTGTCATAATTGTTATTCTTTTCTGCAGAGCAGACGAGTGTGTGGCAAATAAAAGTGAGATAATCGCATTTTAGTGTGGTTTTGTATAAAGAAAATGTCTTTTCGAAAAGTGTAAACCATGGTAGAAATCATGGATGCTATGAACGAGCCGTGTTCGGATGACGAGGAAGATCAAGCCATTATGAGTTCAAAAGATGTTGATGTCATGTATATTCCACCTAAAGTAGACTATGTGACAGATGAAGAAGATATCGACGATAATCAAATTGCTCTAAATGATGGCAATGATGATTGTGCGAATGAAATTACCGGGGAAGTGGAGTTACAGTACGTTCGAGACAATGACTTAATACCTAATGATACTGAAGAGCCGCAACGATCAACATCGAAAGACGCAAAAAGACGTGGAAGACCTAAAAAAGCTGTTAATCCATCCTTATTCAAAGGAAAGGCAGATTTTGAAGTTCCTGATTGGCTGAAACTTGGGGATTTTACTTACACCAGAGCACCAATCAACGTGGAAGGTTTGAAAAGGGAAGAAATTTGCGCAAAAATTGGTAAGTGAACAATTTTTTTTAATATCATTTAGTCCCGGTTGTTCAATAGACAAACAAACCTCAGATTTCTAGCGAATAAATTTGTAAAATTTGTATTGAATTTGACAGAATTTAAAAAATTTATTCGATAGATAGCTTATTCATGAGTTGTTTGACTATTGAACAACCGGCCCTTAGTCGTTTTAGAGTCTTAATTTTTAGTTTTTGACTTTGTGTAGGTGGTATGTCACCGTATGACATATTTTCATGGTATTTTGATGGAGCATTGATCGAGGATATTACTCACTTCACGAATTTATATGCCACTCAAAATAATGCAACCATTGATGTGACACCAAATAAAATGCGGCGCTTCATTGGTATATTGTACCTATCAGGGTATCACACGCTGCCACACATCGATAATTATTGGCCAGTTCAGCAGGACATGGGAGTACCTATGGTGAAGCAAACGATGAGCCGAAATCGACTCATAGTCATAAAAAGATTTCTCCACCTCTCGGATAACAACAATCTGAACGTAGCAGATCGCCTTGCGAAAGTCCGACCGATTATTGATGCTCTCAATGAAAAATTTATGCAGTTCGGAGTTTTCAGCCACATCTTATCTATAGATGAACAGATGATACCCTATTTTGCAAGACACTCGTGCAAGATGTTTATTCGCCGAAAACCGATTCGGTTCGGATTCAAATCATGGTGCTTGTGTTCAGAGCAAGGATATCTATTCTTTTCCATACCACACGGTGGCTCGGCAACTCCCCATGATAAAAATATCGGTCTTGGCGCTCAAACGGTTTTGAATTTGCTTGAAAATGTATCTGATCCCGATTGTCATATTATTTTCTTTGACAATTTTTTTTCCTCATATCATCTTATGTGTCTACTGAATGAACGCCGTTTCTTTGCAACTGGAACAATACGTGAAAACAGAATGGCGAAAATTCCATTAGCAAATTTAAAAAAGGCTGAACGTGGCGAATTTGACCAATTATTCGATGCTAAGTAAGAAATATTGGTCATCCGTTGGAATGACAATGAAGTTGTGAATGTCATTACTAATAATTCTACAGTCGAGCCATTGTTCAATGCTCGAAGATATTGCCGTACGCAAAGGAAAACAGTTGCGATTCCCCAACCTAAAGTGATTCGTGAATATAACCAAGGTGTGGGAGGCGTTGACCTTCACGCAGTGGCCAACTATCGAATATGCATACGAGGAAAGAAGTGGTGGTGGCCACTATGGACCAACGCTCTCGGCAATGCAATGGTCAATGCTTGGAAGATGCATTTCATGTTGGCAAAGCATGAAAACACAAAGGCACTTACTCAATTAGAGTTTCGTTCTGCTGTTACTACCAAGCTACTGACTTCCAATATGATGAACGAAGACATGGAAGATAACGCTGCTGATGTTGATAGAAAAGAATGCCCTCCTGGTTTCCCACGGATCGACGAAAAAAACCATATTGTGGTAAAAAGCCCTCAAAACAAATATTGTCGCTGCAAAGTATGCAAAAAACATACAATTTTTACATGCAAAAAATGTAATGTTTACTTGCACACCAAATGTTTTGATGCGTTAATTATTCATATCTTATCAATAAATAACATTTTTGATACAACTAAAAACGAATAAATTTAATTAAAGGTAAATATTCGTAAAAAAAAACGCATTTCTTTATTTATATATGTAGATGTTGATTTCTGGCCAATGGTCGATTTTTCGACCACTTCATATCTAGAGAACAACAATTAAAAAAAAATTTTTTTGTGTTAGTTTTTATGTATTGTCGATCTTGTGTTGTAATAATAATTAGTTATTTATAGTTCGGTTCGAGATCATGTATACATTTTCTAATACTAGAAAAGATAATACTTTATGCAATGTAAGAGAAATTTGGAAAAAATTTAAGACAGCGCTAGATGGAGTAGCTACTTTCGAACAAAGCGACTTGTTCATCGTCAGCATCCTTCTGCCTATTACTTCAACTCATGCTTAATCAACTATTTAACTCAACATTTGAAAGAAAAGAACATGAGAAATGTTTTTCTTTTTATATACGAGAGTTTGTATGAACAAGCTGAGCTTTTCCAATTTATAGCTTTCTCTACATTAACACCGCTTTGATCAATTACAAATCTCGTAATGTGAAAAAAGCTCTTTTTGTTTTGCCAAACGTCCCATAGATGGGAACTGTAATGACATGTGAAATCTTAACAGATTTATCACAATTGCATTGGACCGTATGTTTTGTATGTTAGTTTTTATGTATTGTCGATCTTGTGTTGTAATAATAATTAGTTATTTATAGTTCGGTTCGAGATCATGTATACATTTTCTAATACTAGAAAAGATAATACTTTATGCAATGTAAGAGAAATTTGGAAAAAATTGAAGACAGCGCTAAATGGAGTAGCTACTTTCGAACAAAGCGACTTGTTCATCGTCAGCATCCTTTGCCTATTACTTCAACTCATGCTTAATCAACTATTTAACTCAACATTTGAAAGAAAAGAACATGAGAAATGTTTTTCTTTTTATATACGAGAGTTTGTATGAACAAGCTGAGCTTTTCCAATTTATAGCTTTCTCTACATTAACACCGCTTTGATCAATTACAAATTTCTCTTACATTGCATAAAGTATTATCTTTTCTAGTATTAGAAAATGTATACATGATCTCGAACCGAACTATAAATAACTAATTATTAAAAAATTTTTTTTTAAATTTTTCTAAATTGAGCTCCTAAAAGTAAGTATTTAAAAGGAATTCAAAAAATTCCTGCGATTTCTGGTAGCGGCCGATAATGGGTTAAGGAATGTATGTAGAAATCAAAGAGGGCAGTGATATAGGCACCAGATGGCAAGTTTATTATAATAACAGACACTACACTAGGAATATTGGAAGTATCTTACACACAGTTGATTTAGTTAAGTATTTCCGCTGTACTATTTTACATTCTTCAAGTCTATAATGCCAAGTCCATAGTTCTCTAGGGTCTGTAGTTCCTACAATCCAGCAAAAATAAAGGTCATTCTCAAAGAACGAATGAGAACATCCTGACCCGAAGTTGCTGTTTTTCAACAATTGATGGCAAAAACAATTATCGCACTCGTATAAGCCTTATGCTCATACGACGCACAAAATACAATATTTAGAATAACAACAATAAAGGGTACATCATAAAAAAATTCGATTTTTTCAAAACATTTCTATGATTTATAATTGCACAGGATGTCAGTGAGTTAAATAAACCAAAACTGAGCAATCCGCCTGATCAATTGATTGCGTGATCGTGATTTCCTCAAAAGGATAGATGAAATCGTTACATCAACTCCGGTGGTATCAGAATCAAGTATCTTATATACAAAAATTGTGTTTTTTATTTAACGTTTGTTTGTAAGTTTGTTTGTAATTTATTGGAGAATACACCACTGACATATCGTTTTGAAATTTGCACAGTAGGTAACTGCCTACGCGGAACGCAAAATAGGCTATATTTCTTTTTCAAGTAGGCGATGCAACTCCCATATAAAATCATTTTTTAACATCTAATTTTAACATATAATATGTAGAGTCCTACGACAGCAATATTTCTGAAACTATGTACATGTACCTATTAAACTAATCTGAAGAATTGGGGAAAAAATGGGCGGGAGCGGACCACTTACCGTGGCACCCACATATTTAATGTCATTTATCTAGAGTACTGTAATAAATAAAATTGTAGAAATTGTACCACCTATGGCGACAGTAAGGCTTGAACCTACGTCTATCTCACATACGCTCGTACTTGCACACTCTGGTCAGTGCTTTAACATAATCACCTAAAGTCACGCCTACGAGCAGTGTGGTTTTCGGTTTTCACACCATACAGATTTTACATCTTATTAATTTCAGAAGATACACTCTGTCCAAACAAACAATCATTATTTTTGAACTTCTTAATATCTTTGCATATATACTAAATGGAAAATTTCAATACAGAAACAATCGATTCAATTATAACATAACAATTATTACAATGTTCAGTAAATCGCTGATGAAGGCAGAAATGCCAAAAACCGGTACGATTAAGAATACAGTATAGTTATAAGTTTTTGAAATTTATGCTTTCTTCTTCTCTACCACGCACCATATAAATAATATATTTTTCTTCAAAACGTATTCCCAGTTTTTTGTTTCGCAATGATGGGTTTAGTGAATTTCATCGGGTTACAGCTAGTTTCTTATAAACTTTTGAAGTATTTTTATGTCTAAGTTCCGAAAATTAGTTTAAGAATCGCTGGTGAATTTGTGTGATTGACCTAGAGACTTAATGATCGAAAACTCTTAAATCTCTTTAAACTGACTTATATAAGTGTTGAATTATATGTGTTCGAAATGTTGATTAAAATTCCTATCCGTAATGGACTTTAATCTTTTTATAACCAAATATGCAAAACATATTAATAATAGATTTTTCGTCACGAAATATATTATAAGCACGTCTGCCACACATCAAAGTTTTGCTGCCGAAAAATTTCACACAAAAAATGTTACAACATAAATTCTGGCATGCATGTAAATTCAATAAATTTTTTATAGATTTTCATAAAAAGGGATTTTTATTTCATACTCGTGACTAGATTTTTGATGGAACCTAGGATATATTTTCATTTTTTCAGCACCTCACCTACAATATGTAGCATATAAAAATATGTAAGTAATAAAATTGTTTTTAAACTTTAAAAAGCGTAATAAAATATGTAATATACTTAATTTAGTGTACATTGTAGCTGGCTAATGAAGCCAATAATAGTTCATTTACAGTTGAATTACTAACAAAAGCTTTTTTGCAATGTTTTGGTTTTACACCTTTTCGATGTTTTGATAAAAACAAATGTTATTTTGAAGAATCACACAGCTAAAGGTTAACTAAATAGAATAATCAATTTAATATGCTTACGCATTATTGCTAATGACAGATAATAACAGTAAATGTATTTTTTATAATATTATACAAAGTTCTGACATTAATGGATCAATTTAATCTTACAAATAGATCATCTTACTTTTATTGTTGTAATATTTTTATTATTACTATGTTTACAGGTTTATTATCAGAGCACACATTTTCACTTTGGGGTTCTGGATTAAATTAATTATTATTATGTGTATTGGTGAACATAAAATAGGGAAATCTGATTTTAATGATTTGTATGATTTTCGTCGTTGTGAATTATTTTTCGATAAATATAAGGGTATTCGAAATCATAGGATCGAAAAGAGATATATTAAAAATAAATAATTTTTGTGAGTTTTCCTTGTATTTGTTGCAAGGATATATAACTACCTCCAAAAATGTTGCCACTGTGACAATATTTTTTGTAAATATTCCAAAAAAAATTTAAAAATAAACTTATTTTTATAAAAATTACATATTTTTTGCACATCTAATGGCTGAATATCTATATCTGTCGGCCCCACGCTGTAAATTTACACACTTATGGATAAAATATACACACATTAATTCACAAATATATGCAAACGGATATTTACACAAAAGCCGTTCTATGCAATTTCATATGTTTGGAAACACTAAATTATTATTCAACACCTAAACGTATGAGTAATAATAAATTTGAAATAAATATTCATACACATAAAGTTATACATATGTACTTCGATACAAATGACTAAACGGATATAGTAAATGATTATAGGTATATGAAATTAAAATTGGGTGAGATTTTAAACTTTTTTTATATGGCCAGTATCAAATATAACCGGGATACTTAATCATCTATGTACATCTTAGGTATCAGTATATACCAGGGGTCGGGAACCAATTCCATGCAAAGAGCAAAATTAGAAAAAACAAGTAAGAAAATTATAGTCGGTCGAGACCGACTATAAGATACCCTATACCATGCGTTTAGAGCCCTATCTCTTAGGCCCAGCTAAGTGGATATAGAAAATAAGCTTAAACCAAACTTGAGTGGGATTTTTATTAATTTTTTCGGCTGCAGATATGAAAAAGTTCATATCTGATGCTATACCTATATGGGGACTAGGCCCAAAAATGGACCGATCCTGACCATGTTTGGTAAAGTCTCTTGTATTTTGCAAAAATATATACAAACAAAATTTGAGAAGAATCTGTGCAATATTTTTGTTTTTTGATAGATTTAAGTGAAGATCGGGAAGCAGCTCTATATGGGGCCTACGACTAACAGTTGTCCCAGGTATCATTTTTAGACTACTCATTAATGGATCTAATGAACGCATACAAAACCAATTTGAGTAAGATCTATATGACAAGTTGGATCTTATGGCAATTTATATCGATTTCATAGGGGTCATTTGTATGGGGGCTAGGTCTGAACATGGACCGATTCTCACCAATTTCAATAGCGTTCATCCCATGGCCGATAAAAGATCAAATACCAAATTTCATCAATATATATGCATATTTGCGACCTGCAGTTTGATTACAAGCTTTACATGGACACACAGACGGACGGACGGACGGACGGACGGACATCGTTTAATCGAATCAGATAGTGATTATGATTCGATCGGTATAATTAAAGATGGGTGTAGGTCAAATATTATTGGTTGTTACAAACAGCAGCACAAAGTCATTATACCCAAACCACATAGTGGTATAGGGTATAAAAAGTTAGACAATTTAAATTAAATATTTCAATAAGATTTTTCATATAATATACTCTAAACATTATTTATAAATCAGCATTTACAATTTTATCTTCTTATAATTATATTAATGAAGCTGTGATAGATTTGTCTGTATAAAACATTAATTTAATGTGGAGTTCCGTCACACTAGTTATACCCTATACCACTATGTGGTTTGGGTATAATGACTTTGTGCTGCTGTTTGTAACTACCAAAAATATCTGACCTAGACCCATCTTTTATTATACCGATCGAATCAGAATCATTATCTGATTCGATTTAACGATGTCCGTCCGTCCGTCTGTGTGTCCATGTGAAGATTGTAATCAAACTGCAGGTCGCAAATATGATTATATTTTGATGAAATTTGGTATTTGAGCCTTTGTCGGCCATGGGATGAACGCTGTTGAAATTGGTGAGAATCAGTCCATGTTCAGACCTAGCCCCCATACAAATGACCCCTATAAAATCAACATAAATTGCCATAAGACCCAAATTATCATATAAATCTTAGTCAAATTGGGTTTGTATGTGTATATTACAACCATTAATCAGTAGTCCAAAAATGATCCCTATGGGACAACTCTTAGTCATAGGCCCCATATAGAGCTGCTTCCCGATCTTCACTTAAATCTATCAAAAAACAAAAATATTGCACGGATTCCTTTCAAATTTTGTTTGTATATATTTTCGCAAATACAAGAGACTCTACCAAACATGGTCAGGGTCGGTCCATTTTTGGGCCTAGTCCCCATAAAGATATATCATCCGATATGAACTTTTTCATATCTGCAGCCAAAAAAATTTATAAAAATCCCACACAAATTTGGTTTAAACTTATTTTCTATGTCCAGTTAGTTGGGCCTATGAGATAGGGTCTCTAAACGCATGATATAGGGTATCATATAGTCGGTCTAGACCGATGTATAATACAATGGAATGGAATAATTTCACGACAATCACAATAGAGATCAATTTAGCAGGAACGTTGTTTTTTCTAATATGGAAGGTGCTCCATCAGTTGCAATGAACATGATAAAATTAATATTTATGTTTTAATTCTCAAAGAGCATTAGAAGAATTTACGATATGTTTTCCTCTCAAGTATGGCCTTTAATTGCTAACAAATCAAGGAGTTCCACTTAAACAACAGTATGTTATATATTTAACCATCACACGACACTGTACAAAGCATGTGATATTAGTAGATTCATTCAAAACAAGAGATGTGAATGCAGAATTTTGTGTAGTAACAATTGTTATTCATTCTTCGACTGTTGTAGCTGAGAGCGGTAAATCTTTAACATTTTTCAAGATATCAAATTTATTTTTAAGAACTTTAAAATTTCCCAATCTCGCGTGTGAGTCGTGCCATGCAGTCATGTTATTTTTGTTTAGTATTGTTTTTTTTTTTTTTAGTGTTTATTTAAAGAAAATTCGTGTATGTATTTAGAACTATAAATAAACAAATAGTAACTATAAATTGTTATTATACATAGTCCCATAATCGGGCTCTCAAGTATACTAATTCTATCTGAAGTTTTAAATATATTTTTTATATACATAAGAACATAAGATTTATTTTATATTAGAAGAACATAAGATTTATTTTATATACATAAGTATAATTGATATGATATACTGTAACAAAAAAATTTAAAATTTGTACATAAGTATAATTGATATGATATAATGTAACAAAAAAATTTAAAAAAAGTCACTTCTATATTTATTTGATAAAAGGTTCAGTCAAGGGGTAAAAGTAGGAAGGGGAGATTTTAGTTAACCCACCAAAATTTTTTTTTTATTTATGTTTGGAAAAATGTTTTTATCACCTGAATAAATACTTGTATCATACCTAGTATTATCAAGTGTGATTTCATTGCAATAGATAGCGTTTTTATTGGCTCTCCTATATATATGGTAAAATATAGGTATGCCTATTTCATTTTGGATAAATCCTTTAATGTCGAGGTATACGAAAGCTTCAGGTGGTACATATCCACTTTGGAGGGTTTTTTGTATGTATCTTTCATCACTGTAATATGATGACAATATAATTTCTAATTATATGAATAATAAAATTGTCTATTCTACTTATTTTTGCTGCATTGTGTAATTTTTGATTTGATATGTATTTTACATAATCGCTATTTGGAGATCTATACAGGGATGTGCATGATCTTAGACACTTTCTTTCAAAAACTCGAATTTTCTCCATATATGATGGAGAAATGTTAAACCAGATTTGGCAACCGTATGTTATAATAGGTCTAATTAGTGATCGATATAGTAACCCTTGACTCTAGAATTGATGTATTGTGAATAAAACAGTTTTTTGTACATGAAAAATGCATTTCTTGCTTTAATTATTTGTGTATTTATATGAGAATTGAAATATAAAAAATTATCTAGATAAATTCCCAAGTATTTTACGACTTGTTTGTTGGGTATACATATATTGGTATTTGCTTTTATACCAAAATCTTTGTTCTTATGTTGTGATTACATTTTCCTACTGGCGGACGGAAAAGAATGGTTTCACATTTTTTAAAATTAATTTTCATTTGCCAGTCTATAGCGTATTTTTCAACTATATTAAAGTATGTTTGTAATACATAATTAATTTTCTCTATTTTATTATCGGCGTGGTATATTATAATATCATCTGCAAAAGCAATGATATTATCAATTCTCGTTAATAAATCAAATATAAAGAGATTAAATAGAATTGGGGAATTCACTGTTCCTTGTTGAAGACCATTTACTGCCATTAATGTTTTTGTACTTATTTGTTTCCTATTGCCGACTAAAAAAGATTTGTTGTATATCATGTTGTGTAATAGTATTATTAAATGCATAGGTATTTTATATTTCAATAATTTGTAAATTAATGCCGGTATCCATATCCTATCAAACGCCTTTTTGAAATCAATCAAACAGCCACATGTACACAAGGAATTATTGAGGTTCCAATGAATATTTGAGACAAGAAGATGTGTTGCATGAATTGTCGAGTGTTTGTATTTGAATCCGAATTGTCTCTCATTATTTAATTGATTTTTTTTAAAGAATTTAACTAAATTATTGTTTACGCAAATTTCAAAAACTTTAGCTTACTTGTATCCTTATTTTTTTGGGCAAAATTACGACTTTCGCTACTTTCCATGCTTGGGGGAAATAGGATTTGTTTAGAATGTTATTAAAAAGAGTGCAATATTCACGGATCATTACATCAGGAATATTTTTTAATACAATATTTGGGATATTATCTAAGCCTGAAGAAAGTTTTTTTTTTCAAAATGTATAACAGCGAATTATGCATTATAAAATAATTTTCATTTATATATTCATTAATCTGGTTAGCCTTGAAATAATCCGTAAATATTAAAAGAGATGATAGATTAGTTTCATATTCATTTTTTCTTTCCAAAAAAGTTTTGAACCAAGTACCCATATCAATATGCACTCTATTTTGAGGATCGATTTCTTTGAAGGAGTGAATTGATTCTAAATAAGCCCCAATGGTGTTTAAAATTTGACTTTGATCTTTTACTATGAAGTTACTACTTTCTTCATCTCTTTCTAGATCGTCAGGTGATATACCCGCATTTCTAATCAAAAATTCCTCATCTTGTGGGATTTGAAGAGTATTAATATTTACCGGTTGTATTGACCTAAACTGTTTTTTTACTTCACAAAACGTATTTGAGGAGTTCTTATGATCAATATTTTTTAGTTTCTCTCGTATATGTATATGTGTATAGTAAAGTTATCATTAATTAGCTTCCTGATTAGTTTAATTTAGCATTTTAATAAATTAAGTTTAACTGGCAATAATAAGCACTCTAATCGGTTGTGTTTTTTGATTAGCGTTAAAATTTTGTTTTTTTCTGATTGCAATTTCCTTATAGCTGCATTTGTACATTTTCTTGTTGAGTCAATGTTTTAAAATTTAGGAACTAATTTTTCAATTGAACGCATAATCATGTCATTTAACTTAATTAAATAAAATTCTATTTCTGAATTTGTGAGATTTTCCTGATTTGGGATAGGTTCGTTAATGTTTTAATCATTTACAATACTATTCTTAAACTTTTTCTAGTAAGTTTGCTTATAGTTAAATTGGGAATCAGGCATTTCTTTAAAAAGAGTGATTGGGTGATCATTTACATCTTGTAAAACTAAAATTTGTATTGCATTATGGTCGCTATCATAATCAAGGTTCTTAAGACAGTTTATTGTAGCATTCTCCTTGTGTATGGATAAGCGTGAGTCAGCTATACAGAGGTCTAGATACGAATTAAAACGCGGGTAAGAAGGTGCAGCTGCGGCATATAAAGTACACCTAAATAGAATTTCATTACCTGATAGCCATTCTTTTAGCATATTACCTTTTGCGTTGTTTGTGTCATTACCCTAATCTGTATGTTTGCAAGTGAGGTCTCCTGCTAATATATAGTAGTTATTGGCGTTTTGTAAATTTAAGGATTGAAAAAGTTTTAATAATTCGGTTTTTAAATTGTTATTATTATTAGCGGAAGGGTAATAAGCCGATATTACGAATAATATTTTATTAGCAATCAATGGTATTTTTAATATACAAGTTTCCAATATTTTAAAAGAATTTATAGTAGTGTTGGTATAGTTCTGATATCTGATGTCTTGTTTAATTAAATCTCCCGTTCCACCTCCCCTAACAGAGTTAATTCTATCTTTGCGTATAAATTCGTAGTTTTTAAAAGTAACTTTATGTCTGTTATTTAATTTTGTTTCGTTTAGAAGTACTAAGTCCGGGTTATATTTGTTAATAAAATTACATAAGTCGTATGTTCTACTTAATCTTATAAGAGAATTAACGTTAATTTGAATTATATTAAGATTTTCTACAATACTTTCAGCCATGATGATTATTTAAGCCTCTAACAATGAAAAGATAGAATCTATTCTAGATGCTTGAATTTGTAGTTGTTTATGTAGATTAACTGTTTGATTTGAGAGGTTTTGCATTGAATTTTTGAACTCTTCTAAAGCTAGTTGTATCGGATTTGTATTATTTTGATGTTGAAGGTTATTGGTTTTTACAGTACCAGCGAAGCTAATATTAGGATTTATATTATATGATGAATTTTTAGTTCTATTTTGTTTTAAGATTTGTTTTTTGGCCCGAAGCTTCTGCTGAATTTCCTTATATTTTTCGCATCCTTTATATGATGCAGGGTGGCCATGTTTACCACATACCACACAAAACAGTTTATCCCTTTCGTTATCAGGTACAATTTTTAGGGTACATTCTCCAACTCCATGACTTTCGTTACATTTAACACATCTTTTAGCTAGATGGCAATTAGATGCACTATAAAAGAAACTCTGACAGTTTCTACATTGAGTAATTTCAGGCTTTTTTAAGGTTTCCCATCGAATACAGCGATGAAGCAAAGCCTTAATTGCATGCAATTCATTAGCTTTGCTATTGCTACTTATTTGCACTAAATAAATTGGCAGAACATATTTTTCACGTACAAATTTTTTGGTCTTGAATTCGTTTACTTTTATAAATTTCAAGTTCTCATTTTCTGATGCTCTTCTAAAATGTCATTAGTATCAATGTTAGCACAGAGGCCTTTTAGTAAGTATGTTTTTGTTTTTATATCTTTTGGAGTAAAAGTAAAAAAATTTGTTTTTGTTTTTTGTAAATACGCTTTTACTCTGTTGTAATCCTCCATTGATGACACATAAAGAGATATTTTTTTGTTATAAAATTCTCTTATTTTGAAGTCTTTTAAATTAAGACCTTTTTTTTATAAAATTAACAAGTTCATTGGGATCCACACCAAAAATGTTGAGAGGTGGGATTTTTTTATTTTTGTTTTGAGTATTGTTTGTTGTATTTTCATTATTTAGAGTATTATTGCTTAAATTATTATTATTTGTTGATGCTTGTTCGTGCTCTTGCATATGTTTTTCAAATATTTGTAAATATTCTTTGTTACACTTTTTGTCATTATCGAGAATGGCATAATAATTATTTTTTAGTTGTTTTGCCATTGTTGCACTTAATGCTTCACTTTTTCTTTTTCTCTCATTTACTGATTTTACATTATTTTGTATTGATAGATTATTTACATTGTTTTTTTCATTATTGATTAACGTATGTTGAGCATTAAGCTCTGACATAGTTTTTTTAATTTTTTTTTTTTTTAATTTGTTGTTTAAGAGTCTCTTTCTCTAGTTAAAACAACGACGCAGCAAAAATATGCGTTGAAAAATGAAAAAATAAAAACACGTAGAACAATGGATATAGTTTCACTTTCCGCTAGACGTCCGTCTTTCATGACAGTCACGATAGAACTCTTGTTTAGTATTGTTTGGCATTTCATTATGAAAAGACTTACACCTGAACAACGTTTACGAATCGTTCAATTTTATTACGAAAATTCACGTTCTGTGAAGAATGTGTTTCGTGCACTTCGCCCAACTAATGGTCAACATAATCGGCCTAGTGAGCGTACCATTCGCAACACCATCACCCATCTTGAGACCAGCATTCATTACTGGATAATACCCGAATGAATAGGTCCATATTTCTTAAAAAATGATGCCGTTGAGAACGTAACCATCAATGGCGACCATTACCGTGCCATGATAACCGACTATTTGATGTCTGAAATTGAAGCTCGTGATCTTGGTGATATTTGGTTTTAACAAGACAGCGCCGCTTCCCACACAGTGCACCAATCAACGGATTTATTGAGAGAACACTTCGGCGAGCAGATAGTTTCACGTTTTGGGCCGGTCGATTGGCCACTAAGATCGTGTGTTATAACACCGTTAGACTTATTGCTGTGGGGATATGTAAAGTCTAAAGCTTATGCGGACATTCCCGCTTCGATTCAGGCCTTGGAGCAAAATATCACGGGTGTCATTCGCCAGTTACCAGTCGAAATGCTCGAACGAGTCATCGAAAATTGGACTCAAGGGATGGACTATCTGAGACGTAGCCACGGCCAACATTTGATAGACATAACCTTCAAAAAATATATGCCAAAGAATGTTCTTTCAAATGATAATAAACATTCCCCATTAAATTTGAACTTTCTGTGTTTTTTTTCTTTAAAAATGTAGGGAACCTCGAAATGGATCACTTTATATAAAGGGCTTTCCACTTTTTCCATTTCCAAGAATAATGCAAAACTTGCTTCTGTTGTATACGATAAGGACTTTGTTCAACTTGAAGAAAAAACGTTGTTGAAACAGTCGTTTTTTTTTTTTGGAATTCTACAACAGCTCCTTTTCTACTATCACCATTTCGATACTTCCCATTCAATTTTTTTCCACGGAGATGTCACTTGATATTACTGGATTTATTATTCTAACGTCACCAGTTAGAAATTAGGCACTGTGTGTTTCCATTAACGTTCACAAAAAAATTTCTGTTTTTCTCTGTTATTTGTTTTTTTTTTAGTATTTTTTTTTTTAATTTTTAAGCTTTTCTCTCGATATTTAGAAAAAAAACTACATACACTGGTTAGGTACATTTCAACGTGCATAATTTAAAAAGGAAACTGCAACTAAATACACAATATATACCGTGTAAAGACAAAATGTTCTCAACAATTTGAACACTTGGACCGTCATATGAAGAAAATATAGACAAACTTTAAAAAAATATGGAAAAAACGCAACACATTTCAAATAACGAGACATGCGGCTCAGGAGATAGATGAAGAATAAGATGGATAAGCATACACTTTTTTTGACAACTAAATCACTCACGGATGTTGGTAATTCAGTGACACTGAATAGGGACATGTATAGTTACATGACTTATAATTTTATACACGTTGTAGCAGCCAACAACTGGTTCAAGCAGGATGGAGCAACCGCACACGTGGCTCCTGGCACATTTGGTCTTCTAAGTGATATCTTGTATGACCGAATTATGTTAAGGAACTCAAGTTTGAAAGTGCGAGTGTATGTGGATAAGCCTCAACTTATAAAGTAGCTTATTCACACCATTGAAGCCGATCAATACTTTGAGTGCTATTATGCAAAATGCTCATTTTGAAGTCCTATTGTGCATTGACGAATAAGGGGTACATATATCAGATACTTTTTTTCATAATTAAAATTTAAATCATGCAGGGTTAATATTATATTAAGAATAAAACAATAAAAAATAATAGTAAATAAAAAAGGTATTTAATTTGTTCACGAAGTCATGACTCTTTGCCTATTTATTACCTTTTTTTGTTATTATTATTGTGAGTCAAAAATATTCAATGGACTTCCCAAAAACAGCCATTTTTGACTGACACGGCAAAAACGGAGATGCGACTTCGAAAGTATGTGATTCATTATAAGTTTATTTGTCACAATTTTCTTTGTTTAAATAGCAGTCACGAAATTTGATTAACTGCATTTTTATCAATATCCATATCTTTACGCATTTCGACTTATGTATTGCAAATATTTCACTGAGGAACAAAATTAAGTAATCATAACACGCGACTTTTTAATGCTAGAATTACATATAATCCGAGCACCATTTGCGTAAGTTCTAAAATATGTTGCATTAGGGGGGCCCTTCGTTATATGGAGAGAAAAAAAGTGTTCGAACTGTCGGCCTCACCCCCTAGAAATATGCGAATAGCAAAAAAACTGAGAAATACAAAGTTTTGGGCCAATCAAAAAACGTTTAGTCGTAGCGCAAAGCGATTGAAAATTTCAAGTGTGTTTATATGGGGAAAATATGACTTTTTTTTTCAGATTTTACGAAAATTTCGATGTATAATTTAATTTTTCCGACAAGCTGTTACATAATTCGGGACCAGTAATAAATTATCTTTTCAAAAGGCTATAAAACTTCAAAATCGTATGAAACCTCGCCAAGAAATAGCAAATGCCCCAGACCACTTTTGTGCCAAAAAAAAAACTAGGTCATGAAATTTGATGGCATTTTTTTCAACTTTGAGAAATTTATTAAAGCCATCATTCCTTTTTGGTCTCTATACTTATAGGTACTCAGATATGAAGTATTGTTTTATTAACACGTTGTAAACCTATTGCGCATTGAGACCGAAAATTGGAAATTTTTTTGATAATATTTTTAAAACTCCTTTTTCAAGTTTTAAAAAATTTTCTTAAACAATATTTAAAAAAATGAATCTATCACTTTAAGGTTTTATGAAATGCATGTGGCAGATTAACTGTGTGAATTTTTAAGTAAATCCCTCCGACAGAATTTTTCTTGACAAGGATTTTATTTTTGTGGATTTCGAGAAAAATTGGATTTTTGTGAAATATTCTGTAAATGTACTCTTTCTAAATACTTTGTATCAAAAATTCATAATTTTTCTACTTTTAAATATTATATTTTATCTTAATAGCCTAGGGTTTCGGAAAAAAATAATGTGACTCCATTAACCCTATTGGAATTGGGGTCACATATGACCCCAAACTAATAAAAGACAATTTATGCAAAAAATTCAAATATTTTGTAAGAGCTGTCCAATTTTTAGATGCGACACTTAAAATATAGTAACCAAATATGTAGAAGTTTCGTTCCAAAAATTTGGGATAAATGCGAGAACGTTAACCCATTATTTGCCAAGGCCAGCTTTGGATTTTAAGATATTTTAAAATAAAAATTACCTTAAACGAGTTTTTCTATTAAACTCGTTGATACCACTATTTAGAATTTAAGAAAAATAATTCGGTTAATTTTTATTTATTTAACCATTCAGTGGTCCTGGGATCAAAATAATCCATTGTGATATATCTTTAGTGCAATTATCTGCTTATTGCTCGCGAATATAAATTAAAACTTTTAACCAATTTTGTTATAAAATTACTTTATGTAATAAGGTAATAGTTGAATTTCTCGCTGTCTCACCCTTATAATGGTACTTATAATGGTTGATATTTTTTGATTTTTTATAATCGGTCGCTTTATATTATCTTGAATGTCACCTACATGTTTTGAAACTTCTACCATTTTATTTCCCAGTTTTAAATAGTTTATTAAATAAAAGTAAATTTAAAATATAATAATATATATAAAAGGTAATATTAAATAAATACTACTCTTAATGGAATAAATTACAAAATTAAAACAAAGCGAATTTCAAAAAACGTCCTATTTTTTAGACATATGACTTAAATTGTTTTAATTTATATTCGCGAGCAATAAGCAGATAATTGCACCAGAGATATATCACAATAGATAATTTTGACCTCAGAAGCACAGAGGGGTTAAACAAATAAAAATTAACCGAATTATTTTTCTTAAATTCTAAATAGTGGTATCAACGAGTTTAATAGAAAAACTCGTTTTCGGTAATTTTTATTTCAAAATATCTTAAAATCCAAAGCTGGCCTTGGCAAATAGTGGGTTAACGTTTTCGGATTTATCCCAAATTTTTGGAACAAAACTTCTACATATTTGGTTATTATATTTTAAGTGTCGCATCTAAAAATTGGACAGCTCTTACAAAATATTTGAATTTTTTGAATAAATTGTCTTTTATTAGTTTGGGATCATATGTGACCCCAATTCCAAAAGGGTTAATGGAGTCATATTATTTTTTTCCGAAACCCTAGGCTATTAAGATAAAATATAATATTTAAAAGTAGAAAAGTGATGAATTTTTGATACAAAGTATTTAGAAAGATTACTTTTACAGAATATTTCACAAATTCTCGAAATCCGCGAAAAGAAAATCCTTGTCAAAAAAATTCTGTCCGAGGGATTTATTTAAGAATTAACACAGTTAATCTGCAACATGTATTTCATAAAACCTTAAAGTGATAGATTCATTTTTTTAAATTTTGTTTAAGAAAATTTTTTCAAACTTGAAAAAGGAGTTTTAAAAATTTTATCAAAAAAATTTCCAATATTCGGTCTCAATGCGCAGTAGGTTAACAACATGGTAATAAAACAATACTTCATATCTGAGTACTTATAAGTATAGAGACCAAAAAAGAATGATGGCTTTAATCAATTTCTCAAAGTTGAAAAAAATTCCATCAAATTTCATGACCTAGTTTTTTTTTGGCACAAAAGTGGTCTGGGGCATTTGCTATTTCTTGGCGAGGTTTCATTCGATTTTGAAGTTTTATAGCATTTTGAAGGGAGAAGTTAATTCTGATCCTGAATTATATAACAGCTTGTTGGAAAAATTAAAATATAGAACGAAATTTTCGTAAAATCTGAAAAAAAGTCATATTTTCCCCATATAAATACACTTGAAATTTTCAATCGCATTGCGCCACGACTAAGCGTTTTCTGATTGGCCCAAAACTTTGTATTTCTCAGTTTTTTTTGCTATTCGCATATTTCTAGGGGGTGAGACCGACAGTTTGAACACTTTTTTTATTAAGGGCCACCCTAATGTTGCATCCTAAGTTTGATTAGAAAGCTACAAGATATAGTTATATGATGACTTTAAATATTTTTGTTATTTATAATTGCAATACTTGAAAAAGCACTTATAGCGAAAAGTTTAAATTAATTCAGTTTATTCGATAAATTTTTATTTAGTATTTTTGTTTGCCTAGCTTTAACTGCATTTATCAACTTGTTACAAAATATCTCATTATTTAAGTTATTGCAATAAATATTGACAGTTTTACAGTATCGTAACAGTTTTCACAAAAACTTTTTTAAGAGCAAAAACAAAATAAATATTTACACAACCTGTGAAATACGAAAAAACTTTTTTTTATAACAAACGCTTAAAGCATCAACCAAAAAAACAATGTAATATATTTTCAATTTATTTATTTTTTCTTTCCTGAAATGATAAATGACTCTAACACATGCATCACTGAAGCCACCATGCGACGTATGCCACCGTCATCGCCACTTTTAAACATTGCTGACAAAATGAAAAATTTTAAAAAGCGATGACATCACCAATTTTATTCATAACTCTAAATGTTCATATAACAATTATTTTTTTCGTTGACTTTTGGCAAATTTTTTTATAATAGAATTTTGTTAGAAAATTTATGAACTAAAATGCAATCATAGATATATTTTTTAAAATAAAATCACATATATGAATAACAAATATACATGCCCTACATCAATCCGTTGTACAATCTTGTTATCGAAATTATTGATTGCAAATATACCGTAAAAAATTTTGAAAAACTCGGTATAAGATAATATGTGGCTATTATAAAAATTCCTCTCTATATAACCCTTAATATAAATTAACCTGCAAATTAATATTTATCGATATCATATTTGGTAAGCTTCCTTAAACGTTCATTATGAGATAGTTTCAAAATTCCGTAAAACCTCTTAACAATGTATGTAATCATGCTAAGATTAAATCCATTGGTTCAGTTGAAGACTTTCTATGTATTTTCATTTCGGACTCGCCAGGTGATTTGATGTCTTGTGAATAACAAAATTTTTGTTTTTAGTGTGAATTGGCTGAAATTAGGAATGTATCCATTCATATATGTATGTATGTACATATGCATATATGTATGCATACATATATGAATGAATGGAATTATTGCAGATGTTCAGTCCTTTTTTATATAAACTCAATATGAATGTATATTTCCTTACCGGAAAATTTTGGAGTTCGATTAGTAATATAATATACTAAGTTTCATCAACTTGAGCAATATGTGCTATTTATTTTATGTTTGACTGCTTTGCAAATTTTTCCGAAAGTGAAAAAAAAGGAAATTTTTAGCGAAAATAGAATACCACTGATAAAAAGGTTGCTGGATAGAAATCGTGGACAAAATCCATGTAATGATGCTGAACGATCGGAAAACGAAAGTGCCTGTTAAGGTGACTGAATATGTTAGCTGTCATGGTGTAATGAGTCTTTGCTGTTGTTTCTAACTACCAGAAATACTTCACCTACGTATACTGATCGATTCAGAATCAATTTCTGGGTCGATTTAGCTACGCACAGTATTTGGAATGATACCCAAAATTACGACTAATGCAGGGAAGCCATATTAAAATAAAACTTCCATTTGGGGAAAAAAATTTTTTTAAATTTGTATAAGCCTGTCAAGCGCTTCTTTATTTTTCGGAAAAAAATTACCTTGGTTGAAAATTTTTGGTGTAACTATAGCGTACTTAATGCTCTATGCTCTACAAAATTTAATATCGAGTATATGAATTTTTATTTATTTTATTTTTTTTTTTAAATAATTATGCTCCATATCAACAAAATTTTGATTCCTGTCTTCACCATTCATCGTAATCAGCATCACTTTCGTAGCCACCATCTTCATATTCATCATCCCTTACCTCTTCTTCTCCTGTAGTGTTTGGAAAAATTATTAAATCTAGTACCACCTATAGTGTATGATGAGTTTTTTCTTATAACTTTTACATTTGACGATAAGTAATAGCTGTGAACTAAGTAGAAACCTATTAAATACGTCTTCATTTGACTTCTCCCGACTTCATTTACGTGCATAGTGTTCTCTATAGTTTTTAGAATCTTTGTTTCGAGCTTCTTGGGCTTCCTCAGATAGTTGGCCAATTGGTAATAATGCATGCGATACTATTTTTGGCCCGACAGCAAAGAATTTATGCAATGTGTGAGGTATATAAAATCATGGGTGGAGCTTAACGAAATGTCTGGCCGTGTTGTGAGTATAGGTTCAAAAGTTATCAAATTGATTTTCATGTCCAGAGGATACAACAATAAGTATCACATGTATTACTTCTATCAAGTCTTTGTCCACTTTTGTAATTTGTGCAGAAACAACCTTCCCTGGACTACGAAAAACAGTTAAAAACCATAATCAGCCAAATCGGCGCAGTCTTTCTCGAGTTTAAGCAAGTCAAACGAACAGCAATTGATTTTTATGTGTTTATATATATAGATATAGATAGATTCATTTACACATGCTGGTGATAATAATCTTAATAACTCATGGTGAAAAATATAGTAAAGATGGTTATTTTCCCAGGTATGTTTGGGAACCAAAACACTTTACCATAGGTTTCGACATAAATTTGTTAGTCCAGGAAAATTTAATATTTTTTCATATATTACATATTATTAAGCAAATCAGGAAACTTATAAATAGTGATTCGATTTATATGTAATATATAATTAACATAATAGGCATTGCTATTTTAACATAATAATAAAAAAAAATAAAATTATGCATTATATTATTAATATAACAAGTAAGAAATTATAGTTGGTCTAGACCGACTACACGATACCTTATACCATGGTTTAGAGACCATGCTCTCTTCGGTCCAACTAATTCGATATAGAAAATAAGAATAAACCAAATTAAAGTGGCATTGTTATTTATTTTTGGCTGCAGATATTAAAAAGTTCATATCGGATGCTATATTTATATGGGGACTAGGTCCAAATATGGACCGATCCTGACCCTATTTGGTACAGTCACTTATATTTTGAAAAAATTTTTACAAACATAATTTGAGAAATATCTGTGCAATGTTTTTGTTTTTTGACAGATTTAAGTGAGAATCGGGAAGCAGCTCTATATGGGTCCTATGACTAAAAATTGTCCCATAGGGATTATTTTTAGACTACTGATTAACGAATATAATTAACATATACAAAACCAATTTGACTGAGATCTACATGATACTTTGGATCTTATGGAAATTTATGTCGATTTCATAGGGCTCATTTGTATGGGGACTAGGTCTGAACATGGACCGAATTTCACCAATTTCAATAGCGTTCATCCTATGGCCGGTGAAAGCTTATATACCAAATTTCATCAAAACATATTCGTATTGGCGACCTGTAGTTTGATTACAATGTTTACATGGACACACAGACGGACGGACATCGCTAAATCGACGCAGAAAGTGATTCTGAGTCGATCGTAAAATAAAAGATAGGTCTAGGTCAAATATTTTTGGTAGCTACAAACAGCAGCATAAAGTCATTATACCCAAACCATATGGTGCTATATGGTATAATAATATATTAGTAATATACATTATGCGTAGAATAATTTATAACGGTTATATGTTTGCGTTGTTTCTCAGTTAGTTAACTAATGGAACTCAAATAACTGATGCATTTCAGTATAAAATAAGTAAATATCAATTCCAATTATTATTAAGAATTTTCAATATCCTAGTCTTTAAAAGTATATGCATGTATGTGCTCCGAGCAGTTGTTTTTTTGCTCAGAATAAATTGTATGCTTCGGTTAAAAAATTCTAAAGAAATTCTAAGGAAGGAGCAAAATATGCTTTCTAATGATATAGTAAAGATGTACAGCAGTTCTTACAAATAATTGCAGCAAAAATAAGCTATGTCTTTATACTAAATTGGATCCTTCCCCATGAAAATTAATAATGTAACCCTTAGGATGTCAAAGTAATTTTTATACCCTATACCACTATGTGGTTTGGGTATAATGACTTTGTGCTGCTGTTTGTAACAACCAAAAATATTTGACCTAGATCCATCTTTAATTATACCGATCGAATCAGAATCACTTTCTGAGTTGATTTAACAATGTCCGTCCGTCCGTCCGTCCGTCCGTCTGTGTGTCATTGTAAAGCTTGTAATCAAACTGCAGGTCGCAAATATGAATATATTTTGATGAAATTTGGTATGTAAGCTTTTATCGGCTATGGGATGAACGCTATGGAAATTGGTGTGAATCGGGTTATTCTCAGACCTAGCCCCCATACAAATTACCCATATGAAATCGACATAAATTGCCATAAGATCCAAATTGTCATATAGATCTTACTCAAATTGGGTTTGTATGCGTTCATTACATCCACTAATGAGTAGTCCAAAAATGATACCTTTGACCCCATATAGAGCTGCTTCCCGATCTTCACTTAAATCTATTAAAAAACAAAAATATTGCACTGATTCTTCTCAAATTTTGTTTGTACATATTTTTGCAAAATACAAGAGACTTTACCAAACATGATCAGGATCGGTCCATTTTTGGACCTAGTCCCTTTATAGATATAGCATCCGGTATGAACTTTTTCATATCTGCAGCAAAAAAATTAATAAAAATCCCACTCAAATTTGGTTTTTGCTTATTTTCAATGTCCAGTTAGTTGGGCCTAAGGGATAGGGTTTCTAAACGCATGGTATAGGGTATTGTATAGTCGGTCTAGACCGACCATAATTTTCTTACTTGTTAATCATATGATGTCGTTGTTGGAATTTTTTTTATTACCGCTGCGAAATTTTTAATTTACAGAGACCTGTAGACAAAAATTTAAACATATTTATCTCCATATTTCCATATATATTTGATTTATTGTGAATAGTTTTTCCGTCATTGATTAATTTCGTTATATAAAAATTAATTGTTAACTATATGCTAGCAATGTAATTTGAGACTTCATAAAAATTTCCAGGTAAGATATTAGGGCAATAACTTATGTAATTTATTTCGTGTTGAGAAACAGTATGCACAAATGTCTTGATATTTTTTTGCATCTTGAGATTATATAGAAGGATTATGCACATATTTGTACTAATAAAGAATAACTAAATAATAAATAATGATAATTACTTACATTTTATATATAACAAACTAATTGCTTGCAAGTTCAGCAAATACTTATATTACAATTAAATCTCACTTAAGAAGTAAATGTAATTTTAAAAGGAAATTTAATATCTGTGTTAGTGCTAAATGAAACATCTTTATTTAGAAATCATTTGTTTGAACATAATTAATGAATTTATTTCAAATATCATAATAACTCCGAGAATTTAATTTTAAATTAATATAAAATTCCTTAAAACTAAATTTGGAAAATAAACAGAGAAAATACAGAATATTGACAACGTTCATTTGAACAGTAAAATGTACAGACGGAAACACATATTTTAGTGTCTCAAAAGTTGAGTACGAGTAAAGTTGATTTCTGTTTACAAAATTTACGCCACAACACAGTTTTAGGTTAAAACTGTTTATTTAAATATTTAGATTCAGTTTTTATTTAAATGCCGTCCAGTAAAGTCGATAGTGCAAAAAATATATACAACAGCCTTTAGTTTTCTGCAGTTATTTTAATTATATTTTATTTAAGAATAATTTGACTAGAATGAAAAACGTGTGTCTTACAAAAAAATTGTGCCAGAGGAATTTAACTAAAAATTCACACGGTTAATCTCTGACATGTATTTAATAAAACCCTTAAGTGCCAGGGCAATTTTTTAAAATTTTGTTTCAGAAAATTTTTTAAAACTTGAAAAAGGAGTTTTCAAAATTTTATAAAAAGAATGTCATATTTTCGGTCTCAATGCGCAATAGGTTAACAACGTGGTAATAAAACAACACTTCATATCTGATTACTTATAAGTATATAGATAAAAAAAAGTTATGGATTTAACCAATTTCTCAAAGTTGAAAAAAATGCTATCAAATTTCAATCGGTCGGTTAAAGAAATATGAACCGTAGGTTCTATTATTTTCTTACTAGTGTTTAAGATGTTAAGTATGTTAAAATTTGTTCAATCTCACTCTTCATTATATAAATATGTTTTTATTGAATATTTTGATATTTTTTATTTTAGTGTAATAATAATATATATATATATATATATATATATATATATATATATATATATATAATACGTTTGTTCAAGTAAAAATGTACAGTGTCGCTCGAACTATATGCATTTTAAATTTCTAGTTATGGGTTTGATCTAAATGCGATAATGGAGAACTAAATAAGCATAGATATTTAGTTCTTAAGGACGATAATAAATACTTTATTAAAGCACATTCTTTTATACATTATAGGCGACTAATTAAGCCTGTATTCAGTAATTAGATATGAAAAATAATATATAAAATGTCTCTATTTCAGAGTGGTGCAAATAAATTTTCAACACTTAGCCACAAATACATATTCATACCAATTCTAATTTTTCCATTTAATGTGTTAAAAGACTCATTTGTTGGTCAGCACTGTAGTTGCAAAAAAAAATATATAAATAAATACATATATGACATCGAATGACACAATTGTTTGTCTTTCATAGCTCGTCTGATAATATAAAAATATTATCGAATAATACTTGGAAGGGGCAGTTTTATTTTTATGTTTAAATATAAATATTTTTATAATATCTTTCAAATAATTTTAATAAAATATTAATAACGAAAACTTTAATTTAAATTTAAAATGATATTTATTACATGAGGAAATAAATTCAAATAAGCTTGATATAATAAAGAATGAGTAACAAATAATTCTATTTACAAGAACATTGTCTCTCTCATAAGAGAATTAATGACGTTAACTTACCGGTTCAATTGTTGTGGATTAAGTTTGTCGCAAATATTCTTAATGAAAAATGGATACCTGGAAGCATTTTGCACCAATACCCTGCAAATCCGACATGGTCAGATGCTAACTGAGACTAGTTAGCTTAATTACACAAAAAATATATTAATTGTATAGTTGGGGAAATATTGTCTTAATATAGGAATTGAGTTGAATATAGAAAAAAGTCAATGACTCTACAAGTGATCCGTAATTGTCATTTATAACACAAGCATTCCACTATGTATTTCTCTATGTAAAGCATGTAGTGTAGTCAACCGAGTGGTACCATTCATTATTCGCAACATTTTTTAAATTAACTTTTGGCTAGATTTGAGTACATATACCTACTCGAGCTTTTCTATCAACGAATTGAATTACACAAAAACTAAATTTATAGAATTGTCTCGAATTAAAAATTACTGAGAACTTCCAAATAAATAATAAGCACGAAATAAGCATAGCAAATCCTGAGAAAGATTGTGTACATATCGGATGTGCTTATGATAAGAAAAATGATCTAGAAGTGCATTGATCCTGACCATAATAAAGAATGGCACTTACGTTTTAAAGTTAAGCAAAAATTTAGTAGACAAAAATTTAGTAAAATGCGCGTATGAGAGACTGGTTCGTAAAACGATTTTGCATAAATATTTTTCTAGACATTTTACTTTATACTGATGATTTATGTACATAATCAACATAGTTAAGTTTCGCCGTAAGATTGACTTAAGAACACATCTTTCAAAACGTCAATTCAGGAAATTTTTACCATGCATCACTTAGCATAAAAAACAAGTAAGAAAATTATAGTCGGTCTAGACCGACTATACGATACCCTATACCTTGGTTTAGAAACCCTATCTCTTCGGTCCAACTAACTGGATATAGAAAATAAGCAAAAACCAAAATTGAGTGGCATTGCTATTAATTTTTTTGACTGCAGATATGAAAAAGTTCATACCGTGTGCTATATTTACATGTGGACTAGGTCAAAAATTACCATATTTGGTACAGTCACTTATATTTTGAAAAAATAAACACAAACCAAATGTGAGAATAATCTGTGCAATATTTTTGTTTTTTTTTTATAGATTTAAGTGAAGATCGGGAAGCAGCTCTATATGGGGCCTATGACTAAGAGTTGTCCCATAGGGATCGTTTTTGGACTACTCATTAATAGATGTAATAAACACATACAAACCCAATTTGACTAAGATCTATACGACAATTTAGATCTTATGGCAATTTATGCCGATTCCATAGTGGTCATTTGTATGGGGACTAGGTCTGAACATGGACCGATTTTCACCAATTTCAACAGCGTTTATCCTATGGCCGATAAAAGCTTATATAAATTTCATCAAAATATATTCATATTTGTCACCAGTAGTTTGATTAAAAATTTACATGGACACACAGACGGACGGGCATCGCTAAAACGACTCAAAAAGTGATTCTGAGCCGATCGGTGTAATAAAAGATGGGTCTAGGTCAAATATTTTTGGTAGTTACAAACAGCAGCACAAAGTCATTATACCCAAACCGCATAGTGGTATAGGGTATAAAAACCACCGAAATAATGACGCTGACATTGAAATAGTCGTTCAGTTGTATTAATTCAATATGCATATCGTAGAAAATGTTTTGGCGTAGAAGCACCGTGTTACGAATTTACTTATAAAGTAACTTTTCAATGTTCATTTAATTTTAACGGTCTGTTAAAATACTATGGCTAAGTTTGTTAGTAACACTATTTCACGCTTCTGAATAGCAGTAAGTTATTAAGCGAAGATTCAGCGTAGTTGTATTCAACCAACCAGATCACACGTAGTTATATACACATGCGATTAGTGAGAAAACAAAGACAAAAGTTATCCCAAACTATGAAATAAATAAAAATAATAAAAAAGCAAAGAATATTAAAAAAAAAGGAGAAAATGCCACCACTTCAGGTAAGTATTCAATTATAAAATTTTTCTTATTAGTCAAATCCTGGCGGAGATGGCTATTGACTTCTACACTGTACCTAGTTACCCAAACGATTGTTGGGCTTTCATAGTGCAATTCAAAACACAATCATCCGGTCAGTTTTATGATGCTACCCAAGTAGCAAAGGGGTTGACGTCCTGGAGTTGGATGTTTTGGATGGAAAATGACCTGTTACATGAGGAATTTATTATCATGACCTTCGTCTTATGAACATTTATTCTGAGGCCTGCCTTTGCTACTTCTGGCTCTACCGTTTTGAGGCTTTCCAACATATCGGAATGACTATGTGTTATAAGGCATATGTCGTCGGCATAGTCAAGACCGGCCAAACGTTCGCCTAGTCCCCACGTTATGCCTCTGTTATTGGCCGTTGAATTTTTCATAACGATGTCCAGCACAACGTTAAAATGTAAAGGTGTTAATATGCAACCTTGTCGAACACCCGCTTTAACAGAAACCTTGTCGCTTATTGAATTTAGGTATAATATACGACAATTTGCGTTACGTTACAACTCCTGGAAGATCTCTATTATTTTCCTAGGAATTCCCTTACAGATCAGTGCTTTCCAAATGGCATCGCGTGAAAGTCTATCAAAAGATTTTTCGAAATCGATAATGACCAAGTAAAGCGGCGATCTCCATTCGGCTGACTGCTCAATTATAATGCGGAGGCTGTTTGTATGATCTAAGCATGACTTTTGAGCACTCCTACTGGGGTGCTGAGGTAGTAATTTGCGTAAGTCCAAATCACTATAAGTTATATTCCACGTGCCATCCATTTATGTTTTTTTGCATTGATAAACACTACTCCACTCCAACTCCACTACAGCAAGGTGCACACATATGAAAGAGAACGTCAACAAAAAACATTTTTTTTCTCACATTAATATAGGAATACCCAAACAAATTTCTGAAGATATACAACAGCAATAAAACAAAAAGGGAAAGGAACAACCAGTATTCGAAAAATATTTTTTGCCCTCAATGTATTGATCAATATATCAAATATTATTGTATTATTTTCCTTAAGGGAAATTATTCTATTTTAAAATTATCCCTGAATATTTATTTAAGAATGGAAAAGTGAGATATTAAAATATCTTCATGAAGTACAGTTATTACGAAAATTTACATTAGGTGTCATTAATAATATCACATATGCAAATAATCATGTTGAATTTAATTTCAGCCTTAACTAAAGAAACGATTCATGGAATGGCCATTGCATCATTGCATAATACAGCTAAAATAAATCATACATTGAAGTGTCATTAAAATAACAATCAGGTATTTATATTAATATTTTACTTTCCACCTATACTTGACTAAGAGTAATATATTCAATATAAATTTTGAACAATTTAAAAGAAAACCTTTTTTGTAATCTCTAAATGAAGACAATAACTTATAATTTCCCTATCATGAATCAACTTAATTAGAAATCGATAAACCGTAAAATTTTTTAGTTTTTTTTTATCATCCAAATTTACTGGTCAAATTGAC
Source organism: Cordilura impudica (assembly GCA_963682025.1). Taxonomy (NCBI): domain Eukaryota; kingdom Metazoa; phylum Arthropoda; class Insecta; order Diptera; family Scathophagidae; genus Cordilura; species Cordilura impudica. The sequence continues at coordinate 58,573,803 of OY821518.1, read as the reverse complement.
ATATATTTATAATATTAAGATAAATATAATTGTAAAGTCATGAATAAATAATGCTGCGAATTCATTTGAAGGGGCAATTTCAGTAAATTGTAGGTTGTTCAAATTGCCATTGGGAAAATTGCACCTAATGAGTTAACCATCTTTCTCTCATACTATGTAGTTATACCACTATGTGGTTTGGGTATAATGCCTTTGTGTTGCTGTTTGTAACAACAAAAAATATTTGACCTAGACCCATCTTTAATTATACCGATCGAATCAGAATCACTTTCTGAGTTGATTTAACAATGTCCGTCCGTCCGTCCGTCCGTCCGTCCGTCTGTGTGTCCATGTAAAGCTTGTAAATAAACTGCAGGTCGGAAATATGAATATATTTTGATGAAATTTGGTATATAAGCTTTTGTCGGCCATGGGATGAACGCTATTGAAATTGGTGAGAATCGGTCCATGTTCAGACCTAGCCCCCGATATGAAATCGACATAAATTGCCATAAGAACCAAATTGTCATATAGATCTTACTCAAATTGGGTTTATATGCGTTCATTACATCCACTAATGAGTAGTCCAAAAATGGTCCCTTCGACCCCATATAGAGCTGCTTCCCGATCTTCACTTAAATCTATTAAAAAACAAAAATATTGCACTGATTCTTCTCAAATTTTGTTTGTACATATTTTTGCAAAATACAAGAGACTTTACCAAACATCATCAGGATCGGTCCATTTTTGGACCTAGTCCCTTTATAGATATAGCATCCGATATGAACTTTTTCACATCTGCAGCCAAAAAAATTAATAAAAATCCCACTCAAATTTGGTTTTTGCTTATTTTCTAAACGAATGGTATAGGGTATCGTATAGTCGGTCTAGACCGACTATAATTTTCTTACTTTTTTTTCTAATATGTTATTTTAAATAACTCTTAGGCACATATTTCTATGGCATGTTAAACATATGATAGCACGTATCCATCGGGGTACAGAGCAATGCTTTGACCGACTGAGCTGGTCGTTTCTATCTTTACATGCCGAGTAATTCTTTTGGAGATTTTTTTTCAGCCAAGCGTGCTACAACCGTCTACTTAGAACTGAATTTTATTGAGCTCGAGACAGCATGCCGCTGATCAATGCCGATAAAGTGGTAGTTGAAACTCAATTAAGTTATTCAGTATTCCCACACAGAAAAAAAATAGCGCACCCTGAAATGTAGAGTATCAAAAAGCTTCTATATTTAAAGTCTTATAAAGAAAAATATATTATTTCAATTTTTCAAACTTATTATATGTCATCGAAGTGTTTCCTAATTTATCGAGTCCGGTCAGGTTCATGCTGATCCATTTTCTTGTAATGTGTTTTATCTTTAAATTCTTGACAAAATAATAAATAGAACTAAAACTGCATCCCAGCAGTGAAAGAAATGATAATAATACCAGTTCGATTACCTTTCTTTATTTATTAAGACATTTAACGAAAATAACATCAAACAATTTATTTTAGCGTCGTCTTCCATTAAACGTTACAACAAAATTTTTAAAGTTATTTAGGTCAGTCTAAAAATATGAATGTTTTCAAAACTTGCTAATGGTATATGTATATGCAGCAGAAAATTTTGTGGTCAATTTAGCTGATATTTACAACTATCAAGACTCATGTTTTATAATACCGATGGGCGGAGAATAATTTTCTGAGTTAAGATAGCGATGCTTAAATTAACCTTGTAATTAAAATGTATATCTATATATATAAAATTCATTTTCTATTTGTTTGTTTTTCAACGGATTTCTCTGAAATTTAGTACATACGATCTCCTTACTCGGGGAAAGGTCGCCATATGATTCGTACCGGCCACGCCTACTGTTGCGCCCACTTTTTGTATGCAATTCATATTCTGTTTTTTGGTACATTTGTTCGCTACACAGTTTTTTTTAAACGGATTTCTCTAAACTTTTCTACACACGATCTCTGTACACCACAGAGGTCGCCTTATGATTCTTACACGCCTCGCCTACTTTGCGCCCACTTCTATGTATATAAAACTTATTTTTTTCCTTTTGTTTGTTTCTTTACTTGATTGCTATACAAACTTTTATTTTTCAATGGCTTTCTACGAAATTTAGTACATATTCCAGGGAAGGTCGAAATATGATTTTTACCGCCCACGCCTACTTTTACGCCCAATTTTCATATAAAATTCATATTTTGTTGTGTGGTATATTTCTTCCCTATACAAATTTGCACTTTTCAACAGATTTCTCTGAAATTTGGTTTACACGGGAATAACTACACGGTGAACAAAGTCCCCAAACTTAAAAAAAGGTACCTAAAAGAAATGAACAAACTCCCTATTTCTTTTTTTTAATCGAAATAAAAAATGAACTTACTCCCCAAATTCATTCTTAAATTTTTACATATTTTTATTTAATGAATTTTATTAAATATTTATTTTAATGAAAACTCGCATACTGATGTCAATATATCCCCTACAATAAACGCATTTAAAATGTTTATTCTTTTCAATAACATCATTTCGTTGCGCGGAAGCTACTCGCACGGGGAATACAGCTTAGCTAGAATATCGGAATGATCTGAAAATATATTTTGACAATTAAAATAAGTTAGCAACAGCTTCGCGGCTGCACAGGTGTGGCTGCCAAATGCGCGGAAGCGGCGCGCGGCGCTCGGACGCGACGATTGCGGGCGCGACACGCTCTCGGAATACAGCTCAGCTAAAATATCGCAATGCTCTGAAAAATATGTTTTAGGGATTAAAATAAATTAAAGAGAACTAAGCGGCAGCACGGGTAGTAGCTGCGAGGAAGCGGCGCGCGAACGCGGACACGACGTATGCGGACGCGACGCGCTCGCGGAACACAGCTCAGCTAACATATCGCAATTATCTGAAAAATACATTTTGGCGATTAAAATAAGTTGACAACAACTGCGCGGCAGCACGGATGTGGCTGCCAAATGCGCGGAAACGGACGCGACTCGCTCGCGGAACACAGCTTAGTGAAATTTCGAATGATAAATTTTATCTACTTATGTGAAAAATTACCTGTTGATCAAAATAGGCCACACAAATACTATAAGCAGTTGTTTAAAGAAACCTTGCGACACAATATTAAACGTTGCATTAGTTTTTCATTTCTGAAACTTGAATTTGACGTCTCTGCTCAATGATGATCACTTATTGAATGAAGTAATTCAATTTTGAAAAGTTCTGATTCCTTTTATTTGCAAACGATTCCGTTATATTTGATGTTTAAAAATAAAATTAAAAAAACTTAATGCGGTTTCGCAACTTATTTCTGAAGCATTTTTGCTGCAGCATCTTAAAAAAACTTCTAAATTAAAAAATCAAAAAAATTTGAATTGAAATAAAAAACGAATTTACTGCCCATACAAATTTTTGGGGAGAAAGTTCATTTTATTGGAGAATTTTTTCATTGGGGACTAAGTACTCAGCGCCTGGTAAGAATAATGAACCATTTTTCAAATCAAATTCCTTTTTATCCCGGGCAAGACCGGGTAAAAACAGCTTGTCAGTTATATAAGTATATGTTGATTAAATATAGAATTTGTTGATATCTATGTTTATCTGTGAAAATAGATGATCCTCATGAGACTTATATTGCCTTAAGATCAGATTGGCTTATAAATTTTCAGTAACATGGTCTATGAGAGTATATTGTATCAATTAATCAACAGTCTAGAAATAAGCATATGTAACCATTATTAGATCTAGTCCCCGTACAAAACCTGCCTGATATTCAAATAAACCTATCTAAATGTTTTCCAACAACACCGATTTTTATTAATTATGGTGGGTATATGGTTTTAAAATATGTTACAGACCTCCCAAATTATCGATGTGATATCACCATTTTTGATACTTATCCTTTGGTATGAACTTAAACAAATATGCAAACAACAAATGCATATAAATTTAAACTAAATTTGGTTAATGGTTATTTTGTCTTACCCGGCATTAGATTTTTCACCAGAACATATCATCTGGGGTTTCGTATAGTCAACCTAGTTCTATTTTCATTTTCCCAAATCTTTAAGCTTAAATTTTTTTTGGCAATGAACACTTATTTTGTGTTTCTTTCATTTCCTTTACTTTCGTTTTTATTTTCGTCTTAGAGCGATGATTACGATTTAGAAAAAATAATAAACAAATTGAGATTATATTATTTATAATCATATAAAACTAGCCTTAAAATATCAATAGAAAAATAATATAATATTGTATACATATTTTTCAACAATTGTTTTCTTTTCAAATTTGTTAGTGGAAAATTTGTGAAGCGAAAAGTGTAACAAAAATTTTTTTTTTATCAGTTTTATTAAACAAATTTTTATTTTTATCGCCATCCTTAGCTTAGCTATAAAACAAACACCATAACCTCTCAGATGGAGGGTGTGAACAGAAAATCAATTTTAAAGCATTTTGTTTTAAAGTGATATTTGGAAGCGAAAACAAATTTTTTTCTTATTTATTTTTATCAGTTTTATTAAACTAATTTTTATTTTTATCGCCATCCTTAGCTTAGCTATAAAACAAACACCCTAACCACTCAGATGGAGGGTATAAACAGAAATTCAATTTTTAAGTTGTTTTTTTTTTCAAAGTGTCATTGATTATCTTTGTTTGTTCTTTTGTTACTTTATCAATTATTATATTCAATTTGTTATGCATCCTACAAAGAATTTCATTTGCTAAAGTGAAAATGTTATACAATGAAGTCAGAGTAAATGTGTTAAAATTGATTTTTATTTGTAATTCGTTTAAAAGCGAAATCAAGTTAGAAGTGTGAAGAAAAATCCATTGAAAGAATATTCTATATTAATCTAAGTGAGTAGGAAGAATTTGGATTACAATTTTGTTACCTTTTTTGCAAATTTAAGAAATTTAAGTAAATAATTTTAAGATGGAATTAGTTTAAGTTGAAAGTGACTACGGCTTCAAATTAGGTGCTAGTATTTAGTCACATTCATTGGAATTAACACGAATTCCTAATAAACCATCCAGTTATGGTCTTTATGCATTATTGGAAAGATGCTGTGTAATGTCAATAAAATTTGATCAAAGTAAATATTTGCATTTCAAAGGTCGTAGCAAATCATTGAACGCAAAAGTTTTCAAATGACTGTAAATACTGCAAATAGGACCCGTATAAAAACCACTGAGATCATATGCCATTGAGTTTGTGATGTTACCACATCGACCAGCATACCACTACAGTCAAATCAAATTGATTTCTTTGTTTTGCTTCTTTTTACTTTAACCCAATTGCACAATCAGTTGTAAATGAAACTGAAGAGTAAATCGTAAATTTTACTTTGTAAAATAAAGCAAAGCAAACTTATATAGCTGTTTTAAAATCGATAACAACACCCCATAAATATGTATCAGTTTAAAGGAGAGTACCAAATAAGAAATATAAACCGCACAAGAATCATTTGCTGTAGCAACTGAAGCTGTTTCCAGTTCCGCGTAAAACACCACATAACTCTGGTATATTTTATACCCAACTGGAAAATTTTAACACAGCCATCGACTCCGTATCACATCATACGACCACAAAAATACAAAATTCGTTTATAGTAGATTTGAATTTTAATAGCCTTTTCATTCATTCAGAATACTTTAATTCTTTCTGTTACATTCCTTATTTTGCCGTTGCTTTTACTGTTGCTTGGCTTATACAAAAATATATATTTAAAAGCAAAATTCAGTTTAACCATCAATTGAGTGATACAGTTGGTTTAATTAATATTGCTTTAGTGATGGATTGTATGGATTATATGGAATACTAAAATGCAATATAATGTAGTATATCTATAATAATAATAAGCAAGGCGATTTCTTGTGACCGGTGTAAATTTGTTAATTTTAATCCTATTTTGACCAAAAATCCCCCATCTGAAAGGTATTTATTTTTGGATGTCTACCAGATATAGAGATTTTCTATATTTTAACACTTTTTTTTTTTTAAGTAAAATTCATCGAAAGTTGTTACTAACTCATATATAAAACTATGCAATGATGTGTGTGCGTTTACTAAATTTGATAATGTGTTTGCAGAAAGCCTGTGTTGAACTGAAAAATAATTTTGGTAATGAACCAATAACGACAAAAATAATTTTGTATATAAACCATTAACGACAACAAATTGTTCAATTGTTAATTGGCTGAAATTGATTAGCATACATTTAGGTTCTTATAGACTAACTTATTAGATGAAGAAATAAAATTTCTTAGAATTTCTTGCACTCGAAGTCGGATTTGCTAGTTTTTTCAAACCATTTGCTAAAACAAACTTTACATTATAATTTAAATAATTACACTTTTTATTATTTGTTTAAAAAACAGCCGCTCATGCGACTGTTTACTTTCACGTCTCTTTATTAATTATTTTTCTATACTAATTTTAACGTATATCTACCTACGTACGCGCGCACATGCATTGTACACGCGTACACATACACTTACATTATGTGTAACTGAGTAGACGAGTGAATTTGCGTATTAAGCAGTTCACACGTAACTATACTACAGTACAATTGTGAGAAATACTTTTCTCACGCTTGAGTTCGGTGCAGGTGGATATATTTAGTTACAATTAGTAATTTAATTTTACTATTTAGTTACCGTACAGAAGGTAGGGTAACTATGACTTATCAAACACACTACACCTCCCTTTTACAGAAAAAGAATGATATATATTCCTGATCATTCTTTCATATACTTATAGTATTTTTAAATTTAGTTTGAAAAAAAAATATTAGGTCTCAAGATCTATTTTGGGTTCTTCACCTTCCCTTTTTTCCTTAAAATAAAATTAAATTTTAATTAATTCGATTTTGAAATTTATTTTTAATTTTAATTTAAATTTTATAAAGTTATTTAAAATTAATGTTGTAGGTAAAATTATAATTTATATGTAAAATGTTTTCTTCTTTTTTTTTTTTGAATGTTAGTTTACAATAAATTCTTCTTTTATTTTTAATGTTGGTTTACAATAAATTCTTCTTTTTTTCTTAAATTAATTATAATGTTAATTTTAAAAATTTTAAATTTTATATTTAGAATTGTTGTTAAATTTTAATCTTAAACTTATTTTGACCTGGCCAGGTATTTTTAAAATTAGAATGAAAAATTTTTTTTTTTTTTTTTTTTTTTAGCTACATTGTTTTAGTCTATTTTTATGTACATTGGCTTTTTTACCGTCACTCATTGATAGGGTACAATTACCTAATTCGTCTATTTTCTCTACCGAATAAGGTCCCTTAAACAAGCTTTCCAGTTTATGGCCCGCATTGTTCTCTATCAAAACCAAATCTCCTATTTTTATTTCAATGGGATTAATTCTTCTATCGTACAGAGTCTTACTACTTTGTTTTTGCCTTTCTATCATACTCGCGGCTCGCTGCTGCGCCGTCTGAAGCCTATACTTTACCTCTTTTTCGTATGACTCTATGTTATATATTGGGTCAACGATATTGTTATCAAGAAATGGTATGTTAGGTGATTTCTTACCAAATATCAGTTCATACGGACAGTACCCATGGACAGTAGAAGGTGTTGTATTGAAGCAATACGTGAAGTATGTCAACCATTCGTCCCAATCTGTTCTGTCCGCTGAAAGATATGAACGAACGTATTCGTTAAATGTTCTATGTGATCTTTCTATAGTACCCAACGTTTGATGATGGTATGCTGTCGATGTTGTGTACTCAATATTCAGCAATCCACAAAGCTCTTGTATGGTCTGGTTCTTATACTCCGTTCCCATATCAGTCAGAATTCTATTCATTGGACCGTATATTAAAATGAAATTTTCAAAAATAGCCTTGGCTACGGTTTTAGCCTGTTTGTCAGGAATTGGTATAGTGATCAAATACTTCGTTAGATCACATATTATGGTTATGGCATATTCATTGCCGTTATTAGATTTAATAAAAGGACCAATTGTGTCAATAACGACTATATCGAATGCTTTCACTGGTGTTTCCGTTATCACCATTGGTTCCCTTGTTTTCGGTAGGGATTTATTTGTCTGACACTGCTTACATCCTTTTATATAGTTACGTATGTCTCTTGACATTCCGTTCCAGAAATATTTTTCATTTATTTTTGCTGTCATCCTTGTTATCCCTGGATGACCTCCGTATAAAGGATCATTGTGATATTTTTCTAGGAGTGTGTTTTTCTGCTCGTCAGCAGTAACATTTATTCTCCGTGGCGCTAGAGCTATTATTAATTTTTTTAATTCTTTGTTCCCTATTTCTTTAAACACATTGATTCGAATCTTCTCAAATATTTTGTCATTTAGTGATAGTTGCAACTTTTTGATGCCTTTGTTGTCGGTCATATTTTCCAACCTAGGGAAGAATTGATTTAGATCAACTTTCCCATTAACAATAAGGTCATCTATCCTAAGCTCCTCTAAAGTTATTTTCCCGTGTTTAAGGTAACACCTCGGTGTTTTGCCTTGTAAGTCAAACTTTAGGCGAACATTTTTTCTTACTTCCTTTATACTAAGTGTTTCATAAACCCTTGGGGTTGTCGTTATACTCTTTATTTTCTCATCTATTCCTGGTTGTGTCTTTCTAGATTTTGTTCTAGTGGTTACCATAAAAATGTTTCTGCTAGTTTTTATGTCTGCTATTGTTATTCTGGATAAAGCGTCTGCCGCATGGTTATCCTTTCCCCTCAGGTACTCTATTGTAAAATCATACTCTTCTAAATCCAATCTCATTCGCGTCAATTTTGAGGAAGGGTTTTTCATCGAGAACAAGTACGACAGTGGTCTGTGATCGCTTCTCACTAAAAATCTCGTGCCATATATGTATGGTCTGAAATATGTAATCGCCCAGTGTACAGCTGCTAATTCCTGTTCAATAGTAGATTTGTTCGCTTCACCTTTCGTGAACGATCGTGAGGCATATGCTATTGGAAGTTGTATTCCATCATGCTCTTGGCTTAGCACTGCACCGCATGCATATTTACTTGCATCGGTTGTGATACAGAATTGTTCATCAAAATTGGGATATTGTAATATTCTTGGGTTCAGTAGTGAGTTTTTCAAATATTCGAATGCTTTCTCACACTCTCTACTCCATTCGAATTTTGTATTTTTCCTACATAATCTCGTTAAGAGACGAGCGTGTTCCGCAAAATTAGGAACAAAACGTCTATAGTAATTGCAAAATGCTACAAATCGTTTTGTTTCATCGGCATTTTTAGGTGTGGGATAGTCTTGAATTATTTTGAATTTGCTATCGTCTGGAAGAATGCCTTTATCTGTACATTTGTGTCCCAAATAAGTCACTTCATGACTGAAAAATGAACATTTTCCTGGATGTAGTTTAAGGTTATATTTCCGACAGGTTTCAAAAACATCTACCAGATTCCTAATCATGTGTCGTTCTGAACGACCAATTACAACTAAATCATCCATATATAAGAAAGCTTGAGCTGGTGATAAACCAGCGAATGCAATTGTCATCATTCTCTGAAATGAATTTGGGGCTATTTTAAGCCCGTATGGGAGGCGCTTAAAACGGAATGATCCCTTATCTGTTGAAAATGATGTGATATCCCTGGAGTCCTCATCTAATTCAATTTGATGAAACCCAGACGTTAAGTCTAGACAAGAAAAATATTTCGCTTTGCCAAGTTGATCAAGAATGTCATCTATTCTTGGTAATGGAAATTTATCTGCAATCAATTTTTTATTAACCGCCCTGTAATCTACTACTAATCTCCATCTTTTATTAACGCTTCCAGCTAAAGATTTTTTCGGTACTAATAATATTGGGCTATTGTATTCAGAAGCTGATGGTTCAATTATACCATCTTTTATTAATTTATCCACTTGTCCTGTTATTTCCTCCTTATGCGCATAAGGTATCCTATAGTTTTTAATATATGTTGGTTCTATATCTTTTAAACGCAATTTTTGCCTGTAAAAATTATTCGCAGATATTTTTTCCGTTTCTAGTGCGAAAACATCAATATATTTCATGCATATTTCCTTTAGTTCATTCTCAATGAATTTAGGAAATTTTTCGGACAATATCTTAAATTTATCATCGTTATTCTGACACTCGACCATTGATACTGTTCCATAATTATCCAAGCTTTCAGTCTCTATTTGAGCATCAGATATAACAACTTCTTCGTCTGTTGTATTCATTATACGTACAAAAGTTTGTGAGGCGTTAGAAATTGTATTTGCTATAAATATCCCCTCCTTAGGGGTTTGGTTAGGAATTAATATGTCCCCCTTTGAATCTCCTACATTTATTCTTCTAATTACCTCTGATCTCGCAGGTAATGATATTGTGTTGATGTTTGGGTATTTTCGCATTTTCATCCGTATACTTTGTGGGAAATCATCTGGTCTTAATACTATCCAATCTTGATCCGTTCCATATTCTAGTTTACAATTGTACTTTCTAATGAAGTCAAGTCCCAATATTCCATCAGATGGAACTGGAAAGTCATCATCTACCACATGGAGTTTATGTTTAACTAACAGATTTTCAAATATCAGATCCGTTGTGATCTTTCCCCTAGTATAGGTTATACCCTTTCCTATGCCATGTAGGCTAATTGTGTTGGATGTATCTATTCTTTCAAATTTATTCTGTCCGCTTTTTATTATTGATATGTCCGCACCTGTGTCTACCAAAAATGTCGACACTCCTTCATTGAATTTTGATTTTAGTGAAATATATGATGCTGAATTCAGATTAACGTTTAAGATTCTACTATTTCTAATTATTTCATCTATTGAGTACCCGGGGATTGTACGTTTTCCGTACTCCCATGCAAAGCCCGGACATCACGTCCTCTATTATTATTGCGGTTGTTATAGTTCCCGCTGTAGTTATTATTGTTCCTGTTGTAACTGTCACGGCCATTATATTGCCTATTGACCTCATTGTTACCATTGTGGGACTGGTTACTCCCACTGTTGTATCTCCTGTTATTGTTACTACGACCGCTATTTCCGGTGTAATTTCCACGTCGGCTAAAATTTGCGTAGGATCGCCCACGTCTTTGACCCTGGGTATTGTGCATATCCCTGTTATAGTACATTATTGTACTATTTTTAGGCGCATCGGTTGAACAACTTATAAACTTAGCTACCGCATCATTGAGAGTGTTAAATTGACCTGCTTCTAGTATGAGTCCCACTCTGTCGTTGGTACTGTTTTTTGTCATTGCCTTTACAGCAATGTTTGTTGTGTATTTTTCGGCTAGTGTAGTATTTAAACCGTCCACTATGTAGGCGCTTTGTAATCTTTTCGCCAGTTCTTCTATCTCTTTGGTGTAGTCATTTGGTGTCCTACCACACTGTTTGAGATTCATTATCTTTGCCGAAAGCAACTCAACGGACTCGCCCTTGACTGTTGTTTTTAACCTAGCTATTATGCCGGCTAAATTTACTTCATTACCCTCTATGAGAGTACGTGCCGTTCCCTTCAATTTAGTCTTTACTAAATTGACGGCCACCGCATCCTGGTCTTCCGCAATTGAATCCACCAGTGTTAATGCATCCAGAAAACTTTGTAGGTTCTCTGCCCTACCATCAAAATCAGGTATGATTCTGGATGCTGTCCTTAAAAATTCCGTTGCTGTTTGTGGCATGTTTGCGCTTATTATTTCTGTCTGTATTGCTAATTTATTTTTGTCATCCGCAAATTCTACCCTTTCATGTAATGAGTTGGGCAATTCTACTTCAAGACCCCTACGAGCTGCTACACTGATGAGTTTACTTCTTAGGTCAATGAAAAAACCCTCTGCTGCAACCTTATGTGCGGGTGTTAAACGCTGATAATTTACGTTTAATACGACTCTTATTTCTTCAAGTCGTAAGTAGAGGTTTTTTAGATGTTTTTCAACAGTTTCCTCTTTGGTAGGCCTATCGCTATTGAGGCATTTATAGGACTTGTCAAATTCCTCTCTGATAAGTCTGCACTGGCCTAGTATCGCAGACCAGTCCATACATGCAGATTAAAATTGACTCTTGTCCGCTAGGACAGAAAATCTTACCAGAAAATCGCACAAAAAAAAATATTCAAAATATCTGTCATCTAGGATTTGTCCCCCAAAGTTCCTGCTATATTAGCAATTAATTCAAATATTCAACAAAATAAAGTAATTCAATAATAGGACTCCTCCGGCACTTTATGTAAAATTTTATTCCCTTTAGTCAGTATTTTTAATAATGATGACAAAATAAAAAAATTTTGATAATATATAACATGATGTTATCGCAGTCTCTGCTTTGTTCTCTTTCTTTTTTTTTTTTTGTTTAAATCTATTCGAGGAGTATATAATTTTAAAATCTTATGGGCCCATTTTTAAACCTTGTCAAGGTTGTCGCCTCTACTTAGATATCTCTTACGGAGAGATCTTTTGTGCAGTAGGTATAATTTTAGCGTTAAGTTTACCCCGCTTATCAATACCAAGCACAATGTGAGGTACCACAAGGATTGTATTTGGTTTGTGTGGTCGACAACCTCAACGTTGGTTATTACATTTGCGTTCGGGTTTTCTAATTTTGATTCCGGCTTACCCATGTTAAAATATAATTTATCTTTTAATTTCCTATTCCCAATAAAAATCAATATTTAAATTTATATTAAAGAATCAATATTTTAGTTTTAATGATACATTAAATATTTTAAATTGTCGATTTATTCCTAAATATGATGACTTTTCTATGTTCTGTTCTATATATTAAGTTATTCTATTTTATAGAAAAATTCACAGTTTAATTAATTTTAAAGTGAGTTCAATATTAATAATCATGTTTTTTTGTTTTTTTAAAAAAATTTTTTTTTTTTTTTTTAATATAATTAAATACATAATTTTTTTTCTAATATTTTGTATTCAAATTTCTTTTCAATTGATTGATTTTAACAAAAAAAAATGTTATCAATACGAGTATCGAAGAAATCAATATTTAACTACTATGTAATATGTATGATTCAACTTATTTAAAAAAATAAAATATGCTACTTAGCTGTTGTTTTATTCTCCAGCTGCTGTAGATGATGGTTACTGTTGTTGACGTAGAGTTTGATGAATCTGTTGCTGGGGTTGCTTATTCATGTTGTTATTACCGTTTTTCGACTCTTCACTTTTTACAATTATTTTGGCTGTTACACTTTTGGTATTCCAGTTTGATGAATCCGTTGTTGCTGCGGTTGCTTATTCATGTCGTTATTACCTTTTTCAACTCTTCACTTTTTTACAATTATTTTGGCTTTTACATTTTTGGTATTCCTTCTTAACAAATTTTTAATTGTTGATTAAATTTAAATGTTGATTAATAATGTACGTTTTTCGACTCTTCACTTTTTTACAATTATTTTGGCTTTTACACTTTTGGTATTCCTTCTTAACAAATTTTCAATTGTTGATTAAATTTAAATGTTGATTAATAATGTACGTTTTTCGACTTTTCATGCTTGGTATATGTAGTTATTGTTTTTCTGATTTTTTCACAAATTAAATTTTTTCTTAAAATTTTAATTGACTTATTATTTTTTTCATATTTTATTTTTTTTCATTGGCAGGATCGCCATATAATTTAAATAATTACACTTTTTATTATTTGTTTAAAAAACAGCCGCTCATGCGACTGTTTACTTTCACGTCTCTTTATTAATTATTTTTCTATACTAATTTTAACGTATATCTACCTACGTACGCGCGCACATGCATTGTACACGCGTACACATACACTTACATTATGTGTAACTGAGTAGACGAGTGAATTTGCGTATTAAGCAGTTCACACGTAACTATACTACAGTACAATTGTGAGAAATACTTTTCTCACGCTTGAGTTCGGTGCAGGTGGATATATTTAGTTACAATTAGTAATTTAATTTTACTATTTAGTTACCGTACAGAAGGTAGGGTAACTATGACTTATCAAACACACTACAACATACATATATCATACTTTATTATACCGGTTGCCTCTGAATCACTTTCTGAGCACACCCAGCGATGTATGCTTGTGCGTTAATCTGTCTGTCTGTCCATCTGTTTGTCTGTCCATGAAAAATTCGTAATCAAACTATATATAAGATTTTATCAGCCAATGGATGAACACTGTTACAGATTACTATACCCTATCCCACTATGTTGTGGTCGGGTTATAATGAATTTGTGCTGATATTGGAAACTACCCCTATTATATGACTTAGGCCCATCTTTTATTGCACCAATCGATTTAGGTTCACTTTCTGAGTTGATGTGCAGCGGTGGAAAAATTAATAGGAACGATACATTTTTACTAAATAAATAGTTGTGGAAATTTTTATAAGCAAAATATTTGTTTGGTGAAGACTATGAAATGGGGCACAATGGAACGGTATTTCATTGTACATTTTCTTCTTTGTGATTATCTTTACAAATTTAAATTTATTTGATGGAAAGTGCGAAAAGTTAAAAACGGAATGGAACAAATAATAATAAGGATGTAAAAACACTATCTTTAGAGATAGTGTAGATATTAAACCCTATCAGTTACATTTTACATAGTTTTTTTTCGGTATTTGGTGTCAAAATTGGGCCACGGCATTCACTGCACTTCGGGTGAAAAATATATTTTTTGCCAAGCAACACCAACATCGCCAAAATTGGAAAAAAGTTCTATGGTCAGACGAAACAAAGACAAATTTGTTTGGTTTTGATGGAAAATGGTATGCAAGAAGACAAAAAAAACAAGAACTTGATCTCAAATATACAAAGAAGACCGTCAAACACGGGAGCGATCGCTGATGATATGTAGCTGTTTTTCATAATTTGGTGTCGATCTAATTTTTTGGATTAAAGAAAGAATGTGGGCTCCGGATTACGCTAACCTTCTGCACAATCAAATGTTATCATTTGGAGAAGATAAAATGCAACTGAATTGAGAATTCGTGCAGGATAACGTCCAAAAACATGCATTTAACCTGATAAAAATGTGGTTTCGGGTGAAAAAGGTACCTGTTATGGAGTGACGTTTTCAGTCTCTGGACCGAAATCTGACAGAGCACCTTTGGAGAGTCTTAAAAAATAAAATAGGGCTGCATAAATCCAAGAAGAACAAGTAAGAGTGTTAAATTCGGCTATGCCGAATCTTTGATACCCTCCACCTAGGTTTTCTTGCACTATTTGTAACAAATGTAAATAAAATATATGAAAATGTAAACAATTTGATCAATTTGGTAATTTATTACAACAAATACTCTGAATTTTTAGCATTTATGTTTAACAATTTTAAAGTCAATAGAAGATAGTAAACAAAATACATTTTTAAATTTCGGATCTTTTTCGGAATACTTGACCATGTCTTATATATTAAAAGCATTAGCGTTAATCAGTTTTATTTTTTCGATCTTATTACATCAGTTTGTCATTCCATTTGTAACGCATCGATAAATGGACTTGCGTCTATGTGTTTAATGCAAAGGATTTCTTACTTTTGTCGAATTGTAGGGATTTTTTGCAAGTTTTTTTTTAACAACTTAATATTATATATATTTCAAATTCAAACTTTAAAATTAAAAATATATATCTTTTTTTAAATCTGGTAATAACTCTATAATGTGTAAAGTAAAAAACACTTTTGTGCAGTTTACTTGTTTTGTACATTTTTTTAATACATATGTACATAAGTACGCCATCTTTGTAGATCTCTTCGATTATATTAAGTTTATAAATAAAAAGAATATTAAAATATAAATGTGAACATAATTGATTTTAGAAAAATGTCCGATTCATTTTTCGATGGTGCTGAAAACACATCAAAGAAATACAGAAAACAAAGGTTTTACTCAAGTTAGTTGAGAGACGAGAAGCTAACGGGATGGAACAGGTCAAAGATGACGACTTTAAATACAGATGCAAGGCTTGTGAAAACATATTAAATTGCGATAAATCAGATCTAAGTATACATGCTAATAACCAATGTCTTAAAAAAAATATCTTTTAAAACCAACAACCAAAATTCTGTTTACGTTATAAGATCCCATTTGCAAGCCAGTTTAATTAATTGTGTAAATTTTAAATGCACATCTAGCCATATAAAAGATGAATTATACAGAATAGTAAAAATATTTCTTTTATATCTGTTGGTTTTTTATGTTGTTTTTATGTAATTCTAATGATATTCTTATCTTATTTTTTATGATATTTTCTTCGTTTTTATGTTATTTTTGCATTATTGAAATTGAAAATTAACAAATTAAAATTTTTTTTTTTTTTTTGAAAAATTGAAAAAAGTAGTGTAGGGAAAAATGTAGAGAGAAAAAAAGTGGGTGTAGGGAAAAAGGGATTTTTTTTCATTAGCGTAGAGATTTCTGTAAAAATCTCCTGGCATCACTGGTACCTATTAAAAAACAGTGTAAGATTTCACAAAACAATGCGACGTATATCTGCTTTGTTCAAATGATTTCGTAAGACTAAATGAAATTGTTACTTATGCATGAAACACATAGACGACAGAGGCTACACGAACACACGGATACAAATGCTGCTGGCTGCAATAGTAGTCGTGTAGTCAACTACTTAATTTTTTTGAAAATGACAGCAACATATAACAACAATATAAACAGCTGTTTTTATACAAAAGCATTTTTATTTCAGTAGTGCCAATTATATTTTTCTTTACTTTATTAAAATAGAAAAACATGTATGATTCTATATAAAATTGTCTTAGATATATTACTAATTTATAAAAATAAATAAATAAATTTGCTTATTAATAGAATTATTATAGCGATTAATTTTTTCAACAAAATACAATATTTCATAGCACTAATTTCTTTTACATATTTTGTTATATTGTCAACACTATTTTTATTTTGTAGCCAACAAAAATAGAAATTAGCCAAAGTTGACTACAGCAGCAAAAGTGGTCATGTAGTCGTGTAGCTGTGTTGGTGTCAAAATAATCGTTTTCATATAAACGTGTGTATTTTATTTTTGACAGGCTGTAGTCGTGTAGCCGCTGTCGTCTATGTGTTTCATGAGAGAGTTCGGCTTACTGATGCCATTATGTAAATGTGTGTGTAAACAAAAATATACGATATCGCAGTAATCATTTCGAAGATTGTCTTAACAAAAATCATCTTACTGTGTCTTCTTCGAGCACTTTTGATGATTAAAAACTGATTAATCATATGCGGTATTAGAAAAAGACTAAGAACTGATTTTTGCTTACGCTTAAAAAGTGATTTATAGAAAAATGACATTAAATATGACTCAAAAATAAGTCGAAATTAATCAGAAAATTGGATAAGAAAGGTTCTCAAGAAGAGTCGGGGGTAAGGTAATATGTCCTCCCAACAAAAGAATATTTTGTGATCAGCAAAAGAGCGCATTTATGACTGTTTTAATAGCACAGAGGACATGATCACTTATTGCATAAAATGTTTACTGGGATTTTATTCACTATCTGTAGAAACAGTTTTTTAAGTAAAAAAAATCTGCACACAATTTCAATTCTATTTCGCTCACAATGATACGATCACTTTTTTACTAGCTAGCAGTAAAATAAGAAAATAGTATTATAATACAGCGTAATGATGAATTGTATTTCTCAATTAATTTATTTTTAATGTGCCATAAGAAGTTCGGTTTGTGCTAACAAATGAATGAATACATGCTTCCCAGGGCGAAGCTTGATCATTGCACTGTGATTGAGTTGAGCTCCGCGACTATTCCTGATGTGGATAGCTCGTGTCTACAATTTTTGGTAGTTGGGAATGGCGTTTGTGCAAAGGAAAGCATGGCCCAGGGCGAGGCTTGATCATTGCACTTTGATTGAGCTGAGCTCCGCGATTATTCCTAATGCGAATAACTCGTGCATTAAATTCTCGGTAGTCCGGGAATGGCGTTTGCCTGCGCCAAACATTAAATAATAAATTTTAAAAATGTACTATAATTAAATATTATTGACATCTATATTATATTGTTATTATCTGACAAAAATATTTTTTTAAAGACTACTAATTTTTTACAGGGTAGATATTTTATGGTTTCAGTACTACTTTTGAATGCAAGAATGTATGTACTAAAAGTAAAATCCTTAAAATCATACTATTTTTTGCAACCCTAAAAATTGCAGTATTTTGTATAAATAAAATAGTTTATATTTATATTATTTTTAATATGCGCTTATTATCGATATACATATACAGAATATATGAATGTTATTTATAGTATTTTGATATTTGCAACAGTAGTATGTATCAATTTGTAATATTTTGTGACCTTATAAAAATCGCAGAATATTGATATTGATTTTATATAGTTTCTTTTATTAATTAACTAACTTAAATATTACACCGTAAAATGTTGATATTGGTGAATTTTTATATTATTACCACAACGACCATAAAAACAACTAGTACAGCTGTGACAAAATACAAAATTTAGAATGACAATATAGGAAAACATCATATTTTTTTACCTTTTCAGTGATTTCTCGGCACCTATGAAACCTATTGTCACGATTTAAAAAACAGAAACATTCTCATGATGTCGGTGTATCATTCTCACTAACAACAAGCGCCCTAGCTATCCTATTGAGAACTCTATCGTGACAAGAACAACATAGGCAAATCATATTTTTTCAAGACTTTTTTTACTCCATCGTTCAATTCTCGGGACCAGATAAACCGATTTGGACAATTTTAAATTGCAAACTTTTCAGGATGTTAGTGAATCATTTTTTATACCAACGAGCAACCTAGTTACGCGATTGAAGCCGTCATCGTGATTTCCACAGACGGACAGACGGACAGACGGACAGCCGGACAGACGGACAGACGGACAGCCGGACAGACGGACAGACGGACATCGCTACATCAACTCCGCTTGTTATAAGGATCACAAATATATATATTTTATGGGGTCCAGATTTTTTTTTCTAATTATTACAAACGGAATGACAAACTTATATATACCCTCTGCACACTGGAGTGGAGGGTATAAAAATGATATGTGGGAAAAAAAATCAAGAAAGCATGGTACTCCATACGCCCGGAAGTTTGTGAAAAACTGGCTGAATACAACATTACATTGCGTGCGCACGAAAAGAGGTGCTGATATATACAGTGACCACGAGCAAGTGGTGGCGACAATAAGAATTAAATTAAAAAAAATTACAAAAGAGTCACACAGCAGATACATAAACGTTTTGATGTTGGAAAACTACGGGACGAGGATAAAAACAATGAAATTGGAGAAGTTCTAAGAAAATGTATACCAGCAATCAACACAACATCGGAAGAAACATGCAACTCACTCACAGCCATTGCAGAAGAGAAAATAGGTTAGAAACAAAACAACTGTTCATATCCTTATTTAGACCAATTTTGGAATATGGCTCTATTATTTGGGATCCTCACTATAACATCCATAGCCAACATATTGAATCTGTTCAAAAACAATTCCTTATATTCTGTTTACGTGATAGGCAGTAGAGTCCTGCCTATAATCTTCCGTCGTACCCTAGTAGACTTTCTTTAATAAAATTACCAAGTTTAAAAAGTCGTTAAACTATGCTGAATGTAACCTTTATGATAAACCTCATCAATGGAGAAGTTTGCTCTGAGTTTCTTGTTAACAACATTGTGTATAATATTCCACAACGTTTTTCCCGCCATTTCAACCTGCTTTATGTTCCATTTTGCCGATCAAATTTTTCCATTGCTGATCCATTTCGGAGATTATGCAATAATTATAATAATCTTTCTCAATTTATTGACTTTTCCTTGAATACATATGTAATCAAACGTAACATAATTATGTTCCTGAATTCATGATTTATCTGTTTCTTACACAATATTTTGTAAATAGCTTAAATTAAACACAATTAAATAGTCTGTAAGGATTTAATCCATTGACTTAATAAATAAAAAAAAAAAAAAAAATTAGAGAGAAAAAATGGCTGTCAGAAAACACCTGGAAATTAATTCAGGAAAGGAAAAACTTAAAACAACGGAAGATTGATAACCCAAATTTCAATCCTCAATATACCACCCTGCGAAAGCCGTAAAAAAATCAGACCGAAACGATAAAAGAAAATATATTGAAACAATAGCCAGTGAAGCAGAAGCAGCTGCAGGAGCGAAAAATATGAGAGAGTTACACCAAATAATAGGTCGTCTCTCAAACCAAAATATGAATAGAAATCATTCAGTAAAAGACGTAAATGGTCAACTGTTTACGAACGTAGAAGAACAAACACAAAGATGGAGGCAGCATTTCGAAGAAATCAGCAACATTATCGATGGTAACACAGAAAGCTTCTCACATACTGATGCGTCTACAACAACCAACGACACAATATCTACAGACCCCCTAGCACTGAGGAAATTGCATGCGCTGAACAAAAACCGAAAAGAAAAAAAGCGCCAGGTGAAGATGGTATACCCCCAGGGAATAGCCAACCCAGCAATAGCCGCGGAAATCATCCATCCATATATACGTGATGCTTGGTTAAATGAGCAGCTACCTAATACGTGGACAAAAGGTGAGATAGTAAAGTACCAAAGAAAAAGGATTTGACTGATTGTGATAATTGGAGAGGTATTACTCTGCTCAACATTGTATACAAGCTTATTGCTACCATAATAAACAACAGATTACACAGAATCGAAAAATCACTACGGGATGAGCAAGCAGGCTTCCCACCACACCGTAACTGCTTGGATCAAACCAATACGATCCGTGTAATAATAGAACAATAGTTCGAAAGGCGTACACTGCTTTATTTAGTACTAGATGTAACCCGGTGTGCTTCGCTACACCCTCCCCCTGCTCACCCCCCACGAATCGTTATGAGAGGGCTCACGCAAAGTCCCAAGTTTCTCACTAATACAGTTATTCAGATATATCACATTTAATATTAAGTTTGTGTAGGGGTGCCACGCGCATTTGTCCAACCCGCCCATTTTTTTGTCTGACTACTCACGTTAATAATAGATGACCTGAGACAAATTTGCAAAGCTTTCTCTATCATAGTACTTAATATATATGATATTAAAAATGTACTTTGTATGGGAGGTGCCACGCCCACTAAAAATAGATTAAAAAAATTACAGCATGTAGCACTCCCATATCCGCAGTAAGACTCTGTGAAAATTTCAGGAAGATCAGATGATTAGTTACGGAGATTACCTCCTACAAACAAACAAACATATTAGTATAGATTTTTTATTTCAATGCTTGCTGATGCTGATATACAATGTTTTTTGTTTTTTCATTCGGTACAACAATTATCAGATTTTTCGGCGTTCCTACCCTGGACCAAAGTACATGTAGCTGCCCATGAGAAGAAGATGGATTATCCATATTAGATTTGGCAACACTTAACTATTGGCCTTGAACTTAGAATATCATTTGGCAATTTTTCTTTTTAGCGAATTTTCATTTTGCCCATTTTTGATTTTGAAGATTTTTTTTGGCGATTTTTATTTTTCGCGATTTTCGTTTTTGGCAATTTTTGATTTTGGCGATATATTTTCCACGACAAATCACATTGATAACTAATGTTAAAAGACTGTCGTTTTTGTAATACTTCATACTTTTTATATAGGAGGTGCCAAGCCCACTAATCCCATTCCGCCCAATTTTTATTGGACTTCTCACATTTATATCTGATGGACTCACTGCTTCGATCACTCCCATTTTTTTGTTCGACTAATCATACAAAGAACCTATGGGCTCACACAAAGCCGCAAAGCTCTCTCTTTTGCAGTACCCCAGATATGTGACATTAAATAGTTACTTTGCATGGGGAGTGCCATGCCCATTGTTGTGGATCTGCCAATTTTTTATCGGACTACTCATAATAAGATCTGATGGGGTCGTACAAAGTGTCAAAGCTTCCCTTTTTAGTACACCAGTTATATGATATCATATATTTACTTTATACGGGCGGTGCCACGCCCACTGCTCCGATCGTGCCCATTTTTTGTCCAACTAATCACATGAATAACCTATGGGCTCACACAAAGTCCCAAGACTCTCACTATTACAGTACTCCAGATATATGACATTTTATATTTAATTTGTATGGCAGGTGCCACGCCTATTAGTCGGATACTGAAATCAGAAAAATTTGAAAAGCTCTCTCTATCACATTACTCGAGATATATAATATTGAATTATTACTTGTATGGGAGGTACCACGCCCACTTGTCCGATCCCGCCCATTTCCGGCGTAGCGACTAATATTAACAATAGGTGACCTCACACAAATTTGCAAAGCTCTCCCTATCATAATACTCAATATATGTATATGATATTAAAAATTTACTTTGTGTGGGAGGTGCCACGCCCACTGAAAATATTAAAAAAATTATAGCCTATAGCACTTCCCATATCCGCAGTAAGACTCTGTGAAAATTTCAAGAATATCAGATAGGTAGTTACGGAGATTACCTCCTACAAACAAACAAACAAACAAACAAACAAACAAACACACATTACCTCTTTATAATATTAGTATAGATTTATAGACTTTAGAAAGGCATTCGACTCAATAAAACGTACTGCAATATGGGATGCATTAAAATCAAAAGGTGTACCAACAAATTTGGTAAATTTCATTAAAGCTATGTACAATAATACCACACTCCAAGTTCAACATAATGGCATGATCAGCGAATCATTCATGACAAATTCCGGAGTTAAACAAGGTTGCCGTCCATCTCCGTTATTGTTCGCCGTTGTTTTGAACAAGCTTATGACACAAGTATGCAGTAAAGGAAGGGGTATTGCTGGGATCTCCAAAACCACTAAGAAGATTTGGATTTTGCTGACGATATTTGTCTCATATCGCACAAGTTTAACGATATGCAGAGAAAAATAAATGATTTGGTTGTGTTGGAAAATAGACTGGAACTGCAAGTAAATATTGCCAAAATACATGCAATGCGTATAACACTACTGATAACCACTTTGTAGTACAAGACCAACGCATAAAATATGTTAAATCCTTCTGTTATCTAGGATGCTTGATGTCGATAGATGGAGGAGTGGAAGAAGATGTGTCACACAGGTTAAATAAGGCAAGGTCCGCTTTTGGTCGGTTAAATAAAACGTGGAGATCCCCCAAAATCTCGAAATATACGAAGTTCCGTATTTTCAATGCCTGTGTGAAATCCACACTGCTCTAATGGAAGCGAAACATGGCTTATGACGAGTAATATAGCGAGAAGATTGCAACTTTTCATAAACAAATGTTTGCGCATAATATGCCGCATCTTTTGGCCTAACATCATCACCAACATTGAACTCTGGCGACTAACAAACGAAGAGCCTATAATTCGCCAAATAGCAAGACGAAAGTGGAAATGGATAGGCCACACTTTGCGAATACCAATTGGCAGCATCACAAGGACTGCACTGGAATGGAATCCCCAAGGTAGCCGACGCTCAGGCCGCCCGAAGAATACCTGGCGTAGAACAGTTCTACAAGAACTCAATATCCAAAACAAATCGTTTGTCGAATTAAAAGTTTTATTTAATGATAGGATAAGTTGAAATTTTCTTGTAAAAGCCCTATATTCCCAAGTGGAATGAATAAATGAGAAAAAAAAATCTGTAACACGGTGCTACAGTGAAAAGTAACTTGAAAAACGACCGAGCGTGGGCTATAGGCCTCGTTAAGTAGATTAAAATTGTGTCAAAAAAATTTCAGAAACATCCTCAAATTCGGAAATTATTGTAAAAAAAGCGTTTTCAGTGATGTCCGTCAACTTATCGATCTGTATTCAGTCATTTTTTGTCCCATTTTAATTTTTTTACGGTGTTGGAAAGAAAGCTGATTTTTCTTTATAATGACATGCATTTTTTGATGCATTTTCAAGTTATGAGTATCGTTTTTATTAAGAATATCTAAAAAAAAAAAAAGCTAAATTTACCAAATTTTTTGATTTTAGTAGCTTTTCTTCGCTTATTTTGATATGAAGGCTTATAAAAATGTATAATAACGCACAAAGGAAATTTAGTTCTTAAATAAACATGGTTCCCATCTTTTAGATTGGATGAAAATTGTGAAAGTTATTCTACTTTTCATTAACACCTTCTTTTGTATTTTCTCCCCCAGCAAAAAAAATATGAATTAAAAACAAGTAAGAGTGTTAAATTCGGCTGGGCCGAATCTTTGGTACCCTCCACATTTTTCATTTTCAATTTTCATTTTTTTTTTATCATTTTTCATTTTTCACTTTTCAATTTTCATCTCTCGTTTTTCATGAAAAACTAAATCAGAATCACTATCTGATTCGATTTAACGATGTCCGTCCGTCCGTCCGTCTGTGTGTCCATGTAAAGCTTGTAATCAAACTGAAGGTCGCAAATATGAACATATTTTGATGAAGTTTGGTATATAAGCTTTTGTCGACCATAGAATGAACGCTATTGAAATCGGTGAAAATCGATCCATGTTCAGACCTAGCCCCCAAACAAATGTCCCCTATGAAATCGACATAAATTGCCATAAGATCCAAATTATCATATAGATCTTACTCAAATTGGGTTTTTATACATTTATTAGATCCATTAATCAGTAGTCCAAAAGCTGGTTACCGATCTGCAATTAAATCTATCAAAAACAAAAATATTGCACTGATTCTTTTCAAATTTTGTTTGTATATATTTTTGCAAAATACAAGAGACCTTAAAAAACATGATCAGGATCTGTCCAATTTTAGGCCTAGTGCCCAAATATATATAGCATCCGATATGAACTTTTTCATAACTGCAGCCAAAAAAATTATTAAAAATCCCACTCAAATTTGGTTTATCTTATTTTCTATGTCCAGTTAATTTGGCCTAAGAGATAGGGACTCTAAACGCATGGTATAGGGTATCGTATAGTCGGTCTAGACCGACTATAATTTTCTTACTTGTTAATTTTAAATTTTTGAATTTACATTTTTCATTTTCCATTTTCCATTTTTAATTTTTCATTTATCATTTTCCATTTTCCAATTTTCATTTTTCATTTTTAATTTTCCATTTTCTATTTTTAATTTTTCGTTTTCCGTTTTCTGTTTTCCATTTTTCATTTTTCATTTCCCATTTTTCAACTTTAATTTTCCATTTTTTTTTTTATTTTTCATTTTTTATTTTCCATATTCCATTTTCCATTTTTTAATTTTTTATTTTCCATTTGTCATTTTGCATTTTTAATTTTACATTTTCCTTTTTTAATTTTCCATTTTCCATTTCCCATTTTCATTTTTCAATTTTCATTTTTCATTTTTCAGTTTTCAGTTTTCATTTTTAATTTTTCATTTTTCATTTTTCATTTTTCATTTTTAATTTTTCATTTTTCATTTTTCATTTTTCATTTTTCATGTTCCATTTTCCATATCTCATTTTCCATTTTTAATTTTTCATTTTCCATTTTCTATTTTAAATTTTTCATTTTCCATTTTTCATTTTTCCTTTTCCATTTTTCATTTTCCATATTTCATTTTTAATTTTCCAATTTCCATTTTTCATTTTTCATTTTCCATTTTTAATTTTTCATTTTCCGTTTTCCGTTTTCCATTTTACATTTTTAATTTTTCATTTTCCATTTTTCAATTTTAATTTTTAATTTTCCATTTTTCCGTTTTCCATTTTTCATTTTCCATTTTTCATTTTTCATTTTTCATTTTTCATTTTCCATTTTCCTTTTTCCATTTTTCAATTTTCATTTTTCATTCTTCATTTTTCATGTTCCATTTTCCATTTCTCATTTTCCATTTTTCATTTTCCACTTTTAATTTTTCATTTTCCATTTTCCATTTTTAATTTTTCATTTTCCATTTTCCACTTTTCATTTTCCTTTTTTCATTTTCATATTTCATTTCCATTTTCCTTTTCTCATTTCGCATTTTCCATTTTCCATTTTCTATTTTCAATTTTTCATTTTTCATTTTCCGTTTTTCATTTTCCATTTTTCATTTTTAAATTTTCAATTTACAATTTTCACTTTTCAATTTTCAAATTTCAATTTTCAATTTTCATTTTTCATTTTCCATTTTTAATTTTTCATTTTCCGTTTTCCGTTTTCCATTTTCCATTTCCAAAAAACAAATAATCTTTTATTTGATTTTGAAACAGGACCTTAAAAGCCCGTTAGATTAATTTCTAAAACATTCATAGTAATACTGAAAAATTTTGTTTTTTCAAAGTTTCACTCATAGCTCGTGACCGATTTTGACGATTTTAAATAGCAACTCCTTTGGGATGTTAGTAAACGATTTTATAAAAAACGAGCGGTCTAGCTTAGATATTGACGGCGTGATCGTGATTTCCACAGACAGACGGACAGACGGTCATCGGTAAATCAACTTCCCTTGTTATAAGGATCAAGAAAATATATTTTTTTGGGGTCTCAGGAATTTATTTCGATGCGTTGCAAACGGAATGACAAACATATATATACCCTCTGCCACTGCAATGTGGAGGGTATAAAAAACACAATCAACTAAACAAACAAATTGATTAACTTAATTATGCAGTGTTTTGTTTGTTGTAATTTTACACTTACTTTTGGTATTTCCTTTATAAGTGGTTATTATATTCGGTAATGCAGAATTAAATTTACCCTTCTTTATTGTCAATCTGTCTTTATTTAAAAAATCACTCTGGAAGATAATACAGATGAATGTGGTTTATTATGATATAAACGGCATAAAGATCAAAAAGTTTATAATTCAGCCATTACTATCATCCATGCCAATGACTTGGCATCCTCAACATTCCGTAAACGAGAAGACAATTATTTTGGCCAAACAAACATCACTGGTTATCAATATATAGATCGTGACAATATTGAGTATGCTTATGTGTTAACTGTTAATAAGCCTATAAATCTTCGCCAAAACTAACTTATGATAAATCTAAAAACGAGGAACCTGACAAGGAATACATACCAAAATCAGCTGAGGCACATTTTGTGACAAATGGAGATTTTTGCGATCTTGTTCGAGTTGTGAAACTTTCGTGGAGACAAACGGAGGTTTTAGGGTCGCGACCAAAACAATGGAATATCACACAGAGTTAGATAATCCCCAATCATGTTTTGAGGAAATTTTTAAAGCCAGTGATGGTAGTGATGACCTTGTATATTGTTCAAATATAGAAGATTTGTTTTGTTATCTTAATCACCGACATAAAGCGAATGATTGGAGGTTGTTTTTAGACGGATCGTGTAAAACTAGGTATTAATGATTATTTAATTTACAACCATCTTACATATTTTGAAGGCCTAAAGGCAGTGTTATTGCACAATAAAAATTAATTACAATCAGTGCCGATATCTTACGCAACAAAAATGAAAGATTCATATCTACAATGGAAGAAATGCTCTATTTAATATATTATAAAAAATATCTGTGGCAAATTGTTGCAGATATAAAAGTTCTGATAATATTGTTTGGAATGCAAGGAGGAAATACTAAGTTCCCTTGCTATCTCTGCGAGTGGGACAGTCGTAGCGGTAATCAGTACAGACGTAAAAACTGGCCTGCCGGGACATCTTTTAAAATTGGCAAGAAAAACATTCAGAATATTCCTCTTGCGCACCTTAAGTTGGGCTACATGAAATAGCTTGTAAAGTGGCTAGATGTAGAAAGTGATGCTTTTATGTATTTTAAATCTGTTTTCGCACAAATAAGTGGTGGCAAAATAAAAGAAAGTACTTAACATTTTTTCTGAGATGCTGTTATATTACTTGATCTTATTGTTGTTCTTTAGGTATTTTTATTGGACCGCAAATAAGATAAATTATGCTTGACGAACACTTGTCTAAGAAGCTTAATGAAATAGAAAAGAGAGCATGGAATAGTGTTGTTTCCTTATAAATAAAAAAAGTCCTAACTACGTTGAAGTGGTAAACGAATTCCTTGAATGTTATGCTGAAATGGCATGTCGAATGTCAATAAAAACTTATGTTCTGTATGCACGTTTAGAATTTTTTTTCCCAAAAACCTTGGCCAATTCGGCAGGAACTTTTACAAACTGAAAAGCGTTTCGATGGAAAGAGCCACATACTAATGCTGGCGGATTATTGCTGGTCTCACAAACGAGAAACAGATGGTTTGTGAACAATCGCAAGAGGGCTACTAATAATTTTTATTAAATATAACATGCTAGCTTTAGTTAAGCTGTTTGTACAGTTTTTAATTTACAAGTGGTTTACCAGAATAAAAGTCAGCAATCGCAAAATTTATACTTGAGAAAAAGTTTTAGACTTTTACAAATACAAAAAAAATCGCAAAATTTATACTTTAGAAAAAGTTTTAGACTTTTACAAATACAAACCAATGTTAAAAACTAACATGTAAAATATAAAATTGTCTTTGAAACACTGTGCAACAAAAGATAGGCTCTCATAAAATAAAAATTGAAATAACTATTGTTGAATTTGAAAAATTATTAAAAAAAAATAATAAATCAAAACTTTTGATAAAATACGTACCTAATTTCTTCGACTACACATCCCATGCATACATTTTATGAAAGCGCAATTCTTGCCTTTCCAAAACTGTTTAGAATTTTGAAATTGGTCTAAAAATGTTTGAGATAGAGGGGCTTAAGTACTGCGACCTACTCTAAAACAGTTTTTCCAAAATATTTCAAAATTTTGAGAATGTTTCAAAATCTTTGAAAACGTTTTTTGTATGTCCTCACCTAGGCCTACAACCCCTACTATGTCGCTTTTCAAGTTCTGGCAAAAAGTGTTCTTTTGTAGCAGTGTGTAAGAAAAAATCTGCTAAGTTTGGTCATTCCTATTAATTTTTCCACCACTGTAAATATGTATGCCCATCCGTCCGTCTGTGTGTCCACGTACACCTGGAAATCAAACAACAGATCGCAATTATCAATATATTTTGATGAATGTTGGTATATAAGCTTTTATTGACCATAGGATAAACTATGTTGAAATAGGAAAACTTTAATTTTGATGGGTTTATTACACCTATTAATCAATAGTTCCATAGTAAACCCGTGGGAATATTCTGAAACAAAGCCCGAATGTAAAAGTGCTATCGAAAAACAACAATATTGCACAGGTCTTCCTCAAATTTTGTTTGTATTTGATTTCGAAAAAATAAAGTTCCTTTAGGATATGCAGTCAGGTCAATTTTTCAAACTAGTCTCCATATAAAAATAAATGAATACTCAGATTTTTCTAATGTAGAATTTGATTCCTATATAATTCCAATCCCATGTAAACTTTTTGTTATCGGTAGGCAACAATTATATAACAATGCCACTCAAATTTGATTTAAGATTATTTTCTATACACCAATAACACTGTGGAACAAATTCAGATTAGCAAAAGTTATGTCAATTCTGAGAGTGAGGGCTGAAAATAGAGGGTAAATTAGAAGTCCCGTATCGGGGCGTTTGTTTATGTTAGTTCGAATTTTTTTTTTAATCGACCTTCGAACATTGCAGTCAAATGCCGATTTTCAGCATAATGTTTATATGGTTTTTTGGCTATAACTTGTCGACTAGTTGATATTTTTTCAACCTGTAAAAGCCAAATTATTGTTAGATACCTGTGCAATAATTAAAATTTTTAAAAAAAATTGATTTAGAAAATTTTTGTGGTGCTTATGAAGCAAAATATTGGAAAAATTATTTTTTTTCATGCTTTTTGAAAATATTTTCCACAAAGCTAAGTCTTTTTTGGTTTCTGTTTGATCTACAATATGCTTCTCAGTTTCTTCAATAAATTTCATTTGAAAAGAAAACAATCGTAATACAAAACTTGCGTTTATCAGCTTAATATTAATTCACTTCTCATTTTTTATGTACCAATTTTGTTCAGTGTTGGTTTTGAAGAAAAAAAATATATTTTTGAAATGTTAGTTATGAAAAGTTTAAAGTAAAAAAATTAAATAAATTAAATTAATGATTTGGCCAGTTGCCGTTTAGCAGGCGGCTGTGGATCAACATCACTGCTCTCTCTAATATTTTGGTCATCGTCATCATAATCAGAAAGGTCGATAATTTCGTACAACAGATATTCTGGAATTTCATCTTTGTCTTCCCCTTCTTCCTCTTTTTCCTCATCATCCTCTTCTTCAAATGTGTTTTTATACCACCAACAAATTCCAGCGAGTATTGCATCTGGAGATTTCTTACCTCTGTAAGACATTTCCGTCCAATGTGACTATTCCAGTTATGCTGTTTGTACTGGTGTCTTCCTTTAATACCTTCTTCGTGTCGAGAATCCCAATCGCACAAAAAACACGGATATCTTGGACGGCCAGATGCTGTTAAGCCTGTAATCAATGAAACTATTTTGAGGTCGCAGCAAATGCGCCACTGGTGTTTGCTATATTTGACTACTTCCAGAATGTGTTTCAAATTATCGAAAATTTCACTAGTGTCAGTGCTATACGCAATCGGAACAGATGGCATTCTAGTTGTCTTGCACAAAAGCACAACTTTTAAGCTGATTAGTGAACTTTCGATGAATAAACGCCAATCATCTTTTTTATAGGTTAACCCTATCGTCTCCATTAACTTTTCAATATCGTTGCAATAAGCGAAATTTTTTGCATCATTCACATTGAAGAACTTTTCTAACTCTTTTTGGCGTTTTCGAAATGTTGTTACTATATATGTTGTATGTTGGTACCTTTCGCCAGCAAATTATTTCCTTTCAAAAATGAAGCCAGTAGTTCTGATTTTTTTCTGAATCAAACACAAATTTGCAACAATTACATCCAATTGATTTTGTGTGACTAGGATTGGGTCCTTTGATGTTTCATAGGATGTACCTTCACCAGGGTCGTATTCTGAGAAGAAATCCATGGATGTAGCAGCGGCGGTTGTACTACTGATATCTATATGAAGATCGAACTTCGGAATGTTGGTACTGGAATGAATTCTGAGTGCGGTAATGGTAATTGGACACTTGGCACTGCTACATAAGTTTTATTCTTTGCTTTCCTTCTATTCAAAGTTTTATGGTAGTTGATACATCCATAGCAATTTTCTTCTTGATGCGAATGTTGTCTAACCACATCGTTGGTATACCAAAAGTCATAGCCTTCTTCTTTTCACTTTTCCATTGCATAAGAGTTGAGTAGCAATTAAGGAAAACTTTTTTAGGGGCATAGTTTACGTCAATGATAAACTCTTGCGAGAAATATTGTTTATAGGCTTTCAAAAAAAAAAATCACTCGCTTTGCCACATTTTTCAGCGCTTGCTATGAAACGTCCACAAACATTACAAAAATGGTCCATTTTACATTTTGCTTCCGACATTTTTAATAAAATATATATTATACAATGTTTTTTTTTGTTATTTTTATGAAACCGATGCACTTAACTTAAATCATGTTACGCGCGGCTGCTCTACCAGCTAGCTCTAAGGAGTTGGGTAAGGTGCTCAATCTGATTACCCTGTATTTTACCGATTGTCCCTTAAAAAAAATAATCTATAACTGTTACTTGCGCATGATAGATGGTGTTATTTCGGATGTCACTCCCCAAAAGATTCAAACAAAGCTAATAACTGAGTAATTAAAATCAACATCTGAATTATTAAGCTTTGCTAAAACACAATTTAATAATGAATAGAATTATAAAAAGGCTTCATAGAATTGCAAAATTGCTAAAAATGTATGAAATATATTTATTTATTTTTTTTTAGATTGATTTAAAAGTATAATATTTTGTTTCATATATAAAGGAAAATATAATTATAAAAATATGTATATATGTATATATAATAAATTGTGATAATATGGTTCTATACTTAAGTTGGATGATGCATATCAGCGAATATTGCGTTACGGCGGTAGATACGTTGTGACTTCCTTCTATAGGCAAAAAACTTGTTGGTTGAGAGGTGATACTTTTATGTGCATCCAAATGGATGGTAACTCGATAGCTCCAACAGAATATGTTCAGTGGGGTTGGTTCCCTTTGGCATCGGTGGGTAGGTATGGACCGCGTACAACTTTGAGGAATTAACAAATTTTGTTTGGCCAATCTTTCTATAAGGTGTGACCACGTTGCAAAAATATAACTTTTATTAGAACTCCAGGAATTTGCCACGGAATATTTCCTTTTTTGATTGGAGTTTCGATCACTTCCACTCTATAACACAGTACCCAGCAATATTAAGTTAAAGTTAAACTTTACGAATTTTATTTTTTTTTTAAATAATTTTTTTAAACTTTTCCTTGGTCTGTATGTACTTTTTACTTTTTTTCCTTTTTTTTTAAGCCTTCACCAATCTTCAGCTTTTGCTGAGGACCTTCTTTAAAAAACGTTATTCAAGTAATAATCACTGGCGTCATACCAACAGGCCTATTAAGTCAGAATCAAGTTCTTTTTTTTTTTTTTTCTTCATATACCGGTTGCATTATTATGCTATTCTTAGTACACTCTGTACAGAAGAAAAAAAAAAGCGGGATCAGCGATCTCGTTCACACAAATTGTCATAGTCAAGATTGAAAGAGAATCTACTATGGTAATGCAACCAAAAAAAAAACTTCTATCATGGCATAGTTTAGTTTATAGGGGTTTTGTTTTGTAAGTGGTTGGATATTCAAATTTATTGGGAAAAAAAAAATTTGTACGAAAATCGTAACAATCACTCACAAAATGAAATAAGTTCCAAATAACTTAATAGCGAATTTTATCATGACCGAGCGAAAATTAAAAGACATCAGCTTCGGCTGAGTTTCGAGTCTTAACTGAATCTTCATTTTTGAAATTAGTTCGCTTGTACGAAATAAAAAAAAAATCACTACCTAGGCGGTGGTTGAAAACAAAAAAGTTGTTTTACTTATTCCTAATTCTTGGAACTTCCCTTTTTAATTACTTGTGGCTAAATCGCTATTTATTTAGTAAACTGAGAAGCTTATGATAGATCAAACAGAAAGCAAAAAAGACTTAGTTTTGTGGAAAATACTTTCAAAAAGCATAAAAAAAGAATAATTTTTCCAACATTTTTCTTCATAAGCACCACAAAAATTTTCCAAATGAATTTTCTGAAAAATTTTAATTGTTGCAGACGCCTCAAGCAATAATTTGGCTTCTACAGATTGAAAAAGTATCAATTAGTCGACGAGTTATAGCCAAAAAACCATATAAACAATATGCTGAAAATCGGCATTTGACTGCAAAGTTCGAGGGTCGATTAAAAAAAATTCGAACAAACATAAACAAACGCCGCGATACGGGTCTTCTAATTTAGCCTCTATTTTCACACCTCACTTTCAGCATCGACCCTTCTTTAAGCCCATGATATAGGATACCGTATAGTCGGTCAATTCAGATGGGTTCAGTAGACCCATTCTTTATTATATCGATCGACTTAGAATCACTTTCTAAGAAAATTTTTCGATGTCCGTCCGTCTGTCCATCCATCATTTCGCAATGTCGATATGTGACTTAACAATAAATTTATGAATACCTATGCATTCGCTGCGCTGCTGTTCATTTAGCATTGCGCGCTCTTCAGGGAGGTAAACTCAAGTTGTACTGCAAATAATGTAATAACCACGGTAAAAATTTTTAGTGTTTAATAGTGCAAGTAAATCTGACCTGTTGCCCAAAGTAGACGTCTACAAGTACTCAAAATGATCAACTAAGTTGTTAGGATCTTTCAATTTGATAAAGAAAAAACCGTGCCAATGATTTGTAAACAGGTTTCGGAGAAAGATAACATATTCAACACCAAAAATTTGGAACTGATAGGACATCTGCCGCTCATCCAATGTTTCTCTTTATTCTCGCATATTAAAAAAAAAATCTTTACCTTCATCAAAGCAAAAAAAATTTAAATTGTTTTCAATTTAAATTTTGGTTTTAATGCCTTTTTTAAACTCTTTCTTTTAACTCTTACTCTCTGTATGTCTGTCTGTCGTGGGAAAACCCCATTTCCTCTTATCCAATTGATCTGAAACTTGGCCCATAGTCTTGTTATGACTATAGAATAATTTAGGGGTTGTCACGCACAGTCACTCATAGTCACGCACAGTCACGGAGAGATTAAAACCTCACTTCCCCTTATCCGATCGATCTTAAACTTAGTCCGTACATTTGCTGTGTATAAAACATTAACTTTGACATAGTCACGCATAGTAACGTACAGTCACGGAGTGGTTTAAAACCCATTTCCCCTTATCCGATCGATCAGAAACTTGGTCGTTAGACTTGCTATGAAAACAAATTAACTTTGACATATTCACGGATAGTCATGCACAGTCGCGGACAGATTTAAACCCCATTTCCTCTCATCCAATCAGTCTGAAACTTGGTCCATAGACTTGCTGGGACAAAAGACTAATTTTAGAATTGGCACTCAAAAAAATCACGCACAGTAACGGAGAAATTCAAAACTCATATCCATAAAGAAAATAGGTGATTTAATAAAAAATTTTTGTGGGTTAAATTATTTTGTTGGAATATAAAAAGAAATTGTTTTTAAAATTTCAATTGAATAAGAAAAAGCATTATATAAATCTGTAAGTAATTACTTACATGCTTTTGTTTGTTTGATAAACTATTAAATATAATAAAAGCATATACTTAGCAGGAGGCACTTTCTCAGTTTTAGGAAATTAAATCGAATATTCGGTTAGAGACAGGCTGGTAAATTGACTGCAAAGAACTAAGTAATATTTAGTTCACGGATTCCTTTATAGCGTCCTTTGGAGCCCAATATCTCAAATTGTCTTCCACACCCATAAAGTTTTCTCAAAAGCCACCCGTAATTATATATCTTAATATTTGTGCCTGGTAAATACGGGGGGCAATCCAGTTCTGTTACTATGAATCACGGTATTTTCTAATTAAAAAAAAAAAAATTATTAATCTGCCTTCATAAATTCCTTTGTAAGATGCTCTAGTCCATATTGAAAGTTCTAAAACTAAATCGGTAGCTCCAGAGTACGACGTGACATACAATACCATATAATACTTCTTCTTCTCTGCTGTGTTTATTTTCAAAAAATACTTCCACATCTTTTAAGTAATTGAAGTCAGAGATATTGCCATCTGGGCCATCAATATTTTATTCTATTTTCAGCGAAGAAACTACCTTAAACCACAATAGCACTTGGACTTCATCACTCGTTTTTGCTATAATTTGTTGTCAATCTATAAATCTTTTAACTCTTGTTACATTGTTGTGCGTCCTTTCATTTCTTTTTTTCATATATTTTCATGTGAATCGGTTTTACATCTTTGATTTTTTTCGACAATAGTTATAAAAAAACATTTTTTCTTCTTCAGATGTACTCTTATTAATAACTCCATCATTTAATGACACGAATATTGGTTGAGTCATCAATAGTTGAAAATTCCCGCATAAAATATTTCAAATTCTTTTGTTTACAATAAAAAAAATTAAATTACTAAAATAAATTAGAAATGTGTTTTTTATTATCATATTCGAAATAAGGTTACACTCTAAATTGCTGTAAAATTTCGTAGAGGTGGATTCCGTTATATAAAAGAAATCCATATCTAAAATTGACAGAATAAGTTCCTTACTTCTGAGAACAGCAGCAGCGAAAATAAATTTAATTAAAAAAATTTTGAAAAAGACTGATATATTCTAGTTTCTCGACAAATCTATTTCCAACTCTATAAAGATAACGAAATGTGAATAAGTTATAACATACATGCACGTTGCAATTTGAGAAAAGTTGATTAAAAAAAAACGCATTAAGTCTTATAGAGTTATATATAGCCATTCAAATATCATGATACTATAAAGAAGCCGCTATAGCAGTATAGAAAACCCATATTAACAACAATTCGTTCAAATTGTTTTTCTACCATATTTCATAAACAGCGCCAGCTCTAACAGTTCCCATATTATGTATACAATTTATATAGAGTTTTCTTTTTTTTTAATTTCTTATCACCTTATTTCCCTTGGAACACAATATTTGCATATATTTTTTCACAAACAACTACAAATTTATGCTAATCTAGCTTGTCATATAAAAAAATCTCTTCATTACGAAGTTAAGTACTAAAACTTTTTTCAAGCTAGATTTCAACATTTGTGAAAATTTGTCGTTAAACACCAAAAACTTTTTGCACAATACATGAACATATTTCATAACAAAAACAACAAGCGCTACAGCAATAGAAACAACGATAAAGAACTAACAACATAAAACTCGTAAGTTCAGTAAACAGCAAATGCACATTTATAAATTATGTTTTTGTGAAAAAACAGGTTATATAAAACTTTTCTAGCAGAAGGTATGAAAATATGTTTGAAGGCTCATATTTAAATTATGCGAAAAATGCTTTCGAAAATTAAATATGAACAAATTGTTTAGTCATCAAGTGGCCCGCGAAAATAAAAGTTCATGGTTATATAATGGGGCGAATTGCTTTCAAAAATTTTATAAATAGCAAATATCAAGCATAAATATTGTAAGATAACAATTTTTAAAAAACTAGAGAATTTATACAATTTAATTTTCTATTAATATCGTTAGTAAATAACAAAAAAATAAAAAATCATTATCGGATTGACGACTGATTATATTTTGCATGTTTAACAAGTAAGAAAATTATAGTAGGTCTGTATGAGTCTATATGGGTACATGATACCCTATAAAATGATTTTAGAGACCATATGTCACATAGGTCCAACTAAATAACTAGATATAGAAAAGAAGCAAGAACTAAATTTGAGTGGCATTGTTATTAAACCTCAAAAGCCACAGTATCAAATTTGATACTATTTTGAAATTGTTTTGCTAATATCTCAGCTATTTGTATGCGCATATGCGTGAAATTTCTTGACTTTTATTCTTTCATCAAAAACTACGAAATTTAATTTTTACAAATTAATTAGTATTTATAGTTTTAGTGTAGTCAATATTATAATTATTTGGACACACAGGGTCATTTTTGATACTATACTGTATATATGTGAAAAAATCACCGTTCAGATATAATTCAAAAAATTCATATAGTAGGCTGTGGTTTTAAATTTTTTCGAAGCAACATAATATAAAAAAAATTCAATAAAAGGCTGTATTTTTCAAATATTTCAACAAAAAACAAAGTAAAAGGAATCACATAGTAGGCTGTTATTTTGATTTATTTCAATAGATTGTTTTTATTTGTAAAGCAATTTGTCATTTGTGCAAGTGTTATTCAACCGTTTTGTGGCAAAAATGTCGCGCAGTGCTAAACTATCAAAAAGTGAAATAGAATTTCTTGTGACCGATCAATGGTCTGATGACGAGGAAGCCTCTGTTTCTGCTGAAGATCAGAACTATGAGCCATAGTTTTGATGAAATTTATTCAGATGCTGAATCTATAATCGAAATAATTCTTCTCAGATAAACCACGAGCTCTTGCTGGTCGATTGTCATCCAGAAATGTTATTCATATAAGACCAGGTAAGCAATATAACTTATAGGCTTAATCACAGTTTCCAGAAGTTCTGTTGTGTGATCATTTTGCTAAATCAGAAAAAAATTCCAACATAACTGATTTTTTTTTACATTAGGGCCTCGTTGCAATGATTTTGAATCCACATTCGATCGATTTTTCCATCCGATTGAGAATATTATTTTAGAAATGAGAAGTTTGGAAGGCCTTCGACAAGATGAAGAGAAATGGGTGAGGCTCTTATTTGCTGGAGTATATCGATCATATGGAGAGTTTATCTGAGAATTGTGGGACGATGTGACAAGTAGAAACATTTTCCGATCTACAATGTC
This sequence comes from Cordilura impudica, assembly GCA_963682025.1. Classification (NCBI taxonomy): domain Eukaryota; kingdom Metazoa; phylum Arthropoda; class Insecta; order Diptera; family Scathophagidae; genus Cordilura; species Cordilura impudica. The sequence continues at coordinate 58,536,028 of OY821518.1, read as the reverse complement.
TATGAATCGATTCAAAAAAATTACACAAATGATTCGATACGACGATAAAACCAGTCGAGCTGAGCGCAGTGTACAAGACAAACTTGCGCCTATTCGCATGGTCTTCGACAAATCGTCAAACAATTTGAAAGTAATGTACAATGCCGGCGAAAATGTCACGGTTGATGAACAACTTGTTCCATTTCATGGTAGATGCCCTTTTACTCAGTACATCCCATCTAAGCCTGCGAAATATGGCATCAAAGTTTGGGCTGCATGTGACAGTGGGTCTTTTTATGCATGGAATATGCAAATATATATTGGTCGGGATCGAAACTGCAAACCAGAAGTGAATCAAGGACAACGTGTTGTGTTAGATTTAACGACAGGTCTAAGTGGACAAAATATAACATGTGATAATTTTTTTACAACACATCAGTTAGAAGTTGAACTGAAATAAAGAAATATGACTTTTTTTTTTTTTTTTTATTATTATTTTTATTTCAAATAAATTTATATTACAAAAAATAATTTGAAGCCTCAGCACCAAAATTGGCATTACAGAGGCTAAAAGGCAACAAGTGTTAATTCATTATTTACATAAAAATATTAACTATTTAAATTTAATTATTAATATTATTTACAGTTTCTATTTACATTTTTTAATATTTTATTAGTTTACAATAAAAATAAAGTTTATATTACAAAAAGAAATTACTCAAAAATTTTTTTAATTCGCTTTTAAATGTTGACAAAAGTTCCATGGGTTTCAAAAAAATTGGTAAATCATTATATTCACTTGGACCAGCAAAACAAATACGCTGCTTTGACAACTCAAGGCGACATCGAGATATGGATAAATCTTGGCTTTGTCTTGTTATCCTTCGTGTAATTTGAACATTATGTTGGAATTGAACTGACGAATTTCCTAGACTTTTAATGGATTTAAAAACAAACTTCGTTATTTGAATTTTATATAGTGCTCTCACAGGTAAGACGTTTTTAGCGTGATTCTTAAAAAGATCCAAAGTATGATATCCGATTGGCAGATTAAAAGCTAACTTTAAAGACTTGTTTTGTGCCGATTGCAAGCTCTTCAGCGAAGCATTATTCTTAAACCCATATATTATAGGAAGGTAAGTTAAGTGGCTATGTATCAAACTCTGATATATTAGCATTTTCGTTTTAACGTCAAATTTATTTTTGAATTTATATAAAACACCAATAGCAGAAGATATTTTTGATTTAATGGAGTCAATATGATTATCCCATTGTAAATTATTACAAAACATAATGCCTAGATACCGTATGGTATTGATTTCTTGGATTAACACACCATCAATATGAACTGCAACTGTCTCATCATTCTTCAAAATGTAGGGTCTGAACCTTATAAACTTGGTCTTATCTGCATTCAAAACAAGCTTGTTAAATCTTATATATTCCGCTAATATTGCTGAATCATATTCCACATGAGTTTTTAACACCTGAGTAAATTTGTACCGATATAGCAAGCAAATATCATCCGCAAACATGAATAGTTTACCATTAAAGCTTATGTTGCCAATGTCGTTTATAAAAATTTTGAACAAAAGTGGCCCAAGCACACTACCTTTAGGTACACCACATTTAACAGCTAATAAAGAACTTTTGGCTTCTCCAATCTGAACGAATTGCTCTCTATTTGTCAAATAATCTTTTAATAGCTTAATAGAGTTATCAGACACACCAATTAATGCCAGCTTTTTAATTAAAATGTCATGATTAACTAGGTCAAAAGCTTTTGACAAATCAAAGAAAACACCCGCTACGCCATTAAACCCTGCATCAAAGCCTCCACATATATAGTCAACAATATTCACAACCGCTTCTTCTGTACCAGAACCTTTACAGAAACCAAATTGGCGTTCAAATAAGATTTTATTTTTTACTAAATATTCAGATAACTGATTAAAAATTATTTTTTCAAGTACTTTATCTACAATAGATAAAACGGACACTGGTCGAAACATATTTATATTATTAGAACCCATTCCTTTGGGTATTGGTACAATTTTATGAATTTTTAAAACAGCAGGGTACTGACAGTATATCTGCAATTTTGTTTTTTTTTTGCATAATAGCATTTTAGGTGTTATTCTATCATAGTCAGAACTCTTATTCATTGATATTGTATTTAGTATATCTTCAACATAGTCTTTATTAATATTGGAAAGATTAAAGGTGGTTCCAAGGGGTGTTAACGTTCCAAAGTTGTTAATATTGTCACTTGGATAACGTGGTATGTTACTACTTAGGTTCTCTATCATATCAAAAAAAAACTGATTGAAAACCATGACTTTGTCATCATCATTTGATATGAAATTGCCATCAACTGAACAAATTTGTTGAATAGCTTGCGGATTCCTTCCCAGCGCATTGTTAAGGAACCTCCATGTTTTCTTAGTATCACCACCGATTTGTTCCAAATTTCGGGAATAATAATTATTCATCAAATTTCTGTTACAATTTTTTATTATTTTACTGATTCTTTTCAGCTTTTCGGATAAAAATCTATCATTCCTATTTTTTCTTCGCGCTTTTAGTAGTTTGTCTTTGAGTTCCAACAATGAAGCTAAGTTTCTAGTAATCCATGGTGTAATTTTGGTTCGAAGGTTTATTGTTGAGGTACTTGTTGATGTACACTTTTCACCCGCGTCAGACAACAAATGTATTAATTGTTTACATTGTTCCGAAGGATTATCAAAACTATAAATTTCATCCAAATTCTGATCGAGTATAGAACCAAATTTAGCATAGTCAAATGTATACCATGTTTTTGATATATTTTCATTCAAACATCTGTTGATTTTTAAAAAACAGCTCAAAATATTATGATCCGTAAATGTGCTTTCAATAGAATTTACATTAATTAAGTGAATTATGTTACTAAAAACGCAATCTATAGACGATTTACTCATTGGCCTAGTAATTAGATCATGACATGGCTCTATACTAAATTCCGAAAAAAGATTTACTAAAGTTCTACTGCAGTAGTCATTTGATAATAGATCCACGTTAAAATCACCTGCAACCACACATTGACCATTTGACATTACCGGAAGAATATCTTCCATTTTTTTAATAAACTGTGAAAAGGTACATTTCTGCGATCTGTATAGTGAAATAAATAGCAGTGGCTTGTTGTTAATAATTATAGTGGGCAGTTCAATAATTATCAAATCTAAAAACTCCTCACTCCGATTAACAAGAGTTTTGTAGTTCAAACTATCAGCAACATAAATTGAAGTTCCACCATATCCATCACTCCGGCAACAATGCACAACACGGTAACCTGGTATTGAATACAAATTAACACATTTACCATCAAACCATGTTTCGTGTACTGATATAATGTCAGGAAGTTTATTAAATTTGCTTAAAAGCAATTTAAATTTATTAAATTTGTTCAATGACGAAACACTTCTTACATTTACAGAAATTATGTTAAAAAAATCTATATTTATTGTTGAAACAGAATCATTATATGATTTCAAATTTAAAAAATATTTTGAGTTATTCATAAAAGATTTAAAAATGGATACTTAAAAGCATAATTAAATACAAAATATATACTTAATTAGGTGACATAAACGAATTATCATCTTCTTCAGCATTCTCCACTTCACGTTATTCATTTTCATCTTCTTCAGGTAAATTTACACTCATTCTATTAACGACTCGACTTCTTCTAGATGTTGGTACACCTCCTCCACTTGTTGAATTCATAAGAATTTTATCAACATCATCCATATTTTTTATAAAAATTACACGAGAATTATTTGTTTTTCTTACAAAAACTTTACTTCCTCTAGTAAAAACATATTTATATCCAACTGCTTTTACAGATTTTGCGTATTTAAAAAGCTTCATTGACTCTTTACACAAAAAGTCGTTAATAAAAACATCCTTCATATCATCATCTTCTTTAAGCTTCGATTTCCCGGCCATAAATTTTTCTTTTTGAGACTTAGTTGTAAACTTAACAACCACAGATTTTTTTTTATTTGTTTTATCTTTGTTATGAATAAAATATGCATCATTAATTTGATCAGGAATAATATCAGCTCCAATTTTGCCAGCTATATCAACAACAACATCAATTGGTCCGTCATTTATACCTACATCAACTCCATTAATAATGCAATCATTTTTTACTCTACCATCATTTAAATATTTTATTGATGATTTTAACGAAATGACTTCTTCCCGTAACAAACAATTTTCTCTTTGTAAACATTCAATACTTTTTTTATTAGTGGCAACTCCTTTCAATATACTGTCATACTGAGCTGACATAAACTGCATGGTTTTAGCAAGCTCATCCAGCTGATCTAAATGTTTTAATTTAGTTTTTATTTCTAATAAATCAGTAGCTACAGATGACTTCTCACTACTACCATCACAAAAATGACAATTATACTCAAGAGATTCATCGTTTATAACTTTTTGATATTGTCTTTTATCAAGCTTTGTACATACAGCATGAAAACTTTTCTCACAAGAATCACATTGAATAGAATCATCGTTATCCAACACTTGCAATTTACATTGAGCACAAATTATCTTTATTTTATTTAAGTTGCGGCGATTTTTTCGAGCCATACTCCAATTCGTACACAACAAGAAACCTTTTGTTTATATGCTTTTAAAGCTTTGAGTAAATAATACAATACTTTCTATTAAATTTTTATTTGCAAAGTTAAGCAAAAAAACACCACTCAATTTTTACGTCTTTATACACCGGCGTTGCCACTTGGAACAGTACGCAAGAACAAAAAATTTATTCCGCCGTATATAATGGACATGAAACGGGTGCCCGTCGCCTCATCTCGCTTTGTATTCGACCACTCTCTTGGTGCGACAATGGTTTCTTATGTTCCGAAGAAACACCGCTTAGTCTTACTCTTTAGCACCATGCATAATGATAAAAACATCAGCTCAGAAGATCGCAAAAAACCAGAAATAATTCTGGACTACAACAAAACAAATGGAGTTGTAGACACTTTAGACCAAATGGTCGGAATATATACTTGCAAGCGAAAGGTAATTATAACAATAATTTGACGAAAAACAATATATGTATGTAAAAACTAAACAATTTTAATTTAAGGTAAATCGATGGTCAATGGCTATATTCTCCAATATGATCGACGTTTCGGCTACGAATACCTATATTGTTTATACGGAAATAAATCCTTCATATTATAAGGAAAGCCAACGATTCATCCATCGTCGCCTTTTATAAAAGAACTGTCGATGGCGCTGGTAAATCCACACATTCAAAATAGCAAGGGCCTGGCTCAAAAAATAATGCTGCCCAACTAGTAAGGCAAATAAAAAGTAATTCAGAGCCCTCTACGACATCGGTATGTGGAGGCAAATGCGGTCATCGTCATATTTGTATTTATGACATTAAAGTCAATAAACATGCTTCAAAATGTAATTTATGTAAAAAGTTTGTGTGTCAATCGCACCATGCCAAAAATATTATATGTAAGTCGTGCGAGCCATAAAATATTTTTTTAACGTTTGAAAATTTTTTTATTTTCTATATTTTTTTATGAAAAAACAACTAAAATGATTAATAATAAAACTAAGCATCATATTGTTATCATTTGTTTCCGTAATTTCTTTTTAGAACACTTTATTTTTCAGCTCCAAATTCAATAGTATCAAAAATGAACCCAGGTGTCCAATTAATTACAAAATCTGAAGGGCTTATGAGGGCTAATATTTGTTGCCTTCGGATATGAAAAAGTTCATATCGGATGCTATATTTATATGCGGACTAGGTTGAAAAATGGACCCGTCCTTACCATATTTAGTAAGGTCACTTATTTTTGCAAAAACAAATCTGAGATAAATATGAGCAATATTTTTTTTTTTTTTTTTTTGATTCATTTAAATAAAGATCGGGGATCAGCTTCACATGGGGGCTATGACAAAGAATTGTCCTATAGAGTTTTTTTGTGGACTACTGATAAATGAATGTAATAAACATAGGGATCATTTGTATGGGGACTAGGTCTGAATATGAACCAATTTTCACCAATTTCAGCAGTGTTCATCATACGGCCTATATAAGCGTACATACTAAATTTCATCAAAACCTGTAGTTTGATTACAAGGTTTACATGGATACGCAAACGGATGGACGGACGGATATATGGATATAAAATGATTCTGATTCCGGGTATAGGCCAGATATTTTTGGTACTTATAACCATCAGCATAAAGCCATTATAGCCTGTCCTATATACCGTTTAGGCTAAAAAAAAAGGAAAAAATTATAGTAGTTATGGATTAACTATACAGTATTCTATACCATGCTTTTCAAGAGAGGGTGTTGAATCCAACAATGATATGAACTAGAAGATAAGAATAGACCAATTCTAATTGTCAAATGTCGAGTACGCATATGAAAACGTTCATACCTGGTGTAACGTTGCTAAATACAACGCACATAAACAATAAAATTAGAAACACTAACTGGGTATAACTACCCGTACGCAACACAAATGACGTCACCATAATAATACAAACATTGGCTTTACTTATATCAACATTTAAATACCATTACTATGAATGATTATTGATTCTAACTCAGTTAGTATATCAACTGAGATAAGTAAGCATGGTTGGTATAGTAAGGTCAGTCAAGTCGGGTTAATCACGAGACCCTAAGCTAAGTCAAATTACTGTAGAAGCTCTGTGTAAGGACAATTTACTACCAAGTAAAATAGGTCATTACGCATTAGCTTAAGGGCGCTCGACCCGGTCATCACCAAGGTAGTAACAAAGAGACTTCTGCTGACTGTTCATATTTACAAAGCGACTTCTGTTGACTGTTCGTAGTAAAACAGCGGCTTCTGCTAACTGTTCGTATTTACACAGAGACTTCTTTTGACTGTTCCTAGTAACAGAGCGATTTCTGCTGACTGTTTGTATTTACACAGCGACTTCGGTTGACTGTTCGTAGTAACTAAGCCGCTTCTGCTGACTATTCGTATTTACACAGAGACTTCTTTTGACTGTTCCTAGTAACAGAGCGATTTCTGCTGACTGTTTGTATTTACACGGCGACTTCTTTTGACTGTTCCTAGTAACAGAGCGACTTCTGCAGACTGTTCGTATTTACACAGCGACTTCTGTTGACTGTTCGTAGTAACTAAGCGGCTTCTGCTGACTGTTCATATTAACACAGCGGCTTCGGCTGACTCTTCGTATTTAAACAGCGACTTCTGTTGACTATTCGTATTAACACAATGACTTCGGCTGATTGTTCGTATTTACACAACAAGTTAGCCATTCCCCTAAACCGTCTTCACTTATGTTCCATATCCATACTGCCAAACCGCACCACCAAGCAACCAGTAACGTCGATCAGCACCACCGACCGATCAATACCGATCAGTACCACCAACCAATCAATACCGATCAGCACCACAGACCTAATATCACTACCGATCAGCAGATAAATTCGAATACAGCCGAAAAACAGAGGCGCTGAACTTATCACCAGACCATCGAAGATAGAACCGACGAAAGGCGTAGACGTATTGCCATGTGTGTCGATATTTGAAATATATATATATACTAGCTGGACCCGGCAAACATTGTTTTGCCCTCAATGAATTTTTAATTTTAGTTAGAATCTGTATATATCTATATAAAAAAACGTTTGTGCATTTGTTAATAAAAACCATGTTTTATTTATAAAAATTAAAATAAATATTTATTGTAACATACATATGTATAAGAATGACCAATATATTTCTATCATTGTAATTCTAAAAAGAGTGAACAATATTTTTAGTTTCCTTATTCTGGCAGTAAATTAATAAATTTGCTGGCTTTCTGACACGGAAAAACAACTGTTTTCGAGGCCCAAACCACATATTTGCAATGATTGTCCTTGAGATTTATTGATGGTCATGGTAAAGCCCAATCTGTCCGGAAATTGCAATATTTTGAATGTCATCGGTGTGTCGGTAGGAATCATAGTAATTCTTGGCAGCAAGACATGTTCTGCTTTAAATTTGCCTTTGAGAATTGTGACCTCAATAACATTTGGTATTATTCTCTCAACAATCAACCTGGTTCCATTACATAGTCTCGGAGCGTTGAGGTTACGTAGCAAAATTATTGGAGAACCAACTTTTTATTTTAATAAACGTGGAGGTAGATCGGGCACGTCAAGTGAATTCAAAAATTCTGGTGGATAATTGACTGCTTCATTTTCTTCAACAACACTATCCATAGATTTGAAATAACACTTTCGGAATCAATCATGTCCTGAATAATAACATTAATATTATCGACATCGAAATTTTTTGCGGCTTAAATAGTTCTTTCATTTAACCAAGTAGTTGTTTTGAAAACTGGTCAGCCGTTGGATCATGGATAATAAAATGAGAGATCCACCAAAAAATCTTTCATTGCATTTCAAATCTTTTAAAGTTCTATGTAGTGCTTCTAAGGAATGTCTGTAAGCCATCTTATATTCATCCCAAATAATAATATTGCATTTTTGCAGAACTTTTGCCATACCGGAATGTTTTTTAACGGCGAGTTGAGTGCTGAATGAGCTGTACGACCACCATGCAATAATGTTGCGGCTATTCCGGACAAAGCAATAGCCTATGCAGTTTTTCCTTCCTTTTTAGTTAGAATATTTGTATATAAAAACGTTTGTGAATTTTGGAACTGTTCGTAGTAATAAATTTGACAACTCATTATTTTTCGAATGCCAGCGCCATCTACTGGGTCCAACAAAAAATTTTTTGGCATCATCTAACATACATATATGTACATTCTTAGTTTCAGTAAAATCGCACCGTAAATAAAAATATTCGAAATGACTTTACCCCAGCGCCATCTATCGGGTCCATTTATACATACAAAAATTTTATATGATAAAACATACATACATTCTGAATTGCAGTCAAATCGCACTTAATAAAAAAATCAAAAAAAAAACAAAAAAGGAGGAGTTTAACTTCTTATATATAAAATTCTCGTGTCGCGGTTTCTGTAATTGAACTCCTCCGAAACGGCTAGACCGATTCTCATGAAATTTTGTGTGGATATTGGGTATGTCTCAGAAACGGAAAACAGGTATTTTTTTTTTTGATATCTCAAGTGGGCGTGGCACTTATGGCTATCATAGTACTCCAGATATCTGATTTTAAAAGTTCACTTTGGAAGGGGGGTACCCCTTCCAGTGGCCCTATCAAAAAAAAAAATAAACCTTGTCCGATTGTCAGACCTACCCAATATGCGCACAAAATTTCATGAGAATCGGTCCAGCCGTTTCGGCGGAATTTTACCACAAACACCGCGACAGAAGAATATATAAGATTAGGGCGGGTCGATTTAAAAATCGCCCAAGTGACAAGGAAAATCGTATGCTAGCCATCAAAATAAGAAACTTTGCGCGAGGAACCATACCTCTAAAACGAATTCTGATGTCCCGACTTTTGACATGTCTGTCTGTCTGTCTGTCTCACTTTGACCCATTTAGAGTGCCCCAATCGAGTCCAAATGTATGATCGACCCCCACTAACTTTGGCAGACCCACCCTTGCCAGTGGCACACTCCTGGAACATCCTGCGGGGTTCCCCATAAAAATATATCAAAAAATCACCATTTTTTGTTTAGAATTGGGCTGACTATGTTTGATTTAATATTAAAATTAACACTCATACGTATACGTATCTTCTACTCTGCTAAAAATAATAATCATACGCCTTGACTATGTTATGTTATTCAAAAATATCGATCGGATGAGGGTAAATAACTTTTAGATCACTCCGTGACTATGCGTGACTCTGTGTGTCTACCCCAAAATTAATCTGTAGTCACAACAAGACTACGGACCAAGTTTCAGGTTGCCCCATGGCAGACAGAAAGACAGACAGGTCAAAAGTGGGGACATCAGGGTTCGTTTTAGAGGTATGGTTCCTTGGCCAAAGTTTCTTATTTTGATCCTTAGAATATGATTTTCCTTGTCACTTGAGCGATTTTTTGCCTCCCTACAAATCGACCCGCCCTAATATATATATATATATATATATATATATGTAATTTTACAGATAATAATAAAGTTCAGATTAGTAAACAACCTCGCAAAAGGGCAAAATAACTCTATTATTATTACTTAGGTTTTTGGGGGTCTTTGAGTAAACATAGGACACGACAAGCTACCCCAGCCTGTGACAAAACTTCATTACACTGGTGTTAAAAAATGGACCGGTAAAGTCACTGAATTTTCTTAAAAACATTGTTTATTTTTTTTTATATAAACTTGTGCTCACATAATTAAGTCATGGGTATGCAATGAAATGTTTTTGTAGTTTTTCTCTTAAACCTATTTCTTCCGTTTCTAACCTTACTATTTTGTAGAACCCTGCTATGCTAGCAGTTGTTTACATTGATTGAAGCAAAATTAAAAATTTGGGTATTCCCCGAAAAATGTGGAAAACGTCAAAAAGGTCATATGCGCTGTGCTCACATAATTAAGTCACCACGAGTATCGTGAGTAAATTAGTGTTTCGAAGATTTTTTTTGCGGTTTAAATAATAAATAAATTAAAAAAAAATAAATTAAAAACAAATAACATCAGCTGAAACGCTATGGGTAAACAAAAAAATTCGAATTCGGCTGAACGGAAAATAATATGGGATTGTTTCCAAAGATACAAAAATATTGCAAAAGTAGTGGATATTTTGAACTTTCCTCGTGGTAAAATTACAAATACCATTACGCATTACAAAAAATATGAAACTTTTGAAAATATTCCGCGCCAAAAACCGAGAAAAACGACTTCAAACTGATCCTTTTTTAACTTCGTCGCAAATCAGAGCTAAAATGGAAACGAATTATGGCGTAAATGTTTCGTCGCAAACCATAAGACGATGTTTTCAAGAAAACAATTCGCATGGACGAATGGCCAGGAAGAAACCGTTGGTTTCCTTGAAGAACACTACGAAGCGGCTCCGACTTGCGACTGACCATCTTGCTAAAGGCCTACATTTTTAGAATTTAATTGTTTGGAGCGACGAATCCAAGTTTAATGTTTTTGGAAATGATGGTAGACCATATGTGCGACGTCCTCCACTTAAGGAATTGGATCCAAAATACATAAAAAAAAAACTGTGAAACACGGTGGCTCATCAGTCATGGTGTGGGGTTGCTTTACCGCATTCGGTGTGGGTCCTATAGTCAAGATTGACGGTATAATGAATGGGGAAATGTATGAGAATATACTAAAGGAAAATTTGACCACAGCATAGGCTGACAATTTGCCGTTTGCGTGGATTTTCCAACACTACAATGACCCGAAGCATTGTTCGAAACTGGTTAAGTCGTGGTTGGCAACATAGTCCATCGCGCTTCTGGAATGGCCGCCGCAGAGTCCGGACTTAAACCATATCGAGAACTTATGGGGCATAATAAAACGAGCCATTGCAGCAAGAAAACCGGCAAATAAGGATATGTTATGGAAAGTTATACAAGAGGAGTGGCACAAAATCACTTCAGGTCAGTGCGCTTCTCTTGTAGCCAGCATGCCAAAGCGATGCTCCACAGTATTGAAGGAAAAGGGTTATCCTACTAAACATTGAGGTAAGCTAATGAAAACATGGGACTCTCGACAAAATTGATTACTTATTTCTACAATTTCAACCATTTTTTTTCAGATGACTTAATTATGTGAGCAGCTCTTTTTGGCTAACTTCCAAGTTTTTAATTTTTTTGAAAAGAACCAAAATTTCGTAATTTTTAATTTCACTGTAAATTGATTGCTAACATATAAGAATAATAAAAAAAAAATTATATTGGAATTAAAACAAGTACCGTGAGGGAAAGTTGAAAAGAACTCTGAATAGAGAGTTAAATAGTACGTGAAACTGCTTAGAGGTTAAGCCCGATGAACCTGAATATCCAATATGGAAAATTCATCATTATGATTTTAATATTTATAATATTATAATAATGGTGTGCATTTTTTCCATATAAGGACATTGTAATCTATTAACGTTAAACACATTTATTATAAGGTCATTAGCTTTAGTTTATTCAAATTATTTTGCTTGCAAATTTAACATAGAATAAATGCTTTTGATTTGATAAAGTGCTGATAGATTTATTATATATAGTGCTTGAATATATTTATATATTCTATAATAGCGTATTGATCAATGATTTTTATGTTCATTATATGCACTTATATGACTAACAATGCGAAAGATTCAGGATACCTTCGGGACCCGTCTTGAAACACGGACCAAGGAGTCTAACATATTTGCAAGTTATTGGGAATTATAAACCTAATAGCGAAATTAACATAACTTATATAATGGGATTAGTTTTTACGTCTATTTTATATAGTCTATTAAGTCAAGTAAGAAAATTATAGTCGGTCTAGACCGACTATACGATACCCTATACCATGCGTTTAGAGACCCTATCACTTAGGCCCAACTAACTGGACATAGAAAATAAGCAAAAACCAAATTTGAGTGGAATTTTTATTAATTTTTTTGGCTGCAGATATGAAAAAGTTCATATCGGATGCTATATCTATATAGGGACTTGGTCCAAAAATGGACCGATCCTGATCATGTTTGGTAAAGTCTCTTGTATTTTGCAAAAATATATACAAATAAAATTTGAGAAGAATCAGTGCAATATTTTTGTTTTTTTACTAGATTTAAGTGAAGATCGGGAAGCAGCTCTATATGGCGTCAAAGGGACCATTTTTGGACTACTCATTAATGGATGTAATGAACGCAAACAAACCCAATTTGAGTAAGATCTATATGACAATTTGGATCTTATGGCAATTTATGTCGATTTCATATGGGTAATTTGTATGGGGGCTAGGTCTGAACATGCACCGATTCTCACCAATTTCAATAGCGTTCATCCCATGGCCGATAAAAGCTTATGTACCAAATTTCATCAAAATACATTCACATTTGCGACCTGCAGTTTGATTACAAGCTTTACATGGACACACAGACGGACGGACGGACGGACGGACGGACGGACGGACATTATTAAATCAACTCAGAAAGTGATTCTGATTCGATCGGTATAATTAAAGATGGGTCTAGGTCAAATATTTTTGGTTGTTACAAACAGCAGCACAAAGTCATTATACCCAAACCACATAGTGGTATAGGGTATAAAAAAGGGTTTACGTATTTTTGACAATAATATCGAGTAGCATACTAGTGACTTAATTATGTGAGCACAAGTGTAGATTCGGTCGATAAAAACAAAATTTCATTAAAATGTATGTATATCTCATAGTGGTATAAGGTAAAAAATAGCGCGGATGCTACGGTATCACCATACTTTGGATCCTCAGAAGTGAGCAGATTTGTTGGTTTTTCGAGGTATCGCGATAGTTTCCTACAAAATTATTTATTTCCGCTTAGTTGGTGATTTGCACTAGATGCTAATTATTTCTCTATCTTGTACTGCATTGGACTTTTCGGTAGGTTTCTTCAACTAGTATGTACTAAATATTCTAGGCTGAAATTTTGATAATAAAGAACAAAATTTAGGTTTTGGTAACCTTTGGCACATAATTAAAAACAACGACTTCAATTTCAACAAGACGACTATACGATACCCTTCGCTATGTGTTTAGTAAAAGAGTCGTAGATACAACTAATTGGATGTAGAAAATAAGCATAAACCAAATTTCAGTGAGACTGATATGACATGAAAACATTCGCATACGTACTATTTTTATTTAGGAACTTGTTCAATCATGATCATAGTTTGTAAAATCACTTATTAGTAGCGAAAACGTATATAAACGGAATTTGAGAAAAATCGTAAAATATTTTTTCCTTGATAGATTTAGGTTGTAGCACTCACAGACAGGCAGATGGAGGATGTCATTACTTCGACTCAGAAAGTAACTCAGAGTAGAAAGGTGGGTCTTGTCCATATATATATTGTATTCTCAAACATCGGGATAGGGTATGAAAATCAATACAACTTTACTGAAGGCACACTCTCTTCTCCAGAGAAAATAAAATTTTATTAAGTGGTTTTGCATCGAAGTAAACGGCCGCTTTAATATTAAACTTTTGTTTATATCTATCAATATTCGCTCCATATTCCTTAGCTTTAGAATAAAGTGAATATGTCAGGTTACTCTGTATATATAAAAAGTATGTTTATAGTACGAGATATTTTCAGTACTATATAACTAAAATATGCGGGAAGGGACCATTGCATGTGACACCGCCAAAATATTATTTATAATGGTGAATACCTCGAAGGGTTCACACTAGTAGACATTAGCGTCTCCGAATAATTTTTTTTAGCTTGCCCCCAAATTATGGGGATTTAGGACCCTTTTATGGGAAATATTGCAAAAAAATTTTTGAACAAAAATTGAACCAGATGGCTACCGGATCCTAAAGATTGCAATCCTAGTGCATTAAAAAAAATTTTTTTTTTGATTTTCAAAAAATTGACGCCAAAAGTAGCTTAATACAGAGTACATTCCGGAAAAAATATTAATAAAATTTCCGTAGAGAACTTTTGGTGCAGCGTTGCATCATAAAGATGGAAAGTGAGTATTATTTTTTTTTTTCGTTCTTTCTTTCAAGCTAAATTAGTCTCAAAAGCTACGCAAACTAGAGGATATTAGCTAAAACTATTTAAAACAATGTGATAGAGCTTTTCTGGTCCAGCGCACAGCTTTTGAGACTAATTTAGCTTGAAGGAAAGAAAAAAAAAATATATATACTCACTTTCCATATTTAAGATGCAACGCTGCACTAAAATTTATTAATATTTTTTCCGGAATGAATTTTTTGAAAATCAAAAATATTTTTTTTTCAAAATGCACTCGGATTGCAATCTTTAGGATCCGGTAGCCATTTGTTTTTTTGTTCAAAAATTTTTCTGCTATTTTTCCTGTAAAGAGCTCCTAAATCCCCATCTTTTGAGAGGGCAAGCATTTTCAAATTCGAAAAAAAAAAAACGAAATAGGGACCCGGACATGAATATTGCGAAAATGAAATGAAATACTCAATATATGACTATTAAGTTTTTCAAAATTCATTGTTCTTCCATTATTATTATGTGCCAATGTGTACTTAGATTTGGATACCATTTTAATTTTTTTGCCCGATGAGAACTTCTGTGGCTTTTTCGTAAGATGCACTAAAGTTTTGTCTGTCAAAAATATGAAATAATTTTTAGACTAATATTTTTAAATTAGCAGGTCAAACTTGTTATGCCGGGACTCCAAAGGTGCAGGTTGGATGCCGATATAGCTAACTGATAAGTGTAATAGCTTTGATAAGTATCTTAACTTGACCACGTTTTTATATGGATTTACAGAAGTCGCCTTAAGGCAGATAATTAATTTTTCTATAAACAATTCCCGTGTCAGTTTTCCAGATTGATGAAAAAACACACTTCCTTTAAACATGGGTTTTATGTGATTCTGTGTCTCACATCTGGTAGATTTTTTGATCAAATATTTTCTTTTATACTGATCCCTGTGATTTCTATATTTTATTTCAAGCAAGTGTACTTCCAGCTGAAAGGAAAAATATCTATAGGAGATTTTGTTCTCATGCAGCATGTAGAAACTAAAACTAACTCTAACTGAATATGATTGCTATGAAACTTTTTCACAAACTTTTGTTGTCTGTATAATATTAAGCAAATTTTTATGGAAGTCTAATTTTAATATATAATTGCAAATGGAAAATAGAGAAATGAAAGTTATTTGATGAAATCATTGTAAACTTGGTTTTTCCAAACATATTTAAATAAAACATTAATCGTTTTCTGAATTTATAATAGTCACATTTGGTTAGTTGTACATTTAAGAAACACTGCACATAACAGAGAGCTTCAACAAATTGATGTGTTTTCAATAATTCAATTTAGATCAACTATTAAAGAAGATATATATGAAATCTACATACCAAATACTCTTATTTACTTCCCATAAATAACATTTGTATTTTAAATTTCAATAGAAATAATAAACTTATTCTTTGAATTCCATTGTGTGCCTTCAAGGAATCAATCTCTAACTACATAATTTATTAAAAAGGAAATATAAATTTATCCCGAAGGATTTCGAGATCTAATTTTCTAAAATCTAGCAGAAACAAATTGATGAACCTTAAACGGATATGTGGAAAATTCATTAAGTGTCAAAAAAAAATCACTTAACTTAAGAGTGAAACTAAAGAAACTATTGCCATTATTATTATTTATTTATTTTTTTTTTTTGGTACTGGGTACGCACATGTGTAAATATATTTTTTTGTAAAAGCACAAATACAAATAAGGACAGGTATTAAAATAGGGTTGAGTTTTAGTTAGATTTTTATTTGCTGTTTCTTTTTTATTTAGACTTCAGTTTATTAGAGGTTTAGTTTAGTTTAAACCTTAAAAAAAACCAACGGGTAATTACAAAAACTTTAATCAACATTGAATATCGGAGAAAGTCTCTAACTTTCCGGTATATAGAATGGACGACTACTATGGATTATTAACTACGTTCTTACTGTTCTACGAGAGTGTCAAATATAAATACAATGCTAATATTGGTTAAGATGTTTTTCAGTCTGTGTACGCTAAATTTAAAGTAAATATTTGGTAATTTAAATTTCAACACGTGCTTCACACTTGAAGTATAAAATCTCGGACTTTTTTCATGCTTTATATTCATCACGATGTTGTTGTTGACGTAACTTTTTTTGGGTTAGGAGTCTTTGTTTATATTGAAGTTATGGATGGGTTTTTGATTGCTAAGTAATAGCAATAGCCCGTTTTTGTTAAGGTATAAAGAACTTATTTATAATTGAAAAAAGTTTTAATCTAATTTTGTTTGTAATTCAGATTTGTTTAAATAATGCAAAGTTTTCAAGTTGGGGTTACAAAAATGATACTTTTTTGTTTCGCTGCAGAGATTAGAAGGTATTTTGTAGCAAGTTTTTCCATGCATGGTCTGAATCTGATATCAGATTTTGATATATTCTTAGTTAAAAGTGCAAAAACTTAAACTTTCGGTCTTTGAAAATGATTAGGAATAGAACAAACGAATTTCTGAAATGTTCAAAAATTTAAAGACTAATAAATATTAAAAAAAAAAAAAAAACAACTGAAAGAATTTTAAGGTTAACAAAGTTCACTTAATATTTCTTATGCGGTATAAGTAGCCAACATAAATTATTTTCTACACAAGTTAAATAAATGCCATCGTTGGATCCCAATGTTTTGAAAAAGTAGATACAACAACGAGTATATTATGGGAGGGATTGAAAGGATGTGAAGACCTTCTGATGGTGCCACATAAATTTAATGGAATTAAATTTAACAAAATGCAAACACATGCACTTTACTAGAAAACTAGTTGAATTTGTTTGTTACAAATTTGGAGATTACCAGTTGGAGCAAGTAAATAAAATCCTGGATCTGGGTGTTCTTTTAGATGCCAAATTAGAGTTTGTTCAACACATTTCGATGATAATTATTAAAGCACGTGGTGTACTGGCCTTCATTAAAAGATGGGCAAAGGAATTCAATGACCCTACAGTTACCAAACAACTGTACATCTCCCTAGTAAGACCTATTTTAGAATTCGGGTCTGTTATTTGGGATCCACTATCTAATATTCGCAGTGCCAAAATTGAATCGGTCCAGAAGCAATTTCTCCTTTTCTGCTTAAGACGTTCTTATCCAAGTTTTGTCAATCTGCCATCATATACAATTAGACTTTCTCAAATTAAACTGCCGTCTTTAAAAAGCCGAAGAACAATGCTTAATGTTATGTTTTTATTTAACTTAATTCGAGGCGACATATGCTCAAATTTTCTTATGGACAACATCTCCATTAACGTTCCGGCACGGTCAACACGTTTCTACACTCCACTGTTTATCCCAATCTGTCGTCAAAAGTTTGCCGATGCTGATCCATTTAGAAGAATTTGCCATGATTTCAATGATCTATACAATTTAATTGATTTTTCTTTAAATGATGATATTATTAAACGCAATATTGTATTGTTTTTAAATACATAATCTCAAATTTTTGATTTAAAGATTTGTATATATTATATTTTTTTGTTTCTCTGTATTATACTTAACAGTCTGTAAGGTTTTACCATAGACTTAATAAATAAATAAATAAATAAATAAAATGTACATTTTGTTTCTACTTACGATGATTTTATAAATCACTTCTGCGGCATAGGTATATTATAAACCATGTTAATGAGTAGTTTGTTGAATTTCTTTTTAATTTAAAATTTTAGAGTTTTTAAGATATTTTTCTTTCATATAAATTACTCCTTTCCAAATAAAAAATATTTTATTTTTTTATTTTAACGTATGCTTTTATTTTAATGTCCTTTATTATTTTATAAAGGCTTGGCCCGCACCCGTCTCAAAATCAATTGCTGAGTCGATTCAAAATTTCCATCCGCCCATCTATTCATCTCTCTGCTTGTGTGTATACGAGTATGTAACTGCGAACACATTTTGATTTTAAGCATTCGGTGCATGTTTAGTCTTATGAGATCGCTTTAAATACCCCAAAGATCAAAATATTGATATGCATACATAAAGATAGTAAAAAAAAAACTAGATAAATTACATTGCGGTTATTTTCATTGTCTGGCAGGTGAGACATTACAAGTAGGATAAAATTATAGTAAAACTCCCAAAGGGTTTGTCATTCTTAGTCCAAACTTTTAATTTCACCCTTTATATATTTCCTGACTTTGGTGTTTCTTTACGTAAAGAACTACTAACAATTATTATGTTAATTTTCAGACGTGTTATATTTTTATTAATTAATATTATTAATATATCTTAGATGTTTTTATGATAATTATCATAATTATCACTCCATATTATAATAATACTAATTAATTTAATAATACGTAATAAAATTATTACTTAGAAATATGAGTGATAATTATCATAATTATCATAGTTTGTAGTATGGGCATTTTGCCGTTAAAAATGCTAGTATTTAAAGTGTTGCAGCAAAATTATGATAACCTGATAAAATTTTATTTTTATTGCCGACTACGGGTTATCTCGTACTGTGCTTACTAGCCATATTCGTGCAGCTACGATTAACGTCGTTGTTTATCAATGTTAAAATGGATAGACGACTTCTGGGAAGAGAATAAAAAAGCAATGCTGGCTAATATAAACAGAAAATTTCTTAAAACAAACGAACAGAAAGTTTATATATATAAAAAGAGTTGGAACGTAGGTTCCTCTCTCGGCGTAAAGATCCACTAAGAACGGATTTTTAAAAATTCGTACATTAACGGGGTAAAAGCGGACAAAAATGGGGTAAAATGGTAACAAATTAATCTAGGAATATGAAATTTTGTGTGTAGACTCCATCCGAGAAACAAATGTGGGCTCAGAACCAATTTTTTCGAAATTCGGCCATTTAAGGGGGAAAACAGCCAAAATAGTAAAAATTGTACCTTTCTGCATCTTCTTAACTGTGATGTATTTATTAAATTGTGATGATGTTACACACATCTTCCTTTATCTTTATTTATTTCATTTATTCATCTTTATCTATATATATAAAATTCATTTTCTGTTTGTTTGTTTGTTTGTTTATTTGTTTGTTTGTTTGACCGCTATACAAATTTTTATTTTTCAACGGATTTCCCTGAAATTTTGTATACACGATCTCTATACCCCAGGAAAGGTCGCCATATACGTATTATCGACCACGCCTACTTTTACGCCCACTTTTTATGTAAAATTCCTTTTCTGTTTTATTCATATTTGTTCACTATACAAATTTTTATTTGTTAACGGATTTCTGTGAAATTCGGTACACACGCTCCCTGTACTCCAGCTAAGGTCACCATATACGTATTATCGACCACGCCTATTTTAACGCCCACTTTTATATACAATTAATTTTTTGCTTTTTGGTATATTTGTTCGCCATACCAATTTTTATTTGTTAACGATTTTCTCTGAAATTTGGTACACACGGTCCCTGTGCTCCAGCTAAGGTCACCATATACTTCTTACCGGCCATGCCTACTTTTACGCCCACTTTTTATATACAATTCATTTTCTGCTTTTTGGTATATTTGTTCGCTATACAAATTTTTATTTGTTAACAGATTTCTTTGAGATTCGGTACACACGATCCCTGTACTCCACCTAAGGTCACCATATGCTTCTTATCGACCACGCCTACACTTACGCCCACTATTTATATACAATTCATTTTCTTATTTTTGGTATATTTGTTCGCTATACAAATTTTTATTTGTTAACGATTTCTTCTGAAATTTGGTACACACGATATCTCAGCTCCAAGAAAGGTCGACATATTCTTCGTACCGGTCACGCCTACTGTTACGCCCACTTTTTGTATACCATTCATATTTTGTTTTTTGGTACATTTGTTCGCTACACAATTTTGTTTTAAACGGATTTCTCTGAAATTTGCTACACACGATCTCTGTATTCCAGAGAGGTCACCATATGATTCTTGCGGACCACGCCTACTTCTACGCCCACTTTTTATACAAAATTAATTTTCTGTTTTTTGGTATATTTGTTCACTATATAAATTTTTATTTTTCAAGGGATGTCTAAAATTTGGTCACACGATCTCTATACTACAGGGAAGGTCACCATATGCTTCTTACAGGCCATGCCTACTTTGCGCCAACTTCTATGTATATAAAACTTATTTTTTTCCTTTTATTTGTTTTTTATTTGATTGCTATACAAATTTTTATTTTTCAATGGCTTTCTCCGAAATTTAGTACATATTCCAGGGAAGGTCGCCATATGATTTTTACCGACCACGCCTACTTTTACTCCCAATTTTCATATAAAACTCCTATTTTGTTGTGTGGTATATTTATCCTCTAAACAAATTTGTACTTTGCAACGGATTTCTCTGAAATTTGGTTTACATGGAAATAACTACATGATGAACAAATTCCCCAAGCTTAAAAAAATGTACCCAAAAGAAATGAACAAATTCCCCATTTTTTTTTAAATCGAAATAAGAAAAGAACTTACTCCCCAAAATTTAAAAACTTTTACATATTTTTATTTAATGAATTTTGTTAAATTTATATTTTAGTAAACATTTGCATACTGCTCTCAATATATATCCTACAATAAATGCATTTAAAATGAGTATTCTTTTCAATAGCATCATTTTGTTGCGCGGAAGCTACGCGCACGGGGGATACAGCTTAGTTGGAATATCGGAATGATCTGAAAAATATATTTTTACAATTAAAATAAGTTGGCAACAGCTGCGCGGCAGCACAGGTGTGGCTGCCAAACGCGCGGCGCGCGAACGCGGACGCGACGCGCTCTCGGAACACAGCTCAGCTAAAATAAGGATTAAAATAAGTTAACGAGAACTAAGCGGCAGCACGGGTAGTAGCTGCAAGGAAGCGGCGCGAGGTGCGCGGCGCGCGGAAGCGGACGTGACGGATGCAGACGCGACGCGCTCGCGGAACACAGCTCAGCTAAAATTTCACAATGCTCTAAGAAATATGTTTTAGGAATTAAAATAAGTTAACGAGAACTAAGCGGCAGTATGGGAAGTAGCAGCGAGGAAGCAGCGCGAGCCCCGCGGAGCGCGGACGTGGACGCGACGCGCTCGCGGAATACAGCTCAGCTAACATATCGCAATAATCTGAAAAATATATTTTGGCGATTAAAATAAGTTGACAACAACTGCGCGGCAGCACGGGTGTGGCTGCCAAACGCGCGGAGGCGAACACGACTCGCTCGCGGAACATACCTTAGTGAAATGTCGTATGATAAATTTTATCTACGTATGTGAAATAATTACCTGTTGATCAAAAGAGGCCACACATATACCATAAGCAGTTGCTTAAAGAAACCTTGCGACACAATATTAAACGTCGCATTAGTCTTTCATTTCTGAAACTTGAATTTGACGTCTCTGCTCAATGATGATCACTTATTGAATGAAGTAATTAAATTTTTAAAAGTTATGATTCCTTTAATTTGCGAACCATTCCATTGTATTTGATGTTTATAAATAAACTGAAAAAAAAAAAACTTAAAGCGGTTTCGCAGCTTATTTTTGAAGCATTTTTGCTTATAAAAAACTTTTAAATTAAAAAATTAAAAATTTTTTAAATGAAATAAAAAATTAATTTACTGCCCATACAAATTTTTGGGGAGAAAGTTCATTTTCATTGGGGACTAAGTGGTCAGCGCCTGCTAAGCATAGTGAACCATTTTCCAATTCAAAGGCCTTTTTATCCCGGGCAAGACCGGGTAAAAACAGCTAGTTTGTTTATATTTTTTGTTTATTTTTGTTTACTATATGCACATGCACATATTTATTTGTATTTATTTGTTTACATTTATTTATTTTTTTGCACATCTTTTCTTTTCATTCAACACATACCACAAAGTACACTAACCTTGGGTAAAGGGTTGAATTACAAAACAATAAATTATTGTGTAATTAAATATTACTGGAATGCAAAATGACAAATTTGTGAAAATTCAAATTGTGTCAATAACCCATGACAAATAAGAATGTCACTCAAATTTTGTGGGGAAAAATTTAAATTGATTATTGAACGTTTTCTGATTGGCTATTGAGCCCAACGTTCAAAAATCAATGAATTTGTAATATGCGAATGTAAAGAAAAGAGAAGACTATTATTTAAATTAAGTAAAATATTAAATTATAATGATATAAAAGACCAGCATTTTCAAATAAATAATCAATTATAATTCTGATTTGAAAGGGTTATAATTAAAACCAAACAGAGATTTTCTTTTTTACTGGCATGTTCTGCCAAAGGGTTCAAACATTGGCATAATCTGCCTACGTGCTATCTCTGTAAAACATTAAAAAAGTGCATCTAGCGTGCACGCGGGAACTGCTTTGAGGAAAGCACTTGACAAAATTCCTCCTGAGATTGGTCCGGTTCTCACCCAATCTTAGTGTCCTTTTGTACACCCTTCTTACACTATATGGCGACACAACCCCTCTTACACTATATGGCGATCCTGCCCCCGCTTACACTATAAAATCTATATATATAAAATACATTTTCTGTTTGTTTGTTTGTTTGTTTGACCGCTATACAAATTTTTATTTTTCAACGGATTTCCCCGAAATTTTGTACACATGACCTCTGTACCCCACGAAAGGTCGCCATATACTTTTTACCGGCCACGCCTGCTTTTACGCCCACTTTTTATGTAAAATTCCTTTTCTGTTTTATTCATATTTGTTCACTATACAAACTTTTATTTGTTAACGGATTTCTCTCAAATTTGGTACACACGATCCCTGTCCTACAGCTAAGGGCACACTATGCTTCTTATCGACAACGCCTACTTTAACGCCCACTTTTTATATACAATTAATTTTATGCTTTTTGGTATATTTGTTCGCTATACAATTTTTACTTGTTTACAGATTTTTCTGAGATTTGGTACTCACGATCTCTGTGCCACAGGGAAAGTCACCATATGCTTCTTATCGGCCACGCCTACTTTTGCGACCACTTTTTTTATATTTTATGGGTTTCGCTTGAATTTACTGCACATTATTCTCAAAGCCCAAGTAAGGTCGTCGTATACTTTTATCGGCCACGCCCACTTTTTTTAATTTTCTATATACGCTTTTAGTGTTTGTTCACATATTTTTATTTTTCAATGGACTTCCCAAAAATTTTTTACATAAATCTCTTTACTTGCTACTCTTGAGTTTACACCATTATGAAATGAAGATTTTAAATCAATCTATTACAAATTTTCCCGTCTTATCTTTTTTTACTATATGAGTTGCAACACCCCAAAATTAGTGCAGATTTATTTCATAGGTTGACTACCGCTGCAGGATTATTCCGATTATAAATATTTGCATCTCGCCTTTATAAATACAATGAAAAACAAGTAAGTAAATTATAGTCGGTCTAGACCGACTATACGATACCCTATACCATGCGTTTAGAAACCCTATCTCTTAGGCCCAACTAACTGGACATTGAAAATAAGCAAAAACCAAATTTGAGTGGGATTTTTATTAATTTTTTGGCTGCAGATATGAAAAAGTTCATATCTGATGCTATATCTATAAATGGACTAGGTCCAAAAATGGACCGATCCTGATCATGATTGGTAAAGTCTCTTCTATTTTGCAAAAATATGTACAAACAAAATTCGAGAAGAATCAGTGCAATATTTTTGTTTTTTAATAGATTTAAGTGAAGATCGGGAAGCAGCTCTATATGGGGTCAAAGGGATCATTTTTGAACTACTCATTAGTGGATGTAATGAACGCATACAAACCCAATTTGAGTAAGATCTATATGACAATTTGGATCTTATGGCAATTTATGTCGATTTCATATGGGTAATTTGTATGGGGGCCAGCTCTGAACATGGACCGATTCTCACCAATTTCAACAGCGTTCATCCCATGGCCGATAAAACCTTATATACCAAATTTCATCAAAATATATTCATATTTGCGACCTGCAGTTTGATTACAAGCTTTACATGGACACACAGACGGACGGACGGACGGACGGACGGACGGACGGACATTGTTAAATCAACTCAGAAAGTGATTCTGATTCGATCGGTATAATTAAAGATGGGTCTAGGTCAAATATTTTTGGTTGTTACAAACAGCAGCACAAAGTCATTATACCCAAACCACATAGTGGTATAGGGTATAAAAAGGCTTAAGTAAAACAGAACTCTAGAGAACCTGATCAGACCCAAATTCGTATCTAGTCTCAACGAGTTAGACAATCTGAGTCGAGAAATGTTGAAACACCTAAGCACACCCAATAACGTCTTGAAGCCCAAAGATCAAGACAAGCTTTGCAAGAGAAGCGGAAATGCTGAATCTACTCCAGTGCGTCTAGAAAACCAGCAGCTAAGCCAAGCTTAGTCGAGGGAATCTGAAACTCCGGAAACGACTCAACAATGTCTTCAGGCCCAACGGATAAGACAAGCTAACTCTAGGGAATGTGGGACTCCAGAAACAACTGTAATATACCTACCAGAAGACTTTTGTAAGTTGGTTTTTCATTGCAAGAGATGGTAAAAAAAGTTGTTCCTAACATGAAGTACATAAGAGGACCATCTCTTACGGGAGCAGGTATCAACTTATAATCTCCCTGTTTTTCTCATAGACAATTATTTGTCGCCTGCTCCAGCGTTGGGAGCCAGCACAAGCTTTTCGTATATGCACCAGAAGGAAAAACCAGAATTGCTGTATACCCCAAGCTCTAGAATAACTAAAATTCGTAACTTTTAGACATAATACACTCAAAATAACCCATGCTAAGTTTTAGTGGTAAGCATGCGCTCAGCACTTAGCCTCCAATGCACAAATTCCCCAAATTTTTAAATAAAGGTCCCCAAAAGTAATGAACAAAATCTCCATACTGCTCGCAATATTTAAAATCTGTATTCTTTTCAATAGAATAATTTCGATACGCGAAATCGGCGCGCGGCGAGCGGACGCGACGCGATGCGCTCGCGGAACACAGCTGCGCTCAAATATCGTATGATCTAAAAAATAAAATTTGGCAATTAAAATAGGTTGACAACAACTTCGCGGCAGCACTGGTGTGGCTGCCAAATGCGTGGAAGCGGCGCGCGGATGCGGACGCGACGCGCTCGCGAACACAGCTCAGCTAAAATATAGGAATGTTCTGAAAAATATGTTTTGAGATTCAAATAAATTGACGACAACTGCGCGGCATCACGGGTGTAGCTGCCAAACGCGCGGACGTGGACGCGACGAGCTCGCAGGACACAGCTCAGTGAAAAGTCTTATGATAAATGTTATCTACGTATGTGCAATAATAACTATACATATGCTATAAGCAGCTGCTTAAAGCAACATTGCGGCATAATTTTAAACGTCGCATTTATTTTCCGTTTTTCTTTGCCGTCTCTGCTCAATGGTGATCACTGATTGAATAAAGTAATTAAATTTTTAAAAGTTCTGATACCTTTAATTTGCAAACGATTCCGTTATATATGATGTTTACAAAATAAGTAAAATTAAAAAAAAAACTTAAGGCGGTTTCGCAGCTTATTTTTGAATTATTTTTGCTGCAGCCTCTTACAAAAAAAAGTTCTAAATTAAAAAATCACAAAATTTTAAATTGAAATAAATATTTGTTAACAGATTTCTCTGAAATTCGGTACACACGATCCCTGTACTTCTTATCGACGACGCCTACTTTTACGCCCGCTTTTTATATAAAATTCATTTTCAGCTTTTTGCCAGCACGGCTAGTAGCTGCAAGGAAGCGGACGCGGACGCGACGCGCTCTCAGCTAAAATATCGCAATGCTCTAAAAAATATATTTTAGGAATTAAAATAAATTAACGAATAAGTTAACTAAGCGGCAGCACGGGCAGTAGCTGCGAGGAAGCGGCGCGAGGCGCGCGGACGCGACGCGCTCGCGGAACACAGCTAAGCTAAAATATCGCAATGATCTGAAAAATATATTTTGGCGATTAAAATAAGTTGACAACAACTGCGCGGCAGCACGGGTGTGGCTGCCAAACGCGCGGAAGCGGACGCGATTTGCTCGCGGAACGCAGCTTAGTGAAATGTCGTATGATAAATTTTATCTACGTATGTGAAATAATTACCTGTTGATCAAAATAGGCCACACATATACTATAAGCAGTTGCTTAAAGAAACCCTGCGACACAATATTAAACGTCGCATAAGTCTTTCATTTCTGAAACTTGAATCTGACGTCTCTGCTCAATGATGATCACTTATTGAATGAAGTAATTCAATTTTTAAAAGTTCTGATTCCTTTAATTTGCGAACCATTCCGCTATATTTGATGTTTATAAATAAACTAGAAAAAAACTTAAAGCGGTTTCGCAGCTTATTTTTGAAGCATTTTTGCTACAGCATCTTACAAAAAACTTCTAAATTAAAAAATCAAAAAATTTTTAATTGAAATAAAAAACTAATTTATTGCCCATACAAATTTTTGGGGAGAAAGTTAATTTTATTGGGGATTTGTTAATTGGGGACTAACGCCTGGTAAGCATAGCGAACCATTTTTCAAGTCAAAAGCCTCTTTATACCGGGCAAGGCCGGGTAAAAACAGCTAGTACTTAATAAATTAAAAGGAAAGAACGAAATTCGTCACCCTTGAGAGTTTCTAATCCTGCTGAGTTTACAGATTCTACCACCTTAGCCAAGATCGAATCTCGTCTGGTTTCACGAACAATATCCTCGAAATTCAATGGCACCGTACCATCAGACTCTACGAAGTTGATGTAGGAGTACCCACTTGGTACTTTATGCACAAAATTTATTTGGGGAATTCGTGAGATACTGTCGGCTTCATTTAGCGTCTCTTTTATATACTCAATTGAGTAATCGAAACCAGAAAGCGTCAATGCCCAACGTTGCATACGTGCAGAGGCCATAATAAGCAAACCCTTATTATGACCAAATATGCTTAGTAAAGGACGATGATCGGTACGGAATATGAAATTCGTTCCAAGTAAATATTGCTTGAGTTTGGTAACGCAAAATATTATGGCTAAAGCTTTCTTCTCTATTGTACTATAATTTTTCTCAGAAGTTGACAACATTCTAGAAATGTAAGCTATAGGCTTCAGCTCTCCTGAAATTTTGTGAGATAAGACTCCTCCGACCGCATTATTAGACGCGTTAGTTGTTAAAATTATCGGCAAATTGGGGTCCAAATGAATAAGCAATTTGTTAGACGTAAGTTTTGGACCACTGAAACTTCGTATTTTTTTTAAAAAAATCATAAGGAGCATACATCTTATCAGAAAAGTTCTCAACAAATTTTGAATAGTAATTTACCATTCCAATAAATGCTCTCAATTCTGTCAAGTCCCTAGGAATCGGGGCTGAAACAATGTTCGAAATTCTTTCGTTATTTTTGTAAAGTCCATTCTTATCTATACTAAAACTTAAATATGAAATTTTCGGTTTGAAAAATTCACACTTTTGCAAATTTAATTTAAATCCGGATGTTTTAAGCTTCTCTAAAACTAATATCAACGTATTCAGATGTTCTTTAAAGTTTTTGCCAGTTATCGTAATGTCATCTTGGTATACGACTACAGATGGTATTTCCCTCAACAAGGATTCCATTGTTTTTTGGAAAATGGCAGCAGCTGTTCTAATGACAAATGGAAGACGCTTCAATTTTAACGTACCTATGTGCGTACTCTACGCACATAACAGTTAAGACTCCTCGTCTAATAACAATTGGTTGTATGCGTTCGACAAGTCCCATTTGGTAAATAACTCCCCACCTTGCAAGTTAGCAACTATCTCATCGATACGTGGAAGAGGGTATTTGAAGTCAATTAAGTGTTTATTCAAGGTAACCTTATAGTCACCACAAATGCGAATATCTCCATTAGACTTCAACACCGGGACAAGTGGTGTACCCCACTCGCAATTGTCAACTGACTCAACTAAGCCTTTATCTAAAAACTGTCGAAGTTGTTTTTCAATCTTGGTTTGGCACTCTTGGTTTGGCCCTTAACGAAATTCGAGGTCCTCTACAGGCTCCCAATTCACCGTCAAAAACATCAAAAAACTAGTTTTTAATCTCATCGACTAACACTGAGTACTCACAACCTGTTTGAACATTGTTCACTTGTTTCAACTCAAAGTTGAACTTCCTTAAAAATGACCGTCCTAATAATGGGGGACTATTACAATTTGAAACAACAACTACTATTGAATCCTTAATTCCCCTATATGAAATAATAGCGTCATATTCACCAACTATAGAAATTCTCTTACCACTGTAATCCAAGTATGAAGTGCTGCATTCTCTCAGGGCAACGTCCAAACCGTTTTCTTTCAAGAAGAAAATTGCAGGGAGCACCCGTGTCACAAACTGTGATAATGTCAACTCCATCGATGTTCACCGGAAGAGAGTACACACTGGTGGAAGAAGAACCTCCTGCCACACTAAAAATGGAAAATTCATGTGAGTTGTTATTTTCATTGTCTGTAGTATAAATACCGTTTACGTTCCTTCTTTCCTTTGTAAAACATACGGAAGCTAGGTGACCTATTCTACCGCATGAATTGCATTTGCAATTTTTTTATTTGCAATCACCTGAAATATGATTGCGCCAACCACAATGTGAGCATGTTTTTTTTTTGCCAGACACGTCCTTGTTGTTGCTGTAATTGCTGCTGCTGCCATTGTTGTATTTGTTGTTGTTGTTGCCGCTGTTTCTGCTATTGTTGTTACTATTTCGGTTGTTGTTGTTGTCGCTGCTATTTCGGTTGTTGTTGTATCTGCTGTTGGTTGCCTTCGTTTATAGCCCATTAACGAAATTAACGTTTGCCTCTTGAGCTTTAAATTAAAATTTGAATTCAGCCCACAAATGGTCATTAACGTAATGTTTTTGTACGAAATAATGAAAAAATGGAAAAAGTGAAGGAAATTGCAAAAATACATTCACGCAAAAACTAGCAGACTCGATTTTAAAGATAAGAGTATGGTTCCTCATGCAAATTTTCTTGAAATAACCCGTAGAATATGAGAATCATTGGTATTTGGTCGAAAAAATCGATCCGCCCTAATATATACATATACATATAAAATCAGCGTTATCGTCGACGTTATGCTTTTACTTCTTATATTTATACCCTATACCACTATGTGGTTTGGGTATAATGACTTTGTGCTGCTGTTTGTAACAACCAAAAATATTTGACCTAGACCCATCTTTAATTATACCGATCGAATCAGAATCACTTTCTGAGTTGATTTAACAATGTCCGTCCGTCCGTCCGTCCGTCCGTCCGTCCATCCGTCTGTGTGTCCATGTAAAGCTTGTAATCAAACTGCAGGTCGCAAATATGAATATATTTTGACGAAATTTGGTATATAAGCTTTTATCGGCCATGGGATGAACGCTATTGAAATTGGTGAGAATCGGTCCATGTTCAGACCTAGCCCCCATACAAATTACCCATATGAAATCGACATAAATTGCCATAAGATCCAAATTGTCATATAGATCTTACTCAAATTGGGTTTGTATGCGTTCATTACATCCACTAATGAGTAGTCCAAAAATGATCCCTTTGACCCCATATAGAGCTGCTTCCCGATCTTCACTTAAATCTATTAAAAAACAAAAATATTGCACTGATTCTTCTCAAATTTTGTTTGTACATATTTTTGCAAAATACAAGAGACTTTACCAAACATGATCAGGATCGGTCCATTTTTTGACCTAGTCCCTTTATAGATATACCATCCGATATGAACTTTTTCATATCTGCAGCCAAAAAAATTAATAAAAATCCCACTCAAATTTGGTTTTTGCTTATTTTCAATGTCCAGTTAGTTGGGCCTAAGAGATAGGGTTTCTAAACGCATGGTATAGGGTATCGTATAGTCGGTCTAGACCGACTATAATTTTCTTACTTGTTTTCATATATCAAACTGATATTCAAGATATCTTTAAGAAAATAAACTTAGATTCATTTGGCTAAAAGACAACAGTTTTAGAACCATTCTTGAGTTTCCAAAAAAAAAAAAAAAAAAAAAACAATACTGAAATATTGAAATACAGAAATAGTGAGTCCACCAGAAATAGAATCAAAAATTTTTTTACAAACGGCTTTGTATATTTATGGACTTATAATACTAGACAGCTACTGATAACACTGGGTATGTCGTGGCCTCACTTCGCTTGAATTTAAATATTACGCTCTATTAATTAAACTCTTGCTTAGCAACTTCAGGGAATTTTAGCAAAGAATGATGCCCAGCACAGGGTCCATTGCTTTCAAATTACAAAAACATTATTTTTAAAGTCGATCAAAATCACATATTTATTTATGTTACATATAGTTAACAGGACGAGTTCACATCACTAAAACAACTGTGAATGGTCATTTTGAAGTAATCTTTATAACAGGAGGTTTGTCTATGGGTTAACTTTATGTCTTATATATAAAGAACAGCAGAAATATTTAATGCCTTTTAGCGAAGTGTCTACAATATGTTTATCAGAAAACATATAAGAACATTTTCTAAAGAACATTTAACGTAATAATCAGATAAATTTTTTAACACATGTTTATAAACATTTTGTATTTTGGTCATCTTTGATGCCACATAAACATTGTAAACCGTGTTGCTAAAATATTTAAAATTTATTGCTAACCTCTAACAAAGTCCACTTGTTTGAAAATACAACAACATCCGCAAAATATTTCGTGTAAATCTCCCCTTAAATTCGCGAAGGAAATTTCTTAACATAGTCGTATTAAATAGATGCCATAAACAGCTGATAAATGGATACTATGTACGCTTTTATAACATAAATCGCAAACGATGAAACCAATGCATAGTTTATACAATACAAGGAAAATTATATTACTGAAGGCGATTCACAGACAGATGATGTTGCAAATGATTTTAGAACAATATTAGTACTTAACGGTAACTCAATGGGTAAACAACAGTTAAAACGGAATAGCGGAATATATATATATTTTTTTTAAGTGTTGTTATAATAGTTAATATGAGAGAGAGGATGTGATTTCCATATCAAATAGAAATACATCAAAGGGAGTTAAAAAGAAAAACAAAAATATTTATGTTTATGAAATAAATAAAAATTGCATACAACAAAATATTTTGTTACAAAAAAAAAAAACAAAAAAAATATATATGTATATATGAAAATAAATTTAAAAAAATCCATGTTACTGTGTGAAATCTTACCGGCATTTTTCATAGAAATCATTATAAAATACAATAACTTACAACAACTGTGAAAAATTAAAAAACTATGTTTCTTCAAATTGATATACGAATAAAAAATGTACGTTTTGAATTAAAGATTTCAATATGTTAGTCTAGATTTATACTTTTTAGTCTTTCGTAATAACTGCAATATAAAAATTAATTTCCTGTTATTTAAAATCAAAATTTGTGTAATGTGTAAAAAATTTAAATTATAATAAAAATTTTCCTTATACACAAAATTGTAAAATTGTAAAAAATGTTCTTTGTCTAAAGGAGTTTAATAAGAAATTGAAATCTTTACAATGATAATAACTTCGGAATAAATGCAAGTATTAAAAAAACAATACATGTGTGACACCAAAAATATCTCCCCCAGTGTGCGAAGTTGCCTTGGCACCTACGCATAAATTATATAAATTGTGAGTGCTTATTTTGTGTGGCAGTTAACGTCAATATTAAATGTTAGAAAAAACAATTCTGCCAGTCATTTGCAGACTAACTTTTTACAACCTTTTACCACAGCAGTAGCAATTTTAAAAAAAAAAAAAAATAAAATAAATAAATAAATAAAATTGTTATTTCAGTACTCACTATAATATATGGATTTTATTACTCCTCCTCAATTTTTAATGAGAAAATTCCAGGTGATGAACCACGGTGTTTTAAGATTGTCTTTCTATCAATTCCTTGCTCATAGTGTAATTCGCCAAAGACAGAGTCCAAAAAGATGTCATTTAGAAACAGTCAACAATTATAAATGAAGATATGTGAAACATATTTGGATAGAGCCTAATACTCAAACTTTGTCCTTCATCGACTGAAGCATTATTTTTATTTATAATTGTAATAATTAAAATTTCTCAAGCCAAATATATGGCAAACTAAGATACTAAAAGTGCTACAACGTACTTACAATCCAAACGTAAATAACTGCAATCCCTCATGTTGATCAGTTACAAATAATACCCTGGATGTAACACCTCAAATATCAGGCGAATTACATAATGATTAAAGTGACCATAACGCAGTGGTAGGAAGGTAAAAAAGTCAATGAAGCCTGTGCAATTTACTTCCAATTATTTTCGAGTGACACTCATTTGACTGGCTCATATGAGCAACCTTTTTTTTTAACGATTTTAATGAATTTTTATATATAGTTAGTTTTTGTTAGTTAATTGTTCTTTATTTTTTCAAAATAAGTGCTTTACAAAAATATAAAACTAAATATAAAAATTAATATTTCCAGATTTTAATAATTTTTAGATAAAAAAGAAAAATATGAATGAAATAAGAACTTACGACTTTGACATACTGTCGTCAGTCGGTTATTTTTATTTATATGTTTTTATTCATATCTACTTAAAATTTTTATGTTTAATTCTAAAAATTTTTAATGCATAACATGTACTCTCGTGAAGCGCGTTATAAAGATCTCTAGTGTTGTAATTCGTCAACAAATTTTCATTTAAAAATTGCAAAGATCCAAAGGTTAATGGATTTTTTATATAATAACTTCTTATAAATAGTTATGTTTTCTAATAAATTGGATTAATCAAAATAATATTAACTAAAATAATATCAATAATAATCTATAATACTAATAAACTGGGCGATTTATTATGACCGATGATTGGTTCTACCATTTTATCCCGATTTTGACCAAACGTATATTATTTGAAAAGTATTTCTTTTGAACCGTTTTGCAGATTCACAGAATTTTAAATTTTTTCCTTTATTTTGAGTAAATTGCATTTAAATTTGCTACTATCACACACATAAAATTATACATATGCTATGTGTGTTTTATTAAATTTGTTAACGTGTTTGTTAATGAGTTTGTTACTTTCATTTCAAGCACTGGAATCTGCTAGTTATAACAAATGCACTAGTAACTTTCATGGTCATGACCTAGTGTAACCATTCATATAAATATGCCAAAACTGCATAACCGGAAGGCCAATTCGAAAATAAAAAATTAGCTAAAACTAAGTTAATGTACTTTACAAAAAATAGAAAAATAGAACGCTGCAAAACATACATCAAGTTACTCTACTTTAAAATAAAGCGTTCATAAAAAAATTACTTAACATTTAAACAACGCAAACAAACAAGAGTAACAGATGGTAATATCTTCCCATTACCATGGTCAAAACAATTAATAAAAACAGTTAATTATAATTAGCGAAACTAATATAAATATTCTAATGATGATAATATTTAATATTTCAATCATCTATGGAACATTAACAATTTATATTACGCAAAAAATACTAATCACACGCATTATCTAATATTACCACTTAACATGAAATCCCATTTGGGTTACTCTGCATTATTCATATGTATCAAAATATACGTTTAATGGGCATCATATATATTTTTTTTTATTTATGTAGCATATTTTCGTTATCTATAAAATAAATTTATCGATAAAAACCAAAAAAAATATTGAGTATACGATTAAAGATTTTGAAGAATAAAAAAAAAAAGTGTTGCTCAAGCGTCGTTTCTTCACACAAAGCTGTTGAATGCTAAACAGTGCTTTATAAATTCAATATTTTTTTTTATTTTTAAACATATAAATAACTAAATCGGTGGGTTTCCATGATGTAGTGCTTTCTGAAACACATTAGCTTTCAACGTTTTAAGTAAATTTTAATATCGTATGTTTTTACAGTTACGACAGTTTATGTGACTGGTACCTTACGTTAAATTTTTAATAATATTTTAATTTAAATAACGAATATTTTTTGTAAGCAATTAATCAATACTAGTTGTTTTTCAGCACCTTTAATGCCACACTGGTGCTGAGATCTTAAATAACATTTTTGAAATAAATAAAAAAGTTAGAGCTAAACGGTGTTCTAATGGGTTGATCAAAGACCAGTATTTTTTGTAGTTCTAAAGATAAGCATCAAGAAGTTATGCCCTGACTATAGAGTGGTAAATAGTAAAAAATCAAAACTAATTCTATTTCGTTTTTGATATATGTCTTTATATCTGTCGTCACAAGCGATAACCGCCTAAGTCGACTTAATAACGATTTGAGATAAGTATGCTATCATGTTCTACTAAAAATGCTTTATATTTACGTGGAATCCCCATTTCTCTAACACACTTTATTAAAAAGTTATTAATGAAAACATACTGACCTAAGTCGTAATGAAGCCCCATTGTATTTATATAAAAAGTTATTTTTCTCGAAAGCATGATTTTCGACTTAGGCGGTTAATGCTTGTGACCACAGATATATATGTTGCAAATTTCCTTTAAAATTTTTAAAATAATAAGTGACATGGAGCTCTAATAAGAGCTTTTAATTTTATATTAATTTTATATTATTTAAATTAATCGATAATATAAATTTTAAACTAACATTTTTCTACTGAACTTTATAAATGAATTCGAATATTTATTTATGTGTGTTTTTCAAATGTACCTTCTAAACATTAAAATCATATGATAATAATTTTGTACAGCCGGTTAACTACAGAGGTATTTCCTTTATGAATTGCGCTGTTAAGATAATGATGGGCATCTTAAAGGAAAAATGGATTAACTGGGTAGAGTATAATCAGGTACTTACTGAATATCAAGCCGGTTTTCGTAGGAATTATTCGTCGGTAGATAACATTTATAATTTATCTGCCATTGAGTGTTTGAAGCTAGCTAAAAAAAGAAGGTTTATGCATTTTTTGTGGACTTTAAAGCTGCATTTGATGGTATCTCAAGAAGAGCTTTGGTCTACAAGCTCTTCAAAATGGGAGTGTCATACAAATTTCTCCGGTTTATAGAAAAAATATACAACAATACTCCATCTGCTGTGTGGACTGGTGAAGAATTTTCCGAATATTTTGAAACGAGATATGGTATTGAACCATTATTTTAAAGCTTTTATTTTATTGCACTAAACTACAACAGATTTGGTGCATCGAGTATAGACAGACTTTGTAAATTCAACATTTTCTTGGGACCTCTCCAGTACTCAAAGAATTCCGACTTGCAATTTTTCACAAACCAAATTTAATAGAGGAGGAGATGATTAATATACTGAATGGTCAAGATAAGGAAGACTGGGGCAACTTAGTAAAATATCCAAAAACTGCCTTAAATTATCGAAATTTTTTGACTAATGAATTTAACTAAATATCCAATATTGTTAAAACATATTTTTGTTTATTTTATTTATATTTATATTTTTTTGTATACATAAATTTTAATAAAGATAACTGTGGTC
The DNA here is from genome assembly GCA_963682025.1 of Cordilura impudica. Classification (NCBI taxonomy): domain Eukaryota; kingdom Metazoa; phylum Arthropoda; class Insecta; order Diptera; family Scathophagidae; genus Cordilura; species Cordilura impudica. The sequence continues at coordinate 58,499,926 of OY821518.1, read as the reverse complement.
GTTCGACAGACGTTTTTATAAAAAACATGTCGTTAACTATATTTAACTTTCTTTAATAATAATAATAATAATAATAATAATAATAATAATAATAATATCACTTTAATAAAACATAATTTTAATACTCGTATTTCGCATACAGCTTTTCTTTTGCAAAATTTTGAATAAATATATTAAACACTTCTTCTTCCTAATTATACTTTTGGTAAAATAAATAAAAGATCGCTATTTAATTAGTACCTCGAATGTGAGCTTACCATTATTTACGATAAACTGATCCGTTTTTTTTTCTAGGCGCCATATTTTGGAAACTGGAAATAGGTTCATGTTTTTGAAAATTTTTAGAAAGGTTAATGCCAAATTTTTAACCAAGTTTCAAACAATTCTGAGAGGTGAGCGAAATTTGAGTTTTGATTACACTGGCTCGCAAAATACGAAAGGAAATTATATATATTTTTTTAATGTTGTTGGCGCGCTAAATCCAAATCAAAATTTGGGGATTTCTAGATCCAAATCTAATTGCTGCTTTAGAAAAGAAATGTATGATCCAAATATCTGAATCTGAAATGAGACCAAATCCACCATACCTTATTCTGAAAACCGGTAATATTTTTTTTTTTGCTTAATTCATATATTTTTTTTTACAGAGAAATCTTAAAGACAAAAACAGGATCTAAAAACAGGTTGTTTTCATTATTATTACATTTAAATACATTACAATTTTGCTATGTTATTTACTAAACTGCGAGAATGTTTAATAATTTTTTCCATTGGATATTTGCATATGCAGTGCTGCTTTTGATATTTGTAAAAAAATAGTTATACAACTAATTTTCAAATGCCTAAATAATCCTAAATAATAATAATGGAATCCACATATATATTACTGGCACACTACTTCCACCTTTCATGCAAGTTAATTATACCACAGTTGATGTTAATTAATAGACGAACAATTACCTTTGATTGCAAACATGAAAGCTGTCACAAGTCTACTCCTACGAATATATAAAGCTATGAATATAAAGCTGTCATTTAATATTCCACCAATCTTGTATTGAAAAGTTTTATATATAAAGTACAATATAAATTACACAAGATAATCCAACTGGCCTATAATAAATTAAAATCTATGAAAAATTTACAAAATTTCTAATATTTGGAATAGATTTTCATTTCAGAAATATTTATTTAATTATATATTTATTGTTCGTTTAACTTATAATTACAAATTATAAGAAAACGTAGTTGAGAGCAATAGCATCGTAAGCCTTCAGCTCTTTACACTAAAATAAAATATTACAATTTATTTAATAATTTAAAGTTAATTCGTATATACATATTTACATGTTTTATATTTCATTGTAAAGATTTGATATTTTGAGAAATTTAGTCAACAGGGCAATACTATTATTATTTCAGGAATAAATATCTACTTGCCTGGCACCATCGACATTTTGTTTAAACGTCAAATCTTAGTAAATACATTTTGGTCGCTTTCCCAACAACGGCTATGGTCGTCGGCAATCAGCACGGATCGTTAATAAGAATTGTCGTCAATGGTATGATAATTTAAAACTGATACGAGCTGATACAAGTCTGATTGTATGTGATATAGATGAAGGTCCAACCTCAGTAATCAAATTTTATATAGAAACAATGACATGGTCAGGCTTTTCACCTAGTATTTTATATTTTTCATTAGGAATAAAAAAAATATGTAGCGTATGATAGTCGTTAAACAAAAAATTGAATATTCAGCATACGCACCGTACTAAAAAAAATATATATTTTTCATATTTTTGAAACATTTTGCATATGAGTAATATCTTATATATTAAAAGAATTTATGAATAAGCTTTGCATTCAAGACTTTTTTCAATATTTTTCATCTCTCAAACCTCTATAACTAGAGTTCTAATTAACGTAGGCTGTTGACATAGGTCTAAGAACACTCAGTGGATCAAGCTCCTTCTTTTGAGCTATTAACTGCTTAAATTCGTTAGGTTCGAGGAAAGTTACTTTTACTGTACGTTAACTTATCTTGGCAAATTTTGGCATTACTGTACGTTAACTTTTCTTGGCAAATTCGTTGGGTTTGAGGAAAGTTATGCGTGGACAATCAACTTTTCTTTTACTGTACGTTAACTTCTCTTGGCATATTTTGTCATTACTGTACGTTAACTTCTCTTGGCAAATTTTGGTATTATATTATAAAAATTAATATAACATAATGCTGCGGGGCAGCAGGGGTCCTCCAGTATATTTATATTTAAATCGATTATATTAATAGGCTAGGCGATATCTTGTGACCGATGTTTTGTTCTACCGTTTTATTCCGATTTTGACCAAACTTATATTATTTTAAAGGTATTTCTTTTAGCCTATTTGCAGATTTACAGATTTTTAAATTTCTTCCTTTATATTGAGTAAATTGTATTTGAAATTGCAACTAACACATAATACCTTCGGGGTATTGATTTAGTTAAAAGATACAATTTCCGAGAATTTGCGCTCGAATTTCGAGGGCTGGAATCTGCTAATTTTACTTATTCGTTATAGTAAACATTTTATTAGTACGTACACCAAAATGAATCGTATACTTCGCATGGGAGGATACGAGTATATACGAAAAAAACTTTTTGAAATATTATTGTTTTAAGTCAAAAAAGTCTAGAACTGAGATTAACTTAACTGTCGTCTAAAGTATGACAGTATGTATTCAAATTTGAAGTTAACTTTATGATCTCAATATTTGCGAGTGCTTGTAGAAGTTGAGTAAAAAAATACCAGGGCTAGTTTTGTATCGTCTTAAGCAGTTTATTTTAAGCTATTAAGCAGCTATTGGCCTTGGCCGCGTCGAACTTAATTGTGTGTATAACAACTTTGGAGATTATAATCTAGCCATTGATATTCAGTTTTTTGATAAAACAAATGGCAACTCTTGCATATTTTGAGCGTTTAAGACATTTTTCAACCTAGTAAAGTAATCATAAATTTTCTTTAATGCTTTCCAAAGCTTAAAAAAAGCATCAGATATATGCTTTTGAAGCATCTTGAACTGGAAAATCTGCCTCGGTTATATTATTCCAAAAGGGCTATAAACAGGTGATCTGAGCGAAATCTTCACCTAAACATCTAAACCCCTTTTTTAGAGTATATATATATATATATATGTATTAAAATTATGAATTAGTGATTACCGAATGAGCTAAGTTTTTTAAATTATTTTTATACACATCACCATTCTTTGATCAGGGCATAATGTTTTTAAATGCCAACAATACTTCTCATATTTATTCACATTTTATTGTGCCGATTAATCCAGGTCCTATTTCTGGTTTGATTAATACATCCAGCTCAATGTATTGGTTTAGAATAATTCATTTTATTTTCATAACTAGTTAACTTATTACTAGAACAAATGCTTTTGTTAAAGACATTGAGACATATTGTGTGCCCAATTTTATTTGCGAAAGCTCCAAGTTCAAAACTTCGTGATGGAATGCTTTAAAAAGTTGAACTCAAAATGTAAAGTATGAGTTTTTATTGGTTCCTGATATATAAAGGGTGGAGGAAGTAAAATAAAATAGGTTTTTTTCCCTCAAATTTGATTTTATATTTTTAATCTTGGTTAAACATTTCGTTTTTTAACTTAGTAAGGCCAAGTACTAGAATTAAAAATTGAGTTGACATTAAAACATATGTAAACCAGCCGATACAAAGGTAAACATAAATCAGTTGTAGCTTTAGGACTTAATTTTAGAACATAATTTGTAATTAGATTTAAGTAGCTTTAACTACCGTTAATTTTATTTATAAGTAGGATAAGAATAACAATAAAAATCAATTGTAAAGTGACACTCAGCCGAGTAATTGTCTCTGGTTTTTATTGAAACCACTAGCACTTTAACTCTGCTTTAACTCTGGCAACTTTGAAGTGCCGAATTTTGTGGAAAAGAGCCAGTGGCATTTAAGACGCCGGCCAAAAGCATAATTAAATACAAAATTATTTTTGTTACACTTTAGTAATGTAAAATTTCTTTCTTTTATTGAATTTAATATTTTTACTTGATTTTTTATTTATAGCAGAGAAACCAATAAAACTCATTCACTAAATTTGGCACATGAGAAGAAATAATTATAAGCAATAATATGTTTTCTATTTTTAATTTGAGGAATATCACTCTTTCGTAGTGACTTATACACACTAAAGATATTTGAACAAAAAGAATTAATATTAAATATAATACTAGTACCATCGTAGCGACTCTACAACTTAACTTCTAGCTAAGCTACTTGTAAAGATAATAGTTAGAATTTACTTACCGACACGCGTCATTAATATGTTTTTTTAAATTGTAATTATTTTTAGTGAACTCTGGCAGGGTGTTTCCATCACGTCCATCACAAGTAAACGTAATATCTCAAAAATAAGTATATTTCTTTGTTTTTTAGAACCAAGCAATTACTTTTTTGTATATAATATATTGAAATATCATTTAGCTAATTCATTTAGTTCTGATTTTTTTCCACTTTAAGCTCTGATGACAAGAAAAACACACAACAAATTGCAATCACTGTTTGGAATTTTTCCTTTGAATTTCATTAGTTTCTATCATGCTTTCTTTTCGCTGTTGTCAAGATACTATTAAAATAACAACAGCAAAGAAAACAAAACAAAGGAAATTTTATTAGTATCATTAATGGAGATTTCTTATTATAAAATAAATGTTTAAAAATGTTTTACGTAAATTATTATCGTAATGTTGTGTAATTGTAACTTAATTTAAAATTGTACAAAGAAAATATTAACTAAAAGGGTTTTTAAACACTGAAGGTTTTACATATGTAAGTTTTATTTAGCGCAATGTTTTACAACAAAAAAAAATTTTATAAATAACAAGTAAGAAAATTATAGTCGGTCTAGACCGACTATACGATACCCTATACCATGCCCTATCTCTTAGGCCCAACTAACTGGACATAAAAAATAAGCAAAAACCAAATTTGAGTCTGATTTTTATTAATTTTTTTGGCTGCAGATATGAAAAAGTTCATATCGGATGCTATATCTATATAGGGACTAGGTCCAAAAATGGACCGATCCTGATCATGTCTGGTAAAGTCTCTTGTATTTTGCAAAAATATATACAAACAAATTCTGAGAAGAATCAGTGCAATATTTTTGTTTTTTAATTGATTTAAGTGAATATCGGGAAGCTGCTCTATATGGGGCCAAAGGGATCATTTTTGAACTACTCATTAATGGACGTAATGAACGCATACAAAACCCAATTTGAGTAAGATCTATATGACAATTTGGATCTTATGGCAATTTTTGTCGATTTCATAGGGGTAATTTGTATGGGGGCTAGGTCTGAACATGGACCGATTCTCACCAATTTCAATACCGTTCATCTCATGGCCGATGAAAGCTTATGTACCAAATTTCATCAAAATACATTCATATTTGCGACCTGCAGTTTGATTACAAGCTTTACATGGACACACAGACGGTGATTCTGATTCGATCGGTATAATTAAAGATGGGTCTAGGTCAAATATTTTTGGTTGTTACAAACAGCAGCACAAAGTTATTATACCCAAACCACATAGTGGTATAGGGTATAAAAATCACATAGTTTTATGTATAAATAAATTGAAATTATTTGTAGCCTAAATAAATAGAATATAATTCTCTAACCCATACAAACAAAGTTTTTATTAAAATTCTCTTTCTTTATGCATATGAGTTTTGAATCTCTCCGTGACTGCGCGTCACTTTGCGTGACTGTTTTAAAATAATTACTAGCTAACAACGAGTCTGTGGATCAAGTCTCAGATTGATTGAATGAGGGGAAATAGGATTTAGATCACTCCGTGAATGTGCGTGACTATGCATGACTGTGTGCGACTATCTTAAAATTAATCTTTTGCCACAAGTCTATGGACAAAGTTATTGGATGAGGGGAAATGGGGTTCAAATCACTCCATGACTGTGGGTGACTATGAGTACTGTACGTGGCTATGTCAAAATTAATCTTTTTTCAGAGCAAGTCTATCGACCAAGTTTCAAATCGATCGGTTAAGGGGAAATGGGTTTTAAATCAACGTGACTGTGCGTGACTACTCTAAAATTAATGGGGAATGAGGTTGACCCACGACAGACAGACAGACATATATACAGACCGAGAGTATGAGTTAAGAGAAAGAGTTTAAAAAGAGATAAGTTTCATTAAAATTTAATTTCCAAAGTTAAGGATATATAATTCATGTAATTTATTTTATCGTTTCCAACCATTGTGATTTTCGTTTCAAAGTTGATTTAAAAGCTCATATATTACAAAAGTTCTGATGGTGATAAGCTATACATTGAAGTACACATCGAATACTGATTAAAAATCCATTACATCCATACTTATATAATAAAGAGGTAACGTGTGCATGTTTGTTTGTTTGATTGTTCGTTTGTTTGTTTGTTTGTAGGAGGTAATCTCCGTAACTACTCACCTGATCTTCCTGAAATTTTCACAGAGTCTTACTGCAGATGTTGGAAGTGTTATAGGCACCTCCCACACAAAGTAAATTTTTAATATCATATAAATTCAGTACTATGATAGGGACAGCTTTGCAAATTTGTGTGAGGTCATCTATTGTTTATATTAATAGCTACGCCGGAAATAGGCGAGATCGGAAAAGTGGGTGTGGTACCTCCCATACCAGTAATAATTCAATAATATATATCTTGAGTACTGTGATAGAAAGAGCTTTTCAAATTTGTCTGATATCACCTATTATTAATGTGAGTAGTCGGAAAAAACTGAACATATCGGGCCAATAGGCGTGGCACCTGCTACACAAAGTAAATATAAATTGCCATATATCTGGAGTTCTGTAATAATGAGAGTCTTGGGACTTTGTGGGAGCCCATACGTTATTCATGTGATTATTTAGACATATACCTGGAGTACTGTAAAAGAGAGAGCTCTGCGGCTTTGCGTGAGCCCATGGGTTCCTTGTATGATTAGTCGAACAAAAAAGGGCGCGATCGAAGCGGTGGACGCGACACCGCCCATGCCAATTGAATATCTAATATCATATAACTGGTGTACTATAAAAGGGAAAGACTCGACATTTTACACGAGTCCATCAGATATTAATGAGAGTAGTCCAATAAAAATTAGGCGGGATGGGATTAGTGGGCGTGGCACCTCCTATATAAAAAATAATAAGTACTACGAAAGCGACAGTCTTTTGACAAATACATTAGTCAAATTGATTTGTCGTGGAAAATATATCGCCAAAATCAAAAATCGCAAAACCCAAAAATCGCGAAAGATAAAAATCGCCAAAAAAAACAAAAATCTGCAAAATCAAAAATGGGCAAAATCAAAAATCGCTAAAAGCAAAAATTGCCAAATGATATCTTAAGTTCAAGGCCAATAGTTAATTGATGCCTGATCTAATTTGGAAAATCCATGTTCTTCTCATGGGCAGCTTCATGTCCCTTTCTCCTGGGAAGGAACGCCGAAAAATCTGATTATTGTTGTACCGAATGAAAAAACAAAAAAACATTGTATACCACCAAGTATCGAAAAAAAAAAACCTATACTAATAATCTATACTAGCATAATAAAGAGGTAATGTGTGTTTGTTTGATTGTAGAATGTAATCTCCGTAACTACTCATCTGATTTTCCTCATCTGATCTTCTTTCACAGAGCCCTACTGCGGATATGGGAAGTATTACATGCTGTACATACAAAGCAAAATTTTTAATATCATATATATTAAGTACCATGATAGAGTGAGCTTTGCAAAGTTATCTCAGATCATCTATTTTTAACGTGAGTAGTCACACAAAAAAAAAAAAATAGATGGGCGGGATTGGACAAATACGCGTGGCACCCCGTAAAATCTTAATATTATATGTGATATATCTGAATTACTGTAATAGTCAGAGCCTTGTGACTTTGCGTGAGCCCCTTCATTACGACCCGGGTGGGAGGGGTAGCGAAGTACACCGGGTTACATGTAGTATATACATAAAAAAGAACTAAAATTTAAATCATAAAAACAAAAATTTAAATTTAATTCAAAATATTTAATTACGAATACTAATTATTTGTGAGTAATGCATAAATATATAATGCTACATATTTATGTTTTTAAGAATAATAATTTTTTCGTTTTTACTTCAAATCCAAAACATTATTTTGAAATTCTTTGATATTTTTTTATTTGTATTTTTACTTTATTTTTATTTCTAATTTTATTTTTATCTTTCAGTTCGAAAATTGTATTTATTTATATTTCTCTTGTTTTGTTTTAAATTATTTGTTAGTCTCAGTTCTATAAAATTGTTTATGCATAATTCTATATGCATATGTTAAACGAATTTTTACAGACTTACTTCACATTTCGTATATATCTTTTTAGCTATACGAGTACGTATATGTATATGCATATTTTCTAGTAAGTTTTGCAATAAAAATGTAAATTTATATCAGTTTGAAAATCTGGTTTATTTATGTTGTTTTTTTTTCTTTTTTTGTGTAATAACAGAAATGATTTTTCCACTTTTAAAACAAATTTGTTAAAAAAAAAACAAATATAACATGATTGTGTATTTTATATAATTGGTATTTACGATATAAAAATCCAAATAAAATACGAAACGAAATATTGTTTGTGGTAATAAAAATAAATTCTAAGCAACAAATAGTTTATTTTATTTAAAATAAATCATTTTAGGGTTTCTTCTATGTATAAGAATTAATTTTAATAATTGCAAATTTATACGTTATCATATCTATGCTCTATTTAAAAAGTTAATTTCTTAAATTCGACTTATGTTCTTTAATTTTTGAATAAGAAAACAGCTAGGAAATTAGAAAAAAAAAATTGTCTGTAGCTGAAATAAAAGTTGCCTTTTAAACTATTATCATAGTATGATTTTTGTTATCCAAACACAAGCTAAATGAGCTTACCCATAAATCCATTAATCAAATTGCTTTAAAATTAAAAAAATATATACATAAAAAAAATATTTGCATGCATTTAAAGTTTCAACTTTATTGTTCTGTGCAGCTTCTTTGCAACTTCAAATTTTCGAAATTAAAAAACACTTAAAAATTCATCCTGCTAACAAGTCAGAATCTTGCATTATGCCATGAACCAACCACTCATTCACATATAAATGGCCAACATTTAAAATTGATGGCTAAAAAAATTACATTAACTAAACGACAATATAATACCACACTGACACACCAACACCATCAGCAAAAAAAAAAAAAAAAAAAATAGCACATAATCGCAAAGCAAAGAGATATAGTTTAGCTATATATCGCTTTAAAGGAAACTTCATTGTGGCTTTCAAAATTATCATCTTAAATTCGAAAATATATTCATTGATATATGTTAGTGACGAGTGGTTTTTAAATTGAAAAACAGACTCCATCTCAGTCTGTAAACTAAAAGTTAAAGTGAACTTAATGTCAGACTCAGACCAAGGAAGGGACAAACATTAATTTGATGATCAAGTCTACCTAATTATATGTACATTTAATATTTTTTCACTGCCTTTGTTTAAAAAAAAAAAAAAAAATTCCATGCAATTTATTTAAAAAGATTTTATTAATTATACCCTATACCACTATGTGGTTTGGGTATAATGACTTTGTGCTGCTGTTTGTAACAACCAAAAATATTTGACCTACACCCATCTTTAATTATACCGATCGAATCAGAATCACTATCTGATTAGATTTAACGATGTCCGTCCGTCCGTCCGTCCGTCCGTTTGTGTGTCCATGTAAAGCTTGTAATCAATCTGGAGGTCGCAAATATGAATACATTTTACTGAGATTTGGTGTATAAGCTTTTATCGGCCATGGGATGAACGCTATTGAAATTGGTGGGAATTGGTCCATGTTCAGACCTAGCCCCCATACAAATGACCCCTATGAAATCAACATATATTGCCATAAGATCCAAATTATCATACAAATCTTAGTCAAATTGGGTTTGTATGTACATATTACATCCATTAATTAGAAGTCCAAAAATGATCCCTATTGGACAACTCTTAGTCATAGGCCCCATATAAAGCTGCTTCCCGATCTTCACCTAAATCTATCAAAAAACAAAAATATTGCACTGATTCTTCTCAAATTTTGTTTGTATAAATTTTTGCAAAATACAAGAGACTTTACCAAACATGGTCAGGATCGGTCCATTTTTGGGCCTAGTCCCCATATAGATATAGCATCCGATATGGACTTTTTCATCTCTGCAGCCGAAAAAATTAATAAAAATCCCACTCAAATTTGGTTTATGCTTATTTTCTATATCCAGTTAGTTGGGTCTATGAGATAGGGTCTCTAAACGCATGGTATAGGGTATCGTATAGTCGGTCTTGACCGACTATAATTTTCTTACTTGTTTTTTTTTTTTTTTGCGTTGCGATTCAAGCGGACCAGCGAACACTTGTTCTAGATAAAATTAAAAATCATACCGTAACCAAATAGAAGTTGAGCTTCCAACTTAAGCCTTACCAGTTTATTGAGATTTACATATTGCTAGTACTGTTAGTGATAGCTTTGGAAAATTTCATGTTTACGTCTTCACACCTCATAATAACGCTCATATTTTTAAACAGCTAACAGCAAATTTTGCGGTTTTTAAGTTTGTCAGTTTGTTTAGAACAAAAAATTTCTATTCCATTTTGTTTTCTTTAATATTGTATTAATTAATTAATTATAGCCTACTAAGTAAAACTTTTCTGTGATATTAGTTTAAGTCACTTATATTTAGAAAATATTATACAAACCAAATTTTAGAAAAAACTGTGTTTCTGTTTTTCGTTTTTTTTTTTTATAGATTTAAGTGAAGTTCGGGAACCAGCTCTATATGGGGCCTATGACTAAGAATTGTCCTATAGGGATTTTATTGAGACTACTGATTAGTGGATATAATAAATACATACAAACCCAATTTGACTGAGATCTATATGATAACTTGGATCTTATGTCAATTTATATCGATTTCATAGGGGTCATTTGTATGGGAAGTAGGTCTCAACATGGACCGAATTTCACCATTTTCAACAGCGTTCATCCCATGGCAGGTGTAAACTTATATACCAAACTACTTAAAAATATAATCATATTTGCGACCTGTAGTTTGATTACAAGGTTTACATGGACACATAGGCGGATGAACGGACGGACGGACATCACTAAATCGACTCAGAAAGTGATTCTGACGTCGATCGGCATAAAAAAGGTAAAGTATTTTTGGTATTTACAAACAGCAGCACAAACTTATTATACCCAAATCACATAGTGGTACAGGGTATAAATAATATAAACCTGCACTGTCATCCATCTCTTCTTTATAAAGGGTCCGCTATAAAAAAAACTACTGAATATTGTCTCAAATTTCTTTTTTTATTTGAAAGTACAATCCTTCCGGTTCATAATGGAAAATAACTTCATTCAAATGGCTACCTCGGCTGGCCATGCAGTGGCCTACGCCATCGGTCCAATTTTCAAGCACATTATCGATTGTGTGCAGCTGTATTTCACCAATGGCTTCACGAATATTGTCCTTTAAAGCGTCAATTGTCTCTGGCTTGTTGGCGTAACACTTATCTTTGAGGGCACCCCACAAATAATAGTCCAACGGTGTCAAATCGCAGCTCTGAGGTAGCCAAACGACATCGGCTCTGCGGCTGATAATGCGATCTTCAAAAACAGGGCGCAAAACATCGAGTGTAGCTTCCGCTGTGTGGCACGTAGCGCCGTCCTGTTGAAACCAAATGTTGCCAATGTCCTGCTCTTCAATTTTTGTGAACAAAAATTCGTTCAGCGTGGCCCGATAACGATCGCCATTGACTGTAACGGCCACTCCTTGCTCATTTTCGAAGACAAATGGCCCAGTTATGCCTCTGGACCAAAATCCGCACCAAACAGTGACTCGTTTTGGGTGTATCGGCTTTTCAATGTATGCGTGCTGGTTTTCTGTGCCCCAAATGCGACAGTTTTACTTGTTTACATACCCGCCAAGATCAAAATGAGCTTCGTCTGAAAAGATGTTTTTTTTTTGGCAAAATCGGCATCTTCTGAAAGTCGATCGCAGGCCCACTTAGCGAAGCGAAAACGCATTGGATGGTCAGTTGGCTTCAACTCCTGAACCAATTGGACTTTGTATGGCGTCATACCAAGGTCTTTATGCAAAATTCGTCTCAGTGATGCCTCCGAAATGTTAAATTCTTGAGAACGACGGTGAATTGACGTTGATGGCATACGCACACTTTCTGCTACAGCAGCAATATTCTCGGGTGTACGCACTGTTTTTGGCTTTTCACGCTTTGGTTTATCGATGAGGATGCCAGTTTCTTTCACTTTTTTCACAAGATAACCAACATACGGAGCTGACGGTGCTTCTCTTCTTCCAAAATCCGTGCGCAATTTTCGCACACATTCGGCAACATTACCATGATTTTCAAAGTAATGTCGCAATATTTCCCAGCGTTGTTCAAGCGCATGCACAACCATATTCGTTCAGCGGAAGGATAAAATTAATTAACTGTCAAATCAGACATTAGCTATGTGTTACCATTCACGAAACCAGAACTAGTGAAAAAAAAAACGTTAGATGGCGGACCCTTTATATAATAGAATTAAATTGTCCTAAAATGGCGTGTATCTGGCTATAAAATATCCATGCCGATGGACTATCTCCGAACGGCCCTGGTTTTGTCTTTCGCAACTGCAAATGCATAAATATATTAATTAAATTTATTATAGAATACTAAAAATATTTACCGATATTTCTTGGTCAGATTATTTATTCAGGCCCGTATTTCAGCAGGCGACAAAATAATGCCATATGTTATGGCTGCCTCGCACATGTTGGCGTACACATGTGCGTTGCGATGTGCTCCTCTCAACTGACCAATGTTTTTCTTCCATATATCTATAATACTTCCATATCTATGATATTAACAGGCTAGGCGATTTCTTGTGACTGATTTTTAGTTCTACCGTTTTACCCCGATTTTGACCAAGCGTATAATGTTTGAAAGGAATTTCTTTTTGGCAGTTTTGCAGATTTACAAATTTTTAAATTTTTTCCTTTTTTCGAGTAAATTGCGTTTAAAGTTGCTACTAACACATACATAAAATTGTACAGTGCTATGTGTGTGTTTATTAAATTTGTTAATGTGTTTGTAATAAAAATGAGTTTGCTTTTGTGTTGATTTATGAATTGGCTCAAATTGATTGGCATACTTTTAGGGTCTTTATTTAATGAAAAAATTAAATTTCCTAGAATTTTCGCTCGAACTTCGAGGGCTGGAATATGCTAGTATCTATAATTATGCTAAGGTCTTTTGTCCTGAGGACATTTCTCTTCGAAACATTTGACACATGTACTAGAATAGATTTCTGTAATCGTTTTTGTATGATAGTTGATTCACAAAAAAAATATTATTTTTCTGTTTCTGATATAAATATTATATAATGATATTTTATGTCTGTTACTTATGTATACATTTTTTTAAATAAAAAATAATTTAACCCATAAAAACAAAGTTTTTTTAAAACTCTTCCTTTCCTTAGGCATATGAGTTATGAATCTCTCCGTGACTGTGCGTGACTTTGCGTGACTATTTAAAAATTAATCTTTGTTTACAATTAGTCTATGCACAAAGTTTCAGATCGACCAGACGAGGGGAAATGCGGTTGAAATCACTCCGTGACTTTACGTGACTGTGCGTGACTATGACGAAGTTAGTTTTTTTTCACTACAAGTCTATCGACCAAGTTTCAGATCGATCGGATAAAGAGAAAGGGGTTTTAAATCACTTCGTGATTATGCGTGACTATGTCGAAGTTGAGACTTCTTTACAGCAAGTGTATGTACCAAGTTTCCGGTCGATCGAATGAGAATAAATGACATATAGATCACTCTGTGGCTGTGCGTGACCACTCGTGACTACCCCAAGATTAACTTGTAGTCACAACAAGACTATGGGACAAATTTCAGATCATTTGGATAAGGGGGAATGGGGTTGACCCACGATAGACAGAGAGACAGAGAGTACGAGTTAAAAGAAAGAGTTAAAAAAGAAAATCATGTGAGTCCGGTCACAAGGGAGATGTGTAAACATCTAATAATTAAAGAAAACATCAACATAAAAAATAAGTCGATTATGCTGTTTTTTGAAATTCAATTGATGTTTTCTGAAATGCAATTGATGTTTTCTGAAATCCAATTGATGTTTTATGAAATACAATTAATGTTTTCAGCAATTCAAATGATGCTTTTTGAAATTCTATTGATGTTTTCTGAAATTCTATTTATGTTTTCTGAAATTCAAATGAAGTTTTCTAAAATACATTTGATGTTTTCTGAAATACAATTGATGTTTTCTGAAATTCTATTGATGTTTTCTGAAATTCAATTGATGTTTTCTGAAACACAATTGATGTTTTCTGAAATCCTATTGATGTTTTCTGAAATTCAATTGATGTTTTCTGAAACTCGAATGATGTTTTCTGAAATTCTATTTATGTTTTCTGAAATTCAGTTGATGTTTTCTGAAATACAATTGATGTTTTCTGATATAGAATTGATGTTTTCTGAAATTCTATTGATGTTTTCTGAAATTCTCTTTATGTTTTCTGAAATTCAAATGATGTTTTCTGAAATACAATTTATGTTTTCTGAAATACAATTGATGTTTTCTGAAATTCAATTGATGTTTTCTGAAATCCTATTTATGTTTTCTGAAATTCAATTGATGTTTTCTGAAATACAATCGATGAAATTCTATTGATGTTTTCTGAAATTCTATTTATGTTTTCTAAAATTCAAATGATGTGCTCTGAAATACAATTGATGTTTTCTGAAATACAATTGATGTTTTCTGAAATTCTATTGATGTTTTCTGAAATTCAATTGATGTTTTCTGAAACTCGAATGATGTTTTCTGAAATTATATTGATGTTTTCTGAAATTCTATTTATGTTTTCTGAAATTAAAATGATGTTTTCTGAAATTATTTTGATGGTTTCTGAAATACAGTTGATGTTTTCTGAAGTTCTATTTATGTTTTCTGAAATTCAAATGATGTTTTCTGAAATTCTATTGATGCTTTCTGAAATCCAATTGATGTTTTCTGAAATTCTATTGATGCTTTCTGAAATTCAATTGATGTTTTCTGAAATTATATTGATGGTTTCTGAAATACAATTGATGTTTTCTGAAATTCTATTGATGCTTTCTGAAATTCAATTGATGTTTTCTGAAACTCGAATGATGTTTTCTGAAATTATATTGATGTTTTCTGAAATTCTATTAATGTTTTCTGAAATTCAAATGATGTTTTCTGAAATTATATTGTTGGTTTCTGAAATTCGAATGATGTTTTCTGAAATTCAAGTGATGTGTTCTGAAATTCTATTTATGTTTCCTGAAATTCAAATGATGTTTTCTGAAATTCTATTTATGTTTTCTGAAATTCAAATGATGTGTTCTGAAATACAATTGATGTTTTCTGAAATACAATTGATGTTTTCTGAAATTCTGTTGATGTTTTCTGAAATTTAATTGATGTTTTCTGAAACTCGAATGATGTTTTCTGAAATTATATTGATGGTTTCTGAAATTCTATTGATGTTTTCTGAAACTCGAATGATGTTTTCTGAAATTATATTGATGTTTTCTGAAACTCGAATGATGTTTTCTGAAATTATATTGATGCTTTCTGAAATTATATTTATGTTTTCTGAAATTCAAATGATGTTTTCTGAAATTATATTGATGTTTTCTGAAACTCGAATGATGTTTTCTGAAATTATATTGATGTTTTCTGAAACTCGAATGATGTTTTCTGAAATTATGTTGATGTTTTCTGAAATTCTATTTATGTTTTCTGAAATTCAAATGATGTTTTCTGAAATTATATTGTTGGTTTCTGAAATTCGAATGATGTTTTCTGAAATTATATTGATGTTTTCTGAAATTCTATTGATGTTTTCTGAAATTCTATTGATGTTTTCTGAAACTCGAATGATGTTTTCTGAAATTATATTGATGTTTTCTGAAACTCGAATGATGTTTTCTGAAATTATATTGATGCTTTCTGAAATTCTATTTATGTTTTCTGAAATTCAAATGATGTTTTCTGAAATTATATTGATGTTTTCTGAAACTCGAATGATGTTTTCTGAAATTATATTGATGTTTTCTGAAATTCTATTGATGTTTTCTGAAATTCTATTGATGTTTTCTGAAACTCGAATGATGTTTTCTGAAATTATATTGATGTTTTCTGAAACTCGAATGATGTTTTCTGAAATTATATTGATGTTTTCTGAAATTCTATTTATGTTTTCTGAAATTAAAATGATGTTTTCTGAAATTATATTGATGGTTTGTGAAATTCGAATGATGTTTTCTGAAATTATATTGATGTTTTCTGAAATTCTATTGATGTTTTCTGAAATTATATTGATGTTTTCTGAAACTCGAATGATGTTTTCTGAAATTATATTGATGTTTTCTGAAATTATATTGATGTTTTCTGAAATTCAAATGATATTTTCTGAAACTCGAATGATGTTTTCTGAAATTCTATTTATGTTTTCTGAAATTCAAATGATGTTTTCTGAAATTATTTTGATGGTTTCTGAAATACAATTGATGTTTTCTGAAGTTCTATTTATGTTTTCTGAAATTCTAATGATGTTTTCTGAAATTCTATTGATGCTTTCTGAAATTCGAATGATGTTTTCTGAAATTATATTGATGTTTTCTGAAATTATATTGATGGTTTCTGAAATTCGAATGATGTTTTCTGAAATTATATTGATGTTTTCTGAAACTCTATTGATGTTTTCTGAAATTCTATTGATGTTTTCTGAAACTCGAATGATGTTTTCTGAAATTATATTGATGTTTTCTGAAATTATATTGATGTTTTCTGAAATTCAATTGATGTTTTCTGAAACTCGAATTATGTTTTCTGAAATTATATTGATGCTCTCTGAAATTCTATTTATGTTTTCTGAAATTCAAATGATGTTTTCTGAAATTATATTGATGGTTTCTGAAATACAATTGATGCTTTCTGAAATACAATTGAGTTTTTTTGAAAGACAATTGGAAAATGTTTAGAAAAGAACATATCATAATTTTTTCACCAATACAATCATAAGTCACACAGCGTTATCTGCTTCAGCTCACACCGACATGAGTTACGCTGTTTTTGTGATTGTATTGTGAAATAGAAATTTACCCCCCTGCGCGTATAGATGTTTACACATCAAAAACTGTTCGAACACTTTTTATACCTGTCATCTTTTTTTTTTTTTTTTTGATTTTACACGGTGTCAGCTTCTCTTTTCGCTTCCCTTATTTATACTAGCTTTTTGATCAACCTGGTTTACAAGATAGTTGATTTATTTTATATTTTTATATATATATATATAATATATTGTATTACCTTTCTCAGAGAATTATGAAAAAAAAGGAAAATTTAACACACTAGTACAAATTGAAATATAGTAAATAACTGTCTTCTTTTAATGAATTTACAGCTGATCAAATGACATTTGACGAAATTGTTGAGCCTTCCTTTTTACTTTGGAAGTGTTTAGAATTTTTTTTTTATTTTTAGTAGATATAACCCAGCTTTAAACCAGCTTTAGTTGTGGTATAAGCTGACACACATGTGGTATATGATGATAGTATGTTACATACTCTACATGTCTGGCAGGGGTATAAGCATCTTAAAGCGGAATAATTGGCATTTTATTTCCTATTTAAAAGACACCATCCAAATTGAGCACTATCTACATATTTTTAGGATTGCAATTTTGAGCTAAGTAAAATATTAAATTTTCTCAACTCAAATATCATTAAAATAAATAAATATTCAATTAATAACTTATATCTTCTAAATTAAATTGTTATTTAAATTTAAACGGGCAGCCATGTTTTATAATTTAATAGATATGTTTTTTTTTTTTTTTTGTGGAACGTTAATTTTATATATTTATATATACTTTGTTTAAAATTACTGATAGCGTTAAACTTATTATGTTAATCTAGGAATGCCTGTATTACTCCCAAAATATGCCACGACTGTAACTAAACAAATGAGCGGTTGGGAGATAAATAAGATTTTGATTAAACTTAAAATCCTATAATTTTAAAAATTTAGAATATTCATACGAAAACACAACTTTAGTGAATTTTTTTTTACAATTACTCCAATCACATTTAAGTCATATGCGAAAGTTCAGGAATAATAAATAGAGATTTTTCTTTTCAATTTTCCAAGTCATTACTGCTATATAATTAGTATTATATAGTATTGTTATATAATTAATATTGATATTTAATCAATTTTAATCGTTAAACAAAAATTTTTTAAAACATAAGCCTAGCACCAACTAAATTAGTATCTCATTATCTTCTCTATTCATAAAATTTTATTACATATGAGCCGTGAGCATTGGCTTCAGGTCCCTAAAGGGAATCTAGTCATTCGTGTCAGTTTCAATTATCAGTTATAAAATATACTGATCTACAAATATCATTATGCATTCTAAAATAAAGTTCCTCAACTTACCGGACATAGTTTGCTAACACATTGAGTCGGTACATTTTTGTGTAAAGTGCTTTAACTTAAACTGACTTAACATTTATTTCCACTCCTTATCATCTCCTAACCTTTTTCTAAAATTGCAAAAATTTTCCATAACCACCGTTCACAGAGAAATAAATTATTTATTCCACAACAAATTTTTGTGAAAAGAAAAACTTAAAAGAGCATCATACAAAAATTCTGATGACAACTTTAACTCACAACAATGTCAGACACAGACACAAAATTATGCTTCCCACCATCAAATATAACTTTAAAAATTCAAGTGTTCTTTTAGAGTCTAAGGCAGTTGTGTATATAAAAATCAAATTAAATTAAGGAATTAGGCAATAAAACTTTTTGAGTTAATTGTTCTTGGGCTATGGTCCTTATAGCCCTTACATTGCTTTGCTAAAATGTCAATCATAAATAAAAGCTAACCACCGAAATTTAAGTGGATCTTTTACACATTATTACCATAACAGAAAATTGGGTAAGAACAATTAGTTATGGCGTATGATTAATATTTGCAAAGAAAATTTATTTATTAATCATACTGTTAAAAGTTCATGATATGACAGTTTTATGATGATTTATATTTTGTTTATGTGATATATATATGGGTAAGTAATATTATATAGCTCACGGCTGAAATATTAAACAAAAATAAACAAAAGGATGAAATATTTTCTTTCAGTTTAAGTTCTCATTTATATGCTTATGAAACAAGGGCGTACTAACTTTGAGTGATATATGTATATTTAAATTGTATGTATGTATGTCAGGTTAAGCCGAAGTTTGACTACCTCGACATTTAAAAATTCTGTATTTCACAATTTTAAATGTTAACAAAACGAGAAATATGCAATGTTAGCTTTTTCCCGTGCATTCCCCATAAGTATGAGATATGAATATGCAAAACTTCATGACGTGCTTAAAATAGAAGGTATTTTGAAGGGTTATTACTCTTACTTAATTTTAATTCTTGAGCTTACACTGTGTAACAAATTCAGGTTAGCAAAAGTTAGGTCTGAGAGTGAGGGGTGAAAATAGAGGCTAAATTAGAAGACCAGTATCGCGGCGTTTGTTTATGATATTTAGAATTTTTTTTAATCGACCTTCGAACTTTGCAGTCAAATGCCGATTTTCCGCATATTATTTGTATGGTTTTTTGGCTATAACTCGTCGACTAATTGATATCTTTAATCTGTAAAAGCCAAACTATTGATAGAGACCTGTGCAACAATTAAAATTTTTTTAAAAAATTGATTTAGAACATTTTTGTGGTGCTTATGAAGCAAAATGTTGGAAAAATAATTTTTTTTTCATGCTTTATGAAAATAGTTTCCACAAAACAAAGTCTTTTTTGCTTTCTGTTTGATCTATAATATGCTTCTCAGTTTCTTCAATAAAATTCGTTTGAATAGAAAATGGTCTTAGTCGATAATTTGCATTAAAAATCACAAAACCATTAAATAAATAGCGATTTAGGTAGAAGTAATTAAAAAGGGAAGTTCCAAGAATTAGGAATTAATAAAACAACTTTTCTGTTTTAAACCACCGCACAGGTAGCGATTTTTTTTTAGTTCGTACAAGTAAACTAATTTAAAAAATGAAGATTCAGTTAAGACTCGCAACTCAGGCGAAACTGATGTCTTTTAATTTTCGCCCGGTCGTGATAAAATTCGCTATTAATCTTCTTGGAACTTATTTCATTTTGTGAGGGATTTAAGTTAAGTGCATCGGTTTCATAAAAATAACAAAAAAAACATTGTACAATTGCAAAGACAACTACAGGCAATCTGTTACAAACACGTTGGCAGCTTTCGATGAAATTGGGGTTAATATGTCGTACAAAATTCATCTCTTGCATCAGCATCTTTATCAACTCGCTCAACAGTTGCCAACTGAATCTGATGAGCAAGGCGAACGTTATCACCAAACTGCGCTTCCATTTGAAATAAGGTAGAGTGTGCATATTTTGAACTCCTGGATCTTTCTAATATCTTTGTCAGAGTGCACAATTTAAACGATTGAAAACTATTTTC
The DNA here is from genome assembly GCA_963682025.1 of Cordilura impudica. Taxonomy (NCBI): domain Eukaryota; kingdom Metazoa; phylum Arthropoda; class Insecta; order Diptera; family Scathophagidae; genus Cordilura; species Cordilura impudica. The sequence continues at coordinate 58,479,212 of OY821518.1, read as the reverse complement.
ATATCAGGTACATAGGAAAGAAATCTCCAAATGCAATACTCGCTGAAATTTGTTGGTGGTATCAAAACACTTTTGAAGAAGAGGAAGACGAGGAAAAAGAGGAAGAAGGGGAAGACAAAGATGAAATTCCAGAATATCCATTGAACGAAATTATCGACCTTTCTGATGATGATGACGATGACCAAGATATTAGAGAGAGCAGTGATGTTGATCCACAGCCGCCTTCTAAACGGCAACTGGCCAAATCATTAATTTAATTTACTTAATTTTTTTACTTAAAACTTTTCATAACTAAGATTTCAAAAATATATTTTTTCCATATTTTTATAATTCCTTTTTCAAGGTTTCTTCAAAACCAACACTGGACAAAATTAGTACATAAAATGAGAAGTAAATTAATATTAAGCTGGAAAACGCAAGTTTTGTATTATGATTGTTTTCTTTTCAAATGAAATTTATTGAAGAAACTGAGAAGTATATTATAGATCAAACAGAAAGCAAAAAAGACGTAGTTTTGTGGAAAATATTTTCAAAAGGCATGAAAAAAAAAATAATTTTTCCAACGTTTTGCTTCATAAGCACCACAAACATTTTCTAAATCAACTTTTTGAAAACTTTTAATTGTTGCACAGGTTTCTAGCAACAATTTGGCTTTTACAGATTGATAAAATATCAATTAGTCGACGAGTAATAGCCAAAAAACCATATAAGCAATATACTGAAAATCGTCATTTGACTGCAAAGTTCGAAGGTCGATTAAAAAAAAAAATTCGAACTAACATAAACAAACGCCGCGATACGGGTCTTTTAATTTAGCCTCTATTTTCACCCCTCACTCTCAGAATCGACCTTACTTCTGCTAACCTGAATTTGTTCCACAGTGTTATCATAGTATTTCGTAAGCCATTAATTTTTACCGCGGATAAATTTTTTCTTTACAAGTGACTTAGCTTGTGCAAATAAAGCACTACGATCCTGTAGTGAACCTCAAAAATCCAAATGAGAATCAACAATAATCACATTCCGCTTTGAGAGTTGCAAAAATCTAATAAAAAAAATCATTTAATCAAACACAGAAAGGGTGCATGATTCATATCACTTGCCCCAAAAATGGCAGTCCCACATGACGACTTTCTGCTGTTAGGAGAAAATGGCATCTCACTTTATTTATCCTGTTATGGATATAACGTGGATAGACTTGTTTTTCAGGGTTTACTATTAGTTGAGAGTGTATTCCACTCACCACAATTATCGCACCATGATCGCGCTCTACGAGGGACGAATAATCAGAATTCATTAAACAGTTGCTTATGTGAACCATTTTGTAGAATGCAAGCAAATATATAATATTGATTTAGTCATATTTTTGAAAAACTTCTTAGAATAAATGTTTTACTAGACCACCCGCTTCTTTATTTCTTGTCGTGTTTTATTTTGTTTATATCTTAAAATATGAGCCTTAGCCTTGTTGGCTTTATTGATTTTCAAATTGGTTTTGAACCCTTTTATTGTCCTTGAAATCATATGTTTTTTTGTAGGCACTCCCTGTTCATATTTGTATACAATAGCTATCATCCCTTTAAAAGAAAGAAAACAAACAAAACAAAAATCCTGAAAAATTTGTTGTTTACAATAAGTAATGTAAAAAAATGTTTAAATTAATTAATAGACGTATTGTGGCATATCGACAACAACGGACTCTCAAAACTAAAAAAAAATAAAAGTCAAGAATGTGTCATCTTAAGATAAGGAAGGATAAAATAAAAAAAAACTAGAAAGTACATGTAAATATAAATTCAGTAAATGTCTTTAATAGACACCCTTCATCTTCTATAAAAACAGTTTTAGCTTTAGCTTCAAAAGTCGTAGAATTTTTATTATTTTTTTATTTATCAGTAACCACCTTATTAAAATAAATCAAAAATTTCTGTCTGGCTTGGTAAAAAATATACTGGAGCAATTATTTACTTGATGGTAAAAATTATCCTATTTGTAACGAAAACGAATGGACTGATGAAAAAATCGATTGTACTTTATTTAAGAACAACATAGTTATGTATAACATTAATAGGCAAGGTGTTTTCTTGTGACCGTTATAAAAATTGCAGTTAATAACCGATTTTGACCATACATACCTCATTTGAAAGGTATTTCTTTTTAGCTGTCCACCAGGTTTACAGACTTGCATCATCTGGAACATTTTTTTGAAGTAATGGTCATTTAAAATTGCTACTTACATAAACACATACTGTGTGTGTGTGTTTATCATAAATATCAAGAGCTCTGTGTTGAATTGTTAATTAGCTAAAATTGATTGGCATACCTGTAGGCTCCTTTAAAATTATTTATTAGAAAACCAATTTATATAACGTCTGTGAGTTCAACAAATATTTTTAATGAAATTTAATGAATTTTGTTGCGAAATGGCTTACTGAATTGCGAAATGGCTAAAATTAATTAGCATACTTTTAGGATCTTGCAAAAATATTTATTAAATGAAAAAGTAAAATTTCTAAGAATTTGCACTCGAATTTCGAGGGCTGCGATCTGCTAGTATATAGAATTATATAAAGCTCAGAAGATGTTCCTGTCCAAATGAATGCCTTGTACGTCCGCCTTAAGACTTAGAGAATTCCGAGAACTCTTTTACCAATAGTGCGACTTTGTTAGTTTCACGACAAATCAAACAATCAAACCAAAATTGGTAGAAACAAGTATAGGGTATTAAGCTATTTTTTTTACAAAATACATCAGAAATGGTGAAATAATTTGAAGGTAAGTGCTAAATCTGGTTTAAATGATTTGTATACCCCTGTGGTTAGTTGGTGCTGCTGTTTGTAACTACAATATTAATAGATTCTGGACTCACATTTATTATGCAAATCGACTTATAATCTTTTTTTTTTTGTATTTGTACATTTGTACCCATGTGTCCAAGGATATATTTTATTCTAGTTATGGGCGGAAATCCCTATATAGTGATGAACTTTTGTATATAAGATTTAGCCGGCCACAGAACGACAAATATAGCAATTGGTGAAATGAGAGCATGTCCAAACTATGTCCCCATACAAATTACCACTTTGAGATCAACCAAGGAAATAATATATATTCCATACTTCATCTCTGCTTAAAATAGCAATTTTTTCCAATCGACATATTAAAAATAAAGTAGTAAAAATTCAGAACATTTTTAAAAAACCCCATTTAATTTGTTGTCAAATTTTCTTATATTTACTCCACTAATGAATAGCCAGCTCTATTGTAGTGCCAAATTACTTATACATTATAAATTGATAAATACTTTCTCAAATGCGTAATTTCTTTTTTCAATGTTCAATTTACTATAAATTCTAATGAGTTCTCTAACAGTTGTTAAAGTCCCTAAATCTAATCAATACAGATAATAATTGTTATCCCTTAACATTATTCTTAAAAAATTCTAAATGCTTTTCAAATGTGAGTGTACGAAGTGTAACCTCGATAGCATGTTTTTGCCTGCGGGTCATTGAATTACGTATGATTGTCTGATTTCTTGTTCTTTGCGAATCCTGAAAAATAAGGGTCGTAATATTCTGTAGTTTCACAACAACATATCATATTTCATCAAAAATGTTAAAATATAACAATTTTTTTTCATCGTTATTTTCTCATCTAACTTTTTGATTTGCCTTATGGGAAATCTTGAGTATATTTATATCCTACACTACAATTTGGAACACATCAGTTCTTCTGTTTGTATGTCAGTTAGTATAAGTTCACAAGAATGAGCACTTACTGGTTAGGATGAACCGATTTTCAATTTACGGTCTATTGTATTTAGCTCTTGCATATTTTAGGTATATTACTCCGAAAAATTAGGATCATTCAATACAGCCACACCTTTTACTCAGATGGGTCAGCGGACATTAAGGTCAGTATATTTTTACTCAAAATTTATTAAAATAATTAAACTAGACATCAGAAAGCTTAGAACAAGTGATTTTCATTGCTTTCAGTGGTTTCAACACCCCCTTGTTTTTGACTAAAACTTAAACGTTTTCGAAGTTCTTAAATCGTAGTTAATTTTCTGATGTTCCTCATTGCTTCCTTAAATAGACTAGGCTTCCAAGCAGTGCCTTAGATCAAAACTTATTGTACTTTCTATCATTTCTCAGTATTTGGCAACAAAATACGGCGGTCGGTTTCGACTTGCTTTCATTTGGCAATAACTAATTTTATCAATATAGCACTTCGTTGTACGAGATCATTTAAAGATTAAAAAGAAATTTGTTATCAAATTATTTATTCCGATAGGGCAAAATATCGAAAGATCAAAACGCTATACTTAAGACTATCAAACTAGAAACTTAACCATATTATTTTTTATAAAAAAAAAAATATATATATATATATTAGAGCGACTCAGAAAAAAGGGGTGAAAAAGGGTCCCCCAGAAATCTACATGGTGTGTTTTATAACGATTCCTAAAATATTTCTGGTCTAGCGTTAACCCATTCCGACCTATACCGTTTTCAAAAAAGTTTAATTTTTTAAACTCTTTCTTTTAACTCATACTCTCTGTCTGGCAGTCTGTTTGTCTGTCTGTCTGTTTGTCTGTCTGTCTGTTTGTCTGTCTGTCTGTCTATCTGTCGTGGGTCAACCCTATTCCCCCTTATCCAATTGATCTGCAACTGGGCCCATAGTCTTTTTGTGACTACGGATTAATTTTGGGGTAGTCACGCACGGTCACGTAGAGTCACGAACAGTCACGGAGTGATTTAAATGTCATTTCCCTCATTCGATCGATCTGAAACTTGGTCCATACACTTGCTGTGAAAAAAAGATTAATTTTGCCTTAGTCACGCACAGTCACGCATGGTCACGCACAGTCACGAAGAGATTTAAAATGGATTTCCCCTCATCCAATCAATGTGAAGCTTGGTCAATATACTTGCTGTATATAAAGATTTGAAGTAGTCACTCACACTTCCCCTCATCCGATCGATCTGAAACTTTGTCCATAGGCTTGTGACCAAATATTAATTTTAAAATAGTCACACAAAGTCACGTACCCTCACGGAGAGATTCAAAACTCATATGCATAAGGAAACAAAGCGTTTTAGTAAAACCTTTGTTTTCATGGGTTAGATTATTAGTTTATGGAAGATATTTTCATTTTTCTGAATCAACACGTCCAGTATGTGTGTCGCATGATAGGCTTCTTCAAGACGCGTTTAACGGTATATAGAACACGTCCAACATGAATATTACTTAACTTGAAAATCAAGTGAACAATTTTTTAATCATTACTCGATTGGAAATAACTTTGATTTATTTATTTTTGTTTAATATGTACTAGTTAACGAAAATCTAATGGCGTGGAAGCAATGTTGTTAAACATAGGAAATATGGTTATCAAAATTTTTCTTTTCTCAAGTACATTTCAGTTCTGTGCAAAAAAAAAGGAATTTTGCTCAAATAATAAATTTTTCACGTTGCTCCGGAGCAAATTTAAACACAAATGTGGGGTTTATTAAATTAAGACGTGGATTTAGTGACAACAGCATAAATTTCAGACAAAAAAAAAAACATGAGACGTTTTCTTTTATGCCATTCTTTTTTCGCTTTTACAAAAAAACTAATTATTCCAACTAAGTATATTCTTATTATAATCTAATTGATATTCTACCATATAAATCGGTCAAGCTCTACACATTATTAGGTTGCCTCAAAGACTGTATTGTTTTTTCATTTACAGAACAACTTCATACGAAATGAAATAATGAACTTCGCTTAGCTACAACAAATAAATTGTAATAACTACCATTAAGACTTGAAGTAACATTAGAGTACACTATTGTAATAATATAACTAAAGATCTACCGCTATGTTCTAGATGTAGTAGACAAAACATAGTTTAAATACTCAGATAAGAGGGCAGCCAAGAAATTTAATTTCATTTCATATTTTTAATACCTTTCAAATGCTACGATTTCTTAAATGCTTATGAGTGTGCAATTGCTGCAGTAATTTTGGTAACAGCAACTAGTAACAGCGAGCAAAATCTGGAGACTGCCGTTCAAGAGAATGTAAGGGCAAGACACAACTCTATACCCTTACATACCGAATAAAGAGGTTGGGGATGTGTGACATGAATACGTTTTACATCAAAGCTGTTGTAAAAATCATCCAGTAATAACCTTACATTTTAGTAGCTAATCGACGAGGATAATTCCGCGTGAGTTCCAAAAAATAATGTCCATAAAATTATTTTCAGCTGAAGTGACACTAAAGTAACGCCAAAAAAAGATTGGCAAGAAAGCATGAAATAAAGGCGATAAATAAGCTGGATCAAAAACTGGGTATTTAAAAATTTACAAAACTTCAATACTTCATCAGTGACAATAAATTAATCAAAAAATAGTTATGATATAAATAAATCAAATGTGATTATTATTATATTTTATTAAATTATTTTTTTTTATACCCTATACCACTATGTGGTTTGGGTATAATGACTTTGTGCTGCTGTTTGTAACAACCAAAAATATTTGACCTACACCCTTCTTTAATTATACCGATCGAATCAGAATCACTATCTGATTCGATTTAACGATGTCCGTCCGTCCGTCCGTCTGTGTGTCCATGTAAAGCTTGTAATCAAAGTGCAGGTCGCAAATATGAATATGTTTTGACAAAATTTGGTATTTAATCTTTTATCGGACATGGGATGAACGCTATTGAAATTGGTGAGAATCCGTCCATGTTCAGACCTAGCCCCCATACAAATGACCCCTATGAAATCAACATATATTGCCATAAGATCCAAATTATCATAAAATCTTAGTGAAATTGGGTTTGTATGTATATATTACATCCATTATTACAAAACAAAAATATTGCACTGATTCTTCTCAAATTTTGTTTGTATATATTTTTGCAAAATACAAGAGACTTTACCAAACATGGTCAGGATCGGTCCATTTTTGGGCCTAGTCCCCATATAGATGTAGCATCCGATGTGAACTTTTTCATATCTGCAGCCGAAAAAATTAATAAAAATCCCACTCAAATTTGGTTTATGCTTATTTTCTATATCCAGTTAGTTGGGCCTGAGAGATAGGGTCTCTAAACGCATGGTATAGGGTATCGTCTAGTCGGTCTAGACTGAATATAATTTTCTTACTTGTTTTAGTTTTATTATTGTTACTATTATTATTATTATATAGTAATTTAATTATTATTACAAATAAATAAAAAAAAAAATTTTTCAACATTTCTATAGAAAAAAAGTGATTGTTTCATGCGATTAACATATTGCGGGTATTACAGTATCGAAAGTATGTAACTTTAGTTACCATCGGAAAGGTTAATTTGTCTAGTGTGTCAGTATAAATTTCATTTTTAAGGTTTTAGCAACACTTACACACTAATAGGAAAAAATTCAAATAAGTGCATATGCTAAAGATTTAAACACCGTTGTCTTGAGTTAAAAAACATTTTTTTTTATGTAGGTATCCCACTCACATCTCACTAAGCGACCAAAAAGCTCTTAAAGGAAAAAATTTAGGCTTTCTTTTGAGCAAATAAAGGTCCTTTTTGAAAAAAATTTCAAAAAAAATTTTTGATTTTGAACTCAGAGAGTTCTGGACCGATCTTGTTGAAAAATTGCGCCTGATCTACTATCTAGTTGGACTAACACTGGTGCAAATTTTATCCCGATCGGAAGTTGGATCACTTGACATGAAACGCCCCATATATAAAATTCAAATTTTAAAAAAGAATTAGGCAAATTCATATAATACAATTTGCTGTAGATTAAGCAGGATTCCAAATAATTGACAAGAGAACCAAGATTAAAGCAATTCCCATGTAAAATATTTTGAAAGTCAGAAAGTGATAGTTGAAAAATCCAGTTCTAAATTCATTACAAATAGGACACATACCAATAAAATGAAGAATATTTTCCGTTGTATCTAAATTACAGAGGGTGCAGATACCGTTAGTTGTACTTCTGAAAGCTCTAACATTGATATGCATATCTTGCTCCTATCAATATACTTATCGCACGAGACTAGAGTTCCGTAGTTGCGATTTGTAATAAAGAATAATTTAATTGCTATAAGTCATGAAATTGAGAGTTTCTAGTGTAGGCAATAAAATTTGGATTTTAACTTCCAATATTTGCTTAGCAGTACAGAATTACTTACTGGTACGAAATTAATTTCAGAAAACAAATTCGTCCAATCCTCAGTCCAAAAAGTTTGTTTAGCAATTATACTTTCTGCATGTTTGCAGGGCAATCTGTTGTAACGCATGTTAAGAACTTTGCTGATGTAATCAAAATGCAATTTTAATGTATCCAGGTATAATGAATTTAAATCCGTTTCTAAATATAGCATATAGTTTGGATTTTTTCCAGGCAATAACTACATCTTTTTAACGAAAAACCTAAACAATTTTTCGACTATATCGTATTTCCTTTAACCCCAAGTTTGGGCTCCGTAGAATATGATTGACCGAAATGCAGCGCTGAAGATTTTAATCTTATTTTTATTTGATATTTTTGGATGGTTTATGTACTTAGACCATATAGAGGACATTGCCTCTTTTGGTGTTGTTATTTTATTTTCCAAATGTTTACTGAAGGATAAGTTTTCTCACAGGACCATACCATGATATTTACTAGACACTTGTTATATACATGAAGGGAGTTAATCATCGTTTGGACACCATAGGGTGAATCAGAAAGTATGAGAATGTCGTCTGCATAAAGAAGAACTTTTACTTTAATATTTTCAACAGTTATTCCGCCAATTAAGTTCATTTAAATGAACAATATTTGATAAATTGAATACATTGTCGACGGTTGAATATTGTTTTCATTTAAAGTATCATGTTCGTCAATCCAAAACGTTATACGATTCATAACGATGTTATTAAAATTGTTGCATAAAGTATCAATTAGAGATAATCTGCGATAATTAGAAGGAATGTTTGGATCTTCTTTTTTTAGTAGTGGTCTGGACCGATTATATGATATCCTATACCACGCGTTTAAAAACACTTTCTCTTATGTACAACTAATTAGATATGAAAAATAAGCATAAACCAAATTTGAGTGGCATTGTTATCAACTTGTTTTGCCTTCGGATATGAAAAAGTTTATATAGGATGCTATATTTATAAGGGGACTTGGATGAAAAATGGAGCGATCTTGGTCATATTTGGTAAGGTTACTTATTTTTTGCAAAAACATAAACAAACAAAATTTTAGAAAAATCTGTGCAATATTTTTTGCTGTTTGATACATTTAAATGAATATCAGGAATTTGCTTTATATGGGGGCTCTGCTAAGATTTGTCCTATAGAGTTTGGTTTGCGATTACTTAAAAATGGAGGTAATAAACATACAGAAACCCAATTTGAGGGAGATCTATATGACAGTTTTGATATTATGGCAATTTAAGACGATCACATAGGGGTCATTTGTATGGGGACTAGGTCTGAACATGAACCGATCTTCACCAATTTCAACAATGTTACTCCAATGACCGGTAGAAGCCAACACTAAGTTTCATCAAAATGCATTCATACTTACAAATATCTGTAGTTTGATAGCAAGTTTAGATGGAAGCATAGGCGGATGTACGTGCGGATTGATAGACGGATAGATTAATTGACTCAGAAGGTGGTTCTAAGTCGCCTGATATAATAAAATTTCAGCCCAAAGTCGTTATAACCTGACCAAGTAGTAGTATAGGGTATAAAAAAAACTATGTGAGTCCGATCACAGTGGAGATATGTAAACATCTATTTACACATCAATTAAAATAAAACAGAAATTGTCATCTATATATCACTTATATCAAACAACTGCAAGGGCTCAGCTACTATAGAAATTATTTATTATTATTTATTATTTAAATTAGTTGTTATAGTTAAGGTTGTTAAATTAGTTGAAATAATTTTTGTATTAACAATAGCGTTGTACTTATGGGGCTGCTGAATTATATTGTGTAATTTTTAATATTGTTACAGTAGAGGTTATTAAATTAGCTAAAATAAATTAATACCATAAACTTTGCACCAATATACTCATACTTCACACCGTGTTTGGCTTAATTCTTCCTTCTTATTTTTTCCGCTGTTTTGGTGATTTTATTGTGAAATAGATTTTATCCACCTGAGCGTATAGATTTTTACACATCAAAAATTATAGTATAAAAGTCCCAACATCTACGTCAATAAATACCGACTACATAGAAATATAAAAATACATATGTTAAATATTATTTTATATCCTTCACTATATAAGACAGATATACACTCTTTTTAAATTGCATGTCTAATTTGTCGAGGGACAGATATTATATATTATGACCACAAAATAATAGCAGTATGTAGAGATTACTGAGTATTTCATAATTATTTTTTTATAGTGCGATTTTATAAAATCGCAACAGGTATTGCAAATGTATTATCTAAAAAATGTTTCAGATTTAGAAATTAATGAAAAATTTTTCAGTTCGGAATTCCTTTTTAAAATAAAAATTAGAAAAATATATACATGATCTTAAACCGAACAATAAATGACTTATTATTTCAATACAGATCAACAATACATAACAATAAAATAAAAATTTTAGTAAAAATATTCAGTTCTTTTTTCAAGTTTTTCCCGAATCTGAATTTAAACTCCGCTCAGCCTTAATTTGCACATTTGTTACATTTCTGTAGCCGCCCTTAGTTAGTGTAAATAATTCTATATCCTAACTTTTAATGTGTAAATAGTCAAACTCTAACGGCTCTACTTAAAAACAAGTAAGAGTGTTAAATTCGGCTGGGCCGAATCTATGATACCCTTCACCTTTTTCATTTTCAATTTCATTTTTTTTATCATTTTCCATTTTTCACTTTTCAATTTTCATCTTTAATTTTTCATTTTTAGTTTTTCATTTTTAATTTCTCATTTTTCATTTTCCATTTTGCACTTTTCATATTTCATTTCCCATTTTCGATTTTTAATTTTTCATTTTTCATATTTCAATTTTCATTTCTCATTTTTCATTTTTCGTTTTTCATTTTTCATTTTCCATTTTTCATTCTCCGTTTTCCATTTTTAATTTTTTATTCTCCGTTTTCCATTTTTCATTTTCCATTTTTCATTTTTATATTTTAATTTTTAATTTTCAATTTTTCATTTTCCATATTCCAATTTCCATATTTCATATTTTATTTTTAGTTTTTAATTTTTCATTTTCCATTTGCCATTTTTATACCCTATACCACTATGTGGTTTGGGTATAATGACTTTGTGCTGCTGTTTGTAACACCCAAAAATATTTGACCTAGACCCATCTTTAATTATACCGATCGAATCAGAATCACTTTCTGAGTTGATTTAACAATGTCCGTCCGTCCGTCCGTCCGTCCGTCCGTCCGTCCGTCTGTGTGTCCATGTAAAGCTTGTAATCAAACTGCAGGTCGCAAATATGAATATATTTTGATGAAATTTGGTATATAAGCTTTTATCGGCTGAACGTTATTGAAATTGGTGAGAATCGGTCCATGTTCAGACCTAGCCCCCATACAAATTACCCATATGAAATCGACATAAATTGCCATAAGATCTAAATTGTCATATAGATCTTACGCAAATTGGGTTTGTATGCGTTCATTACATCCACTAATGAGTAGTCCAAAAATGATCCCTTTGACCCCATATAGAGCTGCTTCCCGATCTTCAGTTAAATCTATTAAAAAACAAAAATATTGCACTGATTCTTCTCAAATTTTGTTTGTACATATTTTTGCAAAATACAAGAGACTTTACCAAACATGATCAGGATCGGTCCATTTTTGGACCTAGCCCCTTTATAGATATAGCATCCGATATGAACTTTTATATATCTGCAGCCAAAAAAATTAATAAAAATCCCACTCAAATTTGGTTTTTGCTTATTTTCTATGTCCAGTTAGTTGGGCCTAAGAGATAGGGTTTCTAAACGCATGGTATAGGGTATCGTATAGTCGGTCTAGACCGACTATAATTTTCTTACTTGTTAATTTTAAATTTTTCATTTTCCATTTTTCATTTTCCGTTTTTCACTTTCCATTTTCCATTTTTCATTTTTCAATTTTAATGTTTAAGTTTTCATGTTCCATTTTCCATTTTTTATTTTCCATTTTTAATTTTTAATTTTCCATTTTCCACTTTTCATTTTCCATTTTTCATTTTCATTTTTCATGTTTCATTTTCCATTTTCCCTTTTCCATTTTCCCTTTTCCAATTTCTATTTTCAATTTTTCTTTTTTCATTTTCCATTTTCCATTTTTCATTTTTCATTTTTCATTTTCCATATTCCACTTTCCATTTTTAATATTTCATTTTTAATTTTTAATTTTTCATTTTCCATTTTTCATTTTTTATTTTTCAATTTTAATTTTTCATTTTTCATGTTCCATTTTCCATTTTTCATTTTCCATTTTTCATTTTTATATTTTAATTTTTCATTTTCAATTTTTCATTTTCCATATTCCACTTTCCATATTTCATTTTTAATTTTTAATTTTTAATTTCTCATTTTCCATTTGCCATTTTGCATTTTTCATTTTCCATTTTCCATTTTCCATTTTTCATTTTTCATTTTTCATTTTTCATTTTTCATTTTCAATTTTCCATTTTTCATTTTTCATTCTTCATTTTTCAATTAAAATTTTTAATTTTTCATGTTCCATTTTCCATTTTTCATTTTCCATTTTTAATTTTTCATTTTCCATTTTCCACTTTTCATTTTCCATTTTTCATTTTCATTTTTATGCTTCATTTTCTAATTCTCATTTTCCATTTTCCATTTTCTATTTTCAATTTTTCTTTTTTCATTTTCCATATTTCATTTTTCATTTTTCATTTTTCAATTTTCATTTTTCATTTTTAATTTTTCATTTTAAATTTTTCATGTTCCATTTTCCATTTCTCATTTTCCATTTTTAATTTTTAATTTTCCATTTGTAATTTTCCATTTTCCACATTTCATTTTCAATATTTCATTTTCATTTTAATTTTTCATTTTTATACCCTATACCACTATGTGGTTTGGGTATAATGACTTTGTGCTGCTGTTTGTAACAACCAAAAATATTTGACCTACACCCATCTTTGATTATACCGATCGAATCAGAATCACTATCTGATTCGATTTAACGATGTCCGTCCGTCCGTCCGTCCGTCTGTGTGTCCATGTAAAGCTTTTAATCACTCTGGAGGTCGCAAATATGAATGTATTTTGATGAAATTTGGTATTTGATCTTTCATCGGCCATGGGATGAAGGCTGTTGAAACTGGTGAGAATCAGTCCATGTTCAGACCTAGCCCCCATACAAATGACCCCTATGAAATCAACATATATTGCCATAAGATCCAAATTATCATACAAATCTTAGTCAAATTGGGTTATTATGTATATATTGCATCCATTAATCAGTAGTCCAAAAATGATCCCTATTGGACAACTCTTAGTCATAGGCCCCATATAGAGCTGCTTCCCGATCTTCACTTAAATCTATCAAAAAACAAAAATATTGCACTGATTCTTCTCAAATTTTGTTTGTATATATTTTTGCAAAATACAGGAGACTTTACCAAACATGGTCAGGATCGGTCCATTTTTTGGCCAGGTCCCCATATAGATATAGCATCCGATATGAACTTTTTCATATCTGCAGCCGAAAAAATTAATAAAAATCCCACTCAAATTTGGTTTATGCTCATTTTCTATATCCAGTTAGTTGGACCTGAGACCGACTATAATTTTCTTACTTGTTCATTTTTCATTTTTCATTTTTCATTTTTCATTTTCCATTTCTCATTTCGCAATTTCCATTTTCTATTTTCGATTTTCAATTTTTCAATTTTTCATTGTTCATTTTCCATTTTTAATTTTTCATTTTCCATTTTACATTTTCCATATTCCATTTATCAATTTTCATTTTTCATTTTACATTTTACATTTTCCATTTTCCATTTTTCATTTTCCATTATTCATTTTCCATTTTCCATTTTTCATTTTACATTTTGCATTTTTTATTTTTATTAATTTTTTATTTTTAATATTTAATTTTAATGATAAAAAATATGTGGTAAAACTTGCTTAGGCCAATGTGACACGTGCAGTATTACTATACACACAACTGTAATGACTTCAGCAATACGAAGAATTACAACATATACAACATATCGTAAGAAAAACAACAAACACACTGAAAAATTTTTTTTTTTCAAGAGTTTTTCCAAAGTTTCATTCATGGCTCGTGAACGCTTTGGGATGTTAGTAAACGATTTTATACAAAAACGAGCGGTATAGCTTAGATATTGACGGCGTGATCCTGGTTTCCACAGACAGACGGACAGACGGTCATCGGTAAATCAACTTCCCTTGTTATAAGGATCAAGAAAATATATATTTTTGGGGCCTCAGGAATTTATTTCGATGCGTTACAAACGGAATTACAAACCTATATATACCCTCTGCCACTGTGGAGGTTATAAAAACATGAGTTTTGATCATGTTCTACAAACTACAAAATATTTCGTAAAATGAAAAAGTTTCATAATCTAGCAGAAATTGTACTTTAAAAAAGCTTTTATATTCTATAGCACTTGAAAAAAAAAAATTGAATTCAACAAAATAAATGTTCAGCTTTTTTTTTTTTGGAAAATAACGAACCTCTTTGTTAACTTCTGTTCACTGTTCTGCTTGGTTGTTCTTATTGTATGGTGTTTATTATTTATATTTAACATGTTTTCACTTCCTGCCTGAAACATGTTTGTATTTATTTATGTTGGTTTTTTTTTTGTATTTTTTCAAGTGTTTGACTTTCGACTTTTTCGCTGTTATGTGTCAGTATAAGTTTTTGTCTTTTGTGCACGTATTTGCCTTTTTTAGGGAAACCTATATATATTTATATATATATAATTCTCGTTTTCATTTTGGCTCTAAAAGATATGTTTCTGAGTACAAAAATATTGCGCTGATACTACAACAAAGCGAAATTAAGATTTATTTTAACACTAAAAAATCTGAAAGGTCCATAGCAAATTTAATATTGTGCTTTTAAAAAAATGCTAAAAATATTTTAAAATAAATTTACATATATACTTTAAGGAAACGACAAAAACTTATTTAACATTTCGCATACTAAGCACCCAGAGTTACGTTTTAAGTAGTTTAAATATAATTTAGTAATTATATACGTGATTAGATTCAACTAGCGAAACAAAAGCCATTACAATTATTAATTCGAAAGAGCGCAAGAAACAACTTTTAGTTGCATGACTTCATAAGTGCTGTCGCTCCAAAGAAAGTTTGTTGCTACATTACACACTTTTAGTGGAACATTGTTCGCTTTTGTTCACAAACTTCTAAAAAATATCTACTAAAATTGGTTAAATGTTTTTTTTTTTATATATAGAACAGAAAATAATTATCAAAATTAGATTTAGGCTTCTTGTTGAATTAATTAAAAAAAACTTCCAGAAAATGACCGACTGTTATGCCGGTTATATTAAACGTTATATAATGAATTATGAATTAGGTTCAGAAGAGTAAATAATAATAATACGGTAATTTTGACTAATTAAAGTTTAGTAATATGATATTATAAGCAGTATTTTTATTGAATTTGGTGAATTTTTAAATTTTACCAAACATTTACTGACAGCATTAGACGATATCGTAATAAGTCAGTGTGCTAATTAAATATATTATTTATCGAATCATAAGCTAAGGCCACAATAATGATTCTTTTAATAGCAGGTGTTTATCTAGCTTCCGCTCGCTTATCTGAAATTATAATTGTATTTGAGAGGCCCCACTGTATTTATCTGGTATCGGACTGAAATGGATGGTAACATACAGAGTGCGCTATATTTATTAAAGTCTTCTTTTTGTATGACATTTTCCTGTCAATTTGTTGTGAAATCTATTTTTTAAATCTCTTTTTACAAGAACCCAATATCTCTCCATTGGCCTGAGCTCTGTACAGTTAAGAAGATTTGCCTCCTTTGGTACAAAAACTAAGTTCTTGTTCTATTCACCAGTTTTATTATCCCAAATCGGACAAAAGCTATGCGTACATGTTGTATTGGCTTATGGAAAGAACGAGTACTTTTTCCAAACATTCCGTACTATAAATTTTGTTACTTATAGAGCTCATTGTAAGAAATGCCTTGCCTCTTTTGCCGCAACTGCATATTGCTAGCCATTAAAAGGAACTATTTTGAAAAAGTCATCTGATTCTAGGCCCTATACTTATCTTCAATATTTTTTTCAGTATTAGCTACATAAAATTTTGGTACGAAGCTGCCAAAAATCTGTCATCCACTAAGCTGCAAATGTAATTTTTTCACGCTTTGCTTTTGACCCAAAAATTTTTTAAACTGTTCCTGTCTACAATTTGTTTTACTTTGACTTTTCGCTCAAATAGTCCAGGTTAATTATCTACTGAATATATTGGGAGCTTTTTACAATATGATATTTTCTTCGCCTTACAAACCTCATGCGGACTTTTCTTTCTTCCCGAGCCAGACATTTGACAATGCTCAAATTCTTCTAATACTTTTTGAAAATATTGGAGAAAGTTTGATGGCAAATCTTTTTTGGCCAATTTTTTGTACGATCAAATAGGAATTCGTTGAACAATTAACAAGGCTATCATCAAACATAATAACATACTTATTTTTCAAAGTTAACTTGATAATTCCAATAATATGTTGCGAAAGAAATAAAAGGAAAAATTTGCGTTAAGAATTTTTCGGTCCCACTGCCCATATAATCATTTTTCAATATTATTATGAATTAAAGAGCTACGAATATCAATTAAATATTAATTCCAATGTATTCGCTAAAAGTCTTATAAATCCCAAACCACAATCAATATAGATTTTAGTCAAAGCCTGCTTGACATCACTTTTAAAAAATTCTAGCTGCGCAAATGTGTGTATGATGAATATAGAAGAATAACCTCGACAATATGTGTATGTATGCGGGTCATAGATTAACGTATTTTGTGCTGGCTTAAATACAGGAATTTTTTGTTGTTTACGAATCTTGATAAATAAATGTCGTTATTTTGCCTAGTATCGCAACAACGTATCATATTTCATAGACAGTAATAAAAAAACAAAAACAAATATTATAACTTGCCTTGTGGGAAATCTTGAGTATGTTTTTATCCTATGACACAATTTAGATAATATGCTTTCCTCCGTTTGTATGCTTCGTTAATAAAATTTGAAAAAAATTTACGCCTTCTCCTTAGAATGACCCGATTAAAAATTTTTTATTTGTAGGGGATGCCCCCTACAAATGCAGTGCATTGTGTTGATTTCAGGAAAATATGTTATGGGAAGGAGGAGAGAGGGAGTAGTGTATGTGGATATTTGACTTAAATTTTATTAGATTATAACTGTCAGGAAAGACCTCTGCGGGGAGTTTATTCCACATACGGCTAGTTCGACTGATAAACGAATTCTCTCTGTAATGCGTTGTGCGGTCAACTGGACAATAGACTACAAACGGATATGATCTACTAGAGAAGCGGGTAGAGGGAACCGAAACTCGGGCACTTGAAATAAGTTCGCTAATCTCAGAAGAACATTTCCATTGGTAATATCTATAGAACAGTGCTACACAACCCACATTCCGACGATGTTCCAATGAATCAATAGAATTAAATACCCTACTGTCATTGATGAGCGCCAACACCCTCCTTTGCAGACGGCCAGTAGCTCCAAAATAGACTTTGAAGCCCCTGCCCATATATGGGAGTTGTATTCCATTTTCGGTCGAATGTAAGTGGTATAGATTTTAAGGAGATTCCGAAGGACTGAAGTAATTTCTATACCGTTTTAGAAAACCAAGACACTTGCTTCTTTCGACACCTGAAAAACATGCTCGTTCCAGCGAATATCACATTGAATTCTCATGCCCAGAACATCAAGAGTATCCGATTCCTCAATACCTATACCACCCATATATACAGATGACATTGTTGATTCCATGGCCCTATGGGTCAGCATAAAACATTGAGTCTTCAGCGCATTAAAATCAACCCTATTCGCTTTAGCCCACTCGGAGATTTTTAAGAGGTCTTGATTGAGTGTGTCATTCATTGTCCGCCTTTTGCCCCCAACCTCCAAGAGGCTTGGCCTACAATTAAAGGAAAATGAATGACAAATGCAGCTGTCATCTGCGAAAGAGTATACAGAGTTAAAAGATTGGCCAAGAAGGTCGTTCAGAAAGAATCCATGAATGCAGTCATAAATTTCCCACACGCAGAAACCTTGGTGAAATTTGTTTAGCTTCCATATATTTATTACATATTTTTTCGAAAAATTTACCAAAATTTCATAGCAGCCTATAAAATCAATAGATTTGTACTGAAAATTTGAAGCACAATATTATTTTTACCTTAATATATATTTATTTGACATTATATCCTTTTTTAAAATCATATAATATTAATTGAAGTCATATCAAAATTTTAATCCTAAGTACCATCTCTGTATGCGATCACCTTTTCCATTTTTAATGAAATTTAAAATCATTACAATTGGTGTACTCATATATGATTGTTTGTATAAATTCGGAATGGAATAGCACGTACAAGATGTTAACTGAGAACATGAAATCTAGATCTTATCAAACGAAAAATAAAACCAACAAAATATGTATGGATTTCCAGATCTTGAAAATTATGATATTCTAAATGGAGGAAGAGCGGAAAAATGGAATTCACTGTATCTTTATGTAAAGAATATAATAATTTATAGAAAATTTTTAAAAAAAAGTATTAAATTTTTGAAAAAAAAAATTATTAGTTAAACAAATTTAAGGACAAACTTTCCGCTGATGCTTAAAAAACCAAGCGCAAATATCTTTATTATTATATATATACCCAATTATAAAATTTTTATATTAAAGTTTTATATTAAAATATTTTAATACTAAATTGTTATACGAGGTGGATCTATAAATTCGTGACTTTTCGAACTTTTCTCGTAGTTATATCAAATGTAACGCCGCTCCAATCAAGTATCACTTATGAGTAGACTACTGTAAAATTTTGAATAACTTCCGTCATTTACTTTGCGTTTAACAGCTGTTCAAAACATAAAACCTCATATTTTTTTTTAATGGAAAAAAGTGAATTTCGAGTGCTCATTAAAAATTATTTTTTTCGAAAAAAAAAAAAACCGTCAACAGAACCAAGCGGAGGCCTGAAAAATACTATGGAAACTCTGCGCCATCGATTTCAATGGTAAAAAAATGGTTTACTGACTTTCGTTGTGGTCGCACAAAAAAAAAATGATCTGAACGTTCTGGACGGCCAACTGAGGTCAATACACCCGAAAATGTGGGAAAAAATCCTCGATATGGTCCTAGCCGATCGAGGACTAAAAGTGCGTAAGATTTCTGATCCCATAGGCATTTCATTTGGCAAGGTGGTTTCGATTTTAAATGATCAGTTGGGTTTAAGAAAGCTGTCTGCATGATGATGGGTGCCGCGTTTGCTCTCAATTGACCAATCGTGTCTCAATGGCAAAATTCCATGAATCGGGCTACGAATTGGTACCTCATCCGCCATATTCTCCGAATTTGGCACCCAGTGACAATTTCTATTTCAAACCATAAAGAAATGGCTTGGAAGGGATACTAAAATTGGAGAAACGTTGGACTAAGTGTATTGAGCTAGAAGGAGATTATGTTGAAAAATATTTTTTTTTTTTTTTACAAAAAAAACGGTGTTTCATTCAAAAAATCACTGACTTATTGATCCACCATCGTATTAAACAATTCAATAAATAATCTCTCTATCTATCAATATATCTATCTAGATGAGTAGCTGGGAGATCTTGTTGTATAGTAAAAGAATATTATTATGATTTGTATAACAAAGTTTAAATTTAAATTTTTCTGTACAAAATTAAATAAAAAATTAAATCAAATTTTAGAAATAAATTTGAATTCAATAATTAAACATCTACAGCAATACATATTACCTGCAGAATAAAATTATATTTAAACAAAAGTAATATATATTTATTTTCATGTCCACTATATTTTCTGTTTTCTTCCTAATGCCTTTTTTCAAGATGTACGGCTTTCCAGACATTCTTCCATTAGCAGTCTTTTTGCTATTTTTGAAATTGGCTTTTACTAAAACTGACACTTCTGGAGTATTATATCTTTTTTTAAATAAAAATTAATAATATAATCTCAGAAAAAATGAAAAGATATTGAGTTGTAACGGGTTCAAAATAAATTAGTACAAAATAGAGTGAATCCATCATGCATAGAACCAACTGATCACTCTTTTAAACACCATTTCCTATATAACTAGAAATTCCAGTGCAAAGTCTAAGAAATTTAATTATACCCTATACCACTATGTGGTTTGGGTATAATGACTTTATGCTGCTGTTTGTAACAACCAAAAATATTTGACCTAGACCCATCTTTAATTATACCGATCGAATCAGAATCACTTTCTGAGTTGATTTAACAATGTCCGTCCGTCCGTCCGTCCGTCTGTGTGTCCATGTAAACTTTGTAATCAAACTGCAGGTCGCAAATATGAATATATTTTGATGAAATTTGGCATGTAAGCTTTTGTCCACCATGGGATGAACGCTGTTGAAATTGGTGAGAATCGGTCCATGTTCAGACCTAGCCCCCATATAAATTACCCCCATGAAATCGACATAAATTGCCATAAGATCCAAATTGTCATATAGATCTTACTCAAATTGGGTTTGTATGCGTTCATTATATCCATCCATGAGTAGTCCAAAAATGATCCCTTTGACCCCATAGAGAGCTGCTTCCCGATCTTCACTTAAATCTATTAAAAAACAAAAATATTGCACTGATTCTTCTCAAATTTTGTTTGTATATATTTTTGCAAAATACAAGAGACTTTACCAAACATGATCAGGATCGGACCATTTTTTGGACCTAGTCCCCATATGGATATAGCATCCGATATGAACTTTTTCATATCTGCAGCCAAAAAAATTAAGAAAAATCCCACTCAAATTTGGTTTTTGCTTATTTTCTATGTCCTGTTAGTTGGGCCTAAGAGATAGGGCCTAGGTCTAGACCGACTATAATTTGCTTACTTGTTTTTTCATTCAATTTATTTGTTAAAGTGTTTTTTTATTTAATTCATTAAATTCATTTCACTATAAATATTTATGGAACACGCAGGTATAAGAGCCTAAAGGTATTTGAACCACTTCGTATGCCACCCAAAAGTATGGTAATATTAGACAATTCATAATTCGACACAGTGCATGTAATATGCAATTATTTTAGTGAAATTCGATTTCCTAATTGTCTTTATTGGTTTATGTCCACAATTATTTTTCAATTCAACACAGGGTTTTCATATACAATTTTTGCAAACACACTAACAAATTTAATAACCACACACATACATGCCATTGTGTATTTTTATGTACGTGTTAATAGCAACTTTAAATTATACACCAAAAAATGTTCCGGACGGTGCAAATCTGTTAATTTTATCGACAGTTAAAAATAAATACCTTTCGAATTAGGTATGTTTAATTCAAAATCGGTTTGAAACTGCCAAGGTTACATCTTTCACAAGAAATAGCCTGTCCTATTAATATTATGATTAAACATTAATTACTCCTGCTATTATAAATGAGGGTGACTTTTTATTTATTTATTTATTGCATCTTAGGCTACACTATGATCCCTACAAACAAGTAGTGCATTGATAAAATTACAACAATTTATTTGTACAAGTTTTGAACTCATTTGTAGAGTTATTTAAATTAATTCATTGTAAATATTGAGTCCTGTTAAACTCAATATAAAAATAAACATTTCTCCTTAATGATATTGGGGAACCAAAACTGTAAATAAACGAAAAAGATAAGATGACTACAGTGGATTGGACCACAAATTATGCATTGCAAAAATATTAGTGAAAATATGAAAAGAAGTTTGTCAGAACCGATTATGTGAAATTTTAACCACATTTGAAGTTTGCTAATCTGGAAGTAGATATTCCTCAATAGCAGCTTGCTGAAAACTGTCTAGGCATGTGTTTCGTCATCCATAAAAATGCAGCAATTCTGCTTTCATAAACTTCCTTGATCTAGTATTTATAACTTTTAATTACTTTTCTGATGATAGTTTTAATCAACTCAAATAGTATGAATATTAAACAGCGCTAAAAAACAACTTGTAGGACTTTTTGCAATTTTAACCTGGATTTTTCTAAAACTTTTCAACAAAAAATTTAGTTTCTTCGCATTTATATGCCTCTGCTCAAAAATAGTCACCCCCAAGGGATTGGAAGATTATCTGACAATAATTTTAAGAGGTTGCCAAATATTTAATTTTGACTCACAAACTTCTTTAAATTTTTATCAATTTTAAATTAAACACTTTTTATATTTTTGCACATTTGTTGCTGTAAAAAAAAAACACTTGCTGATATTTGCTCCAAAATTGGATTCCATAACCTACGTCATATAACAGACGCAACTTTTTTATCACTTCATAGAAAACTAGTTAGAGTTATCTCTACGCTGATTCCGGGCTTATTTTCGGCGTTCAAATACCCAATGGGCCTACTTGAGTTAACAAAGTGGCCTCATTAAACAAGAAGGCAATTGTCCCATTAATCAATCTCTAGACAATAATCTGATATAAAGTATCACATATTCGAACTGGCCTGACTATAATTCTCTTTTGTTTTTGTCATGTCTCCTGGTTGATTAGGCAAAACTGAAACAAAACTTATTCTTAGGTTTATGATTATAATTATCGTTATCATTTCATTTTATGTACAAACTAATACCCAAGATTATTGTAGTCATCATTGAGACTGATATAGGAAAATGCTTATAGCATATACCGGCAGTAGGCACAATTGCACGCACACTTATACGAAATCACATGTTACATTTGGTGAGTTCTAAACCCAAGAAGTAATTTATAACTTTTATATATTTAGTATAGCCTATACCACTATTGTGCGGATTAGTGTAATAACCAAAACTATTTGATCTACAGCCATCTTTTATTGCACCGATGGACTCAAAATCGCCTACCGAGTCGATTTAGCGAAGTTCGTCCATCTGTATGTCCATGTAAACCTTTTAACCAAACTGTGCGTCGCAAATATATTTGACTAAGTTTAGTGTATAAGCTTCTATCGGCCATAGTATCAACCCTGTTGATATCGGTGAATATCGGTTCCTGTTCAGACCTATTGAGCCCTATGAGTTAAATTGCCAAAATATCCAAATTATCAAACAGATCTCGGTCAAATTAGGTTTGTGTGTGTTTATTACATCCATTTATCAGAAATTCTTACACATGGTCCCCATATAACGTTGGTTCCCGATCTTCAATTAAATATATAAGAAAAAAAATATATTGCACAGATTTTTCGCAAATCAGATTTTTATATGTTTGTGCAATAAATTATCAAATATAGTCGCGATCGGTCCATTTTTCGACCTAGTACCCATATAAATGTAGCATCCGATATGAACTTTTTCACAACCAAATGTAACAAAAATTAATACAATGCCACTCAAATTTGGTTTTTGCTTATTTTCTATATCTAATTACTTGGAACTATGAGATACGATATCTACGTCGGTCTAGACCTACAATTCAAAAAAGATATGAAGTACGTTCACATCCAACAAAAGTCCCATAACAGCATCCATAATATAAATGAAAATCATTCCATAGTCATATCTATCGTCAGATTTCAGTTTCTTTCATGTAATTTAGATTTGGAATTTGCTCGTTAAAAAAAAAGTAATAAATATATAAATAATCCCTCAATTCATAAACTTTTTTATACTGGGATACAGTTAATTTTTTGTTATTTCCTTTGCGTATATTTCTTATTATTACATCCATATTTCTGTCATGGTAATCATTATTAAATATGCTAAAGTAGGGAAAAAAATAAACATTTACGTACGCAGGAAATATAAATATATATAGGCATATAACTTTTTAAAATTTTGCAAATAGGACAAGTAAGAAAATTATAGTCGGTCTAGACCGACTATACGATACCCTATACCATGCGTTTAGAGACCCTATCTCTTAGGCCCAACTAACTGGATATAGAAAATAAGCATTAACTAAATTTGAGTGGAATCTTTATTAATTTTTTGGCTGCAGATATGAAAAAGTTCATATCGCATGCTATATCTATATGGGGACTAGGTCCAAAAATGGACCGATCCTGATCATGTTTGGTAAAGTCTCTTGTATTTTGCAAAAATATATACAAAGGAAATTTGAGAAGAATCAGTGCAATATTTTTGTTTTTTAATAGATTTAAGTGAAGATCTGGAAGCATCTCTATCTGGGGCCTATGACTAAGAGTTGTCCCATAGGGCTCATTTTTTGACTACTCATTAATGGATGTAATAAAATCATACGAACCCAATTTGAGGAAGATCTATATGACAATTTGGATCATATGGCAATTTATGTCGATTTCATAGGGGTCATTTGTATGGGGGCTAGGTCTGAACATGGACCGATTCTCACCAATTTCAGCAGTATTCATCCTATGGCCGGCGAAAGCTGATGTACCAAATTTCATCAAAACATATTCATATTTGCGACCGGCATTTTGATTACAAAGTTTACATGGAAACACAGACGGACGGATATCGTTAAATCGAATCAGATAGTGCTTCTGATTCGATCGGTATAATAAAAGTTGGGTCTAGGTCAAATATTTTTGGTAGTTACAAACAGCAGCACAAAGTCATTATACCCAAACCACATAGTGGTATAGGGTATAAAAAAAGGGCATAGCATAGTTAAAATTGCAAAAAAGTTTTCGCACCAAACGCAATTACTTTTTTTAATCAGAAGAGCTTAAAAAACAAAGTTTTGTGCACGTTTTCCTTCATACAATAGATATCTTTATAACTAATAATCGTCCTAATGTTCCTAAACCTCTAAATGAAGGTAAGGGAAATACCCCACCCACCCCAAAAACAAAGTTTTTTTTAGAAAATTTATTCGAAAACAAGTAAGAGTGTTAAATTCGGCTATGCCGAATCTTTGATACCCTCCACCTAGGTTTTCTTGCACTATTTGTAACAAATTTAGATAAAATATTTGAAAATGAAAACAATTTATTCAATTTAGTAATTTATTACAACAAATACTCTGAATTTTCAGCATTTACGTTTAACAATTTTAAAGTCAATAGAAGATAGTAAACAAAATATATTTTTAAATTTCGGATCTTTTTCGGAATACTTGTCCATGTCTTATATTTTAAAAGCACTAGCGTTAATCAGTTTTATTTTTTCGATCTTATTACATCAGTTTGTCATTCCATTTGTAACGCATCGATAAATGGATTTGCGTCTATGTGTTTAATGCAAAAGATTTCTTACTTTTGTCGAATTGTAGGGATTTTTTGAAAATTTTTTTTAACAACTTAACATTATACTAATTTCAATTTTAAACTTTAAAATTAAAAATATCTATCTTTTTTAAATCTGGTAATAATAACTCTATAATATGGAGATAGTAAATACGTGGCTTCTTTAATAAGAATGACAATAAAAAACACTTTTCTGCAGTTTACTTGTTTTGTGCATTTTTTTAATACATACATAAGTACGCCATCTTTGTAGATCTCTTCGATTATATTAAGTAAGTTTGTAAATAAAAAAAAGAATATTAAAATATTATAAATGTAAACATAATTGATTTTAGAAAAATGTCCGATTCGTTTTTCGATGATGCTGAAAACACATCAAAGTAATACAGAAAACAAAGGTTTTACTCAAGTTAGTTGAGAGACGAGAAACTAATGGGATGGAAGAGGTCAAAGATGACGACTTTAAATATTAAATTGCGATAAATCAGATCTAAGTATACATGCTAATAACCAATGTCTTAAAAAAAATATCTTTTAAAACCAACAACCAAAATTCTGTTTACGTTATAAGATCCCATTTGCAAGCCATTTTAATTAATTGTGTAAATTTTAAATGCACATCTAGCCATATAAATGATGAATTATACAGAATAGTAAAAATATTTTTTTTATAATATCTGTTGGTTTTTTATGTTGTTTTTGTGTAATTCTAATGATATTCTTATCTTATTTTTTATGATATTTTTTTCGTTTTTATGTTATTAAAATTAATTAAAAATAATTTTTTTTTTTTCAAAAATTGAAAAAAGTAGTGTAGGGAAAAATGTAGAGAGAAAAAAAGTGGGTGTAGGGAAAAAAGGGATTTTTTTTCATTAGCGTAGAGATTTCTGTAAAAATCTCCTGGCATCACTGGTACCTATTAAAAAATAATGTAAGATTTCACAAAACAATGCGACGTATATCTGCTTTGTTCAAAAGCTTTCATAAGACTAAATGAAATTGTTACTTATGCATGAAACACACAGACGACAGAGGCTACACAAACACACGGATACAAATGCTGCTGGCTGTAATTGTAGTCGTGTAGTCAACTACTTAATTTTTTTGAAAACGCAGCAACATATAACAACAATATAAACAGCTGTTTTTATACAAAATCATTTTTATTTCAATAGTGCCAATTATATTTTTTTTTTACTTTATTAAAATAGAAAAACATGTATGATTCTATATAAAATTGTCTTAAATATATTAATGCATTATTATATGCATTATTATAACGTAAAAATATATAAATAAATTTACTTATTAATAGAATTATTATAACATTTCATTTTGCGATTAATTTTTTCAACAAAATAAAATATTTCATAGCACTAATATCTTTTACATATTTTGTTATATTGTCAACACTATTTTTATTTTGTAGCCAACAAAAACAGAAATTAGCCTAAGTTGACTACAGCAGCAAAAGTGGTCATGTAGTCGTGTAGCTGTGTTGGTGTCAAAATAATCGTTTTCATATAAACGTGTGTATTTTATTTTTGACAGGCTGTAGTCGTGTATCCGCTGTCGTCTATGTGTTTCATTAGAGAGTTCGGCTAACTGGTGCCATTATGTATATGTGTGTGTAAACAAAAATATACGATATCCCAGTAATCATTTCGAAGATTGTTTTAACAAAAATCATCTTACTGTGTCTTCTTCGAGCACTTTTGATGATTAAAAACTGATTAATCACATGCGGTATTAGAAAAAGATTAAGAAATGATTTTTGCTTACGCTTAGAAAGTGATTTATAGAAAAATGACATTAAATCTGACCCAAAAATAAGTCGAAATTAATCAGAAAATTGGATAAAAAGGTTCTCAAGATGAGTCGGGGGTAAGGTAATATTTACTCCCCACAAAAGAATATTTTGTGATCAGCAAAAGAACGCATTTATGACTGTTTTAATAGCACAGATGAGTCAAAAAAGACTCCACATGATCACCTGTTGCATAAATTGTTTACTGGGATTTTATTCACTATCTGTAGAAATAGTTTTTTAAGTAAAACAAATCTGCACACAATTTCAATTCTATTTCGTTTACAATGATACGATCACTTTGTTTACTAGCTAGTAGTAAAATAAGAAAATAGTATTATAATACAGCGTAATGACGAATTGTACCTTTCAATTAGTTTATTTTTAATGTGCCATAAGAAGTTCGATTTGTGCTAAGAAATGAATGAATATATGCTTCCCAGGAGTTATATATTAAATATCCTTAATTAGTCATTATTTCTCCTATACTCCTTCTTAATTTATATTGTTAATTATTTTCATTTATATTTGTTTCTAACTGTTTAAAAAAAAACTTTGTTATATTTTATTTGTAACTTCTTGTTGATATTTTCTTTGAATTTTATTGTAGTATTTTTTATTGAAAATGAAAATATTCTTTCTTGACTTTTGAATATAAAAACAACATTCATGAGAACAATATCATGAATCAATAAATAATTAAAAAACCTTTTAAAATTGTGTTTAATCAATTAACTTGCGCAGTCGTGTTACGGACCATCTCTTTTTTTTTTTTTGAGAATAATAATTTTTAAATAAAAAAAAAAATAAATAAAAACTAAATCGTTTTTGTGCAAATTTTAAATCATTTGCTAAAAAAAATATATATATAAAACACTTATAAAAAAAGAAAAAAATTCTTTATTTCTACGCGATACGCAATAAAACAATATTTTCTTTTAAAGAAATATACAACTCTAAACAATATGTGGATTATATAAAACATTGGAAAAAGTCGACAAAAGCAGTAAACAATATAAAAATATTTGCAGAAAACCTAAAAAAGGGCGTGAAAAACTGATCGAAAATATTTCATAACAATGCATTCTAACTGAGAAATAAAATATGAGAAAAACCCTATGAATAAAAACACTACAAACTGGTGCCAAAAAGTTATTGCAAATTACTACTGTTCATAAAAACAATCACCAATTAACAATCAACATCAAATTAAAGTAATTGACAACATGACAACTACAACTAATATTGAAGCGATGAGTATCAATGCGTTCCAGCTTTTATCAAGTGTTCCCGAATTTGATGGAAAGGCAGAAGAATTACAAATTTTTACGACACATGTTGATGAAATCCTCAAACATGTTGCTGACTCTCAACTTACACTGTTCGATTTGAGAGTAAGGAACAAAATAATACAGAAAGCAAACATCACATTAATCAACAACAACAATCCAATTAAGTGGGAAGAAATAAAGGTAATATTAAGAATTACTTTCAACATACCAGAAAGCATAGAATGTATTATAAATAAAATAAAAACAGCAGATTTAGGAACTAATGTCAATGATTTCTTTGATTATATGCTTAAATTATTGACAAAGTTAAATTTAAAAACTGGTATTGATAGGGATAATGAACAATAGTTTAGCTGTAAAAATGAAAAATGGTATTGAATAAATGAAAAAATGGTATTGAAAATTTTTATAAGTAAATTACCAAATGAACCAAAATTAATATTAAATTCAAGAAATCCATATTCACTGTTAAATGCTAAAGAAATATTAATAGAGACTGAATATTTTTATACAAAAAAGTCCAATTCACAATCTTTTTCGTCGAAATTTGAAACAAACAATCAAAATAGAAATTCTTTTAATCATTTTCGATTTAATTCACAAACATATAATTCCAATTCTGAACCAAATGGACAAAATAATTCAAGAAATTTCCGTAATAATAACAATTATTCGAATCCGAACAGACAAAATTATTGTGGACAATATAGGCAAATTAATTCGGGATATTTTCACAATTCGAATAATATTTCTAATTCCAATTCAAATAAGCAGGATTATTCTGGATATTTTGGTCAGAATAATAATAATAACGGAAATTTTAACGGAAGTGATAACAGAAATTTTCATGGATATAATAATGTGAATTTTAATGCGAATAATAATAGAAATTTTAATACAAATAATACTCAACAGACGAGTATTAATAAACCAGTACCAATGGAAGTTGATAATATTCAAGTGTCAAATTTTCAATTATTAGCGAAGCTTAATCATTGCACTTTGATTGAGTTGAGCCCGCGACTATTCCTGATGTAGATAGCTCGTGCCTACAATTTTTGGTAGTTGGGAATGGCGTTTGTGCAAAGGGAAGCATGAACACTTGTTTGCCAGAGCGAGGCTTAATCATTGCACTTTGATTGAGCTGAGCTCCGCGATTATTCCTAATGCGGAATAAATCGTGCATTAAATTCTCGGTAGTCCGGGAATGGCGTTTGCCTGCGCCAAACATTAAATAATAAATTTTAAAAATGTATTATAATTAAATATTATTGACATTATATTGTTATCATCTGAGAAAAAAAATTCTTTTTAAACACCAATTTTTAACAGGGTAGAATTTTATGGTTTCAATACTACTTTTGAATGCAAGTATGTACTAAAAGTAGAACCCTTAAAATCATACTATTTTTGCAACCCTAAAAATTGCAGTATTTTGTATAAATAAAATAATTTATATTTATATTATTTTTAATATGCGCTTATTATCGAAATACATATACAGAATATATGAATGTTATTTATAGTATTTTGATATTTGCAACAGTAGTCTGTATGTATCAATTTGTAATATTTTGTGATCTTATAAAAATCGCACAATATTTATATTGATTTTATATAGTTTCTTTTATTAATTAATTAACTTAAATATTACACCATAAAATGTTGATATTGGTGAATTTTTATATTACTACCACAACGACCATAAAAAGAACAAGTACAGCTGTGACAAAATACAAAATTTAGAATAACAATATAGGAAAACATCATATTTTTTTAACTTTTCAGTGATTTCTCGGCACCTATGAAACCTATTGTTACGATTTAAAAAACAGAAACCTTCTCGTGATGTTGTTGTATCATTCTCACTAACAACAAGCGCCCTAGCTGTCCTACTGAGAACGTTATCGTGACAAGAACAACATAGTCAAATCATATTTTTTCAAGACTTTTTTTACTCCATCGTTCAATTCTAGGGACCAGATAAACCGATTTGGACAATTTTAAATAGGCAACTTTTTAGGATGTTACTGAATCGTTTTTTATACCAACAATCAACCTAGTTGCCCGATTGAAGCCGTCATCGTGATTTCCACAGACGGACAGCCGGACAGACGGACAGACGGACATCGCTATATCAACTCCGCTTGTTATAAGGATCACAAATATATATATTTTATGGGGTCCAGATTTTTTTTTTCTAATTATTACAAACGGAATGACAAACTTATATATACCCTCTGCACACTGGAGTGGAGGGTATAACTAGCATAGTAAGGTAGCGATAATACCGTATAGCCATTTGATTTAACATTCAATTTAGGAATTAAAATAAATATTGTTTATGTAAAAATCTTTAAGAAAAGTGCTAAAGGCGTTAAAAAATTGTAATACGTGGAAAAAATTTAGTTAACAATATGCTATGTATAAAAAATATGGACACTCCTTTGTTCAAACTATATAAAAACAGGTAAGAAAATTATAGTCGGTCTAGACCGATGCGTTTAGAGACCCTATCTCTCAGACCCAACTAACTGGATATAGAAAATAAGCATAAACCAAATTTGAGTGGGATTGTTCTTAATTTTTTTCGCCGCAGATATGAAAAATTTTATATCGGATGCAATATCTATATGGGGACTAGGCCCAAAAATGGACCGATCTTGACGATGTTTGGTAAGGTCTCTTGTATTTTGCAGAAATATATACAAACAACATTTGAAAAGAATCAGTGCAATATTTTTGTTTTTTGATAGATTTAAGTGAAGATCGGGAAGCAGCTCTATATGGGGCCTATGACTAAGAGTTGTCCCGTAGAGATCATTTTTTGACTACTGATTAATGGATGTAATAAACACATACAAACCCAATTTGAATAAGATTTATATGATAATTTGTATCTTATGGCAATTTAAGTCGATTTCATGGGGGTCATTTGTATGGGGGCTAGGTCTTAACATGGACCGATTCCCACCGATTTCAATAGCGTTCATACCATGGCCGATGAAAGCTTACGTACCAAATTTCGTCAAAATATATTGATATTTGGAACCTGCAGTTCGATTACAAGCTTTACATGGACACACAGACGGACGGACGGACGGACATCGTTAAATCGAATCAGATAGTGATTCTGATTCGATCGGTATAATAAAAGATGGGTCTAGGCCAATTATTTTTGGTTGTTACAAACAGCAGCACAAAGTCATTATACCCAAACCACATAGTGGTATAGGGTATAAAAACTTAAAGAAAAGTTTGTTATTGACAGATTTAATAGACTTGCAATTAAAATTGTGCAAAAAGTTTTGCTATTGTGTAAACCACCACATACTTTAAACTCAAAATTTAATTCATATAACAATTAAAAAAATTCTCAAAATAAAAATGTTTTAAAAAAATCTGAAATATTTTTTAGAAATCTTGTTTGGTGTGCAACGTTTTTGATCAGAAATAACCTAAAAAGTGATATTCGCTACTTTTACAATATTTTCCACCACGTGGGGTATGCGAAATTTTTCGTAAAAATTTTGCATATGCCTGTGTGTATATGTCTTAAGGTAGCATTATTTTGGAACTGTACCGCCATTATATTTGCCAAGCGAATTGTTATTGTTAATTTTGTTGCCGTTTGAAGTGATATACTTTGTAATTATAATTTTGAGATTTACAAGTATGTGAAAAAATTAATTAATTCTACGAAAGAATGTGTTGCCGTAAATGCATTTTTATATAAACAAAAAACTAAAATGTAATGACAATCCAGCATGTTGTTAAAATTGAAGATTTCATGAACATATTAATAACTTTTTAGAGAAAACGAAAACCAAAGTGTGGCTGCGGCCATGATTTAAGTGCTTTAAATTTCCAAACTATTGCCTAGTGTATGTGAAACATTACAATTTGGTCCATTTTTTCTATATTTTATTAAAACGAAATACTTATATAGGTTATATTAACATAAATGGATCTTAGCTTAAAGCCACTAAATCGTAGTCCGACCATTTAGTAATGAGATGATATGCTTAGAATGTATATTGTAAATTATATCTTAAATGGAGTAATTTTATATACTACTTTGTTGCAAGGTGCTCACTGAATTAAATTAAAAGCAGCACAAACCCATTAAACCCTGACCACGGTATAAGAAATCCATAATACGTATTGTATTCCTGTCATTTAATTTATTATTTTTTATATCCACATACAAAAAAAAAAAAAAAATTTTTTTTCTGGCAGATGTTCAAATGAAATACATGGGCTATCAGTTTTCCTACATTAGTTCGTATACACGCGAAAAAAATTCATACCACCCGTGGCCCATTCCATGAATATCTACACACAAACAAGTCAAAAAGAACGATATTCTTTAAATAATAATATTTGGCGCTATGGAGATTTCTTTAAATAAAGTATCCTCTATATTATAAACTTTTGTCTGTATTAATAATAATAATTTTATAATAATAATATAAAAGATATATTTTTGTATTGTAAGACAAAACGGAAACCGAAGAAAACAATAAAAACCAACAATTCATAACTCCGACGCACAAAATAGTGCAATTGTGAAGATATCAAAATGTCATTCTACACACAGAAAACGTATTCGTTGTAGCAACCGAATTTGTTGCCAATCGAATTTTCCAATCTAACCTAACCTAATTCTGTTGGATTACTGAATTGTATAGTGCATATTAACGTAAAATGGTAAGGACAATTGATATTATATACAAACTCTATTGTATGAATAGTGAAATTTAGTTGATACAATGGAATTGTTAATTCAAATTATTGATTGTTAAAACCTTTAATCGGAATTTTTACTAATACGACATATGAAAAAAAAAAAATAAAAATTTATAATTATAATATATTTGTTTTTAAATAATTTTTAAATTTTACATTAAACTAAATAAAATATTTCTGGTAGGATAAAAAAATAAATAGCTATCCTTGGTTCATTGTATAACACTAAATGATAAAATGGATTTTCACCAATTTAAAATCATACTCACATCATCATATTCGTCCGATGTCACAAAATTCTGCTATCATTTTTAAAGAATAAATATTACTATTTATTATTAATAATAAATAAAAATTTTATTATTAAATGAATATTATTATCAATGCTGTGTCAATTTGTAATTTGGTTTTAGGTAAAAAATGGTTAGATCCTAAGGGCAGGCAAATAGTAGTCAATGCTACCTAAGAAATATCTAGATTTATATTGGATGTGAATATAATATTGGGACTAGGTAAAAATGACATTAAATAATGACATCTATAATGGCATATATAATACATATTTCATCAAATTTTTTAAACATTAATACAGACTATGGATCGGTCAAGCGAGGAACACCGCTTTATTTAGAATATATAGACATTATACTTGGTATATGGTAGTGCAATATGGGATGCAATACGGAAGCAAAAGCTGTACCAACAAAATTGATACATTTGATTAAAGATATGTACAACAATACTACACTCCAGGTTCAACACAATGACATGATCAGCGAATCGTTCATGACAAAATCTGCACTTAAACAAGATTTCCCTCTATCTCCATTATTGTTCGCCATTGTTTTCAACGAGGTTATGATATGGTGATCAAAGTAAATGATTTGATAGCGTTGGAAAATAGAGTTGGCTGAAAGTAAATATTGCTAAAACACATGGAAGGCATATACATAAATAACAGTATTGATAACCACTTTGTAGTAAAAGACCAACGCATAAAAAATGTTAAATCCTTCTGTTATTTAGGACGCATGATGTCGATGGATGGAGGAGTGGAAGAAGACGTGTCACACAGGCTTAATAAGGCAAGGTCGGCTTTTAGTCGGTTAAATAAAACGTACAGATCACCCTAAATCTCTAACAATACAAAGATCTGTATTTTAAATTCATGTGGGAAATGCAAAATGCTGCATGGAAGCGAAACATGGCTTATAACGAATACTATGGCGAGAAGATTGAAGTTTTCATAAGCAATTGTTTGCACATCATATGCCGCATCTTTTGGCCTAAACATTATTACCAACATTGAACTCTGGCGACTAACAAACGAAGAGCCCATAATAGTAGTAATATTTACTTTTCATTCATTATTTATTTTTGCTACCTAAAGTTTTATTAAAGGTGATGAATAACTGACTATCTATCGTTGGTCGACAATTCAAAAGCTGTGTCTAGGTCACATATATTTGCTAGCACAAATATCAGCACAAACCCATTGCTTACCCAGTCTTACAATAATCTCCTCGTTGAGTTGATCGACTTTATAACAATAACTGCTTTCGTTACCTTCTAACCGGAAAAATAAATAGTGGTAAGCATCTTGAACTCATCTTGGAATACCGCATATACCTCGTCTAATACAAAAACATTTATTTTCTGCGTGTATATAACTTTGCGGTTAACCATGCCAGTTAAAAACTGGCTGTGCTGATTACAACGTAATAATAAGGTATCAGGTTTTGTATATCCTCACAAACATTTGTACCGTTAATACAGGAGGAATTTTCTTACACTTGACGACTGCCATACAATACGTTGAATTTGTGTTGCTAAATCGCTAGTTGCTGCCAAAATAAATGCCTTACAATAGCGAGGGGAAATATTTATTAATTGCAATATGGTAATCGAAACTTAGGTACTTTTATATCTACTCGACTGCGTTCTGGGCATCTCTATATATCTATATTTAACGCAGGGAATAATACTACGCTCCTGAATGGCAGATTGGTATTATAAATTATAATCATATATACAAAGAAAAAATCACAAGCCATGGGAACTGGATAACATTTTCAGGTTCTATAATAACCGGTGTTTCCTGCTCGCCCTTCTATCGTCCATTTTTTTTTTTTTTTTTTTTATAATTTGGAACTTTTTAACACTTTATGATTTTCAATTATAAAATTATATAAATTATCACAATATACATTATAATTTTTTTTATTATTTTATTTCATTTGTCATACGAAAAATTTAAACAATAATTCGGTCTATCTTAACATATTTTAATTTTGAGTGATTCATAGAATTTCCTTTCGGTTATAAATTCCCAAATAAAGTAAAAATTTGTGTTTCATTTGTTACAACCGATAAACAATTCAAAATACAAATTTTATATGTAGTACCCTAATCAATTATTTGTTACAATGTCTGTTAAAACATCTTCGGTATGAAAACTGTTGTTATAATAGAATTTGTAGTTGCAGTCGCTAATATTTAGCACTGAAGCATGTCATTTTTTTTTATTAGGTTGCCGCAATTAAATTAATTTATAAATTTACATAAATACATTGATTGGTAAACGTAACTAATACTGTTGTTGTAGATATATTAAATCTTAATGAATTTTGGTTATATGATAGTTTTAATAGAGTATCTATTTTATTTTTAAATATTCAAGAATCTATAATATTAATAGGCGATTTCTTGAGACTGATGTTTTATTCTACCATTTTATCCTGATTTTGACCAAGCGTATATTATTTGTAAGGTATTTCTTTTCATCCGTTTTGCAGATTTACAGGTTTTTAAATTTTTTCCTTTATTTTGAGTAAATTGCCTTTAAAGTTGCTACTAACACATACATAAAATTATACTATGCCATGTGTGTGTTTAGTAAATTTGTTAATGGGTTTGTATAAAAATGAGTTTGTTTTTTTGTGTTGATTTTTGAATTGGATAGAATAGATTAGCATGCTTTTAGGGTCTTTATTTAATAAAAGAAAAATTTCCTAGATTTTGCGCTCGAATTTCGAGGGCTGGAAACTGCTAGTTACAATAAAAGCTTAAACTACTTTAACAATTTTTTCTAGTTGTAACCGAATTCCAACCAATCTTTTTCTTTGCACATAGAAAAAAAAATCGCCAACCGAAAGTTCTAACGATTAGTGACTGAATTTTCGAATGTACCGTCGGAAATTTTATAATAACAAACCATTCTATAAAGAAAACAGAGCTGTAATTCCCACCAACTCAAAATTCGATTATTAACTTCATCGAAATTCGGTTGGCAATAAATTTGGTAGCCACAACGAAAGTGTTTTCTGCGTGTGTGTAGTTGATTATAGAGAAATTATTTTGTTGCTACAAAAATCAGTTGCACACCATACGACTTGTAGTTCATATGTCTATGCTAATCCACATTAAGCTAAAATTTAAAAAAACTCAGCTTTTTATACCCTATACCACTATGTACAGAATCACTTTCTGAATCGATTACGCGATGTCCGTCCGTCCGTCCGTCCGTCTGTATGTCCATATAAACCTTGTAATCAAACTGCAGGTCGCTAAATTTGGTGTGTAAGCTTTTATCGGCCATAGGATGAATGCTGTTGAAATTGGTGAAATTCGGTCCACGTTTAGACCTAGTTCCCATACAAAGGACCCCTATGAAATCGACATAATTTGCCATAAGGTCCAAATTATCATATAGATCTCAGTCAACTTGGGTTTGTATGTGTTTATTATATCCATTAATCAGTAGTTCAAAAATAATCCGTATAGGAAAATTCTTAGTCATGGGCTCAATCTAGAGCTGCTTCCCGATCTTCACTAAAATCTATCAAAAAACAAAAAATATTGTACAGATTTTTCTCAAATTTGGTTTGTATATATTTTTGCAAAATATAAGTGACTTTACCAAACATGGTCAGAATCGGTCCTTTTTTGGGCCTAGTCCCCATATAGATATAGCATCCGATATGAACTTTTTCATATCTGCAGCCAAAAAAAAAATAATAGAAATCCCACTCAAATTTGGTTTATGCTTATTTTTTATATCCACTTAGTTGGGCCTGAGAGATAGGGTCTCTAAACGCATGGAATAGTGTATCGAATTGTGGGTCTAGACCGACTATAATTTTCTTACTTGTTTCTGTATGTAGTAGTATCTAGAGTAATTATTTGGGTACTACAAAAATAATTTGCACACCATACGACTTGTAGTTCATATGTCTATGCTAATGCATATTAAGCTAAAATTAAAAGCAAAATCAGCTCCTTCTTACTAACTTTCATATAAGAAAAAACAAACGAAAAAAATATTCACGTTCTTTTCTTTCTGATGTTTGAGCTAAATAGTTGATTAAGCATGAGCTGAAGTAATATACAGAAGGGTGCTAATGATGTACAAATCGTACTGTTTGAAAGTAGATATTCTAAATAGCGGTTTCTTAAATATTTCTCGTACATTACGAAAGTTTGTCTTTCCAATTACTAAAGAAGTAAGTAAATTTTAGTCGGTCGGAAAATAATATTAGACCGACTAGGCGATACCCTAAACGATGCTTTTAGAGACCCTGCCTCTTAGGTTCAACTAATTAGATATAGAAAATCAGCATAATCCAAATTTGAGTGGCATTGTTATTAATTTTTTTATTTTCGGATATGGTAATCTGTGCAGTTTTTTGTTTTTTGATAGATTTAACCTTCATAGGGTCCTCAAATTTGACTTACGTTAACGGTCTTTGGGTCAAATTTGATTTCCGCCGCTTTATATAGGGCGTGGAAAGCTGTAATCCTAAATTCTCCAAAAAATTCCGACGTCTGGCAAAACAGTTCTCATTCCAACCATTATGAGCCGATGTGAATAATATAAAAGCATTATAAGCTGATATATCTAAAATATTTCTAAATACAACTTGAGGCCATCTATTAATCCTCCCTTTGCAAGTGTAACATGAAACAACCTTATCCAGATTATAAATTCCTCCTTTACATTAATTATAGTTAATTGATAAGAAACAAAACGTTGAGTGCAGTCACATTATGACCTTTTAGGCCAACTGTCAAAACGATAACTACTCGCATACCTTGATTTCTTTCGGACATAGCTCCAACTTATTTGCCTGTATACGGTTGTATATTCCAGATGTAACTGGTACTCGAATCGCAGAGTATCCAAAATTTTTTACCATACTTAGCCGGTTTTGATGGTATATGCTGCCGGAATGGACACCTTCCTCTGAATGCGACTAATTGCTCATGATGGATGGATTGTAAAGTTTGGGCAACATTTCAACCCACATATTCCATAACTCACGTATCGGTGCAAACCTTTCTAAAATTCAACGTTCACTGCGAGTATAATTATTGTCAAATCTTATCGCTCTAGCAAGACTTTTGAATCTTTTCAATGTCGTGATTGCTCTAAAAATTGGTCTTCCTTTCTCAGAGTCCCATAAACTTTCCGTACTTTCATTATTTGATCTACACACTCCAGCTAACAAAAGTATACCAATAAATGCGACAACTTCAGTCCAATCAATACTAAATACGCGTTTACCTTCATTATTAGTATATTTCAAAATAATGTACATCACAGGCGGCGGGAAAAACAATTGAAAACTGGAAATTTCCTCCTTTTTGATTATGGAACAAGAGTAGCGGGTCAAGCTTGGTGTCATGCTAATAATGTTCTCGCTCCGGAAACTTCCTTGACTTTTTGTAAGAGGTTGTTTGAAATATCTTATTCCACCAATTTTTGACGTAATTGCTGCAGTTACCGCTAAATCAATTGCATCTCCACTAGAACTGTCAGATATCTCAGCGCATGCCAAGTTAAATATATTCATATTCTGAACAAACCTCCTCTTCATCCGATAATGCATTTAGCATGTTTTTTGTCTCACTAGTTATTCATTTTCCGACAAGCAATACAGACTCGACACTTTATAACGTTGATACGTTTGATTAGTTCCGTGTTTATTATGTGACTGCAAACAATTTTGCAATAAGAAAATAAGCTTTCCTTTTTGCATGGGGATTCCGATATTTCATAGTATTTTCATAGATATATATGCATTTAATTTTAATGCTGCCAAAGCTCTGAAAACGCATAAAATACTTACTCAGGGTTTATATTAGATAGTTCTGTATTGACAATAAAGAGTCGTTCACACTTCTGCACTAATACATGTACACTTTTTTGA
The DNA here is from genome assembly GCA_963682025.1 of Cordilura impudica. Lineage (NCBI taxonomy): Eukaryota > Metazoa > Arthropoda > Insecta > Diptera > Scathophagidae > Cordilura > Cordilura impudica. The sequence continues at coordinate 58,439,691 of OY821518.1, read as the reverse complement.
TGTCTTGAATATTATATAGAAATGTAAAACATGGAAATCTTGATGATATTGATTTGCCATTCCTTTATTAATTTTTTTTTTTATTTTAGAACACATAATTTTAGAAACGTTTATTTATGATTATTGTCTGGACGCCAACAAAAAGTAAACAATTATCAGCACTTTTTACAACTAATACACATTATAAGACACATTTGACATTCGTTTTGAGAGAAATTTATTTTAACAAAACTGTGCGTAACAAAAACTCAACGATTTTGTTCCGGGTCAAATTTGACCCGAAGATCTTAAGTGCTATAAACTGTATATTTTTTTGCCAATATTTTTTTTAAAAAACCAAAAGCAGTTATTAACATTTAAAATTAAATAAAAGTCATAAAATATCTAAAATCTAAATTGTCTACTTAAAGAAAAAATTCAAATTTTCTTCCAAAACGGGTCAAATTTGACCCGAAGATCCTATGAAGGTTAAGTGAGAATCGGGAATCAGCTTCATATGGGGGCTATGACTAAGAATTGTGCTATAGAGCTTTTTTTTGGTCTGCTGATAAACGAATCTAATAAACCTACATAAAAACCAAATTTGACCCAGATCCATGTATATGATAATTTGAATATTATGGCCATTTAAGTCGATGTCAACGGGGTCATTTGTAAGGTGGCAAGGTCTGAGCACCAACCGATTTTCACCAACTTCATCTATGGCGGATAGAATTTTATATACTAAATTTTATCCAAATATATTCATATTTGTGTCCTGTAATTTGATTAAAATGTTTACATGAACACACAGACAGACACACGGACGGATGGACATCGATCGGTATAATAAAATATCAAATATTTTTGGTAGTTACAAACATAAGCACAAAGTCATTTTACCCTGACCACATAGTGGTATATGGAAAAAATATATATACATAATTTTAAACCAAACAAAAAAGAACTATATTATTAAATAATTTGAAATAAATAATTTCGGACCTCGAGCGTGAAGAAATCGTTTCTTTAAATAAAAATATAAAGGTCGAATAACAATATTCATTACGGAATTTATAAAAAATTTTATATATATTTTTTAATTCTAACAAATGTCTCGTAGAAGTGCATATAGCTTCTTAACACTATATCAAATTGCGAACCATGCAGTCAATGGAGAGAATCCATATTTTATCTTGGAACTACTAATTATCTTATTATGATGGTTGTTTTTTAAAACTCTTTTTGCATGACAATGCTAAAATTTAATTTTTAATGGAATTCGCTTTGTTTTTTTTTTTGCGACAGAATTATTTGCCATTAATTTCATTTCATCCATTTCATTTAATTAAAATGACTTAATTTTTCCAAAACATCATCCAATATAATTGATTTTCGAAGCACTTCTTTTAGTTCGCATTAGACGTTTCCCTGTCATTGATAATGATAAAAAAAATGTTATTCTAATATCTTCAGTCATATCTATTTTATTATGTCATTTTCAAATGCCCTTTTTGTATTACAAAAACCAATTTATTTTACCAACAACATCCTGTCATAATTCAATTTATTTACACACATCATTTGAAGTGATGTGTGTGCACGTGCTATTCTTTGGTAATTTTACACTATAAAATCTATGTAACTTGTGTATATTGTTATGGTACTTTGTTCAATTTAAAGTACTTATCAAAGTGAAAATAAGTTGCTGGCATATGTCAGTTAGTGGCTGTGGAAATTAAACTAAATTCACATTTGAGGTTAAAAAGATACGACTATTGATAGTTATTTAAATTAAAACCCAGCTAAATATTATCTAGATTCAAATAAAAACAAATCATTGGAATCCTATACAAAATAGTTATGTAGATCATTGTTGATATATAATATATATTTTACGCCATGTAAAAAATGACTAAATTTGGTTAACAAAATTTTGTGCGCAATAAATCGGTTTCCATCGAATGAAACACTAAGAATAATTCTAAATATACTAGGTTAGATGAAGTTATATACTTCACAGTTTAATATTATGAAATCTGTTAAATTTTCTAAGAAAAATATTTATTTAATTTTATGGACACTAAAACCATCATCACTTTCAGGGGGTGTATATAGAGATTGATTTCTCTTTTTATTTCCTACAACTTCTTTGTCCATAAGAACAATTTGTTCTCGTCTATGTTACTACTGTTATTGGCAAGTTATGCGTTGCTTTATTATTGATCCTTTGGGAACAATTTAAGTGTTCATTAATATGTACAGGGCAGTCTATACACCCATCCTTTATTGAAGGATATATATATATTATATGTTTATGGATTTGTACTTAAGTATGTATATTTTTCGTTATCTTAATTTACGAAAAGTTTTTAATTTAGTATGTGAGCCAGGAAAAGTAGAAAAATATGTAACAAAAATACTAAATTTATGAAGCCCACAAGTGCCTTTAATCTATAATATCTCGCTGAAAGCATCTATTTTTATTTATATGTGACTTTTGTATTCTTTTGTTACAGTTTTGATAAAAGAGCTCAATAAAAGCCAATTTTCCCATCAGCCAATCATACTGGCAAGTCAGGCATATGAATGATAAAGCAAGCACAATGAATTTTCCATTTCAAATGCACGAAGATTATAGAAATAAATTATTTATTGAATGATTTTCAACAGAAGTTATTAAATCGGATTTAAAAAAGGATACAATATAAATATAGAATATAAAAATATTTAAATTTAAATTTTTTTTTTTTTTTTGTTAACTTTCGAATTTATAGCAACACATGTTACTTACATCCTGGAAAATGAACATACTCTGGGCTTGTTAAAATTATGTAAAAGTTTTTTGAATCTCTTTTTTCAGAATTTTTTTTGTGCCGAATATTTTATGCTCAAATATGTGTTGGCCATCAATTTCTCCTTCTACGGCCGCAAGAAATATACATAAGTTGATGGCATTTTCACAACATGTGTTGTGACATAGTCTAGAAAAAGGAAAATTAACTGCGCTGGAATAGGAATATATGTTTCGCGTTTTTTGTGAGCCATATTCAGAAAAAAAATTTCATATTATGAATTTTGTGATTTAAATAAAATCGTAAGATACAATATCTAATATCAAGTTTAAAAATAAAATAAATTTGAATAAATGTGTACATTAGGGTAGCTCTTCATTATATGGAGGGGAAAAAAGTGTTGGAATTTAAAGTCCCGCCCCTAGAAATATGCGAAAAACAGAAAAAGTGGGAAATACAAAGCTTTGGGCCCATCCACAAAAATTTGCAATTTATGCATTATTTAAAATTTTCTTATGCGAGCCAGTATCATTTGAGTGCATATCCCGGAAAATTATTTTCTTTTTCCTCTAAAATAGATTCAAGGATATCATCAGAATGTATGAAATTTTTCTTTTAGAATATTGCATTATAAGCTTTTTTGAAGCTGACATTATTTGCAAGGTTATATAACAAAATATTTTCATATATATAATTTTTTTTCTCATTTTAGATTTCCTATCTCTTCAATTTGCTACATGTTCATATATATGAGTGACTTTAAGTATTTATAAAAATTTGCATCAAGAAATGAAATATACCAAATTGCAACATAATACGTATTTCGTATACTGTCATGATAGTTTAAAAAGAAAATAATAAATTTATGATTTTTTTTTTAATTCACCAAAATCACAGAATAATGTAATTTGCAGTATAAGCTTAAAACGTGAAACAATATTTATAATTGACATTCGATTACGTGTCGCGATTATATTGAGAGAAATTCAACAAAGTTACGTGCTCCTTCGCAGCAACTTGTAACACTATATTTGAAAAATAGTAACGGATTTTAGCAATGTTATTTGCTACAGCCCAAATTGGAAAATTTGTTACGTCGTTGTTTAACACATAGTTAGCGTGTCGGAAACGCAAACGTGCTTAAAACGAACGCGAACGCATGATAGTGGGTCTGATGCAATAAAAAAAGTGTTTTTCTTATCTTTAAGCTCAAACAACCCGGCAATAAATAAATATAAGCACGCAAACATAGAGAAACTAAAGCAAGGTATAATTTTTTGACAAAGAGCACAAAACAAAATAGAATTTAAATAGTATAAACAGTTATGTTAAGCAAACATTCTATTTTAACATTTGTATTGCTCTGATTTGTATTCCCCTTTGCTTTCCATCCAAAATAAAGTGATAAAAACTACCACTAACAACACTATTCCTTCCCACATTAACAACATCGACGCCATCATGCCGCTTTGTATGCTGGCGATTGTACAACTGATACAGATGATGAAGTGGACAGCAATGGAATATGCATACACATGCAAACGATAAAACTGAATTTAGTGGTAGCACTCTGGCTCCGGATGGCCGCATTTATGTTACTAATACAAATGATGCTGGCACGAAGCAAACATCGTTGTCTCTTCTGTTCGTAACTGCACACTATGTCAGTGATGGCGTTAGCAATGACAACAATACCGACGGCATCCGCTATGGAAGACGGTATAGTCAACAATTGGATGCATACCATATTTAGCTTGGGTTTCAAAATTTAAAGGTAAGATTTTCATATTTGTATTTGATTTTAGTGCATTAATATTAATAATTGCTTCGATTTCGTGTACAAAATCAATGTTGTGTGAAATAAAATATTTAACAATACAGGAAGCTAAATGAGTTTGCAAATCTCATTTGCAAGTTGGAAAAATATTCCGTCCGTTTTTACCAACACGGGTTGAGGTTCTCTACAGCGTAGAGAGCTACAATATACAAAGCAACTAAAGCAATTTTCAGATATGATAAAGTAGTTGAATACGAAATATAGCTAACAAGATATAATTTATTTAAATCGTGTAGAAAAAAAAATGTTGAAAAATTTTCAACAATTATTCGAAATTTAACCCTGCTGTTAGGTTTGGACCATTTTGGTCAAATTTTTTTTTTCTTTCCTTTCTATGTTTTCAACGGTAAAACATATCGACTTGAAACGTCAGCTCACGTGGTTTTTTTCTAAATCAATGTTTTTATTCAAATAATTAAGTGTCTAACATAAATTGGAAGGGAGAAAAATAAACAGTTACAAATTTTATGATAAGGACCATTTTGGTCCATTGTAATTTTTTATTTATTCGCTTCTATGCAGGATGTACAAACAATTTTTCGGCTTAGTTTGCAAATAAATTTGCTGCAGATAACACATTTACTATCGCATTTTGATTTGCAGCAACCACAAATTCCACTTTTTCTAGCAGGTGGGTTTCTTGTATCACTTGTAGAAGCTACGGGGTCTGTGGTAGATGCTCTTACCTCAGCCAATAACTCTGCCGAGAAATTTTGTTTGGGTATGTTGGTTCGTTTCATCATATGTTCTTTGGCCAAAGAAAGTGCTAATAGTCGTAAAAATTCTGGTCGCTTACGATTTTGATCACTGGGTGCCCACGAATCATCGATTTCAGAAAACAATATAAGCGCATTCAATGCTGATATATCTATCATATTTGCAAAAACAACATTCGGCCATCGATTTGTTTTGCGTTTAGTACTGTAGTAGCCAATCTTTTGGTCGACAGTATCTACGCCTCCTAAAAGAAAATAAAATTAAATTTTGTTTACTAAAAATCTATGAACACTGGCAAAAAGTTACACACCTTTTGTTGAATTATAATAAGACACAATCTCAGGCTTCTTTTTTGGTCCATTGGCATCAACTTCTGCCGTTATGTGCATCGTACTCATCAAAACAGTACCTTTGTTTTTATGGCTGTTGTATGAAACTAATGTTGCGACTTCATTGAAAGCAAATGTTGAAGTATATAAAGGAACTTTTTTGAATATGGGCAACTTCGGTGGAATAAATGTTTTATTTTTTCGAACTGTACCCACGTATGTCAGTTTCCTTTCCAAAAGCTTTTGCGCCAAATCAAACGACGAAAAGAAATTATCAGCCGTGATATTTTGACCTTTCAAACCTTCAGTCAAGTCCAATACGATGCGCTGTCCTTGGTTTTTCTCAGGCTGATCATGTCTTTGTTTTCCTAAATATGGCTGTATCTTCCACACATAACTTGTTTTAGAGTCAACAGACAACCAAAATTTTAAGCCATATTTGGCAGGTTTTGATGGCATATATTGTCTGAAAGAGCATCGTCCTCTGAAAGACACCAGTTGTTCATCAATAGTAACATTTTCATGGCAGTTGAAACTCATTGAAAGAACGCCTTCCCAACGATTCCACAAATCACGTATAGGAGCAAACTTATCGGTGCTTTGCATTTGTCTTCGGCTCATAACATCATCGAACCGGAGCGCTCTTGTAATCATTTGAAAAGTATCCTCAGACATAATTGAACGGAAAATAGGACGACCAAAACGTCTATCAAACAATCCATGTATGTCTTCGTTTTTGCCGCTGCCATATAACAAATAAATTTGCCTACTCTTTTACTGAACCAAAATAAAAAATCTGTATAAATATACATACCGACACACACCAGCAAGAATAAGTACTGCAATATAAGCACGCAAAGTGGCTTCATCAATGTCTTTCCATTTACCCTCGAATTTTACTCTGCCATACATATTGGTATTTTCAATGATTTTTTTTTCTAATGGTGGTGGAAAAAACAGTAAAAAAGATGAAAGAATATCTTGGCACCTGGATACAGCAAATCGAGTTGGTCCTGGCTGTATTGAAATATTATTTTCAGAACGAGTTCCAATAGAACAGGGTAAGGGAACAGCACTCCATTACATTTTATTTTTTGCAATAAACAATGGATCTTCAGTGCTAGCAGCAGCCACATCTTCTTCACTATCTGTTTCAGAATCACTTGATTCGGTATTTTCATATTCAGTATTTTCTTCTAAAATACTTGAATTTGAAATATCCGAGGCACTGTCATTTAGGATTTCAGCAATAGCATCGGTGTCCAAAAAACGTCGATTTTCCATTCTAACAAGAAATAAACACAACACAACACAAACAAGACACAAACTAAACTGCAACTAATGCAAACAATTTTCACGACTGCATCACAAAATAAAATCAGGGGAATCACAAAAACACAAAAAAAAAAACACACACACACATGTCTGCATGATAAAATGCAAAAAGGGGACTCACACAAAAAACACAACTTATTGAATGTCAACAGTAACTTGAATAGCTGATTTGATGGCATAACAAAACAAAATTAGGGGAGTCCCACTATTGGCTTTCAAATTTAATTTGTATGAAATATAATAACAAACATTCAAAACAAAATAAATAGCCCAAACGATTTGTTAAGCATACAAATATAACTTTTAGCGAAAATATTTGTTGCCAAATACTTAATTGAAATAAATAAGTATAAAAAATAGACTTACGAACCTTGTTTTAAAAAAAAATTGGTATAGACCAAAATGGTCCGTTAACCTCGAATTCGTAAGTTTTTTTTTAACCTAACAGCAGGGTTAAATAAAATTGTAACTTTAATCATTTGAGTTCAAAAAATACGCCAATTTTCTTTCTTGGCAATGAATCAAAATTGATCAAGTAAATTTAAGTAAACAGTTTCATAAGGAAAATTTATAAAGAGTGATTTTTTAAGAGCTATAGGAAAGTTTTCCAAAAAAAAAAACACATAAAATTCAGAAAAAATGCATGAAATCTTTATTTGAATCGATGTACGGTCCATATAATCTAATGTTTGAAGATTATTTCATGCAAATGTTGACCGTGACTGCAGATGTTTGACAATGAAACAAAACACGAAACGTGCGTCAGCTGTTTAAACCAGTGTTACCAAAAAGATAATAGCTAAAAAATCACCCTTTACATATTTTTCCAACAAGTCATTTAGAATCAATTTTCCCATGCTCTTTTTACTTTTAAATAAGAAAATTTTATAACTGCCAAACTACTGAATTGATTGAAGTTTTTTGAGGCATTGTTCTGTGGATTCCTGCTGATTATTATTCAAGTATCGGTCTGACTAAAGTTGTGAATAGATTTTATAGTCTTTAGAAGACTTCAGACAAATCTCGCTTTATTAACAGTCATTATAATATTATAATTAAAACGTAGTCTTTTATCGAAATGAAGTTCCAAATCAATGAATGAGTCGGCGGAATTTTGACATTTTTGAGATTTATTTCCATTAAGTTGGCATTACACCAGTTGTAGAAGCTGTTTAGGTCAGACAGTAGACGTCAGCTATATTCATTGTTTAGGAGGGTTGGGTAGATTTCTATATTGTGAACATACATAAGCATTAGAGTGGTCCTTAGAAATTAAAATGGCATTTTGGAAAATGTTGGGAATGTTGGGATTCAGTTTGTTTCTTTCTATATAAAACTAATAAATGTGAAGTTTGGGGACAATCAGATAAAGAAGACTCGCACCAGAAATTTATCAGTGTGTAGATGTAAAAGGCTCCGTAGGTAATCGTTAAGTGTACGCAAGCGACAGCTTTCTGAAATCAGTCCATAGGTTACTGGCATTTAAAAACAGGAAAAATACACTATCTGCAAACAGCAAAACATTGTAAAGATCTGTACCCATTCGGTTGTCAAAATGTATATCTGCGAAACGGTTCAGATACGTATATACAGTATGTGGAAAAAATAAGTTTCCGAAGAATAGTTATAGAATAAAACGTTTGAAACTTTTTTGTGTAGTATTTTTTAATATTCTTTGTCTTTACTGTATGTTTTTAACCTCACCAGTAGTAACAAATAAAAAATATTAACAAAAATTATATATTCATTGTAACCAGATAAAAAAACTTAAAAGCATTCAAAGAAAATAGTAGAAAAAATTTGTTTCCATCTCGCTTAGTAACCGCAGTGACCTCCATTTCGGAGAGACATTTAGCAAGGCGGACTTGCATAGTGTCTACTAACTTTAGGCACTCTGCTGGACTAATATTTTTCCAGTTCGAAACAATGCAATCTTTAAGTTGGCTAAGGTTTTGAGTATAGGCCAAGCGTTCTCGATGGGAGAAAGGTCTGGACTTTGGGGTGGCCACTTTAAAATAGGAACATTTCTATCAGCAAGGTATTCCACCACCTTTTTCGCTAATATGTATAGGCGCATTATCCTGCTGGAATATGAAATATTCACATATTAAGCGATTCCCCTCAGGTATAGCTGTTTCCTTCAGAATTCTCATATACACAGCAGCATTTACTTTTCCTTCTAATACGATGATTTCACCAGTACCTTTAGCAGAAAGGCAGCCCCACACCATCAAACCTCTCTCTACCACTTTTACAGTTGGAACGGTACACTTTAATGATAGTTCGTCACCTGCCTAACGCCAAACGTGTATCATACCATGAGAGTATTTCAGTCTTATCATTGATTCGTCAGTCCATAAAATGTTGTACCAAAATTCTTTGGGCTTTAAAACGTGTTCCTCATAAAACAGCATTCTTTTGGTCTTATTTACTTTGCTAATGTAGGCAATTTTACGAGCTACGCGCCCATGTTTGCCACATTCTCTTAGCCTGTTACGAATGGTGAATACTGGCGGGGCAATTCTTCCTTCGTTAAGCAACTGAGAACGAAATTTTGGTACAGATTTTAATGGGTTGGCCTCTGATATGTCAAGGATTCTTCTGTCAACTCTTTGGGATGTTATTTTAGGACGCCCTGGTCTGTTTTTAGCACAAACTCTGTGTTTATTCTCGAAGGCCACAATTACTTTACGAACTGCTGTATGCGATTTGGTCCAATATATCGAAGGTTGTGGCTATCTTTATAAAGACTAATAATTACTTTTCGTTCCTCAGTTGTCAATTGTTTGAATTTACCCATCTTCTTTTACAAAATTAAATTATTTTCTATTAAATTAAAGGTTAATTTCAATATTATGAAAAAAGTAATCAAAATTAATAAAATGGTAGAAAAATTTATCTTTAACGTATTTATTTGTATGCAAAATTAACTAAATTTATTATTTATTTATTTATTTATTTATTTATTTTTATTAATTACATAATACAATTATTGTAACTAAAATGAGAAAAGAGTACTAGCAACTGAGGCTTTCGACTCTGAATTAAAATAATATTTACAATTTCTTTAGAAGATTACATTCTATTATGAATTTATAAATTAATTGAATGTTATGGCTAGAAATGTGTTTCAAACAATTTGAAGGTAAATTTGATCCGAAGATGTTGGTTCTGGAGTATTGATAATCTGGACACTCATCTAGAATATGTGTAGTGTTGAGATGGGTATTGCATGTTGCACACATTGGAGATGTTGTTTTCTTTAGGAGGTATTTGTGTGTTAACTTGCAGTGTCCTATTCTGAGGCGCACAATTAAATTTGTTTCTAATCTGGAACAGGTTTTTGGATAAACAGGCTTATTACCAAGAGAATTAAACCGTTTGTAGTAATGTTCGTATTCTGACCATTTTTGAATTTTAGATTTTTCATAGTAGGCGTAAATCTGGTTGAGTATATCATGATGTTCCCATGTTTGAATTTTTAACAGTGGTCTTCGCTTTGCTTCTTCAGCTGCCCAGTCTGCAAATTCATTACCAGGGATACCGACGTGCGAGGGAACCCACATAATTTTTATTTTATTTGAGTGTTTTATGCAGGTGTTTCTTATTTGGGAAATCAGCGGAGAATCATGTTGAGTATTTTGGATTGCTAGAACAGATGAAAGGCTGTCCGTGCATATTATATGCTTTGTTGGGTTTTGTGCTGCGAATTCAACAGCAAGAGATATTGCTAATGCCTCGGCCGTGAAGTTCGAACAGTAATTGTCAATAAAGCCGGTGTTGATAATTTTTCCATCATTCTGAACAGTTGCAAAAGTGGTTAAATTATGAGATTTGGATACATCTGTAAATACAAATTCCCAGCCTTAACCAATATAGTGATCGGAAACTTGGTTGAAGATTTGTCTGTATACTTTTGGTGGTGTTGTAGATTTTGGAATATTATTCATTGTGGAAACAAATAATGATTCCTCAAGTAGCCATGTTGGTTCCGATGGGTATTTTGTTAGAATTGGTGGAAGATGTAAGCCGATACTTTGGCAAAAATCAATGCATCTATCCATTGTAGATTTAATTTTAGGTGTTCTTTTGCGATTCACCGCTTTTGTGATATCTTGAAATAAGATTTTATTACGACATACAAAAAGTTTAGGAATTAATTTGTACGTTTGGAAACAGATTCGATCTTCAACAGAAGGCATTCCAGCCTCGGCTAATATATTTTTTATTGGGCTAGTACGGAAGGCTCCGATACTGCGTCTAATAGCTGCATGATATGGTGATTGGATGAATTTAATGTGAGAGGGGGCACACCATCCGTATATCGGAAGTGCGTAGTCAATTTTTGACAGCATGATTGAACGAGTAATATTTATCATTGTAGACATATGGATCAAAAAATGTTTAGATGTGAGATATTTTATAATATTTAATATCGAATTTAAGCTTTTTCTCAGTTCTGAACAGTGCTCTTTAAATGTAAAGCTTTTGTCGAAAATAACACCCAATATACCAAGTTTATCAACTTGTTTAATTTTCAAGTTTTTGTATTCGATGTCGAATAAATTGCAATTATGCTTTCTGCATATATGAAGTAATTTACATTTGTCCACTGAAAGTTTTGCGCCTGAGACTAGACTCCAATTGTCAATTTCTTTTAGTAGGTTTAGAAAAAACTCCTTTACTCTATTATTTTCGTTGTGTTTAGTAAATATTACAGCGTCGTCTGCATACATGGCATGTTCAATATGTTTTTGATTTGAGATGATTTTGCTGAGTTGGTTAAACGCTATGATAAAGAGCACAACTGACAATGGTGAGCCTTGAGGAATACCATTGTAGAGGGGGAAAGTGTTAGAAAGTTCACCGTTGATTCTGACTTTAAATTTCCGATTAAATAAAAAGCTTTTAATAATAGAATACATTTTTTTCCGATTTTCCATTCTATTAGCTGGTGTAATATTACGTGAGTACCAATTCTGTCGAAAGCTTTTTCGAAATCTGTAGAAAGGATATTTACATGGTTTTTATTGGACAAGGCTTTCGAAATAAAATTTTGTAGGTGTAGAAGAACGTCGTCAGTGCTTTGTTTTTTCATAAACGCTACTTGGTTCGGTGTTATGAAGTTATCGGATTTTAAAAACCACATTAACCGTCTCGCAATTATTTTTTCTAAAGTTTTGCTTATGCAGGGTAATAGCGATATTGGTCTGTATCCTATAATGGAAAAAGAATCTTTGTTTGGTTTAAGAATTGGTACGACAGTTGCGGTTTTCCAAGCTTGTGGATAAACATTAGATGTGAAGATATTGTTGTAAAGCTTTAGGAAATATTTTTTTGTTTCTAAGTTTAGGTTTTTTAACATAGGATAAGATATCCGGTCAGCACCTGGAGTTTTACCTTGGAAGGCATCTTCTATTTCTATGATATTAATGGGATTTTCGATTTTGGTTGCATAAGAGTTGAAGGATTGCGGGTTATAGCAGATAGAAGTGGTCTTAAATTTATTAAGTTGAAAAACTGGAGAAAAATTTTTGTCTGCGGATTCATCCGACCAATGTTTTGCAAAGGAGTTTGCTATATCGAGTGGAGATGACAGCATATCGGAACCATGCTTTAAATATTTTATTGTATTATGAGTTTTACCACCTGTTATGTGTTTTATATCATTCCATATTTTTTGTGTGGAAGAATTGGGGTTAATATTAGATGAGAATCTCTGTATGCATAATGCTTTACTTTCTTTTACAGATCTCCGAAATAAGGCATTGCATTTTTTATATAAAATAAGGTTGGAGTCGCTTCTTACTCGTTTGTAGTTGTGCCATAGGTTTTGTTTTTGTTTCCTTAAATAATCGAGGTTCGAGTTCCACCAAGCAACCCGGGGTTTGAAAACATTAAATTTTGATTGAGGTATACTGATGTTTGCAGCCGATCTCATGCATTTGACTAAGGATGCAGCTTGTTGGTTAATATTTTGTAAGAATTTTGTGTTGGAAATGTTTTCGAGACAAGTTTTTTGGTATAAAGACCAATTGGCTAAGTCTATTTTGAATTTCGGTTTTACTTTATTTTGTGATGAGCGTATGTTTTTTTCTATTTCTATTAATATAGGATAATGATCACTGCCATGTAGGTTAGGGAGTGTTTTCCAAGAGCAGAATGGAGCAAGTTCGGGAGAGCATAACGATAAATCGACATGTGTAAAAGTGTTGTGTGTCGAAAAATGTGTGGGTGCGCCATTATTTTGTAGTATAAGATCTTCATTAATTATAAAATCTTCAATAATTTTTCCACGGTTATTAGTTGTGGTAGATCCCCAAAGAGTACTCCAGGAATTAAAATCACCTGTTATAATAAAAGATGGATTTATATTATCAAGTAAAGCTTTTAATCTGCTATGAGATACAATTTCGTGAGGGGGAATGTATGTGTTAACGATAGTAAATTTTATGCCGTAATCAATTTCAATTGCGATGGAGTTACTATTTAGATCTGTATATAGTAGTTTATGAGGGATAGTTTTTTTCACTAAAATTGCAACACCTTGTTTAGAAGTGGTGTTGCTGGAGAGATTATGAAAATAGCCATTGTAGGGTTTGGGGTATATTATGCTACTACAATTAAAAGCAATATGGGTTTCTTGAATTGATATAATGTCAGGATTAAATTCTTTCAGTAATAGCTGCAATTCGTGGTAATTATTGATTAGACCATTTATATTCCATTGAATAATTTTAAAATTCATAATAGATGGTAGAGTAGTATAAAATTATTCTTTGTCTACAAACATATGTTCTTCTTCATCGTGTGAATTGATTATTGGGTTATGCAGTTTAGGGAGTGAAAGTTGCGTTTTATTTTGTGTTTCTTTCGTTTCTTTATTATTATTATTTTTTGAATTTATTGGTAATGCGTTGTTTGTTGTATTTTTTGTCATTGATCTTGTAAGCATTATTGATTTTGTGTTAGTTGTTGTAGTTTTATGTAGTTTTAAGTATTGTGGTTTTGGTTCTTGTTGTTTTAATTCTTGTGATGTTGAATTTTGCATAAGAGAACTGTTATCAGTGGTATTTTTGGTGGCTTGTGTTATTTTATTTAGTTGTGCTGGGCTTGTAGAAGCAGATTTTGTAGAATTGTATTTTGATGTTTCGGGAATATTGTTTTTATCAGTATTATTGCTGTTATTATTTTTTGTAATATTTGAGTATGATTGTATTAAAGGTTCTGTTGATAGTTGTGCTTTGTATTTTTCTTTTGCAGCTTTTAATGTACATTTATGTTTGGTTTTAATTTTCAATATTTCCTTTTGTTGTTTGTACACCTTACAATCTTTTGACCAGGATGGGTGATCTTCGGAACAGTTGATACAGAGAGTTCGAGTGCATTCTTCAGGTATATGTGGGGGTAGAGCGCAGTTGGCACATAGTGGCGTGTTTTTGCACCATTTTTGGGTGTGTCCTAGGAGTTGGCAAGATTTGCAACGCATTGGATTAGGGAAAAACTGTCGGACTTTAACTTTATGCCATGAGATATCTAAATTTTCTGGAATGTGATATCGGTCGAAGGTTAATAGTAAAACTCCACATGGTGATTGTTTACCGTCAGTTATTTTTAGATATTTATAGGCCTCGACGACGCCTTGGGAACTTAATTCACTTACGATTTCGGCTTCAGGAACCTTATTTAAGTACGGAGCATAGATTGTGCCTTTAGAAAAATTTAGATTTTTATGATACTCGCATTTTATGCTGCAAATTCCAGGAAGGGATTTAGTTGACAATAATTTATCCGCGTTCGTTTTGCTTCCAGTTAGAAGTAAAAGGTTACCATCTCTAAGTTCGGACACAGATATTATATCGGAGCAAACTTGTTTTAGGGCGCGGTCAACTAAGAAACACGAATAATCTTGTAAAGATTTATCGCCGATTGCGGATATAACTACATATTTCGGATCTGCATTTTTTACAGTTGGCAGTTCAGGAAATACTTCAGTAATGGTTTGATATGTTCGTTTTTTTTTAACGGCGGGGCCATCCGCTAGTATGGAAAAGCGGTTGTCCCCCAAATTGGGTGGGCCAGGAGCCATATATTCCAAGTTAAACCCGTATACCGAGGGATAGGTGTGAAATTAGATTGTTGAATATACGAAATAGTTAAAAATACGAGAAAAAAACTGTATAATAGTAACACTCCGAAGAACGAGAAAAAATAATCAACCGTACCGCGCAAGGGATAGTCGATGACTGCTAAATTTATTAAAAATAGTTAAAATATCAAGATTTTATTGTTAGTGTTCACTACTTGATTGCTTTTGGAAACTTACTTTTTCAATGTACAAATTATTTCATTCTGTGAAACTGGTATTACCTTTATTTCTATTGAAGAGCAAAACCTTTCAAACTTATCCAATAAGAACAATAGTATGAGTAGTTTTTAAAATGAGGATGGTATGTATCAATTCATAAGCTTTAGGAACCTCATAGTTCACCAATTTAAATATATGACATTGGAAACTTATTTTTTCTACATACTGTAAAGAATACTAGCGACAGCCGTATAATAAAGATGCATATACGAGTAGATCACATTGGAAAATCCGTTTTAATAGCAATAATAGAAAACAAGAATCGAACTGCATTTTTATAAGTAGAAGGTCAATTTTGTGTAACCCATTAAGACCCACCCATTGATAGGCCCGTACGATGTTGGTAAAATTTCGATATTATGCCTGAAAGGCCATAGAAGTTGAAAAAATAATAATTTTTTGATATCTGCCCAAATATCTGAGATACAGCATGGATATTTGAATACCCGACAGCCCATGGTGTGATACTTTCATTTTTACTTACAGGGTTGCCCATATTCGACGGACCCATGTTTTTTTTAAAAAAAATCAAAGAAAAAAATAAAAATTTGGCGGTTGGCAATCTTAATCATTTAATTTGTTCCAAGTAGATTTGTTTACATCAATTTTTGAATATGATATCTCTCAAATGGCCGCCTCTGGCGTTGATGGCGTATTGTGCCCTTTTTGCAGCATTTTCCATTGTTTTCGCCAACATTTCGGCCGGAATAGCGGCTATTTCTTCACGAATGTTGTCCTTAAGCTCTTCTACGGTCCTTGGCTTGTTAACGTAAACCTTTGACTTCAAATATCCCCACAAGAAGAAGTCAGGCGGCGTCAAATCGGGCGAACGCGGTGGCCAGTCCAAATCACCCCTTTTCGACATCAAACGGCCCGGAAACAAATTCTTCAGAAAATCGATTGTTATGCGACTTGTGTGCGGTGGAGCGCCGTCTTGTTGAAACCAGAACTGCCTCATACGCTTTCGACGAATAATTGGCATCACAAAATTGGTCATCATGTCGCGATAACGCTCTTGGTTGATGGTAACAGCAAGGCCATTTTCATTTTGGAAGAAAAACGGCCCAATGACCGTTTTCGCACTAACGCCGCACCAAACGGTGGCTTTTTCGTCATGAAGAGGCACTTCTTGAATCTCCTGAGGATTTTCAGTGGCGTAAATACGGCAATTTTGCTTATTTACGGTCCCATTCAATGTGAAATGGGCTTCATCGGACATGATAATTTTGTTCCAAAATTGCTTGTCATCTTCGGCCATTTCGATGACTCTTTGGGCCCATTCCAATCGACGAGGCTTGTCCATAGGCAACAATGTTTGCGTCAATTGAATTTTGTATGGGAACAAATGCAAATCAACGCGAATAATCCGTTGTAAAGTGGACCGAGCCATGCCCAACTGCTGAGAACGGCGTTTTTGGGATGTTCTTGGGGACCTCTCAACACTGGCTCCTACGGCAGCGATATTCTCGGCCGATCGCCTTGGTCGACTTTTATTTGGCCTCTTCGGATTAGAAAGAGCCTCACCAGTCGAAAATTTTTCGTATAAACGCTTAATGGTGTTCTTAGAAGGCGCACTTCTCACATTTTTTAATATTTTAAAAGCACGTTGAGTTTTCACAATTGACTTGTTCTGTTGAATGTAAATTTCAACTATTTCAGAGCGCTCGCGTGGCGTGTATTGTTGCATGGTAAAAATCTGCTTGGACTGACGCTTCAAACGCGGTATGTCTTTAAGCGATCTGACATCTCTGTCAAAAGTTATGGCGTTGCCAGATGGGTCCGTCGAATATGGGCAACACTGTATATTCCAAAAAAAAAAAAACTTTGCCCAAAAAATTTTCAATTTCCCCATAATTAGCGAGATACTACGTGTACCTACGAACGCAAAAGAAAGATTGTCATATCAGCGCTGGTCATCGTGTAGTGTGCATGCTAAATAATTGCGTAAAAAAGTGATAAAAATCAGAAAAAAGTTATACAGAAATAATAGCTAATTATAACAATTGTCGGAAAGGTAAACTTTTGGCTTAAGACAATCGTTCTTATTGGTCAATTCGGGAATCGTTGGGATGCGCGCTGATAAAAGAATATATTTCTCGGAAAAGGTTCAAAAAATTTAACAGCACAATGAATTCTTCGCTTTGGAAACTATTCGTGATAATCGAGTCATTGATGAATATCAAGGAAATGCAAAAAAAGCCTCGCAGGACATCTGACTTTAGTTTTGATATGAGCAATTTTATACTCGCTGTGCGTTGGAACGATAATGCTGTAACTCATTTCTAATTTGTCTATCGATGATTTCTTGACTAATTTGCATATTTTTAGGTTATTACCTTATTATCAAATTTTCTAAGCAATACACCAATGGCCCGGTCGAATAAATATGATCGAAAGTGACGACTAGATTAGAATTTATCAGCCTCATCATTTGGTCAATCGAAATAATCATCGCATTGGAGGTGTAGGCTTTTTGACATTGCAATCAATAATTATCGAATTAGGGTTCGGGGCAAAAAGTCGTATTGGCAGTTGATAACGAACGCATTAACCGCGGCTATGGTAAATTCATGGAAATTGCATTAACTTTGTCGAATTCCGAATGGAAGTTTGCGAATCGATTATGATTAATTCCGATCATCACCAACCGGGTAAAGTTTCGGCCTCAGGTAATACGGTCGTATAGATAATTTCAATGGAAAACTCGTTATCCGCATATGGTGGCAAAAGCGAATGCGGCTGATTGAAGTACAAAATGAACTTACATCTCCCTCCTTGCTCTCTGGATTATCACAATGGTGTTGCGCCAGATGAAACTAAGATTTCTAATGCTAAGGCTATGTGTTTTTTTATACGTCGTCGTTTCTGAATTATATAACAAACATTCCGAATTTCATACGCTTTTTGTTCTGCTCAATCAAAAATTTCCATACAGCAAAAATTATATTTTAAGTACACACTAAGGCCTGTCGGGTATCATTTTCATTTGATCTGGCATAATGACTAAGTGAGTTAACGTATTCCGGTTTGTCTAAAGGAAGCTTGAGAAGGGACAATTCAACCCTCCTGAAAGCAATGCTCGCTGTTTGTTTTTCTCATATTCTAAAATTTCGCAATGCTTTTATCAAGCATATTCTGAAGAAAACGCAATTTTAACCGATAAAATATTCGCTGTAAACTGCGGAAAATATTACTGCTTAATTTTTTATGTCGGTCCATCCTTCCCCTTTACAATAAAACATCGACTATCACGATATCCTTCACCTGGGATGAGCTAGAATTTTTTTTTGCGAGAAGATTTTCTTGGGTATTTAAATACTCAGTGGGCCTTAATGGGTTAACCGCCCAAATGCATGTATTTTATAAACTTTGCATTCTATTGTAATTGTATGTAAATTCTAATTTATTAATGTCGTAGCAATGCACGACAGGGTTTGCTAGTCTTACCCATTAAAAATAAACACCATTGTAAGTTAAAATCTTTTAATTCATTTTTTAAATTCAACTCAAATATAATCAAAGAACATAAAAAATAGAAGAAAATTAAAAACGAATATTAGAAGCTATGTTTTTGGAACTATACCCGAATGAATGTGCTATTTTTTTTGACATGTGCAATTTTTCAATCATTCTTTTTAACACAAACCGCAATATCACATTGTTCACACAACCACCTGATTGTGTTATGACATCCACTGCACCGTAAAGAATTTTTTATCCTTTTAGGAAAGTGGTTTCCAGTAGTAGTTGCAACTCCAGAAACCAATGACGAGTGTATACTTTCTGGGCATAATTTCGTAAGTTAAAGCAAACTGTATTGCATTGAAATTCTAGCGTGGCCATGTCTGATCTGTATGCAGTTTTAAACAACTTCGATGCATTTACCATCGCAAAACCAAAATTGTGGTAAGAAGCGGCCACCACCATTTCTTTCCTTGGAATTTTATACTGTAATTTTTTCACAGCTTAAACGCGAAGGTCGACACTACCCATTCCCGAATTATATTCTTAGATCAACATCTTTTGGCTGACATTAATTTTACCACCGGCTAACGATATGCACTGGTTCGATACTTTCGAAATTGCACCCTACGGTTACTGCACTATTGTTACTGCACTATTGCCGTTCCTTTTCACAAATATTATTTTATTGGTCTTGTGAAATTTGCAGTCAAAATATGCTCTATTTTCGTTTGTGATTAGTGCTTTTGATTTTACTGGACAGCTTTATATACTTGAATGACCCATTGCCCCAATAGCTCGATATCCTCTTTCAGTTAGAAATCATACGACATAAAAAAATTTTCGAAATATACAACATGATTTGAAGGGTTAGGAAGATCGTCCAAAAAATCAAAAATGACTCTAGATCCAAGTGGCATTTTCGATCTATCTGGACGTACATCTTTGGGCCACAGTGAATATCGAATTGGTATAAATAACGAGAGCTGCTCGTCAGTATCCAATTTTTTAAGCCAAATCTTACTGGCTTATTTCTTATGAATCGTTTAAAATGTGGCTACCAAAGTAACTGATAGCTTCTCGTGCGTATAACCGCATTGACAAAAAATTTTTTAAAATAGTTTTTTAAGGGGTCTCACTTTGGCCATTTTGTCAGTAACAGCAAAATTTGTGTCACCAGCAAAAAATATTCTCATCAGCACTTTCCTCTTCATCCGTATTACAATCAGGATCTGGTGGTATAATCGCTATATCAAAATTTTGGTGATCTTCAATTTCAAAACTCAAATGCGCTGCAAAATTTTTAAAATGTTTGCCATACAAACTTGACATTTTTTGGCTTGAAATTCCATTCTGGCGTAAGGAAAATCCAATAAAAATGCATACTTAATGAGCCATTGTACTCAACGATTTTTTACTCACCTAACGTTGTCCAAATTAATTTTTTCCATTTTTGCCATACAAACCTGACATTTTATCGCTTTAAATTCCAATCTGGCGTAAGGAAAAATTCAACAAAAATGAATACCTAATGAGCCATTGTACTCAACTGGGTACATCGATCTTTTTACCCACCTAAATTTGTCCAAAATGATTTCTTTCCCTGAAAATTTTTATAAAATGTACACACACTCGCTCTATTTCACAAAACTATGAGAACCCCGTGCTTGCATAAAAAAGTTTTACTCTACCAAAATAATAACAAAATAACGGAATTATATTTTTAAATTTTTTAAGTATGTTGTTCAAGCACTGTGGACTTAATGCAAAACCAGAAGAAACGTTGTCAAATATCTCTTGTTATAAAATTTATGCGTATTTAGATATTACATTTTTCTCTACTCAAGCAGTTACATGTAACAATGTTACATGTATACAATGGCTGGGAATGGGTTAGTATACAAATTTACGTTACAGGTAAAAGTCTCAATCACACGACAACCGCTGAACCGTTCTCAAAAAGCTTGTGAGTTTGTTCTGGATAAAGGTTTATGTGTGAGGCCATGTTTCTTTTATTTTTTTTAAATTGTTATATGAAAAGCAAAATAATACAAACTCTCAATTTTTTTACCTTAGCTTTTTTTTTTATTTTAGTCAAGTGTTCATTGAAACATATTTCGAAAAAGGAAGACAAAATTTTCATTTTTTTATAATTGTTTGAATTTTGAAAACGAACGGTCGAAGGAGAAAAATAATATTTTTTTTTTTTTTGAAGAATAAATACAACAAATATTAGTTTTAATATTTTTTTTGTTATCCTTCTGGGAAGTGAGTATTAATTGCAAATAAATTTTTTTTTTATTATTGTTTTTTTTTTTTTTAAATTAGTTGAACAAATTATTCGGGCAATAAGTCTAAGGATTACGTGGAAAAGAAAATTAGGCGAAAATCAAATTGTTCGGGAGAAATATATATTTATCCACCATATTGGAAATCTTTATGTGATTCATGGGCAAGGCAAATTAAAGTCTATGGATAGCGTACTTATAATCTTCGAAAATTTAAAAACCAGATTTGCGACAATACATTTTTATTTATAAATTTCCGTTCTGTATTGAATTGCAACTTAAAAAAAAAAAAAAAAAAAAAGAACATATCTACATCATTACTAAATCATTAAATATAGATATTACTATCAATAACTTATCTTAATAATAATTTACGATAAATTCATCTAATCTAATTTTTAAAATTTTTAATTTTTAAAATTTTAATTCTTAAAACATTCAATTTTGTTTAAATTTCTAAATCCTATTTTTAACTTAAAAATTAATTTTTTTTTTTGTTTTCTTTAAATTAATTAATTACACTATCACATTTACAAATACACAAATATTTAAATTTGAAAGTACCTAAGTTTATTTATAATTTTTGACTGTAAATCTGTTTAAATTCTAAATCATCGAAATTTCCAGCAGACAACAGGCCTGAGAAATGGTGAGTTTGATTTATAATTCTAAAATTTAAACAATAATTACACTCTTTTATTTTTTTTTTTTTTTATAATGAATAATTAAATTTTCTTTTGCTCAAATTTTGTCAAATTTTCTGACACTTACGTTTTGACGTAAAATTCCGATAATATAAAGATAAATTTTATTAAATAGAAGTAGAAATTTACTTCTACTCATATTTTCAAATGCCACGTTTACACCTACTTTTACTAATTTTCTTTATTATTTTTTTTCTTTGAATATCTAAATTGGTATAAATTTTAATATAAAATATAGTTTTCTTTTAATATTTCTTTAAATGCTAGTAAAATGTTAAATAATTATATTTTTAAATTAAATAATTTTAGTAAATTTTTTTTTTTTAATAAATGTTATCATTCATAATGGTTTATTAAATTTTTTTATTTCAACGAAAAGTTTAGACAAATAATGTAGTTAGGTTCTAAAATGGTCTATCAGAGACTTAGATTAAATGATAGCAAGGTAGGGTGGGTTTTGAAAATAAGGGGTTACTCCATCTTAATACCTCTTCCTGTAAACTTCATCATTCTTTTATTACTCTTTCTTTCTATATTATTTTTATCGATAATAGGGATATGAGCTACCTAGTTTTAAATTTTTTTTTTGTAAGTGACATCATCATATTTCGAGGAAGACAAGATTCCACCCATTACCCTGAGCACGGCCGGATTGATAGGTAGCGTTGTCTTCCAAAAGGTAGGGTAAAATAATGTGTCGTTACAACTGGTATTTGGCTCCAACTTAAAAAAAATATTCACAAAAATAAATGAACTTTTAAATACAATTTTTTTTTAATATTAAACAATTTCATTTTGGAGAAAAGATAGAATTCTTTCCACAAAGATATTCTATTTAATATACATATATGTAATTTCACAGCCAACTAAAAAGAAAAAAAAGTACACTCCCCTCGTTTATGCAAATACTACTTATTGTGTAATTCCAAAATTGATATTTAAGTCCCAAATAATGGTTGTAAATTGCGACCTTACACAAAGTACAATCAACTCAATGCTGTTTTGCTATGACTACTTCCAGAAATATTAACATTTCATTAACCAATAACGTTGATGTTTAACATATTAACTACTCATTCATAAAATAATTAACACGCAAAATAAATATTCATTTTTCCTTACTAAAATATAAATTTATTTCCTTCCTGTAATTAACTAAATATATCTAAAAAATTTTATATAATAAAGTACAAAGTTAATATTCATGAATTGTAAGTAGATATATGAAAAAACTTACAAAAATATTAAATTCGTTTATTTTTCCTATATGCGGAACATAATATACTAAAAATCCATATAAAATTCATGGTTGTTTAAAAGATTTAAAAAACACTCCAATACTAAATGAGCAGACTAGACACATTTCTGAAGCAATGATGACATTTGGTTGTGCAACACTTTAGAATCAATAACTCATTGAGTATTCGTTTCATGTCAAAATATTGAATGTTGGTTTTGACATACTACACTTTAATATTTTTTCCTAGTGATGGTAACGTTGTGCGAGCATAAGTTGTACTTTGTCAGTTGTTATGATTGAAAAAATATCTTTTGCAAATTTATTTATGATTGCTATACAAGGCACCGAAAAATCAATTTTGTTTTATGTTATGAAATCTTCTTAAACTTTAATGTGACTGTAAATTCAGGACCACATATAAATTTGTTTTGTTCTCTTAATTGACTGGCAATATTTGTATGAATTCCTATTATTTTGTTTTATTTCCTTAATGAAATAAACAAAAGCTAATTAAAAAAACATCAAACACAAAATTTTCAAATAAAGAATACTATGTTATTGCAATTCATCATATAGAAGGATGATCCGGTTTGTGGTTCCATGTATATTCGACTAAAATTCAGTAACAACCCACATCACACTACAGGTCGCAAATATCATATTGATCGCAGTCGTATTTGGTCTGTATGCCTTTAGTACACTCAAAAATCAGTACCAGTGGAGCACAGCAATAGATAATTTTATAAGAGCCTAAAGGTATACATAACAATTTTAGCCAACACAAAATTCAATACTTTTTGAATAATATTCATTAAATTTCATTATAAATATTTGTTGAACAAACAGAAGAAGATATATCAGTGGGTTTGTTAATAAATAATTCTGTAAGAGCCGAAAGGTATGCTAATCAATTTTAGCCGAATCACTATTCAACACAGGGCTTGCGATATTTATTATAAACACACACACAGTATATGTTTTATGTCTGAGTTAGTAACAACTTTAAATGAACATTACTCCAAAAAATGTTCCAGATGGTGCAAATCTGTATATCTGGTGGACAGCTAAAAAGAAATACATTTCAAATGAGGTACATTTAATCAGAATTGCTTATAACTACTAATTTTATATCAGTCAAAAGAAATCGTTTTTTTTTTTTTTTTTTTTTTAATCGTTTATTTATTCACAATATTGAATCAAATCTTAAACTATAATAAACACTAGTTCTCAATAATAGTTTTATGTACTTACATATATACAAAGTCCCTTATACGGGCTCTCTAGTATTATTAATATGATAATAAGTTTGGTTTTACAAAAAATAAATATTTTATGTACTTCAAATGAAGAAGATATATTTAATTTTTTAATTTGCAATGAAAATATTGAAAAAACATTACTTATATGTTGGCAAAAAAATAAAAACTAAAGTCTAAAGGTTAAAAAGGCGAGGAATTGCAAAATTTTTACTGATGTAACCACCAGAATTTGGTTTTAGATCTTTGCAAAATGCAAAGTTCCCTATTAGCAATACTTTCATCATATCTAAAAGTATTCAGTGTTGTACTATTGCAATTGACTGCTTTAACATTTGCCCGTCTAAAATGATGATACAAGACTGGAATGCCATTTTCATTTTGTATTAAATTTATTTTATCTAGATATAAAAAGGCCTCCGGTGGGACGAATCCTTTTTGTAATGTTTCAGATATATATTCTTCATTTGAAAAGTACGGAGCCATTATTAAATTATTTTCTGTACATGCTGTGCATCTCAAAATATTATATCTTATTAAATTAATTATATAATTATCAATTCTTATTATACCTGATTCATTATATAACTTTTTATTCGACACATGTTTTAAAAAATTACTTTCTGGAGATCTAAATAACGAAGTGCAAGACCTTAAACATTTTCTTTCGAATACCCGAATTTTTTCCATATAAGATGGTGAAATATTAAACCAAATAGGACATCCATATGTTAGAATTGGTCTAATAAGAGACTGATACATAATAATCTTTACTCTTGATTTAATATATCTTGAAAAAAATAATGCTTTATATAAGAAGAATGCGTTCCGTGCTTTGATAAGTAACTCTTTGATGTGGTTGTTAAAATATAAAAATTTATCTAAATATATGCCTAGGTATTTGACAATTTCTTTGTTTGGTATATTAAAATTATTTAAGTTGGACTTAATTCCAAATGATTTCCAGTTTTTTTTAATGTTACTGTTGCACTTATCTACTGTTGGTCTAAATAATATTGTTTCACATTTTTCTATACTTATTTTCATATTCCAATCCAAGGCAAATTGTTCCACGATATTGAACAGGTTTTGTAAGTTTTTATTAATTTTATCAATTGTGCAGTCAGCATGATATATTATAATATCATCTGCAAAAGCTATAATATTTTCAATTTTGCTAAGTAGGTCTAAAATGAATATATTGAAAAGTATAGGTGAATTGACAGTACCCTGTTGTAACCCATTAATGATTTTAAAAATTTTTCTGCTTTTATATTTCTCGTGAAACACCATAAAGGTTTTATCACTTATCATATTATATATGAGTATTATTAAATGTAATGGAAATTTATAATCAATTAATTTGTATATCAAACCAGCTATCCAAATGTTATCAAAAGCTTTTTCCATGTCTATTAAACAAGCTCCTGAACATAATTTTTTATTCCAGTTCCAATTTATATTCGATGTGAGTAAATGTATGGCATTTATAGTCGAGTGCTTGTATTTAAATCCAAATTGTTTTTCACTAATCAGGTTGTTGTTGTTACAAAATTTATTTATATTATTATTTATGCACATTTCGAAAATTTTACTAATATTGGGGAGTAAACTTATACCCCTAAGATTTTTCGGATTACTCATATCTTTATCTTTTTTGGGTAATAGAACAACTTTAGCAATTTTCCATTTTTTGGGAAAATATGAGTTATTTAACATGTTGTTAAATAGATTACAATACTCAAAAATCATTATATCTGGTAAATTTTTTAAAATTATATTTGGGACCTTATCTATCCCTGAAGACAATTTACCACTTATTTTAGAGAAAATGTATAATATTTTCTTTCTCGTTATGAAATAATCTCCAGCTTGCGTTTCATTTAAATTGTTTGAAATTTTTTCTTGATTAAAATTTGTTATAGTGGTCATGTTGTATTCGAAGTTAGATTTCGTTACTAAAAATTTATTGAAAGTATCATTAACTTTTATATGTAAATTGTTACTATTATTTATTTGTTTGTAGGAGTGAACTGACTCAAATAAGCTGCCGATAGTATCTAGCATTTGTTCTTTTTCGTGAATTATGAAATTATTTTCACTGTCTTTCTCTAACTCTCCAACATCTATATTTGCATTACTTAATAAATACTCTTGGTCTTCTGGGATTTTTAAATTATGCAGAACTAAAGGTTTAAACTTTTTGAAATTTTTCTTTATTTTTTCAAACATCATTTTTGAGTCTTTCGGATCTATTTTAGTTAACTGTTATTGTACGTATTTGTTTAAGATTGTGATAATATTTTCGTGTATAAGTTTTTTAATTAACTTTAATTTTACTTTTAACAAATTAAGAGATGACTCAGATAACATATGCTGCAATCTGTTATGTTTCTTAATCACTGTAAGTATTTTACTTTTTTTTAAGTGTAGTTTTTTAACAATTGGGTTGTTTAGTTTATGAAAATAATCATGGTTTTTAAATTTAGGGGTAAAATCTTCTACAGTTTCCATTATTATATCATTAAGTCTCTGAACTTGAAAATCTATTTCAGTGTTTGTGAGGTTACGATTATTTGGTATTTGTGTATTGTTTTCTAATGTGCTTTTGATTTTATTTCGGAATTTTGTACAATCTGTCTTCTTAAAGTTATATGTCGAAATTTCAGTTTCTTTTATTAATGTAAAAAGTTGTTTCTCATTATTCATGTAAGCATTTATTTGTAAAGCATTATGGTCACTGTCATATTCTAAAGTTTCAATGCAGTTCAAGGTATTATTCTTTTTTATAATATGCAATCTACAGTCTGCAATACAAATATCTATATAAGATCCTGTTCTAGGGTACGATGGTACACTAGAGGCATAAAGTCGACATCTAAAATGAATCTCGTTTTCTGTCAACCATTCTTTAAGTTTATTTCCCTTTTGATTAGCAGTTGGGTTACTCCAATCCGTATGTCTGCCATTCAAATCGCCTGCTAATATGTAATAATTATTTAAATTTTGTAGATCGAGAGATTCAAAAAGTTTTTGAATTTCATATTTGAAATGCGTATCATTATTTCCGGAAGGATAATAAGCTGATATAATGTATATCATTTTATTTGAAACCAATGGTATTCGAATTATGCAACTTTCTAAAAAACTAAACGAATTTATAATATTATTTGAAAACTTGTCAAATTTCAAATTATTTTTGATTAGTATCGCTGTACCACCACCTCTTATTGAACCAGTTCTATCTTTTCTTATCATTTTATAATTATTAAAATTAATTTTATGTTTAGGATTAAGTTTAGTTTCGTTTAATAGCACGATGTCTGGATTGTGTTTATTAAGAAAATGTTGAAGGTCATACCTTCTACTTATATATATAAGGGAATTTACATTAATATGTATAATTTTAAGATTTTTTGATAAAGTGTTTATGTGACTATTTGCCATGTTTACACACCTACCATAGAAAAAATTGCATCTATTCTAGATGCTTGTAAATTTAGTTGTTTTTGTAGATTTGCCATTTGGTTGTTTAGACTTAACATCATGTTTTTTAATTGTAATAGAAAAGTGTTATCATTATTTGTATTAATATTCAAATTATTATTACCCTTTAAAATATTAGCATAGCTATTTTCTGGATTAATTAAAGAACTTATATTTTTATTTTCTAATAATATTTTTCTTTTAGCTCTAACTTTTTGCTGCAGCTGTTTATATATTTCGCAGCCTTTGTACGATGCTGGATGACCATATTTTTTACAAAGTACGCAGTATAATTTTTCTTTTTCATTTTCTGGAACTATGTCGGCAGTACATTTTCCTCTTTCGTGTTCTTGATTGCATTTGACACATTTTGTTTGAAGCGAACAGTTTGCAGCACTGTGAAAAAAGCCTTGGCAATTTCGGCATTGTGGTATTTCCGGACGTCTAATTTGCTCCCATTTTATACAACGATAAAAAAGAGTTTTTATATTTTTTAATTGTTTTATATTACATTCCGGCGTAACTTGTACCAGAAATATTGGTAGACTGTATTCTTTTTCAATAGAATTTTTTGTCGAAAACTGACTGACTTTAATAAATTGTAAATCATCGTTTTGAAATTGGCACAATTCGTTTAAAATTTCATCCGGGTTAATATTAGCATCTAGACCTTTTAGTAAATAAGTCTTAGTTTTTATTCCTTTTGGCGTGTATGTAAAGAATTTAGTTTTGGTCTTCTCCAAATAGGCTCTAACTCGTATAAAATCATCAAACGAGTTCATAAATAGCGATTTTTTATATCTGAACTCTTTGATTTTAAAGTCTTTTATTTTTAGACCGTTTTTTAAAAATTCAATTAATTGACTTGTTTCTATATCCACAATGTTAATAGGTGGAACTTTTTTGTATTTATTTTTGTCTATGTTAACTACTGTATTAGTATTGTTTACTCTTGATGTTGCATTATTTTTATTTGCTCTCTGCAAGTCATCCAATGCTGTAATAGCTGAATTTAATTTTTTAGATTTATCTTTGTTTTCTCTCACATGATTCTCAAATTTTTTTAACAGGTTTTTGTCACATTCTGTATCATTTTCAGTGTCAAGCACTGCATAGTAATTGTTTTTACATTGTTTAGCCGAAGGGTATTCCATATTTAGGTTTTTTCTTTTACGATTATTATTTATATTAGTATCGTTATTGTTGTATATATTTACATTGTTTTTATTTTTAGAGTTTTGAGCATTATGCTCACTCATTTAACTAAAAGTTGTTTTTTTGAATTGTTCTTTTTTTATATTTTTTTTTTTGCGGTTTTCAACAACAAAATAAAAATAGGAATATATTTAACTTTCTTTTTATATAAAAGAAAACGACAATATTGAAATTATCTATAGTATTTATTATAACACCAGTTCACGATTCTGTTCTCCGCAATGCGTCTGTCACTCATCACGGTCGCGATCGAAGAAATCGTTTTGCCTATTAATATTGTAGATTCCAATAACAAACCAAGCAGGACAATTCTTAGCCATAGTACCCACATAAATTTGTCCAAAATTTGGCTTCTATGTGTTTTTGCGAAAAAATAAGTTCCCATATCATATATGATCAGGATCAGTTCATTTAACGACCTGGTCTCGATACAAATTTTTCGGATCTGCAGATAAAACAAATAATAAAAATTTCACTCAGACTTGTTTTATCCTTATTCTCTATACCTTGTTAGCTGGCTCTTATACTAGTTCTCTAAAAGCATGGCACAGGGTATTGTATAGTCGGTCTAAACCAACTGTAACTTCCTTACTTGGTTTTTTTTTATAGATTTTGGAGGAAAAGTTGAAACCGCTGGAAGATGTTTCACTTCCGCTGTAAAACCTATAACTGAAACATTTATTTCCTTTTGTAAATAAAAATTTATCTCTAGTTGTAGATGTGTTTGAGACATTTATAACTTCCATAAGATCTTGGCAGTTTGCTATATTTTTCTGTATATTGTTTGCTGCTGATTAGCCTTCTTTTGCAATTTTCGTTTTTCCTCTCCCATTTCAGTTTTCGTAGCATTTACATATGTTTATCATCAGACCACATCGAAGCACAAATATCACTGACTGATTCACCAACACCGCTTATAAAAGTTAAATTGTTAAGTTCGTCATATTTTTTACACCCATATAACATAAGCAAACCGAAGTCTTGGCATAACTCAAGAAACAACTCGCATTTTTTATATATAGTCAGATGTCTAAATTTTTTTTGAAGGACTAATTATAAACCTTGAAATTTGATAGAAAGATATTCAGTTTTACTCGTACAGCTAAAATTTCTGCTGATGATTCGTTCACTTTTCGGTAACATGTATATGCATTACTCCAATTAATATTAACTAGTATAGCCCAGCACTCGAAAGTCAAGTGCAAATTCTAGGAAATATTATTTTTTCATATATATATATATATATATATATATAAAATTTATGAATATTTAAATGAGCCTAAAGGTATATTAATCAATTTGAGGAATTCACAATTCAACACAGAGCGTTGGACATATAATTTAAATCATTTGCATTAACAGGGCGTAACGAATTATAATAAATATTTTATTTTATTTATTTTAATATATTTTAAGACAGATTTGACATAAATTTTATCATTCTCAGCTTCTGTTCCATTTGAGCTTTAACTGTGCCAATTTCCACACTCCTCCGTGCCCGCATTCTGATTTAAAAGGGAACTAAAAATTTACTTTCACGTATTAATATATAGATAAATAATACCCCTAATGATGCACATAAATTGGAATGAAAATTAATATATAGTTTTTAAATGCTTTCAAAATAGGCTGCCTTTCACGCTGAAAATAGATTTGTTTTAAAGCAATAAACGAATTACCAGTTGCTTGAATTTAATAATATATGTTTCAAATGCCTATTCTTCTATTGGATACTCTTGCCTTATGCTGTGCTACGAAAATTTCATTTTTCATTTAATCACAACATAATTTTGTGCCTCAATGTACGTACACACTTAATTTACATTGTGCTAACACTAAATTTTAATTGAATAAAGTGTTAAAAAAAAAACTAATACTTCATCTCTTTAGCAATAAATACGGAAATTGAAAATTTAATTGAAAAGCTTTTAAAAAGGAACGAACATCATTTCAACTACAACTAAGCGCTTCCAACAATACTACAAAATACCACTACATTAATAGTCCTCGCTTAAGGAAATTCCTGCTAAGATGAAAATGTAAAATACAAAAAATGTAAAAAAGAAAAACTAATAAATGTTACACAGATAAGAAGACAGGCCAATTTACAAGGACACGATTGTGACAACAAAGCCACAAGTTAACATTTGTGCTGTATAAACTTGTGTTATAAAATTAACAAAAGAGATAATAGCAGTTCTAGCATTTGTAATTCAATTTTATATTTCTACAAAAATATAAGGAAATAGAATGAATAGAGCGAATAGTTCAAGATCTGAGACAAAAGGAACATAATTAAAATTTTGTATTTTAAAACATAATTATGTTTTATAATAACGTTCTAAAACTACTTATGGAAACCTTTTACTTCAATTTCTATTTTCCTATTTTATCAATGGTTATGGTCATGTTTATAGTAATATGATCAATAATGATTTAGAACAATATGATGTATCTAAAAACACTCACAAAATTATTCAATTTGATGTCAATTTTAAGGCATAGTTTTATTAATTTCATTACAAAATACTTTTACATTAAAGCAATTCGTAATAGGCGAATTATAAAGGTAATTTTTCACCCATTTTCTGCAGCGAAACATAAAATTCGTCCGATTTGAAGAAAGCAAAATTGAGGCTTCTGAATCCAAAATCGTTGTTAAAATTTACCTATACCCCCTGAGAGCTTCAGAACTTGCTGTTCGCAAGAGCGAACACTGGGCGTTATTCAGCATGCATATTCATTGATTTGTAATGCTCTAAAATTAACTAAAGTTTTTTTATATAACATGTCATTTTTATTGTCATGACAATATGTATCATTGCCACTAAAACAAAATTTAGAAATTATACTTTTTCTATTGACTAAACATCAATTATGATTTAAAGCAATAAGGATGCAAACTGATTGTCTTGTAGCAGCCTTTCAATTACGAACGTCAAGGCTTTCCTTCTGGCTGCACAGTGGGAATATGCTCAGGGTCCATCCTTGGCATATTGCGAAGTAAAAATTCTGGAGATATCTGGAGTCATTTTTTTTTAATCGTTTATTTAATTCAATTTTATAAACTTAAACTATAAATAAACAAATAGTATGAACAATAATTTAAAATACTCAGTCCCATATTCGAGCTCTCTGGTTAGTATATATAATATTAATAACATTTTTTTAAAAATAATTACAATAATTTATACAATATTTATTAGTATACAATATTTATTAGAACATAACTTTCATATTTGGAAAGATAAAAACTAAGTCAAGGGATAAAAAAGAGGAAGTGGAACTCATTCACTGAGCCACCAAAATTTTTTATCATTTAATTTTGGGATCATATTTTTATCCCTTGAGTAAACGCTAGTGTCAAATCTACGATTTTCAAAAGCCATTTGCATGAAACTGATAGATTTTATATAGGCTCGTCTATATATGTGATAAAATGTAGGAACGCCAAATTCGTTTTGGATAAATCCTTTACTATCTAGATATAAGAAAGCTTCAGGTGGTATATAACCACTATGTAATGTGCTATACAAGTATTCTTCGTTGGTATAATAAGGAGCAATTATAAGTTATTTTCTTTACATTCAAAGTATTTAATAATGTGGTCTCTAATTAAATGAATTATAAACTTATCAATTCTACTTATTTTTGCTACTTTATATAGTATTTTATTTGTTAAAAATTTTGTATAGTCATGCTCTCAAACGTTTTCGTTCAAAAAATCGCATTTTCTCCATATAAGATGGTGAAATATTAAACCATATTTGCAACCGTATGTTAAAATAGGTCTGACTAATGATTGATATAACAAAATTTTTACATTGTGTTTAATATATTTAAAAAAGAATAGTTTTTATACAAAAAAAAATGCATTTCTTGCTTTTATTAGCTGTAAGTTAGTATGGCTATTGAAGTATAAAAAATTATCTAAAACAAATTCCAAGATATTTAACCACATCTTTGTTTGGGATATGTGTATTGTTATTAGACACTATTCCAAACTCTTTCCAATTTTTTTTATATTATAATTGCACTTTCCTACTGGAGGACGGAACAATATAGATTCGAATTTGTTAAAATTAATTTCCATTTGCCAATCAAGGGCAAATTTCTGTACTAAATTAAAATAATTTTGTAAGTTTTCGTTAATTTTTTGGATTTTGTTATCAGAATGATAGATAATGATGTCATCAGCAAATCCTATGATGTTATCAATTTTATTTAGGAGATCGTGTAAGAACAAATTAAATAATATACCATTTGCAATAAAAAATTTTCTAGTACTTATTTCATTATTATTACTAACTGGAAAGGATTTGTTGTTTGGCATATTATGTATAAGTATTAATAAATGCATTGGAGCTTTATATTTCCAAAGTTTATAAATTAAGCCTGGAACCTGTACAAAGGGACTTATTCAAGTTCCAATTGACATTTGAGACTACACAGTGTATTGCATGAATAGTTGAATGTTTGTATTTAAATCCGAATTGGTTATCTATATATATAAAATTCATTTTCTGTTTGTTTGTTTATTTGTTTGTTTGTTTGTTTGACCGCTATGCAAATTTTTATTTTTCAACGGATTTCCCTGAAATTTTGCACGCACGATCTCTATATCCCAGGAAAGGTCGCCATATACTCTTTACCGGCCATGCCTACTTTTACGCCCCCTTTTTATGTAAAATTCCTTTTCTGTTTTATTCATATTTGTTCACTATACAAATTTTTATTTGTTAACGGATTTCTCTGAAATTCGGTACACACGATCCCTGTCCTCCAGCTAAGGTCACCATATGCTTCTTATCAACCACGCCTACTTTAACGCCCACTTTTTATATACAATTAATTTTATGCTTTTTGGTATATTTGTTCGCTATACAAATATTTATTTGTTAACGGATTTCTTTGAGCTTCGGTACACACAATCCATGTACTCCAGCTAAAGTCACCATATGTTTCTTATCGACCAAGCCTACTTTTACGCCCACTTTTTATACACAATTAATTTTATGCTTTTTGGTATATTTGTTCGCTATACAAATTTTTATTTGTTAACGTATTTCTTTGAGATTCGGTACACACAATCCATGTACTCCAGCTAAAGTCACCATATGTTTCTTATCGACCACGCCTACTTTTACGCCCACTTTTTATATACAATTCATTTTCTGCTTTTTGGTATATTTGTTCGCTATACAAATTTTTATTTGTTACCGATTTCCTCTGAAATTTGGTACACACGATCTCTGTGCCACAGGGAAAGTCACCATATGCTTTTTATCGGCCACGCCTACTTTTGCGACCACTTTTTTAATTTTTTATGGGTTTCGCTCGAATCTACTGCACATTATTCTCAAATCCCAGGTAAGGGCGTCATATACTTTTATCGGCCACGCCCACTTGTTTTAATTTTCTATATACGCTTTTAGTGTTTGTTCATATATTTTAATTTTTAAATGGACGTCCCTAAAATTTTGTACATAAATCTCTTTACTTCTACTCTTGAGTTTACGCCATTATGAAATGAAGATTTTAAATCAACCTATTACAGATTTTCCCGTCTTATCTTTTTTACTATATAAGTTGCAACAACCCAAAATTAGTGCAGATTTATTTCATAGGTTGACTACCGCTGCAGGATTATTCCGATTATAAATATAAGCATCTCGCCTTTTTAAACATAATGAAAAATAAAATATTACATTTACTTCCATCTTGCCTTTTGGCTACATTGGAAACCAACCTATTACAAATATTACCATTTCATCTTTTTCAATATATAAATGAGTTGAAAAGGTGGAAAAAGAACTATTTGCAGTTGTAACTTACACATGAAAGCATAGCATATAGGCCGTACTACCTCAAATGAAAAAGGCTTAAGCAAAACAGAACTCTAGAGAACCTGATCAGACCCAAATCCGTATCGAGTCTCAACGAGTTAGACAATCTGAGTCGATAAATGCTGAAACACCTAAGCACACCCAATAACGTCTTGAAGCCCAAAGATCAAGACAAGATTTGTAAGAGAAGCGGAAATGCCTGAATCTACCCCAGTGCATCTGGAAATCCAGCAGCTAAGCCAAGCTTAGTCGAGGGAATCTGAAACTCCGGAAACGACTCAACAATGTCTTCAGGCCTAACGGATAAGACAAGCTAACTCTAGGGAATGTGAAACTCTTGAAACAACTATAATATCTCTACCAGAAGACTTTTGTAAGTTTTTTATTGCAAGAGATGGTACAAAAAGTTATTCCTAACAGAAAGTACATAAGAGGACCATCTTTTAAGGTAGAAGGTATCAACTAAGAATCTCCCTGTTTTTCTCATAGACAATTATTTGTCGCCTGCTCCAGAGTTGGGAGCCAGCACAAGCTTTTCGTATATGCACCAGAAAGAAAACCCAGAATTGCTGTATATCCCCAAGCTCTAGGATAACTAAAATTCGTAACTTTTAGACATAATACACTCAAAATAATCCATGCTGAGTTGTAGTGGTAATCATGCGCTCAGCACTTAGCCCCCAATGCACAAATTCCCCAAAAAATGAACAAATTCCCCAAATTTTTAAATAAAGGTCCCCAAAAGAAATGAACAAAATCTCCATACTGCTCTCAATAAACGTATTTAAAATCTGTATTCTTTTCAATAGCATAATTTCGCGTATCTCGCGAACACAGCTCAGCTAAAATATTGCAATGATCTGAAAAATATGTTTTGGCGATCAAAATAAGTTGACGACAACTGCGCGGCAGCACGGGTGTAGCTGCCAAACGCGTGGAAGGGGCGCGCGGACGCGGACGCGATGCGCAC
The DNA here is from genome assembly GCA_963682025.1 of Cordilura impudica. Lineage (NCBI taxonomy): Eukaryota > Metazoa > Arthropoda > Insecta > Diptera > Scathophagidae > Cordilura > Cordilura impudica. The sequence continues at coordinate 58,403,864 of OY821518.1, read as the reverse complement.
ACGGAACACAGCTCACCTAAAATATAGGAATGTTCTAAAAATATATTTTGGGATTCAAATAAATCGACGACAACTGCGCGGCAGCACGGGTGTAGCTGCCAAACGCGCGGACGCCGATGCGACTCGCTCGCGGGACACAGCTCAGTGAAAAGTCTTATGATAGATGTTATCTACGTATGTGCATTAATTACTATACATATACTATAAGCAGTGGCTTAAAGCAACATTGCGGCATAATTTTAAACGTCGCATTTATTTTCCGTTTTTCTTTGACGTCTCTGCTCAATGATGATCACTTACTGAATAAAGTAATACAATTTTTAAAAGTTCTGATACCTTTAATTTGCAAACGCTTCCGTTATATCTGATGTTTGCAAAATAAGTAAAATTCAAAAAAAAAAAAACTTAAGGCGGTTTCGCAGCTTATTTTTGAAGTATTTTTGCTGCAGCGTCTTATAAAAAAAAGTCCTAAATTAAAAAATCACAAAATTTTAAATTGAAATAAATATTTGTTAACAGATTTCTCTGAAATTCGGTACACACGATCCCTGTACTTTTTATCGACCACGCCTACTTTTACGCCCACTTTTTATATACAATTCATTTTCTGCTTTTTGGCAGCACGGGTAGTAGCTGCAAGGAAGCGGCGCGAGGCGCGCGGACGCGACGGATGCGGACGCGACGCGCTCTCAGCTAAAATAACGCAATGCTCTAAAAAATATGTTTTAGGAATTAAAATAAGTTAACTAAGCGGCAGCGCGGGCAGTAGCTGCGAGGAAGCGGCGCGAGGCGCGCGGACGCGAACGCGACGGATGCGGACGCGAAACACGGATGTGCTCGTGGAACACAGCTCAGCTAAAATATCGCAATGATTTGAAAAATATATTTTGGCGATTAAAATAAGTTTACAACAACTGCGCGGCAGCACGGGTGTGGCTGCCAAACGCGCGGAAGCGGACGTGACTAACTCACGGAACACAGCTTAGTGAAATGTTGTATGATAAATTTTATCTACGTATGTGAAATAATTACGTGTTGATCAAAATAGGCCACACATATACTATAAGCAGTTGCTTAAAGAAACCTGGTGACACAATATTAAACGTCGCATAAGTCTTTCATTTCTGAAACTTGAATTTGCTCAATGATGATCACTTATTGAATGAAGTAATTCAATTTTTGAAAGTTTTGATTCCTTTAGTTTGCGAACCATTCCGTTATATTTGATGTTTATAAATAAACTGAAAAAAAAACTTTAAGCGGTTTCGCAGCTTATTTTTGAACCATTTTTGCTACAATATCTTATAAAAAACTTCAAAATAAAAAAATCAAAAAAATTTTTAATTGAAATAAAAAATGAATTTACTGCCCATACAAATTTTTGGGGAGAAAGTTCATTTTATTGGGATTTGTTGATTGGGGACTAAGTGCTCATCGCCTGGTAAGCATAGTGAACTATTTTTCAAGTCAAAGGCCTTTTTATCCCGGGCAAGACCGGGTAAAAACAGCTAGTCATTTATAAAATTTTTTATTTCGCAAAATTTTAATATATTTTTGTTAATACAAACTTGCTTATATTTGGTAACAAACTGATTGCACGAAGGTTTTTTGGATTACTGGTGTTCTTATCTTTTTGGATAAAATTACAACTTTTGCCAATTTCCACGCATGAGGAAAGTAATAATTATTAAGCATGTTGTTGAATAGCGTACAATATTATAAAACAATTGCTTATGGAATATTCCTTAAAATAATATTGGGTATGTTGCCTATGCCTGAGGAAAATTTTTGTCTTAAGTTCTTGAAAATATAAAAAATAGAACTCTTTGTAATGAAATAATCCTCAGCGAGAGTTTCATTTAACTCATTGGCCTTTTTATTTGCATTAAATATTGTTAAAAATATTTGGTTTGCTTCGTATTCAGTTTTTGTTTCCAAAAACCTAGAGAAAAAATTACCGACATCAATTTGCAAATCGTTATCTGGGTCGATCTCTTTGTGAGAGTGAACAGATTCTAGATAGGACCCATTTGTATTTAATATTTGGCTCTGATCTCTTACTACAAAGTTAGTATTTTCCACATCTAATTCGAGAGCATCAATTCCTATATTTCTTAGTAAAACTTCTTCGTCTATTGGAATTTTAATGTGATTAATGCTTAATGGTTGAGTCATTTTAAATTGTTTTTTGACTTAAAAAAACATATTCGATGGATTTTTTAGATCAATGCTTTCCAACTTATCCCTGAAATGTTTATTAACTGCTAGAACAAAATTGTCATTAATAAGTTTTTTAATTAGTTTTAAATTATTTTTGAGTAAATTAAGTTCTACAGGCGTTAAAGAAAGTTCTAGTCTATTATGTTTTTTGATGGTATTTTACTGTTTTCAGATTGTAATTTCTTTATAGTTGCGTTAACGAATTTTTCAACTGAATAACTGCTTTTAAATTTTGGGACAGACTTTGCAATTGAGTTAATTATTAATTTAGTCTACTCAAATAAAAATCAATTTCAGAGTTTGTTAGATTTCTGCTATTCGGTATTGTTTCACTATCATTTAACTCATTTGTGATGTTATTTTTGAATTTTTTTCCAACTAGTTTTTTTGTAATTAAATTTTAAATCGGGTTTTTTTGTTAAAAAAGACAAGTGGATGATTATTTTCATCATGTAAAATACGAATTTGTATAGCATTGTGATCGCTATCATAGTCTATGGTTTTTAGGCAATTTAATGTATTGGTTTCCTTCTGTATATGTTTGCATCTAAACAAAATTTCATTGCAAGACATCCATTCATTAAGCATATTCCCTTCCGTATTATTAGAAGCATTGTTATGTAAATTTAAAGATTGAAAGAGTTGTGACAATTAAGTCTTAAAAAGACTTTTGTTATTACGCGAGGGATAATATGATGATATAACAAACAAAAATTTATTGGCTACTAAAGGTATTTTTACTATGCACGTTTCTAAATATTTAAATTTGTTAACAGTGTTGTTAGTATAATAATTAAATTTTATACAGTTGTTTATCAAAATTGCAATAATCTTCAAAGGTAACTTTGTGTCTTACATTAAGTTTTGTCTCGTTCAATAGTACTATGTCCGGGTTATATGTATTTATGAAATTATTAAAATTATATCTTTTGCTTAAACTTGATACGGAATTTACATTAATTTGAATTATATTGAGATTTTTTCAATTATTTCAGCCATTATAATAATTTAAACTTCTAACATTGAATAAGTGGTATTTATTCTATATGTTTGGATTTGTAAATATTTCTGTAAATTAATTATTTGATTAGAAAGGTTTTTAAAATTTACATAACTCCTCAAAAATTTCGCTGGGATCAATATTAGAACATAGGCCCTTTAGTAAATAAGACTTAGTTTTGGTATCCTTTGGAGTAAAGGTAAAAAATTTTACATTAGTTTTCTACAGATACGCTTTTACTCTATCATAATCACTTATAGAGGACATTAATAATGAAAGTTGTTTCTTATTGAACTCTTTAATTTTAAATTCATTTATTTGAAGACCTTTTTTTATGAATTTAATAAGTTCATTAGGTTCTACGTCAAAAATGTTCATTTAGAGGTGCCTCAACGCGACTGAAAGTTTCAAGTGTGTTTTCAGATTTTACGAAAATTTCGTTCTATAGTTTAATTTTTTCGACAAGTTGTTATATGAATCGATATCAGTACTAAATTATCTTCTCAAAAAGGTATATAACTTCAAATTCGAATAAAAACTCGAAAAGAAATAACAAATTCCCCAGACCACTTTTGTGCCAAAAAATTCTAGGTCATGAAAAGTGATGAACATTTTTTCTACTTTAACAAATTGATTAAAGCCATAATTTTTTTTTTAGTCTCTTTACCTAGAAGTACTCAGAAATGAAGTATTTCAAAAAATGGATCTGGCACTTTAAGGTTTTGTTAAATGTATGTTAGAAATTAATTGTGTCATTCTGGAAGTAAATTCCTCTGACAGATTTTTTTTTACATGGAATTTTTTTTTGCGGATTTCGAGAAAAATTAGTTTCTTGTAAAATATTCAGTAAATGTTATTTTGACTATTATTTTTTATATTTCTGGAGTCATTTAGATGACAACAGAAGTTCTTTTGTTATCATTACACGAACTTTTTTTTATGTCATTGGTCTTTCCTGATTCTCGTTCTTAACAAAACAATGTAGCTGCCAGTCGTTGACTAGAGAGGAGCTGAAACAAACAATGGCCAATACCATTTTTTAGATCTGATGTTTATCCTATAATTTTAAATAGCGTTATCATGTCAATCAACACCACCCATGCCTTCGTTATAATTATAGAACAAAGGTGGTTGCTTATAATTTCCAAATTTTTTGTCTTTTTTCCATCTCTTAACAGTAAACTCATTAAATAGTAGGACGTGAAAAAATTATCAAAGTAAACTCTATGATGGTTGGAGTGTTCTTCATTTTCCAATAGTCTGAGTATAACGTCCGCGCCCAATCCAATTTGATGATCATAATTATCACTTGTGCCTGCAGATTGTATACAGCTATACAAACACCCAGTTGCGGATCAAATACACCACAGTTTGTAACCACACCAAGTTGCTTTGTTTCGTATGTACATGGTACATGAGTCGCGTGTGATGATGTTACACACATCTTCATTTATCTTTATTTATTTCATTTATTCATCTTTATTTGTTTATATTTTTTGTTTATTTTTGTTTACTATATGCACATACACATATTTATTTGTATTTATTTGTTTACATTTATTTATTTTTTTGCATATCTTTTCTTTTCATTCAACACATACCACAAAGTACACTATCCTTGGGTAAAGGGTTGAATTACAAAACAATAAATTATTGTGTAATTAAATATCACTGGAATGTAAAATGACAAATTTGTGAAAATTTAAATTGTGTCAATAACCCATGACAAATAGGAATGTCACTCAAATTTTGAGGGGAAAAATTTAAATTGATTATTGAACGTTTTCTGATTGGCTATTGAGCCCAACGTTCAAAAATTAATGAATTTGTAATATGCGAATGTAAAGAAAAGAGAAGACTATTATTTAAAATAAGTAAAAATATTAAATTATAATGATATAAAAGACCAGCATTTTGAAATAAATATCAATTATAATTCTGATATGAAAAGGTTATAATCAAGGTTCAGAAAATACACACAAGAAACACACAATGTTCTGTTCAAAAGCAGCCAACACATATCTTTATTTTCGTATCAATTATGTGCGTTTCTAAATTTTCTACGGTACCCAACACAACCATGACTGTGTTCGTTTTAATATTTCGTTATTTACACGAACATTTTTGTATCACATACTTTTTGTTTCAATCAAAGCACACATTTTTGAGTGTTGCTTTATTTGAAGTTCATGTTCTGGTACGTGTACTGAAAAAAAAACACAGAACATGTACAATAAACAGGTTCGAGTTCAGTTATATTTTAAGTCATGTCGGTTGTGTTGGGCACCGAAGAAAATTTAAAAACAAACATAATTGGTATGAAAATAAAAATATGTGTGTGTTGGTCTAAGTTATGTTTGTTTACATATATGTACGAGTTTTTTATTCAGTGTGTGTTTTGTTCTGAACTCTGGTTATAATTAAAACCAAACAGAGATTTTCTTTTTTTACTGACATATTCTGCCAAAGGGTTCAAACATTGGCATAATCTGCCTACGTGCTATCTCTGTAAAACATTAAAAAAGTGCATCTAGCGTGCACGCGGGAACTGCTTTGAGGAAAGCACTTGACAAAATTCTTCCTGAGATTGGTCCGGTTCTCACCCAATCTTAGTGTCCTTTTGTACACCCTTCTTACACTATATGGCGATCCTGCCCCTCTTACACTATATGGCGATCCTGCCCCCTCTTACACTATACACGCCCAAAATACAGAACCATAGATCAACAGGTCATCACTCCATATGCCAATGTATTTATACCCTATACCCTATGGTTTGGGTATAATGACTTTGTGCTGCTGTTTGTAACAACCAAAAATATTTGACCTACACCCATCTTTAATTATACCGATCGAATCAGAATCACTATCTGATTCGATTTAACGATGTCCGTCCGTCCGTCCGTCCGTCTGTCTGTCCGTCCTTCCGTCTGTGTGTCCATGTAAAGCTTGTAATCAAACTGCAGGTCGCAAATATGAATATATTTTGATGAAATTTGGTATTTAATCTTTTATCGGCCGTGGAATGAACGCTATTGAAATTGGTGAGAAGCGGTCCATGTTCAGATCTAGCCCACATACAAATGAACCCTATGAAATAAACATATATTGCCATAAGATCCAAATTATCATACAAATCTTAGTCAAATTGGGTTTGTATGTATACATTACATCCATTAATCAGTGGTCCAAAAATGATCCCTATTGGACAACTCTTAGTCGTAGGCCCCATATAGAGCTGCTTCCCGATCTTCACTTAAATATATCAAAAAACAAAAATATTGCAGTGGTTCTTCTCAAATTCTGTGTATATATTTTTGCAAAATACGAGAGACTTTGCCAAACATGGTCATGATCGGTCCATTTTTGGGCCTAGTCCCCATATAGATATATCATCCGATATGAACTCTTTCATATCTGCATCAGAAAAAATCAATAAAAATCCCACTCAAATTTGGTTTATGCTTATTTTCTATATCCAGTTAGTTGGGCCTGAGAGATAGGGTTTCTAACGCATGGTATAGGGTATCGTATAGTCGGTCTAGACCGACTATAATTTTCTTACTTGTTTTTATTTGCGATGGTAATCAATGGTCTAATCTGAGGAATAACCATAACATAACATTAACCAATCAATAAATATCTCGAAATAAGTTCCGTTTTCTTACCTTTGTGAGCTGACTGTTTTTATCCAAATTATTATTATTATTCAAATGTAAAACTCATTTAAATTTTTTTTTCCTAGACATGGATCATTTGCCCAATAGTCAATTGATGGCAATGTGTTATATCCTGACAATATCAAAATATTTATGACATGCCATAGTGTATTTTCATCCAAAGAAATGTCTACAATTTTTTGTTGCGCATAGTTATTTGATTCAATTATGATAAAATCAATCATGTAATTCCGATCAAACAGAAAGCGTCATCTATGTATCACTTGTAACAAAAACTGTTTTAGATAATTCAACAACCCTTTGCTGTAAAACGTTAAAAATATCCCAATATAAACGTATATAAGTGATACATAGATGACGCTTTTAAAAAAGTGGCATAAAAAAACAATGTTATATCATAATTTTTTCACCAATACAATCATAAGTCACACAGCGTTATCTGCTTCAGCTCACACCGATATGAGTTACGCTGTTTTTGTGATTGTATTGTGAAATAGAAATTTACTCCCCTGCGCGTATAGATGTTTACACATCAAAAAACATACATGACAAAATGTAAAATATATATGTACATATAATGTATACATTTGTCGAATGGCAGTCAGCGTTCGCACAGCAACATTTACCGTTGTGTAGAACAACTACATAAGAGACTTTTGTTTGTTTTTGGTTTTGATTTTACTTCTTTCATTAATTGCCGAAGTAATTACGTACTTACAATATTTATTTTTGTACAATGTATATATCTGAAGAGTAAAATAAAAAACCCCTAAAAAAGGTGGTGTGCGAAAAGCGTGAAAGGCAGGGCGATTTCTTGTGACCGATGTTTTGTTCTACCGTTTTATCTTGATTTTGACCAAGCGTATATTATTTGAAATGTATTTCTTTTTGGCCGATTTGCAGATTTGCAGATTTTTAAATTGTTTCCTTTATTTATATTAAATTGCATTTAAAGTTGCCAGTTACACATACATAAAATTATACAATGCTATGTGTGAGTTTATTAAATTTGTTAATTTATTTGTTAAAAAAATGAGTTTTGTTATTTAGTGTTGATCTGTGAATTGGCTATATTTGATTAGCGTACCTTTAGGGTCTTTATTTAATGAAAAAATACAATTTCCTAGAATGTGCACTCGAATTTCGAGGGCTGGAATCTGGGAGTTTTTAATAAACACTTTCTTGTGTAAATTATTTATACGAAGAATATATACAATATTTTTGCATCATAAATTTAAATATAATAGTACCATAAAGCAAAAGAATTTACTTGTTCGCAAGTGCGAACAGTTGCCGTTGGGTTAAGTGGAAGGTTCAAAATCGCTGCTTTTGGAAAATAAATATAGTACGTTGGTATCGATGGTAAAACTTATATTAAACATTTCCTATTATTAATTTTTATTTTTTTTTTTTTAGCCTGTCGAAAATAATACTACATACTCCTACTTTGAAAAAAACTTCATAATCCTACATTTGTGTAGTTTTCTACGTCTTGTATGTTTTTATATGGAAATAGGTTTATTTAAAAAAAAAAAAAATGTTTTGTTTAAGGAACAATCACTTTTACATATGTCTTTATGTATAAAGTGATGAATTAAGTATAGTTCATGGTTGTAATTTGTTTTCGCGCTCTTTTCTTGCACGTACCATACGCAACTGCCTTTTTTTTCAATAATGGAACTCGCGAGGCAGAGCTTACTTCAGCTATGTATGTTTTACCACATTTTCTTTGCGTCATGTACGGTTTGTGAAGAGCAAGTCCCAGATCACGGTTGTATTTCGATATTATTTCCGGTAGTTTCTTTCCAACAGTCTCGACTTCTGGCGGTCGTGAAGAGTACCTTGCAGCACTGTGCATTTAAATTTCTTTCCAACCTAGGTGACAACTGTAGTCTGTTTGGTAAATTCGAATGTACGCTGAAAGAGTGGTGCCTTTTTGTACTAGTGGAATCGAGCGCTTGTTCTTATGCATTATTCCAACCATGTTCAATTTGCTTTGTAGTAATTTTTGACCTCATAAATCGTGAAGGAATTGTACACTGTAACGTTATGACCTGTCAGGCCCTCGACCATATGCAATAAAACTCAATTGCCTTGATTTTTCTAGACTAACTTCAGCATATTTCCCAAGGTATGGTTGTATTTTCCAGACATAGAAAGAGTTTTTACATACGGGTGCCCAAAATATCAAATCATATTTCTCTAGTTTCCTTTGCCTAAATCTACAACCTCCATGGAAACAAGATAGCTGTTCAGCTAAGTAACGTAAGGGTTAAAAACCATTGTTAACATATCAGACCACATATACCACAGATAATGAATTGTGGAAAATATATCTGCAGATTTGTTTTGTCAACGACTTACTGTATCACCGAATCGAATAATTTGGGTCAAGTACTCAAACTGTTTTTTCGACATAATTTTACTGAAAATAGGCCGACCAAAAGTGAAATCGATCAGCTCGCTATTTTTATATATTCAATAATATTCAACTTACTTACGAACGTCAGCCAATATCAAAACTAGTACGAACGAAACATCGAATACTTCATGGTTTTCATTCTTTCTCCCGCCAAATCATGCGTTTTCTAAAACGATTTTCTCAAAACGCGATGGAAAAATATCAAGAAACTTTATTGATACTATTCACATGCAATGAAGTAGCATTAGTATTACCTGGTCGTAGTCTCAACTCAACGGATCGACTGCGTCCTGTTGTTTGTATAACTGTTGCGCTCCAAAGCCTTTTGTCATTTGAGACAAGCAAAGGCTCAATATCAACAAAATCAACACCAGAATCAACTTCAGCCACAAAGCTCCATAGCCTACCATTTACAAATTATGCATAATAGCTATGTTTCTTGCTTGCATTTTACACTTGGTGTACAAGGCACTATTTTAATATAACTTTCCTCTGCCGAGTGGAAAACTACACCGAGTATACCAAATTGAAGTCGTCGAAAAAGAACGATCCATGTATGATTTAAAATTTAAAATTAATCCATTTCGGTTCATATATATGAATGAGGAAAAGTCAAGGAACCCAAGGTTTTAGAAATTTTTGAAAAAAATTTAGTTTTCTACTCGAAGGTTAACCAAATTAGCAAAAAATTCAATTTTGCTGCAGGTTGTAGAAGAGTTCAAAATTTTATGGTAAGGAGAGTAACAAAATGAGGTTGCATTTCCTAGATCAAGTATTACCTCCTACAAGCCGTGGTAAAGGTCCCAGAGATGGCGCTTTCAAAAGAAAAGCTTGGCGAGCAAGCTTATACCGTCATTGGTATAATTGGTTCTGTGAAAATCTTGTATACTATAGTCTTAATTTTTAACAGAGAAAGAGCATAACCATGAAGCGGACTAATCAAAATTAAGATTTAAAGACTACGAGCAATATCGCGAATTCAAAAATGCATTGTTTTATTTCTGAAGGAAAACTAATAGTTAAATATTACTAGCTGTAACCCAATTCGCTTCGCTACGCCTATCGTAGCGAAATAAAAAACTAGGAATAGATTTAGTAGAAAACTATTTTAGTTATATTCGGCGATTTTTGATATTGTCGATTTTTGTTTTTGCGATTTTTGATTTTGGCGATTTTTGACTTTCTTTATTATGGCTTTTTGCGCTTTTTGATTTTGGTGATTTTTGATTTTGGTGATTTTTGATTTTAGCGATTTTTGATTTTGGCGTTTTTGATTTTTGTATTTTTTTGTGATTTTTGATTTTTGTCGTTTTAGATTTTGGCGATTTTTGATTTTGGCGATTTTTGATTTTGGCGATTTTTGTTTTTGCGATTTTTGATTTTAGGCGAATTTTGATTTTGCCGATTTTTGACATTAGCGATTTTGTTATTAGGAGATTTTTGTTATTCGTGGTTTTTGGTTTTTGGAGATTTTTTTTTATTAAATTGGTAAGTAATGTACATGTCTAAAGTTTCATATTTTTTTTGTATAGGACGATCATTCGTCCGATGTCGCCCATTTTTTGGGCAACTAGTCACACTAATAACTTATGAACTCACACAAATTACCAAGGATTTCACTATTATAATACTCCAGTTATGTGTGTGTTATTTGTGTTGATCTGAACCTGCCCATTTTCCGAGTACTAATGTTGATATCTTATGAACTCCCACTAAATCCCAAGCCTTTGTCAATTAGAGTACTGTATATATTTATATGACGTTAAATATTTAATATAAAAACTGTATATGAAACCTAAGCCGAATTAAGTTCAGTCAATGAACAATATACCAAACATTATAATTTATTAAAAAATTTGAAACCATTAGATTCAAAAAATTGTTAACCTTCATAGGGTCCTCAAATTTGACTTACGTTAACATTTTTTGGGTCAAATTTGAACCAGTAGGAAAAATAAGTATGAAAAAAATAATTTTTTCTTGAAAATTTTGCCCGTGGCAACGATTTTCGCTGCTTTTTATAGGGCGTGGAAAGCTGCAATCCTAAATTCTACACAAAATGCCGACGTTTGGCAAAACAGTTCTCATTTCAACCACCGATGTGAATAATATAAATGCATTATAAGGTGATATATCTAAAATGTTTATAAATACAACTTGAGGCCATCTATTAATCTTCCCTTTGCAAGTGTAACATGAACCAACCTTATCCTTATCCAGGTATATGCTGCCGGAATGGACACCTTCCTCTGAATGCGACTAATTGCTCATTTACTGTTACGTCTAGAGATGGATTGTAAAGTTTGGGAAATATTTCAACTCACATATTCCATAACACACGTATCGGTGCAAACCTTTCTAAAATTCAACGTTCACTGCGAGTATCCTTATTGTCAAATCTTATCACTCTGGCAAGATTTTTGAATCTTTTCAATGTCACGATCGCTCTAGAAATCGGTCTTCCTTTCTCAGAGTCCCATAAACTTTCCGTACTTTCATTATTTGATCTACACACTCCAGCTAACAAAAGTGTACCAATAAATGCGAACATTTCGGTATGGTCAACTTTAGTCCAATCAATACTAAATACACGTTTACCTTCATTATTGGTATATTTCAAAATAATGTTCACACAGGAGGCGGGAAAACCAATTGAAAACTGGAAATTTCTTCCTTTTTGATTATCGAACAAGAGTCAAGTTTGGTGTCACGCAAATAACGTTCTCGCTCCGGAATGTACCTTGACTATTTGTAAGAGGTTGTTTGAAATATCTTGTCCCACCAATTTTTGACGTCATTGCTGCAGTTGCCGCTACATCAATTTCATCTCCACCAAAAATTGTCAGATGTCTCAGCACATTCCAAGTTAAATATCTTCATATTCTGAAGAAATCTCCTCTTCGTCCGAAATGCATTTAGCATATTTTCTGCCTCACTAGTATTCATTTTCCGACAAGCAATACAGACTCAACACTTTATAACGTTGATATGTTTGATTAGTTCCGTGTTTATTATGTGACTGAAAACAATTTTGCAATAAAAAATAAGCTTTGATTTTTACATGGGGATTCCGATTTTTAGTGCTACCAAACCTCTGAAAACGTATAAAAGACTTACTCAGGATTTATAGTAGATAATGCTGTATTGACAATAAAGAGTCGTTCACACTTTTCACTAATACATGTACAATTTTTGAATTATCTAGGTTGATGTCTTGAATATTATATAGAAATGTAAAACATGGAAATCATGGTGATATTGATTTGCTATTATTTTATAAATATTTTTTTAATTTTAGAACACATAATTTTAGAAACGTTTATTGTCATGATTATTGTCTGGACACCTACAAAAAGGAGACAATTATCATCACTTTTTACAACTAATACACATTATATGTAAAACACATTTGACATTCCTTTTGACAAAAAAATTATTTTAACAAAACTGTGCGTAACAAAAAATCAACTATTTTGTTCCTGGTCAAATTTAACCCGAAGATCTTAAGTGCTATAAACTGTATAAATTTTTTATTTTTTTACCAATATTTTTTTAAAAAACTAAAAGCAGTTATTAACATTCAAAATTAAATAAAAGTTATAAAATATCTAAAATCTAAACCATCTACTTAAAGAAAAAATTCAAATTTTCTTCAAAAATGGGTCAAATTTGGCCCGAAGATCCTATGAAGGTTCAACATATATAAAATAGAAACTTATAAACCTTGTTTTGATAAAATTAAACAAAATATGATTTCATTTAATATTACTTTTATAAATAATTTTTAATTAACAATGCGATGCCACAAAAAACAAATACACAATGACCATAAAATATGCATAAAAAACTAAAAAGGAAACATTTTATGGGTAATTGTATTAAAATGGATAAAAAATTCTAAAGATTTACCACAAATTCAAAACATGAACAATAAAAAAACTCAAAGACCACAAAAACATAAATTAGTTGAACATTCTACTACGGCCAAGTGTTGTATGAACTATTGCCAAAACAAAAACAAAATAACAAATGACCAAGTGCTGCCAGTGCCAAAACTGGCTTTTTTTTTTGGTATTCAGTTTTAAACATAAAGCCTTCACACAAAAGCCTTAAAGAGAGGAAATCCTCTATTAACTTGCCCAACGAAGTGAAAAAAAGTTGTTATTAAAGAAACAAGTGTTAACAACTATAGCAACACTTCAATGTTTAATGTGTAACTCAGGGTAATTTTTGGCCAAATAACCTTAATTTACGTGTAATGAGCAAAAGTGTACTAAGTACTAAATCTATATGGATGTACTTATACAAGTATATACGTACATTTGTACGGCTAATAATCTTGTTGCTAATATATGTTGTAAGATAGACAAAGGACTAAAGGCATACGACTAAGGAAATTTAATATGAGGAGTATACTTAATTTAGGCTATTAGATTTTGTGTGAAAGTTTTTAGTTAAGGAGTGTGTTATAATAAGCTATAGTTAACAAAGTGTTACAAATGGGTTAATTAGAGTACATGTTTCAAAAGTAAAAGTACCTTTGTTAAAATAATTTTACTTAGGTGGCGAAGTTAAATGTAATCAGTGCTCATTATACTCTTAGCACTATATGTTCGCTAGAAGAAAACTTTTAGAAAAATTACACCAAGTTCTTATTATTATACAATTATAACATTTTTTGAGGTACGGCTGAGTGCACAGTGCAACAAATTCATTAACTTGGTCTTAGGGATACTGTAATAAAAATTTACATACCTTGTCGCTTTGAGCGGCTCCATTCTCATTTACGGTATGTCAAAATTGTTTATTTTGGTCATATTTTTAGTTTTTAACCAATCTAATTCAATCCAACTTTAAATTCGAATAAAATATGTGATGTGCGGTAGTCGATATTGTCTATCGATATTTTTCTATCTACTATTCGAATTCGGAAACAAATAATTTCAGTTTCTGAAAAAAGTTAAAAAATTATAATAACAAAATACAAAATTAAACACTGAAAGTTTCATAAAAAAATACGTTAAAGCCTGAAAATGTCTAAACTAAGTACTTCAATTTTGAATGTTAAAAGGACTCAAACCTGAACGTGTACAAAAACGACCGTTTCAGTATACCTTTTCGGAAATTTTTAAATAATGACAGAAATATCTTGTGAGCGTAAAATGTAAAACGAACACCACACTAGTACTATAATTTTCATATAATGAATAAGTTTCGCCATAAACGTATGACGCCATCAACGTTAGACATATCATTGTGAATTGCTCATAACCCTGAAAAATGTTGTATTCCGGTCAATATATCTGTGGTTTTCTAGAATAACCGCGTATGTCATAAAATCAAAATGTTCAGGAGAGCCAAAAAACGTTATATTTGAAATTGTGGGCTCAATATAAAGTTTTTAGAATTTTTTATTTAACAGTCCTGTAGACACGGGCAATAAATACTTTATATAAAATTTTGAGTCAAAAATCTTAAGAGTAATAGACCCTAGAGAAGGACGAAAAAAACAATATGTAAATTACACTTAAATTGTGTGCAGACAAACCAAATTATGTCGACAAATGTCGTTTTCTTTGAACAAGAAAACTACCAGTGCAATTACCCATTTAGACGTAAGTTGCTTGAAAAATAAATAAAAAACAAGTAAGAAAATTATAGTCGGTCTAGACCGACTATACGATACCCTATACCATGCGTTTAGAGACCCTATCTCTCAGGCCCAACTAACTGGATATAGAAAATAAGCATAAACCAAATTTGAGTGGTATTTTTATTAATTTTTTCGGCTGCAGTTATGAAAAAGTTCATATCGGATGCTATATCTATATGGGGACTAGGCCCAAAAATGGACCGATCCTGACCATGTTTGGTAAAGTCTCTTGTATTTTGCAAAAATATGTACACACAAAATTTGAGAAGAATCAGTGCAATATTTTTTTTTTTTTTTATATATTTATGTGAAGATCGCGAAGCAGCTCTATATGGGGCCTATGACTAAGAGTTGTCCAATAGGGATCATTTTTGGACTACTGATTATGGATGTAATATATACATATCTTATGGCAATTTATGTCGATTTCATAGGGGTCATTTGTATGGGGCTAGGTCTGAACATGGACCGATTCTCACCAATTTCAACAGCGTTCATCCCATAGCCGGTAGAAGCTTATGTACAAAATTTCATCAAAATATATTCATATTTGCGACCTGTAGTTTCATCACAAGCTTTACATGGACACACAGACGGACGGACATCGTTAAATCGAATCAGATAGTGAATCTGATTCGATCGGTATAATTAAAGATGGGTGTAGGTCAAATATTTTTGGTTGTTACAAACAGCAGCACAAAGTCATTATACCCAAACCACATAGTGGTATAGGGTATAATAACAGAAATAAACACACGTTTTTATAAGTGGTTATAAACTGAAAAATAATCCAAAATTATTTTACATTTTTTTATACCCTCCACTCCAGTGTGCAGAGGGTATAAGTTTGTCATTCCGTTTGTAATAATTGGAAAAAAAATTTTGGACCCAATAAAATATATATATTTGTGATCCTTATAACAATCGGAGTTGATATAGCGATGTCCGTCTGTACAATCCGTCTGTGGAAATCACGATGACGGCATCAATCGGGCAGCTAGGGTGCTCGTTGGCATAAAAAATGATTCACTGGCATCCTGAAAAGTTTGCCGTTTAAAATCGTCCAAATCGGTCAATTAGGGCCCGAGATTTTAATGAAGAACTAAAAAAAGTCTTGAAAAAATATAATTTTTTATGTTGTTTTTGTCACGATCACGCCCTTAATCGTGCAGCTACAGTGATCATTTTTAGTGAGAATGATTCACCAAATTCATGGGAAGATTTCTATTTCAAAAATCATTAAAATAGGTGGAATGGGTCTAGGGAAATCTCAGAAAAATTAAAAAAAAATGAAAAATATGATGATTCTATATTGTTGTTGTTGTTATTCTAAATGTTGTGTTGTTGTCATAGCTGGACTTGTTGTTTTTGTGGTCGTTGTGGTAATAATATAATAAAAACTAACCCTTTGTAAATTTTTTTATTAACTCTGGTAGAAAAATTTAAAAGTTTCCATTGTTTTGGCATCACTCTAAAAATTTGTTAGATCATTTCTGTTATTCTGCCTGAAAAATTTCAGATCGAATGGCTCTCGGGAAATTGGTTAAAATCGATCCAAAATTTTTTCGACAAGCAGACACTACGGGTTAATATAAAGGGAGTAAAAATTCACCAACATCTAAAGCAAATAATGCGAAAATACCTAGTTGCTAATAAAAAAAAAAAAACAATGTAAATATAGCAAAAAAAAATTTTATGTATAAATTTATTTATAAATTTATATACACATATTAAATAATACAAATAATATACATGTATATCCATAACAACTGCATGTTAGAAATAAGTCGGTATATTATTTTCTTTATACAAAATTCTGCAATATTTTGTTGTGGGAAAATACATTTCTTTTGCATTAACAGTGTCACTTCATTTTGGTCAGCGTGACTAAGCCACAGTAGATGGCGCCACAATTTTTCTTCTAATTAGCTTTGCAATAGTTATTTCTATTTTAACATGAATGTTAATATTTTCAACTGGATATCATACAGAACAATGTTAAGAGTAAACACGGGCTGGTCTTTGATTTCATACGTATTTTCGTTATTCTTTTACAAATATGAATATAAGTTTGGCATATTAAATTTTTGTTGTCTTTACAAAATAGAGTTACCGAATTCATCAATGAGTTTTTTGCTTTCAAAACAGTTCTACATAGTTATATAGAATTATTATTCTGCTGTACCTACAAAATATCTGATTGCGATTACATCTAATTTTTAAAAATTGTTTATAATTACTAAAGCATTATTATTCGCATAAATACAAAATTGCACTTTTTAAATTTTCCATTAAAATTTAAGAAAATATCAATTCTAAAAACTGGAATAAAAAATTTCCAATTATAAATTGCAATTAATTAAATTTCAGAAAATCATACCGAAACTTCGGAAATTATAATTTTAAATTTAGAAGACATCAATTGCATATTTAATATATAAATTTTATTCGTTAAACACAAATTGAAATTCCAAAACAAAAACACCAAATACCTATGTTTACATTTAAAAAATTTTTACATTTAAAAAAAATCTTGACATTCAGGAGAAATTAATAGCTTTTCAGTAACTTCTTTTAACGATAGTCGAATCGGAAAAAAAAGAAAATTGCAAAATTATCAGTAAAATTTTTAAACGATATTCGCTGTTGTTGTTATCTAAACGACAACCATTTTTGTGTTGTTTATTCAGTCGATAAAAACTTAAATTTTTAGGCTGAAATGCCGTCATACATATATATAAATCATAAAATAGTGAAAATATTTTGCTTTTATTAAAAAACTTTTTTATATAAATAAAAAAATTAAATAGCATATTCAGTTCATTATTTCATTTTCAAATAAATAAACAGAAATATTAGTAAAACAAATGAGGATATTAAACATAAACATAAAATCATCCTGTCAAACACGAAGTAATTTGTTTTTTTCTATTATTCTTTGTGTTTTTCGCTTATTTTGACAGAGATGCCACTCGTTTACAATTTAAATAAATAGAAAAATAGATTTGCCGACTGTCGTTGAGATGTATATACTTAGCGAATCACTTAATCCTTAGTGCAAACAACAATAGCTGTCGATATATTTTGCGATTGTCGGATCGCTGAAATTTACAGAATCACTCTACAGAAAACATTAATTTAAATTCAATGAATTTTAGAAAACGTCAAATGATATTTAAGAATTGCGAACATAAAATTGTTACATAAGTAAACGTAATTCGATGAGAATGTTATTTTTTATATATAAATTTTCACAATTTTTTTTGGATGAAAATTTGAAGTTTTTCAGAAAATAAAGAGAACAAGTTATTTTATTTAAAATGTTTGGGACATTTGGTTTTTTGCGTTTGGCATCCCTAATTTGAGTATTTATTATTATAAATTTATTCTCTATGTTTTCCAAATATGGCAATATTTTAATAAAAAAATTGAGAGAGTTTTTTTTGGTTATTATTTTGTTACTCCATCCGACCTATATGGCCGCAATGAAGAAATATTTGGCCAGCTAAAAGAAACTATACAGCCATCTCCAATTAGCACGATTTAATGCATATAGCCACACTACACAACCATCACCTTTGCAATGGAGGTTAGGGCGAGCTATTTAATTAGCAAAAACTAAATTAAACGAGAAGTTATGTCATATAACCGGAAACGTATGCATATAGGTATATAACCTAAATGCATGCCGATTAGCAACCACGATGACCAAAAAGCAAACACCGAAATAAATCCGAAATAATAGAAAAGACAAAAACCAACCCAAAGAATTTGCTGAAATAATTTGGTATTAAGTTTAACAAATTGTTTACTTTTTCATTTACATTTTTTATCAAGACTCAAACCGAGGTGGAGGGTATCAAAGATTTGGCACAGCCGAATTTAACACTCTTACTTGTTTTCATTAATAACAACGTATGTCGCTATGTGTCGTTTTCTGAGAAAATAATTTGTCAGCGATCAAACGTAGGTTGACATACGTCGTTAGTGCTGCAAACTAATTTAATAAACATTTAAGTTACGTCGTTATTTGATGCAAAAACTCAGAAATGGCCAATATTTTTTTTTTTTTTAAATTAACACATGTAAATAGCATTAAAAATTAATATATTTGGCATCGTTAACTCAAAACTGAAAAAATGGGCATACGCGGTTATTCCAGAAAACCACAGATATATGAAACTGAATGAAGTGTGTTGGCTTATATGTGGATGTGTGTGAGACAGTATGCAAAATCATCGATTAACGCGTGTTATCGATTAACGCGTGTTTTGTGTGTGTGTGTGATTTGATTAAATTTTCTTTGTATGTATTGTGCCATTATAGTTAATCCAAAATGAGCATGTGACATTAGTTGTATTTGTTATAATTTAACCGACATTCGCAGATGTTTCAATACAGATTTATAAGCCAATGTTTCTGGGATATTGAGTGTCTTTTCAAACGTTTGACAGATTTAGAATGACGTGGGGAAGAATTACGCTTCTGTAGATCTACAAATAATCCAACAACAGACGTTGTGAATTTGAAACAATATTAGATTATCTTAAAATATGGTTTATATTTTAAAGCTGTAAGGACCAAAGTTGGCCTCGTTTTGGTCCTCACATTTATCAATAAACATATTCCAGCCAGCATATGTATATTCCGAAATATGTTATATCATCTGTATATTTATATTTTGTCTTTTCTCATACACTCATGTATAATTTATGTATCTAATTCATTTATAATCTACCCACGTATATCTAAACTATGTTACCTACAGCATATTATAAATGAACATTTATTGTCATATTTATATATACATATATTATTTTATCAGTATGGATACTACGTTCGTATATTCACATTCATATATTATAATTAGACCCTTCATGTTATTCATTTATAATATACCCATATATGTTTATATTATTTCCCTTATTATATATATATTACGTTCACCTACATTCATATTTATTATTGCACTCGGTACTTACGGTATGATTATAATAGTTAAATTATAACAATTATATACAACGACCTCTAACATCATCATTGATAGTAAAGACTTCAACCAAGAGTTGTACGTCTTTTGCAAACCCAGTTGTTAACATACTTAATTAACAACTAAGTGACGCTAATTTTTACACGTCAGGTT
This sequence comes from Cordilura impudica, assembly GCA_963682025.1. Taxonomy (NCBI): domain Eukaryota; kingdom Metazoa; phylum Arthropoda; class Insecta; order Diptera; family Scathophagidae; genus Cordilura; species Cordilura impudica. Next base: position 58,383,746 of record OY821518.1, on the reverse strand, counting down.
TGTTCTGATTGGTCGGTAGAGTTCATTGTATGTACGTATACATTCACGTATGTTTATCACACCATGCTCTGGCTATAAGAGGCCAAACATCAAACGAAAAAGGATCAGTTGTTTGGTAGATACCAAGGTAAGCTAGCTGGTCGGCAGCTTACAAATTAATTTAATTGTTAGGGAATACTTATATTGGGCTGATTGCATATACAGGAGGTGAAGTCGTATATGTAGTTGGTTCAATGTATTTAAAGGCATTCCCGCAGTAAAATTAAAGTTGGTACCTTCTGTAGTATCCCGGGTGGTACCTATAATTTTAAATACTCGTTGTTAAAATATTTATCATATAATACTAAATAAAGAGTCATACGGTTTATAACGTTTAAATGGATGACGTGTTTCCATTCTGGGGAATATTTGTGGAGTATCTATTCTGTTAACGACCCTGGACGAGACTGAGTTCACCCCGGCTACAGGCAGTTTTGCGTCGTTACAAAGCTCATTAACTTAACTCAATTCATTTTAATATGCAGTGGTAGCTGTCAACTTTACTTTTATATTTATTTTTAGTCTGAGTCTGACATATTCTATGCAGTATGCAAAATCTTTATGTCGCATAGGGAAGAAATTAGCAAAACATATTGGACCCAAGGAGTTTGTACAGTATAGCAGTAATGCGTTATTAGATAAACATGTGATTGGAATCATTTATGTGTTAATAAATTTAAAACCAATGTGCAATGCTGAAGGCCCAGTTTGTACTGATATTATCCATAAAACCAAACTATTAATTTAAAAATCATTCTAAAATTTAGCGCTAAGTTTATATGTTCAATATTGGGATCTAATAATATTTTGTATCAGTAGCCTTCACTGCAACGTACGAAAATGGATTTCAGTTGGTCAAATTAGTTGATAATTAACTATTTATATCAAGTAATCGTACATATTCATGGCTAATTTTGCACACCAAAAACAATACCTGCCTGATAAATGCTTAAAATTCTATATAATTATAATGCTTAGTATATTTAGGAGGTTATTTAGTTACCTTGAGAACTATCAAGTAATTTTTCTGATTTTATATTTGAACTCACCAGCAAATATAGTCAAGTAGCAAATAGTGTTCAGGACAAAGGTATTCTACATTAAATTTTCATCCCTTCATTCACACTCAACTTAATGTACAATTACATTAATTTGGTTCTTCTTTGTTCACATCTCCTTCCATTTCACTAATTTAGCATACTTTTGGTATTCGCCACAAGGTCGTCAGCAGTAACTTAATATTGACTGAAATTTAATTAGTTCATTGTTTGATAATGTATTTATTTATTGATTTTATTACATTTTAGTAAAATTAAATGACAGTATTTAATGACAGAGCTGACAATTGCTATTTCACCTTGTGCGAATATTAAGTTGCAAAGTTGCTGCGATTTAGATAAAAGTTAAAAATACTGTGTTAAGTAGCTTAAAAAATAATTTGGGTATCAAGCGGTTAAGAATAATAATTATTTTACAAATTTTCGAATTTTCATATATATTTCAATATTACTTCAAAACTTCCCTTCATACTAAAAACGCCTATTGTAATTTAAAATCTGAACCTCGTTTTAGTGATCCGAGGTTATCCCATTTATTTAAAGAATCCATTTGTAAGTGTTAAAATATTTCATATTTCATAACTAAAAATTTTACATAAATAAATTCGGTTCAAGTTGACGACTCGCTACCCTATAAACGAGTTTCGAAGCTCGGTCTTAGGTCTAGCCCAACTGACAAGAACCATTAATGAACCTTAAACAAATTAAATGAGATTTTCTGGCATTTCTTCCAGAAATGTGTTAAAGTTAATGGGTCGAAAAGTATTCCAATCAAGACCATACTATATGTACTTTATCTCGTCGATCACTCAAAACTATTTCACGGATTTTTATCGAATATTTCCGCAGTAACTGGCTTAGATGGACGTACATCATTTCTGGATGTATTGCGGATAGCACTAAGTGCTGGTTCAGGCATGCGAAGGCCTCATTTTCCGATTTCTTTATGAATTCTGTCTTTCATAGAATGAAATTAATTTTTTCCATTTTTCTAAAATAGCAAAAGTTGTTTCACCATGAATTTGTAAATACTTGTCAACTAGCCTTGAAGCAACCATATTTTTTCAATAGATTATTTACGGATTAGTTAATGCAATTGGAAAATATCTATAATATTAATAGATAAGGCGATTTCTTGTGACCGATTTGAAAGCTATTTGAAAGGTATTTTTAAACTGTCCTCCAGATTTACATATTTGCACCATCTGTAACATTTTTTTTTTTTTTTGAATAAAGTTCATTTATAATGGCTACTAACCCATACATAAAATTATAAATGGTATATGTTAGTTTATTAAATTTGTTAATGTGTTTACAAAAATTGTGTATGAAAAGCCATGTGTTGAAATGAAAAATAATTTTTGACATATATTAATAAAGAAAATAAGAGACAATAACGCAGTCGAATTTCATTATATTAATTACATATCACACGCCCTGTGTTGAGTAGTGAATTGTCTAAAATTAGTATATCTCTAGGTGAGTAGTTCAAGTAGCTTTATGCTCTTATTTCTGTGTACTCAACAAATATTTCTAATGAAATAAATTTAATGAATTCAATACAATCAAAAATATTGAAAGAAATAGATTTAATGAAAAAATTAAATTTCCTAGAATTTGCACTAGAATTTAGAGGGCTGGGCTCTGCTAGTATTACATCAATATGTAAGATATTAAAGTAACATAAAAGTTAAAGTAACACCAGATTATATATCGAGAGCTCAATTCCAAATTTGCTAATTTTTTTACGTCTTTAAATTCAGTAATTTTCAATTTAAGTTCTGTCAAATTTTGGTATTGATCGGCTAACCCAATCAAAAGTTATAAATAAAAAGTACTTATTATTCAACTGAATGTTGAAAATATTTCAATTCCAAAGTGGTGTAAGTGTACTTAGCATACTTTGATTTTAAGCTTTTTAAATATAATGCAATTCTGAGTACATATAACATTTATATGGAATTAACATTTCTTTGTGTCGTGTTTTCTATGTGTACTTAGCATGATCAACGCACAATTTTTTACACCTCCAGGTGTAGTTAGCAAAGTTTCCCCTAATTTCAAAAAATAGTTTGAACTCGTATGTCTACGTAACATGTTTTAGTTTGTTCAAAGCTCTCAGCAGACGAGGGGCGCACTTTTGTGTATTTTTATAAAAAAAAATAAGTTCTCGTGCAAGAAAAATGCTGAAAGTGGACCAAAATATGTGTGCATATATAATTTATACAAGAGCATCCAATTATTGCTTAATTGGTCTTCTCCATTATCACGTAAACTTAACATTGTTATTACTCACAAGTTTCTTGAAAAAGGTCATACTCAAAATGAAGGTGATAATGTCTAAATGAATCTACTTCAACGGAATGGATCACTTTGATAAGATATGCTAAGAAAACCGCACCATTGTATGACGTAATTGAAATGGAGAACGAAAATTTCAGTTACAAATTGGACTAAGAATACAAAAAATTAAAAATTGAATGTAAGCAAAATCAGAGAATTTAGTGTATCTAAAGGAAAAAATTATAAACTATTTTATAAATATGAATACGACGAAGACCTTAATGAAATGTAAATTTATGACGAAACCAGAAAGCGAAGAAAGGAAAATTTGATCCTCAAGAAATATCGAGAGCATATAAGACTCCATTTCGTACTACAGAAGAAAAATTAAAAGACCTCATACATCTATGTGATAAAAATTTATCTCTTTAACATTACTAACATTTCTAGAGAAATCTCAACAGAACTAAAATCGTTTACTTACTTTTAAAAGAGTTATGTGTATGGGCACTAGGGTGTTCCTTATTTTGGCAACTTGCGAATTTCGACCGTAACTCCCCCTAGAAATATACCTTAAACAAAAAAAAAAACAAGTAAGAAAATTATAGTCGGTCTAGACCGACTATACGATACCCTATACCATGCGTTTAAAAACCCTATCTCTTAGGCCCAACTAACTGGACATAGAAAGTAAGCAAAAACCAAATTTGAGTGAGATTTTTATTAATTTTTTTGGCTGCAGATATGAAAAAGTTCATATCGGATGCTATATCTATATGGGGACTAGGTCCAAAAATGGACCGATCCTGATCATGTTTGGTAAAGTCTCTTGTATTTTGCAAAAATATATACAAACAAAATTTGAGAAGAATCAGTGCAATATTTTTGTTTTTTAATAGATTTAAGTGAAGATCGGGAAGCAGCTCTATATGGGGTCAAAGGAATCATTTTTGGACTACTCATTAGTGGATGTAATGAACGCATACAAACCCAATTTGAGTAAGATCTATATGACAATTTGGATCTTATGGCAATTTATGTCGATTTCATATGGGTAATTTGTATGGGGGCTAGGTCTGAACATGGACCAATTCTCACCAATTTCAATAGCGTTCATCCCATGGCCGATAAAAGCTTATATACCAAATTTCATCAAAATATATTCATATTTGCGACCTGCAGTTTGATTACAAGCTTTACATGGACACACAGACGGACGGACGGACGGACGGACGGACGGACGGACGGACGGACATTGTTAAATCAACTCAGAAAGTGATTCTGATTCGATCGGTATAATTAAAGATGGGTCTAGGTCAAATATTTTTGGTTGTTACAAACAGCAGCACAAAGTCATTATACCCAAACCACATAGTGGTATAGGGTATAAACATGCTCTGCACAATTTAAGCCAGATCGGATAAGGGAAAGACGTGCCGGATTGACCTTGAATTTATAAAAAGTTATTATATGGGAAAAATGGCTTTTTGGGGTTTTTTAAAAAAAATTTTCTTAAGTGTACTTTTTCAACCAAGTGAGTACAGAGTCGTAATCAGTATAAATTTATCTTTCTAATATCGTATATTGAATTAAAATCAGTTAGATAATATTAAAGTTATTCCATATTCCCTTCTTACAAAGTAATCATCACTTATACTGTGTAAACAAAAGACTGTTGTTTGTTGATATAACAAAGAGAATATGCAATAACTTTAATATTATCTTACCGGTTTTAATTTTATATACCATATTAGAAAGATAAATTTATAAATAAATAAAAGCATGTTATACAACTTTTTTTCTATAAACCGAAATACACTTAACTATTTTTTAAGCACCTCGAAACTTAAAGCAAATTTAAGTGACTATAAAACATAGTCAAAACTTCAAACAAAAAAACTGTTAAACATATACAATTAAAGGCTTAAAAAAAGTAATAATTATGGCCTTTGTGAACGACTTTTAACCTTAGATCTACAATTTATGACTGCTGAATAACTGTATATACCAAATAATTGACACTCAGTGAAGCTATAAAAAAAGAAATGAAATATACATAAAATATACAGATGATTAAAATATCATTTTCATTTTACAGTAACGGACAATATTTATTTTTTCCCCTTATATTTAGCACAGCCATGGCCAAACTATGGCCCGCGGGCCACATAAGGCCCGCCAACATATTTTGTGTGGCCCGCTGTGTATAATAATAAAAAAAAATATAATAAAAATTCAAAATATGTTTTACAAAATAGAAAAAAAAAATTTTATTTTCCAAAACTTCTAGTACAATGTATGGAAAAGACGTTAAAACTCCCTAATATTAGCAATAGTATCATTGAAACGTGTTTCATGAATTGCATCAATATTGAACTTGAAACTGAAACTTGGGGAACAAAAAGAAAACAGATTATCGTGTTGATTTTATTGTTGCTTGTGACAGTTAAAAATAAAATCTATCAGAAAATTTAAACAATGGGTGGACGAAAAAGAAAAGTCGATAGTTGGTGTCGTGTATTCAATGAATATTGGAAATTAAAATATTTTTTCACGGTGTTTAGGAATTAAGCATTATGCCTAGTTTGTCGATCAATGGTTGCAATTATAAAAAAGATCAATTAAAAATGATATTTCTCCAAATGTGAGTGAAGAAGAGCATAAAGCCCATATCAAGAATCTCGGAAATGTATTGACAAGCTAGCCAAATATTTTCACACGGCAAGATAAACTGCAAGATGCAGCTACAAAAGCTAGCCTTTTTGTTTTTTCAATATTACGAAACAAGGTAAACCCTTTTCAGATGGTGATTTTATAAAAAATTGTGTGGTAGGTATTTCAAAACAATTAGGTTAAAAATTTGTCCCTGCAAGGCAAACTGTTACGCGAAGAATTGAGCAAATCAGTGCTAATTTAATGAGCACCTGTCAGAAAAATTATGAGATACAAATAGACCGTATTGTGCTATAGCTTTAGACGAGAGCTGCGATATAAAAGATATTGCACAACTACTGATTTTTGTTCGGTCAATTAATGAGGAATTTGAAATTACGCAGGAGCTGTGAAAAATAGAACTACCGGCACAGAACTTTTTAACGTGGGTGAAAAATGTCTTTTGAAATGTAATATTAAATGGGAAAATCTTGTTAATCCGACTTCCGATGGATTCCCAACCTTAACGGGTTCAAATATAGGCCAGATGAAAAGAATTCAAGACAAGATTCACAGATTGGTCCAAATAAACTGCTTAAAAATAAAACATGTAACTGGTAAATTTTCTTCGATCAAAAGGTATAAAACATAGATAATTCATATCTTTGCTTGAAGAGCTCGCCGCTGACTAGCTTTAGTAAAGTTCTGCGATGGGTATGGGATCTTAAAGAAGAAATAATAACCTTTTTATATTACCCGAAAAGGAAGACTTTCCTGAGTTTAGCCTTTGCAGTCGATCTTATATTTTTTACGTCCTTTGACAAATGAAATTAATCGAAGATTTAATTGTTTCCGTATAATTGAAAATGATTTGTCAATTATTCGTATTCCAATTGATACTAATGTCTAGTGGTTGAAGTGATATTTACCTGGAATTAATTGATTCACAATTTGGTGCGGCTATGCAAGATTCATTTAATCATAAGACGGGCAATTTACCAAATAATATCTATATAAAGAAAGATACTAAAATGTTCGAAATTTGGCAAAAAAAAAAAAAATTTTTGGTTATAATGAACCAAAATATAAGTCCGTCGCGATCTAGGACAAGTAATGAACGTTTGTGTGCGATACTAGGAATTTTGAACAAGTAATTTTGATTCAGATATTGAAAAATTAAGCACTAGTTGTAAACGACTACATTTATCGCATTAAATAAAGACTTTGTAATTAGACTATTTTACTGATGACAATTTAAATTAACTTTATTTCAGCTTTTAATAAATTTTTGTTTGGCCCCCGAGTAATTTTCTAATTAGATAATGGCCCGTCAGTTGAAAACTTTGGCCATGACCGATCTAGCACAACAAAAAAATAAAAAGGTACTCATGCATTCATACTTTTTTTCACTGAAAAAATGGAACCAACATCTGCGGGTGAACAACTAGGCATACATGTAATTTGGAAACTTATCTTTAATGGTCAGCATGTCTATGGTATATATGTGCAAAGAAATACAAGTAATATAGGTAAGTAAATAAGTGACAATTGTACAGCCATACCACATATACATAAGTACATGATATCTATACGTAAGAGCTTAAAGCAAAATGAAAATTAATGCAAAACTTGAACAACATTGAGTTAATAAATAATATTGTATAAATTTGACAGGACATTTCTGCTTTCTTGTACAAATATATGGACGAGAAAACAAGAGGAACTGTACGAGTAAGTCATATACATTAAAAATAAACAAGAAATTCGCTTATTTATGTACAACGTACCGGGTTGGATTAATGACATTTAGTGATAACAAGAAATTCCTTTTCATTCATGTACATATTTTCTGTGTATGCAAATTAATTATATCACTTAAAATATATTTAAAAAATTAAATTTTTTTTTTCACTTTAATAAAACACTAAATGTTTCTATTTTTAAATCCAAACTTGAACTAACTGTCTTTATTTAATGATCTAACTTTTATATATTTTACAAAAGTGTTAACTTAAAATAATTTGTTCTAAAAGTAAAGAGTAAAGTAAGCTTAACGGGCTTAAAATATTTTGTGAGAATAATTAAAGCTAGAACAGATATGAAAATAAAGAGTAAGCTTAAATATTAAGAGAAATAATTGTATAAAAATAAAGAGTAATAATTATTGTGAGAATCAATTTTATTGAGAATTTTATTTACTTTAGTAAAAATGTTGATGTCAGCATTAACTATTTATCGTGTGCAACGATTTCCTGAGTTCCATGGAAATCGTCTGTTGCAGGTGTCACACTTTGCAGTAGTGGATTTGTGGGGAAGAAGATATGGCAATTCTGTACGATAGCTGATATTGCAAAATTCGTGGGAATGATAAAAGTACAATTTTTGTACGATAGCGGAAATTGGTGTTGTGAAATCTGTGGGAACATTTGAAATAACATTTCTTGTATTCCACGAATTATATGAAGGTTGCTATTTTATTCAGCGCGTGTAAAATGGGTTGCGCGTGTGACTTAGTAATTTTTTATATTAAAGGATGGTATGCCATATCTTAACTTGCACATCGACTACGGTAATGCAGAGTGGTTTGAGCACTTATAGCGATTTGTTTAAGGCAGCAAATTATACAAGAAATTTCAATTTCTTGGTCAATATTTGAAAGGGAAACTCAGTACTTTTAAATATATCCTTCTACTTATCTGTAAATAAGAACACGATAGATAAAATTTGAAAAAATAACTCAGCTTTTTCATACTAACTCTCATGTAAAAAGAAAAAACATTCCGCATGTTCTCTTCTTTTAAATTTTGAGTTGATTAAGCAGTTAAAGTAATAACCAGAACCATTTAAAGACAAGCAAATCGTGTTGTTCGAATGTGGCTACTCCATCCAGAGCTGCCTTCGTTTTTTTCAATATTTCACTTACATTACAAAAACTATTATATTTTCTCTTATTAGAAGATATATTCGTGATCTTAGACCGAACAATAAAAACTAAATATTTGTGAACTTCGTAACATTTCTAAACGTATAAGGGGTACAATGATATGTGTGTGTTTATTAAATTTGTTAATGTGTTTGTAATAAAAATGAGTTTTGTATTTTTGTGTTGATTTGCGAATAGGTTATAATTGATTAGCATATTTAGTGAAAAAATAAAATTTTCTAAAATTTGCGCTCGAATTTCGAGGGCTGGAATACCCAAAATCCCTTACGAAAGTGATTCTAGTTGGCCTAGCATGATTTAAACTTTCTTATTTATTTTTTCCTCTGCACTTCTAGATTTATTTACCTATATTATACTTTGAGTGTAAAATTACTGCACTCACCTGTTAGCAGTCACAAACACCAAATACCAACAGTAATTTACCAAAGTATTGTGGCTTCTTGAATTTTGCATTATAAGTACATATTTTTGTATATTTATGAAATTTCCTATCTTCGAGTCATCCTTTATATGAAATTTAAACATGGGTTTGTAAAGAAATTCTTTCTATATATTGTACGTCTCACAGTGGCTGAAAATCATTTTTCATTGGCCAAAACTCTGTAACTTTTGAACCGATCAAAATATTTTAGTACTGTTTTTTTTAGTAGATAGATAGATAGTTGATCTTGACTCAGTGAATTTCATTTAAATTGATTGAGTACTTTTTAAGGAATTCTAGGTCAAAGTTTAACTTTTGATTTTTTTTAACTTTTAGCGTGATATATGTTTTTTTTTATTTATTTTTATTTATTAGAAAGTGTCATATTTGGAGTTAAATAATTATTATAAACATTTTTTGTAATAATGAAATTTTTTTAATGCTTACACTCAAAAAAATTTTTACACTCAAAAAAATTTTTACACGCAACAAAATAGTAAAATTCACTAGAAATTTAACTAGTATTACTAAAAAATTAAAAATGTTTGCTATCAAATTTGCAATTTGCTGACACTCAAGGAATATTATTATTACTACAGAAAAATTTATTAGTGTTTGCTGCCTAATTTGTTACACTAGCTAAATAAATCTGCTAAACATTAGCGCAATGATTCTAATTTTTTTTTTAATTTTGATATGAAAATATGGGTTCTTATTTTTTGAATCTTTCTTATCTATTAAAACATTGCAAATAATTAACTTTGTGTTTCCATATTTCTTTAACTCAGTTCCTGTTATTGATTGTAGCAAGCGTTTGGCTGTGTGATCAAGTAAAGATTGTAGTTGTACTTCTGCCGAAATTGGTGTGATTGTAATAGTGTCCTTTGATGGCAAACAGTCTATTTTAGCAGCTGTTATGTGATGATATGCTGGATACATATTTGAGCCTTTTTCAATCGCACGCAATCTGAGCTGAATATATTGGTGTTTTGTTAATTTCAAATCCAGAAATAATGCTAATGCCTCCTCATTTGTGAACTGTTTTGCATCGCTCGGAGTTGGTATACTTTTAAGAATTCGCTTTGTTCTCACTGGACTAGCATTACAAGTTTTTTCAATGATATCCACTTTTGTTAATTGGTTTTGTGCTCGTAATTGATGTAGAAAAGATTCTTTTATATTTGTAGAACCAATTTCCTCGTTAAAATTTTTAAGTTTCCGCCTCTTAGATCTATCGCTGCAGTTGTCCAATGATTTGCGTGGTCTTCCAGCCTTATCTAGCTTTGCTGTTTCTCCACCAACATTAAGTTGGCCTTCTAACCAGTTTGCACTTTTATTATAAAACTTTTGTTTACAGTAGTTAACTTCTTTCAATCGTTTTTTTAGTACTTTGACGAAATTAGATAATTGCTCTTGTATTTCGGTACTAGACGAATTTAAGTTTAATTTTATTTTAACGTAACTAAGAATATCTTCCTGGTTTTTGTTTCGAAAATACTCTTCGGCCAGTTCTTTATAACTAAAGTTCTCCATATTTTTCTCAATATTTTTATTTGCATCTGTTATCACTTTTTTATCACTTTTTATCACTTGCGAATATACGTCCGTACACTTGAAGTATTAACTTATTATTGAGTAATCCCTTATAGAATCCGTCATTTTATACATTTTTAGGTACATGTTATTCACACATTGATCTTTAATTTCATAGCAGGTAGTACTTAAATTGAACAAAACTGCACTTGTTATCCAGACTTCAATATCAGGTAAAACTAATTAGTTTCTCGCCAATATGGGGTGGTTTTTTATCTTTAGTGGTTTAGTGCCGCGATTATTGACAAACTTATAAAATTGTTTATGACTTTGGTTGACCCTTAAATTTGACAACAGGTAAATTAAGAAAGAGATCATTTGTTTACTGTAGAACCTATTGTGATCATTTTATGACTTATTTTTTTGCTGATCAAAACAAAGCCAATAAACCCTTTCGCAGGTATTTTATTTAATTATTTTACTTTTACGTAGTCTAAAGTAAAAAAACAAAATTTTTTTAGAGTAATTTTTTTAGAGTAATTTCATTAAAATGAAAAAAGTGTTCTACCGGGGGCTCGCGGGGGGTGCAAAAGTATATATAGGGTTAAACAGGATACATTCGCCTTTCTCCGGGTGGTATACGTTTCTTGTTCCCTTACTTCCTTTAGAAGTTCTATTCCACTAAACTTTAAATTTGAGAAAAATATAGTGGTTTCATAAATATTTCATAACGCCCCTAATATCAAACGTTAGAACTGTGACAACTTACAAAAACTAAAGACTATAATCCTACTAACATTATAAAAAAGACCGCAGGCCAATATCGATGATAGCTTGCGAGTAGTAACCATTTATTTTTGATAAAAAACAAAAAAAAAACACCTTTTGCTGAATTAAAAAAAACAGTTGAGTTTGACAGCATGCCACGCCCACAATTATCAATAGTTTAACCTAATTTTTTGGCTACCTTAATCTGGATATATAAGCTACAAAAAGGAGTAAAAATTTTAAAAATCGATGACAAAAAAAAATTTGACTTTTGGCCAATGAAATCAAAATTTGAGCCACAGTGCGTCTATAACTTATAAGATGGGTATGCTGCAATGTGTTTTGAAAGCCAATTGGATTGACATATTTGCAGAAATAACTTCTTGTATATTTTGGTATTTCTTTCTTGTGCAATATCTCTAAGCAAATAAATAAAATAGTGAGGGTAGTCACTAAGTCCAAGATGACCTAGAAATATCCTCTTAAATTATTACAAGTTATTTTCAATTTAATATTTAATTCTTTTATATATATAAAGAGTTTTTGTAAGTGCTGCTTCCAAGCTACAGATCATATATACGAAAGGACTAAGCGCAGTTTTGTACAGAACCAAGAGCCCAATAAATAAAGCCAATTTAAGATAAATATTATGCAAATATATAGAAATATGCCAACAGCATAAAGTTATTTAAAAGATAATTTAAGATATATCCTGTGATGTCTACAAAAATGCTTTAAGCTCAGCTCATGTTTTCTCAATTAGCTTTTAACTAAATTTTGATTGTATCTGGTGTACTGTATCCCTTAGGTGTACAGCACTAATGCAAACTTATACACATAGTTTTATAATAATGTTTTGTAGGGTATACGAAATACAAATTAATAATAATATATTACAACCACAATCAAAAAGCATATTCGTAGTCTTATGCATGAATAAATCTAATTTACCATTCCAAGGTATGCTTGAATGATTTATTTAGTTTTCGTTTGTTACTTGTTATGTGTATTTGAGTTTCTCATTTTTGGTTTACAATCAAAATTGTTATTGCACATATGATTAGTCTTATTTCTGCATGCATAGAAACGGAGAAGTAAATATATCGTTGAAGCAAATAAAATATGTATTTCGTTCCATTTTTACGAGTTACTATTGTTTTACCTTGCTTTCATATATCAACACTTTGCAGGTGTTGAAAAAAAACCAGATTGAGACAGAGCATCTAAAAGTAAATATAATCGCAAATTTTATTGTTCTTTCATCCGGGTGCATATTTGACACACATGAAGCATTTGCGGCCAACATATGAACATATATGATTACACTGTACAGAAGCAAATCAATTCAGAAGGGGGGGGGGAGATATTCCATATCTGGGTGAAATTACTAGGCCAGCATAATAAAACCTCTAAAGAGTTTGGCTTTCTAAGGCTAAATTTTTGAAGACTTCATTCGATAGGAAGTATTGTTAAATACTAACGCCTATTAGCCCTTATCATTTAATTTTAAGTTAGCCCCTGTGCTGTATATTTTTTGCGATACTGTACAAATAAAACGTTGTAATTAGATGGATTTTTTAGTATAATTTTTGATGTGTAAACATCTATACGCACAAGGGGGTACATTTCAAAAACAGCGTAACATGTAAGCGTAACATGTGAGTCGTAAGATAATGTGATTGTATTGGTGAAAAAATTATGATATTATGATAACCTGTTTGAAAATTAAAAATGAAAAATAAAAAATTAAAAAAAAAAAAATGAAAAACAAAAAATTAAAAATGAAAAATAAAAAATGAAAAATAAGAAATGAAAAATAAAAAATGAAAAAAAAAATTAAAAATGAAATATCAAATATGAAAAAAAAAAATGAAAAATAAAAAATGAGAAATCAAAAATGAAAAATTAAAAATGAAAAATAAAAAATGAAAAATAAAATATTTTAAAAAAAATGAAAAACAAAAAATTACAAATGAAAAATAAAAAATGAAAATAAAAAAAAAAATGAAAAATGAAAAATAAAAAATGAAAAATTAAAAATTAAAAAATAAAAAATGAAAAATAAAAAATGAAAACCACAAAATAGAAACAAAATCATAAATAAAAAATGAGAAATTAAAAATGAAAAAAAAAAAAATTAAAATAAAATATGAAAAAAAAATGAAAAATGAAAAATAAAAAATGAAAAATTAAAAATGAAAAATGAAAAATTAAAAATGAAAAATTAAAAATGAAAAATAAAGAATAAAAAATGAAAAATGAAAACTGAAAAATTAAAAATGAAAAATGAAAAATGAAAAATAAAAAATGAAAAATAAAAAATGAAAAATGGAAAATAAAAATGTAAAATGAAAAATACAAAATAAAAAATAAAAAAATAAAAAATGAAAAATGAAAGATAAAAAATTAAAAAAAAATAAAAAGGAAACATTAACAATAAAAAATAAAAAATGAAGTATAAAAATTAAAGCTAAATAATTAAAAATATAAAATGAAACAAGAAAAATAAAAAATGAAAAATGAAAAAATAATATTAAAAATAAAAAATGAAAAATTAAAAATAAATAATGAAAAACAAAAATTTAAATATAAGAAATGAAAAATAAAGAATGAAAAATGAAAATTGAAAAATAAAAATTTAAAAATAAAAATTAAAAAAAAAAATAAAAATTGGAAAATGAAAAGTGAAAAATGAAAAATAAAGAAAAAAATTAAAAATAAATAAAAAAAATTAAAAATATATGATTTTTTTTATTTTTTCGTTTTGAAACTTATTAAAGCCAAATAAAAAAAAACTAGGGTTGACAATAGCTTCAACAACTATTTTTTTTTTAAGTTAATGAATTGACATATTTTTTTTTTTTATTTAGAAAAATCTTAACAGGCCAGCATAACAAAACCTCCAAAGAGTTTGGCTTCTCAGGCTAAATTTTTGAAGACTTTATTCGATAGGTAGTATTGTTAAATACTAACGCCTATCAGCCCTTATCATTTAATTTTAATTTAGCCCCTGTGCTGTACATTTTTTCGATACTTTACAAATAAAACGTTGTAATCAGATGGATTTTTTAGTATAATTGTTGATGTGTAAACATCTATACGCGCAGGGGGGTAAATTTCAAAAACAGCGTAACATGTAAGCCTAACATGTGAGTCGTAAGATAATGTGATTGTATTGGTGAAAAAAATATGATATTATGAAAACCTGTTTGAAATTTAAAAATGAAAAATAAAAAATGAAAGAAAAAATGAAAAATAAAAAATTAAAAATGAAAAATAAAAAATGAAAAATAAGAAATGAAAAGTAAAAAATGAAAAATGAAAAAGAATGAAAAATAATAAATGAAAAATTAAAAATTAATTAAAAAATTTCAAATAAAAATAAAAAATGAAAAAAAAAAAAAATTAAAAATGAAAAAAAAAATTAAAAATGAAAAATAAAATATGAAAAAAAGAAAATGAAAAATGAAAAGTTAAAAATGAAAAATGAAAAATTAAAAATGAAAAATAAAAAATGAAAAATTAAAAATTTAAAATATAAAATAAAAAATGAAAAATGAAAAACCAAAAATTAAAAATGAAAAATGAAAAATAAAAAAATGAGAAGTAAAAAATGAATAATGAAAACTAAATTAAAATTGAAAAATGAAAAATAAAAAATGAAAAATGAAACATGAAAAAACGAAAACGAAAAATGAAAAATAAAAAAAGAAAAACGAAAAACGAAAAACGAAAAATGAAAAATGAAAAAAAAAATGAAAAATGGAAAATAAAAAATTAGGAATAAAAATTAAAAATAAAAATTAAAAATGGAAAATAAAAATGAAAAATGAAGAATAAAAAATAAAAAATGAAAAATAAAAAATGAAAAAAAAAATAAAAAGGAAAAATTAAAAATAAAAAACAAAAAATTAATAATAAAAAATTAAAGCTAAAAAATTAAAAATACAAAATGAAACATTAAAAATACAAAATGAAAAACTAAAATAAAAAATGGAAAATTAAAAATAAAAAATGAAAAATAAAAATTTAAATATAAAAAATGAAAAATGAAAATTGAAAAATAAAAATTGAAAAATAGAAAATGAAAAAAGAAAAATAAAAATTGGAAAATGAAAAATGAAAAATGAAGAAACAAACTAAAAATAAAAAATAAAAAATTAAAAATAAAAAATGAAAAATTAAAACTAAAAAATTAAAAATAAAAAATGAAAATTTAAAAATTAACCGTTAAAAATAATAAATAATAATAATAATAAAAAGTGATATGCTTTCTGTTTGATTTTAAGAAAGCGCTATAAAAAAAATTTTTATTTACTAGATGTTTACACATCTCCTCTGCGATCGGACTCACAGGATTTTTTATTTTTTCGTTTTGCAACTTATTAAATCCAAATAAAAAAAACTAGGTTTGACAATAGCTTCAACAACTATTTTTTTTATAACTATTTTATTTAGAAAAATCTTAAATAGAAATTTAAGATTTTCTTTCTTCTACTAAAAATTCTACTTGTCTTTCTTAACTTAGGAACCAACAAAAATTCACTCACTAAATTAAACACAAGTTAAAATAAGATTATCAGCAACCACCTGTTTTTTATTTTTTTTTTTTTTTATTTTAATATTCGCTAAAAGAAATGCAAATACTATGTCCCATTTTTATTTTTACTTATATTTTCCACATTTTCCAACCGATTTCTTTGAAGCTGACTTAGGTCCACAGAGGATAGTTATAGCTTTCAGAACATGCCAAAAAAGTTGACACTTGTATTGTCAGGACCAAAGACGGTGACCCCAAAGTCTGACAATTATATTTTTTTAAATCATATTTGGGTGTCATTACTTCGGACGTTAGAGAACCAAAAACATTAAGCGCCCCGGTAGGTGAGTAGTAGCGTGCTCGCCTATCATGGGGGGGGTCGTGGGTTCGATTCCCACCAGAGGCTTTGGTCTGTCACTGCACAAACCAGCCAAATGCTCTTTGTCACCGGCTTATCCCTGGACCCAAATTAGAATATAAATTTACTTTGTATTGTAATTAATGTAAATAAATAAATATTAAATAAAAACATTCAACTTTAGATATAACATGGACCAGTAACTATAGTTTTCAGAAACACTAAAATATTTAGAATAGGTTTATTATTCTGCAAGATTCAGTACGGGGCATATATGTCCAATTGGTCATTAATGAGAAAAAATATAAAAATATGTTTTATAGTTTTATGTATTTACTAAACTAAAAAAATTCATAATATCAAATCAACAATTAAATAAACTATAAATAATAGACTTAGAAAAAGGTTAGTTCTAAATATCTCAAAAATACAAAATCAATTATGGTAATCTTCGAAGCAATTATGGTTTCTTATGAAACAAAAAGTTTTTTTTAGAAAAGGGACATATTGGCTTTGTCCGATTTTCCTTTCCATTTTTAGTATAAGCTAATCTATATTAATCTGTGATCTATATTAAAAAACTTGCAACAAATACAAAACCAAAACTATGTAAAAAATTAAAACAAAAATCACTGACTTGCTTTGAGTCGAGTAAATTAGCTGCTCATTAAATTTGAAAAAAAAAATAAAAATATTTTTGACGACACTTCTGTTTAGTACCAATCGTTAAGTTCCAATCCACAAAAAAAAAAAAAAAAATATTTCCAGCAGTTTAGGTTCGGTCGTGAAAGGGTTAAAGGCGATTTTTGTTCCTTCAAAACTACTCCTTAAATGAACTTATAAGCAAACATTTCTTAAATATAGTAATTATAATGTTAACTAACTTAGGAACTAATTAAAAATATAGCTCGGATAAAAACTATGAGAAGTAGTTCTTATACCTGTTAAAAATTAATTCGTAGTACTTCGTACAAAGTAAATAATTAATGTAAAATATTGTATGATTACTAGTAAAGCTCGTCATACCAGTAGTATTAAGGGCTGTGGAGTCGGAGTCAGAGTTGAGGAGCCGGAATCGCAATATTTGTGTCGTAGTACTTGCCGGAATCGCTGCTAAAACTTACGACTTCGGCTCCAACATTTTTCGATATAAAAGCTTTTAAAAACACAATTTATGTTTGAGTTACAATGAGTTAATATTTTCGCTGTTTTCAATGCAAAAACTCCCTTTCTATTTGTCAAAAAAAAAATATATGCAGTTATGAATCAGATTCAAGACTGAACATATTTTTATAAAAGACAAATATAAAACATTATTGTAAAATTTTCGACAAGCATCCAACAAATTTAAATATAACTTTATAGAACAAAATATTTTTACTATTTTTCCTCTTGTTTATCTTTCTGTTATTTTACAGTGCAATGCCATACAAAAATGCAGTAGATGTGTTGAACTATGGAGGGGAGTGGTACAATATTGTTTGTTAGTGGGAAATTATAACAGTGTCAGTGCAATATTGGAAACATTGCCAATAGCACGTTTGAAAAAAACCGGTAAGTACACAGAAGCACTCCTACATACATGTAAACATCTGATTTCATTTCAATACATAAAATTAAAGTAACACATTTCGGTAAGTATCAAATTTACATTAAGATTGTAAAAAACATATTTTTTTCGGAAATACACAACGTTTTTAGTAAGAAAAATTAAAGCAAGTAAGAAAATAATAGTCAGTCTAAACCGACTACACGATACCCTACACCATGATTTAGAGGCCCCATCTCTTCGGTCCAACTAATTGGATATAGAAAATAAGCATAAACCAAGTTTGAGTGGAATTGTTATTAATTTTTTTTGCTGCAGATATGAAAAACTTCATATCGGGTTCTACATTTATATGGGAACTAGTTCGAAAAATGGACAACCAATATTCTATAGAGACTGTTGAGTTCATTAAAAAAAATTTCAACTATTTCAATGAAAGAAGGATTCTACGCACACCGCACAATGGTGCCGCGGCGGCAATAATTCCATTTTTAAATGTTCTCCGATCTTGATGATTTTTCATAATTTAAGAAAATACACCTTGAATATCGTGTTTCTAAAATATTAGGCCGATATTTTGTTTACTTTACTGTCCAGAGCCACTCAAAGTCAAGCAATGCGAAAATGTTTGGAATATGATATTTATGTATGTTATATTTAAAGGGTTTATACTGTTAAAGTACGACACGTATGTAACTTTGAGTATTTTTTTTTATTAAAAGAGATGTCATAGATAAGATTTATGAAAAAAAAATTTTTAAATATTGAAAAAAAAAAATTTTTTTTTATCGATATATTTTTGGTCCAAAAAAAAGAACATTCATCAACTTCATTGGACTGCATCTTCCTTGCGCAGGCAAGCGCACCCTGGAAGTCTATATGGAATTAAAGCCTGAAGTCTCACCTAAACAATGAAAAAAAAAAAAGTGAGACATTGCATGGCCATTTAAAAATATTAACAAAAAACAAAAAAATGAGCGGCTAAAAATGTGCATATGCGTAGTACTTTGTAGTAAGCATTGCAATGATTGCATACATGCTTTGTTCTTCGCTTAGTTGTTGTTGTTGTTTCTTGCTTAGTTCTTGTTTTGTTTCGTTTTTGTTCTATGCAGAAATACAATATGCGTACATTTTTTTTTTTGTTTTGTTTTGTTTTGATAGATATATATATATATATTTTAGTTTTTAAATTTATCAAGAGTTATTCAAATTTATTTATTTATTTTGTTGATTACATGTGCAAGCTAATCAGCTGTTCTGTTATCTCTATTGCACTTGACTCTCTATTTATATTAATTATGCAAATTTATTTCTATATACAAGTGCAAGTGTTTTGAATATTATCAAGTGTAAAATAAATATTAAAATATGAATAGTTTACAATTATCATATCGAGAAATCGTTGACATTTTATTTGATTGTGATAGCGATATTGATGTTGTTGTTGATGTTATTTCAACAAATTACAGCAATATCTCACGGGATAAAATAGATTCTTTTAAAAGATTTTTAGTGAAAACATTTGTGCCTAGATTCAAATCTAAATTGAAAAGTGTATTAAATAAGAAGTCAAGGTTTTTGGAGAAAAATGATGATTGGCTGTCCTGTAGTATGTACTCTTTTGGTGAAGATTATGTGGATATTGAGGAACCGAGCTGTTCCAATAAAGTAAAGCGTGGTCGTCCTGTTATGACCTTTGAGGACTCTCAAGAAAGATCGAAGCGTTATAAAGTGCAACAATTGTGTGCCAATACCTCTGCGGAGCTGATAACGTCAGCTGCAAAGAAAATTGATAAAGGTGATAACACGTTGACAAAGTTAACACCAGAAAAAGCGCTTAGCATTATTCTTGATGCAAATTTGTCAAAATTTCAGTACGAAATAGTGAGGAATGCAACGAAGGAGCTTAATATTAACATTTTTCCGTCATATAAAAAGGTTCTTTTAATAGAATGTGTTTTAATGTTTTGTATTAAAAATCGTCGTAGAGTATCTAATGTTTTGTGTATTGTTCAAAACATTTATTGTGTGTGTTGTTTTCTCTTGTTTTGTTTTACAAAGTAAGTTGCGTTATTATTATTATTAAACTTGTTTTAATCACCAGGTGTTACTTGCAAAAAAAGAATGTTTTCCACAGAACATTAAAGTTAAAGAAAATTTAAGTCAAGTCGATCTTCAAGATTTGTTAGATCATACGGCAGAAAGAATTTTGAAGTCAAAACCGCTAAGTGAAATCCGTGATATGCCTAATGACTTGAAATTAATTTCGAAATGGGGATGTGATGGTTCTTCTGGTCATAGTGAATATCAACAAAAATTCACAGATGAAAATACAACAGATAAAAGTATGTTTTTTATCCTAGTGATTAAAAAAATTAATTTATATATTTTCAATTTCTCATTAATAACTATTAAAATAAGTAAAAAGAATTACGCTTTTGAAAAATATAATCAGGTTCTTAATTAGTAATTTAAAACATATAAATTTATTTTTTTTTAATTATGTATTCAGTAATACTTACAATTACTAATTATTATTTAACAGGTATGTTCTTAACTTCACTTGTGCCGTTAAATTTAATTAAAAAACATGATTCATCGTTGGTGTGTTGGAAAAATTCCAGACCATCTTCCACCAGACTTTGCCGTCCAATTAAATTTGAATTCGTGAAGGAAACGGCGATTGTCATCAATGAGGAAGTCAAGAGAGTGGAAGATGAAATTGCAAATTTAGTAAACACTGTAGTGGAAGTTCATAACAAAATTTTTAGTATTAGCCATACACTTTTATTGACCATGATTGATGGAAAAATTGCAAGTACATTAACACAGACTTCATCCATGGCTGTATGCTTCATTTGCAATGCTAAGCCTACGGAAATGAACGATTTGGAAATTTTAAAAACAAAGACTGAGTCAGAAGACGCACTTAAATTTGGCATTTCTCCACTCCACGCGAGAATTAAATTTATGGAATGCATTTTACATATTGCATATAGAAAGCATTTCAAAGCTTGGCGAACAAACGCAAATTCAAGAACTGCAATGGAAGAAGAAAAGCGAAATATCCAAAGAAATTTGAAAGCTGTTTTGGGAATAAATGTTGACGTAGTGAAACAAGGTGTAGGCAGCACAAATGATGGTAATACATCTAGACGATTTTTTGAAAATCCGCGCATAACTGCTGACATTGTAGGGGTTGATGAAAACCTTATTCATCGTTTTAAAATAATATTGGCTACAATTAATTGTAATGAGCCAATCGATAGTAAAAAATTCCATGATTATTGTATGGACACTGCACAGTTATATATTTCTTTGTACAGCTGGTACTATATGCCAATTTCGGTACACAAAGTGCTAGTCCATGGCTGTAAAATAATAGCAGCAGCGATCCTGCCTATAGGAATGTTATCGGAAGAAGCCCAAGAAGCTCGGAACAAGGATTACAAAAAATACCGCTTGCATCATGCTCGAAAATGTGATAGGGTGTCTACAAATGTAGACGTGATGAATCATTTATTAGCTTCTTCGGATCCTTACATAAATAAATTACGTTCAAAGCCTAAAAAAAAATATTTAGAAATGCATGAAGATGTTAAAAACTTATTATGTGATTAAAAATTATAAAAAATTGATTTTAAAATTTTTTTTATTTTAAATTCGTTGGTTTTTGGATTTCTATAACTATTAAATTAGCCGAAATAACTGATTTCTACGTTGAACTTGTATGGAAAGTGGGCGTGTTTGTAGGCAGATTTTTTTCATATTTGATATCTAGAAAGAATAAGTTAATTTAAAGCTTCTTATGCAATTTTCATGATTCTAGATCTATTTTTATAGAAAATGTTCCACTTTACAGTTCACTTCGTATGGGAAGTGGGCGTATTTGTGGGCGGATTTTGTTCATATTTTCAGCAAAGCTTTCTAATATCAAAAAACACAAATTCACCAAATTTCATTGATCTAGGATAACTACAAGTATTTAATGCCGGGCTTTATATGAAAGGGGACCACTGTGCACCGTCCGTACAATTATTCGTAAAATAATAAACTGATCAATACTATATCAAAGGTTTACTTGCGAATTTAGAAAATTATGAAAAACCAACGCAAAAAGATGAACAACCATTTAACTCAGTTGAAAAATTTTTTTTGAAATTCCTTTATTCTTTTTTTCTTTTTCATAAATAACACCAAAATTCATATATTCGGTTAGGTTAAACATTTTTATATATTTTTTTTTTTTTTATTCGCAACAAGTTTTAATTTGTGAAATTTTCCTTTGGTTAGAACCGAAAAACAGTTCTGAATATAAATTAGTTTTATTCATGTCAAACAAAAATTTACTATGAGATCAGCTTACAAATTTTTGGTCAAAAATGTGTATTAAATAAAATAAGTTTAGTTTAATAAATTATATCATACTTCAAAAAACAATGAAACTTCCACTTTTGTATTAATTTTGTCGACATAGCAGACCATAAACATTATTTCGCATTTTGATTTGCTATAGACCATACTATCGAATGAATTTTGGAGCACATTTTCGAGAATATGAATATGTATTTTACTGATGAGTTCACTCGTTTATTTCTTCAGTGCCTCAATCGGCGCTGGGTTATTTTTACTGGGCACCATCCTATTGGAACTAAAAGTTGTCCGTATCCATATATTCGAAAATATGCCAAAAATAATCGGTTATAATCAGGTGTTGTAAAAATTTAACTTTGTATGGAATCATATCGGGATATTAATGCAAAAGTTACGTCAAAGAGGTGCGGGAAATGTTAATTTCAATTGAGAACGATTGTGCGCTTTGGTGCGTGGATATTCCTATACACACTAGTCAATGGTAGTAATGTTTTTTTTTTTATTTACTTATATATGTGTTTTTTTATTTAGTCTATGAATGCAGTATGATCTTTACAGACTAGCAGCCTATTTCTAAAGTTACAACAACTTATTTAAACAAGATATACTTAAATATAAATATAATTCATTGCAGATTTGGTTACAGGTTTATTTAGTACTATAAAACTCAATACCTTAATAAGAAAAAAATTGTCTCTTCTCGGTGAAATTGGAGGAACCGAAAATTTCGATAAATGTAAAAGATCAGGACCCTCGACCAAACCACAGATTATGTTACGTAAAGATGTTAATGAGTGTATTTTCCTTTGAGATTCAAGAGATCTCATAAAAATCCAACTGCATATGTGCTCACGCGATGTGAGTACATGTTTTTACGTACTACACGAGTACGACAAATATTTCATGGAAGACGTTTCTTTTTTTACTGACTTTAGAATGTAACCTTCTGGGACTATCGTATAAGATTCAACAATATGGAAATAAGTTTTTAATATTTCCCAACGGTGCATAGTAGGGCGAATCGATTTAAAAATCGCCCAAGTGACAAGGAAAATCGTATTCTAGGGATCAAAATAAGAAACTTTGGCTTAGGAACCATACCCCTAAAACGAATTCTGATGTCCCGACTTTTGACCTGTCTGTCTGTCTGTCTTACTTTGACCCATTTAGAGTGCCCCAATCGAGTCCAAATGTATGAGCGACACCCACTATGATCGACAACCACTAACTTTGGAGGGCCGACCCACGCATGCCAGTGGTACACCCCCTGGAACCCCCATGGGGGGCTGACTATGTTTGATTTAATATTAAAATTAACATTAATACAATACGTATACGTATCTTCTACTCTGCTAATAAATAATAATCATACGCCTTGACTATGTTATGCTATTCGGACTATGGGCCAAGTTTCCGATCAATTGCATGAGGGGGAATGGGGTTGCCCCATGGCAGACAGACAGACAGACAGGTCAAAGGTCGGGACATCAGAGGTATGAGTCCTTGGGCAAAGTTTCTTATTTCGATCCCTAGTATATGATTTTCCTTGTCACTTGAGAGATTTTTTTTTTGCCACTCTACAAATCGACCCGCCCTAATGCATGGTGTTCGATTTTTGAAAATAGGAGGACGAAATTAATAAATTTGAAAATAAATGGTGAAAAAAGTTGAATTTTGACATCAAAACTTTCAACACATTGGAGAAAAGTTGGCCAAAAACTGGCGAAATCCGAATACAGACAAGCCTACTTTTCATACACCGCGGTGTTCAGGCGTAAAACCACTCATTTCGTAAACCGCGTACATTATGCTGACCGTTTTACCATTATGTAGCTGAAATTTATATTTTCATACTAAAAATAATAAAATATGTGCTTTTTAAAGAAAAAACCATATGGTATTTTAATATAGCTAAATAACTTAACAAATGTTTCTGGTGGAATTTCAACTAATCTCTTTCGGTACATAAAAACATATATTTTTAGACAGTTATATATCTATTTTTATACAACGATTCCTAATTTATAATAAAACTGAAATTATCTTAAGGGGTTTTAATAATCACGTATATTTCTTTGGCAACTATTTAAATATTAAGATCCAAATTAAAAAAATAAAAAAATAAAAAAAAGTTATTAATATTTTTTTGGTTTTTCGCTAAAAATTTTTCCTTCATATTACATAAATTCTTAAAGAATATGTATTTGTACAATAAACGCTATAAAAATATATATTTAAACATGCCAAAATAATTTATACAGACTATAATTTAAAGGTTAAAATTGTCCTATTTTCCGATTTGCCAAAAACGGTTATTGTTCAAGTGAGCCAAGTGGGGTTAGCTTAAGAGTTTTCTTAACTCTTAAATAGGAAGAAGCCCCACTCTCTGCACTAATTTTAAAACAAGTAGCTGCCCCTCTTTCCGATATAATAATTTAATTATATGAATTAAGTTTTGTTGGCCTAAACCTTAACCGACTGTACACTTTTATATACTTAATTTGTGGCTTGTTCCTGTGATACCACTCATATTTAGTCTGTATTTCAAACACGCACTGTAAAGCCAATAATAACTTCAGTTGTAAATGTTTTTTTTTTTTTTGTTCTCTTAACAATAAGTCAACTTCTAACACATATCGAAAAGGTACTATAAATCTTATGATAGAAGAGCAACACCCCTACCAACCAACCCTCAAGAATTATACTATTAGGGTTATTACTTTTAAATATTCCTCCTCTATGTCAAAATAGTCTTTCACAGTCAAAAAGCCAATCACAAATATAATATTGCAATAACAAAATTCGAATAAAATAAACAATAAACTTTCAATACAAATCACGATATTTTACTTATTTTAAAGAAAGAGAATATATATTTGTATCCTTGCTTTTCGTATTATTTTTAACTAGGAAAAAATATGATAAGATTATTTCTATAAGGGTTGTTATACATATATTTCCGCTTAGACGTATGAGTGACTATTTCATTTAATGGAGTTATATATTAATCATACGATGCTTCGCACAGTGGCGCCCCTTAGTATATATGAGGTTGCGAAAATCAAAAATTGCATGTGCGCTTACGATGGTTTGAACATAGGAAATTGTCCAGGGATTACAAATTTGCCACCTTCAATAAAATCAGATTTTTAGTTCAGAAGATATAACCCTTCAAATTTGACCGATTTTCAGTTTTCAAAAAAACGCACAATTTCAGGTAGAAAATAAAAAAAAAACTGGATAGCTAATCGTAATTTTTTTTATTTCCATTAATTTATGTATTTATTCGGTATATTATAGAATATAAACTTTACTGGTTGCTCTTTGTTTCTCCAGGTTAATCGCTATTTACCAACAATCTATTTTTTCACTATTTTTCAAATTTGATGGAAAATATAAAAAAATGTATAACTCTTTATTTATGCCGTGTTTTCAAAATATATTATCTGATCATTCCCCTACTTAATTCAATGAAGTCTAGCTGCTCCTAGCTGCTTCTCCGACTGCTAAAGGTAAAATATTTAAAATAGACATTTTTCCAGTTTTAAAAATGTACTCACATTTTTTGCGCAATTTGGTCCAGATTTAGGTGGAATATAAACAAACTGGGTAACTAATATCAATCTTCTTTATTTCTATTGATTTATGTATTTATTCAGTTTAGAAAAAATCATGTGAGTCCGATAACAGGGGAGATGTGTAAATATCTCCTAATTAAAGAGATTTTTATGTCACTTTTTTAAAATCAAAAAGAAAGCGTCATCTATGTATCACTTATAGCAAACATCTGCAGGGACTCTGGTTATACTTGTGGGGTTGTTGAACTATGTACATATATGTTATACGTTTATATTGTGAAATCTTTGTCATTTTACAGCAAAGGGTTGTTGAATTAGCTGAAACAATTTTATGTCATATTTTGTTCACCAATGCAATCATAAGGCACACCGATTTGTCTTACGGCTCACAGCGTAACATGTGAGCTCACATGTAACGCTGTTTTTGTGATTGTATTGTGAAATAGAAATTTACAACCTGCGCGTATAGATGTTTACACATGAAAAAATTTTACTCTTTGCTTTGTGATTTTTCAGGTAAATCGCTATTTACAAAAAAAAAATTTTTTTGTTTTATTTATGGATAATAATTTTAAAATATAAAAAACTTGGAAAAGAAACATAAAAAGAAGTAAAATCGCTAAAATTGTGTTTTTTTAGCTAACATAAATATGATTTACTTCATTCCGTTAACAAATTTCAATTTTGATTATCTCAATCAAAAGTCATGATTTTTTCAATAAAAAAACTCGAATGACGCCACTGCATCATTGCAATGTCAGCGAGTGTGATGAGCGTAAGTAGTTATATATTAATTACTGATTTTCTTTCGTAGAACGCATATATTATTTTCCCAGCTTTAACACAATCTTTCTTACATTTATCTACCTGAGAAAGTAAATGCTTTTACGGCACTAGTTGCTACCGTTTCAAATTTGGTACACTATGGAAATAAAAATACCCAAATTTAAAAAATTTATACCCCTAATAAGTTATATATTAATATACGACAGGCTCTAAGTATGCATTTATGTTCAAAAATTCTACAGTTTACATGTGAATCTAAATGTAAATGTGTTTGTGGGTTACCAAAAAAACGACTTTGTTGGATTTGAGATCATCAGCATGTATGAACATAAAGCCGCACAGCTAAACAGCAACAAAGGCTAGATAGGGACTGACTACAGTTCAAAAATCTAACTCGTACTGAAGATATGAATACAATGTATGGAATATTTGGATGTATATGTGGATTTTAGCTAACGCCAGTAATGTAATTTGGCCTATTATTTATATAATTAGATTATTTTTTTTACTTTAAAGTTTTCAACTAATTTTAAACTTCCTAGCTTTCTCCGGCAGACTTTTGCATTAGGAAGACATAAGGAACACTCGTCAACTCACTGTCTAATATTTAGTTGTAGAAGTTAAATCAGCCCCAATTAAAATTATTAAATATATGACATATAACAAGTTTTATACTAAACTAAAAATTAATGAGTTTAAGTTTGTTTTTTAATAAAAAACTGTTTGACCTTGATCCAACTTCGATTACACCAATCAACTCAAAAACCCTTTTTAAGCCGACTTAGTGCCCATCCTTCCATTTGTCTGTCTGCTTATTCGTTTGCCTCTATGTTCATGAAATCAAACATTGAATTCAAAGCTCTGTTCATATGGTATACATTTTTATGAAATATCGTATGCACGCTTTTGTAGGCCATGGGTAAATGAGGATCATGTTTACACCTAACCCCAATACAATTAACCCCTTTCAGAGCGACAAATATAAAAAATTTTATTATGGTTTTTATACACTTTACAACTATGTGGTTTGGGTATAATGACTTTGTGCTGCTGTCTGTAACTACCAAAAATATTTGACCTTGACCCACATTTTATTACACCGAATCTACATAATCTGTTCTGAGTCCTTTTAGCGATGTCCGTCTGCCCGTCCGTCCATCCGTCTGTCCGTCTATGTGTCCATGTAAACTTTGTAATCAACCTACGGATCGCAAATATGAATATATTTTGATAAAATTATGTATTTAAGCTTCTATCGGCCACTGGAGGAACGCTGTTGAAATTAGTGAAATTCTATCCGTGTTCGGACCTAGTCCCCATACAAGTGACCCCTATGAAACTGACATAAATTGCCATAAGATCCAAATTATCATATACATCTCAGTCTGTATTCTAAAAATAATTAGTAGTCCAAAATCAGTAGTACAAAAATCAGTACTCCAAAAGTAATGACTATAGCACAATTCTTAGTCATAGGCCCCATATAGAGCTGCTTCCCGATCTTCACTTAAATCTATTAAAAAAACAAAAATATTGCACAGATTTATCTCAAATTTGGTTTGTATATATTTTTTTAAAATATAAGTGACTTTACCAAATACGGTCAGAACCGGGTTATTTTTCAACCTAGTCGCCATATAATTATAGCCCCCGATATCCCCGATATCTGCAAGCAAAAAAATTAAAAACAGTTCCCCTCAAATTTGGTTTATGCTTATTTTCTATATCCAATTAGTTTGACCGAAGCGATAGGGTCTCTAAACTATCTTATTGGGTATCGTATAGTCGGTCTAGACTGATAATAATTTTCTTACTTATTTATTATACCTATTAATCAATTGTCAAAAAAACCCTCTGTAGCACCGTTAGTCATAATATCCATATAAAACTGATTCCTGTTCAACAGTTAAATCTAAAAAAAATATTGCAGCGCTTCATTTCAAAGTTTGTTACATATTTATATTTTTTTTTAGTCCCTGTATAAAAATTAATCATACGTGAACTATTTTATATCTAAACATCACAATTTAATAAAAAATATTTAGCTTCACAAAAATTGGACCCATAACCGCCTTCCTAAACGCACTGTTTAAGGTACCATATAGCTGGACTACACCGATTATAATATACTTGCGAATATCAAACAAGTTGAGTTATATAAGAGCTGGATTAGCCAAACGTTATATATGTGTCCCTAGGACATTAGGTAAAGTAGCAGTAGTTAAAATGGGAGAAACCTGACCAGTGTATAACACAGTACAATATTTTTCAGCTCATTGATTTGTGACTGAATTCTGAGAATTGCAACTGAAAGTACCCCGAAAAATAAGAACTTCACCTTCATTAGTTTTCTCAAGTTGGCTGCCATTATAATTTAATGGTCATACGAATTTTTTTGCTCAAGGTGAATTTTTATCCCTTTTGGTATATTTTAACGCGGTTATAACTCGGTAACCGTACGGAGTATCTCATTTGTTTCTAAGGGAAATGGTTGTAGGTATTAAATAGGATAAAAAAAAACGGAACAAACCTTCCCCAGAAAGTTGCATCCAGTGTACAAGGTATTATTTTTTATTAATGTTTAGTATTTCCAAAAGTCATATTCATATTAATTTTTTGAATCGATTTAATTATTTTATATCCATCTATCTGGTTCTGTTTCTTCACAGTGCAGACAAATATATTTTTTAACCGAATTCAATTAGTAAGCTTACATCGGCATTTAATATTGAAATTTGTGAAAAATGATATCTATTCAGATCTGAAGTTTGACTTGAATTTACCTAATTTCCAAATTTCATATATAATTTAATGAAAATTCTTTGACAAAACGAGCATAAGGACCTTACTAAAATATAATTGAACGTTATTTGCTAGGTGCCCTAATGACTGAAAGAGTATAGTGAGACTATTAGCTAATATTATATACCAAAACTCAAGGATATCGTTCAGTTAACCTAGCCCTTCCTAACACCCTTGCTGGTATCTTAAAGAACTATAAATTGTGATAAAATTGTTGAAAGGATTTTGTAAAATATTTTTCCTTAAGAAACCACATGACACAAAAAGCGCAGTTTCCGCACTAATGGATTTTACCTAATTGCATTCTTAAACGCACAACTTAAAAGGAATTGAAATTCCTTTTTTGCGTAAATTGAAACCAACACAATTTTTTCTCTTACTCAAACTTAATCGTACGACACGAATATGAAAACATTTTTCACATTTTACCTT
The DNA here is from genome assembly GCA_963682025.1 of Cordilura impudica. NCBI lineage: Eukaryota > Metazoa > Arthropoda > Insecta > Diptera > Scathophagidae > Cordilura > Cordilura impudica. The sequence goes on along the minus strand of OY821518.1, from coordinate 58,353,629 downwards.
TCGCATTTTATCAACGTGTTTCTATCTTTTGCAAAATGAAAATGTTTTAAAGACAGTAATTGGTAGTCGGTGCATTAACATACATGTTTTTGTACATCTTAAAATTATCAAAAAACAACAGCTTTAAAATCGCTATATATACAACGAAAGTAAACATTATGCACAACAATGAATATAGTTTGGTTAAAATTTTCACTTAGCGACTGAAACAGAGATTTCGAAAATATTAACCATCATTTGACTGGCATAACTGTATGTTTTTTGGAGAAATTTGGTTTGTAGTTAATAATATTCATAATGATCAGTTTAAATGAAAAGGATATACAAGTATACAAAAACTATAGAACAATACGTTTCTGACAGCTACACACAGAAAACAGATTTGTTGTGGCTATCAAATTTATCGCCAACCGAATTTTGATTAAGATAATAATCGAATTTTGAATTGATTGCAATTACAATTCTATTGTCTTAACAGTAAAAATTTTATCAAAATAAATTATGGTTTGTTATTATAAGATTTCTGTTGATATAATCGAAAATTCAATCATAAATCGTTAGAACAATTCGGTTGGCGAATTTTTTTCTGTGTGTAGTCATGTTATGTTTGAAGAAAATAACATTGTCTATAAAAGACGGTCATGTTATATTTTAAGAAAATAACATTGTCTATAAAAGACGGCCATCGCTAACAGAACACTGAGATTTCCTTTTACTTTAATCAAATACTTTTCATTACAAGAAAAAAGTATATATATATATATATATATATATATATATATATATATATATATATATATATATATATATATATATATATATATATATATTTTAAGTAGCAGTGAATTGTTGTTTGTAATAACTTAGATTCTCATGTGTCAAGTGCACAAGTGCCAACTAACTACTCGAAACCAATCTTTTGTATGATAAGCACAGTGTCTACTCATGCAACTTACATAGATCTTTTAGAAAAGTAATAAATCAGTTACATGAGAGATCCGAAAAGTAGCTAAAGAAGTTTTAAAATAATATCAATAAGTATATCGTTGTGGTTACAAAATTAAATTAGCACTCAATGCTTAGGTGACCGGATCTACGATTTCTTGTTAAAGTCGCTTAATACCACTATAATTTTTCCTAAGTTAAACGAAAGTATCACTTAATTTTTATGGGTTTGCTTATGGTTTTTATTAAACAAGAATTTCATGTTACTTTTTAGAACTAATCTAATCATTCAGTATTGAAACAAAATCCAATATAAATATTATATTAATGTAAGTCTCCAATTTGAGAAATAATTCTTTTAATGATTTGTAGGACTTGTTAATCTGAAGGCAAAAGGAAAACAAAAGAAAACGAAAGTAAAATAATGCCATCCAAGAACTAAGGACATCTAAATAGCAGCATTGGTAAATATCCGGTCATAAAAGCATTTGTATAAAGTGCATCAATAAAAAATAAGCAAACGCTGGAAGACGAAACTATAAACAAGTGGAGAGAAAAACTTTAAATGTAAGCAATGAAAACGAACGGAAAACATGACGAAAAAACTACAAGTGAAAATTTCAAATAGGAATATTCTTCTACTACATTATCAACCAGCATAATAGCAATATGCGTCTGTAAGAGAAACAGTGGTAAAAAGGCAACTACGCTTCATTTTACATGTGCTAGATGTATGTGTCTGGAACATATATACCAAGTTTTATGTACGATATTAAACTTGTGCCATAAAAGAATAAAAATTGTGCTTTAAGGTTTCATCTTTAAGTGTCATATTTTCGCAAGCATAAACACGCTATGATTGAGGGTAATTACAATAAGAAAACAAACATTTACTTGATCTTAAGAAATATTTTTTATTGGTGCGCATTTGATATTACCTATGAAGATAATACGAATTTAAATTTGAAATTTATAGATAAAGAAGAAAATAAATTATAAATAATAAATTATAAATTATAAATTATAAATTATAAATTATAAATTATAAATTATAAATTATAAATTATAAATTATAAATTATAAATTATAAATTATAAATTATAAATTATAAATTATAAATTATAAATTATAAATTATAAATTATAAATTATAAATTATAAATTATAAATTATAAATTATAAATTATAAATTATAAATTATAAATTATAAATTATAAATTATAAATTATAAATTATAAATTATAAATTATAAATTATAAATTATAAATTATAAATTATAAATTATAAATTATAAATTATAAATTATAAATTATAAATTATAAATTATAAATTATAAATTATAAATTATAAATTATAAATTATAAATTATAAATTATAAATTATAAATTATAAATTATAAATTATAAATTATAAATTATAAATTATAAATTATAAATTATAAATTATAAATTATAAATTATAAATTATAAATTATAAATTATAAATTATAAATTATAAATTATAAATTATAAATTATAAATTATAAATTATAAATTATAAATTATAAATTATAAATTATAAATTATAAATTATAAATTATAAATTATAAATTATAAATTATAAATTATAAATTATAAATTATAAATTATAAATTATAAATTATAAATTATAAATTATAAATTATGAATTATAAATTATAAATTATAAATTATAAATTATAAATTATAAATTATAAATTATAAATTATAAATTATAAATTATAAATTATAAATTATAAATTATAAATTATAAATTATAAATTATAAATTATAAATTATAAATTATAAATTATAAATTATAAATTATAAATTATAAATTATAAATTATAAATTATAAATTATAAATTATAAATTAGAAATTAGAAATTAGAAATTAGAAATTAGAAATTAGAAATTAGAAATTAGAAATTAGAAATTAGAAATTATAAATTATAAATTATAAATTATAAATTATAAATTATAAATTATAAATTATAAATTATAAATTATAAATTATAAATTATAAATTATAAATTATAAATTATAAATTATAAATTATAAATTATAAATTATAAATTATAAATTATAAATTATAAATTATAAATTATAAATTATAAATTATAAATTATAAATTATAAATTATAAATTATAAATTATAAATTATAAATTATAAATTATAAATTATAAATTATAAATTATAAATTATAAATTATAAATTATAAATTATAAATTATAAATTATAAATTATAAATTATAAATTATAAATTATAAATTATAAATTATAAATTATAAATTATAAATTATAAATTATAAATTATAAATTATAAATTATAAATTATAAATTATAAATTATAAATTATAAATTATAAATTATAAATTATAAATTATAAATTATAAATTATAAATTATAAATTATAAATTATAAATTATAAATTATAAATTATAAATTATAAATTATAAATTATAAATTATAAATTATAAATTATAAATTATAAATTATAAAATTATAAATTATAAATTATAAATTATAAATTATAAATTATAAATTATAAATTATAAATTATAAATTATAAATTATAAATTATAAATTATAAATTATAAATTATAAATTATAAATTATAAATTATAAATTATAAATTATAAATTATAAATTATAAATTATAAATTATAAATTATAAATTATAAATTATAAATTATAAATTATAAATTATAAATTATAAATTATAAATTATAAATTATAAATTATAAATTATAAATTATAAATTATAAATTATAAATTATAAATTATAAATTATAAATTATAAATTATAAATTATAAATTATAAATTATAAATTATAAATTATAAATTATAAATTATAAATTATAAATTATAAATTATAAATTATAAATTATAAATTATAAATTATAAATTATAAATTATAAATTATAAATTATAAATTATAAATTATAAATTATAAATTATAAATTATAAATTATAAATTATAAATTAAATTATAAATTATAAATTATAAATTATAAATTATAAATTATAAATTATAAATTATAAATTATAAATTATAAATTATAAATTATAAATTATAAATTATAAATTATAAATTATAAATTATAAATTATAAATTATAAATTATAAATTATAAATTATAAATTATAAATTATAAATTATAAATTATAAATTATAAATTATAAATTATAAATTATAAATTATAAATTATAAATTATAAATTATAAATTATAAATTATAAATTATAAATTATAAATTATAAATTATAAATTATAAATTATAAATTATAAATTATAAATTATAAATTATAAATTATAAATTATAAATTATAAATTATAAATTATAAATTATAAATTATAAATTATAAATTATAAATTATAAATTATAAATTATAAATTATAAATTATAAATTATAAATTATAAATTATAAATTATAAATTATAAATTATAAATTATAAATTATAAATTATAAATTATAAATTATAAATTATAAATTATAAATTATAAATTATAAATTATAAATTATAAATTATAAATTATAAATTATAAATTATAAATTATAAATTATAAATTATAAATTATAAATTATAAATTATAAATTATAAATTATAAATTATAAATTATAAATTATAAATTATAAATTATAAATTATAAATTATAAATTATAAATTATAAATTATAAATTATAAATTATAAATTATAAATTATAAATTATAAATTATAAATTATAAATTATAAATTATAAATTATAAATTATAAATTATAAATTATAAATTATAAATTATAAATTATAAATTATAAATTATAAATTATAAATTATAAATTATAAATTATAAATTATAAATTATAAATTATAAATTATAAATTATAAATTATAAATTATAAATTATAAATTATAAATTATAAATTATAAATTATAAATTATAAATTATAAATTATAAATTATAAATTATAAATTATAAATTATAAATTATAAATTATAAATTATAAATTATAAATTATAAATTATAAATTATAAATTATAAATTATAAATTATAAATTATAAATTATAAATTATAAATTATAAATTATAAATTATAAATTATAAATTATAAATTATAAATTATAAATTATAAATTATAAATTATAAATTATAAATTATAAATTATAAATTATAAATTATAAATTATAAATTATAAATTATAAATTATAAATTATAAATTATAAATTATAAATTATAAATTATAAATTATAAATTATAAATTATAAATTATAAATTATAAATTATAAATTATAAATTATAAATTATAAATTATAAATTATAAATTATAAATTATAAATTATAAATTATAAATTATAAATTATAAATTATAAATTATAAATTATAAATTATAAATTATAAATTATAAATTATAAATTATAAATTAAAATTATAAATTATAAATTATAAATTATAAATTATAAATTATAAATTATAAATTTATAAAATTATAAATTATAAATTATAAATTATAAATTATAAATTATAAATTATAAATTATAAATTATAAATTATAAATTAGAAATTAGAAATTATAAATTATAAATTATAAATTATAAATTATAAATTATAAATTATAAATTATAAATTATAAATTATAAATTATAAATTATAAATTATAAATTATAAATTATAAATTATAAATTATAAATTATAAATTATAAATTATAAATTATAAATTATAAATTATAAATTATAAATTATAAATTATAAATTATAAATTATAAATTATAAATTATAAATTATAAATTATAAATTATAAATTATAAATTATAAATTATAAATTATAAATTATAAATTATAAATTATAAATTATAAATTATAAATTATAAATTATAAATTATAAATTATAAATTATAAATTATAAATTATAAATTATAAATTATAAATTATAAATTATAAATTATAAATTATAAATTATAAATTATAAATTATAAATTATAAATTATAAATTATAAATTATAAATTATAAATTATAAATTATAAATTATAAATTATAAATTATAAATTATAAATTATAAATTATAAATTATAAATTATAAATTATAAATTATAAATTATAAATTATAAATTATAAATTATAAATTATAAATTATAAATTATAAATTATAAATTATAAATTATAAATTATAAATTATAAATTATAAATTATAAATTATAAATTATAAATTATAAATTATAAATTATAAATTATAAATTATAAATTATAAATTATAAATTATAAATTATAAATTATAAATTATAAATTATAAATTATAAATTATAAATTATAAATTATAAATTATAAATTATAAATTATAAATTATAAATTATAAATTATAAATTATAAATTATAAATTATAAATTATAAATTATAAATTATAAATTATAAATTATAAATTATAAATTATAAATTATAAATTATAAATTATAAATTATAAATTATAAATTATAAATTATAAATTATAAATTATAAATTATAAATTATAAATTATAAATTATAAATTATAAATTATAAATTATAAATTATAAATTATAAATTATAAATTATAAATTATAAATTATAAATTATAAATTATAAATTATAAATTATAAATTATAAATTATAAATTATAAATTATAAATTATAAATTATAAATTATAAATTATAAATTATAAATTATAAATTATAAATTATAAATTATAAATTATAAATTATAAATTATAAATTATAAATTATAAATTATAAATTATAAATTATAAATTATAAATTATAAATTATAAATTATAAATTATAAATTATAAATTATAAATTATAAATTATAAATTATTAATTATAAATTATAAATTATAAATTATAAATTATAAATTATAAATTATAAATTATAAATTATAAATTATAAATTATAAATTATAAATTATAAATTATAAATTATAAATTATAAATTATAAATTATAAATTATAAATTATAAATTATAAATTATAAATTATAAATTATAAATTATAAATTATAAATTATAAATTATAAATTATAAATTATAAATTATAAATTATAAATTATAAATTATAAATTATAAATTATAAATTATAAATTATAAATTATAAATTATAAATTATAAATTATAAATTATAAATTATAAATTATAAATTATAAATTATAAATTATAAATTATAAATTATAAATTATAAATTATAAATTATAAATTATAAATTATAAATTATAAATTATAAATTATAAATTATAAATTATAAATTATAAATTATAAATTATAAATTATAAATTATAAATTATAAATTATAAATTATAAATTATAAATTATAAATTATAAATTATAAATTATAAATTATAAATTATAAATTATAAATTATAAATTATAAATTATAAATTATAAATTATAAATTATAAATTATAAATTATAAATTATAAATTATAAATTATAAATTATAAATTATAAATTATAAATTATAAATTATAAATTATAAATTATAAATTATAAATTATAAATTATAAATTATAAATTATAAATTATAAATTATAAATTATAAATTATAAATTATAAATTATAAATTATAAATTATAAATTATAAATTATAAATTATAAATTATAAATTATAAATTATAAATTATAAATTATAAATTATAAATTATAAATTATAAATTATAAATTATAAATTATAAATTATAAATTATAAATTATAAATTATAAATTATAAATTATAAATTATAAATTATAAATTATAAATTATAAATTATAAATTATAAATTATAAATTATAAATTATAAATTATAAATTATAAATTATAAATTATAAATTATAAATTATAAATTATAAATTATAAATTATAAATTATAAATTATAAATTATAAATTATAAATTATAAATTATAAATTATAAATTATAAATTATAAATTATAAATTATAAATTATAAATTATAAATTATAAATTATAAATTATAAATTATAAATTATAAATTATAAATTATAAATTATAAATTATAAATTATAAATTATAAATTATAAATTATAAATTATAAATTATAAATTATAAATTATAAATTATAAATTATAAATTATAAATTATAAATTATAAATTATAAATTATAAATTATAAATTATAAATTATAAATTATAAATTATAAATTATAAATTATAAATTATAAATTATAAATTATAAATTATAAATTATAAATTATAAATTATAAATTATAAATTATTAATTATAAATTATAAATTATAAATTATAAATTATAAATTATAAATTATAAATTATAAATTATAAATTATATATTATAAATTATAAATTATAAATTATAAATTATAAATTATAAATTATAAATTATAAATTATTAATTATAAATTATAAATTATAAATTATAAATTATATTATAAATTATAAATTATAATGTATCAGAGACTGGGCGAAAATATTTTGCAAACTATTTTACTGAAATGATAAACACAAAAACAGACATACCGACATACGCTTGAAAGAATGAAAATGAGAAATGCGTCTTCATCAATATTGCTGCATATATTACCGAACTTGACTCTGTCGTATTTGGACGCTACAGTTGGTCCTACTTGTGTTCAGATAATATTCTCAGTCGCAGTTCTTATAGGCTGTGGCAATCCAGTGGAATTCCTTACCATCTTGTTTTTAGCACTAATAAAAGGGATCAACAGACCTAGCTGCAGCTAAGACAGGTTCTTGTTTAGTACCTGTTTCAGAAGAACCTGTTTCGTTATTTTCTGATATATAATCAATATCCGAGTCTGAGATATCCGAGATTTTCAGTATTGATCACATCTCATATATCATCATCATTCATGCATGCCATTTTGTAAGTAAAACACGTCCGAGCTATTGATATCAAAACACAAAAAATGTAGTAGCGGAAGTATTCGTTCAGCTTCATAACACAGAGCAAACAAGTAAAAAATTATAGTCGGTCTAGACCGACTATACGATATCCTATACCAAGGTCAAGGGACCCTATATCTTCGGTCCAACTAATTGGATATAGAAAATAAGCATAAACCAAATTTGAGAGGCATTGTTATTAATTTTTTTGGTTTCAGATATGAAAAAGTTCATATCGGGTCCTAAATTTATATGGGGACTAGGTCGAGAAATGGACCGATCCCAACCATATTTGACAAAGTCACTTATATTTGGAAAAAATATACACAAACCAAATTTGATAAAAATCTGTGGAGCATTTTTGTTTTTTGATAGATTTAAGTGAAAATCGGGAAGCAGCTATATATGGGGCCTATGGCTAAGAAATGTCCTATAGGTATTATTTGTGGACTACTGATTAGTGGATATAATAAACACATATAAACCCAATTGGACCAAGATCTATATGATAATTTGGATCTTATGGTGGTCAGAGTGGTCATTTGTATGGGGACTAGGTCTCAACATGGACCGATTTTCACTAATTTCAACAGCGTTCATCCAATAGACGACAAAGGCTTATGTACCAAATTTCATCAAAATATGTTCATATTTGCGACATGTAGTTTGATTACAAGGTTTAGATGGACACACAGACGGACGGAAGGACGGATAGACGGACATCGCTAAAACGACTCAAAAAGTGATTCTGAGCCGATCGTTATAATAAAAGATGAGTCTAGGTCAAATGGAATCCTACTATTGTTTTTTTTATCTGTGTTGTGTAAAGAAAAATGCAATAAGGGTAAATCCCTTTAATTCTTCTCTACAACTTGTGGAGTGGAGAGTTTTATTATACATAACTTTTCGCGAAACTGGCAGAAGATTGTTACTGGCAGATCGAAACATATGGTGGGTAACTGAATATTTCTCTACAAGCAGGGTTTCTTTAAGAGCAGGTCTACAGTGATGAATTCACTTGAGCTGTCTAACCACGTATGTAGAACTTTTTTATATTGTTATTCATGATGATTTTGGTAAAGGCTTTAATGCTGTTCATCATGAGCCTTTTGTATTTAAACATGATTCCTTCTACTTCTCTCCAAGGTAGTTGAAGTGGGTATCGTCTTACTTGAGAGTCATATCTCAGAAAGTTGTTTTTATAAATTGTTCTTCATTTTCTATTTCTGTCACTTCAGGTGTTCTACTCGGTAGTCACTTGGGACCAGGTCTTTTTGCAATATACCTCAGTAACCTTTCTTACGTTGTTAATTTTTCTAAAGTATTAATATATGCAGATGATATTAAACTCTTTTTGTCATCTGATACTTCGCAACTGTTGCAGGAATATTTGGTGGTACTGACGGATTGCTGTAATGTAAATAAAATATCATCAGATTTCAGGAAATCTAAAAAGTTATCCTTTATTAGAGCAGCGTTGATAATTATAGTTTATTACACCGACAATAAAAGTCTTGTAAATCTTACAAATTTTCTTGGTCTGGTTGTGCTATTTGTCCATCGATTACGATTTAACTTACACACCGATTCTTGTGTTAATAAGGCTGAACTTTTATAGGTGCTAGCTTCTGATAAGGGGGTTGACAACTCTTGGGTTTTGAGTATTTAAGTCTACCAAGCTAGATTAGCTGCTCCAATAAAAAATTATATATGACGGCAATTGATATTGCTAAGAGAAGGGTTTAATTAATTTATAATTTCTCGCGATTGGAGAAATTATAAATATACAAATTGGGATTAAGGGTTGTAAATGAGGGAGTTTAGGATTAGGGTTAGAGAGAAAAACAAAACTCCAATTAGTGATAATTCAAAAATGTTTATTTTTACACAAGTGCTCACCATTCGAATGTACAAATCCAAGTGAAGTAAAGTTACAAATATGTTAAGCCGACAAGTTGCCTTTTTCTCTCTTTACATTTACATTTACATTTTCATTAGATAAATGCGAGGGAAATTTTATATAATTCCCAATATTTTCTTTATTCACAATAAATGTATGTTAATATAAATAAATGGTTACAAATAATTCATTAGATAAATAATTCATTAGGAAATAATTCATTAGGAAATAATTGAAATTGTTAAACTAATTTTTATACCCTATACCACTATGTGGTTTGGGTATAATGACTTTGTGCTGCTGTTTGTAACAACCAAAAATATTTGACCTAGACCCATCTTTAATTATACCGATCGAATCAGAATCACTTTCTGGGTGGATTTAACAATGTCCGTCTGTCCGTCCGTCCGTCCGTCTGTGTGTCCATGTAAAGCTTGTAATCAAACTGCAGGTCGCAAATATGAATATATTTTGAAGAAATTTTGTATATAAGCTTTTATCGGCTGTTACGGAGGAAACCGCCTCGCTACTGATTCTCGTTGGATTTTGAATAAAGAAGACAATTTACTCTAAATTCAATATGTAGTTTATTTAAAGTAATTGCTCTGAATTAAAATTCCTAAATAAAATAAAACTTCAGTTAGAGGAATTCACATTTTCTTAGAACTATGGTGGCTTACTTTAGGTATGAGAACCACTAGATTAAAAAAGATTTTATAAAATATAATTTTTGCTGGATGCAATACACACTTTGCTTGCCAAGGTTAAGTAGAATTTTTTAAAATGGCAAATTTTGTTGGAGGGAAAGCTTGTGGCATCAACTCCGACAAATTAAGTTTGACATTTTGCCAGTGGCGGCAACATCGGCCATGGGATGAACGCTATTGAAATTGGTGAGAATCGGTCCATGTTCAGACCTAGCCCCCATACAAATTACCCATATGAAATCGACATAAATTGCCATAAGATCCAAATTGTCATATAGATCTTACTCAAATTGAGTTTGTATGCGTTCATTACATCCACTAATGAGTAGTCCAAAAATGATCCCTTTGACCCCATATAGAGCTGCTTCCCGACCTTCACTTAAATCTATTAAAAAACAAAAATATTGCACTGATTCTTCTCAAATTTTGTTTGTACATATTTTTGCAAAATACAAGAGACTTTATCAAACATGATCAGGATCGGTCCATTTTTGGACCTAGTCCCTTTATAGATATAGCATCCGATATGAACTTTTTCATATTTGCAGCCAAAAAAATTAATAAAAATCCCACTCAAATTTGGTTTTTGCTTATTTTCAATGTCCAGTTAGTTGGGCCTAAGAGATAGGGTTTCTAAACGCATGGTATAGGGTATCGTATAGTCGGTCTAGACCGACTATAATTTTCTTACTTGTTTTTTTTTGTTTTTGATTAAAATAAAAAACTAGATGCAAATAATTTGTCAAAAATAAGTATTTTAGACAAAGGCAAATTCCCTTTTGTGTTTTAATAAAAAGTGGTCAAACAAATTTGGTGGTACTTATGTTACTAAAGGTTTATCTATTAGCCTAGCTAGGCCTATCCTAGAGTATGCATCCATTGTGTGGTCACTAGACCTGCGATTTGATGCCAAAATTGATGTGGGAAATTTTCAGGCTGATCGGATGGTGCCAACCCGTGCCACAATGAGGTCAAAGGTCAAAATTTTGAAAAAGCACCAAAATACTCTTTTTTTTTTTTGTTTTATCAATCTTTTTAATGAGAAATACTAAAAATAAAACTACTTTAAATTTATATATATAACTTGTAATTAATTTATTACTTGTAAATTAGTTAATAGTTGTATTAACGATTAAGTACATAATGGCACCAGAAGCAAATAAATATATATTATAATTTTTAATTGAGCTCTAAGTTGCAAAAATGTATGGTGTTTCTGCTATTGTAGTAAGACAAAAAAAAAATGCTAACAATCACGTGAGTACATTAAGTTTCAATCACACTCACACGTGATCACGCGTGATTCACGCAATAATCTGCTCACATGCGCATCTCTAATTTATACCAACAACTATTATTGAAAAAAACGGTAAAATTTTTTGTTCTTCGCTGTTTTTTAAACTGCCTCAAAATTCCTACGCTTTGAGTTGTCGACAACTGCATATTTGTCTAAAAGTACCGTTTTTCCGCTCTGCTACTGAGCACATAGCAAGGCTGTTGATATGAATATGTAAAATTTTGTCATTGCGAATTTGAATATTGTTGAGAAGTTGTGTTTATTGTAAAATAAGTGTAGTTTATTGTAAAATAAAATATTCTGTTAATTTTCGTAATTCCATGGCTCAGAAGATAAATTTATCGTTGAAACAGCTTCGATCTGCTGACACAAATGTATACTTGATTGGTAAATGTGAACCAAAAATAGTTGGTGTGAAATTACCATCAAAACAGCAAGTGCTTCAGTGTTTTTTTTATAATGTGCGTTGTGAAAACAAAACGGTTAAAGAAAGTGGAAGATTGGTGCTGGATGAAATATTGCCTTTTTGGGAAAAAGCTAGAATCCCAACGCCTGATCAAAGAACATGTTCTGCAAAAGTCATTAAACTTTATGAAGAGTGGAGAAAAGTCCAAAAAGTATGTAAATCTCCGTTCCCGAGTCATCGCAAAAAAGAAAATGACTTTAAGGAAAATTTAAACAATTTATTTGACATTGCCCACGTTGACGCTCTGAAGCTTATAAGTATACAGGAAGATAGAGACTTCTTAATAAAGCAGCGAGAAAATGGGCGTGTTGGTAGCATGACGTGTGTCGATCAAAATGTCACAAATAAAGAAAAAAGAAAGGCACAAAGATTGGAAGACGAAAAACGTCGAAAAGAAAATTATGAAAAGAAAAAAGGCACTTCAGGTAATTATTATTTGGTATTTGGACGCAAAGTGGCTATTTTTTTTGTTGTGCACTTAATTTCATGTGCAGACTTGACTATGGAACATGTTGAATTTGATAGTGATGAATCGGGAGATGATGTGCAGGCGATGGATGTAGAACATACTGACAACATTCCAAGTTGCTCCAATAAGCCGATTCGAAAACGTGGAAAAAAGAATTTTATTGACGACAGAATGCTGGCTTGTATGGATGCTGGCAATATGTCATCTCCATTAGCTATACACTTCATCAGTGCAACTGCCAAAGCGTTGGGTCACAATATTGAGGATCTTGTTCTGAATTGCACAAGTTTGCGTGAACAACGTAAAAAATATCGTCGGCGTCATGGCAAAGAAATTATTGAAAATTTCAAGGTAATTTTTTTTCATTTTGGTCAAGTTATAAGTTTTTCTTTAAGCTTTAAGTTTTTTAGATCCCTGAAACATTTATTTTGCATTGGGACGGAAAGCTACTTCCCGCAATTGCTGGAAAAGCAAAAGTTGATCGCTTGGCTATTGTGCTCACGTCGGAGAACGTTGAAAAATTGATAGCTATCCCCATCATTGAAGATGGAACTGGTGCTGTAGTCGCTCAATCAGTCTACGACTATTTGGTAAAAATGAATATGCTGAATTCATTAGAAATGATATGTTTTGATACAACTGCTGCAAATACTGGCCGTCATAGTGGTGCTGCAACTTTATTGGAACGTAAACTGGGACGCAGCTTATTGTGGTTACCATGTCGCCACCATATTGCAGAAATTCTCTTAAGAGCTGTATTTGAAATTAATTTCGGAAAATCAAGTGGCCCAGAGGTGGCGATTTTTGAACGTTTTGCACGGGAATGGAGCACACTTAATTCAAAGGGATATAGCACTTGTATGCAGGATGAACGAGTTTTGAGTGTCATATCTGTTGAGGAACGCGAAACAAGCAAACAATTTTGTCTTGTATATTTAACGAAAGTTCACATTCGGCATGACTGTAGAGAACTCCTACAACTTGCATTTATTTTTCTCGGTGGTAGCATTCCCAATTTCACATTTCGTGCACCTGGAGCGACATCTCATGCAAGATTCATGTCCAAGGCCATCTATTGTCTAAAAATGTATATGTTTCACGCGCACTTTAAAATTTCTGCGAGTCAGTTGAATGGAATTCGTAATATTTGCATTTTCTTAGTAAGTCTCTATATCCCATACTGGTTCAGAACCGCAAATGCAGTTGAAGCGCCAAATAGAGATATGCAACTGATAAAGGGAATTATTGGCTACTTTGATAAAAAAATGTCTACAGTGCTATTGGAAAAAATTCGGAACCATCTGTGGTATTTATCAGAGGAAGCAGTTGCACTTGCCTTTTTTGATCCACATGTAGACTCAGAAATAAAGCGTTGCAAATAGAGTCCGATGAAGACAATTATATCGGTGATGATGTTGATATTTTCCCTTCTAAAAAAGTGTGTGCATGCGTCGATGAATTACAATTATTCACATCCAAGGATTTAAGCCCTTTTGTGACTACTAAAACAAAATTTTTTTTTTCTCGTTTGGAAATTCCTATGGATTTCTTACGCTTTCATCCGTCAAATTGGCCTAAGAGCGAAGCATTTTGTAAAGGGGAACAAATCGTCAAATGCATTACTGTTGTGAATGATGCCGCCGAAAGAAAAGTCAAACTAATAACTGACTTTAACAGATGCTTAACACACAACGAAGACGATAAACAGTACTTGTTACACATTGTAGAGAGCTACCGTAATGACTTCCCAGCCTATACAAAATCTTCAATGATGTAAAATAAAAATAATAAGCATAATAAATAAAAATGAAAGAAAAAAACATTATATTTACAGTATTTCTCATTAAAAAGATTGATAAAACAAAAAAAAAAGAGTATTTTGGTGCTTTTTCAAAATTTTGACCTTTGACTTCATTGTGGCACGGGTTGGCACCATCCGATCAGCCTGAAAATTTGCTACATCAATTTTGGCATCAAATCGCATATTTTTATCGCTACCCACATTCAAGTTTCAAAAAAAAGTTTTTAACGCCAGGTCTAGTGGTCACCTAATTATTCTTGTTATGGTGATAGTATCGAATCAGTTTAGCAACAAGTTCTTTTATTTGCTTTGTGTGACCTATGGCAATATGGCACAAATTGAAACTTACTTTGGTTACACAATTATTTATTTAACATAAATAGTTTTATTTATTTTTAAATTGTTTGCATCTAATAATAAAAGATTTGAATGAACTGAATTAATATTAGTATCAGTATTTATACAAGTAAGTAGATAATTAGATACATAAATAGATATACTGCACTTACACATCCCTCCAGAGTCCCTACAAACCAGAAGAATGTTTTTAAATATTAGATTTATGGTAAAATTAATTAATGATGACATAAATTCATGTTTTCTTCTTAATAAAATAATTTTGAACAATTCTAATTCGTCACAAGCTATTATCATTTTGCCAATCTAACTATGAACTTTTTATTCCTATACGTGTCCTGTGTAAATTTTATAATGATTACTATTATCAGTTTTTATTTTCTGACCCAATTCATAAAATTAAATAATCTCTCTTACCTAATATTTGATTATTGATTGCCAACTATAACTACAAAGTAGATTGATGTCAGAATATGTTTTTGTGTATGGGAATTTTCTGACCGCCTCTAGATATTATTGATAGATAAGTTATGGGGAACAAATTTACAGAATTATAGTTTCATCAGTTTTTGCAGTAATCCTGCTGCTAATTCCTGATCCTGACTATAAATGCTCAGTCTGAGCAATATCTTCCTTTTTTGACAGGTTTAAGTGAAGACCTGGATGCAGCTTTATATGGAGGCAATGACTAAAAATTTTGCTACAGAGTTTATTTTTGTACACCTGGTTACTGGGTACAAAAACTACATACATACCAAATTTTACAGGGATCTATGTGATAATTTCGATCTTTTGGCTACCGATTTCATAAGGATCGTTTGTATGGTAACTAAGTCAGAACGTGCATTGATTTTCACCAACTTGAACATCGTTTGTTTATGATTAATAATAGTTTATATACAAGATTTCATCAAAATATTGTTTTTATGTGCGATCTGTAGTTTGATTACAGAAAGTGACTCTGATTTAAAGGGTGTAATAAAAGATAGGGCTATATCAAATATTTTTGCGTATATAGTCGTTGTACTTTCACCACATAGTGGAGCAGGGTAAATAATTGAACTTAAATTAAAACAGGTAATGAATATACAACAATTCGATACCCTCTACCATGTTTTTAGAGACCTATCTTTTAGGGCCAACGAGTTGGATATAGAAAATAAACCAATAAGCATAAACCAAATTTGATTGGCATTGTTATTAATCTTTTTTCCTTTGAATATGAAAAAGTTCATATCGGACGAAATATATATATGGGAACTAGGTTGAAAAATAAATCGATCCTGACCATATTCGGCAGGGTCACTTATTTTTTGCAAAAATATATACAACCCAAGTTTGAGAAAAAGATGTGCAATATTTTTGTTTTTGAAAGATTTAAGTGAAGATCGGGAAGCAGCTTTATATAATGGGGTTATGACTAAGAATTGTCCTGAAAGGTTTATTTTTGAACTATTGATTAAAGGGTGTAATAAACACACAGAAACTCAATTTGACCGACATCCATATGATAGTTTGGATCATATGGCAATTCAAGTCGATTTCATAGGAGTCATTTGTATGGGACTATGCCTGAATATGCACCGATTTCTGCCAGTTTCCACAGCGTTCATGCTATGGCAGATAGAAGCTCGCACACATCATTTCATCAGAATATGTTCACATTTGCGATCCTTAGTTTGACTAAAGGTTTACATGGACACAAAGACGGACGGACAATGCTAAATCAACTCAGATAGTGATTCTGAGTCGGTTGGTATAACAAAAGATAGAACCAGGTCAAATACTTTTGGTAGTTACACACATCAGCACAAAGTCATTATACCCTGACCACATAGTGAAATAGGGTATAAATATATACAAGACAAGTAAGAAAATTATAGTCGGTCTAGACCGAATATACGATACCCTATACCCTGATTTAGAGATCCTATCTCTTTGGTTCAACTAATTAGATATAGAAAATAAGCATAACAAAATTTGAGTGGCATTGTTATTAATTTTTTTGGCTTCATTAATGAAAAAAGTTCATATCGGGTGCTATAATTATATGGGGACTAGGTCGAAAAATGGACCGATCCTGACCGTATTTGATAAAGTCATTTATATTTAAAATAATATATATAAACCAAATTTGAGGAAAATCTGTGCAATATTTTTCTTTTTTGATAGATTTAAGTGGAGATCGGGAAGCAACTCTATATGGGCCTGTTACTAAGAATTGTCCTATAGGGATTATTTTTGGACTACTGATTAACGGATATAATAAATATATACAAATCCAATTTGACTGAGATCTATATGATAATTTGGATCCAATGCAATTTATGTGGATTTCATAGGGTTCATTTGAATGGGGATTAGAATTTCACTGATTTCAACAGCGTTTATCTAATGGCCGATAAAAGGTTATGTACCAAATTTCATCAAAATGTATTCATATTTGCGACCTGCAGTTTGATTACAAGGCTTAGATGGACACACACACGGACGGATAGACGGACGGCGCTAAATCGACTCATAAAGTGATTCCGAGTCGATCGGTATAATAGTCCAAATATTTTTTGTAGTTACAAACAACTGCATAAAGTCATTATACCCAAAACACTTAGTGGTATAGGGTATAAATATTATTTTCGGCCTATAAAATTGTCTTTTCCCCCAGGAATTCTTTCTGCCTATAACATTCGATAAAAAAATTAGTTTCTAAATCACAATTTTTTTAAAGCGCTGCTTATTCGAAGCATCATTTCATTGAAGACACCGGAGAGCGTATTTTTAGTACACCTATCATCTTAATATCAAATTATTGTTTAACAAAACAAATAAAAATCTCCCTCCACCTTCAGGAGTGTTTTAGTAATTTTGTTTCAATCAATGCCTAACCAAATGATCAGTTGAGTGATACATTTTTGTAACTGTAATGCCAATGATGCTAGTATCATATTCCAAATCATAACCATAACACAGAACCTTCAACATCAATGTCAATTTCAATACAATTTATTTTCCAACACCTTAATTTTTGTTGAAATACAGTTTCCATAAACGTCAATCACATGGTGTTAATACGATGGAAAGAAAAACAACAAGAATATGAATTTCATGAAAATCAATTCAAATCAAAATGGAAAATATGTTTGGCTTGTGCGAAGTGCTGTGACGTATGAGTGTTTTAATTATAAAGGTTGATTATATATCCCCTTTGAAAGTTATATATGTGTATTCAAGGCCAAACCAACCATACACAGCATTCAGTAAGAATAAAAAAATCTAACAGATAATCACAGAAAAAAAGGTGGTTTGATTCTGACATCCAAATTAATTGTTTCCTTTTGACAATCAATCATTATGATATCAAACTTGTTGATTGCAAAATTGCTTTAAATTTTCTTAATTAAGTTCTAACTAAAATATATATAAATTCATATTAAGTCTAACACAGATTTAAATTATATCGTTTATAAAGCAAATGTCTATTGCATCTATTTTCCTTTTCATATATCTGCGCATACTATCGACAACATAATCACTTTAAAAAAACCGTCTTTAGTGGAGCGAATTACGAGTGACATGTCAGCAATTGGATTGTATGCAACGTCATGCCGAAGGACATCGAAATTTGTGGCATCAACAATCAAGCGTCTTAAAATAAAATACAAGAACTGCAACAGCAACTACACAAGACTGGTACACATTTAACATTAGCAAAGCAACTTATATCGTCAACATCATCGTCGACGGCAACAAACGTAACAGCATTAACTGATACACAACCAATAAAAATATTATCGGAAGTTGAAGTCGAAAGGCAAACAGCATCAATGGTATTAAGTGGCCTTTCTGACTAAAAAAAATCGACAATATCACGTAGTAGTTCAGTAGTAAAGGCAGCTATAAAAACACCACCAACACCACTACCATCATTAAAGCCTCCATCCATGGGAACTTCAGATGATGTTACAGATCCAAATCTTTCTCTATAAACTCACCTCTTTGTCAGACAACATATACAATTGCAATGAATCTATATAAATCGATGCCAGTATGGACATCAATGACAGCAGCAACAACAGCAACTCATAAAACAAAGGGAGCAAAGGCCTTAAATTGTTTTTCAACTTCCACGAAAACTATTGACTTGGTTGTAAATCCTGTGTTTCCGCAAATCGTTAAATTGGAAATTTTTTTGCAACGGTAAGTGAATAATCATAAACACAAGCAGGTATAAAAACTAACGATATGATAATGACTTTGATCGTAATGGTAATAACTATTACTAAGCCATGTAGTTTCACATGAAATGAACACAATATCATATGTTGGTTTTGTATTCTAAGTTCCCATGACAATGCAAATACAAAAATAATCTTATTGTTCGCATATATTCTTTAAGGGTATGTGTAGAAATTTTAACTAAAATGAGTAGATTGATGTTAATATATTGTACGGTTCAGTGTAGACACCAGCGTAAGTCCAAAAATATTGTGGGGGAATAGTTTATAGTTTGGTTAAATAACAGCATCGAAATATGTCAATATAAAGCTCAAATTTAAAAACTACACTAAGCAGTATTAAATGGAAGTTTTGAGCCTCATACTAAAATTGGAAATTGCAAATCGATATAGAGAAATAACAAAAACAGTCCATTAAGCATGAGATGAAGTAATAGGCAGATCATGCTGTTGAAATAATACCCCTGCTACTCGAAAGTAGCTACTCCATCTAGCACTATCTTCATTTTTTTCATATTTCTCTTATATTACAAAAAAAAAAAATATCTTCTATTATTTGAAGATCTATACATGATTTCAAATCAGCTAACAAAAAATCATGTGAGTCTGGTCGCAGGGGAGATGTGTAAACATCTAGTAATTAAACATTTTTTTATGTCAATTTTTAAAAATCAAACAGAAATCGTCATCTATATATCACTTATAGCAAATTTATGGGGTTGTTGAATTATGTATATGATACACGTTTATATTGTGAAATTTTTAACATTTTACAGTAAAGGGTTATTGAATTAGCTGAAACAATTTTATATCATAATTTTTTCACCAGTAAAATCATAAGTCACGATTTGTCTTACTGCTTACAGCGTAACATGTAAACTCACATGTTACGCTGTTTATACCCTATACCACTATGTGGTTTGGGCATAATGACTTTGTGCTGCTGTTTGTAACTACTAAAGATATTTCACCTAGACCCATCTTTTATTATACGGATCGAATCAGAATCACTATCTGATTCGAGTTAACGATGTCCGTCCGTCCGTCCGTCTGTGTGTCCATGTAAAGCTTGTAATCAAACTGCAGATCGCAAATCTGAATATATTTTGATGAAATTTGGTACATAAGCCATAGGATGGATCGGCTGTAGGATGAATGCTATTGAAATTGGTGAGAATCGGTCCATGTTCAGACCTAGCCCCATATAAATCACCCCTATGAAATCAACATAAATTGCCATAAGATCCAAATTATCATATAAATCTTAGTCAAATTGGGTTTGTATGTGTTTATTATATCCATTAATCAGTAGTCCAAAAATGATCCCTATGGGAGAACTCTTAGTTATAGGCCCCATATAGAGGTGCTTCCCGATCTTCACCTAAATCTATCAAAAAACAAAAATACTGCAGTGATTCTTCTTAAATTTTGTTTGTATATATTTTTGCAAAATACAAGAGACTTTACCAAACATGGTCAGGATCGGTCTATTTTTGGGCATAGTCCCCATATAGATATATTATCCGATGTGAACTTTTTCATATCTGCAGCCAAAAAATATAATAAAAATCCCACTCAAATTTAATTTATGCTTATTTTCTATATCCAGTTATTTGGGCCTGAGAGATAGGGTCTAAACGCATGGTATAGGGTATCGTATAGTCGGTCTAGACCGACTATAATTTTCTTACTTGTTTTGCGATTGTATTGTGAAGTAGAAATTTACCCCCCTGCGCGTATAGATGTTTACACATCAAAACTATTTATAATAAATAAACTATAAATTTTGACATCAAATTAATATATCCAATATTCGTGCATACATAAATAGCTTTTGCGTGGATATGACCATTAGGCTGGTTCATATATGACACTTTTTTTTGTTTTGTCGATTTTTTTGTCGGCCAACCCGAATATATGTTAAGCACAGTGAAAAAATAGCACATGATTTTTTTAAATTTTTTTCATCAATATTTAGGGGTCGCTACCAGACCCCAAACTTCAGTGGTTTTGAGAAAAATTGCTGTCTTTAAAATTTATTCCATGTATGCGTGTCTTAAAAATAATAAAACAAAACAAATTATGTACACCGTTATTGCGTAAGGCTTTTTAAATAAATAGAGCACAATTTGTTTTCAGAATCTTTTTCTGAGATCATTTAAAAACATTTGTCCGTCTGTCCTTCCGTTTGTAAATTTAAATTCAAATTTAAGAAAAGATATAATTTTTATACAATAAATTTGAAAATAATAATTTTATTCAAGATCACGCAAGATTTAGACCCATATAATTTCCCCAAGTAGCAAGTAAGCTGGTGAGTTATAAAAAAACATATATATTTAAAACAATATATAAAATAGTGTAACAACATATACTTCTACTTTATTAGACCAACTTGTGGATAACTTTTTATAATGGCTTCAAGTTCCACAACATCGGCTACGCGCAACAGAACTAAAATATGGCTTATCGGACAGGTATCACCACAGCTATGCAAGACCAACCTTCCTACAAAAAAAGAGGTATTAAGTGTATTTTTTTACTACAAAATCTATGACAAATTAACCATAAGAGGCTGTTGCTCTTTAACTGGAAACGATGTCTTAGCTATTTGGGAAATGGCCGCAATACCGACACAAACAAAAAAGCGCGTAATAGATAAAATTGATATAATGTTTCATTCTTGGCAAAAATTAAAGAAAAATAAGGAAAACAAAGCAAAGCGCTCAGGAGGTTTGAACAAAAAAGAACAAGACTGGTCAACTAGTTTGGAAGGTCTTTTCGATATTGCTCACGCTAAGGCCTTAAACATAATTGTAAAACAGGATGATAAAGATTTTTTAAATGCTCAGCGAAAGGTCAGTCGGCATGGAAAAATAGGTAATGTAGACTCAACATTTTTAAGAAGGAATGCTAAATACGGAAAATGGTCCCATATAAAAGAGATTCGCAAAAAGAAAAAATGCTGGAGCGTGAGAGCAAGTCTATCAATCGTATTCATAAGAGGGGTCGAATTGAACTATCGTCTTCGTTAAGTGATGATGACCAAACTTTATCTACTTTAAAAGCTTCTGAACCAGCGGAAAAGAAAAAGATATACAGAGGCAGAAAGAAAATTTTAAATGAAAATTTAGCTGTGAGTCTTGACGTTGCAAAGCTAAGTAACCGAAAGGCAGCTATAGTTTTGACAGAAACAGTTAAACACATTGGTGGCGATCCTTCAAACTATAATATAAGCACTTCTTCTATTCGTCGACAGCGAATTGACTTCCGAGAAAGCATGGCCGAGTCATTAAAAAGTAAGTTTAAGCCTGGTGTTCCACTCACAATTCACTGGGATGGAAAAATAATAGAAAATATCAGCGGAAATAAAATCGTTGAACGTCTTCTAATCCTGGTATATGGAATGGGAATTGATAAGCTGCTTGCAGTCCCAAAATTATCTGCTGGAACAGGTGTTGCAGCTGCGTCGGCAGTTTTTGACACCTTACTAGAATGGAACCTAAGCGAAAAAATCAAATGCATGAGCTTTGACACAACTGCAACAAATACTGGAAAAAGAAATGGTGCATGTATTTTGTTAGAACATCACATTCTGGAAATAATGCTTGAAGCTGTGTTTCGCCAGGCACTTGGTACTTCAACCGGGCCTGAAACATTGATCTTTAAAAAAATTAAGTTGGCCTGGAGCAAAATTAATCGGAAAAACTTTTAGTCGGAAATTTCTGATCTTTTTGTTTTAAAACCAGTGACATATATTACAGATAAGATAATTTCTTTCGTTCAAACCCAGTTAAAACAGTTTCAGCCTCGAGACGAATACAAAGAGCTATTGAAGCTAACTCTAATATTTCTAGGAGGTGTTCCCGAAAATGGAATTTCTTTCAGAGCACCTGGAGGTCTTCACCAAGCAAGATGGATGGCCAAAGCCATTTATTGTTTGAAGATTTATTTATTTAGAAATGAATTCAGGCTTAATGCAAGTGAAGCAGAATCAATATATTTATTGTATATTTGTTGTTACAATTTATTAAAGGACCTACAAAATTATGATGAAGTAAATGCGTTAATTGGAACTGTAGCCATTAAAAAATTCATTGGTCATCTTTGCATTTATCAGAAGAGTTCGTCGCAATTGCTTTTTTTGACGACCAAGTTTCTGTTGATACAAAAAAGAAAACGGTGGACGCTTTAGATGTTGAAGGACCTGAGAACCCGTCGAAAAGAATAACATTAGACGCCAGCCTAATAACTAACAAACAACTAGAAGACTTTGTTTCCAAAAAATACTTTAAGATTTTTTAGCAAAACCGGCATTTCATCCAATTTCATAAAGAAAAACGTTGAATCGTGGGAAGAAGATGAGGATTACATAAATAATAGAGGCATAGCTCGTTCTATGAGAGTTGTTAACGATATAGCAGAACGAGGAGTGGCACTGATGGAAGAATATAATAAACTACATACCAACAATGAAGAGCAAAAGCAGTATTTATTGTGATTGGTGAAAGAATATAGATAAAATTACCCAGACTCAAATAAATCAACTTTGCTCAAATAATTATTTTAAATAGCTTAATATGCTTAATATTTAAAGGTAAAATATAAATATTTTATGTCTATCAGAATAAGTTTCATAAATGGACTGCATCTTTTTTTTTTTTTTTTTAATTGATTAATATTTGTTTTTACTTTCGTTATACATTTGTAATGAATAAATACAACTAAAGATTTTTAATGTAGGATTTCTAAACGATTATATTTTAATAAATCTTAAATAATCTTTTTAAATACAAAAATATGCTTGCTAAACTTTTATTCGAGGGGTTTTAGTACCATTGTATAAATAGAGACCGAAAAACATATATACAAAATTTAAAGGAGGGTTGGGGAGGGGATTGGAAGGGGATGCGCTTGCAGCATTTTTTTTAAAATAATTTTCTTAATTTTAAAGACAACTGTAAACAGATATCTAGTATTCAATGTTTTAAAATTTTCATCATGTTTCCTGTAAGAACAGACGGACGGACGGACAAGAGTTGCTAAATCGTTTCAGAAAACGATTCAGAAAAAAGTTTTATACGTTCTGTCTTACAAATATCATTCAATAAAAGTGATCATAAAAATATATATATATATATATTTTTTTATACATACATATGAAAAAAGCAATAGAGGCGACGATTTTTATCAAAAATTCCAATGTTTTGGATCCGGTAGCGACCCCTAAATCTTTCTTAAAAATTTTGAAAAAAATCATGCGTTATTTTTTCATGGTGGTTAATATAAATTGCGGTTGGCCCATTACAAAATCCAATTTATTATTTTATGAACCGCCCTAATGACCATCAATATTTGTGCAATTACACTAACAATAAGTGGACTATACATTATGCATATTATGTATTCAATTTTCACTTATATCTGTTAAAAAATCCGGTGTTGCAAAATGTAAGAGACTTTAACACATAAAATCAAAATCGGTTCATTTATTTACCAAGTCCTTATATAAATACAGATCTGATAAGAAATTTTTTATATACTTTCTTATTTTTTGTTATTTTCAAATTTTGATTTACGATCTATTATAAATAAATATAATAACACGAAGAAACCTATATTAAGGTTTATTAGTAAACTTCAGCAAGATTTATAAGCTCATCATATTTTTTTTATTTTGTATCACTGTTTTACTCTGGCATATTTACAAGTTTTTTTTATATTATGTACATCAATTATTTCTTTTTTTTTTATATGCTGTTGCCTATACGGTAGATCTTAGACATATAATCTTTTCAGTCTTCTAACCTTATTTGTTTCGCCTAATATGGCATGTATCGAGAACTTAACGTAGATATTTAAAAATCTTCATGAAGAGCTTTTTGGAAACAAACCATGGGACAACTGCTGTACATCGGAGGGATTTGTTTTGATCCCATTGCAATATATCTACGTTCGTGTAACTCGAGGTACTCCATATCTGAATGACATATGTCCATTATAGTGGTCCTTAAAATTGAAAATGAGATTTTGATATAAAACTAATAAATGTGAAGTTTGGGGACAATCGGATAATGAGAAGTCGCGCAGGAAATCGATTGAAAATTTGAAATGTGTTTATACGGGGAATATATGATTCTTGAGATTTTACGAAAATTTTGTTCTTTAGTTTAAACACTAGACTTAACTACCCTGTGGTACGTAGAATGTTCGTTCTTCTACATATATTTCGAAAAACCAATAAAATGGAGTTTGTAAAAAGCTTATTTATTTATTTATTTATTTTATTATATATTTATTTATTTATTTATTTATTTATTTATTTATTTATTCAATTATTTATTTATTTGTTTATTCATTTACAGAATATTAATTCTTACAAACTAGTTAGACCTAATAATATATTTAGTTATAAAACTTTAATAAATTTAACTTAAATTTATCTTTCGTTACTTGGAAATCTATATCAGAAGAAAGACTATTACATATTTTTTTCACCTTGTATTTTGATCATTTAATGCATAGTTTGATCTACGAAGAGAATCTCCAAATATTCGATTATTTCTTAAATCCCTTGGTGGTCGGTATAAATTAAACAGATCACAAATTTTTGCACAATTTATGTCCCCAAATAAAATATTATAAACAAACATTATGGAAGATTATTATCGACGATCACTAAGAGATTACAATCCTTAAGGTTTTCTTCTTACTACGTATGTAGGCAACTCATAATGCCAAGAATATTTTAAAATACTTCTAGTAAACCTCTTTTGAACACCTTAGATTGAACAATATTCGAGTTTAGTACGAACCAATGACGTATGTAAGGATTTAGATATAACATAATTACGAAAATACTTTGACTTTCTATTTATTAAGCCAAGCGTGCTATAAGCTTTAGAAACAATAAAGTCAATATGACTAGAAAAAGTTAAATTTACATCAAATATAACACTCAAATCATTTACCTAAATTTCACGACTAAGATTTTTACCTCCAATACTATATATATGGGATGACAACAGCGAGTGTAAGAAACAACACAACACGTTGAAATATTAACTCTGAGCTCATTTTCATTACACCAGTTCGATAATTTGATTAAGTCGTTCTGCAATTTCATGGAATCAACCACATTTGGTGTTCTAGCAAATAGTTTCATATCATCCGCAAACAACAAGCATTTCAAAAATTTTAAAACAGATGGAAGATCATTAATAAAGAGCAAAAATAGCAGCGGTCCAATATGTGTGCCCTGCGGAATACCGGAGTAAGCCCAAATCTGAAGTTTCGAATAATAATCAGCAAAAAAAACTTTCAGTTTTCTTTGAATTAAAAAGTTTTTAAAAAACAACTGTAGATTATATATAAACATTATCTAATTGAAATCTGAATTCCATGGGATTTAATATGTTATGGGTGACCAAAGTTAAATTTGTAGTGGTAGATCTGCCAGGCGTAAAACCATGTTGACAGCGTGAAATAAAATCCTTCACATAGCTGAAAAGTTTTTCTTTGATAATTGAGCCAAAAATTTTAGCTAATGTACATTGTTTTACAATTTGTAACTTGGCTATGTTCACCCGATTTAAATATATGGGTAATTGAACAGATTTCCAACTATCCAGAAATTTACCTTGTTTAATACAAGTGTTAAAAATAATTGAGGTGGCTTCAGCAATATTTTGTGAACATTTTTTGAAAAACGTTGATGGGTATGAGCTAATAGAGCACTTACTACGATTTTTTAAGGAATTTATGGCATTTGGTACTAAAGCGCTTCACTAAAGCTCTTCATACGCGGTCAAGTGCTTATTTTACATTTAGAAATAGCGCTTAGCAATAATTTTTTCTTTCTAGTTGATTACCGTATTCTTTTTAATTTTCTTTTATTTCTTATTAAGTCCTTTATGTCTGCCGATATTCCAACTTTACATCCATTTTGCTGTAATATCTGTGGATATCTGTGAGGTACATAATTATGCGGCTTCATGAATAAGGTTTGCTTACTTTTCAACTGCCAACTATTAATTTAATCACCTGAATTTATCGATATTTTAGTTCCTTTAGATAGGGTTTAACAATCGTGCTCAAAAATACATTCTTAAAGTCACTTTCCTTCAGGATAAGCAATTCTAGGTGCCCACCAGGGATGCTTGACAAAAAATTTTTCATAATCCAAAAGCAATAAACCATGTCAAGGGGAAGGTAAACTGAGTAAATATGTATATGGATGTTAACACACTTGATCTAAATAAATGGTCCGCCATCTAACGTTTTTTTTTTTTTCAACTAGTACTTATTTCGTGAATGGTAACACTTAGCTCATGTTTGATTCGACAGATAATTAGTTTTATCCTTCCGCTGAACGAATATGGTTGTGTATACGCTTGAACAATGCTGGGAAATATTGCGACATTAATTTGAAAATCATAGTAATGTTGCAGAATGTGTGCGAAAATTGCATACGGATTTTGGAAGACGAGAAGCACCGCCAGCTCCGTATGTTCGTTATCTTGTGAAAAAAGTGAAGGAAACTGGCATCCTCATCGATAAAACAAAGCGTGAAAAGCCAAAAACTGTGCGTACACCCGAGAATATTGTTGCTGTGGCAGAAAGTGTGCGTGAAGTGCCATCAACATCAATTCACCGTTGTTCTCAAGAATTGAACATTTCGGAGGCATCATTGAGACGAATTTTGCATAAAGACCTTGGTATGACGCCATACAAAGTCCAATTGGTTCAGGAGTTGAAGCCAACTGACAATCAAATGCGTTTTCGCTTCGCTAAGTGGGCCTGCGATCGACTTACAGAAGATGCCGATTTTGCCAAAAAAAATTATCTTTTCAGATGAAGCTCATTTTGATCTTGACGGGTATGTAGACTAAGAAAATTGTCGCATTTGGTGCACAGAAAACCCTCACGCATACATTGAAAAGCCGATAAACCCAAACCGAGTCACTGTTTGGTGCGGCTTTTGGTCCAGAGGCATAATTGGGCCATTTTTCTTCGAAAATGAGCAAGGAGTGACCGTTACAGTCAATGGCGATCGTTATCGGGCCATGTTGAATGAATTTTTGTTCACAAGAATTGAAGAGGATATTGGCAACATTTAGTTTCAACAGGACGGCGCTACGTGCCACATAGCCGAAGCTACACTCGATGTTTTGCGCCCTGATTTTGAAGATCGCATTATCAGCCGCAGAGCTGATGTCGTTTGGCCACCTCGGAGCTGCGATTTGGACTATTATTTGTGGGGTGCCCTCAAAGATAAGTGTTACGCCAACAAGCCAGATACAATTGACGCTTTAAAGGACAATATTCGTGAAGCCATTGGTGAAATACAGCTGCACACAATCGATAATGTGCTTAAAAATTGGACCGATCGTGTAGGCTACTGCATGGCCAGCCGAGGCAGCCATTTGAATAAAATTATTTTCCATTATTAGCCGGAAGGATTGTGCTTTCAAATAAAAAAAGGAATTTGAATTAATATTCAGTAGTTTTTTTTATAGCATTTTCAAAAAAAAAAGTTATTTGGCGGACCCTTTACAACTTGCTTTAATTATTGGTTTAATTATTGATTCCAAAACTTAGATTTTTTAAACAAGATTTTTTCAAAACTGCAGAGCCAGCGTGTACCTCTCTATCAGGATGGTTGGCTTGAACAAGATTATGACTTCATATAATAAAATAAGTTGTTTCTGTAAAGTGAATATCAGAAATTAGTAAAATATCTTAATATGATTGAATCTTAGTGCTAGCGTTTGCTGTTCTTTTTCGATGTGAATATTGGATTCTACCGAATAGTGCATACTTCAAGGATCATTGGCTTTTCGGTAGTCAAGTGGATTTTCTTACCCCAGAAGCGAAATTTTTTTATTCACTTTACCACCGAAATAAAAATGAGCTTTGTAAGAAAAGATTTGTTTTCGGTAAAATTCTCACCTTGTTACAAGCTTTTAGCAGCCCAATTAGAGGACCGAAAATACTGCGTGAAATGTTCAATTCCTAAGATATAAGCGCCTTGAGGTACTTGGTTTCTTTTGCATATCTTATTTTACACATAAAGTCAAACAAATTTTAAAATATCCTGAAAATGACAACACTGATTACCTTCATTATTCCATGAATTCAAAATATTTGGCTCATGTATTAAAACAAATGCAAAACAAACAGAGTGGTATAGGATATAAAAATCACATGAGGTACACAGTTTAAATTCAAGTAGTTACGCATATTAGTTATTTACGCAATGAAAAAATTTTTTTTTTCAAATTCTAAAAAAAAAAATAAGTAAAAAAAACTAATTACCGGCTTTCGGTTGTTGGTATAAGAACAAAATGTCGTATAATAGGATGACCTTTTAGATATACCTTAAACCTTTACTGTGTAGTAAGGAAGATATCAGTGTGACTTTTCTAATAGTTTACCTGTTGGTTTTAGTATTTTATTAGATACCGTTTTATTGAGATTGATTAAGAAATATCTAAAACATTTAGCCGTAAATAACTTGTTATACCACCTTCATGTCTGAGTGTAACTATTCATAAAAGAGTTTAAAAATTTATTATTAGAAAAAATTATAATATTGTTTGGCAAGTTTTTACATGTTTTGTTTTCCCCATTATCCCCACTGTAGCGTATACTGATTTATTTATTATGAACTCAAACTCGCAACGAATACCAAGTGCCATTGTTGATTGCGATCCTAAAAATCTAATATTTTTTTTGTTTAACAGTGGGTTTTTAAATGGATTAATTTTTGTATTAATACTATTACATCCTGGAATAAGTTGGCGATTGAACTTATAAATAAAATATATTTTTTATTTATACCTAAAAATCTCTTTATTCTTACAGTAATTCTTTTCTAACCAGAAAACAATTTAGGCATTGCAACATTCTATTTTTTTTCAACGTAGTTTTATTAAATAATGTTTCGTTATCTTAAGGGCAATGTTTTAAGCGAACTTTATAGAGAAGTATAAAAGTATAAAAGTTTTAGGGCAAGAGCTAAATTTTCATGTGCATTGGGTGCAAAGTCAACCTACATAATGAACAATAAAACGTATACGAGAAAAACAAGTAAGAAAATTATAGTCGATCTAGCCCAATTATACGTACCATGGCTTAGAAACCCTATTTCTTCGGTGCAACTAATTGGATATAAAAAATAAGCATAAAGCAAAGGCTACAGATATGAAAAAGTTCATATCGGGTGCTATATTTATATGGGGACTGGGTCCAAAAATGGATCGATCCTGACCATATGGGGTAAAGTAACTTATATTCTGAAAAAATAAATACAAATCAAATTTGAGAAAAATTTGTGCAGCTTTATAAGTGGCTTATGACTAAGAATTGTCCTATATGAATTATTTTTGGACTACTGATTAATGGATATAATTAACATATACGAACCCATTTTGACTAAGATCTATATGATAATTTGGATCTTATGGCAATTTATGTCGATTTCATAGTGGTCATTAGTATGAGGACTAGGTCTGAACATGGACCGAATATCACTAATTTCAATCGCGTTCATTCCATGGCCGATAAAAACTTATATACCATATTTTATGTCGGTTTCGTAGGGGTCATTTGTATGGGGCTAGGTCTGAACATGGACCGAATTTCACTAATTTGAACAGCATTAATTCTGTGGCCGATAAAAGCTTATATAACAAGTTTTGTGAAAATATATTCATATTTGCAACCTGTAATTTTATTACAAGGTTTACATTGACATACAGACGGACAGAGAGACAGATGGACGGACATCGCTAAATCGGCTTAAGAAGTGATTCTCAGAAAGTGATTCTGAGTCGATCAGTATAAAAAAGAAAGTGTGAAGGTCAAATATTTTTGGTAGTTATAAACATCAACACAAAGTTATTATACCCTATACCACATAGCCGCACGAAATAGTGCACTCAAAAATCTTTATTTGTATTCTAAAAGTATCATGAACAATTTAATTTTGCTAATCAACGTGAGTGTCTTTTAATGGCCCAATCGCCTTAACCTTTTATATTTTTAGTCAAATCGTTCAATGTTTTCCCACCACTGGTTCCCATTTAATGATTTAAAACTAATAGTTAATTTCCTTTTTTATTCTTCTAGGAAGAGCTTTAATTGCTTGCGGCTTTGTTGTTGATCTATTGGGATAAGGTTTGACATCCACCGATACTAGAGTTATTGAAATTGAACTTTATAATGGAGGTGGTGGCGGTGTTGGCGTTAACTATGATGGTAGAGGAGTTATTGTCAGTTCGAGTGGCGATAATAGAATCTTAGTTAGTAATAATGGACCACCAGGTTCGGGTCTCCACAAATATATAAATTAAGAAGCTCCTGCCGAGGAATAACCCGGCCACTTGATGTTATTGACTCCACCAATCATGAATGAAATCTTCTGCTCTCATTAATCCAAGATATATACCAAGTACTAACTTGGTTATAAAGCAACCCAAATTTCTCTATATCAGCAAGTGAGCCTGCAACTACAGCTTCGTTACTGCAGCTCCAAATGTGACAAGGGCAACACCTGCTGAAAAAAGTGAAAAACAGAGATAATTGCTTGTTATCCTGATCATCCACC
The DNA here is from genome assembly GCA_963682025.1 of Cordilura impudica. NCBI lineage: Eukaryota > Metazoa > Arthropoda > Insecta > Diptera > Scathophagidae > Cordilura > Cordilura impudica. Next base: position 58,321,003 of record OY821518.1, on the reverse strand, counting down.
AAATCCTCAACTGTAGCACCTGTAACGGTAGCTTCCACGGCAGATGGCGTAGTAGTTGCTGGGACTACATCTACAGGTATTGCAGCGGAATGTTCAATGACCTTTGAAGGAGAAGCTCTTTTGGTTCCTCTGCAATCAACCCAGATATCTGCCAGGTATCATGAAAGTGCCCGAATACATTTGGCATTCGCGTAACCAGCGGCTGTAATCATAATTATGGTATCATTTGTATAATTTCATTATTGACTCTACTTATAGTTTTTATTGGCAATAATTTGAAATTGTTTAAAATAATAGTAAATGATTTGAAAAAACTCTTCTATAAAAAAAAACATATTTTAACCTGGTGAAAAAATCTCATAATAATTTTAATTTTGACCTTAAATTTAAAGGATGTTACAACTCTTAGTTTATTTGAATTAAGTCAATTTGCTTGCCAGCAATCTATTACACGTATCAAATATTTAAATGCATTAACAAAATATATTATTAAATAACACGAGCAAGTCCTATTCTAGATCAACTTAATATGATAGAAGAAATTATAAGGCAAGTATTTTAAGTGATGCGATATATTTCTACATTTATTTACGAAATATTGCACATTCAGATGTGAAGGTATGTATTGAACAAGAAACAGAAGTACAAATAGTGGAGATATGAAAAGTGAAATTTGAAAACCGAATTGTTGATTTATTTTAAAACGACATTTAGAGGACCAAACTATTATATCCCAAGGAATGCAATCATATTTTGAGTTTTGTAGGAGAACTGAATTCGAACATTTCGCTATATAGGAAACAATTTTTGAGGTAAGTTTTTTTTATTTCAATGTAAAAAGTTGCACAGACCATCTTCTTGTTGTTAGAGATATTACCCATACTTTGCATGGTAGCAAAAGGCAACACCCTTCAAATCGAAGTAACTAGTGCTAAAGAATTGCCTACCAAACATTTTTGGTAGTTGCAAGCATCAGCGCGAAATCACTATACCCAAACCAGTGGTATAGGATATACAAAATATTTTCGTTTAAAGCAATTATTAAAAAAATATCTCTTATTAAAAAAATACTTTTTTTAAAAATATTAAATTTTTTTCTCTAAAAAGTTATATTTCCGAAGAGTGCCCTTCGGAAAAGTCAATTTAAAAAAAAAAACTTTTCTTAAATAACCTTTTTTAAGTACGTACTTTTTCTCTAAAAAGAAAACTTTCATAAAAACTCTATTTTCTTCCAAAGTATTTGTTTAAAAAAAAACTCTTTCATAACAAGTTTGTTTTGTTAATGTTATTTTTTTTTTTAAAGTAAAATTTCCAATACCTTTTCCAAAATAGAACTTGTAGGTTCAAAGTGATCTTAGAAAAATACTATATTGCTTCTGAATTTTTTCACAGGTATCCAGAATTACGCTAAGGTAACTCCAGCGGGCAAGTGGACACATTTTGAAAATATATCATTTAAAGCTATCATTCCGTCTAATTCGTATATTAATTTATTATTTTCTTATGGTTATACTTAATTTATTGTATGCTTTCTTTTAATTTCTTTAATAATTAAATTATTTACTTATGCCTCGTTAGTTGTTAAATGATATTTAAATGTCGTTTTAATAACTTGAACAAAATTCCCTTGCTAATTGCAATTCTGTTTTAAATTTTTCGAAGAAAAGTACGTATAAATAAGTTTGGGCATTTTAAGTGCACCAGATTATTTCCCCTTTACTTTTTATGGTCATTCGTTTATTTTGGATTATTCAATTCTCTGTGGTCTTTCATTTAAACAATTAAATGGATTATTTAAAAAAAAGTACTCGATGACCGAAAAAGTTAGTGAAGTGCATAATAGATGTAGATGTGCTTAAGGGAGAGATTGTTAATCGCTGCTGATAAAATATCAATTACACTTCATAGGAACTAAAGCGTAACGACTAGAAATGACTAAGCATCAGATGAATTTAAAAACCAGTGAAATAGAGGACACCCAGTTCGTGGATAGTTGAGATATGTATTATTTTATCATTTCATTAGTAGATTGCATACACAAAAAATTTGTTTTTAAACACGTTAATTTTACAATACGTAAATAACATGTTTCTAATCGGTTATGCTCATCATTTTATAATTCACTAGATGTAACCCGGTGTGCTTCGCTACACCCTCCCCCTACCACTCCCCCTTCGGAATCGTTATGAAAGGGCTCACGCAAAGTCCCAAGGCTCTCACTAATACAGTAATTCAGATGTATCACATTTAATATTAAGTTTGTGTGTGGATACCGCGCCCATGTGTCTAATCCCGCCCATTTTTTGTCTGACTACTCATGTTAATAATAGATGACTTGAAACAAATTTGCAAAACTTTCTCTATCATAGTGCTTAATATATATGATATTAAAAATTTACTTTGTAAGGGAGGTGCCACGCCCACTAAAAATATTTAAAAAAAATTAAGGCTGTAGCACTCCATATCCGCAGTAAGACTATGTGAAAATTTCAGGAAGATCAGATGAGTAGTTACGGAGATTACCTCCTACAAACAAACAAACACACATTATTATTATGCTAGTATAGATTATTAGTATAAATTTTTTTTTCAATGCATGCTGATGCTGATATACAATGTTTTTTTTTTTTTCATTCGGTACAACAATTATCAGATTTTTCGGCGTTCCTACACTGGAGCAAAGTACATGTAGCTGCCCATGAGAAGAAGACGGATTATCCATATTAGATCTGGCAACACTTAACTTTGGCCTTGAACTTAGAATATCATTTGGAAATTTTTCTTTTTAGCGATTTTTGCTTTTTCCCATTTTTGATTTTAAAGATTTTTGTTTTTTGGGCGATTTTTATTTTTCGCGATTTTTGGGTTTGGCGATTTTTGATATTGGCGATATATTTTCCACGACAAATCACATTGATAACTGATGAACTTATCAAAAGACTGTCGCTTTCGTAGTGCTTCATATTTTTTACATAGGAGGTGCCACGCCCACTAATCCCATCCCGCCCAATTTTTATTGGACTACTCACATTAATATCTGATGGACTCATGCAAAATGTAGAGTCTTTCGCTTTTATATTACACCAGTTATATGATATTAGATATTTACTTTGCATGGGCGGTGCTACGCCCACTGCTTCGATCACGCCCATTTTTTTCTTCGACTAATCACACAAAGAACCTATGGGCTCACGCAAAGCCACAAATCTCTCTCTTTTACAGTACTCCAGAAATATGATATTAAATTTTTACTTTGTATGGGTGGTGCCACGCCCACTGCTCCGATCACGCCCATTTTTTTGTCTAACTAATCAAATGAATAACTTATGGGCTCACACAAAGTCCCAAGACTCTCACTATTACAGTACTTCAGATATATGGCATTTTATATTTACTTTGTATGGCAGGTGCCACGCCTATTGGTCCGATACTGCCCATTTTGCATCCGACTATTCACATTAATAATAGGTGACATCAAAAAAATTTTAAAATCTCTATCTATCACAGCACTCGAGATATATAATATTGAACTATTACTTGTATGGGAGGTACCACGCCCACTTATCCGATCCCGCCCATTTCCGGCGTAGGTACTAATATTAACAATAGGTGACTTCACACAAATTTGCAAAGCTCTCTCTATCATAGTACTCAATATATGTATATGATATTAAAAATTTACTTTGTGTAGGAGGTGCCACGCCCACTAAAAATATAAAAAAAAAAATATAGCCTATAGCACTTCCCATATCCGCAGTAAGACTCTGTGAAAATTTCAAGAAGATCAGATGAGTAGTTACGGAGATTACCTCCTACAAACAAACAAACAAACAAACAAACAAACAAACAAACACACATTACCTCTTTATAATATTAGTATAGATATAAATATATAGATATTAGTAAGTAACTAGCATCCTTAAGGAAGCGTATTTTGTATTAAGAACTACCATTTATGAAAGAGTAGTATTTTTTAAAACGTGTTTATTTAAAAAAAAATTATTTTCTTTTAAGTAATTTTTTCAAAATTATTTATTGTTAATAAAGTGCCTTTCATATCTTTCCACTTGACACGCAACATTCTGCCCTTAATTTACTTCATATTCCTAACAAGGCAACTTCTCAGATTAAATCCTTCCTTCAAGGGGATAAAATGATTTCGAATCGAACAGCCAACAAACTTTTTTTCCGTGCTAGGCTGGCTTAGATGGAATATATTAAATAAGCCGTGTGCGGTCTCTATATGGGAATTATTGTTCATCCGTGGTCTGGGAATATAAGCTACTGCCAACTTGGTCTGCAATATTTAGAAAACATCGTCAATAGCAGCAGCTTTGCTGCTGATTAATTTTTTTCGCGTTTTATCGTTATAGATGCAAATTTATTTTTTATTGAGCACAAATCGATCGTATGATAATGAGACCTTGTATATTGGAGCATGGGCTGTGTCGCACAGATCCCCAGTACGCTCATTATTTGATTTAGACAGACCAGCATATGAACCGATAGTTAAAAATATATCGAACTCTTTCAGAGTTATTTTTTTCCATTCATTTTTCTTCGTACTAATTGCCAGATTCCATAGAGTTGTTAGTTCTGTTTCTTTTCCCGTGATGAGGGATCATATATATATTCCACTGGCCCTGGTTTCCTTCTTATATAGTCGACCACGTTATGAGCAAGGATGAGAGTATTCTTTTATTTTGCCGATCGACTCAGAGTAACTTTCGACTCAGAATAACGTTCTGCGATGTCCATTCGTCCGTCTATCCATCTGTGTGTCCATGTAAAGCTTTGAATAAACTACAGGCTGGAAATATCAATATATTTTGATGAGATTTGGTATATAAGCCTATATCGGCTATAGGATAGAAGCTGTTGAAACTGGGGAAATTCTGTCCATGTGCAGACCTAGGCCCCATACAAATGACCCATATGAAATCGACATAAATTGTCATAGGATCAAATTTATCGTATAGATCTCAGTCAAAGTGGGCTTATATGTGTTTATTATATATTTTAATCAGTAGTCCAAAAATAATCCCAATAAGACAATTCTTATTCATAGGCTCCATAAAGAGCTACTTCCCGATCTTCACTTAAATCTATCAAAAAACAAAAATATTGCAAAGATTTTCCCCAAATTTGGTTTATATATATTTTTTCACAACACAAGTGACTTTGCCAAATATGGTCACGATCGATCAATTTTTTTTCGAGCTAGTCCCCATAGAGTTACAACACCCGATATGAAATTTTTCGTATCTGCAGACAAAAAAATTTATAATGACACTCAAATTAGTGTTATGCTTATTTTCTATATCCAATTTTTTGGACCGAATGAGGGGTCTATAACCCATGGTATAGGGTATAATATAGTCGGTCTAGACCGACTATAATTTTCTTACTTGTTTAAAAAGATATTAATGAAAACATACTGACTTAAGTCATAATGATGCCCCATTGCATTTATATAAAAAGTTATTTCTCTCGAAAGCATGATTTTCGACTTAGGCGGTTAATGCTTGTGGCCACTGATATAAATGATATATGTTTTGGTTTATTTAACTTATGAGCCTTTCGTACTGCTTATACCGTATATCACTATTTGGTTTGGGTATAATGACTTTGTGCCTCTGTTTTAACTACGAAAAATATTTGACCTGGACCAATGTTTTATTATCCCGATCGATTCAGAATCACCTTCTGAGTCGATCTAGCGGTGTCCGTCCATCTGTCCGTCCGTCCGTGTGTTAACGTAAACCTTTTAATAAACTACAGGTCGCAAATATGAAAATATTTTGATGAACTTTGGCATATAAGTTTTTGCCGGCCATGGGATGAACGCTATTGAAATTGGTGAAATTCGGTCTATGATCAGTCCTAGTCCCAACACAGATGACCCCTATGAAATCGACATGAATTACCCTAACATCCAAATTGTCAAACAGATCTCATTCAAATTGGGTTTGTATGTGCTTATAACATCCAGTAATCAGTAATCCAAAATTAATCCCATTAGGACAATTGTTAGTCATATGCCTCATATAGAGATGCTTCCCGAGCTTCACTTAAATCTATCGAAAAACGAAAACATTCCACAGATTTTTCTCAAAATTTGGTTTGTATATATATTTTCAAAGTGGCTTTACCATATATGGTCAAGATCGGTCCCTATATAAATAGAGTAAACGATATGAACTTTTTCATATCTGCAGCCAAAAAATTAATAGCAATGCCACCCAAGTTTGGTTTATGCTTATTTTCTATATCGAGTTAGTTGGACCGAAGATATAGCGTCTCTAAACCACGGTATAGGGTATCGTATAGTCGGTCTAGACCGACTATAATTTCTTATCTTTTATTATTTGAATGTTTTCTGAAGCACAAATTTTTAGTTTCTTCATTCGATGAAAAAATTACCAAATTTTTCGGATTCCTACTCTGCAATAAGAAATATGAGAAAATAAGTAAGAAAATTATATTCGGTCGAGACCGACTATATGATACCCTACACCATGCGTTTAGAGACCCTATCTCATAGGCCCAACTAACTGGAAATAGAAAATAAGCAAAAACCAAATTTGAGTGGGATTTTTATTAATTTTTTTGGCTGCAGATATGAAAAAGTTCCTATCGGATGCTATATCTATATGGGAACTAGGCCCAAAAATGGAACGATCCTGACTGTGTTTGGTAAAGTCTCTTGTATTTTGCAAAAATATATACAAACAAAATTTGAGAAGAATCAGTGCAATATTTTTGGTTTTTGTTGTAAGTGAAGATCGGGAAGCAGCTCTATATGGGGTCTATGACTAAAAGTTGTCCCAGGGATAATTTTTAGACTACTCATTAATGGATGTAATAAACGTTTACAAACCCAATTTGAGTAAGATCTATATGACAATTTGGGTCTTATGGCAATTTATGTCGATTTCATATGGGTCATTTGTATGGGGGCTAGGTCTGAACATGGACCGATTCTCGCCAATTTCAACAGAGTTGATCCTACGGCCATTGAAAGCTTACATACCAAATTTCATCAAAACACATTCATATTTGCGACCTGCAGTTTGATTAAAAGGTTTACATGGACACAAAGACGGACGGACGGACGAACGAACACACGGACGGACATCGTTAAATCGAATCAGTTAGTGATTCTGATTCGATCGGTATAATTAAAGATGCGTCTAGGTCAAGTATTTTTGGTAGTTACAAACAGCAGCACATTATACCCAAGCCACATAGTGGTATAGGATATAAATATGAATTTTCCAAATGAAATCAGGCAACACTAGATGATGGCCTTGATTTTAGAATATCAGTTTGCAATTTTGTTATTTTATCAATTATTGATTTTAGAAATTTTTGATTTTTCCAATTTTTGCTTTTGACAATTTTTGTTATTCTACGATTTTTGGTTTCGGCGATCTATTAATATTGCATTGCTCCGACTATGCCCATTTCTTGTTTGAATTATCACATGAATAACTTATGGGTTCACGCAAAGTCCTAAGTCTCTCATTATTACAATACTCCAGATAAATGACATTTTATATCTAATTTCTATCGCCCATTGGCCCGAGCCCACTAATTATTTGTGCGACTACTGACTAATAATAGATGACCTCACACAAATTTGCTAAGCTGTCTCTGTCGCAGTACTCAATATACATATATTATATTAAAAGTTCACTTTATATGGGAGGTGACATACCCACTAAAAATTTAAAACATGTTTATAGCCCGTGTCCATCCTGAGGGACTATCCTTAATATTAGAACTAGCATTTTTAAAATCAGAAGAGTAGTTACGGAGATTACCTTCTACAAACAAACATACATTTCATCTTTCTTATTTTAGTATAGATAATTTGTTGTTAGTTTTCTTACTCGTATACCTATTTGTATAAAGTTTAAGCGTAGGCAAGATGCAGCAAACCTTGTTTTGCTACATAAAAAAAAATTTTTTTTAACAGAAACTCTGATATCGGTAAATTGATTTTGCATGTTCTTAGGATCAAGGCTTTATATTCAAATAGTTCCCAGACCCCTAATTCCGATAAGTCATAAAACCGAAACTTATGTTTCATCTGTAGAGGATGTAACAAGATATTTCCCATTGAACATAATACATAATACATGTATATGCGAACATAACTAAACATTTGTGAAATGACACCATTGCGAAATAAAGTAGATACTGACATACGAACCAACCAATCGCATATGCTAAGTTAATACGAATGTACAATTTCAACATTTTGTAACATTTGCACATGTCCAGGTATATATATAAAGGCAATACTCCCGTCTATCAATTGGTATTACTACAGATTACAATTGTATTTGTAAATCAGATGCTAAATATTAAGCAGACATTTGTTATCAAAAGGATAAGCGGATTTACAATATAATCAATGACATTTGATTTCCAACTGACTTCCAATTGTTAGTAACACCTTTTCACAGGTGTGCAAATATATTGTAACTGAAAAGGTGGTTTATGTTATTGAGGGTGATGTTTCACGTTAGATTTTAAAATGTTTTTTTTTTTGAACGACAATAGTGAGGAAAACAAAGTTACTAACTTTGGCTGGGATTTGTGTTAAGGGATATAAATCTTGTAGAACAGAATTTATATAGTAAATTATGCGTACTTTATTGAAATCGAATTCTATGAATGCTCAGTCAATTTGTGAGTGCTCAGAAAGTGAAAGGTAACTAAGCTATACTAGTTATTCAGGTCGGTTTTTGTGCTGTTTAAATTCGACTTCTTAGTTGAAAAGATTTATTAATGGATTTAGACATTTTATTTATACACTAAGATATCCTAATTGGAAAGTAACAATTATTTCGATTAATGTTTGGAAAATAGCTGATAAATAAAGTTTTTAAAGATATTGTTTATTAAAAATATAATAACTTATCAAATAATTTATTATTTATTTTCATAGAAATGGGACGTGGAAATCATTGTGCACCTGAAAAACTTGCTATTGTAAAAAAAAAAATGATGTCTGAGAATAAATCACTTTCAGAAATAAGAAAAATGGTTACGAGCTCTTCTAAAATAATTTGTAATGCAACAAAAAATTTGAAACACGTGATCGCAAGCGAGTGTTGTTACCATTATTTGATAAGCGTTTGATCAGACAATGGAAGAAGACCCCATTTAAGCCAGCTATAGAGCGAAGGAGCTAAGTGTGTCCGCATGTGTTGAAACTATCCGTAGGAAATTTCGAGACAACACCTTGAACGCCCCGAAAAGTGCCCTGCTCTTACGTAAGCATGTTACAAAGCGATTGCAGTTTGCTAGAATTCATTTGGAATAGCTAGCTGAGAAATTAAGATATGATCTTTGGACAGATAAATCCAAAGTTGTGTTATTTGGAGGCAAAGGATAGCATTCTTTTGTCCCCCAAACGCTAAATTCAATCCAAAATTCACAAAAACAAAAAACGTTAGACATGGTTCAAGCATTGCGGTATGCTATTGCTTTTCCCACTATGGACTAGGACCCATATATTGGATCAGAACAATCATGGATAAAACATTTTACGTTAATATCCTCCAGGAAGTAACGCTGGTTTGGGTCTTCTAGCAAGACAGTGACCCGGAGCATATTAGCAGACTTGTAAAAAAGTGATCAGGACAATAAAATAAACGTGATGGAATAGCCGGCTCTTTCCCAGATCTAAATTAAGTATCCCAAATACAACCAACCAGTATGACTTTTCAGTAAATATGGAACTCAATTTCGAAGGGGAGATGAAATCGATACAAAAACGTTGTGCAGTTGTTATTGCCAATAATGGAAACGCAACAATATATTAATTTCAATAATGATAAGATATCAAAGAAATGCTGAATTCAAGATCCTTAATTTATTTTTTATTTATTTTCAGTTAAAGTATTTGTTTTCAATATACTAAGAACTGTGGTGCTGTTTTTTGACTGAATGTCTTTTAAGTTGTTTAAAAAATTGAAAGTTTGTAACAAAATAGAAAATCAAATCAAACAGATTTTTATTTAATATAGCAGTATACCCGCTACGTTGTTAGCGTAATTATTATATTAATTATTTAATCCATAATAATATTTAAAAATAATAAGAAATATCGTGTGAGTGACAATACGATGGAAACTTTTAACAAAATATATTTTTGACGACTTGGATGGAATCTTTTATTAGTTTAAGCATTTGTACGTTTTATTTATTTAACAAAGAAGAAATATTAATATTACTTCAGAAAAAATTAACAAAACTTACAGTTACAGGGTTGCAATACAATAACTTTACTGTGATATTATTTTAAGCTGAGTACTTGTTATTAAGATATGTTCAATGTAATTTTTGTTGTTTATGTTGGATGTAAATTAAATTCATTTTTAAATGTGATAAATAATACTCATGTTACTAATTTCCTTGAAAAAGTCAACAAAGAATTGACGAAACGTCGGAAAGAAATGTAATTTAAATGCAGTTTTATTTACATTAAAAATCTTAGGCCGTATTAGCTTATTTTGAAATAAAACAAATTAAAAGTATTAATTTTTAGGCTGTTGACAAAACAATGGAAACCTTTACTATACAATAACAGTGTGGAATAAAATGATGGTTATGATCTTGAGGGGTGGATGATTTCTATACCGAACGATTGTATTAATTTATTTTAGTAAAACTCCCGAAGTGTTTAAACGTTTTGGGTCCATTTAACTATATCATTTTTTGGTCAACACTATTCGCAAGATTAATGCTAGCCAGACGATTCTATGTATTTATTCATAGAATATTTCTCACAAATATTCTTTTCTCTGCGGCCATCACTAAAATCATCTATTATTCTAGATTTTAACTCTTCATTAAACTTTATTCTTGCCATTATTTTATGATGATTGAAAGAAAACATCAGAATTTATAAATATTTAAATAACGGTTAAAATTTTGAAAAATTTTTTCACTGGTTCTTCTAATTTTTATTATTTTAATCAACTCTGGTAAAGAAATTTAAAAGTTTTCACTGTTTTGGCATCACTTAAAAAACATATTTATTTTTGTTTATATATATTTTTTTTTAGTTGTATTTTTTGTAACAAATGTGTTGTCGTCCAATATAGAATATACCCAGTAGTAATTTCATAAAAGAAATACATAATTTTATCTCTACGCGTAATTATTAAAAAACAAAATTGCTAAATTTTGAATTTTGTAAAAATTTCCAATTTATTGCGACCTACTCTATTTAAGTACCACTTTTTTTATTCGTTATAGGTTCAAAAATTATTCAAAAATAATATTATTTGTAATATCGATGGCTTAGTTTGGAAAGAAGTAACTCAAGCCATAGGATAAACGCTATTGAAATTGGTGAAAATGGGTGCATGTTTAGACTTTATCTCCATTCAAATGAACCTTGTGATATCGACTTAACTTGCCAAAAGCTCCAGATTACCAAATAGATCTCAGTCGAATTGGGTTTGTGTATGTTTATTACATCCATTAATCCGTAGACCAAAAATTAAACCTATAGGACAGTTCACTTAAACATACATATCTAAAACAAAAATATTGCACAGCTTTTTCTCGGTTTGTATATGTTGTTGCAAAATATAAGTGACTTTACCATAAATGTTCAGGATTGGTCCAATTTTCGACGTAGATTTGGTTTATGATTTTTTTAAACCCAATTAGTTGGACCTAAGACCAATTCTCTAAACACATGGTATAGGGTATCGGTCTAGACCAACTATCATTTTCTTTCTTGTTTTCTTAAGAAAATGTACCAGTTGAAAGTTTACCCCCCAAGGGATCGAATTAAAACAAAGTTTATTCTTCTCCGATGTATGTATCTCTGGTGGAATCTATATATCAAATTTCATATTCCCAAATTACTTTGTAAAGAGGATACAAAAAGGTACACTTTTTTACTTCCGTTTTTTCCCACACCCCCCTTAACATCCGAATTTTCAAAAGCTTCCGTCTCATTTGATGTTTCTATCTTTTGTGGAATCCACAAACTATAATTTATAAATATATTTTTTTTGTTTGTTTAGAAGATACCAAATATATAATTTTTACCTCTCTGGCCGTTTTTCTTCCCCCACACGTTATAATTACTGATAAATTCATCGTTGACTGATGGCCACGTATTCAGTGGAGTCTGTATACCAAAATTCATAAATATTGACTAACATGTTAAGAATTTCCAAAAGTTTCCCTCTCATCGGGTATTTCTATCTCCATTGGGATTCACGAACATCATTCTATATTCGATTGTTTAGAAGATACCAAATGTACACTTATTGGAATTACCAATTAATTCATCCTTGACTGATGTCCATGTATTCGGTGGAGTCTGTATGACAAAATTCATGCATACAGATTAATATATTAAGAAGATACAAAAAGGTACCATTTCCTCATTTCTTTACCGTTTTTACCCCCCTTAAAATCCGAATTCCAAAAGTTTTCATCGCATCTAAAGTCTATAGTGGAATCCACATACTGTATTTCATATTCCTAGATTCATTTGTTTAGAAGATACCAAATGTAAATTTTTTCCCCTTTTTTTAGTTAGATTTATAGTCATTTTTCAGACATATTGTAATTACTACTGTAATTAATATTAATTTTGTTTAAATGGTGCGTGGTAAAGAAGAAGAAAGCATATATTTCAAAAATTCATAACTGCACTGTATTCTTAATCGGACCGGTTTCTGGCATTTCAGCCTTCATCAGCGATTTATTGAACATTGTGATAATTTTTATGTTTTTTAATTGAATAGATTGTTTCTATATGAAAATTTTTTCTACTTAGGGCTACTTCCCCTTTTTTAGCTCCTTTAAGAGCGAATTTCTAAGAATCCCTATTTTAATTCGAATCTGCCTCCCAAAACGACCCCACATTCCAAATGTCATATTCCTGGGACCATTTTTAAAATATTCCCTTTTGGGACGCTTTTACCCCTTTTTACCCCCATAAGTGCAAATTTCATATTCCTGGGACCATGTTTAGAAATGTCCCTTTTTTGGGCTGTTTTTATTCCTTTTTACCCCCTTAAAATGCGAATTTCCAAAAATACATATTTTGGTTCGAGTCTGCGTCGTAAAATGAATCTGCGTTCAAAATTTGATATTCCTGGGACCTTTTTAAAGATTTTTTTTTAAATGTCCCTTTCTGGACCGTTTTTACCCCATTTTGCCCCCTACAAATGCGAATTTCCAAAAATCCTTATTTTGTTCGAATCTTCGTCCCAAAAGAAACCTCCTTTTTTACCCCCTAAAAATTCGAATTTCTAAAAATGCCATCTTATTGGATCTAAACTCTCTAAAAGAACTTACGTGCCAAATTTCAAGTTTCTAGGTTCAGCGGTTTGGGCTGGATGATGATGAATGAGTCGGTCAGTCAGTAAGTCAGTCAGTCACTCACGCAACTCTTTTATATATATAGATTGTTGCACAGTCTTGTAAATATCTTAGGACAAGAATTCAATGAAATCAGTTTGACCAATCTACAAATATCTAACGAAGAACTGTTTTATCCTGGTGCTATTTTTTTGCAGCAGCTGTACGTCCCAATAAATCCAATTCAATGTCACTTTCAAAGAGAATATACCTCTGTGAAATGCTTTCTAGTTATTCTATTCCATTTCTATTATTAAATTTCTGTGTTATTCAGTAACACAACCACTGTTTTATGTATTTTCTACACTGTACTCATATACAGCCCAGCATGTGCAATAACAAGAAAATGTATTGTTAGAACAACTACAGTGCAGTTTGTGGAATTTATTGTGTTCAATGAATTATTATTATTATTTTTCTTTTTTTTTAGACAATGGCGTTTTCAAAAGCAACACATTACAAAATTGACATCTGAATAATTGTTTGTTGTTTTTAATTATGTCACTGAAAAGTTAACAAAAGTTGTATTATATGAATGCATTGTGGCTAAAATATTAATATAGCGCAGTATTGTTTTAAGAAAATAACAATCAAAAAAAACTTATGATATACAAATTAAAAAAGCGGAGTAGAATTTGATAGAAATTTTATAGAAAAAATAGAATTTAGTAGGAATATTTAAAAAAATAGTAGTCACTTTTTGTTATCAAAGAATTTTGTATTTAAAAAAAAAAAAATTAATGAACCTAAGATTCCCGCTGAAAAATTAGAAATTCTTTAATTTGAAATACATCAAATACTTATTGAAAGTTTATCTATTTTAATATTTCTTTTAATATCGCGAAATTGTTATTCAGAAGCCTTTGAGAATTTCGATTTGACAAACACAAAAATATTCAGAGCTCAATTTAGATGGTGTCTTTTTAAAGGACTACAAAATTTCAACGATTTTTCAATACAACTCTTTATTTTAGAGATTTTTATAAATCGTTTTTCAATTTTGCTAATTTGAATGTATGTTCGTGTGAATTTTTTAAAGTTTCAATTAATTTTTCCAACATCCAATATGTTTCTCTACATGATACATATATACTAGCTGCACCATGTAAAATTTGTTCCACCTAATATTAGGTTAGATATTAGATTCAGAAGGCTCTACACAATGCAACCAATTTGATGTTTTATGCAGCCTATGGTTGTCCTAACGACTAAGGCTCCTATAAAGCCAATTATCCTGTTTGGCACGAGATATCATATATTCCTGGGGATACAGTGAATTCTTTAAGGGCAAGGGTTTTTTGCCACTTAGTTTTGGACATTCACAGAGAATATGTTCTGCTGTGTCCACCCCCCAGTTCGAAGCACATATATGTGTGTCACAGAGTGACCCTCCATTCGTAGATGACAGTTAAGATTACAGTGTCTAGTAAAGAATTTCTAAGGCCTTCCTATCAGGGGTAAGTAATCGTTCCGATTGAACACTGAATGGAGTTATAACTGTCTTGGCATCGCATTGCGGTACACCTTGTTCAGGATTGCCTTAGAATTCGATTGCTCAATACTTGGCAATCATGCAAGAGCAAAATGGTTAACCATTGGTTTTACTATAGTTTTAAATAACAATGTGAGGATTTAAGCCCCAAGTTCTACCAAATAGCCTTTGACGGGCATATCATGCCCTAGTGGCCTTTTTGCTAATTTGATCTAAATGGCTATTCCATGTGATGGATTATCAACCCTATTGTTAAGCTATTCAGACTTGGTTTCACAAGGTAGAGTTTCCTTCGTTTAGTGAATAGTATCAGTATTGTCTTAGATGGGTGCATAGATAACCCTTCATTCTGACACCTGATATTGATTTTATTATAACTCTGCATAAGCCGCTATGAATACCAATCATCCTCACAATTCCAGTTCGCCGCCATATCGGATTTGCCATTTTTAATTTGTAACATTATACTCAGACTCAGTGCCCCTTAAAATGTGTAATGTAGCGTCTTTTTATACCCTATACCACTATGTGGTTTGGGTATAATGACTTTGTGCTGCTGTTTGTAACAACCAAAAATATTTGACCTAGACCAATCTTTAATTATACCGATCGAATCAGAATCACTTTCTGAGTTGATTTAACAATGTCCGTCCGTCCGTCCGTCCGTCCGTCCGTCCGTCCGTCCGTCTGTGTGTCATTGTAAAGCTTGTAATCAAACTGCAGGTCGCAAATATGAATATATTTTGATGAAATTTGGCATATGAGCTTTTACCGGCCATGGGATGAACGCTATTGAAATTGGTGAGAATCGGTCCATGTTCAGACCTAGCCCCCATACAAATTACCCATATGAAATCGACATAAATTGCCATAAGATCCAAATTATCATATAGATCTTACTCAAATTTGGTTTGTATGCATTCATTACATCCAGTAATGAGTAGTCCAAAAATGATCCCTTTGACCCCATATAGAGCTGCTTCCCGATCTTCAGTTAAATCTATTAAAAAACAAAAATATTGCACTGATTCTTCTCAAATTTTGTTTGTACATATTTTTGCAAAATACAAGAGACTTTACCAAACATGATCAGGATCGGTCCATTTTTGGACCTAGCCCCTTTATAGATATAGCATCCGATATGAACTTTTTTATATCTGCAGCCAAAAAAATTAATAAAAATCCCACTCAAATTTGGTTTTTGCTTAATTTCTATGTCCAGTTAGTTGGGCCTAAGAGATAGGGTTTCTAAACGCATGGTATAGGATATCGTATAGTCGGTCTAGACCGACTATAATTTTCTTACTTGTTTTTATTTGCGGTGTTATTATTATTTATTTATTTATTTATGGGGGATTTCATGTCAAGTGCACCAACATTTGAAACCGATGTCTTCCGATCGGGATGAAATTTGCACCAAAGATAGTCCTATTGGATAGTACTTCAGACGCAATTTTTCAACAAGATCGGTCCAGATCTCTCTGAGTTAGATGGGATCAAAATTTGACATTTTGGCCAAACAGGTGTTTTTTCTCAACCATGTAACTTATTACCTATTGTTCTTAGGAAATTTTCTCCCAAAGAGTTTAGATACCTATTTCTTCAGTATTTCGGAAAAAAATACTTAAAAAAAAAAAAAAATTTGTAGACTTTTTTTTTTTTTGCTAAATTAAAGCATTTTTTGCCTTTTTTCAAAAAGGGCGTTTTTATTTTTTTTTTTTATTCTTTCATAAGAAAGCTTAGGATTTTTCCTTTAAGAGCTTTTTGGTCGCTTAGTGGGATGGGAGTGGGATATCTATCAAAATAAATGTTTTGTAACTCAAGACAACGGGTTTTCAATTTTTCACATATGCACTATTTTGAATTTTTTCTTATTTGTGTCTAAAACCTTACAAATAAAACTTATACTTATACGAAGGTATATAACATACCTAACTAAAATTTTATAGCCTCGATACTGTAATACCCAGAATATGTTAACCTCTATAGAAATGTTGAAAAATTATTATTTTTTATTTATTTGTAATAATAATTAAATTAATGTATAATAATAATAATATTAAAAATAAAAAGATAAATATTTTGATAAAAATTAATCTTAATTACATTAGATCCATTTATTTCATAACTATTTTTATAACGGGTGATTTTTTAAGAGCTTGATAATTTTTTTTTAAAAAAAAACGCATAAAATTTGCAAAATCTCATCGGTTCTTTATTTGAAACGTTAGATTGGTCCATGACATTTACTTTTTGAAGATAATTTCATTTAAATGTTGACCGCGGCTGCGTCTTAGGTGGTCCATTCGGAAAGTCCAATTTTGGGCAACTTTTTCGAGCATTTCGGCCGGAATAGCCCGAATTTCTTCGGAAATGTTGTCTTCCAAAGCTGGAATAGTTGCTGGCTTATTTCTGTAGACTTTAGACTTGACGTAGCCCCACAAAAAATAGTCTAAAGGCGTCAAATCGCATGATCTTGGTGGCCAACTTACCGGTCCATTTCTTGAGATGAATTGTTCTCCGAAGTTTTCCCTCAAAATGGCCATAGAATCGCGAGCTGTGTGGCATGTAGCGCCATCTTGTTGAAACCACATGTCAACCAAGTTCAGTTCTTCCATTTTTGGCAACAAAAAGTTTGTTAGCATCGAACGATAGCGATCGCCATTCACCGTAACGTTGCGTCCAACAGCATCTTTGAAAAAATACGGTCCAATGATTCCACCAGCGTACAAACCACACCAAACAGTGCATTTTTCGGGATGCATGGGCAGTTCTTGAACGGCTTCTGGTTGCTCTTCACTCCAAATACGGCAATTTTGCTTATTTACGAAGCCATTCAACCAGAAATGAGCCTCATCGCTGAACAAAATTTGTCGATAAAAAAGCGGATTTTCTGCCAACTTTTCTAGGGCCCATTCACTGAAAAGTAGACGTTGTGGCAGATCGTTCGGCTTCAGTTCTTGCACGAGCTGTATTTTATACGGTTTTACACCAAGATCTTTGCGTAAAATCTTCCATGTGGTCGAATAACACAAACCCAATTGCTGCGAACGGCGACGAATCGACATTTCACGGTCTTCAGTAACACTCTCAGAAACAGACGCAATATTCTCTTCTGTACGCACTGTACGCATTCGTGTGGTTGGTTTAATGTCCAATAAAGTAAACTGAGTGCGAAACTTGGTCACAATCGCATTAATTGTTTGCTCACTTGGTCGATTATGTAGACCATAAATCGGACGTAAAGCGCGAAACACATTTCGAACCGAACACTGATTTTGGTAATAAAATTCAATGATTTGCAAGCGTTGCTCGTTAGTAAGTCTATTCATGATGAAATGTCAAAGCATACTGAGCATCTTTCTCTTTGACACCATGTCTGAAATCCCACGTGATCTGTCAAATACTAATGCATGAAAATCCTAACCTCAAAAAAATCACCCGTTACTTAATTTATTGTAGCTGATGAAGTATTTAAGTCTTGTAAATTTTTAAATACCCAGTCTTTCATTCAGCTTTTTTGTCGCCTTTATTTACTGCGTTTTTTCCTTTCTTAGCGTTACTAGGTTCTGCTGTTGATTTCGCTGCAGTTTTATTTGTTGGCTTTCGAAAGAAATCGCATTGAATAGAGGCAGAAATCTTTTTCAACTTGAGTCTTCCATCGACAAGCAGTATAAAAGCATGGTATTGAGCGGTGCCATCGATTGTTACCGCAGCATCGAATCTGCTCTTCAGTGTTTTCAATGTTTCCTGATGATCTACTTTGCTACTAAAAACTATTTAAGTTTCTTTACAATAATTCTTTGCCCAATGAAATAAAGCAGTCGCATCTAAGATGCGATCTTTTTAAGGTTTGCTCCAATACCATCACATGCTCCTTTACAGTAAGCAGTAGGATGAAAATACCACTCAGCTGGCATTCCAAAATCTTTTTCGTGAGCCATAAGATTTGCGAAGCTACTTTTGTTTTTAAAATGTTGACGAGCTACGTCCGAAACGTAGTATACCTTCTCTACTGTAAATTCAGATTTAGATATTTTAGTACCATCTTCTGGTACTCATAAACTGCAACGGTATCATGTTTTAAATCGTCGAATATGATTGCCATAATTTTGTGTTCCAGTTTTTTATCTATCATGTAGTAAATAACTAGTGAATATAGTTACTTGGTCGTTATTGAAGTGGAATGCTTGTATGGCATCCTGAACAACATATTTATAGTTTTCTGCGAAATCATATGAAATATCGAATTCACCAGACTTCAAATGTATCTTCAAATCCTTGAAGAATGACCATTGCTCTTTGACTAAAAACTTTCTCAAGTTTAGCAATCCTGTACACATTTCTTCCACAAAATCATCCACATTTAAAATGATTGTTTTCAATGTGCATCTGTCAGTCTGAATCCAAGAATCAAATTTGACCTCCTCTATATATTCTCGATCTAAAGAGTTGATTAAATTTTCTTTGATGAATGTGGTTTTCGGGCAATTGGTACATTCACCTAAGTGGCAAGAAGTTGTTGCATTAGGACACATAGTCAATTTAAGGCAATCGCGGTAATCGTGTAAATGTTCTGCCGAATCATCTGTTAAATACTTTAAGTTAATTTCCTTCAACATCAGTTTAACATTTTCATTGAAAATGCAAATGCATACTGTGTGAGTTCCGCCGTTTTCTGCCAAAACGCAATGTTTTGGCCTCATTTGGGTTAATTTCGTGAAGCCAATTCTAACATCCTCGTGTTCAGATTGAAATGTTGCAAATAACTCTTTCAGGTTACAGAGAACCATACTCTTCTTTCTGTACACACAAATAGGAAAAAATTCAAAATAGTTGATTTGTGAAAAATTGAAAAACCGTTGTCTTGAGTTACAAAACATTTATTTTGATAGATATCCCACTCCCATCCCACTAAGCGACCAAAAAGCTCTTAAAGGAAAAATCGTAAGCTTTCTTATGAAAAAAAAAAAAAAAAATGCCCTTTTTGAAAAAAACGCAATAAATGCTTTAATTTAGCAAAAAAAAAAGTCTAAAATTTTTTTTTTTTTTTTAAGTATTTTTTTCCGAAATATTGAAGAAATAGCTATCTAAACTATTTGGGTGAAAATTTTCTAAGAACAATAAGTAATAAGTTACATGGATGAGAAAAAACACCTGTTTGGCCAAAATGTCAAATTTTGATCCCCTCTAACTCAGAGAGATCTGGACCGATCTTATTGAAAAATTGTGCCTAAACTACTATCCAATAGGACTAACCTTGGTGCAAATTTCATCCCGATCGGAAGACATCGGTTTCAAAAGTTGGTGCACTTGACATGAAACCCCCCATATATCAGAATGGCAGTTACAGATTTTTATATCAAGTGATATAAATGAGATAATTTTATAAATCTAATAAGTTTTTTTATGTTTTCATAAGAGGGATAGGAAACTGTTTGGAGAGGATCGGTGCAATCAAAAATTGTATTTCTTTCATGTAGGTATAAGGTACAATCGGATATAATATGTTTTATGGTTATTGTTGTACTTTGGTCACAATTGCATAGTAATGGGTCGCTTCTGTTTATTAAATGTCCATGAGTAAGTCTGGTGTGACCTAGTCGTAATCGTAGGAATTTGATTAAGTCAAGTCTTTTGACATTTCTATGGGTTTCCATCCATTGTTGAATGTTTGTTTTTGCCGTATTTAAGTTCCTATACCACATATTAAATTTATCCCAAATGGAGTTATGTTTTTCTATGAATTGTTTTTTTAATTTATTCTTGATATCACTAATATTTAAATTTGGGCTTTTTAACAGTGGGTATTTAACCCATTTTCGGCCGCTGGTCGATTTTTCGACCAGCAACTTTGAAGCGATGTAACTCAAACGTTAAATGTGTTTTGTTTAAACCGTTGATGGATAAGACAATTTTGATCTTTTGTTAATATCAATAAATAACATTTTTGATATAATTAAAAACGAATCAATTGAATTAAAGCTAAATATTCGTAAAAAAACGCTTTTCTTTATTTATATATGTAGATGTTGACTTCTGGCCAATGGTCGATTTTTCGACCACTTCATGTCTAGAGAACAACAATTAAAAAAAAAAATTTTTTTTTAATTTTTCTAAATTGAGATCCTAAAAGTAAGTATTTAAAAGGAATTGAAAAAATTCCTGCGATTTCTGGTAGCGGCCGATAATGGGTTAATGACTTGTTTTGCAGTTATATTCGCAAACTCATTTCCAACAATTCCCATATGACCTGGAACCCATCAAAGAACTATTTTAAAATATTTTCTAATCAATTCGTCTCTTATTCCAATTGCATAGCAATTGTTATTATTAACATTAGATATGGCCTTTAGAGCTGATAACGAATCTGTACATATAACAAATTATCCTCTTCTACTTTTAACAAAATTTACTGCTTCATGAATTGCTATAATTTCGACAGAAAATATGGAGCTAAAGTCCGGTAATAATGAGATCTTAATTGGCTTATGTTCAAAAGTAGCTGAATATGTTGTGGTTTTTCCGAATTGGGAACCTTCAATGTAAATAAAGGTATAGTCGTTAAATCTCTCAACAACATTACGGAATAATCATTGGCATTGAATAGGCAAAGTTCTGTCTTTCATGTGTAGGTGAAGAGAAACATCTATAGAATCGACTCTTAGGTTCTACGGAGGATCAGTTGGAGAGGATGTTTTTACACGATTAAGTGATATATTTAATTCGGAGCAGTTTTCGAAAATTTTACTGATGGTGGATGGGATTCTAAATATTTTTGACTTATTATGTTTTTTAACTATATTTAGTAGTAAACTATTATTACAAAACATAAGAGATTTAACTAGATAACTAGTAGTGAAGTCCCGTTGAATTAAAATGTCACTGATATTTGATTTGAATAGCATATTGCTAATCGGTGTGGAATGAAGTGAACCAAGAGTAGCCCGAATAGCCGAATTTAAAATTGAGCTGATTTTTCTGAGTAGAGATTTTGGTGAGTATCCAAACATAAAGATCGCATAGTTTATTTTGGTGATAATTAGTGATTTTACTATATTTAACAATGATAGTATGTTGCAATCAAATTTTGGGTTTGAGAGGTATTTAATGATGTTCAACTGCTTACTTAATGAATTACTAAGATAGTCTATATGTGATCTCCATTTGTATCTTTGGTTAAAAATAACCACAAGAATTCTTAGGCTGTTGGTTTATGAAAATTGAATTTTATTTGTTATAAGTGTGCATTTGCAGTATTGCTTTCTGCAAATGTGAATATATTTAAATTTTTTTTTCTGAAAGTACAGCTCCAGAATAATTACACCAATTCAAAATTTATCGAATAATATGCTAAGGTTTATCTTAGGGTTTTTCTTCTTATCTGATGTTATTATTATATTGAAGTCGTCTGCATATGCACAGAAATTTAAATTTTTGTTGGAAAAAAGAACATCGCTTAGTTTATTATATGCAATTAGAAAAAGTACAACCGATAACGGTGAACCCTGAGGTATTCCATTATATAAGTCGAAAGAATTAGAGCAAGTATGCCCGACTCGAACTATGGTTTTTCGTTTAGACATAAAGTTTATTATGTAGTTAATTATTTTTGGGCCTACATGTAATGCAATAAGTTGACGAATGATTGTATGTAAACCTATCTTATCATATGGCCTTTCAAAATCTAATGATAGAATAGTGAGGTGATGCCTGGAGGACAGAGAACTGGTTACGAGATAATTAACTTAAAGTAAAGTATCTGCTGTAGATTTTCCTTTTCTAAAACCCATCTGGTGTCTATTCAGAAGTTTGTTGAAGTCAAGGCACCACCAAAGTCTATTAGCGATTATCTTACCTAAAATTTTTGAGAGACATGAATTAAGTGGTATAGGTCTATATGACTTAATAAGGGTTTTATCTGCTTTTGGTTTTAAAATAGGTAATGTGGCATCTTTTTTTTATTTGCGGCTACTTTTCCCCCTTTCCTGTTTCACTTTTAAATGCTGGTGTTATTATTATTTATTATTTATACCCTATACCACTACGTGGTCAGGGTATAGTGACTGTGTGCTGATGTTTGTAACTAACAAAAATATTTAACATAGACCCATCATTTATTATACCGATCGCCACAGAATCACTTCCTGAGTAGATTTAGTGAAATCCGTCCGTCCGTCCGTCCATCTGTAGGTGTGACCTTCTGTGTGTACATGTAACTTTGTAAACAAACTAAAGATCGTAAGTATGAATGAGTTATGAAGAAATTTAGTTCATAACCTTCTATGGCTATAGGAACGCTACCAAAATTGAAGAAAACCGGTTCAAGTTCAGACATACTCCCCATACAAATGGCCCATATGCGATAGATTTAAATTCCCATAATATCCAAATTATCATACATCCACAAGTCAGTAATCTAAATATAAACCCCATGGAAGAGTTCTTAGTCGTAGCCCCCATACAAAGCTGATTCCCGATCTTCCCTTTAATCTATCAAAGAGCACAAATATTGCACAGATTTTTTTCTTGTTTATATATTTTTCAAAAAACATATATCAGGAGGGATCCATTTTCGAAATAGTTCCCATTTAAATATAGCAGCCGATATGAATTTTTTAGTATCCAAAGGCAAGAAAATTAATACCAATGCCACTTAGTTGGGCCTGAGAGATAGGTTCTCTAAAAGGATGGTGTAGCACATCACATAGTCGATGTAACAGTAAGCAACAGTAACAGTGAGCAAAAACAAAATCTTCATGAATGATTGACTAGTTCAACACAAAACGCAAACCAAATTGTATTTCCAAATATACTTGATACCACATATAATCGAGATCGCAATAGATCAGAGATTTTGCCCCAACTAACACTTTCTTTGGGTATGGCGCATATAATGAAATGGACTACGTTTTCTCAATAGGAGTTCCTCTTCAAATAATGCTATTTCTAATTCAAGGACTCGATAGCGTGGAATTTCCAAGTCTGATATTAAATGCTCAATTTGCAGCAATTTTATTTAAAAACTAATCGAAAAATATTTTGCTCATCATGCAATGACAAATATTATCGAACAAACTAATAAATACTAATGTTTGAAAATGTAGACAAGATCAAAGAAAATATATTATGATCCAAGTGGTCCCTTAACCTAAAGTTCGTGATTTTTCATGTTTATTAGTTCTGGTTTAAGTCAGAAAATATATTTTTTGCACATAACATTGCTTTATAAAAAGACCATGTGAGCTGAAAGACTAAATCATTATATCTCAAGGTTCAAAACTTACAATGGAAATGAGCAAATAATTGGACCAAATGTGCTTAACCAAACAAAAGGGTTAAACCAAAAAATATGCAACAATCATGCCCATCAGAAATCTTGGAACTTGTAAATAAAAGGAAACAAAGAAAGAAATTTCAAATAAATAGATTTCCCACTATGAAAATCCGACGGAATGATCTAACAAAACTCATTATCGAAAAAATAGAAGCACAGAAAAACAAAAACCTTGATATAGAATTGCATGAATTATCAACAGATAAAATCACAGACTACTCGCTATGGAAAGTAACAGCTCGTCTGAAAACACCAGCTCTCCAGAGTCCCCAAATTAAAAACCAAAATATTTCTTTTGCAAAGAGTGGTACTGAAAAGCTGATGCTTTTGCACACTACCACCCGTATTCATAAAAATTAAAGTGTACTTCAAGTAGACTTTATTGTCTGTTTTTCATACAAAATTTTTTGATAAATTCTGCTTGAAGTACACTTTAATTTTTATGAATACGGGTGTACATATATATAAAAAAAAACCTGAGCCATTTTTTTACGGCACTTTTTTAAAATCAAACAGAAAGCGTCATCTACAATCGCTCACAGCTTATTTTATATGTTTTAAAATATATATTTAAAAATTTTGTTCTGAAAATACAAAAACGTCATATGTGGTTTAGTTAATAGTTATGCGTTATTTATATTTACCAAAAAAAAAAAAAAAAAAAAAAAATATTTGCTTTAAGTTCTCGAGAAACTTAAAATACAAAATAAGGTACAAAATTCAGGTCTCAGCTTAAATGATGCAATTTTAAAAAACATTAAATAAAAAATGATTTACTGTAATTTAAAATTTTTTTTCAATTGCTTAGTATTTAGTAGGATATCCTTTATTATATATAACCGCTTGAAGCCTTTTCAGCATAGAGTCCACTAGCTTTTTTTATAATCTGGATCTATTTTATGCCAATCTTTCTGCAACACCTTTTTTAAGTTAGATTTGTTATGGATATCGTATTTTCGAATATTTGTCTTCAGTATTGACCACAAATTTTCAATCACATTTAAGTCAAGTGATTGTGCTGGAGTTTGAACTATATGCGGGCATTTCCATATCAACCAAGTCTGTACATATGGTGATTTGTGCTTAGGATCATTATCTTGGTAGAAGCGAAAGGCGTCCTCAATTTGCAATTTCGTCGCTCTTTGAATTAGATTTTCTTGGAGAAGTTGCAAATACTTGTTTTTATCCATATTCCCTACGATAAAGGCCAAATTACCTACTCCTTTTGAAGACATGCATCCCCAAACCATAGCATTTCCACCACCGTGTTTCATAGTGTCACGCAAATTGTGAGGTTTCAGCTCAGTATTAACTTTGCGCCAAATGTAGGGTCTTCCATCTGGTCCAAATATATTAACTTTCGCTTCATCAACAAAAATTACAGTTCTCCAAAATGCTAGACTCTTATTTAAATGGTAACGCGCAAACTGCAGCCATTTTACTCTATTGTTTTCATTTACAAATGGTTTGTTTCGAGGAATTCGGCCATAAAAATCAGCGTCCCTCAATGTTCTGTGAATTGTTTCAGGATGGCATGTCTTTCCTAAATATTTTTCGGCCATAAGTCAGCTTAGGAGCGCTTGTTGCTGGATTTTTACGAATTTGTTGCACTAACCACTTTGAATCACTTTCAGTAAAAATTTTATTTGGAGCTTTTCTACCCTTGCTTTCAACACGATTCACACCTATGTAAATAGCGTTTAATAAGCTGAACTGTTGAAGAGCTTAAATTAACAATTTCAGCAATTTTCCGTGGAGTGTGCCCATTCTTATAGGGCTTTAATACTAACTCACGCAATTCAATGGATGTACGCGGAGCCATGGTTAAAAAAATTCACTTATTTTTATTTTTTAATGCGTATTAGTCAACAACACAATTAGGAATGATTTTAGATAATAATTTTAAAATCTTAAGCTGAAAACAACAACAAGGATAACGGTAAAATTAACTGCATCATTTAAGCTGCGACATGAGTTTTGTTCCTTATTTTGCATTTTTTAGTTTCTTGAGAGCACAAAGCAAATCTCTGTTTTTGTTTTTTTGTTAAATAAAATTACAACACTATAATATACTAAACTACATTCTTTGTTTTTGTATTTTTAGAACAAAATTTTTATATATAACGGTTTTTTAAAAAAACTTATCTGCATCAAATAAGCTGTTAGTGACTGTATGTATCTCTTATAGCCATCAACTGCAGGGGCTCTGCTAATAAAGAAGAAGCAAGAAAATTATAGTCGGTTTAGACCGACTATACGATACCCTACACCATGCGTTTAGAGACCCTATCTCTCAGGCCCAACTAACTGGATATAGAAAATAAGCATAAACGAAATTTGAGTGGGATTTTTATTAATTTTTTTGGCTGCAGATATGAAAAAGTTCATATGGGATGCTATATCTATATGGCGACTAGGCCCAAAAATGGACCGATCCTGACCATGTTTGGTAAATTCTCTTATATTTTGCAAAGATATATACAAACAAAGTTTGAAAAGAATCCGTGCAATGTTTTTGTTTTTTGATAGATTTAAGTGAAGATCGGGATACAGCTCTATGTGGGGCCTATGACTAAGAGTTGTCCCATAGGGATGATTTTTGGACTCCTGATTAACGGATGTAATAAACACATACACACCCAATTTGACAAATATTTTTATGATAATTTGGATCTTATGCCAATTTATGTTGATTTCGTAGGGGTAATTTGTATGGGGGCTAGGTCTGAACATGGACTGATTCTCACCGATTTCAACAGGATTCATCCCCTGGCCGACAAAAGCTTATATACCCAATTTCATCAAAATATATTCATATTTGCGACCTGCAGTTTGATTGCAATCTTTACATGGACACACAGACGGACGGACGGATGGAAATCGTTAAATCGAATCAGATAGTGATTCTGATTCGATCGGTATAATAAAAGATGGGTTTAGGTCAAATATTTTCGGTTGTTACAAACAGCAGCACAAAGTCATTATACCCAAACCACATGATGGTAGAGGGTATAAATACAGGGTGCGGCTAAAGTAACTATATGATTTGTTTTTTAAAAAACTATTGAATGGAATGAAAAAAACAAAAAAATTTATGATAAAAAGAAAGTTTATTTTTTTACATTAATTATGAAAAATAATATCAGTTAAATGAGAACCGTTTTCTCTAACGCAAAAATGTGCTCTTTTTATGGTCGTTTTAAAAAAAAAAAAAGGACCGCAAACTTTTTGGGCGGTAATACCACACCAAACGGTAACACGAATTGCGTGTAAAGATTTCTGATGAAGATTTTTGGGATTTTGGGATCCCCAAAATCTGTTGTTTTGTTTATTTACGAAACCGTTCAAGTGAAAATGCGCTTCGTCGGTCATCATTAAATTTGGCAAAAAATTTTCATTTTGATCAACGAGATTTAAAACTGCTCTAGCATATTCCAAGCGCAATACGAAGTCCTCGGCATTTAGTTTTTGGACTACTTGGATTTTGTAAGGGAAGAGGTGCAAATCGTGTTTTAAAATTCGCCGAAGAGTGCGGTCAGAAAGCTGCAACTTGGAAGATCGTCTTCCCGTTGATGTCTGCGGATTTTCTTCGACGCTCTGTCGCACAGCATCAATATTTTCGGCCGATCTGCCAGTTCGAGGTCTGCCGTACGTCTTGAATCTCCGATAGTCCCATATTCAGCAAAATTATTCACCAACGAACGAATGGTTGGACCCGTTGGAGCAGTTCTTACACCATAAAATCTTCTGTATGCACGTTGAGTATTAATTATCGAACGATGATTTTCAATGAATAGAAAAACAATCTTAGTTCTTTGCGCAATTGTATAGCGTTCCATTTTTAAATATTCTCCCAAGTTTAATTTCTGAAATAGGAAAAAAGAAAAAGTTAAATACTCGCAAGCAAAGAAGTTACAATTGTTTTACATCATATAGTAACTTTAGCCGCACCCTGTATTTACTATTCTTTATTATTTCAACCGGTTAGTTTCTCATTTTTCGTTTTTTATTTTTTATTTTTGTTTTTATTTTTTATTTTTGTTTTTCATTTTTCATTCTTTATTTTTCAGTTTTTAATTTTTTCTTGTTCCTTTTTTTATTTTTTATTTTTTAGTATTCGTTATTCATTTTTTATTTTTATTTTCATTTTTCGCTTTATATTTTTCATTTTTATTTTAATTTTTTTTTTCATTTTTCGTTTTTTATTTTTCGGTTTTCATTTTCAAACAGTTTATGACATATCATAATTTTTTCACCAAGTCACATCGATTGTGTCTTACATCTCACATGCTACGCCGTTCTTGTGATTGTATTGTGAAATAGATATTAACCTCCCTGCGCGTACAGATATTAGCACATCAAAAGCTTACAGCAGTATGAAAATATGAAAGTATTCAAGGAGCCCCATACCGTTGAAGAGCCTATTATGGCAATACAATACTACAATACTTCACCGCAGGGGAAACTAGCACATAAATTCAAAATATAAATCCGGGAAAAGTTAGGGTTTTGATAACCGGAAAAATTGTGAAGAACCTCTCCAATAAAACATCAGTCAATATAGCTATAATATGTCCTTTTGAACTGAAAAGTTTCAGCGGCAATAATAATGATACAAAAACAATGAAAAATGTAAATTAACAATCATCTTCGTGTTATGTGAAAGCTGTGTGAAAAACTATTTCCAATAAGATTGAAAAAAAAACATTTTTTGTGCCACAATTTTGTGATATAATGTGACATAATGAACTCAAATACAAGCTGAAATCCAAACTAGAAATACAATATACAATTCCATTAGAATCATTTGGTGACGACCGATTTTGTAGAGTGATGCTAAAACAAAATTACTCAGACATTAAGCAAATAATTGCTGGCGTATACCAAGGTAGTGTTCTGGGTCCAATACTGCATTTATTGCATACATCAGATATATCCTTACCAAATAATAGTAAAATTGCCGCTTTTGCTATTGATGACGAAAATTAACCAACAAATAAATTCTAGAAATTCGTTGATAAAATCGTAGAGTGGACAGCTACATGGAGGCTGAAACTAAATGAAACTAAGTCGACGGATGTCATTTTTGCAAACAAAACAATCACGTAAAAATACAATCTGAAAAATTAAAATTATTTAAAAAAGAAAAATTTTCTTAAAAATTACCTTTTCATAAAAAGGTTCCATTTCTTAATGAATAATCTTGTCTAAAAAAATTACCTTTTCATCGAATTAACATCTTTAAAAAAAAACCTTTTCTTAAAGAGCCACTTTTCTTAAGGAAGTAGCGTTGATCAAATTAAGTATTTTTATATCATTATTAACGGCGCCTTTGTCGTCTAACAACTTACTTTAGAAATTTCCGTTAGCCATTACTATGATTTTCAGGAAAGGTTGACAGTCTAATAAAATTTATACAGAGAATAAGAATAAATGAAGTTGAACCATTGTGGCTACATAATTTAAGTATTGTCATCCAGTAACGTTAATATCGAATTTCTGGTTGATTAGTATTATATTAAGAGTATATTAAAATAATGTCAATAACAACACTTCAATATCAGCCAATTTGGTTTATTATTTATTTTGTATTTTTTATATCCATTAATAACATCAACAACAAAAATTCAATATCAATCACAATTGGCTTATGAATTTTTTTTATAGCTTTTAATAACATCACACACAATGGTATTTGGCTTTTACGAAAATTTAATATGTCCATAAATGTTGACATAAAATTGAGAAATAAAATTTCTTCTTCGATTCTCAGTAAAGTAAGACACTAAAATGTGGTTAAAGTTATCAGCTGATAAAATCGCATATCATCGACATTAGTTGCCTTAATAGACAATTTCGTATATGCAATTGATGTTTATTGCATGTCAAATGAATAGCAAATCAGTATTTCATACTGTTGTCAAATAAAAATATCAAGGGATTTTATGGGAGAAAATTTAATTTTAATTTTTTATGTACACAGTTGTTATTTAATATATTATCACAATCTTGAACACTTTGTCATAAATACATACGTCATTCTTGTGAATTTTTACTGAATTGAAAGTGTACAATAATTGTGAGAAAAATGGCCAGATGTCGCAACAAAATATTTCTTTTTAATATTTTTCATAATATTATTTAAGAACTAGAGAATTTTTTTAAACTTCCAAAAGGTATGCATAAATATGATATTTTTATACCCTATACCATCATGAGTTTGTGCTGATGTTAGGTTAGGTTAGGTAACTACCGAAAGTACTTGAACAAGACTCATCATTTATTGTACTGATAGAGTGATGTCCATTCGTCCGTCTGTTCATTTCTCTATGTCTCCGTAGACAAAATATATTTTGAGAAGATTTCATACATAAGGTTTTATCAGCCCCAGAATAAATGCTACGAATATCGGTACGTGTTCAGATTTAGTCCCCATACAAATGACCTCTACCAGATCGACCTAACTTGCCACAAGATCCAAATTACCATACAGATCTCATTCAAGTTGGGTTTGTGTATTTTTATTACATCCATTAATCAATTAATGTATGACCTGTGGTTCAAGCCCAAAAAGTAACGTTATTTAAAAGTGCTGCAGCCCAGTATTTTTTTTTTTTCAATTTATCAACTTTGAGTTTCTTTACGTGAAATTACACGTAATTTTCTATCTTCTTCCGTTCCTGCTTATGTTTTTAAGTTTTTTTTATCCCCCCCCCCCCCAAAGCATTGAAAATGGTACGTAGAAATAAGAAGCCAAATGTGGTCTCTTTTTTCTTGATAACCACGCCATTTCGTTGGTAATCACGTCAGGTAGGTCCTGAACTAAGATATTTGCAAAATATAAAAATTGGCAAAATGGCGCGATTTAAAAAAATATATTCAAAAGTGGGATCTTTTTTGGGTGATTTTTGTCCCACCCCTCCCAGTTAGTTAGTTTAGCCCAATTATGCTAGTTCAGGATCTCTGACGTGATTACCTACAAAATGACGCCCACCGCATTTTGAGCCGAGTTCTGGTTCTCGAGAAAAACCACACTCCAGTTTGAAAAAAGTATTTCGAGAAAAAGGCATTTAAAGTTTCATTACAACAATTTTCTACATTGTCATAAAAATATATATATGGGTTTTATATTAAAATGAGTTAATAAGAAAATCAAACCAACATTGAAAATAACATAAATTTATCTATTTTCTACTTATATCTTTATGTCATCCAAAGTTACAAAAATTGAGTTATGCACCATGCACTTATTAAGATGCATTTGAGTTTGACACAAATTAAAATAGTATAAATTAATTATTTTAAAAACAAATTTCGTTCAAAAAAAATGGCTACAAAAAGTTTTTTCTGCTCAAAAATTAGCTAAAACTAAACTTCCAACACAGTGCGCAATAATAGGGCATTTGTTTTTTATGAGAGCACGAAATAAAATGATTGGTCTATCCAATTATTTTAAAATAAAAATAAATGAGATTTGAGAAAATTTGAATAAGGCTCAAATTCCAGTTTAGAGCAAAATTTCAATTTGGAGGAAGATAGAATATTAATGATATTACAATAATGGAATAATGGAATAATTAATTTTTTTAAGCGTGAAAAAATCAGGCCATTAAAGAAAACGTCTCTTGTTTTTGCTTTTGGTCTCAAATTTATCCCGGTTTGATTTAGAAATTAATTTCACTTCGAGATTTAATAAACTCCACATTCTTGTTTAAATTAACTCCGGAGCAGCGTGAAAAATGTACAAATTAGCAAAATTACCATATTGCCTATGTCTAACCACATTCTTTCCCAGCCGTTAGATTTTAGTTAAAACGCGAACTTGTACATATTAAGGAAAAATAAATAAATTAATTTTATTTTCAATCGAGTAATGTTTAAAAATTTGTTCATTTGATTTTCTAGTTGAATCATTTTAATAGACCAGAAATATTTTGGGAATCGTTATAGAACAAACCAAGGTAGATTTCTAGGGGCACCTTTTTCACTTTTTTGTGAGTCGATCTAATATATAGATCTGTACCTCCAAAAGTAATTCGAATTTTAAAAAATGCTTTTAGGGCATTATTTTTAAAGGACTTTAGAAGACATTTATGAAAAACAAATGAAAACCTCCCAGGAATATAACATCCGATATGAACTTTTCTAGATCTGCAGGTAAAATAAGTTAATAAAAATGCCATCCATATTTGGTTATTTCTTATTTTCCATACCTAATTACTTGCAGCTAAGATAAATTCTCTAAACGCATGGTATAGGGTTTCGCATAGTCGGCCTATTCCAACTACAATTTTCTTACCTCTTTCTCTTTATTCAGTGCCAAGGATATTTTTGCATGTTCAAGTATATGAGGTTTACGAAACTTTATTATTATGACTTATTTGTATGATTGTAAGATGTACTTTTGATTAGAAAAGTTTTTCTTTAATATTATTAAACTAACTTGTAATAACTTTATTTTATTTTTTCATTGAAAATGAATTGAAATGTAAATGCAATGAAAGTGTAATAGAACTGAAATATAATTCTAGCAGAATTGCAATGCAATTGACATGTAACTGGAGAAGAATTTGAATGGAATTGGAAGGAAATAGAATAGCATGGAATGGAACGGAGTTGGAACAGAATTGTAACTGAAAAGGTATAAATGTAAATTTTAATATAAATGGATTTTGAATTGGGATCCCACGTCAGACAAGTATATACCTTTTGTACTGATTAAAATATGATGAGTGAATTTAGTGCTACAAGAAGCATTCAAAAGCACCTCATTTTGTTTAATTTATGGTGTTTTCGTTCTGAAAATAATTTACACCTATTTAGGCATCATACGAGTTTTCAATTTAATTATGAATACTCCACCTAATTAAATTTTATATTAAATGAAGAAATTAAAATAATTATTTCTTGAATTAATCCTCACTTTTGAAACTTTTCAACCCAATGTGCGCTGTATGGTTAATATTTATTTTCAATGGAAATACCATTTATATGTGTAAGTATTAAGACAATAGCTAGCTTCCCATAAATTTTCCGTGCACACATATCGTCTCTTCCCTTAGAAAATACCTTTCCTAATAAATATTATTTTACAATAGAAAATAATCTTAAGAATTTAGGTTATCTTAAAAAAGTTATTTTCCTTAAATATACCATTTACCAAAACTACATATTCTTAAAAGTATGAACATTTTTCTAAGAATTACATTTTCGAAAATTAGTACGTTTTCTCAAGAAAGTAGCTTTTCTAAAAAATGAAGCAATTATGTAAAGGTTCCCTTTGTAAAAATGGTAAATTTTCCTTAAAAAGCACAACGTTTTCTTAAAATACCAAATATTAAAATTTCTTTAAAAATACTTTTACTTAAAAGTAAACTTTTAATAAAAAAAAATATTTTCTAAAAAAATAATATTTTTCTGAAAAAGTGCTTTTTATGAAATCGTAGCTTTTCTTGAAAAGTATTTTTTTTTTGTAAAAAACGTCTATTTCTAAATATAACTTTTTAAGTAGCTTTTTCAAAATGTAATTTTTCCTAAAATGGTAAAATTTTTTAAAAAGTAAATATACTTAAAATACCTCAATGTCTATGAAGCGTTTTAGGCATTTAGTTCAATCATAATTTCAATTGGTTAGCAAATCTTTGTTAAATTCTTTTTCTCCAAACTTAAACAAAATTTCAAATCTCCTATAATTTATATTATTTGTTTGAATACTTTCACGTGCAGTTACACTATATGTCAAAGTGTTTCTCTGCAATAATTAATAATATATACGTAGAAATATTACATTCTTTAGAATTGTATGCATTTGAGACTGTTGGGACATACAGTAGTTTTCCGATTTAACGAACCATCGGTTTAACGAATTCGGGATTTAACGAACTGCTGAAAATTTAGCATTGAGTACCTTGTATTACGAACACTGTAATAAATGTTGTACTCGATATAACGAACAAATGAAAATCTTAACTAAAGAATGGGGTAAACAAAACAAATATTGCCACAGCAAAGGTGTAAAAGCAATAGATATGTGTATAGAGCATAGGTTTCCAAATAAAAGTGTGGTAGTTTAGTAAGTGAGAGAGCGAGCGAGACGATATTGATTTCAACTCAACGACTGAATGAGAGAAAAACAATAAGTGTGAATTGTTGGAAGCCTATGATTTAGAGAAAGGGGATTCCCCAACCATGTTGTGCTTTTGTTTTCTGTGTTTACTTTTTGAATTTTTACCATTATTGTACGATCGTTTGTGGTGTTAACATTGTAAAACATGGGAAACAGAAAAAGGCTGTTGTTAAAAGAAAAACTAAATATCGTAGATGACTATAAAAAAGGCGAATGTGTTAGTGGATTATGTGTTAAATATGGATTGCCCAAATCAACAATATCCACAATTTTAAAATCAAAGGAAAATCTGTTAAAAAATGCGGAGATGACAGGTTTTGGATCAAAGAACAGAAAATCAATTAAAGACGGAGAATTTCCAAAAATGGAAACAAAGCTCTTTTTGTGGTTCCAACAGCAACGGAAAAGCCATATCCAAGTCTCTGGCGCTATTCTGCAATACAAGGCCAAAGAGTTCCACAAACGATATTACAGTGGCAGTTTTAATGCCAGCCATGGCTGGCTGACGCGTTTTAAAAAAAGGTATGGAATTAGACTGCTTAAGCTTAGTGGAGAAAAACTCTCGTCTAGAGCCGACTATGTGGAACCTTTCAAAAACCAACTTCGCCAAACCATAAGTGAACAAAATTTGAGCTATCACGCAATATTCAATGCAGATGAGACAGGTCTGTTTTGGAAGATGTTGCCTGAAAAAACTTACGTTCACTCTGGCGAGAAAACTGCGCCGGGAAGAAAGCTATCAAAAGAGAGAATAACTCTCCTACTATGTTGCAATGCGAGTGGCATGAAAAAAATCAAACCTTTTCTAATTGGAAAAGCCGAAAAACCTCGCTCTTTCCGTAATAAGCCGTTAACATTGGATTATAAGCATTCCAAAAACGCATGGATGACGTCGTCATTATTCAAAAGCTGGTTTTTCGACAACTTTGCGACTCAGGTTTGTAATTCGCATTTAATTATTCTGATTCATTAATTGTATCGTAACTAACGTTTAAGGTGGAATCATATCTTAAAAGCATCAATTTGCCTATAAATGCTGTCTTGCTATTAGATAACGCACCTTGCCACCCCCCAGCAGAAGAGCTAGTGAAAGAAACACGTGATGGCAAAATTTGGGTACTTTATATGCCACCTAATGTTACGCCACTTATTCAGCCCATGGACCAGAATGCAATTCGTTTATTAAAGTTGTACTACAAAAATAGTCTACTATCTAGACTATTTTCAAAGAATGAAAATGATGTAATATCCTTTTTGAAGAACTTTACTTTATATGAAGCTATGTCATTGATAGCTCTAGCATGGAAATCTATATCCGAAAGTGCACTCGCAAAATGTTGGAATAATCTTTTAAACAGAACCGAAAGTTTTGACGAAGATGACGATCTACCTTTGTCTATTTTATTACGCCAGGATGAACAGCTGATTGGTGTTTCTCATGGAGTACAGTTGCTCAATTCAGCGTTTCCAAATGTAAGTAAAATCAGTTTATATCTTTAAGGTCGTATTATGGTCTTATATAGCACAGTAGGTTCAGTGCAATAATGGTTCGTACTTTTCGTATTTTTTAGAATGACCTTTCATACGATGATATGAATAGATGGGTTGATGAAACTGATTGTGTAAGTCTGGAGAATGCTGCAAATGGAGATGACGATGCGGAGAGTGATACTAATGGTGAAGATAACATTCCTTCGGAAGAAGAACCCAGAATTAAGCACGACGATGTTGTAAAACATTTCGAAATTTGTATAAAATGGGGGCAACAAAATAACATATTTGTTATTCTTTGTACGCACAATTCTCAAGCAAGATCTCAATACAAATTCATATCAATTGCATTCATTTTATTGATAACTTTGTTTTAAATTAAAATTATAATAAAGGCATTGTCCAAAACATGTTAGAGTTGTTATTTCAATAGTTTTTGAGTAAACGAACTTTGTTATAAATAGTACTCGGTTTAACGAATTTTTCAATTTAACGAACAGGGCTGACAATATATAGTTCGTTAAATCGAAAAACTACTGTATTTGAGGATCCAATGTATGTTTATTTGTTTATTAAGATGTATAACTGGAATATTTTATGTTTAAGTATTTCCAGTCTGTATCAGCTATATATCTGTCTGTATCAGCTATACATGTATAAGTAACTTACCTGTACCATTTCCTTTTTTTTAACTTCATCGAAGACAATCTCATATGACAAACATTTTAATTGAACAACTGGTAGAGAAAGTTTTCAAGGATACTTGTTGATTTTTACATGATTTGTTGTCTTTCATAAACTCTTTCTTTTAACTCATACTCTCTGTCTGTCAAGGGGCAACCCCATTCCCACTTATCCAATTGATCTAAAACTTGGCCCATAGTCTTGCTGTGACTACGCTAACAATTTTGGGGCAGTCACGCATGTCACGCACAGTCACGGAGTGATCTAAAAGTTACTTACCCTCATCCGATCGATCTTTTTGAATAACATAACACAGTCAAGGCGTATGATTACACTGTGGAACAAATTCAGGTTAGCAAAAGTTAGGTCGATTCTGAGAGTGAAGGGTGAAGATAGAGGCTAAATTAGAAGACTAGTATCGCGGCGTTTGCTTATGTTAGTTCGAATTTTTTTTTAATCGACCTTCGAACTTTGCAGTCAAATGCCGATTTTCAGCATATTGTTTATATGGTGTTTTGGCTATAACTCGTCGACTAATTGATATTTTTTCAATCTTTAAAGCCAAATTATTGCTAGAGACTTGTGCCATAATCGAAATTTTTTAAAAAATTGATTTTGAAAATTTTTGTGGTGCTTATGAAGCAAAATGTTGGAAAAATTATTTTTTTTCATGCTTTTTGGAAATATTTTCCACAAAACTAATGCCGTTTTCTTTTCTGACAAAAAATGTCGCCCTCTTTCGCCCTTTTTTGGAAAAGTGTATTTTTTTAAATATTCTGAATTAAGAGCATATTATATATCAATTGAAAGGTCTTAAAGTGCTATATTCATAACTGCAAAAAAATTTTGATTATTATCCTCTTGGAAGTCATAGGGTGAAAATATTCAAAAATGGGGAACAATGGGGAAATATTCTCACACTATAACCTGAAAGAAGTCAATGGCTAGAATTTTTTGTGATTCACGAGGGCCCGACTTTAAGACCTTTCGACTGATGTATAAGATAAGATTGCACTTAATTCAGAATACATAAAAAAATACACTTTTCGAAACCAGGGCAAAAAAATGAGATATTTTTTGTCAGAAAAGACAACGGCATAAGTCTTGTTTGCTTTCTGTTTGATCTATATTATGCTTCTCAGTTTCATCAATAAATTTCGTTTGAAAAGAAAACAATCATAATACAAAACTTACGTTTTCCAGCTTAATATTAATTTACTTCCCATTTTTTATGTACCAATTTTGTTCAGTGTTGGTTTTGAAGAAACATTGAAAAAGAAATTATAAAAATATGGAAAAAAATATATTTTTGAAATGTTAGTTATAAAAAGTTTTAAGTAAAAAAAAAAAGTAAATTAAATTAATGATTTGGCCAGTTGCCGTTTAGCAGGCGGCTGTGGATAAATATCACTGCTTTCTCTAATATCTTGGTCATCGTCATCATCATCAGAACGGTCGATAATTTCGTCCAACGGATATTCTGGAATTTCATCTTTGTCTTCCCCTTCTTCCTCTGTTTCCTCGTCTTCCTCTTCTTCAAAGGTGTTTTTATACCACCAACAAATTTCAGCGAGTATTGCATCTGGAGATTTCTTTCCTCTGTACCTGAAACGAAAATATTTTTCAATCGTTAACATATTTAAATTGTGCACTCTGACAAAGATATAAGAAAAATCTAGGAATTCAAAATATGCACGCTCTATAGTTACCTTATTTCAAATGGAAGCGCAGTTTGGTGATAACGTTCGACTTGTTCATCAGATTCAGTTTGCAATTGTTGAGCGAATTGTTCAAATAAGTTGTACGAAATAAAAAAAATCGCTACCTGTGCGGTGGTTGAAAACAAAAAAGTTGTTTTACTAATTCCTAATTCTTGGAACTTCCCTTTTTATTTAGTTCTACCTAAATCGCTATTTATTTAATGGTTTTGGGATTTTTAACGCAAATTATCGACTTAGACCATTTTCTTTTGAAATGAAATTTATTGAAGAAACTGAGAAGCATATTATAGATCAAACAGAAAGCAAAAAAGACTAAGTTTTGTGGAAAATATTTTCAAAAAGCATGAAAAAAAAATAATTTTTCCAACATTTTGCTTCATAGGCACCACAAAAATTTTCTAAATCAATTTTTTTAAAAAAGGTTAGTTGTTGCACAGGTCTCTAGCAATAATTTGGCTTTTACAGATTGAAAAAATATCAATTAGTCGACGAGTTATAGCCAAAAACCCATATAAACAATATGCTGAAAATCTGCATTTGACTGCAAACATAAACAAACGCCGCGATGCGGGTCTTCTAATTTAGCCTCTATTGTCACCCTTCCCTCTCAGAATCGACCTACGTATGAGTGTTAATTTTAATATTAAATCAAATATAAACCAAAAATGGTGATTTTTTGAAATGTCTGTATGGGGAACACCCAGGGGTTTCCAGGGGGTGTGTCACTGGCATGGGTGGGTCGGCCCTCCAAAGATAGTGGTGGTCAATCATACATTTTGACTCGGTTGGGGCACTCTAAATGGGTCAAAGTGAGAAAGACAGACGGACAGGTCAAAAGTCGGGACATCAGAATTCGTTTTAGACGTATCGTTCCTTGGGCAACGTTTCTTATTTTGATCCCTAGAATACGATTTTCCTTGTCAGTTGGGCGATTTTTAAACCGTCCCGCCCTAATGGTCAGGGTATACTGACATTGTGCTAATATATGTAATACCAAAATATTTGACTTACACTCATCTTAGTTATACCGATGGACTCATAATTAGCAATGTCCGTCGATGAGTCGATTTAGCAATGTCCGTCCGTTCGTATGTCCGTGTGTGTTTCCATGTACTACAAATATTGTAATCAAACTACATGTCAAAAATATGATGATATTTTAATGAAATTTAGTGTATAAGGTTGTACCGGCAATAGAATGAGCATTGCTGAAACTGGAGTTAATCGATCCATGTTCAGCTCTAATCCCTATACACATGACCCCTATTAGATCGACTTAGATTGTCATAATATCCAAATTATTATATCGATGTCGACCAAATTGGATTTGTGTATGTTGGAACATCCATTTATCAGTAGTGCCAAAATGTACCCTATAGGAAAATTTCTAATCATAGTACCCACATGAATCTGATTCCCGATCGTGGCTTTAATCGTTAAAAAAAATATATATATTGCACATAGTTTCCTAAAATTTGGTTTATGTTTTGCAAAAAATAAGTGACCTTAACAAATATGATTATGATCGGTCCATTTTTCGATCTAGTTCTCAATTAAGTAGAGCATACGATATGAATTTTTGCATATCCGAAGGCAAAAAATTGGTTTATGCTTATTTTCTATATGTAATTAGTTGGACCTTAGAGATAAGGTCTCTAAACGCATGGTATAAGGTATCATATAGTCGGTCGAGATTGCCTATAATTTTCTTACTTGCTTTTTATTACCAATTCCTGACATAAAAATGGAGACAGTATAAAATTTAAATTTAATTTAATGAGTTCCTTATATGAAATTTTTTAATTAACATTAAATGTAAAAATTTACCCAACTCTGTAAGTAAAAAGAATTAAAAGTTAGATTTAGAGGACGTCTTATAAAAAAATCTAATTAAAAAATATAAAAATAACAATATCTACAATGTATCTACACCTTGTATCGTTGTAGATTTTAAATCGATACAAAGTGTTAGTTCTTTTAGCTAATATAAAATTGTAGCATCAAGCACTATATTCGGTTTGTTTCATATCTCTTAGTTATTATGTTTAATCTGTTTCTTTATTTATTAAGCGAAAACTGTCATATTTTTTTTCCTACAAACAATTGCTTAATTATTTATTATCTTTTTTCTAAATAATTCAACAGCCAATTTCTCAAGCGACCTTTGAACATATGCATGTAGTCTTGTTCTCTTCACTATAAAGACAAAGATTTTATCTGTTGTACAACACTATGTGTCATCGGCTATAAAACATAATCACGGAACTTACAATGAAACACTTTATTTTGTAAATTAATTCTGTTCAATAAAACAATAAAATATGTGTATTACTTAATAAAAGACAATAGCAGATTTGTAGTGACAGAATCTTATTAAATTAATTTTTTTATATTACATATTCCTACGTATATGCTTATGGTCTTCTGTATTATTAACAGCGATATATTAGATTATTTCAGCATATACATATCTTGCAGTTATTTTGCTGTTTTGGCACTTAGTTAAGATAACTGTCAGTTGGATGTAATTATTTTAAGTGGCTTTTGTAAGTAGCGACACCACTTTAATCAGAATTACAACGTTATTAAATATATGGTATTCTTTATAATCTCAATAACATTGTTACTTTTTGTAATTCATTGAAAAAAGAAAATCAAAGAGCTGAATACACTAGTAATATGTTCTTTATTTAAAGCTGATTGAGCGTTAACTGGCAGTAAACATATTACTATACATCCTGAATAGCTTGAAATTGAAATATATTTTTTTTAACTTAATAATTCTCTAATCGCATTTTTTTTTTACCCTACACAATTATGTGGTCAGGGTATAATGACTTTGTGCTGATGTTTGTAGCTACTAAAAATATTTAACATACAATCATCTTTTACTATACCAATAGATTTAGAATCACTTTCTGTGTCAGTTCGCCTGTATGTCCATGTAAATCTTGTAATCAAACTAGAGTTCACACATGTGAACATATTTGGATGAAAACGGTATTCAAGATTCTATCGGCCGTACCACGAATCATATTGAAATTGGTGAAAAATGGTTCATGTTTATTACATCCATTTATCAGTAGTTAAAAAACAAATCCTGTATAACAATTCATTGTCATAGCTTCTATATAAAACTAATTTCCGACCTTCACTTAAATCTATCAAAAAACAAAAATATTCCAAGGATTTTTCGCAAATATGGTTTGTATATATTTTTACAACACATAAGTCACTTTACGAAATACGATCAGGATTGGTCCATT
This sequence comes from Cordilura impudica, assembly GCA_963682025.1. NCBI lineage: Eukaryota > Metazoa > Arthropoda > Insecta > Diptera > Scathophagidae > Cordilura > Cordilura impudica. The sequence goes on along the minus strand of OY821518.1, from coordinate 58,279,476 downwards.
TTTCGACCTAATCCCCGTATAAATATAGCATCCTATATCAACTTTTTCATATCTGAAGGCAAAAGAATTTGCATCTCAAACTTGGTTTATGCTTATTTTCTATATCTAAATAGTTGGACCAAAGAGATAATGTCTTTAAACGCAAGGTTTAGAATAAAGCGATAATCAGCCTCGAACTAAACTATTTGGAAAAAGCCAACTAAGTATATTTTGGTATATAAAATATATCTCACGACTACCTAGTATCGCCGTACCAAAAGCTCCACACAGATTTTTATTTAAACAAAATCCAACACTAAACTCAGCACATGGAATAGAGATTTACACATATATTTGTTTTTACTTTGGTAATGGGATTTTTGTTTCAAATTTGCTTAAAAATATATATTATTTTTGCATCTATAGACAGCTGCTAATAATTTGTATTTGTATTTATTTATTAAATGCGATTTTCCGTTACAACAAGACACAGTATCTTACAAATTACAGTAATGGAATCAGATATGTTATTCACTATATATTTAATATCAGTAACTCTAAATCTAAATTTAAAATATTATAAATTACAATTAAAAAACATTTAAAAAAATCAAATAAAATCAATTAAAATATTGGTATAGTAATTTTCTAAACCCTATTGCGTTGCTTGTGTTTTGCGTGACATTAGGAAGCTGATTCCAGAGACGAATAGTTGGAATAAATAATTGACATTCAGAGGCATGGTCCCGGTATTTAAATTGAATTATTCGATTCCCTCTGGAAGATCTTGCGAACTTTTATCGTTCAAAAAGATATTTTGGAGCCTTTGTTATAATAATTTTATGTAGGAATATAATGTTCTTGAATTAAACACAACTCCGAAATTTCATACAGAGTCCACGATGTCAATTTTAGAGCCCCCAAGGAAGACATTAATCTCATTCTCCAAATGCATCACTTTCTTCTTTATTATAATACACTTAGATTTATTTGGATTAAGTCGTAGACCATTTGCCGTTGCCCAATTTAGAATACGTTTGAGATCATAATTTAGTTCTTGAGTTTTGGAAATAATTGAATCCTTGGTACTACTCAAATATAGCTGAATGTCATCAGCGTACATCTGAACCTTAGAGAATTTAATTTGTTGTGGTCCAAGGATTGTACCCTGTGGTACCCCTCTTATAACTTGCAGTGAGTTTGAGATGGAGCTACCATTAGCAACAGATTGGGATCTGTTTGTGAGATATGAAAACCTCTTCAGTTTGAGGCATAAAATTGAGTGGTGCACCGTATCAAATGCCTTTGAGTGATCCAATAAAACCAAAAAAGATATTTTTCCATCGTCCATGTTACTTCTTAACTCCTCAACTACATCTGATAAAGCCGTTATACAGCTATGTTGTGGCCTGAAACCAGATTGACGCTCTGTAAGTAAGTTGTTGTCGTTTAACTACGTAAAGATTTGTCTGTGTAAAAGGTGCTCGAAAACTTTTGAGAGATATGGAAGAACTGCAATCGGGCGGTATTCGTTACCCATTTCTGGTATTGGTATAATTTTGGCATATTTCCACTCCATTGGAAAGATGCTAGTAGTGATTATGGAGTTAAACAAGTACATTATGAAACGGACAATCCATGGTAAAATCATTTTTATAAATCTGGGGTGTATATTATCAAGGCCCACTGCATTTGATTTAATAGCATTCAAACTTTCAACTATCTCTGTTAGTATTATGTTGTCTACAGACCACTGTTAGTGTTACACACTGAAAGTTAAATTTGGGAATGTTTAAATTATTACAGGAAAAATCATCATAAAATTCGTTATTTACGGCTAGTTGAGGAATATTAACAAAAGCTTCATTTAGCGCATTAATATCAACATTCATTGATTGATTAATTGTCTTATTTAGTCCAATTTCGCGTATTTCTTTCCAGGTTTTTTTACTTCCAATAGCTGTATTAAATTTATTAAAATAATAGGAAGACTTATCATGCCTTATTGTGGAAACAACCGCTTTCCTAGCCATCCTATATTCGTCGTGATATTCTGATATCCTGTAACGTTTCCACTTTTGATACAGATTATCACGGTGTTCTATTAGCATCTTGGTTTCCATTGTGAACCAAGGTCTATCTCTATTTTTAATAGTTTTCGTTTTGTTGAGGACATGTTTGTTGTAAATTCCTAAAATTTTACCATTAAGATGTGACAGTTGTTCTTCAACAGTCGGTAAATAGAAAGTTTGATTCCATGGAGTAGAGCAAAGATCATATCCCAAAGCCAAGATCAATATTATTAGAATCACGATAAGTAAATGTTTGGGGCTGGGTTTCTATTGCAAAATCATATGGTAAGAAGAGTAGATCGTGCTTCGAAAATGCTGGTGCTGCCAGCTGATCATAATGAGGGACCCTACTTTCATTACTGGTAAAGAAAAGATCAAGCAAAGTGCTATTTGTTGACGTGAAGTGTGTAGGTCTCGTTGTGTTGACAGCTGACAAGTTAAACATCGACATTATAATGGTAAGATTTGAGTCATCGAAAAGATTGTTATTAAAAACACCTGATATAATGACTTCGGAGTATGACATTGATGAAAGCTCCAGCTTCGTGATAAGACTGTCAAACCTTATCCCTTTATGTGGACTGTATACACATCCAAGAAGAAGTTTATCACCATATTCCACGTCATTAGCTATATTATGTGTACAATTTAATTGACATGAAATATTATTTTTTATATAAATTGCGACACCACCAGCATGACTACTTCTGTCGGAACGAAAGACACAGTACCCCTTCAGCTCATAGATATTGTGGCTAACATTATCACAGAACCATGTCTCAGAAACACATATAGCGTCAACACCCGAATTTTCAAATAAAAGACGAAACTCGTCAAGTTTATTACATGAAATTTGTGCATTTAAATGACAAATACTGAAACCCTGTCTATGATTAGCCAGGATACGAACCATGTTATAATTACCATCTCTGGAGCCAACTTGTTCATATGATGTACTTGTCATAATGACATTCTAAAGCAACGCAATAAAATTTACATTTAGTCGTATAAAGTAAATTTAATAATAAAAAATAAATGTTAAATCTATAATATTAATATTAATAGGCAAGGCTATTTCTTGTGACCGCTGTAAGTTTCACAGTTTTATCCCGATTTTGACAAAAAGTTTATCATTTGAAAGGTATTTAGTTTTCGCTGTTACCCAGATTTACAGATTTTCATCGTTTGGAATATTTTTTTGGAGTTATGGTCGTTTAAAGTTGCTACTAACACATACATAAAATTATACAATGCTATGAGTGTGTCTACTAAATATGTTAATGTGTTTGTGTGAATGAGTTGAGCTTGTTTTCTTCATTTAAAATGAGTTGAATTGTAAAGCATACCTTTAGGGTCTTTATTAAATGAAAAAATAAAATATCCTAGAATTTTCACTCAATTATCGAGTGCTGGAATCTGCTAGTTTATAGTTATGTACCGTATACCACTATGCGGTTTGGGTATAATAACATTGTACTGCTGTTTGTAACTACCAAAAATATTTGACCTAGACCCATCTTTTATTTATCGATGAAGCTATGTCCGTCCATCCGTCTGTCCGTCCATTCGTCGTGTGTATGTCCATGTAAACTTTGTAATTAAAACGCAGCTCGCGAATATGAATATATTTTAATGAAATTTGATACATAAAGATTTATCGGTCATAGGATGAAAGTTGTTGAAATTAGTGAAATTCGGTCCATTTTCTGACCTAGTCCGCATACAAATGACCCCAATGAAATCGATATAAATTGCAATAAGATCCAAATTATCACACAGATCTCAGTCAAACAGGATTTGCATGTGTTTATTATATCCATTATTCAGTAGTCCAAAAATAATCCCTATAGGACAATTCTTAGTCATACGCCCCAGATAGAGTTGCTTCTCGATCTTCACTTAAATCTATCAAAAAATAAAAATATTGCACAGAATTACCTCAAATTTGGTTTGCATATATTTTTTCAAAATAAATATAAGTGATTTCACCAAATATGGTCGATATCGCTCCATTTTTTGATCTAGTCCCCATAGAAATATCGCATCCGATATGAACTTTTTCGTATCTAAAGGCAAAAAAAAAACTTACCACTTGAAATTGGTTTATGTTTATTTTCTATATCCCAATATAAGGATCAAAGAATAATGTCTTTAAAAGCAAGGTATTTTGTATCGTATATTTGGTCCAGACAGAGCGTATATTGAATATATAATGAAATATAAAATTATTCATTAATTCATAATGAATTTAAAAAATTCAGCCGTGAACTATACCACCTCGAAAATGCCTTGCCAATTAAATATATTTTGATATATATTTAATTTAAAATATATTCCACGACTCCTTATCATCGCCGTATCAAAAGCTCCACACAGATATTTGATTAAAAAAAAAAACACAATATTAAAACCTGCATAAAAATTGAGATTTCCATATTTTTTTAATTTAGTAATGTGATTTTTTAAATGTTCTTTAAAATATATTTTTGGATATTTGTAGACAGCTGCTAAAAATTCTAGTATCAAATTCATAGTTATTTTTATTCTGCAATGTGGCAACTTGAAGTGCTCAATATCAATTTGTAGGCATCAAATAACACTTCTCAGCATTGTATTGCAAAAGCGAAAGCCAATGTATCATCGGTAGCTTATGACAGTATTTAAGAAAAATTTCTCCGTTCCATATAGAAAATAAGAATAAACAAAATTATAAATGACATTTTTTAAAATTTGTAGGCAGAAGTGTGAAAAATTTTATATCGGTGGGTACTTTTATATAGGGATTAGGCCGGAAAATGGACTTACCATAATCATATTTAATAAGGAAACTTACTCTACTCAGCAACTTGCCAACTTTTAGAACAATTTAAGCAATGGTTTTTGATTTTAAAAGATCTGCTGGGTACAATTTTGGACTAGAGTTTAAAGAAAATTTGACCGGTATGTATACAACAATGGCATTGATATTATAAATATTGTTTTCTACGGGGGCTAGGTTTGAACATCCACTGCTTTCATTAGTTATGCTAAACAAAAAAATTAATACACCAAAGTTCGTCAACATATTTTTTATATTTCCGAGATGAAGTTTTATAACAGGATTTGTATGAACAAACAGTTATATGGATAGATGGACTCCATGAAATTTACTTTGAAAGTGATCCTGAGTTAATCGATATGGAAAAAAGGTGAGGTCTAAGCCTAACATTTCTAGGACATAATAACAGGAAGACCTCGTTATCGCAAGTTTCTTAGTTGATTTTATATAATGCTTAAAAAAACTGAATTAAACAAAGTTAAGAGCTTTATTTCAAAAACTTTTATTATTTTTTTTTATTAATGGTAGCCGTAAAAGACCACATATCTTTGATTTTTATTTTTTGTTTGTCAACAAATCAAAAATTATACAAAATATATATAATTACTTATTGTAAAATATATAAACAATAAAAATCAAAACATTAGTTTTAATAATTATGGACCATGAGCCGAACAAATATCGTCATCAAAGCATAACGCAAATATATTAACTACATCATTTAATTATTAATTTATTTTCTTTTCACTACACTATTTAAAACATAAACATTTTGTTAGCGGACTACGACAAAATCATGGAGGTTAGCAACGAATGCCAATGAATTCATTTGCCACAAAAAATCCGTATATCCTGCATACTATTCATTACTCTATAGTGTAAGTTTAAAATAAACATTTTATATTTAATCTATTTCCATATCCCAAATAATTAGGATAGTGCTTTTATTATGTTCTCTTTTAGTTTGGTTAACACTTTGTACTTAGAATTTAATATAATAAATGTAGCATCAAAACTCGTACATGAAATTAATTATAAACTCTTTAGTGCTTTAAATTTATTTGTTTAGCATTTTCGCATGAACAGTGATAAAATATATAAATTAAATTTAATTAAATTCATGTCAATAGCTATTTTTTTTTTAGCCGGTACAAAGTAATTTTAAAAGTTTATTACATTTTACACCAACATAATGTAGTAAATAAAAGCAAATGTGCTTACGCTAAAAACCAGAAATTATATGTAGCTCAGAGTTTTGATAAAGTTCATTCTTTCAATCTGGTTGAAACCAGAAACAAAACTAGTAAAAACTGAGTTTGCAATAAGAAAAGTTAGGTAGGGAATCCTTCCACCGTACTTGATTTTTTGTGGCGAATTCCAACTTAAAAATAAAATTTTAAAAGTCTTTCCTCACAAATGTTCTTCCTCCTGAGTGAAAAATAGAAGCTATAATAAGGAATTGAGAACACATGCGGGATTTCTCAATAATGTTGAATATGTTTTTACGGAGTATAGTGATATAATACACTTTTAAACTTTGTAGGTGGTTTATACGGTACAATATCACAAATGTCTGGTACTACCTGACTTGCCTTCAGAGAGTTCATAGCAATCACATCTATACATTTTCTTTCTTTAGGGAAGCAATAATTTACTAGCAGAGCCCAGCCCTCGAAATTCGAGTGCAAATTCTTGGAAATTTTATTTTTTCATTTAATAAATAATTTTGTAAGAGCCTAAAGGTATGCTAAACAATTTTAGCCAATTCACAATTTGAGTTTATGACAGACTTTCTGTCATGGCAAAAAGTTGGATTTTTTAGTCATGACATGAACATTAGCGGTCTCCACTAGCCATTGACTTGAACATTGTCATGAATTATGGCTGGTCGAGACACCATGTTATATATTGAAAAAATTTATGAAAACTTAAGTCAGTCCGCCTGGCGTTCTATCCGGCTGATTTCCTTCATTGTTTTTAATGAAAGGTATTTAGACACAGATATGTCATCAATCGTTGAAATTTACTCAACTCCCACATTACTCAATTTATACTCTAATGCGATTCTTCCCTGTATATTTCTTATGGGATATATTCACTCAAGCAATTCGAATTCTCATAGCTCCTCTTCCAATGCATGGATCTTGATTGTTTCACGCTCAGAACACTCAGTGGATCAAGTTCTTTCTTTTGAGCTATTAACTGCTTAAATTCCTTGAATTTTGGGAAATTTATGTGTGCACAATCAACTTTACATTCTGCAACACGAAAGCTAACGTACAGATTTCATTAAAATAATTGCATAACACGTACCCTGTGTTGAATTGTGAATTGCCAAAAATTTGAATACCTTTAGGTGGCATACAAGGTGGACTTTATTTTTATGGGTTCAACAAATATTTATAATGAAATTAACTTAATTAATTAAATTAAAAACATTGAAGGCAATAAATTGAATGATAAAAAAATTTCCTATAATTTGCACTCGAATTTCGAGGTTTGGGCTCTGCTAGTATAATATTAATAACTTTTTTTAATATAGGGGTTATTTCTTAGTAGTTATAGATCAAAGTTAATATACACTAGTCGGCATAATTATTCTGACAAAAGTAAAATGATGTATTTTTGTGTTCAATTTTTAGTTGTCTTTATATAATTATTATTTTAAAATTATTTTTTTTGCTTTGTTCTGTTATTGCTAATATAAACTGGAATATATCAGAACAGATTTTCTTTCATAAAAAATTAAAAAGATATGAATAAAAGTAATTTTGAGGTGTTGGCATACGTATTTTGACAAGTTATTATTATTAAAAAAATAAACTTAATATTTCACAAATGTCCTTAAACGTCGCCGAATACTATGCTCACTGACAGGATTCTTGGCCGACTGATACCATTGATTCGCAGCAGATTGAGGCTTTAGTTAAATATTTATGTGAAATTCCCGCAGAGGGATTAGGTCTTCAATTAGTATTGTTTTGCGCTTGGCACCTGATATAGGTAAGTTTCTGATGTCATTATGTTCCTTAGTTTATTAATTTGATAGTGCACTGTTTAACGCGACAAATTAAATTCATTTACACTGTCTTTTACTGCGTTGCCAGAGTTAAAATTGCTCTAGCAACACAGCTTAACTCAGCCGTTTTTCCCATGGTCGCCAATAAATTTTAATCAATATTTTATTTGAATATTATAAAAAAATGTGAACAAAATTTAAATGCTAAAGTTATTTGACTATCACTTGCTTAACCATGCGCAAACGGTGCAACAAAGATTTTGTCAAAATACTTATGCCACGAAACAATTCACTGTCTACTTGCCTCCTTATCAGCAGAAAGGGAATGTAAAGCATAAACGACAAAATATTGGGCATGCGTATAGCTATATATATGGATTTTATTTGGAATATAACCTGTCTACCGTTAGTTCATGCAATCAAATGAACTGCACAAGAAAACATTACAGTTGCGTATGTCAAAATAATTATGCCGACCACTGCAGTATTTTTGTGTTCTTTTAGATTTAAGGTCTTTTTCAAATTCATCAATTTAAACAAGTAAGAAATTATAGTGGGTCTAGACTGACTATACGATACCATATACCATAGTTTAGATACCCTATATCTTCGGTCCAACTAATTGGATATAGAAAATAAACATAAACCAAATTTGAGTGCAATTGTTATTTTTTTTTTTGGCTGCAGATATGAAAAAGTTCATATCGGATGTTATATCTATATAGGGACTAGGTCGAAAAATGAAGCGATCTTGGCCATATTTGGTAAACTCACTTATATTTTGAAAAAATTTACACAAACCAAATTTGAGAAAAATCTGTGCAATAGTTTTGTTATACCCTATACCACTATATGGTTTGGGTATAATGACTTTGTGCTGCTGTTTGTTACTACCAAAAATATTTGACGTAGACCCATCTTTTATTATACCGATTGGCTCAGAATCACTTTCTAAGTCGTTATAGCGATGTCCGTCCGTCCGTCCGTCCGTCCGTATGCGTATTCATGTAAACCTTGTTATCAAACTACAGGTCACAAATATGAAAATACTAGCTGCTTTTACCCGGTCTTGCCCGGGATCCAAAGGCCTTTGACTTGAAAAATGGTTCACTATGCTTACCAGGCGCTGAGTACTTAGTCCCCGATGAACCATTCCTCAAAAAAATTAACTTACTCCAAAAAATTTGTATGGGATTGGGGAATTTGTTCATAGTGTAAAAATTCCCTATGTTCACGTTTTTTGGGGGACCAAATTCATGTTTTATTTCAATTTAAAATTTTGTGCTTTTTTAATTTAGAAATTTTTTTATAAGACGCTACAGCAAAAATACTTCAAAAATAAGCTGCGAAACCGCCTCAAGTGTTTTTTGAATTTTATTAATTTTGTAAACATCAAATATATTGGAATCGTTTGCAAATTAAAGGAATCAGAACTTTTAAAAATTGAATTACTTTATTAAATAAGTGATCATCACTGAGCAGAGACGTCAAAGAAAAATGGAAAATGAATATGACGTTTAAAATTGTGCCGCAATGTTGCTTTAAGCAACTGCTTATAGTATATGTCTAGTAATTATTGCACATACGTAGATAACATTTATCATAAGACTTTTCCCTGAGCTGTGTTTCGCGAGCGAGTCGCGTCCCCGCCCGCGCGTTTGGCAGCTTCACCCGTGCTGCCGCGCAGTTATCGTCAACTTATTTGAATCACAAAATATATTTTCTAGATCATTGCGATATTTTAGCTGAGCTGTGTTCGCGAGCGCGTCGCGTCCGCGTCCGCGCGTTTGGCAGCCACACCAGTGCTGCTGCGCAGTTGTTGTCAACCTATTTTAATTGCCAAACTATATTTTTCAGATCATCCGATATTTGAGCGCAGCTGTGTTCCGCGAGCGCATCACGTCGCGTTTGCGCGCCGAAATTATGCTATTGAAAAGAGTACAAGTTTTAAATACGTTTATTGAGAGCAGCATGGAGAATTTGTTCATTTCTTTTCGGGAACTTTTTTTTAAAAATTTGGGGAATTTGTTCATTTTTTGGGGAATTTGTTTATTTGGGGCTAACTGCTGAGCGCCTGCTTACCACTACAACTTAGCATGGATTATTTTGAGTGTATTGTAATGTATGCATACTATAGGGCATTCACAGAGTGCATGAATGCTAAGCATAGAGCATTTTCACTTTGGTAATAAGAACTATTTAATTTAGAACCACTTGACATACATATGTTAACCAAGAACAGCACAATTGTTAGTGCACGTGTTTTCACTGTAAGCAATGCGATCAATGAATGTGTGTGGTATAAACAAACCCAAAATAACAATAAATAAAAGGGTTTCGGATTTCATTCTCAAGGGTGCCGGTAACACAAAGTAAATATGGAAACGTATGTTTTGTGTATTTGAATTACCGTACTTGACATGATTTTGTGTTTGACCACCCATCAATCGTTTAATGCAAGTGTTGCACATATGTTTGTCATGAAGTAATTTACCAGAGTCAATCACTATGCTGCTGTAGCACTATTAGTTTTAAGAGAGAATTTAAGAGAATTATTTTGTAGAATTCTAGTTGGTAAATTTAGTATATAAGTAGCAGATAATTTAATTTTAGGTAGAGTATAATTTTGGTCTTCGTTAAAGTACAAATAAAAATAAAAATAATATAAAACACCAGAAAGGAGATGTGTTTTTATTCATCATCAACCAGCCCAACACCAGTCTTGCAATAACCAAAGTTACCACAGTATTATGTTTAAAAGTTATGAATTTTAGTTATTCTAGAGCTTGGGGATATACAGCAATTTTGGTTTTTCCTTCTGGTGCATATACGAAAAGCTTGTGCTGACTCCTAATTCTGAAGCAAGCGACAAATAATTGTCTATGAAAAAAAAACAGGGAGATTCTAAGTTGATACCTGCTACCGTAAGAGATTGTCCTCTTATGTACGTTATATTAGGAACAACTTTTTGCACCATCTCTTGCAATGAAAATCCAACTTACAAAAGTCTTCTGGTGGGGATATTACAGTCGTTTCAAGTTTTCACATTCCCTGGAGTTAGCTTGTCTTATCCGTTGCGTCTGAAGGCATTGTTGAGTCGTTTCCGGAGTTTCACATTCCCTCGACTAAGATTTTCTTAGCTGCTGGATTTCTAGGCGCACTGGAGTAGATTCAGGCATTTCCGCTTCTCTTACAAAGCTTGTCTTGATCAAGACGTTATTCAAGACGTTATTGGGTTTGCTCAGGTGTTTCAACATTTCTCGACTCAGATTGTCTAACTCGTTGAGACTCGATACGAATTTGGGTCTAATCCGGTTTTCTAGAGTTCTGTTTTGTTTAAGCCTTTTTGCATTTGAGGTAGTACGACCTATATGCTATGCTTTCATGTGCAAGGTACAATTGCAAATAGTTATTTTCCACCTTTACAACTCACTTATATAGTGAAAAAGATGAAATTGAAATATTTGTAATAGGTTGCTTTCCAATGTAGCCAAAAGGCAAGATCGAAATAAATGTAATGTTTTGTTTTCCATTGTAGTTAAAAAGGCGAGATGCAAATATTTATAACCGGAGTAATCCAGCAGCGGTAGTCAACCTGTATCTGTTCACCAATGAAATAAATCTGCACTAATTTTGGGGTGTTGCAACTCATATAGTAAAGAAGATAAGACGGGAAAATTTGTAATAGGTTGATTTAAAATCTTTATTTCATAATGGTGTAAATTCAAGAGTAGTAAGTAAAGAGATTTATGCACAAAATTTTTGGGAAGTCCATTGAAAAATTAAAATATGTTAAAACACACTGAAAGCGAATATACAAAATTAAAAAAAGTGGGCGTGGCCGATAAAAGTAAAAGTAAAGTAAACCCATAAAAAATTAAAAAAGTGGTCGCAAAAGTAGGCGTGGCAGCTAAGAAGCATATATATATGATAGATTTAAATGAAGATCGGTAAGCAGCTCTATATGGGGCCTATGACTAAGAATCGTCCCATAGGGACTTTTTTTGGACGACAGATTAATGGATACAATAAACACATACAAATCTAATTTGACTAGGATCTATGTGATAGTTTGTATCTTATGGCAATTTATGTCGATTTCATAGGGGTCATTTGTATGGGGACTAGGTCTTAACATGGACTTATTTTCACCAATTTGAACAGCCTTTATCCTATAGCCAACAAAAACTTATATACCAAATTTCATTACAATATATTCATATTTGCGACCTGTAGTTTGATTACAAGGTTTACATGGACACACAGACGGACGGACGGACGGATGGACGGCCATCGCTAAATCGACTCAGAAAGTGATTCTGAGTCGATCGGTATAATAAAAGGTGGGTCTAGGTCAAATATTTTTGGTTGTTGCAAACAGCAGCACAAAGTCAGTATACCCAAACCACATAGTGGTATATGGTATAAAAATTATATATATAATGCTTGATATACAACAAGACAAGGTTCAGAAAATACGCACATGAAACACACAATGTTCTGTTCAAAAGCAGCCAACACATATCTTTATTTTCATATCAATTATGTGCGTTTCTAAATTTTCTACGGCGCCCAACACAACCATGACTGTGTTCGTTTTAATATTTCGTTATTTACACGAACATTTTTGTATCACGTACTTTTTGTTTCAATCACACATAAAGCACACATTTTTGAGTGTTGCTTTATTTGAAGTTCATGTTCTGGTACGTGTACTGAAAAAAAAAACAGAACATGTACAATAAAGAAGTTCGAGTTCAGTTATATTTTAAGTCGTGTTTAAAATATAAGTCGTGTTTAAAATATAACTGAACTCGAACCAGTTTATTGTACATGTTCTGTTTTTTCCTACTACACGAGCCACAACACGACTTAAAATATAACTGAACTCGAACCTGTTTATTGTACATGTTTTGTTTTTTTTTTTCAGTACACGTACCAGAACATGAACTTCAAATAAAGCAACACTCAAAAATGTGTGCTTTATGTGTGATTGAAACAAAAAGTACGTGATACAAAAATGTTCGTGTAAATAACGAAATATTAAAACGAACACAGTCATGGTTGTGTTGGGCACCGAAGAAAATTTAAAAACAAACATAATTGATATGAAAATAAAAATATGTGTGTGTTGGTCTAAGTTATGTTTGTTTACATATATGTACGAGTTTTTTATTCAGTGTGTGTTTTTCTGAACTCTGCAACAAGATATGGTAGTACACTCTTTGAAATGTCTGAATGTATTTTAATATGTTAAAACATATACGGGTTTTTATTATCACAATCACCCTTGTGAATGTAGAAGTTTTTGTACAAGTGCTAAATATAATTTTCATTCTCGCACATATAAGTAATGTTTTCCGTAATTTATAGCATTGATCCAATATTTTTGTTAAAATAGTTTATTTTGTTGATGCGCTAAATGGCTTTAATATTTATTCATGTCTGAAGTTAAATAAACAAAACCAATATAACAGACCGTATAATTTTGCATGCATAAATTAAATGTAACGATATAAAATTATATTAGAGTAAATTTTATGTGTTGAGATATAATTAAATTCATTTTATAGTAGCTATATATCTAATGTTACACCATTTTCTTTTCTGACAAGAAATGTTGTATTTTATTAGCATTTTTTCGAAATGTGTATTTTTTTATATATATTCTGAATTAAGAGCAATCTTATCCTATATGCCAATCGCAAGGTCTCAAGATTCTGTAATCATAAAATGCAAAAAAAATTATGATTATTATCATCTTTGAAGTCATAGGGTGAAAATATTAAAAAAAAAGGGGAACAATGGACTACTGAAAGAAGTCAATAGTTGCAATTTTTTTCGATTTAGGAGAGCTCGCCTTTGAGATCTTTCGAATGATGTATAAAATAAGATTCCTCTTAACTCAGAATATATAAAAAAAATACACTTTTCTAAAAAAGTGCAAATAAAACGCGAATTTTTTTGTCAAAAAAGAAAACGGCACTAGTCTTATCATGAGAGTTTGATGATCAAAAAGGCGGAACTTTAAAATCTTTTTGAAAATTATACCTACAATATCAAATCAGATTTGTTTACTTAATCAACGTTTAAGTAGTTACTTACTTGCAAAACAAATATATAGAAACACGATAATTTCGAAAAAAATTTTTAAATTTGGAAAATTTCAAATGTTTTAAAATTTTCAATAGTACAACCAATGTTGAGTAACGTTACCACTTTGGAACTGCTGCCGATACTAAAATTTTAAATTCGAACACCAATTAAATTTAAAGTTAGTTACTTTTCTTGTTGGCCAGTTTCTATTATAATTTCTTGTTACAAAAAACAATGTTGGTGTCTTCCATAGAAAGAATTAATCGGTGTTTGAAAAATTGTTTTATTTTTATTTTAATAGTTCTATAAGTTCTCTAAGCACATCACTTCACATATCATTTTCTTTAAATGACAATATTATTAAACGCAATATCATAATATTTTTAAATAAGTTATCTCGAATTTTTAATTTAATGATTTGTATTAATAATTATTAAAATTATAATTTTTTTCTTTGTATAATAAAAAAAATATACATAATACCCAAAGTCTGATCCTTATAAGAATGTTTTGAGACCTTAGAAGTCATACAATAATTCATATAAATTTAAATGATTCTTGGCTAAAACCTTCCAGATATTAACAATGCAAAAATCAAGTTTTAAAGTGTACAGAGACAAAAAAAAAATATACCCCATAAAAGCTTGTATACCAAATTTCATCTTAATATATATTTGAATAATGGCGACCTTTAGTTTGCATACCAGGTTTACGTGTACTTAGATACGGACGGGCGAACGAGATTAAATCGACTAAGAAAGTGATTTAGAGTCAGCCTTGTATAAGTAATGTACCTTTGTAAAATATTGTTGGTAGTTACAAATGTCAACACAAACCTATTAAATATTAGTCTGCCCTGTCGCGCTTCGCTATGATGTACCGAGGCTTATTGACATGTTTTATTTTATAACTTATTTTCCTTACGAGGTTTGTATTGGCAATTATAATATTTTGTTTTATTAATTTTTTTATCTATTCATTCTATTATCAAATTTTTCGGCGTTACTGCTCTGGAGCAAACTACAAACTACATAGCTGCCGGATTAAATTTTCCAAATTATAAATACGGCAACACTTTACTATTGGCTTTGAGTTTAAAATACCAGTTGGCAATTTTTCATTTTAGCGATTTTTTAATTTGTTTTCGCGATTTTCTGTTTTGGCGATTTTCTCTTTTTGATTTTGCCGACTTTTTAATTTGGCTATTCCGCTCACATTTTCCACCAATACTCACATTGCTAATTAATGTACTTGTCAAAATTTTTCGGATTATTGCTATCATAGTACTCAAAATTTCTTTGTAGAGGAAATGCCACGCCCATTTATCCTTTCCCATCCATTTTTGTCTCACTACTCATATTAATATCTGATGGACATGTGCAAAGTTGCTTTTAATATCACACCAGATATATAGTGCTCGCCATACCCACTTCTCCGATCACGCCCATTTTTTGTTCTACTAATAACACGCAAATTCCCAAGCTCTCACTATTACAGTACTCCAGATACATATATGACATATTGGTCCGATACCGCCCATTTTTTGTATAAGATAAAATTTTATAAGTTCAAATTAGTGTTCTTAAAAGAAAATCAGCTCACATCTGAAGTGTTACAAAATCTTATTAATTGATATTTTATTAAAATATATAAGTAGTATTTTATTTGTTATAAATAATTCTTAAATAAATTTTTTTTTAAGAAAATTTACTTTTGATATCGTGATAAAGTTGAAGGAAGTGTGTCAATACCAGCTTAATTAATATAACATGTGAAGCACAATGATATATATCTATGGTCACAAGCATTAACCGCATAAGTCGAAAATCATGCTTTTGAGAAAAATAACTTTTTATATAAATGTAGTGGGGCTTCATTACGACTTAGGTCAGTATGTTTTCATTAATAACTTTTTTATTAAACAGTGTTAGAGAAATGGGGATTTAACGCAAATATAAAGCGTTTTTAGTAGAACAGGATAGCAAAAATAATCCAAATCGTGAAATACCATGCTTTCGAGAAAAATGATTTTTTGTATAAATGTAATATATTTAATCCTTTAATTCCTAAGAGGAATATAGGGCCGTGATAAATAATCTCCATCTAGCTATATCTAAGGCTAACTGTTTTATTTCGCTCAAACCTTTTTCGGCGTTTCTGATTTCCATTTCGATTTGCCTCTTCCAGGTATTGCATGGGCGTCCCGGTCTTCTACTCCCTATAGGGTTGAAATCAATGACTTTTCTTGCGACATCATCTGCAGCTCATTGTTGGTAATTACTTCAGGCCAAAAAATGCGCAAGATGCGACGAAGACAACGATTCGCGAATGCTTGAAGGCGTTGTGCATCGCCAGCCGATATGTTCCAACTTTCGCACCCATATAACAACATTGATTTTACGTTAGAGTTGAATTGGCAAATTTCCGTCCTTATTGAGGTGTTTGATGATCTCCATATTTTGTTCAGGGTGCCGAATACTTGTTTGGCTTTCGATAGCCTGTGTTGGATGTCTTGTTGGCTGCCACCGCTGTTCGAGATTTAGCTTCCAAAAATCTTCCATGGATGTACCTTCTAGTTATAAGTTAGTTGTATGATTGGTATTTAGGCGCATAGATTTTGTCTTGTTTATGTTTATGGACAGACCAGCTGCACGTGCTTGTTTTTCTACTTTGTCCAATAGCGTTTGCATCTGAGAATAGCTATGCGACATGAGGCAGATGTCATCGGCGTAATCGAAGTCATTGAGTTTATTATGGATGCCAAATGAGATGCCATAGTTTGCGTTCATGGCTTCCGACATTATCACATCGAGGACTATATTGAATAGGAATGGAGAAAGTATGCATCCTTGTCGAACGCCTGATTTGATTTTTATCTTTTCGCTGAAAGCGCTTGCATGAAGAGCTGAATACTATGCATCATCGTAGAGACCTTTTATGAGTTTTATCATCTTATTTGGAACACCTTTGCATTCAAATGCGGCCCAGATAGCGACGTGAAGGAGCGCGACGAAAGCGCGCTTAAAAACGATAAATAACAAGTATAATGGGGTTCGAAATTCGCTAGACTGCTCTACAATGATTCTTAGGCTGTTTATATGGTCGGTGCATGATCTTTACGGCCTAAATCCAGCTTGCTCTCGCCGGAGACGTGGCTCAACGGTTTGAGTAAGTCGGTTGTGTAGGATTTTAGCAATTACTTTGTAAGCAACGTTTAAAAGCGTTATCCCCCTCCAATTGGAGCATTCCATGAGGTCGCCTTTTTGGGGAGGTTGATGATGATGCCATCTTTAATGTTTTGCGGTAATGATATGCGCGACCAATAATAATTTATGAGTGGTTGTAGGATTCGCGCTGATGATTTTTCGTCAGCTTTGAGAAATTCGGGAGCAATGCTGTCCGGACTAGCGGATTTACTTACTTTGAGCTGTATTGTAGCTGCCTCGATTTCACTTATGCTTGGTGCGCTGGTACAATGAGTCGCAAAAACTCTCTTCTTATGGATCGGCTAACTAGGTGGGCGCATAACACTGTATGCATGTCAAAGTTCTGGCTCTTGTTCTAAATTTTTGCAACAATAATTCGATCACCGTGTGATTGCCACTCTATAAGCGCTTGTCTAGCCTCTTTAGATAACAGAAAGCCCACTCCGCTTTCTCATCTTTGACCGGCAGTTTTTCCGGAGTCAATAAGTGCTGTGCCGAGGGGAGTTTTGTGTTCACCATTAACATTCCATCTAACTTCGCTGAGTCCCACAAATAAGAGGCTAAGGCCTATAAACTCACGTTCTAGTTGCGCTAACCTTGACGTTTCTGCTAATGTTCTAATGTTCCAGGTTCCAAATCGTTTCCGTGTTTTCATTCCAATAGTCGTCATCAGAGAGAGCGGTTGGTTATTATAATTTCTATCGGTTTCAGTAATCAGTTAAATTCGGAGGTACGGGTGATTAGCCTATACAACCTAGGCTGGTGCTGGGGCTGCCAGACAGAAGCGTGTGAGATCGGCGAACTTCTGAGCATAGACGCGATGTTGTTGTCTAGCCTGCATCCCGGGACGAGTTGCAAGAAGACCAACCGGTTAAGTCGCCTGTTGTTGTGGATTGCTATTAGCTTCGAGTGCTCCCCCTTGACCTTACCAGCAAGGCAGGCCCTACCAGTAGCCACTAAGCCCCTTCACCGCGACAAGACCGCAATCCTCGAGGGAATCCTTACGACTAGGTCAGTATGTTTTCATTAATAAATTTTTATTAGACAGTGTTACAGAAATGGGGATTTCTCGTAAATATAAAGAGTTTTTAGTAGAATATGATAGCGTACATAACTCATAATCGTTTTTAAGTCGACTTAGGCGATTATCGCTTGTGACCACAGATATATAAACATTCACAAAGCAAATGCTGCAAATACATGGACGACGACAACAACAGCAACAACCACAGCTATAATACATAAATTAAAAAATTTTCATAACAACAATAACAACTGTTTATTTATAAAATCTCATTGAAATCTCTTAGACCGATTTTGCTGATTTTAGACACTAATATCCACGGGATGTCAAGGACTAAAAACGTCTAAAGACGTGGAAACCAGCTTGCCTATTGAGGGACAGACGGACATAATTATATTAACTCTGCTTGTTGCAAGGGTCATGAATTCATCTAATTTGTTTTGCTCAGATTTTTTTAAAATTATTACAAATGGGCTGACTAACTTATATATGCCCTCTGTACAATGCGAAGCGTGTAAAAGTCCATAAATAGAAAAATCTGTTGACAATGAAAATTATATGAGTTTTTCTTAAGGTGAATAATTATAATCTGAAGATTAAAATAAAAAAAATCATGTGAGTCCGATCACAGGGAAGATGTGTAAACATCTAGTAATTAAAGATTTTTTATGTCATTTTTTAAAATCAAACAGAAAACGTCTCTATGTATCACTTATAGCAAAAACAGTTTCAGCTAATTCAACAACCCTTTACTGTAAAACGTTAAAAATATCTCAATATAAACGTATATAAGTGATACATAGATGACGCTTTTGAAAAAGTGGCATAAAAAAACAATGTTATATCATAATTTTTTCACCAATACAATCATAAGTCACACAGCGTTATGTGTCAGCTCTCACCTATTACGTGTTACACTGTTTTTGTGATTGTATTGTGAAATAGAAATTTACACCCCTGCGCGTATAGATGTTTACACATCAAAACCCAAGTAACCTAAATTTTATTAATTTCTGTTGAGCGATTTATTTCCTGTATTTTTTTTCGATAAATTTACTTACGATTAACACTCATTTGTAAATATTGTATTTTTAGACCCTATACCACTATGTGGTTTGGGTATAATTACTTTGTGATGCTGTTTGTAACTACCAAAAATATTTGACCCAGACCTTTTATTATACCGATCAGCTCAGAATCACTTTCCGAGTCGTTTTAGCGATGTCCGTCCGTCCGTCCGTCCATCTGTGTGTCCATGTAAATCTTTTAATCGAACTACAGGTCGCAAATATGAATATATTTTGATGAAATTTGGTATATAAATTTTTTTTATCGGCCGCAGGATGAACGCTATTGAAATTGGTGAAATTTTGTCCATGTTCAGACCTAGTCCCCATACAAATAACCATAACAAATCGACATAAATTGCCATAAGATCCAGATTATCATATAGATCTTAGACAAATTGGGTTTGTCTGTATTTATTGTATCCATTTATCAGTAGTCCAAAAATAATCCCTATAGGACAATTCTTAGTCATAGGCCCATATAGAGCTGCTTCCCGATCTTCAATTAAATCTATATTGCACGGATTTCTCTCAAATTTGGTTTCTATGTGTTTTTTTTTTAAAACGTAAGTGACCTTACTAAATATGATCAGGATCGGTCCATTTTTTGACATAGTCCCCATATAAATACAGCATCCGATATGAACTTTTTCGTATCTGTTGCCAAAAATATTAATAACAATGCCACTCAAATTTGGTTTTTGTTTATTTTCTATATCCAGTTAGTTGGACCGAAGAGATAGAGTTTCTAAACCATGGTATAGGGTATCGTATGGTCGGTCTAGACCGACTATAATTTCTTTACTTGTTTATTATCATTTTCTGCTTCTTCTACAAATTGTGAAACCTAAATACTCAAATTCGAATTTTCTAATATGAAGCATATACTAACTTTACATTTTAAGATCTTAGTTTAGTCTTATATTATTTTTTTTTATTCTTAAAAAACTTGAATTGTAAATAGTTCTTAAATCTCAATGTTTATCTTTTTATTTATTTATATTTAGTTAATCTGGTTATTTCAAGAAGGAATTTATTTTAAAAAAGCTTATTCTAAAAATAATTCATGGTCGTAATTAAACAAACACTCCATAAAACGAGCCATTATGTAAAGAAAGGTTTCTTATAAATTGTATTGAATTAAAAAATTTTTTAAATTTTTATTTATTTTACCGTAAAGTAAATATTTTTACTTTTTTCTTCATAAATAAACTTTTTTGTATTAAAGCTCTTTATAATTCCTTCTTCGTGCTGCACAGTCTGTGATCTGTTTTAAATAAGATAAAAATGCTTATATGGAAATAAACTGCATGCTGCTTACTTTAATACTTTACTCATTTCTCTTTTCGTACTGTTTTTCTTATAAAAAAGTAGGATATTTTATTTTTACTTCTATGTCATGCATACATAGTAAGACCGTAAAACATATTACCTTAACCCAATCTTAATCGTAGTACTTGACCCAGGTTGCCAATGTATATAGTATAGAATATTTAATGCCCAACTCATATGCAAACACATACGTACATATATCATATAAGTAAAAAGATTTAAAAATAAATTTAATTCAATATACGAGGATAAATTGTTAATTATTTAAGTTTTAGAATAACTTGCGTAAAAAAATTTGGTTTATAGACAGAATTGATTTAAATCCGGGAGGCAGCTTTTGTATATATGACGAAATTAACAGGGTCTTGCGCTTATTTAAAAACATTTAAGTGGAAATATTTATATGGCGGCTTTGCACTAAATTTCACTAACTACAATAGTAATCATCTCTGAAATGATAAATCTTATTTTTCATACATATGTAATTAAAATCATATCGATTGAAGTTAATTTCTTTTAAATCCTACCTCGTATTTAATTTTTTTTTTTACTTAGAATTTTCTTACATATATTTTTAAACCTTTACTTAACATTGTCTTGGATTGGACAAATAACTTTATTTAATCTATATATAATTGTTTTCTATCCTTAAACTCTTTAAATGACATTTATTTTTATACACTTTTTTCAACATAAAATTCCTAACCTTTTTGAATGGAGGTTCATAGCTTTGCTCAGACTACATAATTGTAAAGAAACGTCTACAATGAATGAGTGTTTAAAATAGTTGTTATAATCCATGTGGTGCAACTGAAAAGTTAACTTTGTTTATAAACCTATTATTTGTGATGTGTAAACATCTATACGCACATCTTGTGGTGCAACTGAAAAGTTAACTTTGTTTATAAACTTTTTATTTGTGATGTGTAAACATCTATACGCACAGGGGTTAAATTTCAAATATAGCGTAACATGTGAGCGTAAGATGTGAGTCGTAAGACAAAATGTGATTGTATTGGTTAAAAAAATTATAATATCAGGTTATCAACCTGTTTGAAAATTGAAAATGAAAAATAAAAAATGAGAAAAAAATGAAAAATAAAAAATTAAAAATGAAATATAAAAAATTAAAAATTAAAAATAAAAAATTAAAAATAAATAATGAAAAAAAAAATTGAATATGAAAAATGAAAAATGAAAGATTAAAAATGTAAAATGAAAAACGAAAAACGAAAAATGAAAAATAAAAAATAAGAAATGAAACATGAAAAATAAAAAATGAAAAATAATATATTAAAAAATGAAAAATGAAAAATGAAAAACGAAAAATTAAAAATGAATAATGAAAAATGAAAAATAAAAAATTAAAAATAAAAAAATGAAAAATAAAAAATGAAAAATAAAAAATTAAAAATAAAAAATGAAAAATAAGATATGAAAAATAAAAAACGAAAAATGAAACTGAAAAACGAAAAATGAAAAATAAAAAATGAAAAATAAAAAATGAGAAATAAAAAATGAAAAATGAAAAAAAAAATAAAAAAAAAATTAAAAGGAAAAATGTAAAATAAAAAATAAAAAATTAATAATAAAAAAGTAAAACTAAAAAATTAAAAACAAAAAATGAAAAATGAAAAAAGAAAAATAATAAATGAAAAATAAAAAATGGAAAATTAAAAGTGAAAAATGAAAAATGAAAAATGAAAAATGAAAAATGAAAAATGAAAAATAAAAAATAAAAATTGAAAAATTAAAGATGAAAAACGAAAAATGAAATATAAAAAAATGAAAAATAAAAAATGAAAAATGAAAAATAAAAAATGAAAAATAAAAAATTAAAAATTAAAAACGAAAAATAAAAAATTAAAAATAAAATTGAAACATGAAAAATAAAAAATAAAAAATGAAAAACGAAAAATTAAAAATGAATAATGAATAATGAATAATGAAAAATGAAAAATATAAAATGAAATATAAAAAAATGAAAAATAAAAAATGAAAAATAAAAAATTAAAAATAAAAAATTAAAAATAAAAAATGAAAAATGAAAAATAAAAAATGAAAAATAAAAAATTAAAAATAAATGAAAAACGAAAAATGAAAAATAAAAACTGAAAAACGAAAAATGAAAAATGAAAAATAAAAAATATTAAATAAAAACTGAAAGACGAAAAATTAAATTAAAATGAAAAATGGAAAATAAGAAATTAAGAATAAAAATGAAAAATTAAAAATTAAAAATGAAAAATGAAAAAAAAATATAAAACAAAATTTTAATATAAATAATTATATTTATATTATATATTACAAAATTTAAAGGAAAAATGAAAAATAAAAAATGAATAAACTAAAATTAAAACTAAAAAATTAAAAATTAAAAAAGAAAAATAAAAAATTTAAAATAAATGAAAAATGAAACATGGAAAATGAAAAATAAAAACTGAAAAACGAAAAATAAAAAATTAAAAATAAAAACTGAAAGGCGAAAATGGAAAATAAAAAATTAGGAATAAAAATGAAAAATTAAAAATGAAAAATGAAAAATTAAAAATGAAAAATTAAAAATGAAAAATTAAAAAAAAAAATTTTAAAAAATTTAAAGGAAAAATTAAAAATAAAAAATAAAAAATGAATAATAAAAAATTAAAGCTAAAAAATTATAACTAAAAAATTGAAAATAAAAAATGAAAAATAAAAACTAAAAAATGAAAAATAAAAAATTAAAACTAAAAAATTAAAACTAACAAATTGAAAATAAAAAATGAAAAATTAAAAAAGAAAAATAAAAATTAAAAATAAAAAATGAAAAATGGAAAATTAAAAATGGAAAAATTAATAATGAAAAATAAGAAATAAAAAATGAAACATGAAAAATAAAAAATGAAAAATAAAAAATGAAAAACGAAAAATTAAAAATGAATAATAGAAAATGAAAAATAAAAAATTAAAAATAAAAACATACATATATATTTAAACCTTTACTTAACATTGTCTTGGATTGGACAAATAACTTTATTTAATCTATATATAATTGTTTTCTATCCTTAAACTCTTTACATGACATTTATTTTTATACACTTTTTTCACCATAAAATTCCTAACCTTTTTGAATGGAGGTTCATAGCTTTGCTCATACTGCATAATTGTAAAGAAACGTCTACAATGAATGAGTGTTCTTATAATCCTTGTGGTGTAACTGAAAAGGTAACTTTGTTTATAAACCTTTTATTTGTGATGTGTAAACATCTATACGCACATCTTGTGGTGCAACTGAAAAGTTAACTTTGTTTATAAACCTTTTATTTGTGATGTGTAAACATCTATACGCACAGGTGGTAAATTTCAAAAATAGCGTAACATGTGAGCGTTAGATGTGAGTCGTAAGACAAAATGTGATTGTATTGGTTAAAAAAATTATGATATCAGGTTATCAACCTGTTTGAAAATTGAAAATGAAAAATAAAAAATGAGAAAAAAAATGAAAAATAAAAAATTAAAAATGAAATATAAAAAATGAAAAATGAAAAATAAAAAATAAAAAATGAAAAATAAAAAATGAATATGAAAAATGAAAAATGAAAAATTAAAAATGAAAAATGAAAAACGAAAAATGAAAAATAAAAAACGAAACATGAAAAATAAAAAATGAAAAATAATATATGAAAAATGAAAAACGAAAAATTAAAAATGAATAATGAAAAATTAAAAATAAAAAATTAAAAATAAAAAAATGAAAAATAAAAAATTAAAAATAAAAAATTAAAAATAAAATATGAAAAATAAAATATGAAAAATAAAAAACGAAAAATGAAAACTGAAAAACGAAAAATGAAAAATAAAAAATGAAAAATAAACAATGAAAAAAATAAAAAAAAAAATTAAAAGGAAAACTGTAAAATAAAAAATTAATAATAAAAAATTAAAACTAAAAAATTAAAAACAAAAAATGATAAATGAAAAAAGAAAAATAATAAATGAAAAATAAAAAATGAAAAATGAAAAATTAAAAGTGAAAAATGAAAAATAAAAAATAAAAAATGAAAAATTAAAAATGAAAAATGAAATATAAAAAAATGAAAAATAAAAAATGAAAAATAAAAAATGAAAAATAAAAAATGAAAAATAAAAAATGAAAAATAAAAAATTAAAAATAAAATTGAAACATGAAAAATAAAAAATAAAAAATGAAAAATGAAAAACGAAAAATTAAAAATGAATAATGAAAAATGAAAAATAAAAAATGAAATATAAAAAAATGAAAAATAAAAAATGAAAAATAAAAAATGAAAAATAAAAAATGAAAAATAAAAAATGAAAAATGAAAAATAAAAAATGAAAAATAAAAAATGAAAAATAAATGAAAAATTAAATATGAAAAACGAAAAATGAAAAATAAAAACTGAAAAACGAAAAATGAAAAATAAAAAATATTAAATAAAAACTGAAAGACGAAAAATTAAATTAAAATGAAAAATGGAAAATAAGAAATTAAGAATAAAAATGAAAAATTAAAAATGATATATGAAAAATTAAAAATGAAAAATGAAAAAAAAAAAATATAAAACAAAATTTTATTATAAATAATTATATTTATATTATATATTACAAAATTTAAAGGAAAAATGAAAAATAAAAAATAAAAAATGAATAAAAAAAATATTAAAACTAAAAAATTAAAAATGAAAAAAAAAAAAAAAAAAAATTTAAAATAAATTAAAATGAAACACGGAAAATGAAAAATAAAAACTGAAAAACGAAAAATAAAAAATGAAAAATAAAAACTGAAAGGCGAAAATGGAAAATAAAAAATTAGGAATAAAAATGAAAAATTAAAAATGAAAAATGAAAAATGAAAAATTAAAAATGAAAAATTAAAAATGAAAAATTAAAAACAAAAAATTTTAAAAAAATTTAAAGGAAAAATGAAAAATAAAAAATAAAAAATTAATAATAAAAAATTAAAGCTAAAAAGTTATAACTAAAAAATTTAAAATTAAAAATGAAAAATAAAAACTAAAAAATGAATAATAAAAAATTAAAACTAAAAAATTAAAACTAAAAAATTGAAAATAAAAAATGAAAAATGAAAAAAGAAAAATAATAATGAAAAATAAAAAATGAAAAATGAAAAATGGAAAAATTAATAATGAAAAATAAGAAATAAAAAATGAAACATGAAAAATAAAAAATGAAAAATGAAAAATGAAAAACGAAAAATTAAAAATGAATAATAGAAAATGAAAAATAAAAAATTAAAAATAAAATATTAAAAATGAAAAAAGAAAGATAAAAATTGAAAAATTAAAAATGAAAAATTAAGAAAAAATTAAAAATGAAAAATGAAAAATTAAAATTAAAAATAAAAAATGAAAAATAAAAAAAAAAAATTAAAAATTAAACGGTTAAAATAATAAATAATAATAATAATAAGTGATACGCTATCTGTTTGATTTTAAGAAAATGATATAAAAAATCTTTAATTACTAGATGTTTACACATCTCCCCTGCGATCGGACTCACATGATTTTTTTTTTAGTTCTATCATAAGAATGGTTTTAAAATCTTCTGAATATTTATTTTCACTATGATGATATAAGATACTGACTATATGTTGGGATTTTCACGCACAGAATTCACATCCCACCCAATTTTAGTTCGACTTCTGACATTAATAACTACGAATAGTCACCATTCAGGGCTCTTGCTATCATAAGACCCCAAATATAAAAATTTGTTTTATTTGGGAAGCGGTACGCAAAATAACAGTACTGCAGATAAGTGTTAGTAACAGTATATATGTATAAGTGGCGTCTTCCGATCATAATAATTTTTAAGCAAATCCGTAGTCTAGTCTTAGCAAACAAATGGTTGGAATTTGATTGCTCTTTTAGACAAATAATTATAAAAATTAAGGCAGAGATTAATATAATAAGGCACCTAAGCCGCCCACTGATTAAAAAAAAATAATAAATATTTTCTTAAGAAAATGCACCTTTAATAAAATGATCTTTATTCTAAGAAAAAGTACTTATTTTAGAAGTTTTTTTTTTTCAAAAAACTAATTTTTTCGAAACAAAAAATACCTCTTTCAAGAACACCTATTTTTAAAGAAAATAATTTTTTATTAGAAAATGTAGTTTTTACAAACGTTAAATTTGCAAAAACTTATTTTAAGAGTTTCGTGGCTCTTAGTATATGTATGTGGATTGCACCAGAGATATAAACATCCGTAAATGTAAAAGGATACCTTTTTTAATCTTAGAAAGTAATTTAGAAATATGAAATTAAATATGTTGATTACACCAGAGACATAAACATCTGACAAGAATAAAATTTGTTTTAATTCGAGCTTTTAGGGGTAAAAACGGCCAAACAAAATAGGAAAACTGGTACTTTCCAACTGTGTAAATTTTCATTTGAAAGTACATTTTTTGAAAAAAAAAAAAAAAAAAAACAATTACGAAAAATAAATATTTATCATGCTTTAGAGAACTGGTCTTGGGTCCAACTACCCAGATAGTTGGAAAGCATAAACAAAATCTGAATGGAATTTTTATTAATTCTTTTGGCTATATTTATATGGGGACTAGGTCGAAAACTGAACCGATGCTGGCCGTATTTGCTAATGTAACATATTCTTTGCAAAAACATATACGAACCGAATTTCTTTTTTTTTATAGGTTTAAGTGAGGGTCTGGAAGAAGCTTTTTATGGGGGCTATGACTAAAAAGAGTCCTATGGGTTTATTATAATATTGTATTCTGATCTAGCAGTTAAGTATATGCTGAAATCAATGGGAGAGCCAGACTTTTTATTTTTTATACATTTCATTTTTTCTATTTTTGAATTTGGCCACATAATTAACTACTATTCCATGGTAACCAATCTTTTTACAGGTTGAAATCATTGCGGCCATCTCAGGAGTCTTAATTGACAGATTGAATCTCAAAGCAATTAATAAAAATTAAATTTAAATTTTCATTTACGTTCAGAATATGGCTTACTTGGAAACGACCACAATTAAATAACGATTCGACAAATTCATTTGCACATTCATATCAACAGGAACCAAGTATTGTTGTTTAAATAATTTGTCCACGAAATCAATGGTAAGTTTAAATCTCCAAAAAAGACTACTTAATCAGATGTTTTATAATTCAGGAATGATTTTTCATAGCGAAGATATATTTAATGTAAATATCATCACTGGAATCAGGAAGGATATAAGAATATGAGATGAAGATGTAGAAGGTTCTACAGTTTTTCCAGAAGAAAATTATGCGGGGACTGCATTGTCTATTAAAAAAAGTAATTAGTTTAAAATAAATTAAAAAAATATTTAAAAAAAATATTGTTGCAATTGATTCTGTAGCGCTGTATGGTTAATAATCAAAATCATCAGTTATGACTCCATACGTATGAGTATGTTACTTGTTTTTACAAATTAAACTTTTAAACAAATTCCTTTATAGGGTCTTAGGTAATTTTTTAGTGGCTATCTTAGGCGTTTTTATATTTTATGTAATTACGTATTTCTTTGTTATTCTTATAGAAACAGAAAAGGGCTGGAGCGAAAAGCTCTGGTTGTAGCCATATTTTGATATAATTTTTTTGCCAGAAAAATTGCACATAGTGTCTGTCATTCGCAATAGAATTTTTAAAACAAGCAGTAGAGTTTTTAAAACTAAGAAATTTTAAGAAGATGCATTGGGTGTGTAATAACTTGCAACATTGCACTATATTCAAAAAAAAACTATATTCAAAAAAATAAAAGTAAAAGTAGATAACTTAATGATATCCCTTTAACATGTGATAGATAATAATGTAGTCATTTTTATCAGCACAACATAAACACTAAGAAATTTTTTTTTAGTTTTAAAACACAAAAGATACATTATACGAAAGTGCACTAAATACCATTAGTAAACAATATTTAAATTCACGAACTATTTTTCATTCGTTCTTCATCCAAGTTAACTACTCAGAATCCTTCATCTGTTATTTAAATACAGTAACTTACTAAATCCGTTTTCGAACACAATGAAAAAACAAACTAAACAAATCCATTAAAAAAGTTATTCAAACTTAAAGTTAACTGTTTTAAACTAAAGTGTCACAAAACTCTTGTTGTGCTTGTTCCAACATACAGAAAACATTACAGTTTTATTTTTTATCACAGACACTCATAAATGTTATATGT
Source organism: Cordilura impudica (assembly GCA_963682025.1). Lineage (NCBI taxonomy): Eukaryota > Metazoa > Arthropoda > Insecta > Diptera > Scathophagidae > Cordilura > Cordilura impudica. The sequence continues at coordinate 58,250,663 of OY821518.1, read as the reverse complement.
CTGCGAATCAAAATCTAGATTTGTAAATGAATAGTTTAAAGTATTCAATAAAATACAATTTTTTTTTATAAAAATAGTGTTATCCAATAGAAAGTTATATTATATGAGATAATATTGGTTGTGGATGTAATTTTATAGCTAAGTAGTTAACTAATTATATAAAACAACTAAAAAAGAAAGTAGGATTTTATTATCGGTCCTGAAATACCAAATTATACCCCACATGGGGTAAAAATTACGTGGCCTAGCAATAAAAAACCAGCTTCTTGGATTTAAAATGAAATTTATTCTTCTGGGTAATATTCCCTTCAAAATAGACTTCCCTTATGTTATGTTTTCTAGTTTGGGAATAAATAATAATCATTGGGGCCACATCTGGAGAATATTTGGGGTTTGGAAGCAAATTGTAATGCAAAGACTTAAATTTTTCCGAGACCAAAGCGGCTGAATGCACCATGTTAGTGTCATGATGGGACAAAATTTGTTTTTTGTTATTTAGAGGGGGGCCGTTTTTACTTAATTTCTTTATGTAATCTATAAAATAACTCAGCATGGTACTTGGTAGTCACGGTTTTTCATTTCTCCAAGTAAGCAATAAATATTATATCATGGGCATCCCAAAAAACACTGACCATTATCATTCCCACCTATTATTTAGTCTTTGGTCGCAGTGGTCGGCTTTCGTAACTCCACAGACTGTCTATTGGATGCGGGTGTATAAAAATGAATCCATGTCTCATCCGTTGTTATAAGTTGACATAAAAATTCAGTTGAACTTTCTTCAAACATCTCCAAGGCATATTTTGAAAACTGTACAAGTTTCAGGTTTTTTTGAGCTATTATAAGGCCCAGCACCTCAGCAATCCCACTCAGTTTAAGCTTTCGACCATCCAATACAACTTTTTGCACTTTTCTTAGATTTTCTTCAAAGGATCCCTCATTTTGACGACCAGCATGATCTGCATCATTTGTACTAGTACGACCACGTTTAAATTCGTAATATCACTTTTTAACCATTGAATATGAGGGCGCAGATTCACCGTAATATTTATCAATGCATTCTTTGGTTTTGACAGTATTGTTTCTTACCAAAAAATAAAGTTTTATTAAACTTTTTAGGAAACTTTTTGCAATCGACTTTTTCTGAAACTTTAAAAGCAGCATCATTTATATAACGGTAATTTTTTTCTAATTGATGAAATGTCATGAAATTTGTACACTATTTTTCTAACAGTTGACCCTACTGAATAAACAGATAAAAATCACTTGCCACGCTATTTCAATGTGAGGCCACATACTTTTCACTATATATGGTAGTTATTTACTAGATATTTTTTCTAAAATCATGAAAAAACAAACTGAGCACTAGTTTTAACCCATTTCTTACCACCGTGTGATTGAACACACGTTTATTATGTCTCGAAATTAAGTAGATATAAAACATAGATACTTATAAATAATTAAATGTGTGGGAGATTTATATTAAGGTATAGTATATTGACAAAAAAAAAATACCTCTGGAAAATTTCCGCAAGCAACTTCCTTCACAAGAAGGGTTTAAAAAATGTTCAAATATGTATTATTTTTAAACTAATCTATACTAATATTATAAAGAGGTAATGTGTGTTTGTTTGTTTGTTTGTTTGTTTGTTTGTAGGAGGTAATCTCCGTAACTACCCATCTGATATTCTTGAAATTTTCACAGAGTCTTACTGCGGATATGGGAAGTGCTATAGGCTATAATTTTTTAAATATTTTTAGTGAGCGTCGCACCTCCCACACAAAGTAAAATTTTAATATCATATACATATATTGAGTATTATGGTAGGGAGAGCTTTGAAAATTTGTGTGAAGTCACCTATTGTTAATGTTAGTAGCTACGCCGAAAAAGGGCGGGATCGGACAAGTGGGCGTGGTACCTCCCATACAAGTAATAATTCAATATTCTATATCTCGAATACTGTGATAGAGAGAGCTTTTCAAATTTGTCTGATGTAACCTATTATTAATGTGAGTAGTCGGACAAAAAATGGGCAGTATCCGACCAATAGGCGTGGCACCTGCCATACAAAGTAAATATAAAATGCCATATATCTGGAGTACTTTAATAGTGAGAGTTTTGGAACTTTGTGTGAGCCCATAAGTTATCCATGTGATTAGTTAGACAAAAAATGGGCATGATCGGAGCAGTGGGCATGGCACCTCCCATACAAAGTAAATATATGGTATCACATAACTGGTGTACTAAAAAAGGGAAGCTTTGACACTTTGCACTACCCCATCAGATCTTATTATGAGTAGTCGGACAAAAAATTGGCGGATTCACACCAATGGGCGTGGCACTCCCCATGCAAAGTAACAATTTAATGTCATATATCTGGGGTACTGCAAAAGAGAGAGCTTTGCGGCTTTGTGAGAGCCCAAAGGTTCTTTGTATGATTAGTGGAACAAAAAAATGGGCGTCATCAAAGCAGTGAGTCCATTAGACATAAATGTGAGAAGTCCAATAAAAATTGGGCGGGATGGGATTAGTGGGCTTGGCACCTCCTATATAAAAAGTATGAAGTACTACGAAAGCGACGGTCTTTTAACAAGTACATTAGTTATCAATGTGATTTGTCGTGGAATATATATCGCCAAATTCAAAAATTGCCTAAAACGAAAACAGCGAAAAATAAAAAAAAAATCTTCAAAATCAAAAATGGGCAAAATCAAAAATCGCTAAAAACAAAAATTGCCAATGATATTCTAAGTTCAAGGCCAATAGTTAAGTGTTGCCAGATCTAATATGGATAATCCATCTTCTCATGGGCAGCTACATGTACTTTGCTCTGACAATTGTTGTACCGAATGAAAAAACAAAAAACATTGTATATCAGCAGCAACAAGCATTGAAATAAAAAAATCTATACAAATAATCTATACTAACATAATGTAGAGATAATATGTGTTTGTTTGTTTGTTTGTATGAGGTAATCTCCATAACTAATCATCTGATCTTCCTGAAATTTTCACAGAGTCTTACTGCGGATATGGGAGTGCTACAGGCGGTAATTCTTTTTATCTATTTTTAGTGGGCGTGGCACCTCCCATACAAAGTAAATTTTTAATATCATATATATGTATTAAGTACTATGATAGAGAAAACTTGGAAAATTTGTCTCAGGTCATCTATTATTAATGTGAGTAGTCAGAAAATAAAATAGGCGGGATTGGACAAATGCGCGTGGCACCCCTACACAAATTTAATATTAAATGTGACATATCTGAAATTCTGTATTATTGAAAGCCTTGGGACTTTGCGTGAGCCCTTTCATAACGATTCGGAAGGGGGGGAGGGGGTGTAGCGAAGCACTCCGGGTTACATCTAGTACTCAATAAACGCTATATGCAGTTTGGTGTTTTTGTTTTTCGGCCGCAATTCAGCGAAAATGTTCATACGTGGAAAACCGATTGCTTTGGCGTAAAATTATGGGCACTTTGCTCCAACAATGGTTATATGTTGAAATTCATATCATATTTCGGTGCATACGGTAACTATAATAAGGGTTTGGGACTCGGTGCGTCCATCGTAATGAACTATTGAAACATTGTGAGTAGACAATGCAGCACACCGTCCACTTCGACAATTTTTTTAACTCTCATTATTGACGGCACCACTTTGAAAAAGTACGAAACCGACTATGCATATGATAGGCCAAACGATATTATGGCAACGCGTTGGTGGAGTGACTATCATAACCAATTATGACACAATCGATTCAATGGTAGCAGTGCAACGCTGTACCAAAAAAAACCAGATAAAGTTGGTATTCCGTAGCCCACCGCATTTAACAATTACAACAGGCATATGAGCGGCGTGAACTTACACGACAATGGAGTTGCCAATTACCGTATCGGCATTCATGGCAAAAAGTGGTGGTGGTCGCTCTGGGTTGAATTTTTGGACAGCGCTGTTGTGAATGCATGGAAACTACATTGCTTCGTAGCAGCTTCGAAAAAGGAGAAGTTTATGTCACAATAAGACTTCAAGATTGCGGTAACAAAGCCACTGCTTCTTTCGTCGGAGGATGCTATGGACGGAATCGAGGCTTCTTCTAATGATGACTCAGATCACGACTATATACAACAGAACCTTCCCAAAATAGACGGATTACACGTTCCTTTGAAAACCAGTAATCATCGGCGTTGCATTGTGTGCACATATATTCAAGTGTGGGAAGTGCAACGTTCACCTGCACTCAGAGAATTGCTTTAAAGTGTTCTATGAAAAAAAACAATTTTAAAAATATCATTGTTTAATTAAACTGTACTTACATTGTTTTACCTATAACTTCCTTGAAACATTACTTGTCATCATACTTACATAAATGCTTACCATAAGCAACCTAAGCAACTAAAAAAAATTTTACCGAAGAAAAAATTTCAAAAAACTAACAGTAACCACGTGTGGGCAAATACACGGCAATTTTCCGGGAAAAAGCTTGTCGAGAAAAATTTTTGTGTCTGAAAATGTTATTTATGATAAAACAAGACGTTCCTGAAAGTTTCATCTAAAAATTCCAACGCTGAAATTTCTGGTAAGTAATGGGTTAATAGCAATCATTATTAATATTATCAAAATATATTTATACTTGACAAGTAATCACTTTATCACTTTTTAAGAAAAGGTAGTAACTAAAGGACTTTTTTTAGGAGTACATACTTTATAATGGAAACCAATATTAAGCACAAGAACGTTTTTCGAAAATGTAAGGTAGGGTAGTTTTTCAGAAAAGGTGCTACTTTTATAAAAAAGGTACTTAAAAAAATCATGTGAGTCCGATCACAGGGGAGATGTGTAAACATCTAGTAATTAAAGATTTTTTTATGGCACTTTTTTTAAAATCAAACAAAAAGCGTCATCTATATATCACTTATAGCAATCAACTGCAGGGGCTCTGCTAATATAAAAATATTTATTATTAATTATTATTTTAACCGGTTAATTTTTAATTTTTTGTTTTTAATTTTTCATTTTTCGTTTTTCATTTTTTATTTTTCATTTTTTATTTTAAATTTTTTCATATTTCGTTTTTCATTTATCTTTCATTTTTATTTTTCTATTTTAACTTTTTATACCCTATACCACTATGTGGTTTGGGTATAATGACTTTGTGCTGCTGCAACCAAAAATATTTGACCTACACCCATCTTTAATTGTACCTATATAATTTCCAAATTATCATATAGATCTCAGTCAAATTGGGTTTGTATGTGTTTATTACATCTATTAATTAGTAGTTCAAAAATACTCCCTATAGGGAAATTCTTAGTCATAGGCCCCATATAGAGCTGCTTCCCGGTGTTCACTTAAATCTATTAAAAAACAAAAGTATTGCACAGATTTTTCTCAAATTTGGTTTGTGTATATTTTTTCAAAGTGTACGTGACCTTACCAAATATGGTCATGATCGGTCCATTTTTCGACCTTGTCCCCATATAAATATTGTATTCGATATGAACTTTTTCATATCTGCAGCGTAAAATATTAATAAAAATGCCACTCAAATTTGATTTATGCTTATTTACTATATCCAATTAGTTGGACCGAAGAAATAGGGTCTCTTAACCATGGTAAAGGGTTTCGTATAGTCGGCCTAGACCGACTATAATTTTCTTACTTGTTATTTTGCATTTGTTATTTCTCATTAATTTTTTGTTTTTAATTTTTTATTTGTCATTTAGTATTTTTCATTTTTCATTTTTGATTTTTCGTTTTTAATTTTCATTTTTTATTTTTCATTTTTTATTTTTCATTTTTTATTTTCACATTTTTTATTTTTCAGTTTTTAGTTTTCATTTTGCATTTTTTATTTTTTATTTTTTATTTTTATTTTTTATTTTTCATTTTTCGTTGTTCTGTTTCCTTTTTTCATTTTTTCTTTTTTAATTTTCATTTTTATTTTTTATTTTTTATTTTTTATTTTTAATTTTTAATTTTTAATTTTTAATTTTTAATTTTTAATTTTTAATTTTTAATTTTTAATTTTTAATTTTTAATTTTTAATATTTAATTTTTAATTTTTAATTTTTAATTTTTAATTTTTAATTTTTAATTTTTAATTTTTAATTTTTAATTTTTAATTTTTAATTTTTAATTTTTAATTTTTAATTTTTAATTTTTAATTTTTAATTTTTAATTTTTAATTTTTAATTTTTAATTTTTAATTTTTAATTTTTAATTTTTAATTTTTAATTTTTAATTTTTAATTTTTAATTTTTAATTTTTAATTTTTAATTTTTAATTTTTAATTTTTAATTTTTAATTTTTAATTTTTAATTTTTAATTTTTAATTTTTTATTTTTAATTTTTAATTTTTAATTTTTAATTTTTAATTTTTAATTTTTAATTTTTAATTTTTAATTTTTAATTTTTAATTTTTAATTTTTAATTTTTAATTTTTAATTTTTAATTTTTAATTTTTAATTTTTAATTTTTAATTTTTAATTTTTAATTTTTAATTTTTAATTTTTAATTTTTAATTTTTAATTTTTAATTTTTAATTTTTAATTTTTAATTTTTAATTTTTAATTTTTAATTTTTAATTTTTAATTTTTAATTTTTAATTTTTAATTTTTAATTTTTAATTTTTAATTTTTAATTTTTAATTTTTAATTTTTAATTTTTAATTTTTAATTTTTAATTATTAATTTTTAATTTTTAATTTTTAATTTTTAATTTTTAATTTTTAATTTTTAATTTTTAATTTTTAATTTTTAATTTTTAATTTTTAATTTTTAATTTTTAATTTTTAATTTTTAATTTTTAATTTTTAATTTTTAATTTTTAATTTTTAATTTTTAATTTTTAATTTTTAATTTTTAATTTTTAATTTTTAATTTTTAATTTTTAATTTTTAATTTTTAATTTTTAATTTTTAATTTTTAATTTTTAATTTTTAATTTTTAATTATTAATTTTTAATTTTTAATTTTTAATTTTTAATTTTTTATTTTTAATTTTTAATTTTTAACTTTTAATTTTTAGTTTTTAATTTTTAATTTTTAATTTTTCATTTTTAATTTTTAATATTTAATTTTTAATTTTTTATTTTTAATTTTTAATTTTTAATTATCAAAGAGGTTATTGTTAGATATCATAATTTTTTCACCAATACAATTATAAGTCACACCGATTTTGTCTTGGGGCTCACATGTTACGCTGTTTTTGTGATTGTATTGTGAAATAGAAAATTACCCCCCGCGCGTATAGATGTTTACACATCAAAAACCTTTTTATATAAATGTACTTTTTCCAGAAAAAGTTCTGTTTACTGTACTGCTTTATGAAAAGTAACTTCCCTAATTACAGTTAATTATTTACAAAGGTGCTTTTTAAGAAAAGTTAATTTTGAAGAAAAGTAATGGTTTGAGCAAAGACACTTTTTAAAGAAAATTAATATCTTCAGAAAAAGTTCTTTTAACGAAAAGGTATTTTTTTAAGAAAAGGTACTTTGTTAAGAAAGTGTACCATTTTATATTTTTTTATATTGAAATTTGCCTTTTTAAAAAATAGTTCTTATTTTAAGGAATTGTAATTTCTTTAAGAAAATTCAGTTTTTTAAGAAAGAAGAGGCAGTTTTTTTTTTTATATATAGTACCTTTTATGTATGTGTACTTTTTAAATATACGTTTTTTTTAAGAAACCCCACCTACTTTGTATCTTAAGAAAAGTTTTCTTTTTTGAAGAAAAAACACTTATTTTAAGGAAAAATACTTTTTAAGAAAATTTACCGTTTTGAGAATATTTACTTATTAAGAGAAGACACTTTTTTAAAAAAGGTAATTATTTAAGGATAGGTAATTTTTTAAGAAAATACAATTTTTTTAAGAAAATGTACTCTAAAAGAGATAGGTTTTTTTTAAGAAAGTGTATCTTTAGCAAGCGCTTTTAATATATACTTTTTAACAAAAAACACTATCCGATGTTAGTTATAGTCTAGTGAGTCGTATAAGTGATAGCATAATGAAAGCAGATATTAATCATACGCCATAAAGAGCTGTGAGGAGCTCAACTGTATAGGAATATTCTTTAATTTTGTTTTTTTTAAGATCCCAACAAATGATTCGGTGTAAACAAGGTAATACTGTCTTTGCTCAGCAAAAAATCTTTGTCATAAGTTTAGTTATTGTCTTAAGTTTGACTACTTCCAACAATTTTATAACTTTTTATGTTGTATAGTGTATCAATTAGTCCTGAAAATGGTGAACATGTTAACACCGATGTTTAAATTTTTGTTCCAGTTTAAGTTTTTAGTTTATACTCGGCAACATTGCAGGAGATGAGAAAATGATAACAGAAAAACTAGTTTATTGTTGCCATGTCGCAATGTCGCACAACAAAAACATGTTATTTGATTATGGGAAATGTTACGAAGTTAGCATAAAAAAAAAATAGTTACCATTAATTTTGTTAAAAAATCGTAACATCCTTTATAATATAGAATTTATATAAATATAAATTTCAGCATTTTTCTGTTAACTGTGGAAAAAGCGCATTAGTGAAAAATGGCGATTCCGAAGACATTTACGATATAGCGGCCACCACTCATGAGATAAAATTTTGTAAAAGCGAAAAACAATGTATAAGTTATCTTTTATCAAAATTTCTTGATATTTTGATATTCTATATCAAGATATTATAGAAATTTTCCTCTGTAATTAATGTAAAATAATTTTCACATAACTTCTTTCTTATCTTTAATGTGGTTTTATGAAGACATATATTTTATCAAAGTTTTTTCATTGCCAAAATACGACAAGAAACAAAACAGATATGCACAGATTTCCAACGACGACCTCAAAAAGCATTTTCTAGTATTATATTGAGCAATTTATGCTAAAAACAGTGTAAGTGAAAATTAAGTGATACAATGCAGATGTGTATTAAAACAATTATCAACCGTAGCCAACAGTGATACAGTAAAAGCTAAAATTGAATGAAAGTTCACTTATTGGCAATGAAAATCACATTCAGATATATTTAAAACAAAATACATGAAAATTATAACATATTATAATAAAATAAAGAAAAATACAGACACTACCTAAAGTAATTAGTTCCTGTAAAAAAATCATCCGTTAAAATTTCAGAGACATATCTACAGTCTATTTTTCTTCAAAAGAAAACAGGATGGTATAATGGATTAACATACATATGAGGCAATAGTTTAAAAGCTTTCATGTATTTGTTTAAAAGGCGCTACTGATACATATGGAAACCATTCTTTCTACTACATAGAATAAGAATGTTGTGATCAGAAGCATGTTAAAAATAATTCACTGAGCCTATCGTCCCTCCAGTGCAATACTGTAACATTTCAAAATAGATAGTTTTAAGATATTACGGTTTAGAGTTTTATCATTTAGTAAAATTTGTTTACTACGATACAGGAATATATTTATATTGTAGTTTCACTGAAAACAGTAAAATTTTCAGTTGTTGTAATATTACTTTGATTCTTTGAGTCTCTTCTAGTTCAATAGAGCAGTTTTCGGAAAATATTAACATTTTGAGTGTTGCAGTATTGCTTTAGCAAATTTGTGAAATATTACCTATTATTCATGCCGAAAATGGGCGTAATAGTATTTGTTATTAGTTTGGGTAGTCGGACAAAAAACGGGCGGTATCGCACCAATGGATGTCACACCTCTCATATAAAGTAAATATAAAATGTCTTATACCGTCATATACTCTAGTAGTCAAAGCCTTGGGACACAAAAAAAAAATGCCAAAAAAGCGAAAAACACGAAACACAAAAACTGCCAAAAACAAAAATATTCAAAATCAAAAATGTCAAATGCTATTATCATTTATTTTCGAAAATCTATGTTCTTCTGACGGGCTACCATATGTAGCATGCTCCAGAGTAGGAACGCTAAAAAATTTTTACTGCTGCACCGAATGAAAAAAACATATAATATTGTATATCACCAAGACTTGAAATAAAAAAATATACAAAACATATAAAATAAAAGTACCCTTACTAGTCATGAAAGCGCTTGAAATTAATATTTGTGCAATTGGGCAAATTTGCGAGATTTGATTCAAACAAAAAATAAATTTAAAAAAAACAAAGCGTTAAAAATTTTATCTAACAAAAAAAATGCCTATCGAAAGCGAGAAAACTAAAATGCTTAATGTTTTTGAAGGCTTTGTTGGTGATTTATTTAGTTTGGAATTTGTTGAAGCAAATGACTGTAATCATAAATTATTTATATCATTATACCCTATACCACTGTTTGCTTTGGGTATAATGACTTTGTACTGCTGTTTGTAACTAACAAAAAAATTTGACCTAGACCCATCTTTAATTAAACCGATCGACTCAGAAACAGTTTCCTAGTTATCATATAGATCTCAGTCAAATTGGGTTTGTATGTGTTTATTATATCCGTTTATCAGTAGTGCAAAAATAATCCCTATAGGACAATTCTTAATCATAGGCCCCATATAGAGCTGCTTCCCGCTCTTCACTTAATTCTATCAAAAAACAAAAATATAGCACAAGCTAGGTTTGTGTATATTTTTTCAAAATATAAGTGACTTTGCCAAATATGGTCAGGATCGGTAGACATTTCGACCTAGTCCCCATATAAATATAGCATCCGATATATACTTTTTCATATCTGCTTATTTTCGATATCGAATTACTTGGACTGAAGAGATAGGGTCTCTAAACCATGGTATAGGGTATCGTATAGTCGGTCTGAACCGACTATAATTTCTTACATGTTTTTTATTATTTTACCATTTTGTTGAAATTCTAAGATAAACAACGCACTATGGGGTATTTGTACCGAAAGCTTGCATTAAATAAACGGGTCTTCCGATCCGCGTAAATATGTGTAACATTTATTTTTCGGGGTCGCTGATCTCAAATCTGAATTCAAAATTTCAAAAATCAAAATGGCGGACACATTTACATCAAACTTATTTCCTATCTTAGGCCCAAATTTGTATCACTTTGAATTTTTGGTGTTTCGTATTGTAAAAATAATAAACTGAGCATACAAAGAGTTTCATAAAAGTTTAACATGACATTTTGGTTGAAGCTTTTTATAAGAAGCATTTGGTTTTCCGATTTCATTTCGTTTCATTCATTTAAATTTAGTCTGATGATTACGGTTGTTTCGATGAGGAAGACGATGAAGTAGACGAAAGACGCTGAAGAAGTGCAGTTATAAAGTTGTTTAGTAATTTTAAATAAAAAAAAATATCCACGCTTTCACGAGCACAAACTTGTGTTTTTTTCTCGAAATGAAAGGTCAGGAACCCCAAAAAAAAAAAACAAAAAATTCACATCTGCGACCCCAAATTCTCAAATTCAGTTTAAAAAGCAGCTACCTCGAAAACCCGTAAAGACAAGATTTGAAGCGAATGCGTTTAATTTTGGATTTAAGAAAAATGGTCCGCCCTTTTTGATTTTTCGAAATTTTGAATTCAGATTTGAAATCAGCGACTCCGAACGCCCCTTAAGACAAAGTTTAGTGGTAATGCGCTTAGGTATGAGAAAAATGGTCCGCCATTTTTTGTCCACCATTTTGATTTTTGAAATTTTGAATTCAGATTTGAGATCAGTGACACAGAAAACCCCTTAAAACAAAGTTTAGTGGAAATGCGTTTAGGTTTGAGAAAATTGGTCCGCCATTTTGTGTCCGCCATTTTGATTTTTGAAATTTTGAATTCAGATTCGAATTCAGCGATCTCCAAAATCATTGCGTTACTAAATTTCCGACAAATACCGTAACACACTCAATTTTTATTAGCTTTTTGCATTTTAAAACACCGTTTTTTCGAAGTCCTCGAAAACCATGAAGTGCAAGTTTGTGCAACCTGCACCTGCGAAATTTTGTTACAATATATGTTAATGGGGCGAAACGGGGCTAATAAACAAAAGTTCCAACATACAGCCATATTTTTTTTTACTTCTCAATTTTTAGGTGCTCCTAAGAAAACCGGAATTAAACTTAAGTAAGGGTACAAAACGAAACGTTTTGTTGACTTGAAAGTAACTTATGTATCAGTTAACTAATACACAAAATATAACTCTTATCTTTAAGCGGTTACTGCATTTTCAAAGAACGTAAACATTGCCCATTTTCGATTCAGCAAAAAAATTTGTATCCATTGGAAAACCTCAAATTCAAATATATTGTTATTTTATCGTTAGAGCATGAGTTGGTGGTCAACTAGCTATGCGATTAAAGTTGGTTAAAACGCAATTTAAAATTTTGATTTTTTGCCAGCTTTTCAGTACGAATACCCTTTAGTGCAACGTAAGAAATGTTAATTGTTTACATCACTATTTTATTTCTTGTAACAAAAGTAAACACACAACAGCTGACTTATAATTGCACAACTCAACAGTTCAAGTTTATGAGACAAAATTTTCTGGCAAATTTACAAGAGTTGTGCAAGTGAATTTACAAACAATTTTTTTTTCAGTTTTTTTGGGAGACTAGAAAAGTGCACAATACAAACCTCATAGGAAAAATTGATTATGGAATAAAACATGTCAGGAAGTCTCGGTAAATTGTAGCGAAGTGCGACAGGGCATAATATTATAATATAAAGGTATAACCATCACAGATCCTTTAGCTGTATGATTTTCGAGCTTTGTCTTATACAACATTCGGGAATTCGTGAATTAATATGCTGAAATAACTGCATATTAACAATATACTTATCAACTGAAAATAAAGCAAAAATAAATTTAAAAACTATTTCTCCTCTAAACTCCAAGTTTGGTATTAGATCCGATATATATAATTATATGATGCTAGTTATATTTACTTATCACTAAATAGATAGAGCAAATGAATTTCTGGTTTCTAAATTCCACAGAAAACAAATAGATAACCGAAATAAATTGAAGAAAATTCTAAATAAAATATATATTCCATACATATAACTGAGTGAAGGATTATGCAAAATTGCTGAGATTTTTTTAGTTATTTTTTTGTGGCATTTTGGCTGTCAAAGTTTCTAGCACGTTGTACGCATTTGTCATAAATGCATGCGAAATTGCTGTTACTATGATTAGTTATGGTAGCAGTGGGATATGCATTAACTCTCCGCTGAGCGGTAACTTTTTAGTCGGTCGTTGAGCGGTAAAGTCTATGCGGACTTTGTATGAAAATGCATGGAATTTAGTTTAAATTATTATATGTTTATTCATTTTGATTAGCTAAAATATGATAAAAGAAAATGAAAGTGAAAAATTCAGACCTCCATAATGCAATCTGCGTTAATTGTTTTAGTAAATATTGAAGGAGGTTGCATAGTTAATGCTGCTGATGAACCTGCACAACGTTGCGTAAAATTTACAACATTATGTTATCTAATAGAACCAATTTCCAGGGGGTCCACATGCCACTTTTTGAAATAAAACTTCGTCACATGTTAATGCATATTGCTGAAAATCATCATCTGATTAATATTCTTCAGCTGTTTCAATATCGATGTCGGACTCAGCATCAGATCTCAAAATGGCGCTTCGCCTTCCTAAAGTTCAAAGAACATTGCTAAGTTGTTACTAGAATTTTCTTGATCACACACATTTTTAGTTTTTGGAGTGGTGATTGACGATTTAGAGTATTTTTGACACGCTCCCAACTCATTTTTTATTTTTTTTTTTTAATTTTGTTTGTAAAACACGCCTTTTTAATAGAACAGTTTCATAAATGGTTTTTGAAAGGTTTTTTCACATATGTTGTTAAATTTATATTAAAAACTGTATTTTAGTTTTTAAGTCGAGTTGACTTTAAAAAAATTAACTTGCGAACAGCGGTAATGAATTTGTTATACTCTTCATTTAATTAAAATAAAACGTTGTAAAGAAGCGTTTTATTTTTTAGTTCTGCAGTTCATGTAAGAAATATTTAGAATATTTATAACCTTAAATAACAAAAAGAAAGGCTTTGTCAGAACTAAATATGATATATTTTTTACATTGCGACTTTACAATATTTTAAAGAGGCAGAATCCCGTAAAAATATTTACCCCAAAAACTTCATAGCATTAAGATTTATGAATATTTTTTATATTCACGTCCAATAGTGTATCATGCATCTACACATTGTATTTTCTGCTTGTTTTATATCCAGCATTAATAGAACTACCAACAATATTGTACGTGATAATATTATATGACATTTTTAATAAAAACAGCAGGAAATCAAAGTATTTTTAAACAAAGGGCTTTATACGATTCCTTGTGTTTATAAAAAAAATTATGTCCAAAGCTACAAAAAGAGTGCATAAGAATAAAAAATGTATACTTAGAATTGTTAGCGGGTGATTTTTTTAATGCAGAGATTTTTGACTATCAGCTTGTTGAACAATTGCGAAAATTTTTAGAATTAAAAGTTACTAAACATATATTAAACAACAGGACTTCTGTAGTTACAGTAGATTCGTAGCACATAAATGATAAAACTTTAAGCTACAGCAGCACTGGTATAAATAAAGTATATGTAGGATATATATTAGTAAAAAATATTTGCAACTGATACACAATGAGTCGAGTATACTAAATAGGTGGCATATCCAATAAGTATTATAAGTATACAATGAAAAATCTAAATGGTAGGGTCCATATATTACAAACTACAGCATCAGTGCACAAATATATTGCACTTAGCCTTAGAAATTAATTCATGTTATTTTAAGGCATACACAAATGAATCGTGTTATTTAGAAACATTTAAACAATTAGTAAATATAACTTAAACTTAAAATAAACCTACAAGCAAATATCCAATTACAGGAGTAATTCCAAATAACATGTGAATTATAAATTGCTAAGTTTACTTTGTTCTTATGTGGATTGTATTACATTTGTTTCTATTAATCTACGCAAGGCTCTCATTTACATATGTTTCTAGTGCTGGGAAGCTGCAACTTAAATCATATCTAAATACTAAATATTTTACATAGGGCAACCGAAATAATTTAATGTGAATTTTTCTTTTTTTGTATTCTGTTTAAGTTATAAAATTTAAAATCACAGTGCACAGTTCAGATAGGTATAACAAATAAAATGAATTTATTGTTGATATCAGTTTCTTTGTTGAAAATTTCATAAATCAGATCATTAAATTTATCGATTGGCTAAAATTTGTATCATAAATGAAATAATAGTACCAAATTCTTATATATGTTTCCAAGAAACATTTTTCAACCTAGAAAATTTATGTTCCCAACAAATAATGAGGCTTCCTTAATTAGTGCTCAGGACGATTTAATTGGTATTTTTGTTTGACCATAAAAGGTTTACGTAATTGCTGCCTGAGGCAAAACATACGTTTTGCTCGAAATTTAGTTCAATTTAGTCATCGTATATGGATACCCAAATTGCAAATTTTTGTAAATGCTATACGTCGCACAGTGGCGCCATTTGAGTTTTTTCGTTGCAAATATTATAACTTTTGAACAAAATAAGATAATCAAAAAACTTACATAATTTATCAAACTATGAAACGATTGTTTTAAAATGATTCTACGCCTTTTAAATGCCTACTTATGGGTTACCAAAATTGAAATTTGTGGAAAAATCAATTTTGTAGGAAGTAAAATGAAATTTTTTTTTTTAATTTTTGATTTTTAAGTTTATTTTTAATCCGTTAAGAGAAGGTATAGCTAAAAGACTAATTTCTGAACTTTAATTACTTTCTAACTCTTTTCGTGACTATACAGGCCGCAGTGATGAAATAAGCGGATCGGAATATGCTGCTAACATGTTGTTTTTTCTCACCCTTGATGATTTGAAAGTGTTCGGAAATATATATTTTTTATAACATTTATTTAGGGACTCTTGTTATTCTTCAAAAGGGTCTGCATTTGGCAAAGTCTGATATTCAATCATATCTTTGCCAATCCACAATATTTTATGAGCTGTCGGGGTATAATTGTGGATATAATTTTGCCAAAAGTGATCCAGTTTTCGAAACATATTCTCCACATTTTTCAGAATGAACATTTTTCTTGCCGTTTAAAACACTTAAGATCGTTCCCAATCTCTTCACGATTTGATTGTTCATTCATTCCAGTTATTCGACTTACAGCCTCATCATTTTCAAAAAAATCTTCTCGAAGTCTTCCATCGTATCCATACTTGGGGAATAACAATAAGAATGGGGTTTCGAGGTTATATGTCATAAATTGTTTATGCACCTGAATTTAGGGAGCAGAATTTGACAGAGGATCCCATATAAGCATTACAGAATGCAAAAAAAAATTACATATCTTAACACTAGCGAACGAAACAATAACAATAAGAATGGGTTTTTGCGGTTATGTGTCATAATTTTCGCAATAATCCATGAAACACATTTCTGTAACCATGTCTTTTTTCAAAATTTAACCTCGAGCCAAAAATGGGACAAGAACGGGCAGCTGAAAATTTTTGCAATAGGTTAAGGAATAATCAAAGAACTTATTTTGAAAATATGGCAAATATAGAAATTTTATTTTTTTTATCTTTAGTTGGTAAATAACGATTTATCTGGACAAGCACCCAGTGCAGTTATTTTCATTTATTTTCCCAATAAATAGTTCTATCAATACGATCGAAAATAATGACGATCCGTTACCTAGTTTCCGATATACTGTATCTAAAACCGCAGAAGATTACTTAAAAATGCTCTGGTTTTTTGAAAGGCTATATCTTCTGAAACAAACATCTGATTGTACTAACGGCAGCATATTTGAAATCGTTGGACAATTACCTTAGAACAGATTTATTTAATATTTTTTAGGGGCACATGAAACATTTGCAACCTCGTTGGAATATTATTCCTCCAAGAATTAAGGAAACTAGCATCGCGTTAGAATTAAAAAAAATTATTTGAATTTTTGTAATAGAATATGTTTTATTATAATATATTATTATTTGTTTATAAATTGTTAACTATATTGCATTTTTCGGTAATATAGAAGTTAAAAATAACACTGTACAACACAAAAAAAATACAAGGTCCGACCTATAAATTTTGATAAAAGAGGTAAAAATAAAAAGGCACGTGTGTCGGCGTTTTGAAACTTTACATCTGAATTTCATTTGAGTGGGGGGGTTTAAAAATTTTCCAGCTCTGGCACATTCTTAGAAGAGCAAAACACACTTTTAATGGTGTTTTCGTGTTCATTAAGAATTTCGCATTTATTAAGAATTGTATTTTCCTTTATTTTGGGGTATTTTAAAATAAAATTCTTAATAAATGCGAAATTAACCCTAATAGTGCGTTTACATCTGAGGAAAATCTAGTAGATTGTTGTTGAAATCTATTTCAAAATCTATACGTTTGCACCTAACTTTTTTGACATTTAGTTAGATTTTGTTTCCACAATAACAAACTGCTGATTAAAATAAAACATAAAACTAGAAATACCAAAAATATTCAAAACAATTGGATAAATGGAAAATTCTAAAAAGGAACAGATTTTATTGTTATATCACGCATTCAAAATGAAAAAAGCAGAAGGAAAAATGCAAATTTTGCGAAAAAAACAACATCAGTATTTGTTAAATGCAATGTTTGAACAGCAAAAACAAATGCATTTTAAAAATTATTATATAGCAGATTGGACTGGGTACACGTAAGTATAAAAGGTTATAACTTTTCAATTCCTAAATATCTGTTTATTATAGAATCGTCACGGTTCGTTTTGGGAGCGAGACGTTCCTCTGATGACGGAAAAAGATTTCATCGAAAACTTTGCTATACTTTGAGCCGGCAAACATTTCAGTTGCATTGTTCAAAATTGACTGAAATAAAATAAATCGATAAAAAGTTTAGGAAATGCATCCCCCTTCAAAAACGAGTTGCCATTGCCCTTTACTGCCTGAAGTCATCTTCCGAATATGCGTCCATAGCCCACATGTTTGGAGTATCCGAAGCAAGTCTATGCCTCATTTTGCAAAAATTTTGTATTCAGGCCTGGAGTGCCCTTTCTGAGGAATATTTGCCCCCCCAAATTTTATCAATGATGCAAAGATAAAGGAATGAGTTGACGGGTTTAAGAAACTTGGATTTCCAGAGTGTTTTGGTGCAATAGGTGAATTATCGAAACTTTGATAACCAACATTAATCTTAAGATTTTTTGTTAAATTTTTACCTTCTTTTCTTGTTTTACTTCTGTAGATGGATGTCATTTTGAAGTTCATCCCCCTTTTTCTGAGACTTGTGACTATTACAATTATAAGGGTTGGTACTCAACTATTTTGCTTGCTGTGGTTGACTACAGATATAGATTTTTATATATCAACGTCGGATGTCCAGGTCGATGTAATGATTCCACTATATATGAGAGGTCTTTATTTAGAAAAAAGTTGGAGGAACCTATATTTCAGCAGCAGGCTGCAATTTACGACAGTGTAAAAGTTCCGGTTTTGTTAATGAGCGATTCTGCATTTCGGATATCTAAATGCATGATGAAACCTTATCCTTTTCAGGCAAATGCATCCGGAAAACAAAAAAAGTATAATTATACTTTATCAAAAAGTCGCAGGGCGGTCGAAATGCTAGATTTCACCATCTTGGAATGGGCATAGATAACAAAATTGATAATTTAAATAATTTAGTAAAATGTTGCTGTGTTCTATACAACTTTTTAAACAACCATAATGAGGTTATCAATGATACCTGGTAAAGTAATACCCTTGACATTGGCACCACTAGAGATCAACCAAATAGCGAAGAGTATACTTATGACTATAACACTAAAGGAGAAGAAATAAGAAACGCTATTGCAAACCTTTTAATGGAATAGTTTTATTTAAGCACAAAATAAACAAAGTTAAATACGTTTTAAAATTAAATAAAATTTTTTAATTATAAAGAGGTAACATTTTTTATTTTACTTATTTAAAAACGCTTTTAAAATTTCATTCCTTTCCTTCTCAATAGCTAGAATTTCCTCCTGAATTTTTAGGATTTTTATTTCGGACTACTCATGCTTTTCCAACTTTTTTTGAATGATTTTAGTTGACTTGTCCATATTTTTTTAACACTTCGTTTTGAAAATTTAACTTAGTTTTCTTTTTGGGGATTTCTGTTGGAGTTCCTATAGATTCCTGTGTTGTAGAATCCATTGAATACTCCTCTAAGGAGTATTAATCGTTAGTCAACTGAAAAAGTGAATATACATTGAGTTTTATAAATTACAAAAAAATTGTTTACCTATACTTTCGTCCATTATCAATAGAATTAGATTTAAATACACCCAGAATTAAGTGAACTCTTTCGAAAAAAAAACCCAACTCGATGGGGAGCCACCAGAAGGACCTATTTCTCGCTTTTCATCTCTCAAAAAAATTAATTTTTTTAATGACACAATATTGTTAAGTAAATTTGAATTCTATATTTACCTATATTTATTTGTTAAATTATGTATTTTGATCCTTATTTCGTCGGATTTGAAAGAAAAGCCACTACTTGACATAGCAAGCGTAATTTCTTCGAAGATGTGGCTATTTCTTCTACATTCTCGAAACTCTTCTACTTGGTCTCCCCAAAGAGTTATCAGGAGAGCCTCCTCATCAGAATGCCATGCTGTTTTTTCTTGTATACACGTTTTCTGAAAAATAAGTATGATGTTAATGAATTATCATCTTCCAATTAATATTAGCTTTCACTTACCGCTTATTTAAATTTTTATTTGTTTCCAAGTTATTCATTTTATTAATTTCTATATTTTTATTACTATTTAATGTGTGATTCCCTTTCTTATTCAACTTGTTTGCTTTTGTTTTTGTTTTTTAATGTCAAATTTTCAGTCACTGCGTTGTAATTTTTTACTACAATATTAAAAAAACACAGTAGTATCATTTGGTATTGCCCATGTTTGACAAGAATTTACTGGATTTTCCACAAATCTAGTAACGAGCTAGATTTTGTTTTGTATGGGAAATCTAGTAAAAATGAACTAGATTGCGCTCGAAATCTCGTATGTACTTGATTTTCCTCAGATGTAAACGCACTATAAGCTCTCTTTTGTTGTGTCTTATTTCTGACTTTCTGGTTGAATTTTCCGTTTTGGTGTATTCAGGGACTTATGTAAAATTTTACGGTGAATATTTTTGCGGCAGATTTTGACCCCTTGAATCCTTGTTTTAATGGTGCTCTTTACTCATTCCAGAGCTTCGAAACTTTAACACCCCTCTAATGAAATTCAGATGTAAACTTTCACTTTTTTTTGTCTCCTCTATCAAAATTTATAAGTCAGACCTTGTCATTGTGGAAAAAATTTGATTTTCTTGTACAGTATATTTTATTGTTATGTAATTGTTATTTTACTGTAATTGTTATTTTGCTTGTTAATATACATTATAACATCATAAGATTTCTACTTTTTAAGACAAACGTTTTGTTGTAGAACTTAGAAAACTAAATAAATATATAAATAAATAAAAAATGTAGAATATTTTTTGTTTCCCTAGTAATTACTTGTGAAATACCAAAGTAAATAATGAAATTCTCAAAGCTTACAAAAGTAATAGTACTTACCACCTATAAGACTTAAAACAATATTAAGGTACACTCTTGTAAGTATGTAATGCTGTACTGGACGTTGGAGGTACAGCATGTTTTAACTATTTTGAGTAGAGTGTAGGCAACAAAAGCTATTTATAAGACAATAGAAATACAAATTATTTTAGGTCGATTTTAGTTTACTTTTCTTCATAGTTTCCTCTCTCCCATCTGTATCCAGCTTTCGAGTCCTTTCAAAATATTAATGTTTCTCAAATCCTTCGAAAGGAGGTGGTTATTAGCAAACTAAATCTAAAGGATATAGTGCAACTGAATACAATTAATTCCCAGTGTTTACAGTGGCCGTGGCGCAACTTTCTACTCACATATTCATTCATAAATAGATGTAAGTTACGCGAAAAATCATTTAATAACTTCATTGAATTTGAAAAATTATCGCCCTTAATAATAAGTCCATGGTAATGGACAATATATCGTGAATCCCAGAAAGTAATGACCATGATAAATTGAACTATAAAACTCTTCAACCTGAAGGGATATAAAAAAGTCCTCCGATTGTACAAATTTGAACGTTTAAGAACTACTTGGTGATTAAAATTGTGAACCCGTTGTCATCAAATGTAGCGCATATTAGACTCAATTTTGGACGAGGTAGTCACAGAACTTATAAAGAACAAAGTATAAATAAATTTTTTAACCATAAAGTACTAACGATCGTCAATTCGATGAGCACCGCTCTGTTTTTGTTGTGTATCTCTCTGCTTTTTGCTCTGATCGGTTCCAATTCTTCTATACTGCTAGTCATTACAGCAATAGCAGTAAACAGGTGTATTTTGAAGATTCTGGTGCTGAAATAGCATGGTTTTGGGATTTCTCCTCGTCGAATCGACGAAGATTAGGAATAACATTACTTTTATATGGTGAGTAAATTTTGCTTGCATTGTTGTTTATTTAAGGTCTCGTCATATTTATCCAATTATTTTGCTCTTCTCATTAGGATGCCAAAATGAAAAAATGTAAACGAGCACTAATTGTTTCTGAATTGAAAATTTTTTTTAATATCTGTAACGATTCTGAGCAGATGATAAATTTGAGTCTGAATCAGGCTATGTTTTTCAGCATGTCAATGAAGAAACCATTGAAAGTGGGTCAAAAAAATATTGATGTAGTTTCATTTGATGACTCTTCTTCTGGCTGTTCGGAAGTTGACGAGGACATGATTCTAAATTTACTGCCAGAGGCTCAAAAATTAAAAATAGCCATCATTCCGTATGTGTATTCCTAACATACGTAGATAACGTATCTTCGAAAAGGCTTCAATAGTGGAGATTTACCGCTTCGAGAGTACTATGCAAAGAACTTACTAAGAACATTCAAGGCACTTACGGAAATATTATTATAGCTAATCGGTTTACATTGACTCCCCTTTCAAAATCGTTATTTAGAGCCCCATATAATATTTTACTTGTGGGAACAATGCGTGCAAACCCTAAAGAGTTGGCTAATCTAAAAGACCTAAAATGCCAAACTTCTATGTTTTGCAAACAGTAATTGAGATTAAATTCTTATGAGTCACAGACAAATAAAATCATACTGTTGTTATCATCATGCAATGTTACAATATTGTAACAAAAAAGCCACATATGTTCGAATTTTACAACTCTACGAAAGGACCAAATGTGCAGTGTTGTGACATGTTCACGAATACCCAATTTTGTGAGTTATTCACACAGAACTTCAGTCTTTAAAAACCATAAGTCGCAGAGTATACATAAAAGAGCTCTTCAGAAGCCTGGAAGATCCAGGGATGAAAGAAGGGTTGAAAATACCTACTTTTTAAACCCTTTCTTTTAACTCATACTCTCTGTCTATCTGTCTGCCACGGTTGGACCCCATTCCCCCTTATCCAATTGATCTGAAACTTGACCCATAGTCTTGTCGTGACTACAGATTAATTTTGGGATTGTCGCGCACAGTCACGCTTGGTCGGGCACAATCACGAAGTGATTTAAATGTCATTTCCTCTCGTCCGATCGATCTCAAACTTGGTCCATACACTTGCTGTGAAAAACGATTAACTTTGACTTAGTCACGCATGGTCACGCACTATCACGGAGTGATCTAAGTGTCATTTACCCTCATCCGACCGATCTGAAATTTGGTCGATATACTTGCTGTAAAGAAAGATTAACTTCGACATAGTCACGCACAGTCACTGAGTGATTTAAAACCCATTTTTCCTTATCCGATCTGCGAAAAAACATTAATTTTGACATAGTCGCGCACAGGCACGCAGAGATTAAAACCCCACTTCTCCTCATCTGATGGATCTGACACTTTGTCCATAGACTTGTTGTGGCCAAGGATTAAATTTAAGATAGTCACACACAGTCACGCACAGTCACGGAGATATTCAAAACTCATATACATAAGGAAAGACTAATAAAAACCTTACGAGACTAAATATACAAAATTTGGTGACCGAGGATGAAAATCCTATTAGCACCAATGCTCAAAATATTCAAACGGAGAAAAAACGAAGCGTTTCTAGATTTTGCCCATACCAAAAGTGACGTAAAACGAAATCTATATACGATATGTGTGAAGAGATCTGAAAGCTCAGATTTGTGCCTCATGTAGAAGTTAATGTTTTTAACATATTTGTTTTTGTTCCTTTCTTTACATGAATTTAGATTATTTTAATTTATCTGAATTTGGTCTCTTATTTTAAGTTTATTGTATTTATTGTACCTTTTTCTGATGGGATCTCACGAAAATTGCCCATGAAATGATTTTTTGTGAAATCTAAATAAACTAAGTTTTTCATTAAACACATATCAATAATTTTTTATAGTTTTATTACTATGAGTTTTAGGAATGCAATAACATAGACTGGAAGTCAATATATAGTTTAGTTTGTCTGAAAAAGATATCTTGAAATAGACAACGTCTAACCGACGAACATTAGTTACAACGTATGTAAAATATGATTGTTACTCCAGGGTTAATGAGCTCATAAAATCAAAAGCGACCTATACGTACCATAAAAAGAATTAAGTTTACTACAGAAAAAATAATTAATGAAGAATTAATGTATTTAGATATGAAAGTAATACGAAATGATAACAAACTTAACACCATTTGGTATACAAAACCGATATCTTCAGGTTGAGTGGTTAATTACAACTCCATGAAAGCCATGAAAATGAAAATGAATATTGCGACAAATTTTATTGAAAAACCATTAAATATTATCAATAAACAATTTAAAAAGACAACCTGGCTAAAATAAGAAAAATATTAACCACTAGATGTAACCCGGTGTGCTTCGCTACCCCCTCCCCACGAATCGTAATGAAAGGGCTCACGCGAAGTCCCAAGGCTCTCACTATTACAGTATTTCATATATATGACATTTAATATTAAGTTTCTATGGGGATGCCACGCGCATTTGTCCAATCCCGCCCATTTTTTTTGTCTGACTACTCACGTTAATAATAGATGACCTGAGACAAATTTGAAAAGCTCTTTCTTTCACAGTACTCGAGATATATAATATTGAAGTATTACTTGATGGGAGATACCACCCCACTTATCCGATCCCGCCCATTTCCAGCGTAGCTACTAATATTAACAATAGGTGACCTCACACAAATTTGCAAAGCTCTCCCTATCATAGTACTCAATATATATGATATTAAAAATTTACTTTGTGTTGGAAGTGGCACGCCCACTAAAAATATTTAAAAAATTATAGCTTATAGCAATTCCTATATCCGCAGTAAGACTCTGTGAAAATTTCAGGATGAACAGATGGGTAGTTACGGAGATTAGCTCATACAAACCAACAACCAAACAAACAAACACACATTACCTCTTTATAATATTAGTATAGATAAATGATTACCCCACTTCTTTTACCAATAATTTAATAAACAAAAATTTATATAACAGAAAAACTAAACATAGTGAAATAAAAAAGTGTACCTCGCATTCTTAAATTAACAGAAATAAAAACAGTGAAACACATGATCAATGATGAAAAACCTAGAATAGCTCATAAATCAAACAAAACACTAAAGAAACTTTTCACACGTAACAAAACAAAATAATACATTCTAATTAATGATGATGTGGTTTATGAAATTACATGCTATGTAATAAGAGGGAAGTATGTAACAAAATTTTCATTGGAACAGCAAACAAAGTACTGCTGAACATAAAGCGAACATAAGGAAATGAAAAGAATACAGGAATACAGTAATATGATTAATTTCGGCAAAATAAAAATATTATAACTTATTAATATTTTCTGTGTCGTAAAGTTCAGTTTTTTAGATAAATAAGTGATTATGGTTATAATACGTACTGTAGTATCGTAAAATAATCTATGATACTAGCACTAAATTCCTTTATCTGACAATAATACAAAAAAAATATTGCTTTTTGTTTATTTTGTCGCCAGATTTTAAAATAAAATAACACTCCTAATTTTTATTTACACTAAATTTGACCATCACTAGCCCGAAAGGCAACTCCTTTCACAAAAATACGTTTGAAATAATTTTCGAATTTGTCTACTATATGCCGCACCTCAAACGTTAGAGTAGAAAAAATATTCAAACATGTTTTTTTTATTATTTGAATTAAATAACTTTGCTACTATTTCTAATATGGTTTTTTTTATGGATTAAGTTATTTTTTAAGAGTTGCATACATACGACGCCAAAATGCATCATATCCTGTTAAACTTTGAAAAGTTCAAATTTTAAATAAAAATTTTAAATAACTGCAAACATAAGCCAATAAATTTATATTGATTTTGGAAACTTATTGACATTTTTCATTAGTTGTTGAGAACTAATCAGAAAATAACGAACTCCGATTTGGAATAACATAAAAACTATTAGAAAACAAATAAAAGTTCATTTGGTAAAACATAAAAAAAAACTACAAAAAATAAATTTCACAATTGCATGATGACAAAAGCCCCAGTAAAAAAATACACACTACAATGAAACAAGTAAGAAAAATATAGTCGGTCTAGACCGACAATACAATACCCTATACCATGGTTTAAGTGGATATAGAAAATAAGCATAAACCTAATTTGAGTGGCATTGTTTTTAATTTTTTTTTGGCTGCAGACAGGAAAAAGTTCATATCGGATGCTATATTTGTATGGCGACTAGGTCGAAAAATAAACCAATCCTGACCATATTGAGTAAAGTTACTTATATTTTTAAAAAAATTTTTTTTTTAAATCTGTCCAATATTTTTGTTTTTGATAGATTTAAGTGAAATTTCGGAAGCAGCTTTATATGGGGGCTATGACAAAGAATTGCCATATGTAGTTTATTTTTGAATAACTGATAAATAGGTGTAATAAACGCACACAAACCCAATTTGATCGAATCTATATGATAATTTCGTTCTTACGGCAATTTAAGTCGATTTCATTGGGCTCATTTTTATGGGGACAAAGTCTGAACATGGACCGAATTTCATTAAGTTCATTAGCGACGTATGGTCGATAAAAGCTTGTATACCAAATTTAATTAAAATATATTCATATTCGCGACCTGTAGTGTGATTAAAATGCTTACATGGAAACACAGACGGACAGATGGACGGACGAGCAAACGGACAGACAGAAAGTGATTCTCAGTCGATTGGTATAATAAAAGATGGTCAAATAATTTAAGTAGTTACAAACAGCCGCACAAAGTCATTATACCCAAACCACATAGTGGTATATGGTATAAAAAGGAAATACGTTAAATGAACTTTACATCCTCCGTTATAGCTGATTATACACGCAATTATTATTTTAATTTTTAATGCTCTGAGGACCTATTTATAATAATAATTATGCCCATAAAAGTTCAGCGGTAGATGTAGACCTCTTAGGTTTTTTTTGTATTTGGAAATTCAAATACTTTATCTAAAAAATGTTTTGCTTATAGATATTGGTATAAGATGAAAGATTAATTGGATTGAAGTTTAAACTCCGAAGGTGAAACAAGAGGAATTGCTTTTGCACATATTCCAGATTGTCGATATGAATTTGGTAGACTGGATTTCAAATAATAGAAGCATACTCCAAGATTGGTCTCACAAGTGGCGTGTATAAAATATTTGGGACATAGATATCTTTAGTCTTATGTTTTATGAAACCAACGACTCCCCTGGCTTTGTTGGCAGTAACTTTTATATGAGGAATAAATGATCTAAAAATGTATGTACTTTATTGAGATAATAATCATCCAGCACATAATTACACCGTGGGAAAAATTCAGATTAGCAAAAGTTAGGTCGATTCTGAGAGTGAGGGGTGAAAATAGAGGCTAAATTAGAAGACCCGTATCGCGGCGTTTGTTTATGTTAGTTCGAATGTTTTTTTTAATCTACCTTCGAACTTTGCAGTCAAATGCCGATTTTCAGCATATTGGTTATATGGTTTTTTGGCTATAACTCATCGACTAATTGATATTTTTTCAATCTGTAAAAGCCAAATTATTGCTAGAGGCCTGTGCAACAACCAAAATTTTTTAAAAAATTTATTTTCAAAATTTTTGTGGAGCTTATGAAGCAAAATGTTGGAAAAAAAAATTTTTTCATGCATTTTGGAAATATTTTCCACAAAACTAAGTCTTTTTTGTTTTCTGTTTGATCTATAATATGCTTCTCATTTTCTTCAATAAATTTCATTTGAAAAGAAAATGGTCTTACTCGATAATTTGCGTTAAAAATCCCAAAACCCTTAAATACATAGCGATTTAGGTAGAAGTAATTAAAAGGGGAATTTCCAAGAATTAGGAATTAGTAAAACAACTTTTTTGTTTTCAACCACCGCACAGGTAGCGAATTTTTTTATTTCGTACAAGCGAACTAATTTCAAAAATGAAGATTCAGTTAAAACTCGAAACTCAGCCGAAGCTGATGTCTTTTAATTTTCGCTCGGTCATGATAAAATTCGCTATTAATTTTTTTGGAACTTATTTCATTTTGTAAGTGATTTAAGTAATTTTTTTTGAAGGCTATAAACAATATTTCTCGCAAGAGTTTATTACTGGTGTAAACTATGCCCCTAAAAAGTTTGCTTTAATTGCCATAAAACTTTGAATAGAAGGAAAGTAAAGAATAAAACTTATGTAGCAATGCCAAGTATCCAATTACCATTACCGCACTCAGAATTCGTTCCAGTACCAACATACCGAAGTATTGATCTTCAAACAGGTATCAGTACTACAACCGCCGCTGCTACATCCATGGATTTCTTCTCAGAGTACGACCCTGGTGAAGGTACATCCTATGAAACATCAAAGGACCCAATCCTAGTCACGCAAAACCAATTCGGTGGAATTGTTGCAAATTTGTGCTTGACTCAGAAAAAATTAGAAGTACTGGCTTCATTTTTGAAAGGAAAAAATTTGCTGGCGAAAGGTACCAAATTAACAGCATATTGAAAACACCAAAAAGAGTTAGAAAAGTTCTTCAATGTGAATGATGCAAAAAATTTCGCTTATTGGAACGATATTGAAAAGTTAATGGAGACGATAGGGTTAACCTATAAAAAAATTGATTGGCGTTTATTAATCGATAGTTCACTAATCAGCTTAAAAGTTGTGCTTTTGCACAAGACAAAGAGAGTGCCTTCTGTTCCGATTGCATATAGCACTGACACAAGTGAAAATTTCGATAATTTGAAACACCTTCTGGAAGTAGTCAATTATACCGAACACCAGTGGCGCATTTGCGGCGATCTCAAAATAGTTTCATTGATTACAGGCTTAACAGCATCTGGCCGTCCAAAATATTCGTGTTTTTTGTGCGATTGGGATTCACGATACGGAGAAGGTATTAAAGGAAGAAACCAGTACAAACAGCATAACTGGAATAGTCGCATTGGACGGAAATGGCCTAAAGACAATAGGCTACACGAAAGTCTTGTTCCTGAAATGAAAATTTTGTTGCCGTTGCTACACATTAAACTTGGCATTGCTTAAAATTTTTTGAAATGTATCGCAAAAAGACCGCTTAAAAACACTTTCCCAAGACTAAGTAACGCTAAGTAGTTTCAGGAAGGGGTTGTTAATGGTCCCGACATACGGAAACTAATGAGTCGTCAAGATTTTGACCAAGTTCTGACAGACGGAGAATTCAATGCATGGCTCGCATTGAAAGCAGTCATTAAAGGACTTTTGGGTAAAGAACGCAAAGACAACTACCGGCAATCTGTTGCAAACATGTTGGCAGCTTTTGATGAAATTGGGGTTTATATGTCGTACAAAATTCATGTCTTGCATCAGCATCTTGAACAACTCGCTCAACAGTTGCCAACTGCATCTGATGAGCAAGGCGAACATTATCACCAAACTGCGCTTCCATTCGAAATAAGGTAACTATAGAGTGTGCATATTTTGTATTCCTAGATTTTTCTAATATCTTTTTCAGAGTGCACAATTTAAACATGTTAACGATTGAAAACTATTTTCGTTTCAGGTACAGAGGAAAGAAATCTCCAGATGCAATACTCGCTGAAATTTGTTGGTGGTATAAAAACACGTTTGAAGAAGAGGAAGACGAGGAAAAAGAGGAAGAAAGGGAAGACAAAGATGAAATTCCGGAATTTATATTGGACGAAATTATCGACCTTTCTGATGATGATGACGATGACCAAGATATCAGAGAGAGCAGTGATGTTGATCCACAGCCGCCTACTAAACGGCAACTGGCCAAATCATTAATTTAATTAATTTAATTTTTTTACTTAAAACTTTTCATAACTAACATTTCAAAAATATATTTTTTTTTCATATTTTTATAATTTCTTTTTTCAATGTTTCTTCAAAAACAACACTGAACAAAATTGGTACATAAAAAATGAGAAGTAAATTAATATTAAGCTGGAAAACGCAAGTTTTGTATTATGATTGTTTTCTTATCAAATGAAATTTATTGAAGAAACTGTGAAGCATATTATAGATCAAACAGAAAGCAAAAAAGACTTAGTTGTGTGGAAAATATTTTCAAAAAGCATGAAAAAAATAATTTTTCCAACATTTTGCTTCATAAGCACCACAAAAATTTTCTAAAATAATTTTTTAAAAAATCTGAATTCTTGCACAGGTCTCTAGCAATAATTTGGCTTTTACAGATTGAAAAATATCAATTAGTTGACGAGTTATAGCAAAAAAACCATATAAACAATATGCTGAAAATCGGCATTTGACTGCAAAGTTCGAAGGTCGTTTAAAAAAAAAATTCGAACTAACATAAACAAACGGGTCTTCTAATTTAGCCTCTATTTTCACCCCTCACTCTCAGAATCCACCTAAATTTTGCTAACCTGAATTTGTTCCACAGTGTTATCAGATATCGGTCTCCTTCTGACGAAATGCATATATTTACACTTTTTGAGGTTCAGCTCCAATAAATTTAACCTTATCTTACGAGGTGAAAAATTTTAACATCTAGCAAGAGGTGGTATTAAATTTTTCACCGCTTTTTTTTAAGTATTGTAATTAGCGTTTATATTTAATAATAGTTTCGTACTTAAATTACTCAATGTTAGTTACTTCAGAATACACTGTGATAGGCAGAACTTTGCAAATTTGTGTGAGGTAACCTTTTATAAATGTTGGTAGCTATGTCGGGAATGGGCAGGATGGGGTAAGTCGGCATGGTACCTCCCATAGAAGAAATTACTCAATATCATATATCTAGTAGTATGACAGAGACAACTTTGCAAATTTGTCTTAGGCCATCTATTATTAACGTAAGTAATAAGGGAGTTCAATATTGTGGTTGTTGTGACGTCCATTTAAAGAGATTTTTTTCATAATAAAAACGAGATTATGAAGTAGAGTTATTTATTTATTTCAACTTCATTTTGCAACACTTCGATGACTTCTCCTTCAATGTCTTCTTCTGCAATAAATGTCGTATCTACTTCTTCTTTGTCGTCTGTTTCAAAGTTGCTGCTACTATAAATTTCAGTGCAGAAGTTTGGATCGACGACTTCGTCAACAACTTCACTTCACATCATCGTTAATCTCGTTGTCGTAAAAACACACATCTTCTTCTAAGATTCTAGTGATTTCCTGTATATTCATATATTTTGATTGTGTAATTTTTCACTGTTTAGTTGTGTAATACCAAAATGTCAAAAAACTTTGTTTAGAACTCAAAAAACAAACTAAATATTTTTCTACAACAAAACTTACGCTTACGTAGAAATGCAGTAATTTTTTTCATATGGATTACTAACTTTAACTCAGATATGGTAGTCAAATATTTTCTATGAAAAAATCACACAAACGACTGACTATGTGGAAGTAATAAATTTGCTATGAAAATGTAACTCAAATGATGACGTGTAGTATACTTTACACCCACAATCAAATACATCCACGTTACTGTACCCTGCGACAAAACAAACAGTGCTGGTAATAAGAGCATAATATGATATGAGGGTACTGGGAATATAAAGTTATTTGCATGCAACAGAGAAAAATGTTTAAAGAAATAAAAAAAATAGTGTAAAATTTTCTACCGCGTCATAAGTTAAATTTTAAACTACACCATGTATAAAATGAATTCATATTATTTTGGAGAAAAACATGATCAGAGTATTTATTATAGCTGAAGAAGATTTTGACATCATTAAGATGTTTTAACATTTGGAAGATCGTTTATAAACAAAGAAAAGTGAAGAAGTTCGAGATAACTGCCTTGAGGTGTCCCGACATTAAATCTATGGGCTTTGTGGTAACATTTTTAAAACATACTTTTTATGTGCTATTGGTTAAATAAGAATGTATCCATATTAAGAAGAAATTTACGATTGACTCCATCTGTTTGTTTGCATTCCAGAAAACTACGATTGATAATTGCAGATTTGTAGAAGCTGAGCATCTTCTCTGAAAACAATGTTAGCAGGGAGAAACTAAATATTGATAGCATAGATAATATGTTACAATTTTTTCAAACATTTGAGGTATAATACTTTTTTTTTCTTTTATTATTATTATTATGTTTTATTTTTAACATTTATTTGTATTTATATTTGATTATATACTTTAGGAGTTTAGGGACTATGTTCCTTTTCTACTTAGTATTTAAATTTTAGTTTTAAGATTTACATTCCAAATTATTATGTGTGGAGGAAAAATTAAAAAAAAAACTTTTTGAAGCAGGATTATAAGATAAAATTTAGGATTGGATAAGGGGGTAAAATTACGATGAAAGTATTTCACTAGTATGGGAACATTAAGAGAGTTCGCATCTTCTTATGAAATTTTCAGTCCATCTGCTTACTTTTTCATTAATTTGTTCGATGTTAGAATTATATGCAAACTTATAGTGGAGTTATGCCAGGGAAGTCGAAACATCATTTTTAGCAGTCTGTTCTGAGCTATTTGACATTCTGCAGCAGTGGTCCAAACTGGACAACAGTAGTATTTAGATCTGAATTCCGGTTTATCAGTGGGTACATAAGCCGCGTAGTTTTGTTATACCCTATACCACTATGTGGTTTGGGTTTGTAACAACCAAAAATATTTGACCTAGACCCATCTTTAATTATACCGATCGAATCAGAATCACTTTCTGAGTTGATTTAACAATGTCCGTCCGTCCGTCCGTCCGTCCGTCCGTCCGTCTGTGTGTCCATGTAAACCTTGTAATTAAACTGCAGGTCGCAAATATGAATATATTTTGATGAAATTTAGTATATAGGCCTTCATCGGCCATGGGATGAAAGCTGTTGAAATTGGTGAGAATCGGTCCATGTTCAGACCTAGCCCCCATACAAATTACCCCTATGAAATCGACATAAATTGTCATAAGATCCAAATTGTCATATAGATCTTACTCAAATTGGGTTTATATGCGTTCATTACATCCACTAATGAGTAGTCCAAAAATTATACCTGTGGCCCCATATAGAGCCGCTTCCCGATTTTCACTTAAATCTATTAAAAAACAAAAATATTGCACTGATTCTTCTCAAATTTGGTTTGTATATATTTTTGCAAAATACAAGAGACTTTACCAAACATGATCAGGATCGGTCCATTTGTGGACCTAGTCCCCATATAGATATAGCATCCGATATGAACTTTTTCATATCTGCAGCCAAAAAAATTAATAAAAATCCCACTCAAATTTGGTTTTTGCTTATTTTCTATGTCCAGTTAGTTGGGCCTAAGAGATAGGGTTTCTAAACGCATGGTATAGGGTATCGTATAGTCGGTCTAGACCGACTATAATTTTCTTACTTGTTTATTTTGTCGAGCAGATGGCATATGTTCATTAAGCTTTAATTTGGTATCTAGAATAACCCCAAGATATTTAACTTTATTTTCCCAACAAATGTCATGGCTCATAAACCTGAGTGGTGACTGTATTCCATTCTCTCATTTCCTCTAAACAATATATGGCTTGCGTTTTTTTGGGGTTTACTAGGATGTTCCACTTGTTGGAGTAGTTGTTTAACCCAATTAACGCAGTTTTTATAACCTATACCACTATGTGGTTTGGGTATAATGACTTTGTGCTGCTGTTTTTAACAACCAGAAACATTTGACCGACACCCATCTTTAATTATTCCGATCGAATCAGAATCACTATCTGATTCGATTTAACGATGTCCGTCCGTCCGTCCGTCCGTCTGTGTGTCCATGTAAAGCTTGTAATCAAACTGCAGGTCGCAAATATTAATATATTTTGACGAAATTTGGTATTTGATCTTATATGTGCCATGGGATGAACGCTATTGAAAATGGTGAGAATCGCTCCATGTTCAGACCAAGCCCCATACAAATGACCCCTATGAAATCAACATATATTGCCATAAGATCAAAATTATCAAACAAATTGGGTTTGTATGTATATATTACATCCATTAATTAGTAGTCCAAAAATGATCCTTATTGGACAACTCTTAGTCATAGGGCCCATATAGAGCTGCTTCCCGATCTTCATTTAAATCTTTCAAAAAACAAAAATATTGCACTGATTCTTCTCAAATTTTGTTAGTATATATTTTTGCAAAATACGAGAGACTTTGCCAAACATGGTCATGATCGGTCCATTTTTGGGCCTAGTCCCCATATAAATATATCATCCGATATGAACTTTTTCATATCTGCAGCAGAAAAAATTAATAAAAATCCCACTCAAATTTGGTTTATGCTTATTTTCTATATCCAGTTAGTTGGGTCCGAGAGATAGGGCCTCTAACGCATGGTATAGGGTATCGTATAGTCGGTCTAGACAGACTATAATTTTCTTACTTGTTAAATTTGAAACGATGTAAGTAGCGTGAAGATCTGAGCTAAGTATTGATGTATCATCTGCAAAGATTCAAGTGGTACAATGTGGGAAGTTTGGAATGTCTGATGTAAAAATATTATTTAATATTGGTGAAAGATAGCAGCCTTGTGAACAACCTGCTAATATGAAGGTTTGTTTAGAAAAAGTTTAACACAATATACCTGAAACGATCTGCAATGCAAAAACTTTGTATTATTTTTATTATTTCTAAAAGAAAGTTACTTGCTTTTAATTTTAAAATGAGGCCATCGTGCCAGACTAAGCCTTTATATCTAGCAGGACCATACCGGTTGATTTTCCATTTTGAAAATTATTTTTGACTAAATTCCTGATTTTGTTCAAAGGTTGGCATGTATTGTGTTCACTTCTGAATCCATATTGTTGTCTTGGGAGAAAGAATATTATGGGAATTGATAAATAGAGATAATTTTTCTTTTGTAATTTTTTCTAATATTTTGCTAACGGAAGAAAGCAGACTTATTGGTCTATATGAGGGAGGTGAGTTAGATGGTTTGTTTGGTTTTGGTATTGCTTTTGTTTTAAATATTTCCCAGGAAATTGGGAAGTAGCATGATTTTCAACATCCATTAAAGATAGTGGTAAGGTAAGTTGATGTATTATACTTAATTTTGCAATTCACGATAATTAGTAATATCAGCCTTGTTACCAAATTTGAATAGTGGAAAAATGCATGAATCGTTCTACATATTTGGAAAACATTTAAATTTTATTGAGGTATTAAACATTTTATTAAAATACAGGAGAGAATTTTATTTTCAGGAAAATTTAAGTTTTTTTTTTTTTCAATTATTTAGAAACCACAGACATAGCAAGAGAAGGAATGGATGTCATTTGAGCAGCAGTCAGTGTATATGAGCAAATATTAGAAGTATCAAAAGTTGCCTCGGAGTAAGAAATAGTGATGAAATCTGTAGATAAATTGCGTACAATTGTATCACCACAGAATTCATTATACATCAGGATAGCCATTAGTTTTTATAATTCAAATTCCTACTTCTGATTTCATTTTATGCTTTGTTCTTTGCTCTTTTGACATATAGATATGGTTTCAAATTTATTAAAAAACAATCGTTCGAAATTTTGAAAATATAAACTAAATACCAGTACACGAAATATATTTTTAACATTTTTAATTAAATTTCTAGACTACTTTAAATTTTACGAATAAGCGCTACATTTCAGCAGTCTTCTTTATTAAACTTACTATCAAATGGTTAGATAATGTTTTTCTGTCGTAGTTGTTTACTGTTTTATTAATATATAAGTTAAACCACTAATTTGTCTTCATACGCAAGTTTACAAATCAAATAATATAACAGTATCCGACTTATGTTTTTATTTAACTACTCCTGCAAAATGTTGTGTTGTTTTCTATTTCTATAAATATTCCTTCCTATAAAATACACCACGGAATTTTGTAAAGTTTGTAGACTAACAATACTGCACAAGAGAGCTTCTGTTATATGAAGTCATTCATGCATTTATTTTCACATGTGTAGGTTTTAATGAAGAATTAATTTATGAAAATATAGTTTGTTATATAGTTAGCTATTTTTGTAACAACAAAGTTTTAATTTTACACAATTTGATTCACCATAAATCTTTTTCAACTCTTTTAATATCTTAACAATATACTTACAAACTTTATCTTTTCAGTTGATAAAAACCATGCTCCAATCGAACACAGGCTTCTTTTGATATACACAGGAAAAATTCGGCTAATCGAGTTGTTCTTATTTAAAAAAAAAACAGTATTTTCCATTGCATCAACAGCAATTCAATATCAACTAATTGTCGATTGTGAGACTTAAAATAATTACCGTTAAGGCAAACAAATTCAATCCACTCGAAATTCGAGTGCTCACTTTACGCAATTCGGTTGGCAGTAAACTCGGCAGCCTGAATGGCTCTGTTTTCTGTGTGTATATAAAAAGCTTAATATCGATTTATTTGATTACAGACATTATCTGTGATTTTCTTTAGTAACAGATTGCGAATTTCATTATTACCATTCTTTTTAACTTGCTATTGTATTCGACAACAGTTGAATGCTCAGTGCAAGCTAAAATGAACAAAAAAGAAACCCTTAAATGCAAAGAAAACAATTTTGAAGCAAATTGAGAACAAGGACAACAAAACTCGAAATAAATGTTACAATGTTACAAAAAATTTTAAATGTTATTGTTTTTGGTTAGTGGATAACATTATTGTTTGTCCAACAAATTGTACAAGATGCGAAATTATATATTGTGGCCGGTAATCATGGTAGTTTAATCGAACACAGTTTTACGGATAAACATAATTTATTCATAACCATTTTATTTAATTGCATTTACTGAATTTCGTAGAAGTTTTTTCATTAGGAAAGTTATTGTGAACTTGACTAATTTTTATCAGATAAAAAAAAAAACAAGTAAGAAAATTATAGTCGGTCCAGCCCGACTATCTGATACCTTATACCATGCGTTTAGAGGCCCTCTCTCTCAGGCCCAACTAACTGGATATAGAAAATAAGAATAAACCAAATTTGAGTGGGATTTTTATTAATTTTTTTGGCTGCAGATAAGAAAGAGTTCATATCGGATGCTATATCTATATGGGGACTATGTCCAAAAATGGACCAATCCTGACTATGTTTGGTAAAGTCTCTTGTATTTTGCAAAAATAAATACAAACAAAATTTTAGAAGAATCATTGCAATATTTTTTTTTTATAGGCTTAAGTGAAGATCGGGAAGCAGCTCTATATGGGGCCTATAACTGCGAATTGTCCGTAGGAACCATTTTTGGACTACTCATTAATGGATGTAATAAACGCATACAAACCCAATTTGAATAAGATCTATATGACAATATGGATCTTATGACAATTTATGTCGATTTCATAGGGGTCATTTGTATGGAGGCTAGGTCTGAACATTGACCGATTCTCACCAATTTCAGCAGCGTTCGTATGGCCGAAAAAAACTATATACCAAATTTCATCAAAATATATTCATATTTGCGACCTGCAGTTTGATTACAAGGTTTATATGGATACACAGACGGACGGACGGACGGACGGATGGACATCGTTAAATCGAATCAGTTAGTGGTTCCGATTCGATCGGTATAATAAAAGATGGGTCTACGTCAAAAATTTTTGGTAGTTACAAACAGCAGCACAAAGTCATTATACCCAAACATCATAGTGGTATAGGGTATAAAAAGAAAAATAAAGCCATCGGCCCTTCGATCTATAATGCAGAGTTGAAGTTATTTCGAAAATAACTTTGAATCTGAAAGGTATTTTCAAAATGAATGTAAGAGTAGTATTTGCATAAACAAAAAGATAATTCAAATTTAGATTTGTACTTGATCGTCATTATCTAGAAATGCTATACTAATTGGAAAGTATATTGCTAGCACCATTTAAGCCACCTCTATAATATTAAATTTACCGAACCTGAATATATTTCTTATAAAAATTTCAAAATATGGAATTTGTTAACATTAGTCTAATGCGGTGACGCCCATAGGAGCTATATATGATGCATAGTCTCGATGGAGTTGAATTCTACGAACTTTGTGCGCCAGATGGATTATTCTTAAATATGTTAATTTGTAATGTGATAAGAGTATTGCGCAAGCCCTCATCGAAGTTATTTGCTGCGGTTAAGGAGCTAATGATAGAGCACTTTTGAAAAGTTCACATATTGTACATTGATCTTCACATCAACGTAAAACTTTGAGTGTCAACTGAAAACAACATCCAAGAGACGTAATATCGAAAAAGCTTAACAAAAATGAAGCTGTTTGAAGACGAAAAAATAATACGTATATAATTTCAATAGCGTAGTTATTGTTAAGACAACAAAACTGTGATCATATCCAACTCGAAATTATATCCAACTCATCTTGACCGAAATTTAGTTGGCAATAAATTCGGTAGGCACAATGAATTTGTTTTTTTTTTTTTGAGAGCACATTATTTGCCATGCGAGAAAATTGTTTGAAATTCCTCTATTTCTGAACCCTAAACATTTCCTCGAGCGTTATAAATTAAAATTTTGACACATAGTCAGATGGGTGTAATAATAACAAACAAACGAAATTTAACCATGATAGATCAATGGGTCCAGAGATGGAAAATTTTTTGATAAAATTTTGAAAACTACTTTTTTTAAGTTTTAAGAAATGTATTTAACAAAATTTCAAAACTTTGGGTTTTGTTAAATATGTATCGCACCTGTACCTCTAAAGTGAGTCAACTCAAAATTTACAAATTTTCAGCAGAAGCAAAAAACCTTTTTTTTTTTTAAATATTTACATTGAAATTTAAAAACGGTTGTTTCATTGTAAAAAATTGCGAATAATAAGTATACAACAGTAGTTTTTTTTTGGGATTTTTCAGTGACCATAATAACAAGTTAGTTGGGTGCAACTCAAAACATGTCTTTTTAGTGGATTCTGAAGAAGCTAGTCTTATAACACAAAGAGGGTTACAACTGTATTTTTTTTTTTTTTGCGAAAGACTAGAAAAATCGATGTAAGATTTTGTAACAGTATGAGTTATTAAGTAAATTCGTCCGCCAGATTTTTTTTTGACAAGGATTTTTTTGGGATGTCGCGAAAAATTAGATTTTTGTGAAATATTTAGAAAATGTACTGTTAGTAAATAGTTTGCATCACTTTTCTACATTTAAAAGTTATATTTTATCTTAATAGCCCAGGGTTTTGGAAAAAACAATATGAAACTTTTGGACTTGGGGTCACATGTGACGCAAAGCTAATAGAGTACAATTTGTTAAAAAAAAACTCAAATATTTTGTAGGTTCTGCTGAATTTTTAGATGTGATGCATAAAATATAATAACCAACTTTGGTCTTCCGTTTCCAAAATTTCGGATAAATCCGAGAATGGTGAGAATGAAGAGAAAATAGAAAAAACGACTGCATTTTCAAGACAGTTACTTTTTAAAGAAAGCAATACAAAAGAAAGGTACTAATTTTAAAAACTAAATTTTTTAAGAAAGCGTGGTCTTAAGAAAAATTGTTTTTAACCCTTATGTGTGTGGAGAGGTACCTGTGTACCTATTGCGTTTTCAAATCGAAATTTTTTATATAAGATTTTAGTCTACAATTCTACAATTTCATGAGAACTCCTAACTTTTTGTTATTATTAAATTTTCATAGGTGTTTATATACAATATCAGTTGGGGGGGCGTGGCATATCAATTTGCTTTTTGCACCCTTAATAGGGTGAATAGGTACCTGGGTACCTGTATACGTTTTATATGGAGGCACATGAAAAAAATTAATTAGTTGCTTTACTAACGTGTGATAATCTAAATTATTTGACTTGGTTTTTAGAAATACCATTAAATAAAACTTTATTTGATAAAAGAAAAATTGTTTTATAATAAAAAAAAAATTTATTCAAGGTTTATTTTTGATAAAAAAAATTATTTTTCGTAAAAAAATTTATTTCAAGGTTTAACAGAAAAAAAAATATAATTTAAATATAAATAAAAGACATAGAAAAACAGTTGTTACATATGGGACGATTGATTGAGTGCTCGTTACAAATAGGCTTGAAGCAATTTTTGGAAGCCTTTCTAGGTTTTCTCTGCTTCTTTGTAAGCTTAGAGCATAGCTAACAACTTCCCACAACCGCAATACGGCCATTCTTATCTCGAGTTTCTACATTAGTAACAGCTGTTGTTGAAATATCTCGCCCCAATAATACCTGTATTGCTGATCGAGTGGAATCGATTTTTATTACATTTGAATTTTTGGCACGTCGTTCAATGTTGTCCTTACATAGTTCAAAACTTAAATCTTTCAAAAATAGTCTGCGACGGTCAGTTGAAATAAATTGGGCATTGTACTCGATGTAAACGATGTATGCTGCTAATGCTGCTACATCGATATTATTGAAAAATAATGCTAACGGCCATCGACATGTCCTACGTTTACAAGTATGTTCTCCCAATAGCTTTTCCATATTGTCGACACCTCCTTTAGTTTGGTTGTAATAAGTTATAATTTCTGGTTTAGCAGCTGTAGTGGGTTCTGTTACAGGACTTCTGTGCATAGTAGATAACATTACTACTGCTTTTTTCTTTTTAGGAACGTAGGAGCACAAAGTTGCCTCATTTCTGAAGGCAAAGATGGTGGAATTTATTTGCCTGAAATAATAATATTTGCTTGTCAATTTAATTTTATTTTTGCATAGTCAGTGTATCATGCACGCATTTCTTTTTATGTGTAAAATTAAACTTACCTGTCTTTATGTGGCTGCATATTTGCTGGTAAAAATCTTTTGTTCTTTCTTACTGTTCCAAATAGAGTTAAATTCCATGAGTTAAGTTTTCGAGCCAGTTGTAAGGATGTAAAAAAGTTATCTGTAGTAACATTTCTTCCGGAGTTTTTATATGGGCTAACAAGATCTAAAACTGTTCTTTCCCCTATATTTGTTTGACGCTCGCATTCTGTTGGTTTACCTGTATATAACTGACCTTGTAAGGGGTAGGAATTACTTGCGTCACAAGCCCAAAATATTTTTATTCCGTACTTCTGAGGCTTAGACGGCATGTACTGTGTGAAGCGCGTTCGTCCACGATAACCATATAGCTGCTCGTCAACTGTTATACATTCGCCTGGCTTATAATTTCTACGTAAGTTGTCATTAAGCATTGCCAAAATATCTCGAATGGCTGCAGCTTTATCAGTTGCGGCACGTGAAGTACGAGTGGCATCGTTGTCAAATCTGATGACACGCAACATCATTCTAAATCTATCAAGAGGCATTGCAGCTCGAATCAGTGGTAGATGAATAGGTTTCCATAATTCTGACAAATGCTCCTTATTAGATTTGTGCACTCCACAAAAAATTAAATTTCCAAAAAAGGCGTCTAGTTCTTCTTCTGTAAATGGTTGGAATATTTTTGTTTTTGGCCGGTCGGCCACGTTTGGAAAATTTTGTGTCATGTTAAGATTGTAATCATCAATAATTTTTTTTCCTTTTCGGTTTGTTTCGCGTAAAATTATGTCACACATTTCGGTCGACAAAAAGCTTTTAAATATTTGCTGTGCTGTTAAAATATTGCTGCCAAGGGCTGCGCCGCTACGCTGACGTAAAATGTTTCGGTTTATTGGTTGCGATTCAGTAAAAGGTTTAAGATCCCAAACAGTGCCATCATTACCACAGAGTTCATTGTTTGGCTCTTCTTCCTCACTATCATCTGAATCATATGAATCCTCAACAGCCTCAATGTATCCCACCTGCTCAGCATCTGAACCTTCCGATGCTGCGTCGTTAGCTGGTGGAATGTATTCATCGTCGCACTGTGGCTCAAATTTTGATTTCATTGGCCAAAAGTCAAATTTTTTTTTGTCATCGATTTTTAAAATTTTTACTCCTTTTTGTAGCTTATGTATCCAGATTAAGGTAGCCAAAAAATTAGGTTAAACTATTGATAATTGTGGGCGTGGCATGCTGTCAAACTCAACTGTTTTTTTTAATTCAGCAAAAGGTGTTTTTTTTTTGTTTTTTATCAAAAATAAATGGTTACTACTCGCAAGCTATCATCGATATTGGCCTGCGGTCTTTTTTATAATGTTAGTAGGATTATAGTCTTTAGTTTTTGATAGTAGTCACAGTTCTAACGTTTGATATTAGGGGCGTTATGAAATATTTATGAAACCACTATATTTTTCTCAAATTTAAACTTTAGTGGAATAGAACTTCTAAAGGAAGTAAGGGAA
Source organism: Cordilura impudica (assembly GCA_963682025.1). Lineage (NCBI taxonomy): Eukaryota > Metazoa > Arthropoda > Insecta > Diptera > Scathophagidae > Cordilura > Cordilura impudica. The sequence goes on along the minus strand of OY821518.1, from coordinate 58,209,020 downwards.
CAAGAAACGTATACCACCCGGAGAAAGGCGAATGTATCCTGTTTAACCCTATATATACTTTTGCACCCCCCACGAGCCCCCGGTAGAACACTTTTTTCATTTTAATGAAATTACTCTAAAAAAATTACTCTAAAAAAAATTTTGTTTTTTTACTTTAGACTACGTAAAAGTAAAATAATTAAATAAAATACCTGCGAAAGGGTTTATTGGCTTTGTTTTGATCAGCAAAAAAATAAGTCATAAAATGATCACAATAGGTTCTACAGTAAACAAATGATCTCTTTCTTAATTTACCTGTTGTCAAATTTAAGGGTCAACCAAAGTCATAAACAATTTTATAAGTTTGTCAATAATCGCGGCACTAAACCACTAAAGATAAAAAACCACCCCATATTGGCGAGAAACTAATTAGTTTTACCTGATATTGAAGTCTGGATAACAAGTGCAGTTTTGTTCAATTTAAGTACTACCTGCTATGAAATTAAAGATCAATGTGTGAATAACATGTACCTAAAAATGTATAAAATGACGGATTCTATAAGGGATTACTCAATAATAAGTTAATACTTCAAGTGTACGGACGTATATTCGCAAGTGATAAAAAGTGATAAAAAAGTGATAACAGACGCAAATAAAAATATTGAGAAAAATATGGAGAACATTAGTTATAAAGAACTGGCCGAAGAGTATTTTCGAAACAAAAACCAGGAAGATGTTCTTAGTTACGTTAAAATAAAATTAAACTTAAATTCGTCTAGTACCGAAATACAAGAGCAATTATCTAATTTCGTCAAAGTACTAAAAAAACGATTGAAAGAAGTTAACTACTGTAAACAAAAGTTTTATAATAAAAGTGCAAACTGGTTAGAAGGCCAACTTAATGTTGGTGGAGAAACAGCAAAGCTAGATAAGGCTGGAAGACCACGCAAATCATTGGACAACTGCAGCGATAGATCTAAGAGGCGGAAACTTAAAAATTTTAACGAGGAAATTGGTTCTACAAATATAAAAGAATCTTTTCTACATCAATTACGAGCACAAAACCAATTAACAAAAGTGGATATCATTGAAAAAACTTGTAATGCTAGTCCAGTGAGAACAAAGCGAATTCTTAAAAGTATACCAACTCCGAGCGATGCAAAACAGTTCACAAATGAGGAGGCATTAGCATTATTTCTGGATTTGAAATTAACAAAACACCAATATATTCAGCTCAGATTGCGTGCGATTGAAAAAGGCTCAAATATGTATCCAGCATATCATCACATAACAGCTGCTAAAATAGACTGTTTGCCATCAAAGGACACTATTACAATCACACCAATTTCGGCAGAAGTACAACTACAATCTTTACTTGATCACACAGCCAAACGCTTGCTACAATCAATAACAGGAACTGAGTTAAAGAAATATGGAAACACAAAGTTAATTCTATTTTGTAAATGGGGATGTGATGGTTCTTCGGGACAAAAACAATACAAACAAGTTGTATGTGAAAATATTTCGGACTCAGATATGTTCATGGTATCATTTGTACCATTGCGATTGAAAAAGATTTTGGAAGATTCGGAGCCTTCGAGTAGTACAACGCAAACAATGGATATTTGGAAAAATGAGACACCATCTTCTACGAAATACTGCAGGCCAATCAAATTTGAATTCAAAAAAGAAAGTCATGATGCCATTAACAAAGAAGTTAGTGATATCAAGGCCCAAATAGCAACACTACAGCCATTACAATTACAGTTAGATGGGCAGCAAATTGAAGTAAGCTACCAATTAGTGCTGACAATGATAGATGGAAAAGTAGGTCAGGCTTTGACTAACACGAAGGCTGCATCCAGCTGCATTATATGCCAAGCAACATCAAGCCAATTAAACCAAGTCCCGACAAAATCATTCGATAATACCGATGCCTTCGAATTTGGATTATCACCACTACATGCAAGAATACGACTTATGGAACACATACTAAAAATCAGTTATGATTTGGATTTCGGGCCTTCAGGATCAATAAGAAACAACGAAACCAACAAAGAGTTAAGAAGTTCAAAAAAGAAACATGTTCAAGATGAATATCGCAAATTTGGATTGATTATAGATCAGCCAAAACAAGGGTCAGGCAATACAAATGATGGCAATACCGCAAGAAGATTCTTTTCATCCAGAAACAGCATCTGAAATAACAGGAGTGGATTTAAACCTTATTTTCAGATTTAAAATAATCCTAGAAGTACTTGCGTGCAATGAAGAAATTGACTCTAGAAAATTTGGAGATTATGCTAAGGAAACTGCAAAAATATATACAACCAACTACCCATGGAGAAATATGTCTGCAACAGTCCACAAAATCCTTTATCATGGAGAAGATGTCATTAAATATCATTTGGTGCCACTTGGAGATCTATCAGAGGAGGCTCAGGAAAAAAGGAACAAGGATTACAGATTTTATAGACAGCACAATACTAGAAAAATGTCACGAAATTCCACAAATGAAGATCTATTTAATATATTATTGGCAACGTCAGATCCGTTCATCTCCAGTATTCGAAATCAATGGAAAGTGGAACATCGGGATTTAGATGAAGAAGCCAAAAAACTACTAAAGAACAGAAATAGCACAGAACAAAATATGGAATATTTGCAATCAATATTTGAGTCTAATGAATAATAATTATAATTGCCTTTCATTGTTATTTAAGTACGAAAAACATAGTATTAGTAAAAAATAATAATAAACAGAACCTACCATTGTTACAAATGCTATTTAAATCTATTGCAGTTTTTATTCTTAAAAGGTTTCCCACATATGAATGCAATGTTTTAATAGATAAGAAAGATTCAAAAAATAAGAACCCATATTTTCATATCAAAATTAAAAAAAAAATTAGAATCATTGCGCTAATGTTTAGCAGATTTATTTAGCTAGTGTAACAAATTAGGCAGCAAACACTAATAAATTTTTCTGTAGTAATAATAATATTCCTTGAGTGTCAGCAAATTGCAAATTTGATAGCAAACATTTTTAATTTTTTAGTAATACTAGTTAAATTTCTATTGAATTTTACTATTTTGTTGCGTGTAAAAATTTTTTTGAGTGTAAAAATTTTTTGGAGTGTAAGCATTAAAAAAATTTCATTATTAAAAAAAATGTTTATAATAATTATTTAACTCCAAATATGACACTTTCTAATAAATAAAAATAAATAAAAAAAAACATATATCACGCTAAAAGTTAAAAAAAATCAAAAGTTAAACTTTGACCTAGAATTCCTTAAAAAGTACTCAATCAATTTAAATGAAATTCACACTGAGTCAAGATCAACTATCTATCTATCTATTAAAAAAAACAGTACTAAAATATTTTGATCGGTTCAAAAGTTACAGAATTTTGGCCAATGAAAAATGATTTTCAGCCACTGTGCGTCGATATCAGATGGTGAAAATTCGTCTTCATCACTTTCACATTCACACAACATCTCACGAATTTCGGTTGACGAAAATCTATTAGAACGTGTTCTTATATTTTGATCCATTTTGCGGAAATAAAAAATGCACTTTTAAAAAACTAGGCACCTTTACTTGGTGAAAAATTATTTCGAATGAAACTCTTCCTGCAAAGTCAATGTCAAAATGTCAATAAAAATTGCGGAGATGTGCGTATCTCATATGTGCAACAAAAGAAAATACGTAGTGTTTACTCATTCATTATACGGGGAATCACATAATAAAATTTTTATTTTTTTGCTTCAGATTTAAAAACATATTTAAAGGGGAATCCCTCATTGAGTAAAATTCTAATATTATATCATTAACCATCGATTTTTTGTACAATACAAGATAAAAAATTACATTTCTCATACAATTTGCATGAAGGTACCCAGGTACCTATCCACCCTATAGAAGGTGTTTTTTTTCCACACACATAAGGGTTAAGGAAGAAAAGAAAGTTTTTTAAGAAACATCACTTAAAGAATTATAAAGATAAAGTTCTATTTTTTAAGAAAGCGTTTTAAGAAAAAACGATACTTATTTAAAACTATAAGTTTTTAGAAGGATACGCTTTGAAAAATACACTATAAAAAAATATATATTTTATGTTTTCTGAAAATGTAAGTTTTTAAGAAAAAGTATTTTTAAGAAAGTGAATTTTTTAGAAATAGCATTTTAAAAAATTACTTTTGAGTAAAACGTATTTTATTAAGAAAAACTAATTTTTCAAGAAAATATACTTTTTCATAAAAATTTGTGCTCATTGAAGAAAGCGTATGTTTAAATGAATTTTTTTCTTAAGAGAATGTTGTTTTTTTTATACTTTTTTATATACTTTTTTTAAATGTGTGATCTTTTTTTAAAGGAATGGACTGTTTAAAAATAAACATTTCTTTGTAGAACGGATTTTTTTTAAAGAACGCTTTTTTCTTTAAGAGAGAATGTATTTTTAGAAATGGTTTTATTTGAAAAATTCACTTTTAAGGAAAATTTACCTTTTAAAGAAAATATGCTTTTGGAATAAAAGGTAGTTTTTAAGAACATGTACTTTTTAAGGAAAAAAATTTTTACAGGCACTTTATAAAAAAAGAATAGCTTTTAACCCTAGAATACTAAACCTCGTCTTTGAAGCGTAACCAATTTATCTTTACGCGATATTTTACGAACGCATGTAAATATCTATATGTTATACTGCTTAGGCCATACATCGTTAAATTTCTACAAATGTGATATACGAAGAAAAAAGACCGATTTGATTAATTGTAGATAATATATTAAATTTTTTTTTGTGTTTGTGAAAGTAAGTACAAATATCTCTAAAGATATATTTTAGTTTTTGATTTGACAACAAAAATATTTATATTTATTTTCTTTAATGATCTCTTAAATTTTCGGAATGATTTGATCTGCCAAAACAACTTTCCAACTGTAAAATCCATATTTACGCGGATGATGTGCAACAATATTTAAGTAGCCATTCTCACACCATTGCTAGTAATATTGCTAAACTTAATGAAGATTTACGTAAAATATATGCCTGGGCAACTGCAAATGGCCTCTGTCTCAATCCTCAAAAGTAAAAGTTCATGATAATCCATAAAAGAACTGCTGATCCTGTTTTAGACGATAATGTTTTAATAAATGGTGAAAAAATTAAACTCGTTAATACTGCAAAAAATCTTGGACTGATTTTTAATAACAATTTAACTTGGACCAATCATGTCAGTACACTGGTTGGCCAATCTTATATAGTGTTGAGGTCACTCTGGTAGACTCAATTCATTACTCCATTAAGAATAAGAGTACTTCTTGCTAAATGTTACTTGATGACAACACTAATTTATGGATGTGAGTTATTTGCCAACTGTGATTGTACTAGCAAACGTAAGCTAGAAGTCTTGTACAACAACATTATACGATATGTATATGGAAAAAGTAAATTTGGGGAAAAATTCGTGTTCTCATCTTTCTGCATAAGGTAATCTACACCCAAAAGCCTCAATATCTATACGCCAAAATTTGGTTTGCCAGATCACGAAGGCAAATTTATATAAATGCCTCACGTCTATGGAATATTCTTCCACACAACCAACAACTCAATAGCAACGCAAATAGCTTTAAACAATTCCTATTAAATTTTTTTCCTTAATTGTTTAAATGTATATATTTTCTTATTGTATGTTAACTTTGCATTAAATCTTTAAATTATTGTTTTCGTTTTTTTTTTTTTTTTTGTATTTGATTGTATTTATATTTATAAAGTTTTTAAACTATCCTATGAATAATGCATTCCTGTACTTTAACTATGTATAAGATTTATTCTTGTTGTATAGGAAATGGAAAGTTAATAAATGAAATAAAACTAAATTAAATATATATAAAATTAAATTAATTAACTTCAGTTTTTTATATAATAATTTTATTTTTAAAGATAAAAAACAATTTTAAAATGGAAATTTCGTACTTTTTGAAAAAGTAGCTTAACAGGCGAGGTTTAGTGTTAAAGTGCAAAAAAGTTTAGTGTAAGTATTCAAAATAAAACAACGAGATTTTGTGATTTTTTTCCAAAGCCAAATTCAACTTGATTGGATTCCTGTCATCTTTTTCTGAATAGGGGAATTTTTTTTTCAATTTTTTATATATCGATCGTGTGAAAAATAATGGCTTTTTTGAACAGTGTGCTTTTTAAGGAATAACTCAAATTTATTTTCTAGTCTATTGACATTCTACTTATGTTATTAGAGAGAAGTTTCTCAAAACAATTTCCTATAGAAGCAGAAGATTCGCAGAAGTTAAATCTTCGAAAAACTATTCAGGACTGGGATGTAGTCATTATTGTTAAACCCAGAAACCCAAATATAAACCCCGTCAGATCATTTTAGGTCACAGTATCCATATTGTTAAATTGGGTGTAAACTTTATCATAATTAATAAGAGCATTTATTTTATGATTTTATTTGATGTCCGTCTATGATATCATCTTTTCGAAAGTCAAGATATTGGCCTGGTTATAATTTTCTTGTACATAAAAATGGAGTAAGTCAATTACTTATTAAACCAATGTAGCAGAAAAATAAGGTTGAACCATCCAAAGATTATGTTATACAGGATACTGAAGTTGATAATATATTTTTGTTAAAAAATCAAATCAACTTCTTCAATTGAAATATAAATTTTATTATGAAAATTTTTTAAAAAAATTTTGAAAAATGAAAACATATAATACAAACAAACTTGATAAACATAAATATACAAAGTAAATAACATACATATAGTGAGACACTACAGATACGAATAAAGAATTAAAAATACTAGCGAATAATGTTTAAGTGTGTTATACGATAGATTAGTCATATGTGTATAAATAAAATATTCCAGATAGAAATCGCAAATACACGTTATATATTTTTTTTAATAATTGATAACAGAAATATATTTTTACAAAAGGAACTACCATTAAAATCTTGAGTATGAGCTTTAGTAACTGCACACTAACTAAACTAATATTTTTGGTTACTAATCTACTACCAATTAGATCTTTTTTGGTCAATTTAAAGACAGAAAATTACCTTATATTAAAAGATTTCTTCTGCAAACTCTATAGCAGAAATTAATTTTTAACAAATTATATTTAACACCGCCTGATACATTCCAATGATTAATTTAAGTAAAAATCTGATTTGTTAATATGATTTCTTTTTTTAATTTACTTTGTTCATCCGATTACTTTTACCAAAGCAGATTACAAAATTAATTTCAGTTAAAAACATTTTTAGAGTTAATGTGACTTTTAACAAAAAAAAAGTACCCAGTTGTTTTTAATGAAATGCTTTAATCGGATTCAACTCATTTTTTATGTAGGTGTATCAATATAAAATACAATTAATATTACTCCATCACTATGACCCTAAATATCATTATTTAATTTTTTTAATTTTCAAAGTTTATTACTACACAAAAATATTGCTCATACATAGTGATATGGATATTTTAGAAATAAACCATTTCCGCTAAATTAAATAAAAATTTTACATAGTAAACAAATCAGTAAATAATCAAAAAAATATTTATGCAGTTAAACAATTTTTCGTCTTTCTGTTACACAGATTATTATACCCTATACCATATGTGGTTTGGGTATAATGACTTTTGTGCTGCTGTTTGTAACAACCAAAAATATTTGACCTAAACCCATCTTTAATTATACCGATCGAATCAGAATCACTTTTTGAGTTGATTTAACAATGTCCGTCCGTCCGTCCGTCCGTCTGTGTGTCCATGTAAACCTTGTAATCCAACTGCAGGTCGCAAATATGAATATATTTTGACGAAATTTGGTATGTTAGCTTTTATCGGCCATGGGATGAACGCTATTGAAATTGGTGAGAATCGGTCCATGTTCAGACCTAGCCCCCACACAAATTACCCCTATGAAATCGACATAAATTGCCATAAGATCCAAATTGTCATATAGATCTTACTCAAATTGGGTTTGTATGCGTTCATTACATCGATTAATGAGTAGTCCAAAAATGATCCTTTGGCCCCGTATAGACTGCTTCCCGATCTTCACTTAAATCTATTAAAAACAAAAATATTGCACTGATTCTTCTCAAATTTTGTTTCTATATATTTTTGCAAAATACGAGAGACTTTACCAAACATGATCAGGAATGGTCCATTTTTGGACCTAGTCCCCATTATAGATATAGTATCCGATATGAACTTTTTCATATCTGCAGGCAAAAAAATTAATAAAAATCCCACTCAAATTTGGTTTTTGCTTATTTTCAATATCCAGTTAGTTGGGCCTAAGAGATAGGGTTTCTAAACACATGGTATAGGGTATCGTATAGTCGATCTAGACCGACTATAATTTTCTTACTTGTTTCTAATATATATTCATATTCATTTCAAACAAAGTTTCAATTGTGTCTATTTATTTTTAATAGATGCTTATTTTTATTTACTATATTAAATGACATTAAAACAATTATTTGTTCAATTTGTTTTTTTAACACCCCGCCAAATGTAATAAATTGTATTTAATTGTTTCGCTCCAAGTTGCTATTAGTGGTTTTCCAACACCAAAACCAACACACACAATACTAACAAATGCTTGTCAGAAACGAGAAATAAAAAAATTTAAGTGTAGAACATCTGGCGGTTTATTTCAATTAAAAAAAAAAAAATCGAAATAATAACAGTTTTTGAATTTCTTTTAATTTAATTTAAAATAAGTACGGACAACTAACTGACAGATTAGTTTTTAGTTATTCGATAGAATCCATAGAAAGTATGGGATAAGAATTAAAAAATAAATTCTAAAGCCAAATGCTTACGAAAATTTTTAAATAAATTAAGACAATTCAATTCACATTTAGAGAGACATTTTCCATACTACTTATAATTAACTAGATACTTGTACTCGGAATGACTAAAATATTTGAAAAGTCAGATGCGATAATTAGAAACAAGTAAAAAAATTATAGTCGGTCTAGACCGACTATATGATATCCCTTACCATGCGTTTAGAGACCCTATCTCTCAGCCCCAACTAACTGGATATAGAAAATAAGCATAAACTAAATTTGAATGGGATTTTTATTTATTTTTGTGGCTGCAGATATGAAAAAGTTCATATCGGATGCTATATCTATATGGGGACTAGGTAAAAAATTTACCGATCCTGACTATGTTTGATAAAGTCTCTTATATTTTGCAAAAATATATACAAAAATAAAATTGAGGAGAATCAGTGCAATAGTTTTGTTTTTTGATGGATTTAAGTAAAGATCGGAAAGCAGCTCTATATGGGGCCATTGACTAAGCCGTTTTCTTTCCTGACAAAAAATGTCGCACTTTATTTGCACTTTTTTCGAAAAGTGTATTTTTTTATACATTCTGAATTAAGAGCAACCTTATCTTGTACATCAATCGAAAGGTCTCAAAGAGCTGTATTCATAAAATGCACAAAAAAAATATTATTACCCTCTTTGAAGTCATAGGGTGAAAATATTCAAAAAAGGGGAACAATGTGGAAACATTCTCACACTGTGACCTGAAGGAAGTCTATGGCTGCCATTTTATGCGATTTACGAGTGCACACAGAAAAATAATTGGTCAGAATTCGATTACCTCTAGAGAATTTTAATTACGCAATAAGAATTTGAATTGTAATTCTTAAAAATTTTAAAATTCTATATAACTATTTTCTGTACTAACAACCTTAGAAATGTATTTCTTTTAAAATAAAAGTGCCTTCGATATCAAAATCAGTTCAGTTTACCCATCAATCTCTTTATACAATTCAATGAAACTAATTCAATTTACGCAACTATATTGAAATCAGTATAAAATGCTTCATTCCTAAATATTGGGAATTACAACTAATAATTATAGTAGAACAAGCAGAATATGTAAAATTAGATATTGTGAAAAATTTCTGGTTAATATAATAAAATTAATTTTGAATTTTAAATCATTTTTCTGATATGGCATACGAACTACAATCTTTTTGCTTGTTTTGGCATTTGTAGCCAAAAGGAAAATCAAAATCTGTTGAAAAGACCAAATCACATTAGCGATATGTTTAAAGCAACCGAATTGTCAATTTATTTGACATTTTGAGAAAATAAATTTAAAAAAATTAAAAATATATTTGAAACTTTTATTTGTTTTTAAAACTTTCGTATATAAAGTTCACTAAAGCAGGCTCTACGATTGGGTAAGTTCATTATCTTATGGACATTCTTATTTATTATTGTTATATTTTTGTAACAAATATTTGAAGCAATATTTCTTCAAATTCTGTACGAACATAGCTTTTTTTCGTTTTGTAAGTTATACCAGAGAAGTTACATTGTTAACAAATATTGGTGCAACAATTGGCAAATATACAAAATTTCAATCAATGTCAATTTAGCAAAGTTTCCTCTTTTAGGATTTATTTTGTGTGGATAATGTATGCTAATAATGTAAAGAGAAATTGAAGGATATATGATCCACTGAACCCCACGTAATAGCCTATTGTTTAAGTGCCAAAGCAGTGTCGCCCGATCACAAAAGTATCGACCATGCTTTTCATATTGTCAGAAAAAAGACCGTCAGCACTTTGAGGTACCAATGTGAAATGCTTGTCAAACCTACCAAAGTTGTCAAGATTATTGTAAAAAAATTCTACCTGGCAGCCAGTAAAACCGCTTTCAAATTAGCGTACCAGGAATATAACTCAAAAATCTACCGGAAAATCCGAAAAGGAAACTTACTTTTCGTCACTTTCTATGGATTAAGATATGTTGTTTAAAATTACAAAATATATTAATATAAGTGTATGGAAGGTAACGTTAATAAATGAAATAAGAAATAACAACAATTAACACAATCGAACTACGCCGACAAACCATAATTTTGAACTATTTTTGTAGTATTCGTATTACTAAATTTCTAAGTTCTTTAAATGTTAAAAAATCAGAACTTTCTTAAGTATATTAATCAATATCAAAAATATGTGTGACTTGTAAATTTATATTTATCATGTAAATTTGTTGTTATTATGTAAATCAAGTATTTTATGCATATATATATATATATATATAATTTCCTATAGAAAAATTAATAAATTTTAAATAGAATCATTTTTGTGCTTTTATATTTACTGCAGTTACTGCAGTTTTGAAATTGGTTTCCCAAATAAGTTGTTGTCACAATCAATAAAAAAATTATAAATTCCATAGCATCAACTTAATTTGACAATTCATACAGTCGATTCTAAGATTGTTTGGACAATATAATTCAGTAATAACAACAGAATAATGTGATAGTACACATGACTACAAAAATTCGATTGGCAACAAATTCGGTTGTCACAACGAATCCGTTTTCTGTGTGTGCTCGGTCTTGAGACTTTTCAATTGATGTATAAAACAATGTTGCTCTTAATTCAGAATATAAAGAAAAATGCACTTATCGAAAAAAATGCAAATAAATTGCGACGTTTTTTGTCATAAAAGAAAACGGCATAAGAGTTGTCCCATAGGGATCATTTTTGGACTACTGATTAATGGATGTAATATACATATACGAACCCAATTTGACTAAGATTTATATGATAATTTGGATCTTATGGCAATTTATGTTGATTTCATAGGGGTCGTTTGTATGGGGGCTAGGTCTGAACATGGACCGATTCTCACCAATTTCAATAGCGTTTATCCCATGACCGATGAAAGCTTATATACCACATTCCGTCAAAATATATTCATATTTGCGACCTGCAGTTTGATTACAAGCTTTACATGGACACACAGACGGACGTACGGACGGACGGACATTGTTTAATCAACTCAGAAAGTGATTCTGATTCGATCGGTATAATAAAAGATGGGTCTAGGTCAAATATTTTTGGTAGTTACAAACAGCAGCATAAAGTCATTATACCCAAACCACATAGTGGTATAGGGTATAAAAAGTGGTTCTTGAATAATAGTGAAATAAAGTCAATTTATGTGTTTGCTAGTTAATAAATATTAGCACAAACCTATGGTGTGAAGTATATTATATTATTCTTTTACGAACAGTAAATGCCAAACTCAGATATTGAAAGCGCTAAGCTGACATCACCGACGATAACAAAAATATAAATTTTTATAACAGAATGTTTGCATCTAACTGAAAACAAGTTTTCTTGTTGTTTTATATCAAGAGATGTGCAAAAATAGCTGAAACTGAAAGCAAGAAAATAGGAAAATAAAATTTAATATTATTTAAGTGTTTTACGAAATTAATTTTAAGTGTCTTTTAAAAAAACTTACTTCCACATTATTTTTTTAGAACATATCTGTACTAATAATTATCTATACCTAACACCTTGAGCCCCACGTGCCCACCCGTGGTAATTTTTTTTCTGTACCAGTGGACCGCATGCTGATGAGTGGTCCTTCCTTAGTTGACAAGCTGGGACCAAAATTTGTATACTTAGTTTTATTGATTTTTTGCAATTAGTGTGACTTCGTGATATTTATTTTTAACAGAGTGTCACTTCATTTTGGTCAGCGTGACTAAACCACAGTAGATGGCGCCACAATTTTTGTTCTAATAAGCTTTGCAATAGTTATTTCTATTTTAACATGAATGTCAATATTTTCAAATAGATGTTATACAGAACAATGTTAAGAGTATACACCGGCTGGTCCTTTATTTCATACGTTTTTTCATTATTCTTTTACAAATATGAACATAAGTTTGTCATATTAACTTTTTGTTGTGTTTACAAAATTGTTTATAATTACTAAAGCATTATTATTCACATAAATACAAAATTGCACTTTTTAAATTTTCCATTCAAATTTTAGAAAATGTCAATTCTAAAAACTGGAATTAAAATTTCCAGTTATGAATTAGTAAATATTAATTGAATTTTAGAAAATCATATCAAAATGTCGGAAATAATAATTTTAAATTTAGAAGACATCAATTGCATCAAATTCCAAAAAAATACCAAATATGTTTACAATTAAAAAATGTTTACATTTAAAAAAAATATTTTGCCATTCAGGAGAATTTAGTAGCTTTTCAGTAACTTCTTTTAACGAAGTGGAATCGTTAAAAAAAAGCAAAATTATCAGTAAAATTTTTAAACGATATTCACTATTGCTAAAATCAGCTAAACGACAATCATTTTTGTGTTTTTATTTAATCGATAAAAACTTAAATTTTAAGGTTGAAATGTCATAAATAAAAATCATAAAATAGTGAAAATATTTTGCTTCAATTAAAAAACTTTTTTATATAAATAAAAAAATTAAATAGCATATTCAATTCATTATTTCATTTTCAAATAAATAAACAGAAATATTAGTAAAATAATAAAGATATTAAACATAAACATAAAATCATACTGTCAAACACGAAGTAGTTTGTTTTTTTCTATTCTTCTTTGTGTTTTTTTTTTTTTTTTTGACATAGATGCCACTCGTTTACAATTTAAGTAAATTGAAAAATAGATTTGTCGACTGTCGTTTAGATGTATGTATGTACTTGGTGAATCACTTAATCAGTGCAAACAACAATAGCTGTCTATATATTTTGCGATTGTCGGATCGTTGAAATTTACAGAATCGGACTACAGAAAACATTAATTTAAATTCAATGAATTTGAGAAAACCTCAAATGATATTTAAGAATTGCAAACATAAAAATTGTAACATAAATAAACGCAATTAGAAGAGAATGTTATTCGTATATAAATTTTCACAATTCTTTTTGGATGAATATATGAAGTTTTTCAGAAAATAAAGATAAAAAATTATTTTATTTAAAATGTTTGGGTCATTTAGCTTTTTGCGTATGGCATCCCTAATTTGATTATTTATTATTATAAATTTGTTCTCTATGTTTTTCCAAATATGGCAGTATTTTAATAAAAAAGTTGAGAGAGCTTTTTTTTTGGTTAGTATTATTTTACTCCATCCGACCTATATGGCCGCAATGAAGAAATATTTGGCCAGTTAAAAGAAACTATACAGCCATCTCCAATTAGCACGATTTAATGCATATAGCCACCCTACACAACCATTACCTTTGCAACGGAGGTTAGGGCGAGATATTTAATTAGCAAAAACTAAATTAAACGAGAAAGCGGAAACGCATGCATATAGGAAACGCATGCATATTTTTCCAATATTTTGTTTACATTTATTATCACTACTCAAACCGAGGTGGAGGGTATCAAAGATTCGGCACAGCCGAATTTAACACTCTTACTTCTTTCAACTCTTTCTCAAACTAAACATAAATACTTAAAATGATAAATTCCTAAATATAAACTATTAATAGGCTAGGCGATTTCTTGTGAGCGATGTTCTGTTCTACCATTTTATCCCGATTTTGACCAAACGTATATTATTTGAAAGGCATTTCTTTTTAGCCGTTTTGCAGATTTATAAATTTTTCCTTCGTTTTGAGTAAATTTAATTTGAAGTTGCTACTAACACACATAAAACAAGTAAGAAAATTATAGTCGGTCTAGACCGACTATACGATACCCTATACCATGCGTTTAGAGACCCTATCTCTTAGGCCCAACTAACTGGACATAGAAAATAAGCAAAAACCAAATTTGAGTGGGATTTTTATTAATTTTTTTGGCTGCAGATATGAAAAAGTTCATATCGTATGCTATATCTATATAGGGACTTGGTCCAAAAATGGACCGATCCTGATCATGTTTGGTAAAGTCTCTTGTATTTTGCAAAATATATACAAACAAAATTTGAGAAGAATCAGTGCAATATTTTTGTTTTTTAATAGATTTAAGTGAAGATCGGGAAGCAGCTCTATATGGGGTCAAAGGGATCATTTTTGGACTACTCACTAATGGATGTAATGAACGCATACAAACCCAATTTGAGTAAGATCTATATGACAATTTGGATCTTATGGCAATTTATGTCGATTTCATATGGGTAATTTGTATGGGGGCTAGGTCTGAACATGGACCGATTCTCATCAATTTCAACAGCGTTCATCCCATGGTCGATAAAAGCTTATGTACCAAATTTCGTCAAAATACATTCATATTTGCGACCTGCAGTTTGATTACAAGCTTTACATGGACACACAGACGGACGGACGGACGGACGGACGGACGGACATTGTTAAATCAACTCAGAAAGTGATTCTGATTCGATCGGTATAATTAAAGATGGGTCTAGGTCAACTATTTTTGGTTGTTACAAACAGCAGCACAAAGTCATTATACCCAAACCACATAGTGGTATAGGGTATAATTATACAATGCTATGTGTGTGTTCATTAAATTTGTTAATGTGTTTGTAATAGAAATGAGTTTGTTTTTTTTTTGTTGATTTGAGAATTAGCTGTAACCAATTAGCATAATTCTAGGATTTTTATTCAATGAAAAAATAAATTTCCCTAGAATTTTCACCCGAATTTCTAGGGCTGGAATCTGCTAGTTTATATAAATATCTTAAAATTAGTAATATATATCATACAACAAAATTAATCAAATAAATGAAATCCATATAATTAAACAAATAAAAATTATCAATGGCTGTGACAAATTTTTTTTTTATTCTTTGTACTCCCAATATGAAGTTTGATAACTGAGCAAATGCAATCTCATTTTTTTTTCTACTTTAATTCATTCATTAATTTGTTTGCTTAGTCTTCTTTCAGGGGCCAATAAAGGGCACTTTAATTTAAAAAAAAATTAGTTACTTATACCCAAAAACACCCTGTGGTCTAAGTATAATGAGGCTGCAAATACCTTATGTACATGACTAACACCGCTCGATCCCTAATCACTTTCGTAGTCAATTCAATTTGTCTGTCTATACACATGTACGACAGATCAGTAACTTCTTGAATGAAGGATATTGTTTGCGGCAAACATGCATTTCATTTCACAAAATGGTCTTATTTTAGATCGATGCATTTAACCGGTATTTTTAATTTTTTTTATTCTTTTGCAAAAATATTTTTTCTTTAAGGTCTTTAAAATAGCCATCTGCCTCAGGATAAACGTCTTCATGCTGGACAAATCTCTTACCGTCGACCCATTTCCACAGGTTAGAAAACTAAAACTAGTCGTGTGGGTTTAAATCTGGAGAATAATATGGATAGGTCGGCAGTTCGTACCCTAAGTCATGTATCTGTATTATGGTGACTACAAGCGTGTATACCGATGAATTGTACATTGTATGGGGAATCTTTTTTTTCGCTAAATGCCGTTGCTTTTACTTCAAATCACTGTCGAAACTATCTAGCAACTGAGAACAATTTTGATATGATTGATACCGCATGCTGCCCAAACAACTATCGCCATGACCTTCTTGAATCGCAAACCCACCTCGACATGCTTTGGAGCATATGCAACCACAGAGGTCCACTGCATTGACTGTTCCTTGATGTTTCGTATGCTTTTTTTTTTTTTTTTTTTTGTTAAGCGTTTATTTAGACAAAATTCATATTCTTAGACTATAAATAAACAAATAGTAAGAGTATCTTAATATAATACACTGTCCAATATTCGGGCTCTCAAGTATATTTAATATATAGATTTTCATGAATTTTTTTTTTAGAAACATGTAATATAATTATAAATGTCACATAAATATGTACAGACAATATAATTTTTGTAATGAAAAAAATGGGAAAAAATATTACTTTGATATTTGTATAATAAAAAGTTAAGTCAAGACTAAAATTTAAAAGGGGAGTTTTTTGGTGAGCCACCAATATTTTTTGTTATGTACATATATTAGGAAATATGTTATTATCTCCTGAGTAAATGTTTTTATCAAATTTACTATTTTCAGTTGTGAGTTGGATGCAATGTATAGCTTTATCGTTTGCTCTTCTATATATATGATAGAAGATAGGAATGCCTATTTCGTTTTGAATAAATCCTTTATGGTCAAGGTATAAAAAGGCTTCGGGAGGAACAAAGCCACTTTGCAAGGTTTTAGTTATATATTCCTCGTTGACATAAAAAGGGGCCATAATTAAATTGTTGTCATAGCAATTACAGCTTTTTGCAATATAGTGTCGAATGAGATGTATAATAAAATTATCAATTCTCCCTATTTTTGCATCATTGTATAATTTTTTGTTTGATACAAATTTTATATAGTTGCTATCTGGAGATCTATAAAGAGAAGTACATGCTCTCAGACATTTTCTTTCAAAAACTCTTATTTTTTCCATAAATGATGGAGAAATGTTGTACCAAATTTGGAAACCATACGTTAAAATAGATCTAACGAATGATTGGTACAATATAACTTTAACCCTTGGTTTGATGTAAGGGGAGTAAAATAGTTTTTTTTAAATGAAAAATGCGTTTCTTGCTTTCGGTATCTGCAGATTTATGTGATTGTTAAAATATAAGAACTTATCGAGGTTTATTCCAAGATATTTAATGACTTGTTTATTGGGAATCTGTATATTGGAATTCGATTTTATGCCAAAATCTCTCCATTTTGTTTTAATGTTATGGTTACACCGTCCAACTGGAGGCCAAAATAGAATGGTTTCGCATTTGTTGAAGTTAATATTCATTTTCCAATCTATAGCATATTTTTCAACAATATTAAAGTATGTTTGCAATTTGTCATTAATTTTCTCTATTTTGTTATCCGCGTGATAAATAATTATATCATCCGCAAATGCAATTCTGTTGTCGACTTTTGCAAAAGGTCATATATAAATAAATGAAATAAAATAGGAGAATTAACTGTCCCTTGCTGGAGTCCATTGAAAATTTTAAATTTATTTGTACTTATATTATTTCTATTGCATACTACAAACGATTTGTTGTTTAGCATGTTGTATATAAGTATTATGAAATATATTGGAATTTTATATAAAAATAGTTCATATATTAAGCCAGGTATCCATATGCTATCGAAAGCTTTTTCGAAATCTATTAAGCAGGCACCTGTACATAAGGACTTATTCAGATTCCAATGAATATTTGAAACAAGTAAATGCGTGGAATGAATTGTAGAATGCTTGTATTTAAATCCGAATTGCTTACCATTAATTAGTCGATTTCTTTCACAAAAATTTACTAAGTTATTGTTTATGCAAACTTCATACACTTTACTAATGTTTGGAAGTAAACTAATAGCTCGAAGGTTTTTTGGTTTACTTATGTCTTTATCTTTTTTGGGTAGGATAACAACTTTTGCTATTTTCCATGTATTAGGAAAGTATGAGTTGTTAAGCATGTTATTGAAGATAGTACAATAATCTAGAATCAATTCATCCGGAATATTTTTTAATATAATATTGGGGATATTATCTATGCCTGAAGAAAGTTTTTTTCTCAAGCTTTTGAATATGTATAACAATGAATCTTTTGTTGTGAAATAATTTTTAGTCATGGAATCATTTATCTCATTTGCCTTTTTATTTTCTGAAAATATTGAAAAAGAGGAGTGATTATTTTCATATTCAGTTTTGGTTTGCAAAAATCTTTTGAAACAACTAGTAACCTCAACATGCAAGCGGTTTTCCGGATTAATTTCTTTAACAGAATGAATTGATTTCAGATTAATAATGAAATTATTATTTTCGTCATTCCTTTCAAGATCTTCCAGTACTATTCCCGAATTTCTTATCAAAAATTCTTCATTTTGAGGTATTTGTATACTATTAATATTTAATGGTTGGAATGATCTAAGATGTTTTTAACTTCGCAAAACATATGTGAGGGATTCTTATGGTCAATATTTGAGAGAATATTTTGAAAATGTGTATTGACAGCTATTATAAAGTTGTCGTTTATAAGTTTCCTCATTAATTTAAGTTTGCCTTTTAGCAAGTTCAGTTCCGTTGGTGTTAATAAGCATTCAATCTGTTGTGTTTTTTGATAAGAGTTAAAATTTTACTTTTTTCTGATTGTAGTTTTCTAATAGTTAAGTTTGTAAATTTTTCTGTTGAATCATAGCTTTTAAATTTTAGAACTGATTTTTGAATTGAATTTGTTATTATGTCATTTAATTGAGTTAGATAAAGATCTATTTCTGAATTAGTGAGGTTTTTATTTTTTGGTATAGTTTCTTTATTTTTATACTCGCTTATAGCATTCTTTTTGAACTTTTTCCAGTTAGTTCTTTTGTAATTAAATTGAGAATCTTGAATTTCTTTAAATAGAGTGATTGGATTATCATTTTCATCGCTTAGTACTATAATTTGTAATGCGTTGTGATCGCTATCATAATCAAGAGTTCTAAGGCAGTTTAATGTATTATTCTCTTTTTGTATGCATAAGCGAGAGTCAGCTATACACAGATCTAGAAAAGAACCACAACATATGCTATGATGTGTTTTAACATGACTAGAAACGGCGAATTGCAATTGAAAATCGCCAACACTAATATTTAGTTTTCACACTGCCGCTCTTACGATCGAGTGTGAGTGCTTACGCCACCCACTGCACAGGTAGTTTTTGATGTGTAAACATTTATACGAGCAGGGAGGTAAATTTCTATTTCTCAATACTATGACAAAAACAGCGTAACATGTTACATGTAAGACAAAATCGGTGTGAGTTTGATTGTACTGGTGAAAAAAATTGTGATATGTAGTAACCTGTTTGAAAATGAAAAATAAAAAATGAAAAATGAAAAATAAAATTGAAAAACGAAAAATTAAAAATGAAAAATTAAAAATAAAAAGTGAAAAATGAAAAATAAGAAAAGAAAAATGAAAACTAAAAAATTGAAAAAAAAATTTAAATAAAAAATTAATAATAAAAAATGAAAAATAAAAATGAAAAGTGAAAAATGAAAAATGAAAAATAAAAAATGAAAAAATAAAAATGAAAAATAAAGATGAAAAATGAAAAATGAAAAACGAAAAATTAAAAAATTAAAAATAAAAAATAAAAAGAAAAAAATTAAAAATAAAAAATGACAATTAAGAAATGAAATATGAAAGACGAAAAACGAAAAACGAAAGATGAAAAACGAAAAATGACAAATAAAAAATAAAAAATGAAAAATAAAAAAGAAAAATGAAAAATAAAAATAAAAAATTAAAAATAAAAAAGAATAATACAAAATGAAAAATAAAAAATGAAAAATTAAAAATCAGAAATGAAAAATGAAAAACGAAAAATGAAAAATGAAAAATTAAAAATGAAAAATAAAAAACGAAAAAATAAAAATTAACCGGTTGAAATAAATAATAATAATTATTTTAAAATTAGCAGCTCCTCTGCAGTTCATTGCTGTAAATGATACATTGATGACGCTTTCTATTTGATTTTAAAAAAGTGCCATAACAAATCATTAGTTACTACATGTTTACACATCTCCCCTGTGATCGGACTCACATGAGCTTTTCATGTTCCAATATACAATATACTCTAAGTTGTCATCTTCTGTTTTATTATTTTCCCGTAATAAAACAACAACAAAAATAATAACGTTTTTCTAATATATCTGATATATTTTACAAATATTTTTAAACACGAAATTTATATTCTCATCTACTAGCCTGAAGAAATGTTCACATTACGAGATATGTTTTATATTAAAATTTACAGATTCTGCTTTTCATAAAAATATCGCAGACTTTAAAATAACAAACTTTTTTTATATGATTAATATATCAGAATTTAGTAGTTTGTATTAGAGTCCTATTTTCTAGAATTTAAAAATGACTAAATGTCTTTGTTTTTATAGCAGTCCCTTTTTTATGATGCTAGTTTGCAATTTTATGACGTTAAACTTTTGGGCTAAAGCTATAACAATGGAATCTTTTTGTAATAATTCTGAAATATCTGCTTAATTAAGACCTTAAGATATTGAATTTTTAGTAGACATTTTAAAATACCAATTCAGTTTCAACATCACTCTTATTTAAAACATTTAAGACTTAAAGATTATATCATAACAACTTACCTTGTAAGATGTGAAATTGAAGTCCAAATTTAAATATTTCTTATAACAAAATTTTTCTCATTTTGGAAATATCGCACTTTTTTTTTTAAGATTTCGAATATTTGACGCAAAAAAAGTCTTCAGGTCTCGATCCTATTCAAGTTTTTGGAGGTTCATGTAACCGCAAGTTCACGGTATAATAAAATTTAAAAAAAAACTTTTTTTTAAATAGTACTCGTATTTTGTAATTTTTCTACGCTTATAATCAACAAGTTTTATGTCATCCTCAGTCCAAGAATATGAACTTTTCAAGTTTTGAGGAGTGTTTTCTACATATATCATTCAGTTGGCATCCTTTTCCTTCAAATTGCATTTTAAACTGTCATATTTGTGGTTATAATTTCAAAATCATTTTCAGAATAACGCAAACATAGGAGAATAAATTAATTAAAAAAAAAAAAAAACCAGTTAAAAACGAATTAAGCAAAAAAAAAAACTTTTCTGTTTACAAATAACCCTTTTTAATGTTTCGTAATTAGATCACATTTAAACATCGTCCTGTCATCGTGTTACCGTCAGTCAAAAAAACATACACATTTAATATCTAGGAAAGATAAACCCAATATAATTAACATAACAACCTCGACATTACACCACAAGTGTTGAAAAACAATAAGACAACAAAAAAGGAAACTCATCTGTTAACATGCTTAATAAATTAACAAACATTTCAACAGAAAAAAAGAAAAGTTTAATTGCATTTTTAACTTGAATAAGTGTACAATGAGTTTTATCTTTTTGGTTTCATTATGAAGATTTGCTTTTTGCAAATTATACAAAGGCAAAAATCTTTAAGATTTGACCATCTGGAATAAGAGCAACAGTGAGCAATAAAGAGCAATAACTGTGGTGTATGTTTACAACATAACAAACTGCCAGAGTCATAATTCTTCCACATCTTATGAAAAAAAGGATGTCAAACATTGTCGAAAACTTTCGTTCTCGCTATTCAAAGGCAACAGCATACTAAAGGCCACTCTTGGTTTTGCTAATAAACTTTATAATATCAGACAAATACAGATATACTTCATTTTAAAGAAGCTTTAAGCTAAAGTTTTGCTTAAGTCGAATTTGTTATGAACTCTAGACTAACAAAACAAAAACAAATTTATGGGTTTTGTCTAAAAGAAAAGACAACAATAAAAAAAAAACAAGTAAGAAAATTATAGTCGGTCTAGACCGACTATACGATACCCTATACCATGCGTTTAGAGACCCTATCTTTTAGGCCCAACTAACTGGATATAGAAAATAAGCATAAACCAAATTTGAGTGGGATTTTTATTAAAATTTTCGGCTGCAGATATGAAAAAGTTCATATCGGATGCTATATCTATATGGGGACTAGGCCCAAAAATGGACCGATCCTGACCATGTTTGGTAAAGTCTCTTGTATTTTGCAAAAGTATATACAAACAAAATTTGAGAAGAATCAGTGCAATATTTTTGTTTTTTGATAGATTTAAGTGAAGATCAGGAAGCAGCTTTATATGGGTCCTATGACTAATAGTTGTCCAATAGGGATCATTTTTGGACTACTGATTAATGGATGCAATATATACATACAAACCCAATTTGACTAAGATTTGTATGATAATTTCGATCTTATGGCAATATATGTTGATTTCATTGGGGTCATTTGTATGGGGGCTTGGTCTGAACATGGACCGATTCTCACCAAACTCAATAGCATTCATTCCATGGTCGTAGAAGATCAAATACCAAATTTTGTCAAAATATATTCATGTTTGCGACCTGCAGTTTGGTCACAAGCTTTACATGGACACACAGACGGACGGAAGGACGGACGGACGGACGGACATCGTTAAATCGAATCAGATAGTGATTCTGATTCGATCGGTATAATTAAAGATGGGTGTAGGTCAAATATTTATGGTTGTTACAAACAGCAGCACAAAGTCATTATACCCAAACCACATTGTGGTATAGGGTATAATAATTATGGAACACAGACTATCGCCCAGCTTTTACAAAATAATCCCAAATAATTGAAATATAATTAAAAGCTAGATTTTCTACAAAAATGGTATATTATTTCTCTTTCAAAATTAAGTTGATATTCTTAGTCTTGAAAGTAATATATATTTATATTGTAGGGTGGTAGAAAAGCAGCGAAACTTTTTCAAAAAATTAATGTCTTTTATTTATCAAGGGAATGGAAATGTGATTGATGATATATATTCGTAGGGGTGTTCTTGAAAATAAGGTGTGGAGTTTTTAGGTGAAGTGTGTATTTAAGAAACGTGAGTAAGTAGTATCTTTTTAAGTTATCATGATATAATCTCAATGGAATTTTTATGATATATTTACTAGCAGGTAAATAATGTATGCTTTAGTTTGTTTTCGAAATTTGAATTTGTTATGAATATAAACTCTAGTTAGCCAGATTAATAATACTTTACTATATATATTATTATTTTTTGACGATCGGGGTTTCACTAAGTCACAACGTAGTATTCATAGAGAATTTCATATGGGTTACATCTTTTTTCTTTTTTCTTTAGGTTTTAAATTATTACCCAACAAATTAAAAAAAAATTACTTCTTTTTTAAATTAATTTTTTCAATTTTCTGTAAAATATTCATCGCAATTCGTAAGAGAAGGTATATCTAAAAGACTAATCATTTCTAAACTATAATTATTTTCTAACTCTATTCGTGACTTCACATGCCGCAAAGAAGAAATAAGTGGATCGGAAGATGCTGCCAACATGTTGAAGAGGTCCTCATTTTGCCTTACCCTTTATAAAATTTGTTAAGAGACTACTGTGCTTCTTCAGAAAGCTTTCCAATTGGCAAAGACTGGTACTCAATTATATCTTTGCCATGCGCCAATATTTTATGGACGGTCGGGGTCACCTTCTTCTGTGGATACATTTCTGCTAAAAGAGATGCAGTTTTCGATGCATATTCTCCATATCTTGTAGAATTGACACTTTCGTTGCAGTTTAAAATATTCAAGATCGTTCCCAACCTTTTGACGATTTGATTGTCAATTCCTGTGATTCTAGTTACTGCCTCATCATTTTCAAAAAATCTCCTAGAAGTGTTTCCATCGTTTGAGTTACCGTATCCGTGCTTGGGACAGTCTACTTTTAGTCTGATCTTTTCCTTATCCTTTATTGATGTATTTTCATCGAAGTTTTCCTCCTCTTGTGGTAGGGTATACGCCAGTTTTAGCAAGAACTCCATACACCTTATCCTTGCGTGCAATGGTGACATTCCATATTCCTAATTCTCCTCGTTTGTAGAATCGTTTAAATTAACAAAGTTCTTCTGACTCTTTTTGAAAATCGGGCATAATAATGTTGAGGTTGTTCCTGCCAGTTCGTTTACGACTTTTCCGTTAACCATGGTCAGGTGGAACTCGTAATTGCATTCAATATATTTTGTTTCTCCAATTTGCAGCTTTGTAGGCTTAATCTTGCTTATTTGTTCTTGAATATCTTTCACCGTGGTCCTTATGAGTTCTGCCGATTCCCTTGCAAACTGAAATATTATTAGTCGGCAATAATGCACTGATGATGGACGTAGATTTTTCCAAAGGAACAACAGATGCCATAAACATATTTCCGTCCGATATTGTAGCGTCATCGGAAGATATCCTGTGCTTATAAACGCTTTGCCCGGATGATCCATCGCAGCCCCATTTGCTGATCAATGTCAGTTTCTCAGGAAGAATTTTCACCTCATTTTCAGGAAGACTCTCCAACAACCGTTTTGCTGTATGGCCCATGAGATCCTGCAGATTGGCTTTCACAGAGACTTCCGTAAACTCCGTATGCAGTGGTCGTGAATTTATTTTAGCTTGCGTAATATGCTTGTACCTTGGTAAAACGTCAGCCCCGTGTTGCATCAAGGATGCCCGTAGTATCTCATATTTTTCTTTGGAAAGTTGTAAGTCCATAAACAAGGCCAAGGGTTCTTCGGAACCATACTTTTTAATGTGTGCGTTTGTGGGTGTGGGAATGCTTTCCTTAATCCTTTTTAGTCGCAGTGGGCTTGCATCAGCACCTTGCATCTGCGGCCTAACTCTTTCACTATCCTTTGTATATTTAATAGACAGCGCATCCGATAAATGCTTCGTTGTCAAGTCATTGGTGGCATCGGCAAGTTTTCTCTTTCTTGTGAAAATTGAACACTCCTCAATACTTCCTTTTGCTACTCTGGTTGATGTGGTGGGTTTATCTTCTGCCAATATATCCAGGATGGTGTCTTCATTAAGCCAGTCCTCGTATTTGGAGTTGAAGTTCTGAATGGTTCGATATATATTAGATACAAATTATTTTTTATAATTTCGCTTCTCTCAATATTTCCGTATAAGCTATCAAGTTCTTCTAAAGCAGCTTCCGTGAAAAACTTTGGTGTGGTTGACCTTCTAAACAGTTCAAATAATTTTAAACTGTTTAACGCCATGGTTTCAGTACTTGTTGCGCCAACTTTCAGTCGTAGACTAATCCAGGCATTATGCTTATTTTGCAATATATAGGCTTATGATACCATGCCTAAAAATTTACCTGTTCCCTGCATACATATGGATTTAGACTGAATTATGCAATTTTGATATTATGCTCGTGTCTAGATAAGATTTGTGCCTACCTGGAGCGACCATAAGTCAATATTGTTCTTGACCATTTGTACTCCAAAGTAATTTTTAAGTGAGGCGCGTACCTGCGAATTTCAATGAGTAGTTTTTTGTGCATCCTGTGTCTGTAACAGAATATTGGGAGTGGACTCTGGCAGAGGCTCACAGGTAGACAACCGACTTAAAATGCAATTTTCATACTATTAGACCAAACTGCTGTCAGTCAAAACATGAAAGGGATGCACGCCATACAATTTCTGCAACCATGTCTTTTTAACCTTTTTTACCTCTAGAAGCCAAACGGGCACGTACGGGCAGATAAAATCTTTTGAATTTTGCAAAGAAATAATCAAAGAACATGTTTTGCAAATATGGCAAATATAGAAAAATATGGATTTTTTATTTTCCGTCAAAGTTGAAAAATAGTGAAAAAACGGATAGTTTTTAAATAGTGATTTACCAGGAGAAACACAAAGCAAACAGTTAATTTTTTTTTATCATTATATACTTAATAAATACATCAATCAACGCAAACAAAAAATAAGGCGTATCGTTACCTATTTTTCGTGATATAACACCTAAAATCGCAACAAATTGACTAAAAATTGTGTGTTTTTTTGAAAACCGAAAGTCGGTCAACTTTGAACGGTTATATCTTCTAAACTAAAAATGTGATATTATTAAGAGTAGCATATTTGAAATTGTTGAAAAGTTTCCTATAGAATGGGTTTATTCAAGACTTCGTCGGCGCACACGAAAATTTTGATTTTTGCAACCTCGTTTGCTCTACAGGCGCCACTGTGCAATGGCTCAATATCAGCAAAATCAGCGCCGGCATCCACTTCGGGATCAGACTCCATAGCCTACCATCTACAAAATCCGTATAACTGTTTGGTTTTTGCTTTCTTTTTTAACTTTGCGTACAAGGTACTAATTTCATGCCGTGTAGAAAACTACACCAAGCATACCAAATTGAAGCTGTTGGAAAACAACGTTCCATGTATGATTCGAAACTTAAAACAAATCCATTTCAGTTCATATACATGATAAAGAAAAAGTCAAGAAAAATGGGTAGAGATTTTAGAGATTTAGAGATTTAAAAAAAAAAAATGTAGTTCCCTACACCAAGGTAGGACTGCGGTTAAATAAAATGTTTTCTTGGAGATTATTTTCCTAATTTCTCTACGCCCACCTTAGGCGGCTTATGACTAGCTAAGCCGTGAGAACACAAGGATTCGGTACAACCAAATTTAACTCCTGTACTTGTTTTTAAAATGCTATTATTTAGTTCCTAAGTTTAATTAAATAGTAAAATAATAATACCTGTATTGAAAGAATGTTGTTATATTTTTACCAGCTTTATGAATTGCCATATCAGGTAAAAAAAAAAATTTGCTTGGATATATATTGTTGTATACCACTTTCCACGGTATGCTGACACCAAACTAAATCATACGAGCACTATAACGCAAATTATACTGATTGTATCGTCGTTATGCTCATTCAATGACCGATCAATGCGGTACAGGAAGTTAATGGCATGGCAAACTGTGTAAAAGTGATTTCGGAAATCGTAAATTTTTCCAAGATATTTTCCTCTTCAAATAACAACATTGTTACACTTGCAATATATATTAACCGCGATCCAAATATCACAATATACATTGAACGTGTAGCATGCAGTATTGGTGGATCGTGATCCATTTTAACGGATTTCTGAATTTCAAAATAGGAAGCCATTCTGCGGTATGGAAGACGATCAAAATTTCACAATATATATTGAATGTGTAAGAGTGTCCTTATGTAACGGGTGATTTTTTTGAGGTTAGGATTTTCATGCATTAGTATTTGACAGATCACGTGGGATTTCAGACATGGTGTCAAAGAGAAAGATGCTCAGTATGCTTTGACATTTCATCATGAATAGACTTACTAACGAGCAACGCTTGCAAATCATTGAATTTTATTACCAAAATCAGTGTTCGGTTCGAAATGTGTTTCGCGCTTTACGTCCGATTTATGGTCTACATAATCGACCAAGTGAGCAAACAATTAATGCGATTGTGACCAAGTTTCGCACTCAGTTTACTTTATTGGACATTAAACCAACCACACGAATGCGTACAGTGCGTACAGAAGAGAATATTGCGTCTGTTTCTGAGAGTGTTACTGAAGACCGTGAAATGTCGATTCGTCGCCGTTCGCAGCAATTGGGTTTGTGTTATTCGACCACATGGAAGATTTTACGCAAAGATCTTGGTGTAAAACCGTATAAAATACAGCTCGTGCAAGAACTGAAGCCGAACGATCTGCCACAACGTCTAATTTTCAGTGAATGGGCCCTAGAAAAGTTGGCAGAAAATCCGCTTTTTTATCGACAAATTTTGTTCAGCGATGAGGCTCATTTCTGGTTGAATGGCTTCGTAAATAAGCAAAATTGCCGTATTTGGAGTGAAGAGCAACCAGAAGCCGTTCAAGAACTGCCCATGCATCCCGAAAAATGCACTGTTTGGTGTGGTTTGTACGCTGGTGGAATCATTGGACCGTATTTTTTCAAAGATGCTGTTGGACGCAACGTTACGGTGAATGGCGATCGCTATCGTTCGATGCTAACAAACTTTTTGTTGCCAAAAATGGAAGAACTGAACTTGGTTGACATGTGGTTTCAACAAGATGGCGCTACATGCCACACAGCTCGCGATTCTATGGCCATTTTGAGGGAAAACTTCGGAGAACAATTCATCTCAAGAAATGGACCGGTAAGTTGGCCACCAAGATCATGCGATTTGACGCCTTTAGACTATTTTTTGTGGGGCTACGTCAAGTCTAAAGTCTACAGAAATAAGCCAGCAACTATTCCAGCTTTGGAAGACAACATTTCCGAAGAAATTCGGGCTATTCCGGCCGAAATGCTCGAAAAAGTTGCCCAAAATTGGACTTTCCGAATGGACCACCTAAGACGCAGCCGCGGTCAACATTTAAATGAAATTATCTTCAAAAAGTAAATGTCATGGACCAATCTAACGTTTCAAATAAAGAACCGATGAGATTTTGCAAATTTTATGCGTTTTTTTTTTTTTAAAAAGTTATCAAGCTCTTAAAAAATCACCCGTTATTAAAATTCAAATTGTGTTTTTTATTAATTTTTTTTTCAACATAATTTTTAAATTTTTTTATTTTTTTAGAATTCAATGAATCTTAAAAAAAAAAAATATTGAATTTCTATTTGTATACACACAGTGTGCTAAAAGGCCATTAAAAATCAACAACCTAAATTAAATAGCCTCCAAACAAACCGCAGACACAAAATAAATACAATGTACTACAAAAAGCCGCAAGGTTGATGCAATAATGAACAGCTTGACTGAATGATGCATGTGCTCTAGCAAATACTCAAAATAGCGAAAAAAAAAAAATATGCAGAAAGTAAACAATGGTGTTGTGAAAAATATAGTTGCAAAAAAATGCGATATTACTGTGAAGAGGTAAGAAGAGTTATCGAACATTTTTTTTATACACTATGTAAAATATTTCGTGATTTTTTAGAGAAAACTAAATTCAATATAAGAAATCAAAATATTATTGCAGGCAACTAATAACGATTTTTTGTATAAAAACCAGCCAAAATTATAATCAATCAAATCTAGATTTGATAAGAGTGTGACTGATGGCGTATGTGTGATAAATAATTATGGATTTTGTATTTCAGCAGAAGACAAGACAAAATTATAAAATGCAATAACATTTATTAACGTGCTGAGCAATTTTTAATACGTATACTTTTTGAGCATCGTTCATAAATTTATTAAAGCTTTTTTTAGCTTATTATGTATACTGTGGTAAGTCTGGTGTGTATACGTCACCGTAGATTTACATAGTTTTCATAGATTTCAGCAATAGTGTGAATGGCGTTGTTGACTTTAATATATTTCACTTTATTCACTAACTTAGCAATATTATTTCCTTCTTTGTTTATTGTTGTTGATTTAAGCAAAAAAAAGAAAACAAAACAATTTTGATTCTGCTCAGGCGTTGATAGATCACCCTTCTATTACGTGATGTTTTTCTAAGTTTGGTTGAGTTTTTTTCTGCTTGGCTGAATTGCTGCTGTTTGCTGAAATATTGGCAAACTGTTTTTACAACCACTGTTTATGAAAATGTTAATTTATGCTGAGGTTTAAAATTTTTCACATTGTTTGTTCGATAAACATCCTTGAATGTTAAATGGTGTGTATTTAATTTGAAATATGATTCGCAAACACAGCATATAATTTATGTCCATCCAAAACAGTAGAAATTAAATATTTTGTAAATATTTCAACAAAATATTGTTATGTGTGTGAATCATATATACAATAGTTCCACCCATATTCATAGGGTGAATGATATCGCTTGTTCTCTAAAAATATTTTGTTTGCTTCTGTGAGACTTCGATTGAATTATACATCTAAAGTCTTCAAGTTAAATGTAAAATATAACAGCAAATGTCATGTATTGTAATGAAAGTTATTGTATAAATTCTTCGAGATATGCTAAAGACAATTCCAAATTGTTAGAGAAACAACTAACGCTTTTGATAGAGATGGAGACTAATTCCCTTATACTAATAAAGATTTAGCAAGTAAAAGGTATCATACAATATCTAGATATAACAATATATGGCTAGGGCATCCACTAAAAGTTATATAAGTATTTTTTTTTAGTTATTTTACTTTTTTCAACCATTTAAGCTGTTATAGATTCCACGCTACGATT
The DNA here is from genome assembly GCA_963682025.1 of Cordilura impudica. Taxonomy (NCBI): domain Eukaryota; kingdom Metazoa; phylum Arthropoda; class Insecta; order Diptera; family Scathophagidae; genus Cordilura; species Cordilura impudica. The sequence goes on along the minus strand of OY821518.1, from coordinate 58,178,693 downwards.
TGACGATTTTTATCGGGCTACCTTAAAAATAACTACCGCTCATTTAAATGAGATACAGGTGTCAAAATGTGACCATTTACTCTAAGACATTGAGTTTTACATTTTATTATAATCTTTAATTTAATGTCCAAAATTTCAATTTCTACGACAAACAGTGGTCCATATTTTGAGAAGGCAGCCAAAAAATAGCGACTCTATCTCAACTATATCACAGCGAATAGGATCTTCGAAAATGGGCTTTCTCAGTATTTTGCTAAAATTAAAAATTTCTTTGCAAATTTTTATTTTTGAATGACTGTAACTTTTTTGATTTAAAAGATTTTGAAGTGAAATAAATTTTGTATAATTTTGTGGCTTCCATACTATTAACGTTAAAAATATAAAATCACTGAGTCATTCCGAAATTTAAAAAAGCTCCAAATTTTATGAAAATCTCCTACTTAATAGAGCATAACTCCTGCCAGTCAAAAGCAGTCAGAAAAAAGTCTTGCACTCTTCTATAGTCCGGACCCTCCCCTATACTCCTATGCCCCATTATACACCCGCCAGTTTCCGCCCGTGTGCACCAGAACAATTTTTCTGACCCAAAGTTAGATATTTTCTGCAAAATTTATGAATACAAAAGTTTTACACTATGTGGTTAGGATGTATTAAGTTTGAGGTGATGTTTGTAACTGCCAAAAATATTGGACCTTTATCCATCTTTTATTATACGGATCGACTCAAAAACACTTTCTGAGTCGATTAAACGATGTCCGTCCATCCGTCTGCGTGTTATGAATACAAAAGTTGGTCGTACCGGTGCACCGCGGTGTATTTTTTTTACGAGTTGTCAGGAGTTGTTATACACTTATAAAAAAGGGTTGAGATATAATGCGCTTAATTGTTACAGGTACATTTACATAGGTATCTTTCAAAAATATTAATAGTCTGAATTAGAGTTATATAGTTTAAATACCTGACAAAATGGGAAACAATTTAAATAACAGGTAAATGATAAAAAAAAAACTATTGCGACATAGCCCTTAAAGATATGAGCAAGTATGCTTCATGATTCTAAAAGTGGTAATAAAAGATAAAAATTTGTAAATAGAAAAAAAAAAAAACTATTGCGACATAGCCCTTTAAGATATGAACAGGTATGCTTCACCTTTTAAAAGGGGTTAGGGTGTGGGCTTTTTATGCTTCTAAAAGTGGTAATAAAAAATAAAAATTTGTAAATGGTAAAAAAAAAACTATTGCGACATAGCCCTTTAAGGTATGAGCAGGTATGCTTCACTTTTTAAAAGGGGTTAGGGTGTGGGTTTTTTATGCTTCTAAAAGTGGTAATAAAAGATAAAATTTGTAAATGGTAAAAAAAAACTATTGCGACATAGCCCTTTAAGATATGAGCAGGTATGCTTCACCTTTTAAAAGGGGTTAGGGTGTGGGTTTTTTATGCTTCTAAAAATGGTAATAAAAGATAAAAATTTTTATTTTACATAACTGCAAGAAAGAGTATTTATAATAATGTTTCCACAATTATTATTCATTACAATTTATGTAATGGCTAAGTACTGTTACAGAGATCTGGCAGATATTTATTTTCAACGAAATGGTGTAGACGATGTAATTTTGCACATAGTGAGCAACGACTTCTTTAAGAATTGTAACCTAGAAGACATTGAAATGCACAAAGGACTGTGATATGTAGTGTTAAAGAAAAAACAACTGTGACATTTTTATTTATTTTTTCAATTATAATATTAATTTATATGTTTATTGTGTAAAACTTTTTGTTTTTGGAAAACAAAAAATTAATGTGAAAATTGACAAAAGAATATTTATTAAATAAAATTCATCCCTGAAGATGCTGGAAAATACCCAGCGAAACGTCGGAGTTTGAAAATGAAATAAATAGTCTTTTATTTATTTTTTTTTTTTAAAATAGTGACCTTGAAAGCCCATTTAGAAAAATTCTAAAATACATAATAAATTTAAAAAGGTCGAAATATTAAGAAGAAAAAGGAAAAATTACTAATTTTGCATCGAATTTGAAGAGACGGTACATTGAATGCTCTCATAGCAAGGCAAAGATGTACAAACGTTACCAAGACTGGTTAATAAAGGAACTAATTTTTGAGAGTGCATCTACAAATGCCAATGAAAGTGGAAAAAAGGGTCGACCAGCAAAACCAATTGACGGATGTAGTGAAAGATCTCAAAGGCGCAAGCTGGAGAATATCAATGAAGAAATTTCTGAAAGAATTATTAAGGATTCATTTTTGCACCAAATTCAACCAATCCAAAATAAAAAAAATAAAACTGAAGTAATTGAAAAAATAGTAGAAGCGAGCCCAAGGCGCACAAAGAGGATTTTGAAAAGCATTCCTACGCCAATTGAAGATAAGAAATTTACGCCGGAAGAAGCGTCGCCCTATTTTTGGATTTGAAATTGACCAAAAATCAATATAAGGAATTGCGGAAGCGAAACAATGAAAAGAATTGTGGGATTTTTCCAGAGTATCGAGATTTAGTTTCTGCCAAAAAAGAATGCTTACCTTCACAATCAGCTACTAGTGTCCCTTCAACATCAGCAGAAATAAAATTGCAAGATCTCCTTGAACATACTGCAGAACGATTGCTAAATACGCTTGATACTGATCATTTAAAAAAAATTGGTAATGGCAGCATTACTTTAATTTCTAAATGGGGATGTGATGGATCCTCTGGTCAGAAACAATACAAGCAATTTAGTGCCGAAAATTCATCAGACGCAAATTTGTTTATGGCATCATTCGTTCCATTGCGCTTAACAAAAAGGTATAGCGTCTTAGAGCCGTCAACTAGTAGAGCAACAGAAATTGATATATGGAAAAATGAAATTCCGTCTTCAACAAAGTATTGTAGACCAATAAAATTTGCATTCAAAAGGGAAACCAAAGATGTCATAACTGAAGAAATTCAAAAAATAAAAGATCAAATTAAGGAACTTCAACCAGTAATATTTAAATTTGATGACCAAGACATTGAACTACATTTTAAAATGTGTCTCACAATGATTGATGGAAAAGTTGCACAAGCTTTAACTGGAACAAAGTCAACGGCAAGCTGCATTATATGCCAAAAGACATCAAGTCAATTAAGTCAACCCCCACCAGAAGACGATAGTTTTAAGGAAGCCTACGAATTTGGAATGTCCCCTCTTCATGCTAGAATACGTTTCATAGAGCATATTCTTAAATTGGGTTATGATTTGAAATTTGGTCTGTCAGGCGAAACAGTGAGAAAAAAAAAATGAGAAAATGAAGAAAAAAGAAAGCAAACAAAAAAAAAATATCTACAGCTAGGCCTCGTAATCGACCAACCAAAACAAAGGGAAGGAAACGCAAATAATGGAAATATTGCAAGGAGATTTTTTTCCGATCTTGAAACTGTAGCATCTATCACAGGGTTAGATCATGAATTAATAAGACGATTCAAAATCATATAACAAGTTCTAGCATGCAGCAGAAAGATAAATGCAAAAAAAATTTGGAGATTACGCCAATAAAACAGCTATAGTTTACAATGAAAAATACTCTTGGAACAAATATTCTAACTAAAGGAGCGCAAGAAAAAAGGAACAAAGACTACAGATTCTTTCGCGAGCACAACACAAGAAAAATGTCCAGATGTTGTACTAATGAAGACCTTATCACTATTTTTTTGTGCACTTCAGATCCATATATGTCCAACATTCGTCAAAAATGGAAAACTACTTCTATTGAATTAGACGAAGAAGCTAAACAACTTCTAGAAGGTGAAAATCAAGGCTATTTAGAAGAAATTTTTACTTAAATTGGTTGATTTAAAGTACTTTTTCATTACACTAACAATAAGTTACACTTTTTTTTATATAGTTAAAAAATTTTCTTGATTTAAAAATTTATATATTTTGTAAATTTACAATAAAAATTGTTATATTTCATAAATTTACCATAAAAATTGATATAGAAATATTTAAAAAGACAATAAAAAAAATTTAACTAAAGCAAAAACATACGAGTTTTTCATTGAAACTTCTCTATCTGGAACCTATATCGGGTAACTTTTACGTTCGCTGCGTAATAAATTATATTTTAACTCGGGATCTTTCAAAAAAAAAAAAAAAAACAACCTTTGGCCCTTGTGCACATTAGGACTAAAAAGTTTACAGGGGCCAAAGTTTGGCGTTTTCAGAAAAATTTAACTTAAAAAATTGTTAAAAAGTATTAGTTGTAAAATTAACTGAAAAAATAAGACATTATATTAAAAAAAAACATTTTTTTACACTTCACTTTTGTACTAAACTTCAACTATTTACAAATGAAAATGTATATTAAACCCTCCGTAACTTTTTTATTTTCGGTCGAGAATTACGTTTTATAGCAAAACTTAAAGGCTAAAGTCTCACCTACCAAACAAACAAAAAAAACCACATGTCAAAATTCCAATCCAATCAAAAGTTATATATTTTTGACCGCCTTCTCGTCAAATGGTCCACTGTGTGACGCAAAGTTTTCGAATGCAGCTAACAAAATCCCTAAATTTATATATAGACGAATGAGTGAGAAGTAATCATACGTATACGTATGAAGCTAAGCAACATCTTAGTGCGTATTAAACACACATTAACAATTGCCTTTAAAGTAAAGGTTAGTAAAAAGGAACTTTTGCTAAAGTGAGAAATACATTGATTTTAATACACCGTATGCTATTATGTGATCTTGGTATAATGACTTTGTGTTGATATTTGTAACTATGAAAAAAATTTGATTTATACCTATCATATCATACATATCATATCATAAACAATTTATTTATTTTTTTGCAAAATGAAATTGTTGTTTTTTTGAAAGAAAATATATTGGATTTAACTTCAGTTATCTTGCCTGGGTTCAATTTTGTATATGAACATATATGTAACAACAATTCGAATAATATTGCAACGAACAACAAACGGTAACAGCAGCATGATTTATATACTCCCAAGTATAAATCCTAATTGTTCGCAGACATACACACGCCTTTAGCAGGTAATTAGCAGACAACATTGGTGCTTGCGGAAACAGAAACAGCACTATACTGGCATTTGTTTCGTGTGGCTCAGCAGGTTCGAAATAGGAGTGTGTTATATTAATTTTTGGAAGAAAACCAAATTTTTTTAAGATACAAATGTGAATATGTTTCGGTTAAGATAAGTTTCTAACCACAACGGATCTGTTTTCTGTGTGTAGAACAGACAAACAATGCCATATAATGCAATATTTGTTTGGTCAATAAGTAATACGATCTTTTGTGATAATCAATAAAACAATAATTGCGTAAGCTAAGTAGTATATGTATGTTAAATAGGCTAAACCAAATTTACTATAAAAAGGGTTGAAACCCAAAAATAAAACAGATTTTAATTTAGACAACTCAATCGGCAACAACTGCCTTTGCTTTTATTTTAATTAGAATTTCTATTTGCCCTTACTCTTTAAGATCGGCAAATATAATAGATCAACTAGTGGCAAACTCTGCCGGTTGAAAAACCATATAAAGGACAACAAATCACCATGTGGTGATCCTGCCAAACAAATAGTACTACATGGCTACCCTGCCAGTTTATATATCAAAACTCACTACAATGTGAATTTCAAATGCACAGTTTATATATCACAAATTACTACATGGCATTCCTGTCAGTTTATATATCACATACCACCACATGGCTATCCTGCCAGTTTATATATCACAACTCACTACAATGTGCATTTAAAATGCATCAAACGCTATCTCGAACGTGGGAGCTCGTTAGCCAGGCTATTAATATTTAATCTCGGAGTGTAAATTAGAGCTGCAGCGTGTATAAATAATCAGTTAAGTAATTTGGCTGGTGAGTATGTAAAAATTTTTATTGATATAGTGGTAGGTGATAGATTTTCTTATATATGCTTACAAAAAAAAAATCAGTTACTCGTATTTTATTGACAAATAACCAATCGCCCTACCAAGCCCCAGTTACAGAGTTGCTCTATCCCTAGATTTTCCGTGCTTTATGAGCCATGTCAAAAGTGGTGGGAAACGTTAAGTGAAAATTTTCCAAATTTCATTTTGTTATTAGACCGAAATGAAATTTAAGTGACTGCAAAGAACTCAAATAGTAGTAGTGGAAAAAAATTTATAGAGAACTTACATTGCTTAAAAGCCTAAAGATCACTAAAAATCATTCTTTAATAAAAGCTATAAAATCATGCCTTCAAATATGTGATACATGCTTGATAGTCCGTAACACTTTATTTTAAGCAGTAAGGCTGACTATTATTTTTATATTAATATCACGATATTGAAATATTTATTAAAACATTTTCGAATAAGTGGTCACTGCAAATATTGCTTAATATTATTATTTTTGTCAATATTTGTGGGCTTTAAATGTCATATAACATATCCAAAGTCACCACACACACTGATTTTTACACAGTTCCATTTGAAGTTTACTTACTTTATCAGTTGAAATCTAAATCTAATCGCAAAAAAGCAATATGTTTGTATATGCTAATATTTAATATACTAAACTTCTTACTATATAATTATACCCTATACCACTGTGTGGTTTGGGTATAATGACTTTGTGCTGCTGTTTGTAACAACCAAAAATATTTGACCTAGACCCATCTTTAATTATACCGATCGAATCAGAATCACTTTCTGAGTTGATTTAACAATGTCCGTCCGTCCGTCCGTCCGTCCGTCCGTCTGTGTGTCCATGTAAAGCTTGTAATCAAACTGCAGGTCGCAAATATGAATATATTTTGATAAAATTTACTATATAAGCTTTTATCGGCCATGGGATGAACGCTATTGAAATTGGTGAGAATCGGTCCATGTTCAGACCTAGCCCCCATACAAATTACCCATATGAAATCGACATAAATTGCCATAAGATCCAAATTGTCATATAGATCTTACTCAAATTTGGTTTGTATGCGTTCATTACATCCACTAATGAGTAGTCCAAAAATGATACCTTTGACCACATATAGAGCTGCTTCCCGATCTTCACTTAAATCTATTAAAAAACAAAAATATTGCACTGATTCTTCTCAAATTTTGTTTGTACATATTTTTGCAAAATACAAGAGACTTTACCAAACATGATCAGGATCTGTTCATTTTTGGACCTAGTCCCTTTATAGATATAGCATCCGATATGAACTTTTTCATATCTGCAGCCAAAAAAATTAATAAAAATCCCACTCAAATTTGGTTTTTGCTTATTTTCAATGTCCAGTTAGTTGGGCCTAATAGATAGGGTTTCTAAACGCTTGGTATAGGGTATCGTATAGTCGGTCTAGACCGACTATAATTTTCTTACTTGTTTTAAATTTTCACTCCAAATCCACCCGTTAAAACAGATATACTAAATAAATCATTTCGTTATGTTGTATTATAAATAGAAGATTTTCTGTGGTTTATTAACTGCAGCCATAAACTCATGATCACTATTATTTCTATGCTATAATAGGGGTGTAACTTGATGAACTTATATTAAATAAAATATAAGATTACGTTTATGATGCTTACAAAAAAATAATCGCAATGAAAATTGAATTAATATTCTAATGTATGCTTTACATTAAAATTCTCAATAAAAGAAACCGATTAAAAGATCAACAGAATATAACAGTAGCTAAGAATATCGAAATTAGAGTGACTTAAAAATTTTAAGAAACTACGGACGTCAACAGAGCTGTAATTAGGAAAAAACAGTGCTTCTTAGAAATAAAAACTCGATTCCGTTAGTCTAAAAGTTAAATTATAAAGAAAATGATGAAAATTATAGAAAATAATATACCTAATAAACTAATTTCATAAATGATTATATTATCGGCGCTACAATTACATATATATGGGGGATTTCATGTCACGTGCACCAACTTTTGAAACCGATGTCTTCCGATTGGGATGAAATTTGTACCAAGGTTAGTCCTATTGGATAGTAGTATAGACACAATTTTTCAACAAGATCGGTCCAGATCTCTTTGAGTTAGAGGGGATCAAAATTTGACATTTCGGAAAAACAGGTGTTTCTTCTCATCCATGTAACTTATTACCTATTGTTCTTAGAAAATTTTCTCCCAAACAGTTTAGATAGCTATTTCTTCAATATTTCGGAAAAAATACTTTAAAAAAAAAATTTTTTTTTTGACTTTTTTTTTTTGGTAAATTAAAGCATTTTTTGCCATTTTTTCAAGAAGGCCATTTTTTTTCATAAGAAAGCTTAGGATTTTTCCTTTAAGAGCTTTTTGGTCGCTTAGTGGGATAGGAGTGGGATATCTATCAAAATAAATGTTTTGTTACTCGAGACAACGGTTTTTCAATTTTTCAAAAATGCACTATTTTGAATTTTTTTGCTATTAGTGTCTAAAACCTTACAAATAAAACTTATACTGAGAAACTAGACAAACTAAACTTTCCGAAGGTATATAACATTCCTAACTAAAATTTTATACCCTCGATACTGTTTTCGCTTTTTTTCTATAGAAATGTTGAAAAAATATTATTTTTTTATTTTTAATAATAATTAAATTAATGTATAATAATAATAATATTAAAAATAAAAAGTCAAATAATTTATTAAAATTTAATCTTAATTGCGTTAGATCCATTTATATCATAAATATTTTTATGCTTAATTTATTGTAGCTGATGAAGTATTTAAGTCTTGTAAATTTTTAAATATCCAGTCTTTCATCCAGCTTTTTTGTCGCCTTTATTTACGGCGTTTTTTTTGTCAATCCTTTCTTGGCGTTACTAGGTTCAGCTGTTGATTTCGCTGCTGGTTTATTTGTTGGCTTTGGAAAGAAATCGCATTGAACAGAGGCAGAAAACTTTTTCAACATGAGTCTTCCAGCGACAAGCGGTATAAAAGCATGGTAATGAGCGGTGCCATCGATTGTTACTGCAGCATCGAATCTGCTCTTCAGTGTTTTCAATGTTTCCTGATGATCCTCTTTGCTACTAAAAACTATTTTAGTTTCTTTACAATAACTCTTTGCCCAATGGAATAAAGCAGTCGTATCTAAGATGCGATCTTGATGAGAGCACTGGAGGCTATACTTCGTTGCATATCTTTTAAGGTTTGCTCCAATACCATCATATGCTCCTTTGCCATGAGCAGTAGGATGAAAACGCCATCAGCTAGCATTCCAAAATCTTTTTCATGAGCCATAAGATTTGCCAAGCTACTTTTGTTTTTAAAATATTGACGACCTCCGTCCGAAACGTAGTATACCTTCTTTACTGTAAATTTAGTATTCTTTTCTGGTACTCATAAACTGCAACGGTATCATGTTTTAAATCATCGGATATGATTGCCATACTTTTGTGTTCCAGTTTTCCATCTTTCATGTAGTAAATAACTACTGTGAATATAGTTTCTTGGTCGTTATTGAAGTGGAATGCTTGTATGGCATCCTGAAGAACATATTTATAGTTTTCTGCGAAACCATATGAAATAACGAATTCACCAGACTTCAAATGTATCTTCAAATCCTTGAAGAATGACCATTTCTCTTTGACTAAAAAGTCATGGTTTCTCAAGTTTAGCAATCCTGTACACATTTCTTCCACAAAATCATCCACATTTAAAATGATTGTTTTCAATGTGCATCTGTCAGTCTGAATCCAAGAATCAAATTTGACCTCCTCTATATATTCTCGATCTAAAGAGTTGATTAAATTTTCTTTGATGAATGTGGTTTTCGGGTAATTGGTACATTCACCTAAGTGGCAAGAAGTTGTTGCATTAGGACACATAGTCAATTGAAGGCAATCGCGGTAATCGTGTAAATCTTCTGCCGAATCATCTGTTAAATACTTTAAGTTGATTTCCTTCAACATCAGTTTAACATTTGCATGGTAAATGCAAACGCGTACTGTGTGAGTTCCACTGCTTTTTGCCAAAAGGCTATGTTTTGGCCTCATTTGGGTTAATTTCGTGAAGCCAATTCTGACATCCTCGTGTTCAGATTGAAATGTTGCAAATAACTCTTTCAGGTTTCAGATAACCATTCTCTTCTGTTATGTTATGAAGGTATGTTACATACCTTCGGAAAGGTTAATTTGTCTAGTTTCTCAGTATAAGTTTTATTTGTAAGGTTTTACACACAAATAGGAAAAAATTTAAAATAGTGCATTTGTGAAAAATTGAAAAACCGTTGCCTTGAGTTACAAAACATTTATTTTGATAGATATCCCACTCCGATCCCACTAAGCGACCAAAAAGCTCTTAAAGGAAAAATCGTAAGCTTTCTTATGAAAAAAAAAAATTAAAAAATTGCCCTTTTTGAAAAAAAGGCAAAAAATGCTTTAATTTAGCAAAAAAAAAGTCTAAAATTTTTGTTTTTTTTTAAGTATTTTTTTCCGAAATATTGAAGAAGTAGCTATCTAAACTATTTGGGAGAAAATTTTCTAAGAACAGTAGGTAATAAGTTACATGGATGAGAAAAAAACACCTGTTTGGCCAAAATGTCAAATTTCGATCCCCTCTAACTCAGAGAGATCTGGACCGATCTTATTGAAAAATTGTGTCTAAACTACTATCCAATAGGACTAACCTTGGTTTCAAAAGTTGGTGCACTTGACATGAAACCCCCCATATATATATATGTAGGATTTACCTCTTCTTCTTTAACTCAAATTAAAAAATAAAACACGTCACTTTTTTATTTTAAACGTTAATACATTTTGGTTTATTTAAAATATACACATCACTTATTCCTTTTATTTCATTACATAAGCTTTTTATAATCCTCAGTTTTCAACCGTTCAATCCGACTGCTGCTTACTAACTGAACTTACCACAAAAAATGTCTGTCTAACATTGTCAGACTTCGTCTGCCTGTTCTTATATTCTATATCTGTCCTAGTCACGCTCATTGTTTCTATATTATTTGTCCGTAGCCTACTTATGTCATAATGTCCGTTAGTTCAAATTACTGTCCTTCATACATAAGCAATCGATATTGCGCAATCGATTTTTCAATAGCTTTTGGCATGAGGAAAAAAGATGCACTACGTCATATAAAAAAAAAAAAACATTTTCGATACGCCTAAATTTAAATTTTTTGATTTTTTTTTTTCTCAACTTTTAGTTTTAACGTTTTTTTTAGTAGGTAATAAAAAAAATCGGCTGATTCATTGCGATATCATTTCTTAGAAAATTTTTTTTGGTTTTTAGACAAGTTTTTTGTCAAAAAAACGTTTCCCTTTTGTTTCTTTACCCTTTTTTGTTATTTTTAAGGCTCCAAACCAATTTTTATATATTTTCTCCCGTAATTAAATTAAACCAACCGATTTTTTTATTACCTACTAAAAGAACTTAAATATAAAAGCTGAGAACAAGTCGAAAATGATTTTTTGATATGTCGTAGTGGAAATAATTTTTCACCATGCAAAAAGCTATCGAAAAATCGATACCACAATATTTTTTCCTTACATATCGGCCCACCTAATATAAATATATAAATTGTATATATTATTTCCACTGCTTTTCATAGATACGAATATTGTTTAAGATAAAAAATGTTACACAACTATGGCCCTAAATTGTGTGACGAACTTGGATTGTAATAAACATGGAATTATTATTATAATTTTTTTCTATCTAAATTGAAATTTCACCATAAAGGGAGAGAATTAAATATTTTATTAAAGTTAAGGAATTTATATATCATAGCATGACATTAATTTCCAAATAAAATTAAGGAATACAATTCGCAAGAATTCAGTACTTTAAATAAAGAAAGCATTTGCAAGAGAAAAGTCCTTTGGATCAAAAAAATGTAATGAAAATATTTTATATATACTTATTTGCTTACGAGAATTTTGTAGTATACCTTGTATGATATACAAAGGTATTTAAATAATCTCTTATATATATTTAAAGCAATAAAGCTTTATTTAGAAATCTCGAGAAAAAATTTATAATATTGTGATAAGGGTATAGAAGGCGTGCCCTCTAAAACGATTTTTATTATCAGGAATATATAGAGCCTCTCCACCTTTGCAATAGATAGGATAGGCTAGGTTAGATTAAGCTACCTTAAGGTAAGTTAGATGTAGTGTTATAGAATTTCGAGGATATAGTAATTCATAAGTTTTTTCATACTAATGATAAAGTTTGCCGCTTTGTTATAGGATGACACTATAGCAACTGTTAAATTGTATAGGATCATTCAAATGAAAAGAAGCAATAAAAGTCTATTAAATTATAATGTTCTCGTCGCGGCCGAATTTGATTATTTATTTTTTTATTTTTGTAAGTTAAAGTCAGAAAGTCTTCTAAAAACCCAACTTTTGTGTGTTTTAAAAAATTTGTTAGGTGGCCTACTATGTTTCTGCATTTAATAAAAAAAAAAATAAAAAAAATGTACTTCCAATAAATCCAAAATGAACAAGTAAGAAAATTATAGTCGGCCTAGATCGACTATATGATACACTATACCATGCGTTTAGGGATCCTATCTCTTGTGCCCTACAAATTAGATATAGAAAATAAGCATAAACCAAATTTGAATGTCATTGTTATTAATTTTTTGCCTCCGGTTATGAATATGTTTATATCGGATGCTATTTTTATATAGGGGCAAGATCGAAAAATGGACCGATCCCGACCATATTTGGTAAGGTCTTTTATTTTTTCCAAAAACATATAAAAACAAAATTTGAGAAAAATCTGTGGAATATTTTTGTTTTTTGATAAATTTAAGTGAATATTGGGAATCGCTTCATATGGGGGGCTATGACTAAGAATTGTCCTATGGGGTTTATTTTTGGACTATTGCTAATGGACGTAATAAAAATACACAAACCCAATTTGACCGAGATATATATGATAGCTTTGATATTATGACATTATAAGTCGACCTCGTAGGGGTCATTTGTACGGGGATTTGGTCTCGACATGATCCGATTTTCACCAGTTTCATTAGCGTTCATCCTATGGCCGATGAAAGCTTATACACCAAATATCATCAAAATATATTCATATTTGCGACCTGTAGTTTGATTGAAAAGTTTACATGGACACACAGACGCACGAACGGGCGGATGGACATCGCTAAATGGACACAGAAGGTAATTTTGGGTCGATCGGTATAATAAAAAATGGCCGGTCAAATATTTTTGGAAGTCACAACCATCAGCATAATATAATTACTTTATAGAAGTATGTTACATTAAACTATTTCTCCTGATTCTGGTGTTACCGAATAATCATCAACAATATCCACCACGATAATGGCCAGAATGTTCTCTACGTAATAGGGTACGACCTCGCAGGGTACGTCCTTGAAGGAACTACCATTGATTTTGTTCATGAATCTCCTTCTCGAATTAACCTGCTTCTTAACTCCAGATTTTAAGTCAAACCAACGCTATGAGAAAAAATTGTTTCTCAATTAATACAAACAAACTTTAAATTTTCCACTGCTCCACACATTTATCGCTATCCTCATATAACTTTGCGATACTTTGAGCGCATCTTACTTCTTCATACAGCTATTATTGGAGGTAATGCTTCCAAATTGAAATCCAAATTTGAAGACATCTAGTCCATAAATTTTTTATTTGAAATTTGAGAAATTCGTCATACTTTCTGAGTAGTTATAAAAAAATTTAAGTGTAAATACTTAAAAGTAAATGATAGATAAAAAATTAATATATTTCTTACCCTTTCCCTATTATTCAGTATTTTGTGTCAGTTTGGTACGTTTTTGTTTCCTTTTATGGGCTCTATGTGAAAGCTTTCCGATGTGAAAGTAACATAATCTAGCTACTGATCTATACAAATGGGGCCTTCGTGCGAAAACAAGTTATCGAGAAAAAAGGGTAAAAGGGTAAAAATGATAAAAGTAAAAATGAACACCTAATAGTTTGATATCTAAGCCCCATTTTAAAGGCCAGGTCACATTTATGGAAGTTATTTGCACTTAAACTGCTACGAAATGAAAATATTTCCCAAATTTCTCTTACTTCGTTTTTCATTTGTATGGATGTTGTAGTATTTTATGATTTCTAAATTTAAACAAAAAATATATTTTTTTGCTTAATATTTCCAACGAATTTAGCATTTATCCTTTTGCTTAATATTTCCAATGAATTTAACATTTAATTGAAACCACCTTTTATCCTCAACTTAACACAAGGTATATCAATCCTTTCATTATTATTAAGAAGCTACTGAAGTAGAAGGTATCTTTTTTATGGCATCATAAAACAATATTATTGAAAAGTGTGAAATTATATTTATGCTTCATATACTGTGCGTGTCTTCAGTATTTTTCTTTACACTTCCCTTTTTCCGTTAACGATATCATCAATAAATATATGAATGAATGAAGACACCTTTTGGTTGTTTTCCTCCGAGCGTTAAGAAAGAACATCGAATTTTACTGATAAAAATAAATAATTTAAAAGTTAAGCAAGGGAGGCATTATTCATAGAATTTAAGCATTTTTAAGATATTTCAATTTCTAAAATATTTCAAATCGAACAATTTTTCCTCTCCATATCAAATGCAACCAGTAGCGTTTAACGTCGTTAGCTGCAAGATTTTTTAATTTATCTATCAGAATAATATTTCAGCTTAATATAAACTCTTTACAATAGGGATATGCAAAAAATATATATTTCGTGAATTCGAAACTGCAAATTCTATGAAGTTAAACTTATATGACATATTTATTGACTACCAGTTAAAATCTAAAATTGGTTGTTCGAATTAGATAAATACAGTATTCATGTAGCAACATAATTTTTTTGTTCACGCCTGTTTATACAAAGAAATAAATACAGCGTTATTTGCTAAGAATATAAATAACAAATTGTGCTTTAATATTGTGGTCCTTCTGCAGTACAATTTTCTTTCAAAGATATTCAAGGCGACAGAGACATACTACACGATATCTTAGCTGACTTCATAAATGCAGTTTGCAATGCAACACTGTAATGC
Organism: Cordilura impudica; assembly: GCA_963682025.1. Lineage (NCBI taxonomy): Eukaryota > Metazoa > Arthropoda > Insecta > Diptera > Scathophagidae > Cordilura > Cordilura impudica. The sequence continues at coordinate 58,163,689 of OY821518.1, read as the reverse complement.
GCAGTGTTCATAACCACAGTAGACCTAGTTTTGGCAATGTCGCAAGTTCATTATTGTATGTCGATGCTTTTCAATGTGCAACATCTTTCAAATTTGTGAATTGTTTTTATTTGTGATTCTTTGGTGCTTGGTGCATGTTTATTTTTACCTTTTTCTTGGCGGCAAAACTAAAAATACATCAAAAATTTCAATTTATGGTAGAAATGGTGGATTTACGGTAAGTTAAACTTTTGTTTATTGAAAATTTTCAATATAACAATTATTTATTATTTTTTGTTTGAGGCATGAGCCAGTACCTGTGTTCTGTATTTTATGTGAAAAGTTCTGACATCGAAAAAGTGTGAAACAAAAAATCCCACTGTTTCTCGATTTGTGAGTAAAAGCTGTGTCTGTATTTTAATGTAAAAAGTTACAACATGGGTTACATTCTTATTGGAATATTCCAATGCAGCTGTACAAAATAATAAAAACAGATAAAGCAATTAAATGCAAACATAAAATTATTCAGAAAAAAATATCAAAAAATCAATAAAAATTTTAATGTAATTTAACAATATTTTTATTTGCTAATTACAAAAAAACAAGTAAGAGTGTTAAATTCGGCTATGCCGAATCTTTGATACCCTCCACCTGGGTTTTACGTTTACATTAATATCTGGACTTCTTGCACTATTTGTAACATATGTATATAAAATATTTGAATATATAAACACTTTGATAAACCTTTTACTGAATTATTACAACAAATGCTCTGAATTTTCAGCATTTTATAGAGGTGTCTATATATTTTAGGTCATAAATTGGCACAATGACTCCCGATTTATCCTATTTTAAATACTAACCTGATCCAGATAATTACAAGCAATATTAAGTTTAACAAGGTAAATGGTTTATTTTGTAATTTTCTTTTTAATTTAAATTTTTTAATATAAAGGTGCATTTTATTTTTTACGATCCTTTTCAATTTTCCAGACCTATTAGTATAGGGCACAATTGTGAGTCCGCATAGATCAACTTTCAACTCTTACTTGTTTTTATTGTGTTAAATCTATCTTTGTGTCTTTAAATTAATTAAGATAATTAAGATGAAAATATTTAACAAATATAAATATTTAACAAATATTTAACAATGAAGGAAATAAATATGTGGATTCTTTAATAACAATGACAAGTATAAAACACTTTTTTGTGCATTACATTAAAATATTATAAATTTTAACATAATTAATTTTAGGAACATAATTAATTTTAGAAAAATGTCTGATTCGTTTTTCGATGATGCTGAAAACACATCAAAGGAATGCAGAACATAAAGATTTTGCTTCAGTTAGTTGAGAGACGAGAAGCTAATGGATGGCTGGAGCAGGTCAAAGGTGACGACTATAAATGCAGATGCAAGGCTTTTGAAAATATATTAAAATGCAATAAATCAGACCTAAGTATACATCCTTATAGCCACTAATATAAAAAATCTTTTAAAACCAACAGTATTGCCATAATTTGAAATTGTAAAGATGCTAAATTGCAAAAAAAGATGCTTAAACGTACTGGAGTCAAAATTTTTGTTTTCAAATTTCATTAACTTTATATTGAAAAATTATATACATATTAATAAATTCTTTGGTTTTTAAATCGAAAAATTAATATAAAACATATGTTTCGATTTATATTTTTTAAACTTTAATTAAAATTATTTTGGATTTCATCTGAAATTTTTTTTATCATCAAATTGATTTTATTTCAAACTTAAATTAAATATTTTTAATTTAAGAGGGATTTCTTTTTATTTAAAATATAACAGAAATTACATTATCAAAAGATAGGATTATATTAGAATAATTCGTTTATGGAATCTAACATTTCTGTGATGTCTTCATCTTCAAGTTCTTCTTGGCTCTGATATTTTTCTGACGATCGACTTTTATCAACGACATCGCTCGGTATATTGTAAGTGTGACAGCACCAATTTTTCAATTTCAATCCTTCTTTCATACGTATTACAGAACATAACTACTCGGATTTTATTCTGTTCGAAGTTTGCTTTTAACTAAAGCCATTAAACTAAACAAACGTTCAACTTCGGCTTTTGAGAAAGACAAAACAAATATTGATAACTCCTTAAATGGATTTTCGCCAATAGAATTTTTCAATTCATAAAGAGGTTCTATTCAGTGTTGTATCCCAGTTTTGTTCTGTGATATAACTCCATTGGATTTGAGTTTTTTCTGTTTCAGATGATATAAATTTAAACTCTTCTAATATATTGGTTATCTGTTCTTTTACCCGATTTAATGTGTTTTGTATTAAAAATTTTTGGTATTTTTATAATACAATAATATTTTTTGGCAACCGACTTTCTAATTCATTAAAAACTGTTGTTGGTGTTTACATTCTTCTATTTCAAAATGTTTTGTTATATTTGTTGAAAGAAACGAGCAGAGTGGTAAAAGGGGTAGTACACAAAATTACTGTACTACACTTTGAGAAATTAAAACATATCAATACCAAAAAATAATGAAAAAAAATATCAAAAAAAAGATGCTAAAAGCAACTTTTTATTAATAAAAGATTCTAAGTTAGCATCTAGCATCTTTTGATAAATTTTGGATGCTAAACGATAAAAAAAGTCGCTAAATCTAGCAACTAAAAAGCTAAAACGGCAACACTGAAAAACAAGAACAAATATTCTGTTTGAGTTATAACATCTCATTTGCAAGCCATTTTAGTTAATTGTGTAAATTTTAAATGCACATCTAGCAGAATTGTAAAAATATTTTTTTTATAATATCTGTATGTTTTTTATATTATTCTTATGTAATTCTCATGATATTTTTGTCTTATTTTTCATATTTTTTTTTTCTTTGTTTTTATGTTATTTCTACATAATTGAAATTGAAAATGTACAAATTAAAAATAAATTTTAAAAAAAGTAGTGAAGGTGAAAAAAGTGGGTGTAGGGAAAAAAAGGGAATTTTTTTTCATAAGCGTGGAGATTTCTGAAAAAATCTCCTGGCATCACTAGTACCTATTAAAAAACAATGTAAAAATTCACAAGACAACGCGACGTAGACTTGCTTTGTTCAAAAGCTTCCATAAGACTGAATGAAATTGTTGCTTACTTTACTCTTTGGTGAGTATTTTCATTTTTGTTCGGCTGTATACATATAAGAAGCCGATTAGAGTTCAATTTACTCGTGCTGCTATGCGTATGTTTGTGTGTTAACAAAAATATACGATATCCCAGTCATCATTTCGAAGATTGTTTTAACAAAAATTACCTTACTGTGTCTTCTTTGAGCACTTTTGATGATTAAAAACTGATTAATCACATGCGCTATTAGAAAAAGACTAGAAAATGATTTTTACTTTCTCTTAAAAGTGATTTATAGAAAAATTATATTAAACAAGTCTCAAAAATGATCAACAAAAGGGCGCATTTATGACTGTTTTAATATCACATATGAGTCAAAAAGACTCTACATGATCATTTATTGCATAAAATGCTTACTGGGATTTTATTCACTATCTGTAGAAACAGGTTTTTTATGTAAAACAAATCTGCACACAATTTCAATTCTATTTCGTTCACAATGATACGATCACTTTGTTTACTAGCTACCAGTAAAATAAGAAAATAGAATTATAATACAGCGTAATGATGAATTGTACTTCTCAATTAGTTTATTTTTAATGTGCCATACATAAGAAGTTCGGTTTGTACTAAGAAAAGAATGAATATATGTTTCCTAGGGCGAAGCTTCATCATTGCACTTTGATTGAGTTGAGCTCCGCGACTATTCATATTGTTTGTGCGTTTGTGTTAAGAAAAGCATAAATGCATCTTTTCCATGAGCTTCGCGTTTATTCTTAATGTGGATAACTCTTGAAACAAAATTTTGGGAATGGCGTTTGCCTCCGTCCCGACTTTAAATAACAAATTTTAAAAATTTGTTTTAATTAACATCTTTTTTTAACATCTGACAAAAAATATTATTTTTATAAACACCAATTTTTTTACAGGGTTTACCTACCTACTACTTTTGAATGCAAGTATGCAGGGTTTATACATGTACTAAAAATACAACTCTTAAAACCATACTATTTTTGCAACTCTAAAACTTTCAGAATTTTTATAAATAAAATAAAATACCGATTTATTTTAATATGCGCTTATTATGGATATACATATACAGGATATATGAATATTATTTATAGTATTTTGATATTGGCAACAGTAGTATGTATCAATTTGAAACATTTTGTGATGTTATAAAAATCGCAGAATATTGATATTGATTTTATATAATTTCTTTTATTAATTAAATAACTTAAATATTACACCAAAAAATATTGATATTGATGAATTTTTATATTATTAACACAACGACCACAAAAACAACATGCACAGCTATGACAAAATGCAAAATTAAGGAAAACAATATAGGAAAACGTCATATTTTTTTACCTTTTCAGTGATTTCTCGGCACTTATGAAACCTATTGTCATGATTTAAAAACAGAAACCTTCTCATGATGTTAGTGAATCATCCTCACTAAAAACAAGCGTCCTAGCTGTTCTATTGAGGGCGTTATCACAAGAACACACATTCAAATCATATTTTCCCAGGACTTTTTTTTACTTCTTCGCTCAATTCTCGGGACTAGATTAACCGATTTGGACGATTTTAAATAGCAAACTTCTCAGGATGTTAGTGAATCATTTTTTATACCAGCGAGCGCCCTAGCTACCCGCTTGAAGCCGTCATCGTGATTTCCACAGACGGACAGACGGACAGCCGGACAGACGGACGTCGCTATATCAACTTCGCTTGTTATAAGGATCACAAATATATGTATTTTATGGGGTCCAGATTTTTTTTTCTAATTATTACAGACGGAATGACAAACTTATATATACCCTCTCCACACTGGAGTGGAGGGTATAACAAAGATAACGTAGCAAAAAGAATTAAATTTTATATAATATGTATATTATGTAAACCTCAATACATACATTCAATATAGAGAATTAGGAACAAGTCCAGTTTAGTGGCTACTTCCCAATTTCTTTAATTTTTTTTTTTTTTTTTGAGGGGATAGAGGCTTTTAGTATTATTTAGGAGAAATATTTTTTTTGTCGTCTAGCCTATTTTCGGAGTTATGGACCGACAAAGCTTTGACCTTGATTTGTACATAATTTTGTTACCAGGGCTTAATCGCAATCTGCAATTTCTTAAAATTGATAGTATTAATTAGTAATATCAAATTAAAATATTTGGTAATAAATATCTGAAATTTACTTTTTTCATTGGAAAGTGAGAATATCGCGATAGTTATACAAAACTTAAAATTTTTGAAAATTCTTCTCCTTGAATTTTTGCTCATTAATAATGCTATACGACGACGCTTTCTTTTGTTTATAATATTTTTTAACAAAGTGCTGCATGAGTTTTTACAATCAGCAATTTGAAAGCGGTTTTCAAAAGAAAAGCCCATGATTTCTTCTTAATATTCATTTTAACATTCTGAATTTTACAAGAAGTAAGTCACACGAAGAACCACAATCTAACCTGTGCAAGGAAAAAACTGTTGCGCATTCACAAATGTACTAAAACGTCATTTCATTATTTGACAAAGCAGTACTGCCATAAAACATTGCTTTGCCTTGTAAAGGAATTTCTTTGCAGTAGAGCATTGCAAACTGTGTTTATGAAGTCAGCGCCTATCCTTAGTATTTTAAAAAACATAACATAATTTCTGAAATTATAAGCATAAACCAGATTTTAGTATGATTGTGAGTCCTGGTTTAAGTCAGAAAATTTATTTTTGCACGGAACATTTATAAAAAGGCCACGTGAGCTGAAAAATTAAGTCAGTATATCTCACCGTGCAAAACGTACAAAGGAAACGAATCCATAATTGGACCAAATGAGCTTAACCTATCATATTATTGTATAAATTAAAAATATATTTTACCGTCTTTTATTTAGAATATTTGAACTCTTAATTATCCCATTATATGTGTTTATTTCACTACAGCTAAAGTGAGCCAGATGACAATATTGTTGCAATACAATTTACGAATCAAATAACACAATACCACAAATAAAAAAGAAGAATTGATCAATTGTGACATATCTCTTAACAACAATGTATGCGCAGTAATAATGTGTGTCACAACTATAAAAAGACTTAAGATTTATGTACACATGACAAAAGATATATTATCTTCCTTTTATGATGTGACAACAATAAAAAAAAAAAAAAAACAGGGAAATGTGTGATTTTTATTTATCTGACGTGCAATGCATCTCATTTGAAGCGAACAAAGACTTTTATTGAGTCTTATACCACAAGAGTATATATTTCAGTTACTTAGACCCAGATTTTGAGATATCAGTTAAACCTAGTTCTGTTAAACCCAGAATTTATTCATCAATTCCTTTATGAATTTGGACATGTCTGAAAAAAATAATTCTCGGTTTAACTAAACTAAGTTTAACTGACATCTCAAAAACTGGGCGTTAGTCTGTCAGTTAGTTAGTTACTTAGTTAGTTTGTTAATGATGGGTTAAGTAGTTACTGGGTCAACAAGCCGCCCTTTGTCTTCAGGTCTGGGTGTCGTAGAGAAAATTTGTAAAAAAAGTTCCCTTAAAAAAATTCCTTAAAAATGAGTTTTCATAATTGTCTCTAATCTTTTACAATATACTAGATGTAACTCATAATATTAATTTTTGCATAATTTGCTTTCAAAAAATTTAGACAAACACAAATTACGTAAATAGGTATATTAAAGATATTAATATATTAATTTGAATAATTTATTGGAATTATCATGGAAGAATTAAAGGCGATTTGGAATAATAAGTTTTTTTTTAAGTAAAACTAATACGCCCTTATTTTTTATTTTTTAGATTTATAGATAACTTTGCAAAATATGTAGTTCTCTTTTTTCAGATTACATGTATGATGAAATATGAAATATTTTTTTCTCTTTTGTGTAGGTGAGTTGGTGTTTGCACTTTCTTAAGGGGTGGTAGGTTATAAAACATTTTTTTGCATTTCTCTTTCTGAATGCACAACATGTCGAGCGTGTTGTGTGAAAACTTTAAGTAAATCAGAGCAAAACTTAAGTAGATAGAGCATTTCCAGCGACCGGCCTCATACGGTACATAGTATATAAATCAGTTTTTAGAAAACGTTAAACCGATTTTCTCGAAAATAAATATTCGAAGTCCGTGAACATCATAACTCAAAATCTACTTGACTGATTCTTTTGAAATTTTAGACACTATATCTACACATAAATCATCAGGTAACCACGAAGAGTTTTTTTAATTCCATTTTTTTTAATTCCATTTTATAACAACAAATTCCCGAAATTGTATAGCAAAAATCGTTTCTCACTTCAAAATGCTGCAAACAAAAAATTGTAAAAACTCTTCGTCACTACCTCAGGAAACATGTCACCTTTGAAACGCATTTCGATTTTTTATTCCACATGATCCGGTAAGGAGTTATGATGTTCACCGCAAAACAACAACGCCTCGGGAGATTCCCTGTCACGGACTTATTTATTAAAATTTTTAATTGAAATTTTTTTCAAAGATTATTCAAATGTTATGCTCTAACGTACATATGAAATAAATAATCCAACATTATTCATATCTTCAAAAAATAATTATGAAATAACGACTTTTTAAGAAACTTAAGAAACTTTTAGGAAGCTTGCTCTAAAACGTTTTTTTTTATCTATGCTATTCTATTTTTTTACAGTAAAATGGAGTTCTGTTATAACGACCGGCCAAATTATAACCGTTATAACCGTAGTATTTTTTTTGTTTTGTCCAAAAGGTTTAAAACTTTTTTTAGTTGAATAAGTTTATTTATTTTGATGCATTTTAAATATTAATATTAATAGTTTGTCTTAATAAGACTAAAATTACCGAGTTTCTATTAAAATAAAATATTTTTTTAAAATCATATAATATAAAAAACTCCTTATGTATAGAAGCAGAAAGAACAAAGCAAAGGTTGGTTACCGGCAAACTTTTGCGAAAATATACATAAAAGGACCTTTTACAAAACTTCATTTGAATATCGATTTTTGTTTTGTATTAAAATTAATTTAAAATAATATTTTATTAAATTAAAATTAATTTTTTAAAAATATATATAATATAGGAAAATTCTGAAATGGGAAAAAAAATTGTTTGTTATAACCACTGTTCGCTATAAGAGAAGCAATTTGTATGAAAAATGTGATTAAAACCCTTGGGACCGAAGAAATTCTTCCCCAAAAAAAAAAATTTATTACAACCAAGGTTCGTTATAAGCGCACTCCATTGTATTAAATTTTAATAATTTTGGGAATCTCCAATCTCCTCACTTTACCCGGCCTTTCCACGTTCAAGTCAAATTGATCATACATACAATAGTTAAAAAATTGTTAAGCAACTGTCCCATTGAAAAATTGAAAGAGAGAATTGAAACGTATGATTTTTTAGTAAAAAGAGAGTAAAAAAGTACGCGTGCATTACAACCTGAAAGCCAAAAATTTAACGTGTGAAGGCCGGGTAATATCTTAAATATATTTACGCTGATCCCTGACTCACTGACTGACTGAGAGACTGACTGATTCTGTAACGCTGACCAAAATGATACGGTTCTAATTCCTAGGATTGATCTCGCCCCAACCGACACCACATTACCTTTCATATTAAAACGCCGCCAGTTTCCAGTAATTTCTGCATACACAATTACCATAAACAAGGCTCAAAGCCAGTCATTTGATTACGTTGGCATTAATTTGGAGACCGCGGTATTTTCACACGGCCAACTGTATGTGGCTTTGTCACGATCAAAAGTTGCAAGCCAAGTTAAGATACGTATTCAATCGAACCCACAGCTAGGAAAACTATTACATGACCAACGATATTTCACACGAAATATAGTTTTTTAAGTGATTCTAAATTGAAAAACTTTTTTGCCAAATATTTCTTATCTCTTTTGATACTTATGTATACAATTTCTACAAACACAATCTTTTTTCATATGTATGTACATATTTAACAATATAATTTGCAATTTACTACTATCTTAAAAGAAATTTAATTTATTATAAATTTTTCATGTATTTAAATTTAAACTGTTTGTTTTATTCATAATTTTTAAACGGGCGCCTAGGCGCCACACAATAAACTAGTTTTGTATATTTAAAAATCATAAAAAATCAAAAACTGGAAAAAATGTAAAGTCTTAGTACTTTCACGTAAAGTCACATAACCTATGAACAAAACGAGAAATGTGTCATAGAAATCGATGAACGCGTAAATAGAACAGCAGAAAACACACAAAATGTTTTTTTTTATGAAACTCGCGATTTTTATCAACTTAGTTTTCTCAGTAAATTGCAAACAAAATCAAAAGATGTGCACCGATTATAACGTAATAAAGTCCATTTCATTCGAAATATGCTAACCTTTATGCTTTTAGACCAAAACTGTGATCTGTGTCGCATTTTTATTTTTTATGAATTTTAAGAGAACAAAAAAAAATTTTTGTTTTTTTTTTGAAAACTGTTCTTTTTTCAAAACTTCCACGACGAGTTTTGGATTTTTATACCCTATACCACTATGTGGTTTGGATATAATGCCTTTTTGCTGCTGTTTGTAACTACCAAAAATATTTGACCTAGACCCATCTTTTATTACACCGATCGAATCAGAATCACTATCTGATTCGATTTAACGATGTACGTCCGTGTGTCCGTCCGTCCGTCTGTGTGTCCATGTAAACCTTGTAATCAAACTGCAGGTCGCAACTATTAGTATATTTTGATGAAATTTGGTATATAAGCTTTTATCGGCCATAGGATGAACACTATAGAAATTGGTACATACAAATGACCCTAATTAAATCGACATAAATTGCCATAAGATCCAAATTATCATATAGATCTTACTCAAATTGGGTTTGTATGCGTTTATTACATCCACTAATGAGTAGTCCAAAAATTGTCCTATGGGACAACCCTCACTCATAGGCCCCATGTAGTGCTGCTTCCCGATCTGCACTATCAAAAAACAAAAATATTGCGCTGATTCTTTTCAAATTTTGTTTGTATATCTTTTTGCAAAATAGAAGAGACTTTACCAAACGTGATCAGGATCGGTCCAATTTTACGCCTAATGCCCATATAGATATAGCATCCGATATGAACTTTTTCATATCTGCAGCCAAAAAAATTAATAAAAATCCCAGTCAAATTTGGTTTATCTTATTTTATATGTCCAGTTAGTTTGGCCTAAGAGATAGGGTCTATAAACGCATGGTATAGGGTATGGTATAGGGTATGGTATAGGGTATGGTATAGGGTATGGTATAGGGTATCGTATAGTCGGTCTAGAGCGACTATAATTTTCTACTTGTTTTTAACTCAATATGATGAACCGTTTTCAAGTTATTCCAATATATTTAATGGAAGTGCCTTAATTGTGGAAAAAAACCAAGTACAGACTCAGCATCCCAAATATCTTTAAAAACGATATTCAGTTCCTAATCAACAAAAACCTTGTTCGCTTGTGTAATAGGGGACCTCAAACAAATTTGCAAAACTCCCCCTATCATAGTACTCATTATATACATATTAAAAATGTACTGTGTATGGGACGTACCACGCCCAATAACAATATTTAAAAAAAATTAAAGCCTGAAGCACTTCCCATATCAGATGAAAGACTCTTTGAAAATTTCAGGAAGATCAGATGAGTTATTAGGGAGTATACCTCCTACAAAGAAACAAACACGCATTACCTCTTTATTATATAAGTATAGATTAATATGGCTTGTCGCGCTTCGCTATGACTTATCACGATTTAATGGCATGTTTTATTTCATAATCAATTTTTACTACGAAATTTGTATTGTGTAATTAAAAGATTTTATTCATTTCAAAAAAATTTTTTTTTTTGCTTCAATGCTTGCTGATGTACAATATTTTTGTTTTTTCATTCTTTGCAACAACTATAAAATTTTTTGGCATTACTACTCTGGAGCAAGGTATATATAGCTCCCCATGATAAGAACACGGATTTTACAAAATAAATCTGGCAACACTTAACTATTGACCTTGAATTTAATATATAAGTTGGCAATTTTGCTTTTTAGAGATTTTAGATTTTGCCCATTTTTAATTTTGAAGATTTTTGTTTTTGCCGATTTTTATTTTTCGCGATTTTCGGTTTTGGCGATTTTTGATTTTGAACAATTTTAGTTTTGGTGACTTTTGAATTTGGCAATTCCTCCCATATTTTCTGCGACTACTCACATTCATAATTAATGTACTTGTCCAAGGTTTCAAGAGTGTCGCGTTCGTAGTACTTCATATTTTTTATTTTTTTTTTGTATAGGAGGTGGCACGCTCACTAATTCCCCCCACTCAATTTTTAATGGACTACTGACATTAATATCTGTTGGACTTGCGCAAAGTGTCAAGGCTTTCCCTTTTGAAGCACACCAGCTATATGATATTATATATTTAATTTGTATGGGTGGTGCCACGCCTACAGCTCCTATAACGCCCATTTTTTGTTCAACTAATCATATGAATAAGTGATAGTTATATTTACTTTGTATGAGAGGTACCACGCCTACTTATGCGATCTGCTCATTTTCGTTAATGACCATTCTAAATATTGGAACCACACTTTTAAATTAGATGAGCAGTTACGGATATTAGCTCCCACAAACAAACAAACACACATTACCTTTTTATAATGTTAGTATATATTGCTTTTTTTGTATAACAATTAACATTCAAGTATCGTTCTTATGTTCTTATAACCGAGAACTTTCATTTACAGTACATACTCTTATAATAAGATATTTACTGTTACTCTTAAATCATTTAATAGTAATAAAAACATTATGTGTAATATATGTCAATAAATGCAGATTTACGTGATCCCATAAATTCGAACAAATCTAATTTCTAAATTTTTTGTTATATAATGTCATTATTTTCTTAAGGCTCAGTTAGCATTATGTGTGACGAAAACACAGTATAAAATTTAGTGCTTATATCCACACATTAAAATGGTTTAAAATCTGTATTATTGAATATAAATTTATACTTATATGCAGACGAGATGATACATTTTGGTTTATACGTTACAAAGTTAATTCACTTTCTGGTCACGAAATAAGATAAATTGTTTTGTTGTTCCAGCTGTTCGTCTGCCATAGTTTAAACAATTCAAGCTACAAATCTGTTTGTCTACGGTGCGGATAAACACTTATTAAAAAAAATACGATAAACACTTATTATATTTGGGGCGTTTCATGTCTAGTGATCCAAGTTTTGAAACCGATGTCTCCCGATCGGGATGAAATTTGCACCAAGGTTAGTCCTATTAGATAGCAGTTTAGACGCAATTTTACAACAAGATCGGTCCAGAGCTCTCTCAGTTAGAGGAGGTCAAATCCTGACATTTCGACCAAACAGGTGTTTTTTTTATCCCTGTAACTTTTTATCCCTGTAACTTTTCATCTATTGTTCTTAGCGAAATTTGTACTAAATAGTTTAGATGGCTATTTCTTCAGTCTTTCGGAAAAAAAAAATAAAAAAAAAATTTTTAATTTTTTTTGTAAAATCAAAAATTATTTTACTTTTTTTTCAAAAAAGGAAATTTTTTTTTTCTCAAAAGAAAGCGTAGGTTTTTTCTTTGAGTGTTTTTTGCTCGCTTAGTGGGATGCGATTGGGATTTCTTTAAAAAAAAATAAAAAATGTTTTGTAACTCAAGACAACAGTTTTTGAATTTTTACCATATGCACTAATTTGAATTTTTTCCTATTAGTGTGTAAGTGCTTACAAAACCTTTGCCTTTCCGACGGTATGTAAAAAAATTTCATATCCTCAATACTGTAATACCCACAACATAAAGGGATTTTCAAAAGGGACGCTACATAAGTAGAAAGACAGGGACAGCAAACGACGCCATATTTCTTGCCGCTCATTTGACATTTCTCTTCAGTAAAGTTTGCCGTTTCATGATGGAGTGATATACGAGCCAACAACGAGTCGAAATTATTAAAATTTACTACCAAAATTCGGAGTCAGTGGCCTTAACGTTAAGAGCATTACGTCCAATTTATGGTCGTCATAATCGTCATAGCAGGTCAACAATTTAGCGTCTAGTGGAAAAATTTGAATCCACAGGCACAGTACAAAATATTCCCGTGCCAGTGAGACAAAGAAGTGCCCGTGGTGTCGAGAATATTGCTGCCGCTGAGGCTTCAGTTGAAGAAAGCCCAAATGTGTCTCTCACACGTCGTTCTCAAGCGTTGGGCATCTCTGTGACGTCGCTGTGGCGAATTTTGCGAAAAGATCTTCGCCTACATCCTTACAAGATCAAACTGATGCAAGAACTGAAGCCGCTTGACCACCAGAAGGTCGCATGTTCGTGAATTAGGCTGAGAAACAACTTGAAAATGATTCAGATTTTCATCGAAAAATCGTCTTCAGCGATGAGGATCATTTCTGGCTGAATGGCTTCGTCAATAAACAAAATATGCGTTATTGGTCACACACCAATCCACACGTCCTCCATGAGTCATCATTGCATCCCGAAAAAATTACGGTTTGGTGCGGTTTATGGACCGGCGCACTGTGGTCAATATTTTGAGATAGCGGCCAAAACTCCTTTTGGTTTTTGTTCTCCGATTTTAAAGTTATTAGACTCATATAAAAGTAGACGGTAGTAAACCTCTGGAGCCAAAAAACTAGAACTCTATTTCAACTATTTCACTGAGAACAGGGTGGTCCAAAATGGGCTTTTTCAGAATTTAGTAAATTTATGATATTTTTAGTTAATTTTTAAAGTTTAAATGATCATAACTTTTTTGTTTTTCAAGATTTTTGGACGGAGTAAATTTTATGTTGTAACTTAACTTATTTCCTATTACTGGTAAAAAAAATTGAAGCTCTACTGTTTTCGTAACAATTTAAATTTTTTTTTTTAAGAAAGGGTCAAATTTCTCGGAAATTTCCTACTTCATAGAGCACAACTCCTGTGAGTCAAGCTGAGTCAAAACACAAATTTACTATGTTGTAGCCCCAGCTCTCCCTTACATTACTATATATACACGTCCATTCATTGGGACTGCACTTTTTGAGCTATAGCAATTTTTCTGACCCAAGGTAAGATATTCGGTACAAATGCACGTCATATTTTTTGAGAAGTTATTTGTATGTGAAAGTGGCTATTATGCATATATTTTGATGAAATTTTGTACAAGAGTTCTTATTGACCCAAAAAATAATTCTGTTGAAATTAGGAGAAGTTGGCCCATATTTGGACCTAGTCCACATAGAAGGGTGTATCAAAATTTTGACAAAAATGACAATAGAACTCGCAAATTATGCGGTATCTGGCAATTCATTTGGAAAAGGTAAAAAAGATTTTATTGCCATCTAATATTACACAACTTAAATACGTGAAAATTGCAAATAAATTTAAAACCAATGGAAATAACTGGTAAAACCAACTACCTGTTATATTATGTTTCAAAGAGGTAAAAAAGGTCATGTTGAAACTTCGAGCAATAGTATATTAATCCATGCATTCATTTTTTTTTCTTCATTATTGTTTAAACAATGGCTAAATTCTGTTATAGTGTTCTATCTGATATATATTTTGAACGGGATAACGACATTATTTTACATATAATGAATAATCCATTCTTCAAAATATGCGACAAACAAGAAATTAAAATTCATAACTTAAAAATAAAAAACTTTTTAAATACTTTAAGGAAACGGTACAATCAATGTTCCAGAAACAAGAAATTGTTTTACTCACGCAACCAAGAATGGCTAAGAAATAAACTTATTTTTAAAAAGCCATCAGTAACTACCACGGAAACTGGAAAAGATGGTCGACCAGCAAAGCCAATTGATAATTGTAGTGAAAGATCACGAAGATGCAAGCTTAAACATATCAATGAAGAAGTTTCTTGTAGCATCATAAAGGATTCATTTCTGCATCAAATTCAACCATCGAAAACTAAAAAGGGTAAAATTGCTATCATTGAAAAAATAGTGGAAGCAAGCCCCAGACGCACAAAAAGGATTTTAGAAAGTATGCCGACACCAACTGA
Organism: Cordilura impudica; assembly: GCA_963682025.1. Lineage (NCBI taxonomy): Eukaryota > Metazoa > Arthropoda > Insecta > Diptera > Scathophagidae > Cordilura > Cordilura impudica. The sequence continues at coordinate 58,148,531 of OY821518.1, read as the reverse complement.
AGAAAATAAATTTACTCCAGAAGAAGCATTTGCACTATTTTTGGATTTGAAAATGACTAAAAACCAATATACAGAATTGCGGAAGCGAACCAATGAAAAAAATTGTGGAATTTTTCCATCATATCGAGATATAGTTTCTGCCAAAAAAGATTGCTTACCTTCACCAACTGCTATTAGTGTAACTTCAAGTTCAGCAGAAATAAAATTGTAGGATCTTCTTGAACACACTGCAGAAAGATTATTAAAGATATTTGATGCTGACTATTTAAAGAAGTTTAAAAATTGCAGCATGACTTTAATTTCTAAATGGGGATGTGATGGGTCCTCTGGCCAGAAACAATACAAACAGTGTAATGCGGAAAATTCATCAGATGCCAATTTATTCATGATTTCTTTCGTTCCATTACGTTTAACAAAAACTTATATTGGTTCAGAGACGTCAACTAGTAGAGCTGCAGAGATAGATGTATGGAAGAATGAAATTCCCTCGTCAACAAAATTTTGTAGACCAATAAAGTTTGCTTACAAAAAGGAGACTCAAGATGTCATAGATGAAGAAGTTCGAAAAATAAATGATCAAATTAAAGAACTTCAAGCAGTAACATTTAAATTTGATGACCAAGACATTGAAGTAAATTCTAAAATGTGTCTCACAATGATTGATGGAAAAGTTGCACAAGCTTTAACCAAAACAAAGTCATCGTCAAGCTGCACCATATGCCAAAAAACATCAAGTCAATTGAGCCAACCACCAACACAAGACGGTAGTTTTAACGAAGCATATGAATTTGGAGTGTCACCTCTTCATGCTAGAATTCGTTTTATGGAGCATATTCTTAAATTGTGATACGATTTGGAATTTGGCCCGTTAGGCGAAACAGTGAGAAACAACAAAGAAAATTTGGAAAAAAAAAAGAAAGCAAAAAAAAAAAGATATTGAAGAAAAATACCGTGAGATAGGCCTTATAATTGACCAGCCAAAGCAAGGAGAAAGAAATTCTAATGATGGAAACACAGCAAGGAGATTTTCTTTCCGATCCAGAAACTGCGGCTTCTATAACTGGAGTAGATTATGATTTAATACGACGATTCCAAATCATATTACAAGTTATAGCATGTAGCAAAAAGATAGATGCAAAAAAATTGGTCAGTATGCTAATGAGACAGCAACCCTTTATAACCAAAAATATTCTTGGAGACATATGCCAACCACAGTTCACAAAATTTTGTCCCAAGAAAAAAGGAACAAAGACTACAGATTCTTTCGCGAGCACAATACAAGAAAAATTTCCAGATATTGTACTAATGAAGATCTTATTAATATTTTGTTGTGCACATCAGACCCATATATGTCCAGTATTCGACAAAAATGGAAATCAACCTCATTAGAGTTAGATGAATAAGCTAAACAACTACTGCAAAATGAAAATCAAAGCTATTTGGAAGAAATTTTTACTAATATTGTTTAATTAATACTAGTTTAAAGATTATAAATTGTTTCTAATTTTAGTATAAATTTTTATTAATACATTTAAATAAAATATATGTGCACTTTAAATCAATAGTAAAAGTTTACTTAAAATTTTATCGATATTGTGTTCTGTATATAATATATCCGAATGGTATTGATATTGTTGGGAATTTCAGTGTTATTTTTCAGTTTAATTCTCACAAGAATTAGCTTTCTTCCAAAAAAAACCTATTTAGAATTCAAAATATTCAACTTTTACATGGAAACTCAACAAAAAATTAAAATGCATTTTTAACTCCAAATTACTTACGTTCCTATCAGTCGATTTTTACGTTTGAACACGCAAATTCAAGCTTAAAGTCCCTCCTATTGAACAAAACAAATTGAGTAAAAAAATACCAATCCGGTCAAAAGTTATAGAGTTTTGACCGCTATCTCGCGAAATTGACCACTGTGCGGCGGCGGCATTGGGCCGTACTCCTTCCGTGATGATCAAGACCGGCACGTTACTGTGAATGGGAATCGCTACCGTTCAATGATAACCGAATATTTTTAGCCCCAATTGGATGATATGGACTTGGAGGACATGGGGTTCCAACAGGACGGCGCCACGAATATCGAACATGAAATTGTAGCAGTACCGGCCGATTTATGCTTGAAAATTGGGTTCAGCGTCTGGACTTCTGCAAGCGTGCCCGTGGTGGCCATGCAAAAGAGATCGATTTCCATATATAATGGCATCGAACGTACTTTCACAGGAATAAAGAATTTCATTGATGTCCAAAACCGTTTTTGTTTTACTTAAAAAAACTTTTGTAGCGCTCTTCTTGAAAAACCCTTTATTAACCTCAGGAAAAAATCACTATAGCAGGAGTCCCTTCAAAATTCATCGGGCCTGTCATTTTGTTCGTCTCGTCATAAGGAATCTATCGTTGTTCTGCTCTACGTGGTTGGTACCGAATTCGTTTTTAAATTATAGAAAAGGCAAAAAATTTGAATATAAATTAAAATAGGTACAAAATCCAATTTTATAGATACACTTCTCAGAGCTATAGCAGGAGTCGCTTAAAAACTCATGGGGCGTATCATACATCATTTTGTTTGTGTCGTCATAAGAAATCTACCGATATACGATTTGTTGTTCTGCTCCTCGTGGTTGGTACCGAATTCGTTTTTAAAGTATAGAAAAGGCAAAAAATTTTAATTTAAATTAAAATAGGTACAAAATCCAATTTTATGGATACCTTTCTCAGAGCTATAGCAGAAGTCCCGTCAAAATCCGTGGGGTGTATCATATATCATTTTATTCGCCTCGTCATAAGGAATCTATCGATATATGACTCGTTGTTCCGCTCCACGTGATTGGTACCGAATTTGTTTTTAAAGTATAGAGAAGGCAAAAAATTTAAATTTAAATTAAAATAGGTACAAAGTCCAATTTTATGGATATCTTTCTCAGAGCTATAGCAGGAGTCCCTTCAAAATTCACGTGGCGTATCATATATCATTTTGTTCGTCTCGTCATAAGGAATCTATCGTTGTTCTGCTCTTCGTGGTTCGTACCGAATTCGTTTTTAAATTATAGAAAAGGCAAAAAATTTGAATATAAATTAAAATAGGTACAAAATCCAATTTTATGGATACCCTTCTCAGAGCTATAGCAGGAGTCCCTTCAAAATTCATGGGGCGTGTCATATACCATTTTGTTCATCTCGTCATAAGAAATTTATCGATATATGATTCGTTGCTCTGCTCCTCGTTGTTGGTACCGAATTCGTTTTTAAAGTATAGAAAAGGCAAAAATTCCGAAATCCAATTTTATGGATACCCTTCTCAGAGCTACAGCAGGAGGCCAGTCAAAATTAATGGGACGTATCATATATCATTTTGTTCGTATCGTCATAAGGAATCTATCGATATATGATTCGTTGTTCTGCTCCTCGTGGCTGGTACCGAATTCGTTTTTAAAGTATAGAAAAGGCAAAAGATTCCGAAATCTAATTTTATGGATAGCTTTCTCAGAGCTATAGCAGGAGGCCAGTTAAAACTAATGGGAAGTGTCATATATCATTTTGTTCGTCTCATCATAAGGAATCTATCGATGTATGATTCGTTGTTCTGTTCCTAGTGGTTGGTACCGAATTCGTTTTTAAAATATAGAAGAAATTTTCCAGCGTATCCTGGTTAAATTTCCCAAGCAAATTGAAATTTATTTTGTTATACTTTCTGAACAAATGTGGGCTTAATGAAAGAATGAACGCATTGACACATTTGTTTCTCGATTGGCCGCAAAATCTGAATCTTTAAATTTTGCAATAAAGTCAAGAATGATATCAGTTTTTCCGCTTACATTCCTATTATATGGCCTTCTTTCTAGATTTTTGTCCAAAAAGCTTTTGGCAGTTAGGACGTCAAACATTTTATTGCCTGACGTATACTCAATATTCAGACAATTGCTTTTCACTGTAAATTTGCTTTTTTTTGGACAGTCATTTTTGCAACTATAATTCCTTCTGAACAGGATTCTCCTGGCTGCTTAGTATTTAGGTTGTGGTTGCGGAATGCAAGAGTGGGCTGTAATTGCTGGAACCTAAATAGAGGACAGTTGAGAACCGGAGCCTTGATTATTTATAATTTCTCGAGAAATGGAGAAATTATAAACGCAGGGTTTGAAGGTTATCCAATTTTGCTTACGAAATAAAAGAGATAGAAATTTCGTCATTAATTAATATTTCATTTATTAAATAATATAAATCTTAGAAATTCAAGACGCTGGCTGCTAACCTTTTAAGTTGAGGGTTGTAGAGTAAGTGCTTGAGCAAAAAATATTTTAATTAAATTATTCCTATAGCATGGGTAATTTTTAAGCTTACGATAATATATAACAATGTAATTCACAATACGTTCCTTACGATATTTTGGGTATAGTAATAGAATTAACAATTTTAAATTCATAATTCGTTGCTAATATAACTTTAATTGTCTAAATGTATTAATTTAGACACTTTCCTTGTTGTCTTGTATACTCGGGACGATAGCATTTTGATGCTTCGCCTTAAGCTTCATTATTTACAGTTGTAGAGCTTTTATATTCCATTGCTCAGTAACCACATGCTTTTGGTGCATTTTTTGCGAATTTTTCCTCCCAACCGATTTTTCTTCTTTTTTCATCGTCTTCACTTCATGGGGCAGCCGTCTTAGCATTTTCAGCTGGGCGTGAGAAAAATTCGAACTCCTCTAGAGTCATATCAGTGTCGTCCATTTTCCTTATGCTACATATATGTTCGCTGAACCAGTTCGGTGTGATGTTCTATTTCCGTTTCTATTCCGGAGGATTTTCTCACTTGAACACCATTTTGTTTTAGCCGTTTCGTTCCAACTTCATTATCGTCAAAGTGATTGGAAGATATCAACAGCTTTTCGCAATTTGTGTATATCCTTATTTTTTGGGAAAGCAAAAAACCTCATATTTTCTTGCTTGTTCTGGTAATCCAAGTAAGAGTATTTTCTTTTAACTCTTTTCGTTTGTCGAGGTTCCTCGATAATACAGGGTGTATCCAAAATGGATACTGCTCCTTTCTTTAGACGTTTCAATCCCACACATTCCGAAGCGAAATGCAGGTTGCACACACAGTATCGTGTGTTGGGATTGAAGGAATCGTCCTGCTTTAAATTCCTCTTCCATACAGCCAACATTGCTGCATCCTTGGTTAAAAAAAAAATTGTGTTTCCAGAAACAGCACAATTCTTTACGCATTTAATCATATTTTACCAAATATTTTTATCTTATTGGAAAAAAAAGTAAATTTATAAAGAGATTTTGTAACTCGCAAAACAAAAGTTGATGTTGTGTTCATTCCTTTTTTTAATTCACCTTAATTTAGTTTTTAAGTGTTTCTTTATATTTTAACAATCTTTTTTCATACACTTCCCGCACAACGAAGTAATTTTGATAAAATGTTTTTTGCTTAATTTTTTAATTTTTATTTTTTATTTTTTTTTTTGAATTGTTTTTATGTTATTTTTTGTCTTTTTTTAAACTGAATTTATTTAAAAATATATATTTAAAAAATTAACAGTTTTATTTTCTTTGTTTATACTTAAAATTTTTATTCTTTGTGTTGTGTAATTGTTTGGTTTTAGGTCATAAATAATGAAATAAAATAAATTAAAAACTAAAAAGTTTTTATATTTTATTTCGCTGATTTTATTCTTCCGATATTTCGATCTGCTTCGCAGATCATCTTCTGAGAACTGACAAAGATACATATGTAACAACAATAATAATATAACTAATAAATCACAATAAACGCACAAAATATTTTTATAATAACAATAATAATTATATTTTTAAATTTAAATTAGGTGGTTGCGTTGAGCTGAAAAACTTCTTCTCCTTTTGCAAGTTTATTACCAACTAATCTCTGATCGTTTGTATTTATCTATTGTGCGTCTGTATATTGGTGCATATCTTTCCGTATCAGTTTTGTAATTTAATCTCTTATGCGATGGTACGTCAATTATATGTGACGAAGGGAACAAAACTGTAGCAATGAACAAGGAAGACTATATAAACAAAATGAAAGACATTTTAAGTGATATGTGCACTTTTCAAAGACTTAAGAAAGATCCCACATCAATCATACAAACGAAGAACAACTTATTAGTTGTTAAACTATTTAGTTTAAAACTTATTTCCAATATTGAAAGAAATAATTTAATTACTAAAATAGCCGTAGCCCCACGTTATATGGGCTACCGAAAATCCATAAAGTTGGAACACCTCTCCGACCAATCTGTTCGTCTATAAATTCACCGGCATACGGACTTTGTAAGTACATGGTTAATATTTTAAAAAATCTGACAAAAGATTCGGAATATAACGTTAAGGATGCTATTGACTTTAAATCTCGGATTAATGGCACAAATATCGAAGAAGACGAAGTACTTATATCGTTTGACGTAATATCACTATTTCCCAGCATTCCTCTAAACCTAGCACTGAGGACTATTGAGGATAAATGGAATACTTTGGAGAAGTACACTAACATACCTAAACAATTATTCATAGACATCTTGACTTTCTGTATAAGAGATAAACGTTAATGTTTTAAATATGACGACAGAATATATGAACAACGTAAGGGAATGCCGATGGGATCACCTGCCTCACCACTAATAGCAGCCACCGTAATGGAGGAACTACTGAATTTTTCGATAGATATAATGAAAATAAAACCAAGAAAATTTACAAAATATGTTGACGATTTGTTTGGAATATCAAAAATTGACGAACTAGATAGCACCTTAAAAGTTTTAAACTCTTTGAACAGACAAATACAACTTACGATTGAAAAGGAAAGTGGCAACAAACTATCATATTTAGATGCGGTAGTTATTAGACAAGGAAACTTGCTTAACCCTGCTGTTAGGTTAAAAAAAACTTACGAATTCGAGGTTAACGGACCATTTTGGTCTATTTTTTATACGTATTTATTTTAATTAAGTATTTGGCAACAAATATTTTCACTAAAAGTTATATTTGTATGCTTAACAAATCGTTTGGGCTATTCATTTTGTTTTGAATGTTTGTTATTATATTTCATACTAATTAAATTTGAAAGCCAATAGTGGGATTCCCCTAATTTTGTTTTGTTATGCCATCAAATCAGCTATTCAAGTTACTGTTGACATTCAATAAGTTGTGTTTTTTGTGTGAGTCCCCTTTTTGCATTTTATCCTGCAGACATGTGTGTTTGTGTTTTTTTTTGTGTTTTTGTGATTCCCCTGATTTTATTTTGTGATGCAGTCGTGTAAATTGTTTGCATTAGTTGCAGTTTAGTTTGTGTCTTGTTTGTGTTGTGTTGTGTTTATTTCTTGTTAGGATGGAAAATCGACGTTTTTTGGACACCGATGCTATTGCTGAAATCCTAAATGACAGTGCCTCGGATATTTCAAATTCAAGTATTTTAGAAGAAAATACTGAATTTGAAAATACCGAATCAAGTGATTCTGAAGCAGATAGTGAAGAAGATGTGGCTGCTGCTAGCACTGTAGATCCATTGTTTGTTGCAAAAAATAAAATGCAATGGAGTGCTGTTCCCTTACCCTGTTCTATTGGAACTTGTTCTGAAAGTATTATTTCAATACAGCCAGGACCAACTCGATTTGCTGTATCCAGGTGCCATGATATTCTTTCATCTTTTTTGCTGTTTTTTCCACCACCATTAGAAAAAATAATTATTGAAAATACCAACATCTATGGCAGAGTAAAATTCGAGGGTAAATGGAAAGACATTGATGAAGCCACTTTGCGTGCTTATATTGCAGTACTTATTCTTGCTGGTGTGTGTCGGTATGTATATTTATACAGATTTTTTATTTTGGTTCAGTAAAAGAGTAGGCAAATTTATTTGCTATATGGCAGCGGCAAAAACGAAGACATACATGGTTTGTTTGATAGACGTTTTGGTCGTGCTATTTTCCGTTCAATTATGTCTGAGGATACTTTTCAAATGATTACAAGAGCGCTCCGGTTCGATGATGTTATGAGCCGAAGACAAATGCAAAGCACCGATAAGTTTGCTCCTATACGTGATTTGTGGAACCGTTGGGAAGGCATTCTTTCAATGAGTTTCAACTGCCATGAAAATGTTACTATTGATGAACAACTGGTGTCTTTCAGAGGACGATGCTCTTTCAGACAATATATGCCTTCAAAACCTGCCAAATATGGCTTAAAATGTTGGCTGTCTGTTGACTCTAAAACAAGTTATGTGTGGAAGATACAGCCATATTTAGGAAAACAAAGACATGATCAGCCTGAGAAAAACCAAGGACAGCGCATCGTATTGGACTTGACTGAAGGTTTGAAAGGTCAAAATATCACGGCTGATAATTTCTTTTCGTCGTTTGATTTGGCGCAAAAGCTTTTGGAAAGGAAACTGACATACGTGGGTACAGTTCGAAAAAATAAAACATTTATTCCACCGAAGTTGCCCATATTCAAAAAAGTTCCTTTATATACTTCAACATTTGCTTTCAATGAAGTCGCAACATTAGTTTCATACAACAGCCATAAAAACAAAGGTACTGTTTTGATGAGTACGATGCACATAACGGCAGAAGTTGATGCCAATGGACCAAAAAAGAAGCCTGAGATTGTGTCTTATTATAATTCAACAAAAGGTGTGTAACTTTTTGCCAGTGTTCATAGATTTTTAGTAAACAAAATTTAATTTTATTTTCTTTTAGGAGGCGTAGATACTGTCGACCAAAAGATTGGCTACTACAGTACTAAACGCAAAACAAATCGATGGCCGAATGTTGTTTTTGCAAATATGATAGATATATCAGCATTGAATGCGCTTATATTGTTTTCTGAAATCGATGATTCGTGGGCACCCAGTGATCAAAATCGTAAGCGACCAGAATTTTTACGACTATTAGCACTTTCTTTGGCCAAAGAACATATGATGAAACGAACCAACATACCCAAACAAAATTTCTCAGCAGAGTTATTGGCTGAGGTAAGAGCATCTACCACAGACCCCGTAGCTTCTAAAAGTGACACAAGAAACCCACCTGCTAGAAAACGTGGAATTTGTGGTTGCTGCAAATCAAAATGCGACAGTAAATGTGTTATATGCAGCAAATTTATTTGCAAACTAAGCCGAAAAATTGTTTGTACATCCTGCATAGAAGCGAATAAATAAAAAATTACAATGGACCAAAATGGTCCTTAACATAAAATTTGTAACTGTTTATTTTTCTCCCTTCCAATTTATGTTAGACGCTTAATTATTTGAATAAAAACATTGATTTAGAAAAAAACCACGTGAGCTGACGTTTCAAGTCGATATGTTTTACCGTTGAAAAGATAGAAAGGAAAGAAAAAAAAATTTGACCAAAATGGTCCAAACCTAACAGCAGGGTTAAATTAGATTGGTACCAAAAACCAACATCATCTGAAAGACTGATTAATTTTTATTCAACACACCACATAAAAATCATTATTGACACTGCGACGAATTTTATAAGAAGAGTTTTGGGAATAAGTGACGATGAATTTCACCATAAAAATAAATTAAAAATTATAGATATACTTAGGAAGAACGAGTTCCCCAAGAAAACCATTGACGACTTATTGGAACACGTCACATCGAAAAACGATAATTACACAAAAAAAAACAAACATCACCAAAAATTTACAAATCTAAAGCTTATGTTCCCGGACTATCCGAAAGATTCAAAAATTCTGACACATATAACAAAGAAAAGTACCAATTAACGCTGAAAACTCATAATACGGTAAACACATTATTTAGCAAAACAAAAACGAAGATAGGAATCGAGGAAAAATCAATTTTAAGAAAATTATAGTCGGTCTAGACCGACTATACGATGCCCTATACCATGCGCTTAGAAACCCTATCTCTTAGGCCCAACTAACTGGACATAGAAAATAAGCAAAAACCAAATTTGAGTGGGATTTTTATTAATTTTTTTGGCTGCAGATATGAAAAAGTTCATATCGGATGCTATATCTACATGGGGACTAGGTCCAAAAATGGACCGATCCTGATCATGTTTGGTAAAGACTCTTGTATTTTGCAGAAATATATACAAACAAAATCTGAGAAGAATCAGTGCAATATTTTTGTTTTTTAATAGATTTAAGTGAAGATCGGGAAGCAGCTCTATATGGGGCCAAAGGGATCATTTTTGAACTACTCATTAATGGACGTAACGAACGCATACAAAACCCAATATGAGTAATATCTATATGACAATTTGGATCTTATGGCAATTTATGTCGATTTCATAGGGGTAATTTTTATGGGGGCTAGGTCTGAACATGAACCGATTCTCACCAATTTCAACAGCTTTCATCACATGGCCGATAAAAGCTTATATACCAAATTTCATCAAAATAGATTCATATTTGCGATCTGCAGTTTGATTACAAGGTTTACATGGACACACAGACGGACGGACGGACGTACGGACATTGTTAAATCAGCTCAGAAGGTGATTCTGATCCAATCGGTATAATTAAAGATGGATATAGGTCAAATATTTTTGGTTGTTACAAACATAGTGGTATAGGGTATAAAAACTGCCTTAGCGGCCCACTCTACTAATACTGGACATATACCTAATTTCAAAGAAGTAAGAGTGTTACAAGAAGAGAATAATTACTCCAAGAGATACATGTTAGAAATATTACATATAATTGACGTACCATCGCATAAGAAATTAAATTACAAAACTGATACGGAAACACAATAGATAAATACAAACGATCAAAACAGAGATTAGTTGGTAATAAACTTGCAAAAGGAGAAGAAGTTTTTCAACTCAACGCAACCACCTAATTAAAATTTAAAAATGTAATTATTATTATAAAAATATTTTGTGCGTTTATTGTGATTTATTAGTAATATTATTATATATGTATCTTTGTCAGTTCCCAGAAGATGATCTGCGAAGCAGATCGAAATATCGGAAGAATAAAATCAGTGAAATAAAATATAAAAACTTCTTAGTTTTTAATTTCTTTTGTTTCATTATTTATGACCTAAAACCAAACAATTACACAACACAACAACAACTAAGGTCAACTATATAACTTAGTCATTTTTATTCTTTTTCATATCTTTATTTGCAGTATGTTTAACAAATATCATTTAACAAATGAGATTATCATATGAAATTTGGCAAATAAACTTTAATTGATAACAAGTAAGAAAATTATAGTCGGTCTAGACCGACTATACGATACTATACGATGCGTTTAGAAACCCTATCTCTTAGGCCCAACTAACTGGACATTGAAAATAAGCAAAAACCAAATTTGAGTGGGATTTTTATTAATTTGTTTGGCTGCAGATATGAAAAAGTTCATATCGCATGCTATATCTATAAAGGGACTAGGTCCAAAAATGGACCGATCCTGATCATGTTTGGTAAAGTCTCTTGTATTTTGCAAAAATATGTACAAACAAAATTTGAGAAGAATCAGTGCAATATTTTTGTTTTTTAATAGATTTAAGTGAAGATCGGGAAGCAGCTCTATATAGGGTCAAAGGGATCATTTTTGGACTACTTATTAGTGGATGTAATGAACGCATACAAACCCAATTTGAGTAAGATCTATATGACAATTTGGATCTTATGGCAATTTATGTCGATTTCATATGGGTAATTTGTATGGGGGCTAGGTCTGAACATGGACCGATTCTCACCAATTTCAACAGCGTTCATCCCATGGCCGATAAAAGCTTATATACCAAGTTTCATCAAAACATATTCATATTTGCGACCTGCAGTTTGATTACAAGCTTTACATGGACACACAGACGGACGGACGGACGGACGGACGGACATTGTTAAATCAACTCAGAAAGTGATTCTGATTCGATCGGTATAATTAAAGATGGGTCTAGGTTAAATATTTTTGGTTGTTACAAACAGCAGCACATTATACCCAAACCACATAGTGGTATAGGGTATAAAAATGAAAAATTTAATATTTTGATTTCTTTCAAGTTTTCAAGTTTTTTTGCTCTCTACCAATGTGTATTTATGTATGTATGAGTGTTTTGTTCTTGCTTTTTAAAAATGTGTGTGCGTATATGTATATTTTGTTTCTTACTGAGCACCATTGTGGGGCATACACGAGAGAAGTTGCATATTGTTATTATCACGCATATTGTCATTAGCGTTACCATACTAAAATTATCGTAGAATAAAATGTTTCGGCAACATTACGATCAATGGAACACTGTTTATCAATATTTTTTTGGTGCTGAACCATCAACTTTTGTTGTCCTCTCTTGCTAAGCAGTTCCATTTTCAGTTTGCACATCCTCATTATGTATGGTCCTTGCTGCTACATTTTAAGTAAAGCCATATCGTACTGTTTCTTGAGGTCCATCATACGTAGGTGCCCACTTAAGTTCAAGTTTACCGTGATTGTGTTCGTAATAAACCGAATCACATCAATTGAAGTTCTTTTTCCAGACATTTTAAATTCAAGAAAGTTTGATTCTTTTTCTAAAATTACAAACAATTTTTTTTAATGTTTGATTATAATATAAAAAGTAAAGAAGTAAAGCCGATGACAGTAAGTGCTTTTGACAAAAAAAAAAAATAAATAATAACTCAGAGTGAAAATGTAAAAACACTTTTTAAAGCCTATACCAATATGTGGTTTGGGTATAATGACTTTGTGCTGCTGTTTGTAACTACCAAAAATATTTGACCTAGACCCATCTCTTATTATACCGATCGAATCAGAATCACTATCTGATTCGATTTAACGGTGTCCGTCCGTGTGTCCGTCCATCCGTCCGTCCGTCCGACCGTCCGTCTGTCCGTCCGTCTGTGTGTCCATGTAAACCTTTTAATCAAACTGCAGGTCGCAAATATTAGTATATTTTGATGAAATTTGGTATATAAGCTTTTATCGGCCATAGGATGAATGCTGTTGAAATTGGTGAAATTGATAAAAATCGGTCCATGTTCAGACCTAGCCCCCATACAAATGACCCCTATGAAATCGACATAAATTGCCATAAGATCCAAATTATCATATAGATCTTACTCAAATTGGGTTTGTATACGTTTATTACATCCATTAATTAGTAGTCCAAAAATTATCCCTATGGGACGACCCTTACTCATAGGACCCATGTAGAGCTGCTTCCCGATCTGCACTTAAATCTATCAAAAAACAAAAATATTGCACTGATTCTTTTCAAATTTTGTTTGCATATATTTTTGTAAAATACAAGAGACCTTACCAAACATGATCAGGATCGGTCCAATTTTAGGCCTAGTGCCCATATAGATATTGCATCCGATATGAACTTTTTCATATCTGCAGCCAAAAAAAAAATAATAAAAATCCCACTCAAATTTGGTTTATCTTATTTTCTATGTCCAGTTAGTTTGGCCTAAGAGATAGGGTCTCTAAACGCATGGTATAGGATATCGTATAGTCGGTCTAGACCGACTATAATTTTCTTACTTGTTTCTACTTTGTTCCATTCTTGTCTCTGTTTGTTAGAAATTGAATAAATAAATTAAAACTAACAGAACATTAAACAACAAAAAGCAGAAAACAAAAAAAGATTTAAAGCGGCAAAAGTTGTGCTATATGGAACCACGGACTGAAAATATAAATTGAACGAATAATTGACATCGCTATATATGGTCACGGTCTCACAAACTCTAGAGGGAAGAAATTTGTTATAATATTCATATATTCAGGCCAAAAATACATGACAATCTTACTCTAATTTAGTTTATGTATATTTTCCAACTTCAGTAGTAAACTCGTAATGTTTGGTTGAGATTTGAATTGCTTTGAACCATTAATCGGGCCAGAACGTCACTGAATTTCTTATAGTTCTGTATATTCCTTATTTGTAAAGTTTCTTTCAGTTTAACTAAAATTCTTCTTAGATATTTAATGACTTCCAAATATTATATACCTTACAGATTTTCTATAGGCAGTTTTGACCACCTTATTGATATAAGTACTAATATAAGGCCATTTGTCAAAAATTGTTGATATTCCTTCAGCATTATCCGCCGATAAATTTGTACAAGCATCCGCCTTTTTCAAAAAAAAAAAAAAAAATTATTTAATATATTTAAAAGAAATTGTGTGTTCCAAGTCATCTTTGAAATTGATTTTTATAATCTTTAAACAAGGAACAAAAACAACAAGCGTCTTATCCACAACTAACCAGCAACAACAACTTAAGCAATATAACGAATAATAAGCACGAAAAAGGTCAAGAATTTGGTTTTTATTTGTTGACAAAATGTGCTGAAGTCAAGATACCAAAAAATTTATTATGCGATTATGCTTGGTCAAAGCATATTAGTTCTTAAACACAGATTGAAATAAGAACATAAAGGCCAAAGTACCTAGGGTTCTTGCCACTTATTTTTTTAAGATGCTGGAGCCAAAAGGCTGAGCAGAGATAAAATAAAAATAAATGTATTTCAAAACGATATACATATATATTTTATATAACAAATGTTTTATTAATATATTTATTTTTATTGAAATTATTGATTTAAAAATTATAAGAAATTATAAATTTACTAAAAATATTTTTCGTCATTACTTCTTGTCTTAAATAGATAGAAACCCTAACAAAATCTCTTTGGCAAAGATATAGTTTACAAATATATATGTAACTATCACACATGTTCATCCAGCAAGCCAAAGGATAACACTTACAAATTTGTTTATATAATAAAAGACCCTTATATTAAATTAAATTATACTATGTTTAGGAAAATGAAAGGACATGTTTGTTAGTTTCAATCATATTTGATTTATAAATATTATTATTTTCTTTCTTTATTAAATCATAGATGACACACAGAGGTACATCAGATAAGGGTATATACTAAAATTTACTACATAAATGCTAGAGCTTATGGATGATTTGTTAAAAGAAAATTACTAAATTGATTTCATTATAAATATGTGGTAGCCATTTGAGAATTTCTTGCTATTTTTTGTCAAATATATTTATTTAAATTATTGAAAATTGCTTTGTTATGTAAGATATGACAAGCTTTATATATGGTATGATTTTGCCGCAAACTAAAATCATAAAATATGAAAAATAAATGTGATTCCATCACGTGACAATAAATTCTGGAAATAATTTGACCACGATAATATTTGGTAAGTTCGTCTGATTTACTAAAAATAAATTAAGACACAAATAAATTTGTTTCTATTAATTCATTGGATATGAAGTTTCCTCGGTTCCGTTTTTACAAAATGTTTATTTATTATGAAATATAGAGTTTTTCGGTAGGTTTGTTGAAAATATTTTAACCTAGACTATAGAAAGAACAGTGATGGCGAAACTAGTGGCCAGAATTAGAATCTGCAGACAGGATACTCTGCTTCGCGGAACTAGGCTTAATAAACATTGTTTTGATAAAAAACATACGGCCGACCTTAGGAATGTGAGGATCTTAGAAGTAGAAAAGAAAGTGGGGAAAAGATATACATTGGATAGTTTAAGAATCCAGCAAAAAGCAGATCAAGTTATAAATATAAAGGAAGATAGAGACGGCGCTAATTCTAACTACATAATAGCAATAATTTAGTTTAACTTCGACTGTGATATTGGCGATAGGATAATTACTGTGATATTTTATTTTTAATTATTTTACATTGATATATTTTTATTAATTAATTTTGTGTTTGTATCGTATGTTAAATGTTGTACAAAAACGGTGTAATACATTTTAAAGTAATGTAAAATTGACGAAAAGGCTATATGTAAGTGTAATTATTTTATTGTTAAATTTATGGTTGTTTGTTATTGCTATCGTTATTTTCCTTTATATATTTATATGGTTGCCAGATTCAATAAAATTAATCCCTGAGGAGGTCGGAAAAATACCGACGAAACGTAGGATTGGAGAAAATGAAATAAACTAGTCTTTCATTTATTTTTAAAAAAAATACCAGACCTTGGAAGCCCAATTTAGAAAATTCTAAAAAAAAATTTACAAAAATTTTTTTAAGTAAAAAATTTTTACAAAAAATTAGTATTGCTTTTATATCATATCTTTAAAATCTTTTCTTTTTTTCGAAACTAATGAGATTTTAAAAATTATTCTGCATGTGGAGTGGAGGGTATAATAACTTAAGCACAAGTTTTCGAATAAAACAGAGGTCTGCCTGAATGAAAATATAATTTTTTATCGCTCTTTAATCCAGTCATAGAGGTGTATTTATTTTTTCAGCCTTTTATGTTTTAACTAAATTTTTTTGAAATTCATAATTTTCCAGGAAAAGTTATAAAAGGACATTTTTCCTTCTCGATGCGTAATTTTTGAGGATAGAAAATTTCAGGCTATCCGATTTGGTAACCCTAAAAATAGTTAATGCTCATTGCGGGTGTGAGAGACGAGGGAATACTACCACTATATTCGTCCACGACACTGCGGTTCTAGATCTGAATCGAGGGAGAAAAAATTATTTTATTGAAACATTTATATTTTTGGGATAGCCGAGGCCGAAAAAATAGTATAATAAATTTTAGCTCAATAATATATAAATACAGCACTTTGCTTATACCATCCAAAATAGTTTATGTTTTATTTCTGAGGTTACTGAAGTTTTAGAAAGTTTTTTCTAAATACATTTGCAGACAAAGGGTCCATTTAGATCGAAATTTTATAAGTGGGATTGTTACTTTTTGTACGTTTACTTAAAAAAAATAATTCGAAGCTGACAATAACTTTATTTTATTAAATTATAGTTTTAACTTTAAATTTTAACCGCTTTTAAATGTTTATTTTGAAGAACTGATGTATTTTGACACCGAAAACAAAAGTTAAAATATCTTTCACAGGATCCAAAAAGAAATAATTGCTAACGATCGCATTTCAAGTTCATTGATTATGGTTAAAATTTTTATCATGTACACTAGAATGGTCCTACGTTATATGGACACTTTTCAAATTGCGATTTCGGGGATACAAAACTATATATAAATCTAATAAATGTAAAGTTTGGGGACAATCGGATAAAGATTGCCCCAGACCACTTTTGTGCAAAAAAAAACTAGGTCGTGAAATTTGATACCATTTCTGTCAACTTCAAGAAATTGATTAAATCCATAATTTATTTTAACTCTATACTTATAAGTAATGAGGTATGAAGTATTGTTTTATTTCCACGTTGTTAACCTATTACGCATTGAAACCGAAAATGGTAAATTTTTTTGACAAAATTTTGAAAACTTCTTTTTCAAGTTTTAAAAATTTTCTTAAACAAAATTTAAAAAAAGGAGCTGGAACTTTAAGGTTTTATTAAGTGCATGTCAAAGATTAACTGTGTGAACCAGAATTTTTTTGATATCAAAAAATAAAATTTTTGCCGATTTCGAGAAAAATTGGATTTTTGTGAAATATTCAGTATATGTAATCCTTCTAAATTGCTTACATGAAAAATTTTATCATAATAGCATAGGGTTTCGGAAAAACGTAATATGATCCCATTAACCCTTTTGGAATTGGGGTCGCATATAACCCCAAGCTAATAAAAGCAATTTCTTCGAAAAACTCAAATATTTTTCAAAGGTTTACTTAAGATATAATAACCAAATATGCATTTATTCTGTTCCTAAAATTTACGATAAATCCGAGAACGTTAACTCATTATTTGCCAAGGTCAGTTTTTGGTTTTAAATATATTTCTAAATAAAGATTACCGAAAACGAGTTTTTCTATTAAACTCGATGAAACCACTTTTTAGAATGTAAGCAATATAATTCGGTTAATTTTTCTTTTTATTTAACCCTTTAATGCTCCTGGAATCGTAATTATCCATTGTGATATATCTCCTGTGCAATTGTCTGCTTATTGCTCGTGAATATAAATTTAAACAACTTTTAACCAATTTTATTAAAAAATCATCTCAATAAGAAAAATATTAACTTCAAACATATTAAGTTAAACAGATTAAAATCACTTAGTGTTTGTTGCAAACCTGTAACAGTTACAGGGTTGCAATAGCCATTATAAAATCTAAATTTTTTTTTTATTATTAAGAAACCCTTGAAAAAGTCAACATAAAATTGACGAAACGTAGGGTAAATGTAATAAATTGTTTTTATTTACAACTAAAAACCTAGGCCATATTAGCCTAAATAAAATAAATAAATAAAAAACTGGAACATATACTTGTCCACATATTATTTTTAAAAACTATCTAAATGTTTCCAAATAAATTATGAACATTTTTGAAATATTACTCAACATTGTTAAATTAAACTTGACTTTATACAGGAAGAATATTTTTTTTTGTATGATTCTACTAGCTGGAGTAAAAACTGCTTTTGTTCTTCATTATTTGTAAACACTTTATAAAAATCTCTTATCAATTTAACCTCTTTCGGCAGTATCGTTTGCTACAAGTAATTCCTTGCAGAAATTGTAACTCTATTTAAAATCTTCATTAGACTTCCATGTGTATGGAGGAAATTGTAAGAATTCTGCAGATATACTGAAACAACTGAAAAATTTTTTAGCTTTTTGGGATACAAAATCGCTTAAATCACTATTTATCAAATTTACTGGGTGAATAAATTTTCTATTTTCGATTAGTTTCACAACTGGTTCCACTGTATCAAGACGAACAACCATTTTTTCTTTCACTTCTAGTGGAACTTTTGAGTCAAAAGATGGGTGGCATTATCATTGCTTACCCTTGTTTGGTATACATACAACCACATACCCTAACTCACAGAGAAATTTCATTTTTATTTTCTAATGCTGGGGAAATTACATTTTTGTTTTCTAATGCTGATAAAAGTTTTCGCCAAACTTTTTGGAGTCCATCGTGATAGTACAGCATCGCTTCCATCGCAGAAAATAACGTCATCCTAGTACTCTGGAGTAAGTGAAATGTGTGTTGTAGCAATCGTTTTTAAATATTTTTCACTCAGCCCATAATCATTATTCACTTGAAGACTTAATCCTCTTGTGCTGGATTGCGGCTTATCGTAAAAAGTTTTAATTATTTTGCCTTCAACAGGGCGCGTCACTTTTTTGGTATGCCTGGTAACCCTTTTAATTCGAGTATTCTTTCTTTTTCAACACAGGATATGATTTTATATGCAGTCCCTATTTTAAGAGAGATCATATTAACTATTTCACCAGGTGATTTGCCTTTATATCAATTGAAATACACCAATCGAATAATATTTTGGCAAACTAGCTTTCGTAGCATTTTTACTTTAAATATTAAATATCATTTGTCATATTCAATAGCATTCATGAAAAAACCCAAATGCCGCATATAGGTATGGGAAGTACCCTTTGCAGCCAACAGTTGTAATTATTCTGAAACGGTTAGTAATAATGAAACATGTAGGCAAAACTGAAACTACAGAACTTGAGTCGACTAGAAATTTCTCATTATTATTCTTCTTCTTTGCTGCCGCCAATACTGTTTATTGACGGCAGCCTTTGTCGTTTTCCTGCCCCGTTTACCAACTGACCATTAAATTACCACGGTTGTTGACACCTTTGTGAGGTTGCACCAAATCTGATATGATAGTAGCACATTTTTTCTTTTTGGGGCTGACTCTCGCTTCGAAGAAGAAAAGCAGGTTTAACTCCAGATAGTAGAATCATACAAAACAAGTAAGAAAATTATAGTCGGCCTAGACCGACTATACGATACCCTATACCATGCGTTGAGAGGCCCTATCTCTCAGTCCCAACTAACTGGATATAGAAAATAAACATAAACCAAATTTGAGTGGGATTTTTATTAATTTTTTTGGCTGCAAATATGAAAAAGTTCATATCGGATGCTATATCTATATGGGGACTAGGCCCCAAAATGGACCGATCCTGACCAGGTTTGGTAAAGTCTCTTGTATTTTGCAAAAATATATATAAACAAAATCTGAGAAGAATCAGTGGAATATTTTTGTTTTTGATAGATTTAAGTGAAGATCGGGAAGCAGCTCTTTATGGGGCCTATGACTAAGAGTTGTCCAATAGGGATCAGTTTTGGACTACTGAGCAATGGATGTAATAAATAAATACAAACCCAATTGACTAAGATTTATATGATAATTTGGGTGCAATGGATACTATTTTAGTTTTAGGAGATTTTAATTTAACGGATATTTCATGGATTTTTGCCCAGATACAGGTCATTTATTACCGTATTCACTTTCAGAACGTATGAGGGTTTTCTTTGATAATATTTTTGAATATTGTCTTCTTCAGTTCAATAATGTCTATAATTCAAGTCGAAGACTACTTGATCTTGTTTTTTCAAATACAACTAATATTTCACTCAATAGATCTTTTCCTTTTGTTTGTCCGGAGGATAAATATCATCCGACTCTTGATATTTGCCTTGAAGGCATTATTTCAGACCCAGTTGCTATACCAGAAATTAAAAAAAGTTTTAATTTTTGCCGAACGAATTTTCATATATTAAAGACCAGACTATCTAATTCGATATGGCCGGGTAACAATGGTGATCTTGACGATTTGACAAGCATTTTTTACAACATTATAAAATCTTATTTTCTCGTATCGGTTCCTTTAGTAGTTAGAAAGGATTCTGACTTAGGTCCTCGATGGTTTACAAAGGAGTTAAGGGAGCTTAGAAATGAAAAGAGTAGACTGTTTAAAAAATACAAGAAAAAGGGTTGTTCAATTAGCTACATGTGTTATTCAATCGTTAGACATAAATATAACGTTATGAATCGTAAGTGTTATTCTGAGTATTTGAGTAAAATCATCCCTACGTCGATGAAACTAAATGATACGGAATCGTCGAAGCCTGTCGAAATTGCGAATTTATTTGCAAATTTTTTCCAGAGCACATACTCTGCCAATAGTCGTTTTAGTTCAGGCTATCCTTAAAATATAAAAACCTTTAACGTTTTTTCTGACATAGTCATAACGGAGAGTGAAGTTTTACAGAGTTTAAAATCTTTGAAATTCTCTCATGTTCCTGGTCCTGATGGTATTCCATCATCTATTCTTAGAAAATGCGCTAATGAGCTATACATTCCACTCACTAAATTGTTTAATTCTTCTCTCTCTTCTGGATATTTTCCAACTTATTGGAAGGAGAGTTTTATTATACCTCTTCATAAAAATGGTAATAGGCGTTGTATTGATAACTACAGAGGCATTGCTCAGCTGAGTGCTATACCTAAATTGTTTGAGAAGATTGTTACTGCCAGATTGAAACATATGGTGGGTAACTTAATATCTCCCTACCAGCATGGTTTTGTTAAGGGTAGGTCAACAGTGACGAACTTACTTGAGCTGTCTACCCACATATGTAGAGCTTTTTCATATAATTTTCAGACAGATGTTATTTATACTGATTTTTGTAAAGCCTTTGAAGCTGTTCATCATGAACTTTTATTATTTAAACTTGATTCTTTGGGCTTCCCACCTAGGTTGTTGAAGTGGGTATCGTCTTACTTGAAAGGTAGATCTCAGAAAGTTGTTTTTAGAAATTGTTCTTCATTTTCTATTTCTGTCACTTCAGGTGTTCCACAAGGTAGTCACTTGGGTCCAGTTCTTTTTGTATTATACCTTAATGACCTTCCTTCCGTTGTTCGTTTTTCTAAAGTATTAATGTATGCAGATGATGTTAAACTCTTTTTATCATTTGAAAATATTGATACTTCGAAATTATTGCAGGAAGATTTGGTAGGACTGACAGATTGGTGTAATGTAAATAATATGTCCTTAAATTTCAGGAAATGTAAAAAGTTATCCTTTACTAAAGCAGCGTTGATTCCTACAGTTTATTATATTGATAGTAAATGTCTTGAAAATGTTACAAATTTTCTTGATTTGGGTGTGTTATTGGACCATAGATTACGGTTTAACTTACATATCGATTCTTGTGTTAATAAGGCAAAATCTCTTTTGGGTTTCATTAAAAGGTGGTCTAAGGAATTTGATGATCCTTATGTTACTAAACGTTTATTTACTTGCCTCGTTAGGCCTACCCTTGAATATGCATTTATTGTGTGGTCACCTAATTATTCTTGTTATAGTGATAGTATCGAATCAGTTCAGAAACAATTTCCTTTATTTGCTTTGCGTGGCCTAGGTTGGAGTAATAACACTGATTTGCCACAATATGAGCACAGATTGAAACTTATAGATCTTCCTACACTTAAAACTAGAAGAATGATGTTAAATATTGCATTTATGGTAAAATTAATTAATGGTGAAATAAATTCATGCTTTCTTCTTAACGAAATAAATTTTAACGTTCCTAATCGGGTCACAAGATATTATATACCATTGAAAATACCGTTTTGTAGATCTAACTATGAACTTTTTAATCCATTACGTGTCCTGTGTAAATTGTATAATGATTATTATGATCTGTTTTCATTTTCTGACCCAATTCATAAAATTAAAAAATCTCTCTTGCGTAATATTTGATTATTGGTTGCCAACTAGAACTACAATATCTGTAGCGTGTTTAACCCTACTGTCAATTTTAATTATGTTCCTGATCACATTTATTTGTATTCCTGATGCCCTCATGTTCCTAATCAATTTATCTGTGTTCCTGATATTCGGATGTCCTGATGTTCCAGATCAATTTCAATGTGTTCCTGATGTTCCTGATCACTACTCTACTTTGGTGGCTATTATAAGTTATTTGTTGATTGTTTTGTGTTTATTCCACCTCTTTTATCTCTGTGTCTACCTGTATATGTAATCTATCTGTGTTGTAATGTGTTCGTTTTGTAATGCGACCATGTGGCTATGTGTTTCTTGTTATGTCAACTTTAATTTCGTCCCTGATATCCTAATGTTCCTTATCAATTTCATGTTACTGATGTCGTGATGTTCCAGATCAATCTAATGATGTTTCTGATGATATTTTGTCTTGATATTTCTGTGCAATATAATTATGTTCTTGATGTTCCAGACATATATAATTAAGTTCTTGATGTCCTGAAGTCCTAATTTAATTATGTTTACTGGTGTCCTGATGTTTCAGATCATGGTAATTATGTTCCTGATATTTTGATGTTCCTGATGTTCTGTCGCCCGGATGTTGCTGTTCATTATTTCTACCTCTGCTCTGTCTATTTCAAAATTATTTGTTTGTGTCTACCATTATATGTAAAGTATCCATGTTGTAATGTGTCCTTTTTTGTTATGTCTTCTTGGTATGTGATCTGTGTTTCTTCTACTTTTAAGTCGTTACAATTTTGAACTTATGTTTGTAGTATTTTTTATTAATAATGTTAGTCATTTCAATTAAAATGACCGTTTGTAATACTATTATTATTATTATTTATTATCAATATTATTATTAGATTATAATTATATTATTATTATTTAAATGATCGTGTAACAATATATTTCAAATCCAGCTGATGTTATAAATTACTGTAGCTGATGTAAATAAATAAATAAATAAATAAATAAATAAATAAATAAATAAATAAAATTTGGATCTTATGGCAATTTATGTTGAATTCATATGGGTCATTTGTATGGGGGCTAGGTCTGAACATGGACCGATTCTCACCAATTTCAACAACGTTCATTCTGTGGCCGATAGAAGCCTATATACCAAATTTCATCGAAATATATTCATAGTTGCGACCTGCAGTTTGATTACAAACTTTACATGGACCCACAGACGGACGGACGGACGGACGGACATCGTTAAATCGAATCAACTAGTGATTCTGATTCGATCAGTATAATAAAAGATGGGTCTAGGTCAAATATTTTTGGTAGCTACAAACAGCAGCGCAAAGTCATTATACCCAAACTACATAGTGGTATAAGGTATAAAAACAACATCTTTCCTGTACAAAGTCAACAATGTTCTTACTTTATTTGGAAACATATTGTAAATAGTTTTTAAAAATAATATAATTTTTTAAAAAAGTTGGTTAAAAGTTTTAATTTATATTCGCGAGAGTTACCTATGGTCACCAACCAAACCCATGTTAACAACAACAAGAAGTCACCTATGGTCACTAACCAAACCAATGTTTACAACAACAACCACAACTACAATCACTAACGGAAACCAATGTTAACAACAACAACTAAATTAATAACAAAGAGGTCATCTACAACCAATAAATGCAACAACAGCAATAACTACTTCAACAATAACTGCAGTCATCAAATTACCAATGAATACACCAAATTACAACACCACCCACAATGTTAATAACTGCAGTCATCAACATACTTACATAAATGCGGGACAGACATGAATAAGCATTTTACTATTTTTATTAATTTCACTTTACTTTTATTCTTTAGTTATTTCCTGAAATTATCTAAATTCTTAATAGGTTAGGCGGTTTCTTGTGACTGATGTTTTGTTCTACCGTTTTATCCCGATTTTGACCAAACGTATATTATTTGAAAGGTTTTTTTAGGCGATTTGCAGATTTACAGATTTTTAATTCTATTTCTTTGTTTTGAGTAAATTGCATTTAAAGTTGCTACTAACACATACATAAAATTATACAATGCTATGTGTGTGTTTATTAAATTTCTTAATGTGTTTGTAATAAAAATGTGTTTGTTTTTTTTGTGTTGATTTGTAAATTGGCTATAATTGATTAGCGTACCTGTATTGTCTTTATTTAATGAAAAAATAAAATTTCCTAGAATTTGCACTCGAATTTCGATGGCTGGAATCCGCTAGTTCTTAGAATTAGTAGAATTTATTGAATTTATTAAAGTTGCATTCTAGACATTTAGTTGGTATAAAATAGTTGTGACAATAAAATATAGATGATTATTAATCAACAAGTGAAACTGATCGTTTTTTATTTCTTACGTTACCACGAGCAATATGCAGAAGTTTGCACCAAAGATATATCACAATTGATAATTTTGATTCAGAGCACTGAAGAGTTAAATAAAAAAAACTTAGCTGAATTATATTTCTTAAATTCTCAATAGTGGTTTCATGGGGTTTAATAGAAAAACTCGTTTTCAGTAATCTTTATTTAAAAATATCTTAAAAACCAAAGCTGGCCTTGGCAAATAATGGGTTAACGTAGTTCGAATTATTCCAAATTTTAGCAACGGATAACATACATATTTGGTTATAATATTTAAAGCAACGCTTTTAAAAATTGAACATTATTTGCAAAATATTTTAATTTAATTTAATAAATACTTATATTAATAGAAACATGCATTACTGTTGAAAAAACTAAGCAAGCGGAAAAATATTTTCCTGGCTTTGATATATATATATTGGGTGCCTGCCACAAGAATAAGTCGTTATGGTAGAGCTATAGGTGGATGTCCGTTTGCAGTTAGCAAGGCCTTACATGAAAAAGGTATAAGGCCTGATTTTATTACAGGAGGAATGTTAAAACAAATACAATTAATGATACATAATACTCCACTAACATTAATACCTTTGTATATTAGGAACGCAGATTGGTACAACAAGTTTGAACAAGTAAAACGAGCTGTAGTCGAAAATGAAATAGCTAACCCCATAATTATTGGGGATTTGAATATAAGAATTGGCGAAATGCAACAAGAGGTGGTTGATTTATAGATAAATCTTTTTACGGCTGGCACAGAGGTACGCCGATCTAGAGATAAAGTGGTGAACGCAAAAGGGAGAACTTTTTTAGAATTTTGCAAAAATTATAACCTTATCATTTTAAATGGGCAGGTTATTGGTAGTTTTACACATATTACAATTTAGTGGAGTCAGTCAATGACATATGTTCATTAGCACAGGATTTGTTAGCGTATGTTGAAAGCTTTACAGTTGAAGGAATGATAGGGTCAGATCATTTACCAATAGTTTTATCAATGAACGTAGAAATGAGAGCAACTACATCGAATAAACTCAGCCTTGTACCAAAGTTATTGTGGAAAGACTCGCAAAAAGATCAATATAAAACAGAACTCAATTTAACCCTAGAATACGAATCCTTTTTTTTTACATGTTAATGCTAAACCTCGCCTGTGAGGCTACATTTTTAAAAAGTACAAAATTTTCATTTAAAAAAAAAAATTTTATTTAGAAAATAGTTTATTATAAAAAGTGTAATTATAACATAAGAATACAAAAGGTAATTCATTTATTTTTATATATATTAGTAGTGAACATTTAAATTAAAAGGAACACATTTAAAATCTTTTTTCAAAGAGATCATTTTAAAAAATAAATAAAAATATTTTTAACTGTAGTTCAAAAACTTAAATATATATAACCTTATAGGTATTTGTACTAGGTTTCATAAAAACAAAATTTTTTTTAAATATTTTGCACAGTTTACTTTGTACATAAAAATAAAGTCAGTCTTTTTTCGTGTATCACATTTATAGCAATTTGGGGATCTATGCTCTAAGCAATATGATTTATTACATTTAGCGCAATAATAACTACTCATGCGCCTCTTGCTTGATGGACAAAATGTACAGATGGACCTCTTTCCTCTTTATTTCTGGCTCTGTATCATCCTCCAGGGCTGCAGAAGGCAGGAAATAGTCTTTGATTGCTTCACGAACTCGATTTTTCATGGAAGGTCTTTCTTTCAGTCGCATATTGCACCAATCGTGGCATAAATCCTTACTTAACTCTTTCGTAAAATCTTTCCTAGATTTTGGCTTTAGTTTATCTTCTTCACAGTTGGAAACGTAGAGAATATAACTGTTCAACACAGCCATATTTATCGTACCGTAAAACATACAAAGTGGCCAACGCCTGGTTTTGCGGCTGCAAATAGCGTGGCCACACATTTGATCATATGTGTCCACAGCACCTTTTGTTTCATTGAACGAGTCTATGATTGCTGGTTTTTTCGATACAGAATCAACGGTAGGTCCATCGTGCATGGTAGAAACTAAGAGAACAGTTTTATGAGACTTTGGCTTGTAGCTAACAAGAGTCAGCTTATCATGAAAGCCAAACATTGATGTGCCAACACGACGTAATGAATTATGCTTAAATTCTTCTGGAATTTCTCTCTTGTTACTTCTGATAGTCCCAATTAATGTTAATTTATACGGCTCAGCAAGCAGTTATTCTGCTAATGGTATAGATGTAAACCAATTATCTGACGTTAAATTTCGATTTGTTCCATGTATAGTTTTTGTAAGTAGCTTGCAATAGTATGAACCTAACGCATCGCCAGCAGGGTTATCGGCGGTTTTCCGCAAATATGGAGAAGCGTCGAACATATATTTGGTTCTGACATTGCACATCAAAACAATCTTGATCACATACTTCGCTGGTTTGTTAGGTATATACATACGAAATGGACATCTTCCTCTAAATGCAAGTAGCTGCTCGTCTATAGTCACATATCAGCCAGGTTTAAAAAGATCTCTACACTGCTTCATAAATATTTCCCAAATATTTCGGATCGGAGCAAATTTATCGTTGTTTTTCTTCCCGAGTGCTACGATCATCAAAATGAAGACAATTTATGAGAAATTCGAAGCGTTCCATACTCATTGTTGCTATGTTTTGAGATCCACAAAACGTAGGATCAAAAAGTTCCTTAGATGACAAGTGGTTATTTTTTAACGCACCACTCAAAATAAGAAGTCCAAGGAGATCATGCAGTTCTTCTTTTCTAGTCACGGGGGTAGTAGTATTTTGTTTTTTATATTTACTCGCCTTGACCTCAATGTCTTCATTAGTGCGAAGAAATATTTCATCAATCATATTTGATGTGAAAAATTTTTCAAAACACTTCAGAGGTGTTATAATATGTTTACCTGCTTCTTTTGGTCCTGGCATAATATGAACAATGTTCCTAGCTGGAGTTCTATTGGAGATTCTATGTGCGGTAGACGGTGCAGACGACCAAATAAAATTGTTCTTACCGCTTACAATAGGTGTAGAAGGGTTGATTACCAATGCTTCGCAGGTCTGTTTATCTCTTTGCGATGTACCAGCAGTTGCAGCTGGCTGAACATACATCAAAGTAGAATGTTGATTGACTACGCAATATTGTCCATATCATCTTCAGATTCAACAATGTAATTTGGGTCAGCTTGGCTATCATCTGAATCAAAATCCACTTCCAAATTGTCCTCATTTTCGCTGTCATTTAGAGACAGCTCCTCCAGCCATTCTTGTATTTGTGATTCAGAAGCACACATCTCAAAAAATTAAAAAGAAAGCGATCAAAATCTTAGTTAGAACTAAAAATAGCTCAAAAAATTAAATGAGATCGCGCAAAGAATAACTACCTTTAATACTAAACCTCGCCTCTCAGATGACACTGATGCGTATATATCCGCAACAAACAGACACAGAACGATGAACGTCCACTCACAAGCTCATACAGCTGTCGACTGAGTTAGTGCGAGACTACGTGTCGTTATTTGCAAGCATTCGTGAAATATCGCGTAAAAAGAGAATCGTTGCGCCTCACAGGCGAGGTTTAGTATTCTAGGGTTAAATCTACAAATGCTTACACAACGAGATGCTGTAACAAATATTAAAGATTTAACTGATATAATCGTAATTTCAACAACAAAAGAGAGCAAAACACAACCATTCACCCCTAAAAACAAATGGTTTGACAACCGATGTTACTGGGCACGAAAAAAGGTTTTCGATTTGTTGAACAAATATAGAACTTAAAAACGTGAAAGTGAAAAGGAAAGATATTTGATGGCGAAAAGTAAATATAAGGATGTATGCAAAACAAGTCAAAAAAATTACTTTAAGAATGTATGTGAAAAAATTAATAATGTTACCAATGGCAAGGAATGGTGGAGCCTAGTCAAAAAGATGAGAAACCAAAATTTTCAAATTGGTACAGCTATATCTTCTGCTATTTTTAATAATTATTTTATGAAATTGCTCAATCTAGCGCAGGTTTCACTAGATATTCATTATGCTCCAATATTTTTACGAGACGAAACTATAGATAAAGATATAACTATGGCTAATATTGAACATATGTTAAAAAATGTTAAACTAAACAAAGCACCAGGGGAGGACAGAGTACTTTACGAATTTTTTATTAACGCTACGGAAGAATTTCTTGAGGAGTTGGCTCGCGTGTACAATAAACTGTTCAATAATTATAATATAATATCTGACTAAATCAATAATTTTTCCTATACATAAAAAAGGAAGCGTAAATGAACCATGCAACTATAGTGGAATATCGTTTATGAACTCTGTAGCAAAAATCTTTATGGGAATCCTTAACGATAGACTTGTTACATGGATTGAAGATAAGAACATTATGGTTGAATATTAAGCTGGATTCCGAAGCAAATACTCTACTGCGGATAATATTTACATTTTAGCTTCAATCGTTAACATGAAGCTGTCTGAAAAGAAAAAAAGTGATTTTAAGCAGCGTTCGATAGGGTCTCTAGAAAATCTATGATATACAAGTTATATACAATGGGAGCATCATATAAGTTTATTAAAATGATATAACACTTATATGAGCACACACATTCAGCAGTATGGACTGGAGTGGAGCTATCAGAATACTTTGATACAACCTCTGGAGTAAAACAAGGGTGTTTGCTTTCGCCACCACTTTTCGCCTTCTACATCAATGATCTGCATGAATACTTAGATGATGGTTTAGATATTGAAGGGAAAAACATAAGACTCTTACTATACGCAGACGATATTGTAATAATGGCGGAGACTATAACAACTATGGAGAATATGATACAAGACCTAGAAAATTATTGTGATCTATGAAATTTAAAAGTGAATGTGGACAAGTCAAAGATGATGGTTTTTAGAAATTGGGGACGAGTAAGTCAAACAGAAAGATGGAGATTCAGAGGAGAAGAAATAGATATAGTATCTGAATATAACTACCTTATAGTAGTTCTAACGCCGAAAATGACGTTTTCCAAGCATTTACAAAACAGAAATACCCAGTCAAAAAGTGCAGTAAATGCCACATGGCAAAATTTTCTTAAAAATTATAATGTATCGCTGCAAATGAAATGGAAACTTTTAATGCCAACATAAATATCGGTTCAGGCATATGCCGCACAAGTGTAGGGTTATGGTCTTTTTGAACACGTAGATAAATTACAACGTTTCTTTCTGAAAAGAGTACTAAAACTTCCGTCAAACAAACCAAACTACGCCCTTGAGATGGAAACCGGAATTGAGGAAGGACATATTTATACTTTACAACTTCATTTACAGTACATAACAGAAACAATGTTCTGCTATACTGAAGACAGACTACCCCACTACCTTACAAAAATAAATCTAAGAAAGGAAATATTTTGGGCTAAAGCTTTAAATGTTTTGGCAAGTAATCTTCACATACAGTGGATAGAAATAAATACTCCGGAACACGAATGGAATTACAACAACTTCATATTAATACAGGGTCTTAAATCTTTAAACCTAAGAAATAAAACGCAAAGAGCGATGCAGAGTAGCGCACGAATATACAAACATCTAGACTATATAGTGGAACCTAAATACTTTCAAGGAAACTAAAGGGTCCGCCAAATATCTCTTATTATTCCCTATACCACTATGTGGTTTGGGTATAATGACTTTGTGCTGCTGTTTGTAACAACCAAAAATATTTGACCTAGACCCATCTTTAATTCTACCGATCGAATCAGAATCACTTTCTGAGTTGATTTAACAATGTCCGTCCGTCTGTGTGTCCATGTAAACCTTGTAATCAAACTGCAGGTCGCTAATATGAAAATATTTTGATGAAATTTGGTATGTAAGCTTCTATCGGCCACTAAATAAACGCTGTTGAAATCGGTGAGAATCGGTCCATGTTCAGACCTAGCCCCCATACAAATTACCTATTTGAAATTGACATAAATTGCCATAAGATCCAAATTGTCATATAGATCTTACTCAAATTGGGTTTGTATGCATTCATTACATCCATTAATGAGTAGTCCAAAAATGATCCCTTTGACCCCATATAGAGCTGCTTCCCGATCTTCACTTAAATCTATTAAAAAACAAAAATATTGCACTGATTCTTCTCAAATTTTGTTTGTATATATTTTTGCAAAATACAAGAGACTTTACCAAACATGATCAGGATCGGTCCATTTTTGGACCAAGTCCCTATATAGATATAACATCCGATATGAACTTTTTCATATCTGCAGCCAAAAAATTAATAAAAATCCCACTCAAATTTGGTTTTTGCTTATTTTCTATGTCCAGTTAGTTGGGTCTAAGAGATGGGTTTCTAAACGCATGGTATAGGGTATCGTATAGTCGGTCTAGACCGACTATAATTTTATTACTTGTTTTTTTTGAAAATGCTATAAAAAAAACTACTGAATATTATCTCAAATTTCTTTTTCTATTTGAAAGTAAAATCCTTCCAGTTAATAATGGAAAATAATTTCATTCAAATGGCTGCCTCGGCTGGCCATGCAGTAGCCTACATGATCGGTCCAATTTTTAAGTACATTATCGATTGTGTGCAGCTGTATTTCGCCAATGGCTTCACGAATATTGTCCTTTAAAGCGTCAGTTGTCTATGGCTTGTTGGCGTAACACTTATCTTTGAGGGCACCTCACAAATAATAGTCCAACGATGTCAAATCGCAGCTCCGAGGTGGCCAAACGACATCAGGTCTGCGGCTGATAATGCGATCTTCAAAAACAGGGCGCAAAACATCGAGTGTAGCTTCGGCTGTGTGGCATGTAGCGCTGTCCTGTTGAAACCAAATGTTGCCAATATCCTCTTCTTCAATTTTTGTGAACAAAAATTCGTTCAACATGGCCCGATAACGATCGCCATTGACTGTAACGGCCACTCCTTGCTCATTTCTGAAGAAAAATGGTCCAATTATGACTCTGGACCAAAATCCGCACCAAACAGTGACTCGTTTTGGGTGTATCGACTTTTCAATGTATGCGTGCGGGTTTTCTGTACCCCAAATGCGACAATTTTGCTTGTTTACATACCGGCCAAGATCAAAGTGGGCTTCATCTTAAAAGATGATTTTTTTTGGCAAAATCGGCATCTTCTGTAAGTCGATCGCAGGCCCACTTAGCGAAGCGAAAACGCATTGGATGGTCAGTTGGCTTTAACTCCTGAACAAATTGGACTTTGTATGGCGTCATACCAAGGTCTTTATGCAAAATTCGTCTCAATGATGCCTCCGAAATGTTCAATTCTTGAGAATGACCGGTGTACGCACTGTTTTTGGTTTTTCACGCTTTGGTTTATCGATGAGGATGCCAGTTTCTTTCACTTTTTTCACAAGATAACGAACATACGGAGCTGACGGTGCTTCTCTTCTTCCAAAATCCGTACGCAATTTTCGCACACATTCTGCAACAATACCATGATTTTCAAAGTAATGTCGCAATATTTCCCAGCGTTGTTCAAGCGTATACACAACCATATTCGTTCAGCGGAAGGATAAAATCAGGCATGAGCTAGGTGTTACCATTCACGAAATAAGGACCAGTTAAAAAAAAAACGTTAGATGGCGGACCCTTTATAACCAAAATGACGTTAGTCGAATATTTAAAGCACGTTGAAATTTTTTTTTACCTTAATGGCAATAAGTTTACTACCAACAAAAATGATGTAATATGCACGTTATGCAACCTTCGAGAAAAGGAAACTCTACAACATTTTTTAGGTATATGCCCAATCTTGAATACCTTCAGAAGAAACTTTTTTGGAACAACTACTTTATCGGAAGAAGAAATCTGATTGGATATCTAAAATACTCTTTAAATTATAGAAAATAAATAATAACAGAACATAATTAATTACTAAAACAAAAATAATTAAAAAACCTCATTGTAAATTTTTTTTATTTAGTACATCCAGCTGACGACACTTTGTCATAGCTGTATAATCTTTATTTCTAATGATTATTGTATCTTATATATATATATATGTATATATAATTTAATATGAAAATGTAACTGAAATTATTGATGAAATGAAAATAAAGATTTTTTATAATAATAATAATAATAATAATATAAAAATATATAATTTTAATAAATTGTCTTTTATTAGCTTGGGGACATATGTGTCCCCAATTCCAAAAGGGTTAATGGGGTCATATTATTTTTTTCCGAAACCTTAGGCCATTGAGATAAAATTTAGTATTTAAAAGTGGAAAAGCGATGAATTTTTGATACAAAGTATTTAGAAACGGTACATATCTATATATATAAAATTCATTTTCTGTTTGTTTGTTTGTTTATTTGTTTGTTTCTTTGTTTGACCGCTACACAAAATTTTATTTCTTAACGGATTTTCCTGAAATTTTGTACACACGATCTCTATACCACAGGAAAGGTCGTAATATACTGTTTACCGGCCACGCCTACTTTTGCGCCCACTTTTTATGTCAAATCTCTTTTCTGTTTTATTTACATTTGTTCACTATAAAAATCTCTATTTGTTAACAGATTTCTCTGAAGTTCGGTACACACGATCCCCGTACTCCAGCTAAGATCACCACATACTTTTTATCGACCACGCCTACTTTTACGCCCACTTTTTATATACAATTCATTTTGTTTTTTGGTATATTTGTTCGCTATATAAATGTTTATTTTGCAACCCATTTCTCTGAAATTCGGTACACACGATCTCTCTGCTCCAGGAAAGTCGACATATTCTTCGTACTGGTCACGCCTACTGTTACGCCCACTTTTTGTATACAATTCATATTCTGTTTTTGGTACATTTGTACGCTAAACAATTTTTTTAACGGATTTATCTGAAATTTGCTACACACGATCTCTGTAATCCATAGAGGTCGCCATGTGATTCTTGCCGGCCACGCCTACTTTTACGCCCACTTTATATACAAACTACAGGCAAGGTCTCCATTTGCTTCTTACAGGCCACGCCTACTTTGCGCCAACTTCTATGTATATAAAACTTATTTTTTGCCTTTTATTTGTTTTTTATTTGATTGCTATACAAACTTTTATTTTTCAATGGCTTTCTGCGAAATTTAGTACATATTCCAGGGAAGGTCGCCATATGATTTTTACCGACTACGTCTACTTTTACGCCCAATTTTCATATTAAATTCATATTTTGTTGTGTGGTATGAACTTACTCCCCAAATTCATTCTTAAATTTTTACATATTTTTATTTAATGAATTTTGTTAAATATTTATTTTAGTAAACACTTGCATACTGCTCTCAATATATGTCCTACAATAAATGCATTTAAAATGAATATTCTTTTCAATAGCATCATTTCGCGGAAGCTACGCGCACGACGAATACAGCTTAGCTAGAATATCGGAATGATCTGAAAAATATATTTTGACAATTAAAATAAGTTGACAACAGCTGCGCGGCAGCACAGGTGTGGCTGCCAAACGCTTCCGCGCGTTCGGCAGCCACACCCGTGCTGCCGCGCAGTTGTTGTCAACTTATCTTAATCGCCAAAATATATTTTTCAGATCATTGCGATATTTTAGCCTCGCGCAGATTCCTCGAAGCTACTACCCGTGCTGCCGCTTAGTTCTCGTTAACTTATTTTAATTCCTAAAACATATTTTTTAGAGCATTGCGATATTTTAGCTGAGCTGTGTTCCGAGGCGCGTCGCGTCCGCATCCGTCGCGTCCACATCCGACGCGTCCGCATCAGTCGCGTTCGCGCGCCGCTTCCGCGCGTTTGACAGCCACACCTGTGCTGCCGCGCAGCTGTTGTCAACTTATTTTAATTGTCAAAATATATTTTTCAGATCATTCCGATATTCTAGCTAAGCTGTATTCCCCGTTCGCGTAGCTTCTGCGAAATGATGCTATTGAAAAGAATACTCATTTTAAATGCATTTATTGTAGGACATATATTGAGAGCAGTATGAAAGTGTTTACTAAAATAAATATTTAAGAAAATTCATTAAATAAAAATATGTAAAAATTTAAGAATGAATTTGGGGAGTAAGTTCATTTTTTATTTCGATTAAAAAAAAATGGGGAATTTGTTCATTTCTTTTGGGTACCTTTTTTTAAGTTTGGGGAATTTGTTCACCGTGTAGTTATTTCCAAATTTCAGAGAAATCCGTTGAAAAGTACAAATTTGTATAGGGAAGAAATATACCACAAAACAAAATATGAATTTAATATGAAAATTGGGCGTAAAAGTAAGCGCAGTCGGTAAAAATCATATGGCGACCTTCCCTGGAATATGTACTAAATTGCGGAGAAAGCCATTGAAAAATAAAAGTTTGTTTATCAATCAAATAACGAAACATATAAAAGAAGTTGGCGCAAAGTAGGCGTGGCCTGCAAGAAGCATATGGTGACCTTCCCTGTAGTATAGAGATCGTGTGGCCAAATTTTAGACATCCCTTGAAAAATAAAAATTTCTATAGTGAACTAATATACAGAGATCGTGTGTAGCAAATTTCAGATAAATCCGTTAAAAAAATTATTTAGCGAACAAATGTACCAAAAACAGAATATGAATTGTATACAAAAAGTGAGCGTAAGAGTAGGCGTGACCAGTACGAAGAATATGTCGACTTTCCTGGAGCAGAGAGATCGTGTGTACCGAATTTCAGAGAAATGGGTTGAAAAATAAAAATTTGTATAGCGAACAAATATACCAAAAAACAAAATGAATTGTATATAAAAAGTGGGCGTAAGTGTAGGCGTGGCCAATAGGAAGCACATGGTGACCCTAGGTGGAGTACAGGGATCGTGTGTACCAAATTTCAGAGAAATCCTTAACAAATAAAAATTTGTATAGCGAAAAAATATACCAAAAAACAGAAAACGAATTGTATACAAAAAGTGGGCGTAAAGTAGGTGTGGCCGCAAGAATCACCCGGTG
The DNA here is from genome assembly GCA_963682025.1 of Cordilura impudica. Taxonomy (NCBI): domain Eukaryota; kingdom Metazoa; phylum Arthropoda; class Insecta; order Diptera; family Scathophagidae; genus Cordilura; species Cordilura impudica. Next base: position 58,112,703 of record OY821518.1, on the reverse strand, counting down.
ACCTGGCCTGGGGTACAAAGATAGTGTGTACCAAATTTCAGAGAAATGCATTGAAAAATAAAAATTTGTATAGCGAACAGATACACCAAAAAACAGAAAGTACGGGGATCGTGTGTACCTAATTTCAGAGAAATCTGTTAACAAATAAAGATTTTTATGGTCAACAAATATGAATAAAACAGAAAATAGATTTTACATAAAAAATGGGCGTAAAAGTAGGCGTGGCCGGTAAAAAGTATATGACGACCTTTCCTGAGGTATAGAGATCGTGTGTACAAAATTTCAGGGGAATCCGTTAAGAAATAAAAATTTGTATAGCGGTCAAACAAACGAGTGCTATAGGCTATATTTTTTTTAATATTTTTAGTGGGCGTGGCACCTCCTACACAAAGTAAATTTTTAATATCATATACATATATTGAGTACTATGATAGAGAGAGCTTTGCAAATTTGTGTGAGGTGACCTATTATTAACATTAGTACCTACGCCGAAAATGGGCGGGATCGGATAAGTGGGCGTGGTACCTCCGATACAAGTAATAGTTCAATATTATATATCTCGAGTGCTGTGATAGATAGAGCTGTTAAAATTTTTTTGGTGTCACCTATTATTAATGTGAGTAGTCGGATGCAAAATGGGCAGTATCGGACCAATAGGCGTGATCGAAGCAGTGGGCGTAGCACCGCCCATGCAAAGTAAATATCTAATATCATATAACTGGTGTAATATAAAAGGGAAAGACTCTACATTTTGCATGAGTCCATCAGATATTAATGTGAGTAGTCCAATAAAAATTGGGCGGGATGGGATTAGTGGGCGTGGCACCTCCTATGTAAAAAATATGAAGCACTACGAAAGCGACAGTCTTTTGATAAGTTCATTAGTTATCAATGTTGTTTGTCGTGGAAAATATATCGCCAATATCAAAAATCGCCAAACCCAAAAATCGCGAAAAATAAAAATCGCCCAAAAAACAAAAATCTTTAAAATCAAAAATGGGAAAAAGCAAAAATCGCTAAAAAGAAAAATTGCCAAATGATATTCTAAGTTCAAGGCCAAAGTTAAGTGTTGCCAGATCTAATATGGATAATCCGTCTTCTTCTCATGGGCAGCTATATGTACTTTGCTCCAGTGTAGGAACGCCGAAAAATCTGATAATTGTTGTACCGAATGAAAAAAAAAACATTGTATATCAGCATCAGCATGCATTGAAAAAAAAAAAATTTATACTAATAATCTATACTAGCATAATAATAATGTGTGTTTGTTTGTTTGTAGGAGGTAATCTCCGTAACTACTCATCTGATCTTCCTGAAATTTTCACAGAGTCTTACTGCGGATATGGAGTGCTACAGCCTTAAATTTTTTTAAATATTTTTAGTGGGCGTGGCACCTCCCATACAAAGTAAATTTTTAATATCATATATATTAAGCACTATGATAAAGAAAGTTTTGCAAATTTGTCTCAAGTCATCTATTATTAACATGAGTAGTCAGACAAAAAATGGGCGGGATTAGACAAATGGGCGTGGTACCCACACACAAACTTAATATTAAATGTGATACATATGAATTACTGTATTAGTGAGAGCCTTGGGACTTTGCGTGAGCCCTTTCGTAACGATTCCGAAGGGGGAGGGGGAGGGGGAGGGTGTAGCGAAGCACACCGGGTTACATCTAGTAAACAAATAAACAAACAGAAAATGAATTTTATATATATAGATATGTTTAAAGATGGCCCCATATCTGAACTGAACTGAGACCTTAATTGACCGTGCTGCACTTTCTCTTATGAACAAATATCAGAAGTTCTGTAACCGAGATCTGCGATGTAAAGGGAAGTATACTTAACGAAATATTTTTAATATATATTTATTGGTTTCGGCCTATTAAACGCTCTCTGCCTTTCTTTCTACATAAAATTTTAAAATATAGAAAAATGTTGTTAAAAAATTCACCCAAGGTTCTAACTAAATGCCAATCATAGACTTTTTTCTTCCGATTAATATTTTTGTTACCTAATGATAAAACCCAGAGGACTAGGTTACGTATAGAATAACTCATTGAGCAAATGCTGGATCAGACGCTCTCTTTTGTCAATATTTTCCATGACCATTTTCAACAAATGTCTCATTTAGTAATTGGATTATTTCGCGGGTTGTACAGTATCACAAATGCGACAATTCAACGATTAGCGAAGCCATCAAAAGTGAGCAAGCCATATAAAGAGTCCCTTGAGAGTTTCAGTTCTTATCCACGATATCGTGGATTCTCACCAGCATGCTTATAGATTGTTTGGATATCGACATCGATGTTTTTTTTTTTTTGTACACCAGTATGTTTATATTCACAAATTGATCCCGTCTGCTTGATTTTTTTAAATACTCTCTTCACAGTTGACTAAGCTAAATCAATATTCCGACTACAGTCTGAATTTAATTTTCTAACCGCCAAAGCTTAATTAGTTTTAAAATATTCTTCAATAATAAACACGCTTTCTTTTATCAACTGTCACTCTGGCTATGTCAGTAATTTTAAATATTTTACTGCACAAATGGTAGAAATATTAAATAATTTGGGGATTTTGCACAGCTTTTATTTGAGCTTAACATATTAAGTATTGTTTGTTTTTTGTAAATATATCAAGAAGTTTATGACTTTTACAATTAGCATTTGCTCAAAAAGAAACTTTACGTACCAGCAGTTGATTTCGCATAATTTTCTCTCAAACTATCTTCCATATATTTTGCTAATGGGAATCTGTCATTCTTTGTCACAATAGTATGAGTAGAACAAAAAACACACATGCAAAATCTGCGATGACACTAATGGTACATGCAAATCCTTTTAACTATTTCTGATACGTAATACATAGACACATACACATACATAATACATACATATTTTAGCTATAAAAGAATAAGTATGAAATTTTGAACATTTTTTACAGTATGCGTATTTCATTGGTATTGGAGAAGCCAAAGATGAACTTGGGTTATCCTAAAATGACACATGGTTATAGTAATATGATAGTGCTTTGCATCCGCTTTTAATCTGAAAGAAAGAAATTCCAACAATGTCGCTCCTGTGTAATACGAGTATGCATAAAACATAATCAAATCGCAATAATATGTTAGTATTTCCCTTCTGGAAAAAACTATAACAACTTTAGATCAGAATTTCTTCAACTTTTTCAGTCTTTAAAATTGGACAATTTAAACCACTTTTATATTTTAGCGGGATATTTAAATTGTAAACATGTTGATTGGGGTAACGACACATCAAATCCACTAGGAAATTATTTGAAAGATTGGTTATTATGCTTCTAACTCCCCTTCTTATCCCCGAGCGGCTCATATTTAGATGTATGTATAACAGATTCACGTTTAAATATACATAGGACAAATTATTCTGTTAACTGCCTCGAAACCCTCGATTATGATAGCGATCACAATGCAATCAAAAACACAATTTTAGGGGTGGAAAATGATCACCCACTTATACTCCTCAGAGAATCACAAAATTTAAAGTACAACTACGCTAAGGCTAATTGGAAGAAATTTAAATACTCCATTTGTACTGAATATGGAGAGTTTGAAAAAATTCCGAATGTGAGGAATCTAATGAATTCTGAAATAGATTTTTATCTTCGTAGGCCTGAACAAGTTATTCATAGTTCTATTGAAAAATCGATCCCCGAAATGCAAAAATAATGATCCATATTGAAAATTTGCTAACTCTACAATAATAAAGCTACAAGCTGAGAAAAGTAAAATAATAACGGCAATTAAGAAACACAACAGACTCGAAAAAATATTAATTGAGTCAGAATATAACTTAGTTAAAACCAAACTAAAACTTATAAGGAAATTGCTAAAAGAAAACTTCATTTTGTCAATTAGTAAATATTTTCATGATAAACTTGTTAATATTGACCAAAAAAAAACTCACCCCAAATGTTCAGTGAAATTAAAAAATAATTCAAGACCAGCGGCTTGTTTGATAGATCTAGAGAAAGCTTTCGATAATATCTGGATCCGAGTTTAGTCTTCAAATTGTTAAACTATGAATTTCCAATGCATTTATTAATACTGATATATAATATGTTAAGTAATAAATGTTTCCAAGTTTGCAATGGAAAATCAACAAGTTCAAGGAAATTTATTATTGTTAATGGATTACAACAGGCCACGGTAAATGCACCATTCCTTTTCAATATTTTCATACATAACCTTTTGAGCAAGATCCAGAATGTCATCGGGTTTGCTGATGATCTAATAATTTATCACTCTGATAATAAGATACAAGAAATTAACAATAAATTACAAAGATATTTTTATATTATAGAGAAATATACAATAAATTGGCATGTGAAAATCAATTTGAAAAAATGCGAAAAAATACTTTTTCGCCCACCCGTTGGAAAATGTACTAATGATATAAGACGTAATTGGAAGTCTTTTAGCATAAGATCTGCTAATAATTTTGTTATTCCAAATAAACAAATCGTAAAATACTTGGGTATCAATCTTGATAAATTCCTATACTTTAATGATCATATTAATATTCAGCTACAGAAAGCCAGAAATGCTTACTTTTTGTATAAAGGACTATTTTTATCGTAGTGTTTGAAACCTAGAGTTAAATTAATTATATATCAGTCCTTAATTAGACCCATTTTAACATATGGTTGCCAAATTTGGTGTAACATATCCCCATCTTATATGGAGAGATTAAGGTTGTTTGCGAGAAACTGTTTGAGGAGTTGTACTTCTCTTTATATATCTGCTAATAGCGACTACAAGAAATATATTTCTAACAAAATTTTATATAAAGAGACCTAGGTTGGTCGAATTGATAATTTTATAATTCACTTGATAAGGGATCACATGGTGAAAAGTACAGAGTATTGGGAAAATAATTTAATTACGGCACCATACTACAAAGATGAGGGATACATATGTAAATCGCTACAAAAAGGATACGCTCCACCGGAAGCTTTCCTTTACCTAGATAAAAATGGATATATCCAGGATGAAACGGGCACACCTATAATATACCACATTTATAGAAGGGCCAATATTAAAGCTATTTTAAGCAATCAGTTAACTTCTGAAAATAGTAGATTTGATACAAGTGTTTATTCCGAAGATAAACGTATGATACCACATATTAATACTAAAAAATATTGGTGGCTATCGAATTAGTTCCAATCAGCTTATTGTTGTTTTTTTATCTCTTGACCAATTCTTTTCCATTCTAAATATAAAAGTAAGGTTTTTTCCAATTTTTTCTTAAATAACATTCATATTTATCACATACATGTAAATATCACCATTAAGATTATTAAAAATATATTTAGTTTTATAAATATTATACTTGTATATAAATATTATATTATATTATAAATATTACAAATATTACTAGCTGGACCCGACAAACGTTCTTTTGCCCTCAATGAATTTTTAATTTTAGTAAGAATCTGTATATATCTATGTAAAAAAAACGTTTGTGCATTTGTTAATATTAAAACTGTTAAAAAAAACATGTTTTATTTATGAAAATTAAAATAAATATTTATTGTAACATACAAATGTATAAGAATGACCAATATATTTCTATCATTGTAATTCTAAAAAGAGTGAACAATATTTTTAGTTTCCTTATTCTGGCAGTAAATTAATAAATTTGCTGGCTTTCCGATACCGGAAAAACAAATGTTTTCGAGGTCCAAACCACATATTTGCAATGATTGTCCTTGAGATTTATTGATGGTCATGGTAAAGCCCAATCTGTTCGGAAATTGTAATCTTTTGAATGTTATCGGTGTGTCGGTAGGAATCATAGGAATTCTTGGCATTAAGACATGTTCTTCTTTAAATTTGCATTTGAGAATTGTGGCCTCAATAACATTGGGTATTATTCTCTCAACAATTAACCTGGTTTCATTACATAGTCTCGGAGCGTTGAGGTTACGTAGCAAAATTTTTGGAGAACCAACTTTTAATTTTAATAAATGTGGAGGTAGATCGGGCACATCAAGTGAATTCAAAAATTCTGTTGGATAATTGACTGCTTCATTTTCTTCAACAACACTATTCATAGATTTGAAATAACACTTTCGGAATCAATCATGTCCTGAATAATAACATTAATATTATCGACATCGAAATTTTGTGCGGCTTAGATAATTCTTTCACTTAACCAAGTAGTTGTTTTGAAAACTGTTCAGCCGTTGGATCATGGATAATAAAATGAGAGCTCCACCAAAAAGTCTTTCATTGTCTTTCAAATCTTTTAAAGTTCTATGTAGTGCTTCTAAGGAATGTTTGTAAGCCATGTTATATTCAACCCAAATAATAATATTGCATTTTTGCAGAACTTTTGCCATACCGGAATGTTTTTTAACGGTGACTTGAGTGCTGAATGAGCTGTATGACCACCAAGCAATCATGTTGCGGCTATTCCGGATAAAGCAATAGCTAATGCAATTTTTCCTTTCTTTTTGGTTAGAATATTTGTATATAAAAACGTTTGTGAATTTTGGAACTTATAAAATTTAAATAAATTTGACAACTCATTATTTTTCGAACGCCAGCGCCATCTACCGGGTCCAACAAAAAAATTTTTGGCATCGTCTAACATACATATATGTACATTGTTAGTTTCAGTAAAATCGCACCGTAAATAAAAATATTCGAAATGACTACCCCAGCACCATCTATCGGGTCCATTTATACATACAAAAATTTCCTATGATAAAATATACATACATTCTGAATAGCAGTCAAATCGCACTAAATAAAAAAATAAAAAAAAAACAAAAAAAAGAGGAGTTTAACTTCTTATATATAAAATTCTCGTGTCGCGGTCTCTGTAATTGAACTCCTCCGAAACGGCTTCACCGATTCTCATGATATTTTGTGTGGATATTGGGTAGGTCTCAGAAATGTACAACAGGTATTCTTTTTGATATCTCAAGTGGGCGTGGCACTTATTGCTATCATAATACTCCAGATATCTGATTTTAAAAGTTCACTTCGTATGGGGGGTACCCCTCCCAGTGGCCCTATTAAAAAAAAGAATAGACGTTGTCCGATTCCCAGACATACCCAATACGCGCACAAAATTTCATGAGAATCCGTCAAGCCGTTTCGGCGGAATTTGACCACAAACACCGCGACAGAAGAATTTTATATATACGATATTATAAATATTATACTTTTATAAATATTATACTGTAGTGTTTATTATTATGTACTTTAATATTAAAGAAGAACTTAATTATTTCAAATTTTAAAACAACAAATTTTAGCTTCAAAAAGTGAGTGCTCAATTATGATTGTTCTTAAAAAATCACTTCGAATAATGAAATTTATATATTTATTACTTAATTTGATGTCCTTTATTTTAAATTATGACTTATAATCATCTCTGAACAGAATTTCCCAAATTTGGGCCATCTCCACTATTCTGCCTGCAGAACTTGGAGCCGATCGTTTTTGTTGTGAATTTCTCTTTATCTTACATCTTACATCTCATTTTTAGGGGTTTTAGAATACACAGAACTTTTTTCTTGGTCGCCTTGCCTATGAATGGTTTCTTCCTGGCAAGCCGACCGTGATATCCAGCTGCATAGAGTACATTTTGGACTCTATTTACAGAAATATTGAGGTCAAGCTTTATAGTTATCGTTTCCGTAAGTTTTTTAGCCAGAAATTTTGGATTTTGTTCAATTTCCCGCACTATATTACGTTTTTGAGCTTCAGACAGTAATGCGGCTCATACGTCAACTTTTTTTATGTTTTATATTTGTAAATAATTTTTCTAAATGTGGAATATGGTCCTTTTTTTAACTTATTGATATTTTTTAGAATAGCGTTATTTATTTGTAATATTTTTTCGGATCCGGTAGTCCCATTTCATTTTGGAGGCAAGCCAAATATTACTCCCGAAGTGGTACCATCTGATTCAGCGTATGTCATAAACCTCCCATTAACTATATTTAAAAAAAAAAATAGTACTTCAATTTTATTATATCTTATATCTTGTACAAGTGAGCATCCTGTTTTTGAAGCTTAAATTTTGTTTACTTTTTTTTTTGTTTGAAAATTGGAAATTATGAAATTATTTTTTAATATTAAAGTACATAATAATAAACAGTATAGTATAGTAAATAAAAAAATATAAAAAGTTTCGACAAAATATAAATGTTTCAAAAAGTATTCATTTGAAAATTAAAGTTCGTGGTGTGCACTCAGTTTTTGAGCCGAATGTATGTATGACAGAATTGTATTAAATTATTAATAATTTAAATGCAAATATGTCATGTTGAAAGATTTCTCAATCAATATTGTTATGGAAAGCAAAAATATTAATTTTGCTATTTCAATGGATGAGAAATAAATAAAATACACAAAATTCTTTTATATAACATCACATCACAAATTCCATCCGTAAATTGCATAAATAAAAACAATGTCATTACAAAAGATACGCCATCATACCCATTCATTTGCTACTCTGCCGATTAGAACTCACCCACTAACATATCAATTTTCGCGGAAAACATAAAGTCCAGAGTTAAACGGCTGAAATTATGTACTCTATTAAAAAACTTTTTGAAAAATGCAAAATACTATGAAATAAAAACACCACTTAAAAAATATATCGAAAACTAAGTGACATAGAGCAAAATTGATGTGTTTTCTTCCCTAAGAGCAATACCTCATTGATTTATAATATCGGACGTGGAACATAAACTCGCTCATATCCGGAAAATTAAGCGACGCATAGTGGCGCCTTTCCCCAAATAGCGCGGAAAAAATAAAAATTTTTATAGAAACATTCAGTAAAATCAATGATACATAGGATAGAGGATTTATTATAGATTAAGGATCAATAAACGCTTTTAAATTCAGATACAAATTATGCATCACAGAGCTCCGCATAGTTGGAATTTTTTAGCTTTTAGAAAAAGGCGCATATTTTTTTCCAAAATGCCTTCTTTCAAATCAAATTGTAGGCAAACTAGTTAACCGATTGTGATACGTTTGACGTCGCACAGTGGCGCCCGTAGAGCAAACGAGGTTGCAAAAATCAAAATTTTCATGAGCGCCGACGAAGTTTTGGATAAACCCATGTTATAGAAAACTTTTCAGCAATTTCAAATATGCTACTCTTAATAATATCACATTTTTAGTTTAGAAGATATAACCGTTCAAAGTTGACCGACTTTCGGTTTTCAAGAAAACACACAATTTTTAGTCAATTTATTGCGATTTCAGGTGTAATATCACGAAAAATAGGTAACGATTGATTGATGTATTTATTAAATGTATAATAATAAAAAAAAAAATTAACTGTTTGCTTTGTGTTTCTCCTGGTAAATCACTATTTAAAAACTATCCGTTTTTTCACTCTTTTTAAACTTTGACGGAAAATAAAAAAAATCTATATTTTCTATATTTGCCATATTTGCAACACATGTTCTTCGATTATTTCTTTACATAATTCAAAAGGTTTTATCTGCCCGTATGTGCCCGTTTGGCTTCTAGAGGTAAAAAAAGGTTAAAAAGACATGGTTGCAGATATTGTATGGCGTGCATCCCTTACATGTTTTGACTGACAGTAGTTTGATCTAATATTTAGTTTGAAAATTGCATTTTAAGTCGGTTGTCTACCTGTGCGCCTCTGCCAAAGTCTACTCCCAATGTTCTGTTACAGACACAGGATGCACAAAAAACTACTCATTGAAATTCGCATGTACGAACCTCACTTAAAAATTACTTTGGAGTACAAATGGTCAAGAACAATATTGACTTATAGTCCCTCCAGGTGGGGGGCACAAATCTTATTTAGACACGAGCATAACATCAAAATTGCATAATTCAGCCTAAATCCATATGTATGCAGGGAACAGGTAAATTTTTAGGCATGGTAGCATAAGCCTATATATTGAAAAATAAGCATAATGACTTATGGTCCATCCAGGTAGGCACAAATCTTATTTAGACACGTGCATAATATCAAAATTGCCTAATTCAGCATAAATCCATATGTATGCAGGTAACAGGTAAATTTCTAGGCATGGTAGCATAAGCCTATATATTGCAAAATAAGCTTAATGCCTGGATTAGTCTACGACTGAAAGTTGGCGCAACAAGTACTGAAACCATGGCGTTAAACAATTTAAGTACTGAAAACATGGCGTTGAACAATTTAAAATTATTTGAACTGTTTAGAAGGTCAACCGCACCAAAGTTTTTCACGGAAGCTGCTTTAGAAGAACTTGATAGCTTATACAGAAATATTGAGAGAAGCGAAATTATAAAAAATAATTTTTATCTGATATATGCAAATATTAAGGCAAAATGGGTGAAATCTAATCGAACCATTCAGAACTTCCCCTCCAAATACGAGGACTGGCTTAATGAAGACACCATCCTGGATATATTGGCAGTAGATAAACCCACCACATCAACCAGAGGAGCAAAAGGAAGGCCAAAAAAAAGTATTGAGGAGTGTTCAATTTTCACAAGAAAGAGGAAACTTGCCGATGCCACCAATGACATGACCACGAAGCATTTATCGAACGCGCTGTCTATTAAATATACAAAGGATAGTGAAAGAGTTAGGTCGCAGATCACAAAATCTGTTGCTGATGCAAGCCCACTGCGACTAAAAAGGATTAAGGAAAGCATTCCCAAACCCACAAATGCACACATTAAAAAGTATGGTTCCGAAGAAGCCTTGTCCTTGTCTATGGACTTACAACTTTCCAAAGAAAAATATGAGATACTACGGGGCTGACGTTTTACCAGGATACAAGCATATTACGCAAGCCAAAATAAATTCACGAACACTGCATACGGAGTTTACGGAAGTCTCTGTGAAAACCAATCTGCAGGATCTCATGGGTCATACAGCAAAATGGTTGTTGGAGAGTCTTCCTGAGAAACTGACATTGATCAGCAAATGGGGCTGCGATGGATCATCCGGACAAAGCGTTTATAAGCAAAGGATATCTTCCGATGACGCTACAATATCGGACGGAAATATGTTTATGGCATCTGTTGTTCCTTTGCGGCTAAAATTGCCGACCAATAATGTTTCAGTTTGCAAGGGAATCGGCAGAACTCATAAGAACCACGGTGAAGGACATTGAAGAACAAATAAGCAAGATTAAGCCTACAAAGCTGCAAATTGGAGAAGGAAAATATATTGAATGCAATTACGAGTTCCACCTGACCATGGTTGACGGAAAAGTCGTAAACGAACTGACAGGAACAACCTCAACATTGTCATGCCCGATTTGCAAAAAGAGTCAGAAAACTTTGGTAATTTAAACGATTCTACAAAAGAGGAGAATTACGAATATGGAATATCACCATTGCACGCAAGGATAAGGTGTATGGAGTTCTTGCTAAAACTGGCGTATACCCTACCACAAGAGGAGGAAAACTTCGATGAAAATACATCAGTAAAGGATAAGGAAAAGATCAGAAAGAATCAAATACAGGATGCTTTTTTAAAAAGTAGACTGTCCCAAGCACGGATATGGTAACTCAAACGATGGAAACACTTCTAGGAGATTTTTTGAAAATGATGAGGCAGTAACTAAAATAACTGGAATTGACAATCAAATCGTGAAAAGATTGGGAACGATCTTGAATGTTTTAAACTGCAAAGAAAATGTCAATTCTACAAAATATGGAGAATATGCATCGAAAACTGCATCTCTTTTAGCAGAAATGTATCCACAGAAGAGATCGACACCGACCGTCCATAAAATATTGGCGCATGGCAAAGATATAATTGAGTACCAGGCTTTGCCAATTGGAGAGCTTTCTGAAGAAGCACAGGAGTCTCTTAACAAATTTTATAAAAAATATAGATTGCAGAACACATTCAAAGCATCAAGGGTAAGGCAAAATGAGGACCTCTTCAACATGTTGGCAGCATCTTCCGATCCACTTATTTCTTCCCTGCGGCATGTGAAGTCACGAATAGAGTTAGAAAATAATTATAGTTTAGAAATGATTATTCTTTTAGATATTCCTTCTCATACGAATTGTGATGAATATTTTGCAGAAAATTGAAAAAATAAATTTAAAAAAGAAGTAATATTTTTTTAGTTTGTTGGGTAATAAGTTAAAACATAAAAGCCTAAAGAAAAAAAATAAAAACAATCTAAAAATGTAAAAATAATTTTTTTTAGTTACAATAAAATTGATTTTTCTACAAATTTTAAATTTGATAACCCATAAGTAGGTCCGTACAAAGCGTAGGACCCTTTCCAAAAGCTCATTTCATAGGCTGAACAGTTACCTATCATATGCTGTTTAAACTGTTCAATTATGCTATTCGGTTCAAAAGATATGATTCTTGCAACGAAAAAACTCAAATGGCGCCACTGTGCGTCGTTTGAAAGGTATTTTATTTTCTATAAAACGAAATAAAAACGATGTTATTGGGTCGTTTACTTTTCTGCAGTCTCAGTTTTTCAAATATACTATATTTTGGTAGTTTTTTCTAATTTGATAGAATATAACTAAAAATATTTAAATATGTTTACTTGGATATTACCTAAAATAGTTTACGAACACAGTACTCAAACAACTTGATGTGAACTTGGCTGCATATACTTGCCAGTCTTCACGCAACATCCATAAAGTTCTAAAAACATCTCAAATACACTGGATAGATGGGTAGACGTGTTTTGCCATAACTAAGTGAAAAATTAATCGATTTTAAAGTAATGTAGCTTATTTTAAAGGTCATAGAATACCTAATATTATCTAATTTTTTGCAGATTTTTATTTTATTTTCCTGGACTTTTTTTCGTGCTTGAAAACAGTAGTTGTATTTTTTTTTCATACATAATTTATTTTGATTTTGATAAGATGGAGAAGTGTGTTTAAGAAGATTGTTAATGTATTGTGTATTGGCAATAAAAAAAACTACAATTTATGGAATAATGAATTCAGTACAATAAAAAATCTGCTTGTGCTACCTGAATTATTTTTAAGCGGCCCAAAATTTTCAGTATTAAAATTCTGTTAATAAATTCAATATTAAAAAAATTTACTGTTAAAAATAAAATAAAAAAGTAATTTTCTCGCGCTATCTGGATTATTTTTTAAAGGTCGAAAATTTACAATGTAAATTAGAAACTTTTGAACTGATGTCAGATCAAAAAATTAAGTTAACATAATAAAAAATTCGAACTTAAAAATTTAAAACAATGAAAATTCACTGGCCCTACATGCACTATTTGTTAGCGGTTAGTAATTTCAGCATAATTGGCACTTATCCTAAATGTTATAAACTCCATCGAAATGGTAAATGCCCAACTTTTGGCTCAAATATACCCTGAGAAGAAGCTTACTCGTACGGTACATAAGATTTTGGCTCATGATGAAAATTTAATTGAATATCAATGCTTACCAATTGGATACTTGTCACAAGAAGCCCAGAAATATAAAAAAAGACTGCAAAAAATTAGATACACGAATAATTGTAAGATTTCACGCATTTGCACGAGAATGAGGACCTTTCGATATACAGGCGGCCTCCTCAGACCCACTATTTTCAAGACGAGAGCATGTAAGATTACGAAAGGATTTGGAAAAATATAATTATAGCTCCAATATGTTAAGTCTAGTAGATATCGCTCCCAATGTTAATGACTATTTTAAAGAGAACTATCTAATAAATAAAATTACGCTAGTTTAAAAAAAATATACCAAATAACTTAATATCTATAGCATTAATATTGTAATATTAAAAATATTTCAAAAATTTTTATCTGATATATTTATAAAAAATTTAATATTAGTTTAGCATGTTTTATCAGAGTGGTATTTTATTCCAGACTATCAGATTTAAGCAATAGGTATTGTGAAACTATAAGTTCTTTGAGTGGTTAATTAATAATATTAACATTGCGAAATTTGGATTTTTGAGAACTTTGGTTGATTTTCTTTATAAAAAAAATCGGAAAATTTGTTCCCAAAGTGGTCCGACTTCATTAAAATTTTACAAAGTTTTTATTGCACTATTTTTGTTAATTTTTATATAAAATACAGAAATTAGCAAATTTTGCATCTTTTGTGGCATTTTAACCAAATTTTGGAGAAAATTTGTACGGGAGCTTGGTCCAAACGTAGACCGATTTCAAAGACTGTTTGTAGATCTCGTCACTGGCCCAATAAACGCTTAAGATTCAAATTTCACCGCAATAGAATAACATTTACTACACTCAGTGGAATTAAAACCAATTTTTGAAGAAAATTTGTACGGGGACTATGTCCAAACATGGGCCGATTCCAACAAATTTAAGTAGGATTCGTCTTTGTGTCAAAAACACTTTAAGTTCCCAATTCCAACACATTATCTATATATTTGCAATATGTAATATTAGCACCAAAATAATATTAAAATTTGATAGGATATAGTGATAGGATATTTTGGAGCTAGCACTCTTCGATATGACCCATTTTAAAGGCAAAGGAGTCATGTTTCAAAGTCGTCTCTAATTTTTTAAATAACTTAATTAGTTTAAAAGTTATGATTTTTGCAACGAAAAAATTCAAAAAGCCCCACTATGCGCCATTGAGCAAAATATCTAATGTGCTTACATTTTCTTGAAAATGTCCCTTTTCTTAAAAGTGGGCCGATTGAAAAAAAAAATATTTTCTTAAGAAACATATTTTTACTATTTTCAACAGGCGTCTTATTTGTGTTAACTATGTAGTCAAAAAATATTTATCTATTTTTGTTCATAACCCAGAAAATGATGTGAATAAAATTTAGCGAATTACTGTTTTAATAATTACAAAGGTACAACTTCATTCTGGTATTGAAAATCGTCAACAGATGTTAATATAAAGTTAATACGAAGAAAATGCAAACCTTCACGGTTTAATGGATAAAATTTAATATACTTTTAAAATTGAATTTATCGGCAAAAAGTTTTTTCCTACACTTCATGGACTAGAATAATTTTAACTTAACCAGTTTTGAGCCGATTTTAAAACGAGAGCAGTGGCTAAATTTGAAAAATTTTTTTTGTGTTGTTTATTAAATTTAATAAAGTTATCTATCTTTTGCTATCGCGTTTAACATTTTTATACCCTATACCACTATGTGGTTTGGGTATAATGACTTTGTGCTGCTGTTTGTAACAACCAAAAATATTTGACGTACACCCATCTTTAATAACACCGATCGAATCAGAATCACTATCTGGTTCGATTTAACGATATCCGTCCATCCGTCCGTCCGTCCGTCCGTCCGTCCGTCTGTGTGTCCATGTAAAGCTTTTAATCAAACTGTAGGTCGCAAATATGAATATATGTCGATGAAATTTGGTATTTAATCTTTTATCGGTCATGGGATGAACGCTGTTGAAATTGGTGAGAATCGGTCCATGTTCAGACCTAGCCCCCATACAAATGACCCATATGAAATCAACATATATTGCCATAAGATCCAAATTATCATACAAATCTTAGTCAAATTGGGTTTGTATGTATATATTACATCCATTAATCAGTAGTCCAAAAATAATCCCTATTGGACAACTCTTAGTCATAGGCCCCATAAAGTACTGCTTCCCGATCTTCACTTAAATCTATCAAAATACAAAAATATTGGACTGATTCTTCTCAAATTTTGTTTGTATATATTTTTGCAAAATACAAGAGACTTTGCCAAACATGCTCAGGATCGGTCCATTTTTGGGCCTCGTCCCATATAGATATAGCATCCGATATGAACTTTTTCATATCTGCAGCCGAAAAAATTAATAAAAATCCCACTTAAATTTGGTTTATGCTTATTTTCTATATCCAGTTAGTTGGGCCTGAGAGTTAGGGTCTCTAAACGCATGGTATAGGGTATCGTATGGTCGGTCTAGACCGACTATAATTTTCTTACTTGTTTTTTTTTTTGGCAATCCGTCTGCGTGTGCATAGTGGAAGCAGAAATGATTTCAAATTATTGTAATTGTTGAGGAAGGCTACAAATATCAACATAAATTAATATTAGAATATGTCTTAGAGTACCAACGGGAATAAAAATTACTTGTCAAACGCAGTCAAATACAAATTGACTGTATTATTGTCAGATTAGCTTAAAGATATGTTCGGATATAAGTTATACATAACAACATTTAAATTGAGACATGGCTGACGTATGATAAATAAAAAAAATTTAGTCACTTATACGCTTCGAGAACAAATTTTGTTGAATTTAGTACTAAAATATACAATTATCATTACTGACAATTTAAAGATGGCATTAATGCTGTCCTACTCTGCACGTTTTCATGAACTTTAAACTTCTTAAATTCATTTATAATTCGCACATTACAATAATATAATTTGGACTACTAGAAAAGGAATCGTACTCATACTTAATAAGACATTTTATTGACATTTTGGGTAAATGTAGATGATCTCTAGTTTGGCAAGGAAAATAAAAATTTTTTTAAACAAATTTCACGTTGATGATGAATTTCTGCTTTATCTTTTTGCAATTTTATTTTTGGTCCTTTGATACACCCTATACCACTATGTGGTAGGGTATAATGACTTTGTGCTAAAGTTTGTAACTACCTAAAATATTTGACCTAGACCCACCGTTTATTATAACAATCGACTCAGAATCACTTTCTGATCAACTCAGAATCACTTTCCGATCAACTCCGAATCACTTTTGGATCAACTCAAAATCACTTCCTGAGTCGATTTCGGTCCGCCCGTCCATCTGTCCGTCTGTTCGTCGGTCCGTCTATGTTTATGTAGACATTTTAATCAAACTACAGCAAATATAAGTATATTTTGATAAAATTTTGTATATGCCATAGAATGAACTCTATTGAAATTGGTGGAAAGCGCTTCATGGTTTGTGTATGTTTATAAAATCCATTTATAACTACCCCTTTAGGACAACTTTTAGTCATAGGCCCCACATGAATCTGATCCCCGATCTTCATTTAAATCTATCAAAGAACAAAAATTTTCACAGATTTTTTCAAATTTTGCTTGTAAATGGTTTTGAAAAATCAAGTGACCTTACGTCACACAATCAGGATGGATCTATTTTTCGACCTAGCACCCAAATAAATATAGCATCCGATATAAACTTTTTCATATCCGAAGGCAAAAAAATAAGTACCAATGCCCAACCAAATTTCGTTTACGCTTATTTTCTATATATACTTAGTTGGACCTAAGAGACTGGGTCTTTAGACCAATGTTATATGGTATCATATAGTCGGCCTAGGACAACTATAACTTTCTTACTTGTTTGCACATGAGTTAGAAAAAATTTAAGAAAAGTTCTAACTTGAAAAGACAAAAGTTGGGTTTGTGTTTCTATAAAAAAAAAAAAGTAAAGTTAGTAATTTATTGAAATTTAACAAAGTTAATATTTTAAGACTAGCTTTACTAAATTAAAAAAGGAAAAATTAAGTCAAATCTTCAAACTTGCTCAATAGAATTTCATAGCATTCTTTTCAATTACCTACCCAGATTTGTATTTAACTACTCAACTGATATGGACTTTAAAAATTAATTTTTGAACAAATGGAATATACAACATTTCTTTAATTTAATATATACCAGCTTCCAAATTTAAAATTATTTTAACTTATTTTATTTAAAGGAAATTCAGTTTTACGTATATCTTTGCATACAACGTGATGAATGAATTATAGTTCTACATATTTTCTATACAAGGAACGCAATCAAGTTGGTTTTGGTGAGTCTTGCAAATGGTTTTTTTGCAAAGACAGCAAGCTAGCTCATGGTAATAATTTGCTTTCTCGTTCTTTTCTTGCACGTAAAATACGAATCTGCCTCTTTTTTTTCAGTAATGAAATGGCAGAGTTTAGTTCAGGTATATTCTGTCACACAGAAGTAGCATATATACCATATATGCTTAGGGAAAGGCAAGTCCCAGATGTCGCAATAGCGAATGATGCGTTACATAGTTTTGTTATTTTTTTTCGCTAACTAATTCTGAAAATAAATGAAAATATTCTACTAAGTTCAATAAATAGTTGCATTCAAGGCTGCTATGTCAATCATGTTACTAAATACAACCATTTACCGGCAGCCTGTTGGTTTTTCGTTTACAGCTATATCCAGAAATCATTTTGTCAACTGTGTCAACCGCACCCTTAGTTCGGTTGTAATATGACATTATTTCTGGTAGCTTCTTTTCAACAGTCTCGACTTCTGACATGTTGTGAAGAGTACTCTGCAACATTGTACATTTAAATTTTTTTCCAACCTAGGAAAAAGGGTAATATCTTTGATAAATTGGAAAGAAAGAGTGGAATCGAGCCCTTATTCTTGAGCATTGTTCCAACCATGCTCAATTTGTTTTGTGGTAATTTTTGACCCAACTCATAAGACGTGAAGAAATTGTACATTGTAACATTATGACCTTTTAGGCCCTAGAAGCGATGCAATAAAACTCTTTGGCCTTGATTTTTTCTGGAGCAGCTTCAGAAGCTTTACCAAGGTATGGTTTTATTTTCCAGACGCAGAAGGTTTTTGCACATACGAGTACCTAACATTTCAAACTATATCTCTCTGGTTTGCTGTGCATAAATAAACAACCTCCATGGAAACCAGATAGCTGTTCGTCTACAGTGACGTAAGGGTTGAAAACATTGGTAACACTTCAGATAACATATACCACAGATTACGAATTGAAGCAATTTTATCAGCAGACCTGTTTCGTCAACGACTTATTTTATAACCGAAGCGAATAATTTTGATCAAGTACTTAAACTGTTTTTTGGAAATAATTTTTCTTTTTATTCATATATATGCGATAAGATTCAACTTACTTGTGAACGCCAGCCAACATCAAAACAGCCAGGTATGTATGCTTGAAGCGTCGAATTCCTAATGGTTTTCATTCTTTAGCCCGCTAAATGCATACTCTTTCCAAAATGATTTTCTAAATATGCGGTTGAAAAAATACCAAGAAAGCATCCTTGATACCATTCACCCACGATGAAGTGGGATAAGTAGTACCTGGCTTTAGTTTCAACACATTAGCGGTTCGATTGCGTCCTGCTGTTTGCATATCGATGCGCTCCGAAGCCTTTTGTTATTTGAGACAGCCAAATGATCAATGTCATCAAAATCAGCGCCGGCATCCACTTCAGCATCAAATCTCTGGAAGCTGCCATTTACAAAATACTTATCATTGTTTGGTTTCTTGATTTTTTACAACTTGCCTTTGCCGAGTAGAAAACTAAACCAAGCATACCAAATTGCAGTTGTTGAAAAACAATGTTTTATGTATGATTTGAAACTTAAAATTAATCCATTGCGGTTCATATACATGATAAAGAAAAAGTCAAGAAAAATGGGTAACCGAACATTAGCAGTTTTAGAGATTTTTAAAAAAAATTTAGTTTTCTACACGTACGTTGGACTACGGTTAAATTTTTTCAACATATTTAATACAACTTTTTCGATTACAATACTTCTAGCAACTATTACAAAATAATCTGACCCATAAAAAACAAAGTTTTTTTAAAACTCTTTCTTTTCTTTCAATTCAAGTTAGGCTCTGTCATATACATGATATCGTTGATAAAATGTAAGTTCTTATTTTAGTTCAGGACACCAATGAATCCTACATATTTTTGGCCTTTATTAAGACACTTGTTTTAACCCTCACCCTGTATTTTGGGCAGATTTTACCCAAAAGCCTGTTTAACTTTATATATCTCCGGTGTTTTTTATAATTTTATAATAAAACTTTTTGACAATTATTTGTTTCCATATATTTAGCAATACATAAAAAATTTAGTTTGTAGTTCAATTAGGGAAGGCTCTATACAAAAAGCAACGAATCCTGTCTTTTGGGCAAATTTTGCCTAATATATTTTTATTGATTTTGGTCTGATTTTTGCCAGTTATAATCAATATTTACAACTAATAATACAACATACGAAGCCATTATACTTATACACTGTGTAATGTGGAACAATTGAATGATTAATGTAGTAGGCTTTGCTTTCAAATAAATATTTTGCTTTGGTTTATATATATATGCTGTTTTGTCCCATTTGATTTGTGACGCTTGGAAATACAATAATAGAGAAACTGTAAATATTTTTTTTGTGGGTTTTTGTAAATAAAAGTTAGTAAGTGTAAATAATTTCAAAAAAGGTAAGCTAGTGTATGATAAATAAGATTCAATGTAAACAAAAATTCTATAAGTCGAAAGCGCTGAATCGTCGCCAAATTGAGGAGCTTCTGAGTGAGTCCGATGATGAAAATGCATGCAATGTAATGGACGATGCAAGTTCCGATGAAGAATTTCGAATTTTTTCAGACGTTGAATCAGAAAATATAAATATTTCTGATGGATAAAACATATGCTCTGATCAGGAGGAGTTGGAGGAATATGGAGAGTCATCTTCTGGTTTTATTTCGAAGGATGGAAAACTTACCTGGTACGAAAAATCCGGGTACGAAAATGGTGGGTAGGAAAAATGCAGAAAATGTTATTTCTACTGCTCCAGGTCCAATTTTTTATGCGGTAAATCCCGTAACTGACATCGAGTCGTTATTTGAATTATTTATGACCAGGGATATGCAAAACTTTATTATAAATATGACCAACATTGAAGGTAGGTGTCATTTATTTTGCAAAATACTTTGCACATTACATACATTTCTTTATGTAACGAATAATTTTTTATATTTCATCATGAACTTAAGTATTTGGAGAAGTTTGAAAGAAAATTAATCATACATCATTAAAGGCTTATTTTGGATTGTTCCTATTAGCGGGCGTATATCGCTCATGTGGTGAAGCGTTAGAGTGTTTATGGGACGATGTGCAAGGAAGACTCATTTTCAAAGCAATTATGTCATTGTGAAGATTCCAAAATATTAGCCTAGTTCTGCGCTTCGATGATAAATCCGATAGGGCAGATCGAGGTGCACGTGATAAGTTAGCCCCTATTCGGGTTTTGTGGGATAAATGGTCCCATAACTTGAATCTAATGTACAATCTAAATGAATGTGTAACAGTAGATGAGCAGTTAGTGCCTTTTCGCGGAAAGTGTCCATTCAAACAATACATTCCATCGAAAGCCGCAAAGTATGGTATGAAAATTTGGGCAGCAGGACTCAAAGGCAGAAATTGAACTTGTGATAAATTTTTCACGTCATATGATCTTGCTGCTAAACTTTTTGAAAGAAAAATCACTTTGGTTGGTACAGTTCGCAGGAACAAAGCTTTTTTACCTCCACATATTTTGGATATGAAAGAGAAACCTGTCTTTTATTCTGAATTCCTTTTCGAACATAAAAATAGAACAAAACTGGTAGCCTTTATACCAAGAAAATATCGCTGTGTCTATCTACTAGTACATTGCACCACGATTCAAAAATTCAAGATACCCAGATGAGGAAACTCGAAATTATAGAATACTATAATCATACAAAGGGTGGAGTGGATACGTTAGACCAATTTGTAGAAACATACATATGTAAGCGGAAGACAAACAGATGGCCCGTAGTTCTTTTTGCCAATATGCTTGATATAACTGCATGTAATGCTTTGTGATTTGGAGTTCGATAAATCTGAATGGAATAGAAATAAACTTTTCGACGCAGACTTTTCCTAGAGCAATTGGGTTTTGATCTTTTGTTTAATGGGAGGAAATAGCGAACATCTCAGCCACAGAGTGCTGTTACGAGAGAGATTGTCCAAAAACAGAAAAATATTAAGAGAGCACGTTGTCACTTCTGTCCAAATTTGTCACACAGTACTGAATATAATACAAAATGTAAAACATGTAATTTATTTGTGTGCAAACCTCTTTCAAATACAGAAATAACATGTATTAACTGTAAGAAACTTTAAAAAATAAAATAAAATTGTATTGGGCAAAATTTGCCCAAAAGACAGAATTCGTTATTTTATTTTCTTACAGGATGAGGGTTAAAGATATTATTACTTATAATAGTCTGTTGCAAAAAATATTTCGTTTACCAAATTAAAGAAAATAAAAGATCAAGTATATAAGTTAACACAAAATACATTTAAAATTCATTTAAAATAAATATTTCGCTAACAACAACAACACACATTAAAAAATACCAAAATTAGTTCTCAAGCTGACGTTGCGTCTTCTGCAAAACAAACAAACAGTTATTTCACAACAATACCGTTGCACGCGCATCCGGCGCGATTACCAAAATACAGTAATTCTGCAAGGTAGTATTTTCCCACCAACAATACTGAACGGCATTGCACATGCCAACGAATAAAGCAGCTCATTTTACAATAATACCATTGCACGCGCAACACAGAAATTCTGCAAGGTAGTAAATTCACACCAACAACATTGAACAGCATTGCACGAGCGGCAGAATGACAACAGCGCGAATGAATGGCGTGATCAGCAAACCTGTTATTATAAATTAGGGTAGTTTTAAGAAAATCATTGCTTTTTATTTTGAATTACAAATAAAGACGGTTGTTGTGTCGCCATCAGCGCACAACAATTAATTTTTTTAAACTAAAATTCCTAAAAGAATTTAATTGGCGCCCGAGCAGGGACCTGCAGGATAAAGGTCCTCCGGCACATTCAAAAAAAAAAAGTCAAGCCTTACCAAGTGCCCTAGTAGTTCAAAAGGACAAAAGGGAGCGTACGTTAAGTCGCAGCTCGGTAAGCACGCGTTGTAAAATTCGCGTAGTGAAGTAATTATAAGTTTTACAAAATAAGAAAAATTTTCCAAATGAATGAACAGTAAAAATAATAAATAATAGTAACTAAAATAAATATTTTCGAATTTAAAAATAATAAGTGACAGTAAAATTTTTAATTAAAGAAAAGTGAAAATTAAATAAATACCTAAAACAAAATAAATAAAGAAAAACTTAAGTGGAAACAGTGACTGTAGCAAATAGAAAAATAGATAAATTTTTTTTTTTAAGAAAACTTTAAAAATAAAGAAAAAAAAAACAATTTTTTTTTTAATAAAAAGAAAAAACATTTAATAAATATTGTGAAAAAAAACTAACTATTATAAAAAAATTAGAAAATTAGCAACTACTAAAGAAAAATAATAAAAAAGTGAACTCCAAATTAAAAGTAAAAATAAAAAATACTATTAACCAAGCACTAAAATAATTTTATATAAGTGAACAATAAAAATAATTTATAATATTAAACAAAATAAAATTTTTTCAAAAGACACCAAATTAAAACAAAAATTTTTTTTTAAAGACTAGAAAGAAAAAACTAATTAAAATAATAGCTGAAAATTCATCAACTAATCATCGAAGTACGAGAAAGCTGAACACTACCAGAGTAAGCTCCAGTAATCATCAAAGTACGAGATGCTGTTATTAACGTAAGAATAATTTTATATAAAATATAATTTTAAAAAATAAGAGAAGAAAAGAAAATAGTGACCAAATTAAAATTTCAATCCTCTAAAAAGAATTTTTTTCATTCTATTTTTGATAATAATAATTAAATTTTAACCTCTAAAAATTTGCGTATAAAGTCCTAGTTGTATTTTTTTTTTTTTTTTGAAAATAATAAGACCTGATTTTTAAATTTACTTTAACAATCCAAATTTCTACTGTATTTTTTTTGTTAACAAAATTAAATTTTAATCCTTTAAAAAATTTTACGTAAAAATTGTTCAGTGTATTTAAAAAAAATAACAAAAATAATAAGACCTGATTTTCAAATTTAACAATCCAATTTTCTCCTTGAAACAAAATGCCTGACGAAACAATTGAACAACTCTCGGACAGACTGAGTAGGACACTGTCAGTGTCTACAAGTGGGACAACAGCCAGAAACGTAACTGGACTAAATGAAATTCAGAGGAACCAGATTATTGAAATAATTAACGAAGCTTTGAAAACGCCTTCAGATTATCTCTCAGACGAGGGTTTTGACCAACCCATAGGTGCAGTTACGACAGAATTAGGAGAATTAGACAAAGTCCCAGACATAATAAAATCACTTAGGGAATTTTCTGGAAAACCAGGTGAGTTCAACTCCTGGCGAAAATCCGTCGACAGAGTGTTAGACCTATACTCCAGCCTTAAAGGAACAGGACGATATTATGCAATTTTACATACTATAAGGACGAAAATTACTGGGGATGCAGATACTGCATTAGAATCGTATAGAACACCCTTAGATTGGCCTCGAATGAAGAAATGTCTAATGATGCACTATTCGGATAAGAGAGATATCGGCACTTTAGAATATCAAATGACAGTTTTGTGTCAGAGCAATAGGAGTATAACTGAATTTTATCAAGCTGTCTATCAACATCTTTCGCTGATACTTGATAAAGTATCATGTTTAAATCTAGACGAAGGAAGCCTTCGCTCAATGACAAATACTTACAGGGATAAAGCCCTGGATACATTTGTTAGAGGTTTAAATGGTGATCTTCCACGTTTGCTTAGCGTGCGTGAACCAACTTCTTTGCCCGAAGCATTACATATTTGTTTAAAATTGGATAATATGACATTTCGTATGAATTACGCTCATGGACAAATATCTAGAGGTAATATCCAGAAAGACAGAATTGGAGTAACCAATTCATTTTTTGGAAATCGACAGAAATTCTTTCCTGAGCTCGCTTACGTTGGTGGTATGACAAATAACAGACCACCATTGCCACCCCGTAATGGTCCTATACCAAATTATAATCCAAATTATACTCGTAACACAATTTTTAGGCCAACCGGTTATCAAAATTTTAGCCCAAGACCACAATTTAATCAAGGAAACCAAATCGGTTTTTCGAACCAATATAATAAACCCCAATATTTAACACCGAATTATCAAAAACCAACTCCTAGAGTAGAACCTATGGACGTGGATAGGTCTATCCAATCAAGGCACATTAATTATATGAACAGACCACCAGTTAACCAAGTTTCTAAGAGACCAGCTGGGGGCTCATTTCAAGGTCCAATCAACAAACTCCAAAGGAATTTTCATGTGGTAACCAACAATGAGGCAACTCAGCGGCAATTAGACCAGGTTCCACTAGATTATGAATATGCCCAAGAAGGAGGCGCAGTTGGGGGGATAACAGAAATGGACGAATATTATAAGGAATTTACCAACAGCGGACTTGAGATGTTCGAGCATTCACCTGAAGATCTCGAAACCGAGAAAAGTCATTCCATAACAACAGATTATGCACAAGAAGATTTACTAAACGATCTTAATTTTTTTGGTTAAATAGTTCCTCGTTACCATACTTTCAAGTTAGAACGAGGAACGGACAAACTCTCAAATTCCTTTTAGATACCGGTAGTAATAAGAATTATATAAAACCTAATTTAGTCACAAACCATAGACCTAATCAGGAAAAATTTAGTGCAAAATCTATTGCAGGAAATGTAGAAATTACGCATCATGTTCTTTTAAATATGTTTGGCATCAATGATGTCCCCATAAAGTTTTTTATCTTACCAGGATTAAGAACCTTCGATGGGATATTAGGCAACGATAGTTTAAAAGAATTATCAGCCGTGATTTACACTTCAAAGAATTATTTCACGGTAAAAGGGGGAATAAATATTCCAATATTCCAATACATTTCCCAAGATGTCAACAATATAGAAATTAGGATGGAACACCTTTCTGAAAATCAAAAAAGGTCTCTCGAAAACATTGTAAGTCACCATAAAAGTCTATTTGCAGATCCTGACGAAAGACTCACCTATACAACAAGAGTTGTTGGTGATATACGTACTTCCACGGACATACCAACTTATACCAGAAATTACCCTTACCCAATGGCCATGAAGGCAGTAGTTGAAGAGGAAATTAATAAATTATTAAAGGATGGGATAATAAGACCATCACGTTCGCCTTATAACTCGCCTATATGGATTGTATCAAAGAAACAAGATGCTTCAGGTAGACAAAAATATAGACTGGTCATAGATTTCAGAAAATTAAATTCGATTACAATACCAGATAGATATCCCATTCCCGAGATAAATGAAGTTCTCTCACATTTAGGAGGTAATAAATATTTTACTGTAATAGACTTAAAGAGTGGATTTCATCAAATACCTCTTAGAGAAGAGGATATAGAGAAAACGGCTTTTTCAGTTAATAATGGTAAATATGAATTTACAAGACTCCCATTTGGGTTGAAAAACGCACCGTCCATATTTCAGAGGACGCTGGACGATATCCTCAGGGAACAAATTGGCAAAACATGCTACGTTTATATTGACGATATAATTATCTTTAGTAAAGACGAAAAATCACATTTTAAACACTTGAATGAAATTTTTGAAACACTTAATGCTGCTAATATGAAAGTCCAGTTGGACAAGTGTGAATTCTTTAAAGAGGAGGTAGAATTCTTGGGATTCATTGTTTCTTACAATGGAGTAAAAGCAAACCCCAAAAAGGTCGAAGCAATAGTAAATTTTGCTTATCCTACCACACTAAAAGAGCTCCGGTCCTTTCTAGGCCTTTCAGGATATTATAGAAGGTTTATAAAAGGTTACGCAGACTTAGCAAAACCTTTAACTAAATTATTGCGAGGAGATGCAGGTACGATTTCCAAATCTGAATCAAACCGTAGGAAAATTCAAATGGATAATGAAGCCAAAAACGCCATCGATTCATTAAAAAATGCCTTAGTTTCTAGAGAAGTAATTCTCGCATATCCAGACTTTAAAAAAGAATTTCAATTGACAACTGACGCTTCTAATGTAGCACTAGGAGCCGTCTTAAGTCAGGATGATCAGCCAATAGCATTCATATCTAGAACTCTGTCAGAAGCAGAAGAAAATTACGCAGCCAATGAAAAGGAAATGCTTGCTATAATATGGGCATTAGGAAACCTTAGGAATTACTTGTATGGGTCAGCTAAAGTTGTCATCTTTACAGATCATCAACCGCTGACATATGCACTTAGCACAAAAAATAATAATAGTAAAATGAAAAGATGGAAAGCTATTTTAGAAGAATACAATTATGAAATGAAATATAAACCTGGTAGAAGTAATGTAGTAGCAGACGCGCTTTCTAGACCTCCAGCGACTGGAATAAATTCTTTATCAGGCACGGTGCACAGCAGTGACAGCTCTCCACAAGATCTTATTCCGAGCATGGAAACCCCAATAAACGTATTTAAGAACCAAATTTTTCTTTCCATAGGTGAAACACCCACTTACCAATTTAAAATCATATTCCCAGGCTATCATCGACACCTTATAAGCGAACCTAACTATGATGAACAAAAACTTACAGAAATTCTAAAAAAGTATCTAAATCCGTCCGTTATTAATGGTATAAAAACTCCTGAACCAATAATGGGGAAAATTCAAACAACTTATCCAGACCACTTTTCAAGTTATAAATGTAGATTTACACAATTGGTAGTTGATGACATAACGTCAGAACACGATCAAGAAAATATAATTGTGGAAACACATAACAGGGCTCATCGCAATGAGAAAGAAAACAGATTGCAAATTATGGAAAAATATTATTTTCCAGGAATGGCAAATAAAATTAAAAGGGTCATAAAACTATGTTCGACTTGTAAGAAAAATAAGTATGAGAGACACCCAAATACGCCTGAGTTGAAAGAGACACCTATACCAACTTATCCAGGCCACACAGTCCACCTTGACATTTTTTCCACAGACAAAAAATTGGTACTAACATCGATTGACAAATTTTCAAAGTATGTCCAAACAAAATTACTAAAGGGACGATCGACAGAAGATGTTAGGAGACCTCTTAGGGAAATACTATTTTCTTATGGGGTACCGAAAAATATTGTCATGGACAACGAACCTTCTCTGAATTCAGCTTCAATCCTATTCATGATGAAAGACGATTTGAAAATAAACGTTTTCACAACTCCATCTTATCGAAGCGAAGCGAACGGACAGATAGAACGCTTCCATTCAACCTTAGCGGAGATAATGAGATGCCTTAAAAGTGATGGGACATCTAGAAATTTCGAAGAACTTTTGGAAAGAGCTGTAAATGAATATAACCATACCATTCATTCAACGACAAAAAAGAAACCTGTAGATCTTTATTTTGGTCGAACGATTGACTTTTCACCCCAAGATATAGAAATAACTAGATTATCTAACGTTGACCGACTAAAGCGCAAACAGGAAAATGACTTGACTTACCATAATAAAAATAAAAAACCAATTAAAGAATACGTACCTGGTCAGCTAGTCTACGTTAGGACAAATAAAAGATTAGGGACAAAACTTTCTAATCGGTTTAAGGAAGAGATAGTGAAAGAAAACCGTAATACAACTATAGTTACGGAAAGTGGCCGCATTATTCACAAGAGTCACATTAGAAATTGACAATTTTTTTTTTTATTTACATCCCATTTATCTTCTTTTTACAGATTACTAATTGGTACCGTCCTTGCGGATTTTAATATACTTGACTACTCTAATGCGAGATTAATAACCATTCAGAATGGGATAGCAAAAAAACAGAACGGCACCTTTAAAGTTATACATTCTATCGACTTAGAACAATATAGAATTTTATCACAGGACATTGAATCTACATTGAACACTAATATTACATATAGTCATCCGCTCCGTCCGTTTTTAAAACAACAAGTCTCCGATATTAATGGACTCCTTAATCGGTTAAGTCCACACGTAAGGAGAAGATCTATCGATTTTATTGGTAGCGCATGGAAATGGGTTGCTGGGACTCCAGACAGCCATGATTTTGAAATTTTAAATCAGAAAATTAAAAATGTATTAGAAAATAACAACAGACAAATGATTATAAACGAACTTACAACTAGCAGATTACAAGATATTTCAAACATTACAAATCAAATATTAAAAATAAAGCGGGAAGATTGGAATAATGAACTGGCAAATACATTAGAACACAAATTAACATTAATTGAAAAAGAATTACAAAATATTGAATATGCAATACAATGGGCTAAAGTAAATATTGTAAACTCATTTATCTTGTCAAAAACCGAAATTGAAAATTTAAATTATGTTTTAAGAAATTATAGTATTCCTATTTTTAATGTAGATGAATTGTTATCATTTGGAAGCGTAAAGATTGTGACAAATAACAAAGAAATTTTATATATTTTAAGTATTCCCATTGCCCAAAATGATATCTGTAAAATTTTCTTAGCAAAGCCAGTAAAAATTGGAAATATTATTGATAAAATTGAATATGGCAAAATTTTAGATTGTAATAATAAATTGTTCGCCATCAAAGAAAGCTGCAAAAGCTACAACGATTTAACAATATGTAATAGAGATAAGCTTGTAGAATTAAGTGATAAATTTTGTATAACTAGTTTATTTAGAAATAAAATAGGTAGCTGCACACAGGTTAACAACGAGCACGTCCCAGCAATAGAAGAAATCGGAAGCGACTTACTACTGCTGAATCAATACATTGGGAAAATTAAAGTGAACGAAGAAGAAATAGCATTAAATGGAACTTATTTGGTCAAATATTTCAACACAACAGTCAACATTGAGGGTCGAGAATACTATTCAAAAGAAATAAGTGGCAACAAACCTCTTCCAGCTTCATTACAACCAAAAGCATGGAATAGCAAAACCGAAGAAATCATATCACTGCAAAGACTCCAAAAATTGAATATGGGAAACATCAAAAGATTGGAAACACTGGAAAACAAAAATAACTTTCTACTAACATCAAGCCTCATCATCATTGTATCCGTTTGTGTTATTATCGCTTGGATTTCTAAGAAGAAGAAAACAAAAAAAGAAGATGAAATAATAGAAACGAAAGAAGCCCAACCAGAACATCCAATTGTTGTAAAATCTACAGAGAAAAAAATTAGGAAAAAGAATTCCACCATTTTTGACATCCACACATTTTAAGCAATCGGGACGACTGCATTTAAGGAGGGAGGAGTTAACACAAAATACATTTAAAATACATTTAAAATAAATATTTCGCTAACAACAACAACACACATTAAAAAATACCAAAATTAGTTCTCAAGCTGACGTTGCGTCTTCTGCAAAACAAACAAACAGTTATTTCACAACAATACCGTTGCACGCGCATCCGGCGCGATTACCAAAATACAGTAATTCTGCAAGGTAGTATTTTCCCACCAACAATATTGAACGGCATTGCACATGCCAACGAATAAAGCAGCTCATTTTACAATAATACCATTGCACGCGCAACACAGAAATTCTGCAAGGTAGTAAATTCACACCAACAACATTGAACAGCATTGCACGAGCGGCAGAATGACAACAGCGCGAATGAATGGCGTGATCAGCAAACCTGTTATTATAAATTAGGGTAGTTTTAAGAAAATCATTGCTTTTTATTTTGAATTACAAATAAAGACGGTTGTTGTGTCGCCATCAGCGCACAACAATTAATTTTTTTAAACTAAAATTCCTAAAAGAATTTAATTTATATGTAGTAAACTAACTCATCAATATATCATATCAAGGCAATATGTCATATCAGGAAAAAACAACGCCTCTAAAAATTTAATATCCTTTGAATTTCCTAATAAACATTTGTATTGAGAACTCAAGTTCCTCTCGATTGGCTACAAAATCACGAAGCCAATCTATGTTATATTGGGGTAATGTGTTTCTTCAATTTCTATTGTTGGAGTCGTTCAGTATCATTGCAGATTGCGATTTATCGTGTATTTAGTCTGGACCGAATAATATATTTTTTTGTTTTATATATCGATCGATATAATAAAAGTTGGTTTAGGTCTGGTAGTTTCAAGCAGCAGCTCAAACTCATTACCCTCTTATCAAAGACTGATAATGGAAATACAAATTTCAAAGTTCCCATTAGATTTAATTGGTTGCATTCTAGTTAAATTTTATTATTTAATAACTCATACCATAGATACAATTTTTTACTCATGTATGCTAAACGTTTAGCGGTCTTTTCCTACTAAAAATATGTTTTTCGGTATTCTATATTCACGATGACTAAACATTACCAAAAATATTTTCTATCAGTTGAATTCACTCTTTCAAGTTTCATTTAAGTAATCTTTGTTTTATTTAAATATTGCCAATATTCCACATTTGAAATTCTAAAAAAAAAACAAATTGTGAACGTTATTTGAAAACATTAATAGCAATTTATTATTTAAACTTAAAAAAAAACAACCGAAAACCAAAACCAACGATACTAAAGTATTTATGTGATTGTAGTTGAAAGTAGCAAAAACAAAAAAGAAAAGAGAAAGTCAGTATATATACATATGTTACGCTATTGTTGCTCTTTTACTACCCACATTTATATCTGTAGTGTGCGAACAAAGTTGCAAAAGTCAATTTACAGACACTTACTCGTATGCGTATGTATCAGTGCACTGTGGTCGATGCCATAGGCCAAAAATAAAAAATATAATGTCAAAAGTATATCACCAAATATATAATCGCTATCTCCTATAAGAACAAACTTTTAAAAAGTATAGTTGTTTCTGTTTTTTTCCAACGGTACTCTTTAAGAATATCTTCAAAATAGAGAGCATGTTATTAGTTGGTTTTCGCAGTATGGCCTGGTTGAAAAAAGTGTAACTTTAAAACAATTAAAACGATATAAAACTATTCTGTGTTGAAATAATTCAAAATGAATATTGAAGTGAAAGGTACTAATATAATTTTAAAGTAATTTTAATATTTATATATTGTTATATATTTTTTATGCAATTTATATTTGCCCCAGTGCCATTGTTCACTCGTCCATATATTTCAATTTTAGCTAACGTTTTTGTTGTGTTCCCTCCTGATTCCTCCATTGGGATTTTTTTTTTTAATATTAGCTAACATTTTAAGATTTTAAACTTTTAATATCAGCTGCAATCAAGCGCCCGTCCTTATAATAACTCCCATAGATCAAAGCGGTCTCATGGTTTTTGAGACAGCTTTCTGCTGTGCAACTGTGAATTTTTGCGTGGTGTTCTTGTTTTGTTTATTAATGTTTTGTTGTTATTCATGTTACGAAATGCGTTTGGTTTTTTCTTTTTAATGGACTTATAACATTTAAAATAAAACAATGCCAAATTAGGTCCTTAGAAGGAAAAACGCAATCTTTCAAAGGATATAAATCTCTCGATTTATATCGGGTTCTCTCAGAGACCGAACAATACGTGTTGTTATTGATGGGGTCTCATTTAATGAGTTTCAGCATAATTCAGGGGTACCCCAAGGTTTCGTTCCTTCTCCTTCTATTTTACTTATCTTTCTGAACGACCTTCTTGGTCAAACTTTTAACTCTATATACTTTTTCGCAGATGACAGCAGAATTTGTCATTCGTTTTCCATTAATTGCAAGCAAAGCCTCTTGGAGGTTGGGGGCAAAGGGCGGACAATGAATGACACTCTCAATCAAGACCTGTTAACAATCTCCGAGTGAGGTAAAGCGAGGAGGGTTGATTTTAATGCGCTGAAGACTCATTCTTATATGTTGACCCATAGAGCCATGGATTCAACAATGTCATCTGTATATATGGGTGGTATAGATATTGAGGAATCGGATACTCTTTATGTTCTAGGCATGAGAATTCAATGTGATATTCCTTGGAACGAGCATGTTTTTTAAGTGTCGAAATAAACATTCAAGTTTTTGGTTTTCAAGAACGGTATAAAAATTAATTCACTCCTTCTTATCTCCTTAAAATCTATACTATTTACATCCGACCGAAAATGGTATACAACTCCCATATATGGGCAGGAGCTTCAAAGTCTATTTTGGAGCTACTGGACCGTGTGCAAAGGAGGGCGTTAATACTCTTCAATGACAGTAGGGTATCCAACTCTATTGACTCGTTGGAACATCGTCGGAATGTGTATTGTGTATCACTGTTCTATAGATACTACCATGGGCATTGTTGTTCTGAGATTAGCGAACTAATTCCAAGGGCCCGAGTTTCGTTTCGCTCTACCCGCTTCTCTAGTAGGTCACATCCATTTGTAGCAGTGTTGCCATAATTTGAAATTGTAAATATGCTAAATGCAAAAAAAAGATGCTAAAACGTATTGGAGTCAAAAAAAAAGATGCAAAACTTTTTTTAAAATTTAATTAATAAGTTTTTTGGTTTTTAAATCGAAAAATTAATATAAAACATAAGTTTCGATTCATATTTTTTAAATTTTAATTAAAATTATTTTGGATTTCATTCGTAATTTTTTTAACATCAAATTGAGTTTTTTTATACCCTATACCACTATGTGGTTTGGGTATAATGACTTTGTGCTGCTGTTTGTAACAACCAAAAATATTTGACCTAGACCCATCTTTAATTATACCGATCGAATCAGAACCACTTTCTGAGTCGATTTAACAATGTCCGTCCGTCCGTCCGTCCGTCTGTGTGTCCATGTAAAGCTTGTAATCAAACTGCAGCTCGCAAATATGAATATATTTTGATGAAATTCGGTATATAAGCTTTTATCGGCCATGGGATGAATGGGATGAACGCTATTGAAATTGGTGAGAATCGGTCCATGTTCAGACCTAGCCCCCATACAAATTACCCTTATGAAATCGACATAAATTGCCATAAGATCCAAATTGTCATATAGATCTTACTCAAATTGGGTTTGTATGCGTTCATTACATCCACTAATGAGTAGTCCAAAAATGATCCCTTTGACCCCATATGGAGCTGCTTCCCGATCTTCACTTAAATCTATTAAAAAACAAAAATATTGCACTGATTCTTCTCAAATTTTGTTTCTACATATTTTTGCAAAATACAAGAGACTTTACCAAACATGATCAGGATCGGTCCATTTTTGGACCTAGGCCCTTTATAGGTATAGCATCCGATATGAACTTTTTCATATCTGCAGCCAAAAAAATTAATAAAAATCCCACTCAAATTTGGTTTTTGCTTATTTTCAATGTCCAGTTAGTTGGGCCTAAGAGATAGGGTTTCTAAACGCATAGTATAGGGTATCGTATAGTCGGTCTACACCGACTATAATTTTCTTACTTGTTTAATTTTAAATTAAAAATTTTTAATTTTAGAGGGATTTTTTTTTAATTTCAAAATTAACAGAATTTACATCATCAAAAGATGCGATTATATTACAATAATTGGTTTATGGAATCTAATTTTTTGGTGATATGTTTATCTTCATGTTCTTCTTGGCTCTGATATTTTTCTGACGATCGACTTTTATCAACGACATCGCTCGGTATATTGTAAGTGTAACAGCACCCATTTTTCAATTTCAAACCTTCTTTTATACTATTACAGAACATAACAACTCGGATTTTATTCTGTTCAAAGTTTGCTTTTAACTAAAGCCATTAAACTAAACAAACGTTCAACTTCGGCTTTTGAGAAAGGTAAAACTAATAAAGACAATACAAATATTGATAACTCTTTAAATGGATTTTCGCCAATAGAATTTTTGTTAACTTCAAGCCATAAAGAGGTTATATTCAGTGTTGTATCCCAATATTGTTCTATGGTATATTGTATTGTATTGTATAAACAGGTGTTTGAAGTACTGCAACTAAAATGATCTATTGTACTGCCCTCTGCTAATAGGTCGTCCCTATAAACTCTTATCCTGAAGCCCTCAGGAATTCGAGGATGTTGGTTGGTTCTAGTAATTTAATGTCGCTACTTAGTATCTGGAAGGAACCCAGATGCTGTTTCCTTTTGTGCATTAGCACTCCACAGTTCCCAAGTGTGTACTCTGGTGATTCGGCTTCCTCATCACGGAATCTGCACACAGGGTTTGCTACAATTCCCAACCTGCTCATATGTTCCCTGAGCCTACAGTCACCAGTTAAAATCCCGGTTAGTATTCTCAGACCGTTCTTTGACAATCCAATGCGCGACCCAAATCTCTTCTTGTTGTAGCCACCCAACAACATTTTGGATTGCCTTAAGCACAAGTGACTCGAGAAAAATTCCCGTCTAACACAATTTTCATGTTCCCTGAGTACTCCTTTCCATACTCCTTTTCCTATTCCACAAAATGTTTCCGGCCCTATTAATTTTGTGGAAGCTCCCCTTCTGGCAACTTCATCAGCTTGCTCATTACCCTGAATCCCAATGTGTCCCGGGAACCAACAAAGGCTAACCTTGTTGTGTTTACCTAGCTTATTTAGCTTCTGTAGACAGTTCCATACTAGCTTAGAGTCTACTTCATAGGAGCTTAGTGCTCGAATAGCAGCTTGACTGTCTGATAATATGGTTATATTCTTTCTTTTGTACTTCCTATTCAAGTTTATTTGTGCACATCTATCGATGGCATAAATCTCTGCTTGGAAAATGCTCGTGTGTATTCCCATTGGCTCGAAGTATTTGGTTCTAGGCCCGAAGACTCCCGCCCCTGTTCCCCTTTCGGTATTTGACCCATCTGTGTACCATTTGATTGTATCTTCTCTTAGAGAATATGCTGTACTTAAACCGCTCCATTCTCTATTATTGCTAAGTTCCGTAATAAAGTATTTCCTGAAATCATATTTCTTCTCAGCCTTGTCCATGGGGCAATCTAGGAGGGGTAATCATTATCTTGGCTTATTCGGTTCCATTGCCCTTCATAAAGCATGGTTACAGTTTTATCTCCCTATATCCTGATTGCCGTTGCCAAAGCTTTCCTCTGCACCACTATATGTAGTGGGCTTAGTTCCAATAGCGCTTCAAGTAATGCCGTTGGGCACGTCCTCATTTCACCCGCTATCCCAATGCACGCTAATCTTTGAATCTTACTTAGCTGCATTTGAGTCGACTTCAGATCTGTTCTTTTGACCCACGCTATAGCTCCATAAGTTACTATTGGGCGGACCATCATCGAGTACATCCAGTGTAAAATGCTGGGTTTACATCCCCAGGGTTTACCCGCTACCATTCTGCAAATCATTGTAGCTCGCTTGGCTTTCCCAGTGATGTGGTCGACATGTGCCTTCCATGTTAACTTGTTGTCCAGTACTATCCCCAGATACTTCACTTCTGCTTTTGGTTCAATGACTTCTCCCAAAATTTGAATTGCCCTCCATCTTGGAAGTTTCCTTTTCCTGGTAAATGGTACAATAGTGGTCTTTGTTGGATTGATGTTCAATCCTGTTGCCCTGCACCATTGACATATAATCCTCAACCCTCTTTGTACAATGTCACATAGGGTTTCCTCGAACTTGCCTTTCGCTATTAAGACTATGTCGACCGCGTAGCGTTGGCATACTATTCCTGCTTCCGACAGTTTCATTAGTAATTCGTCAAGAACCAGACTCCACATCAAGGGCGAAAGAACTCCTCCCTGTGGACATACTCTGATTATGTTGACGGATATGGTATCCCCCTCTGCTGTTGTTGCTACTGATCTCGTGTAGAGCACTTCTACCATCCATTTTGATGTCACTGGGTCTACTCCTCTTCGGTTTAATGCCCTTTCTATTTCTTCGTGTGAAGTGTTGTCAAAGGCTCCTTCTATATCTAGGAAGGCACACACGGCTATTTCCTTTTCATCTATTGATTTATGAATAATTTTTACTAGTGAGTGCGGTCTCTGTTGATCTGCCCGCTCTATATGCATGTTGCTTTGGGTGCAAAGGCATCTGCTGTAATATCCCATATCTTAGGTAGTTGTCTACAGCTTTTCTATGATATAACTCCATTGGATTTGAATTTTCTCTGTTTCAGATGATCTAAATTTAAACTCTTCTAATATATTGGTTATCGGTTACCCAGTTTAATGTGTTTTGTATTGAAAATTTTGGCATTTTTTTAATACAATAATATTTTTTGGCAATCGACTTTTTAATTCATTAAAAACTGTTGTTGGTGTTTACATTCTTCTATTTTGAAATGGTTTGTTATATTTGTTGAAAGAAACGAGCAGAGTGGTAAATGAATAGTACACAAAATTCTCGTATTACACTTTGAGAAATTAAAGCATATCAATACTATTTGAATTAAAATTGTATATTCAAAAATAATGAAAAAAATCAAAAAAAGATGCTAAAAGCAACTTTTTATTAATAAAAAATGCTAAGTTAGCATCTAGCATCTTTACATAAATTTCGGATGCTAAACGATAAAAAAGGTTGCTAAATCCAGCAACTAAAATGCTAAAATAGCGACACTGATTTGTAGTCTATTGTCCAGTTGACCGCAAAACGCATTACAGAGAGAATTCGTTTATCAGCCGAACTAGCCGTATGTGAAATATACTCTCTGCAGAGGTCTTTCTTGGCAGTTATAACCTAATCTCTTTCCCCCTTCCCTTAGCCTAATATCCTGAGATCAACACAATGCACTGCATCTGTAGGGGCATTCCCCGAGTGTTGGTTAATCAATAAAAAAAATCGAAAAAATGGGGCTTACAATCTCCAAGCCTGCTGAAATAACAGGCTATGGAACATGCACCGGTATCGATTAGAGAGCTCTCTGAAGAAGCGTCTGAGCCTAGAAACAAATTTCGAAACCAGCACACGCGCAAAACTTCACGCGTTTCAGGAAATACGGATTCGTTTAATCGTTTAATTCTTAAACGAAAATTATCATGCAAGAGCAAATCAATTTTATTAAAATCTGTTCTTGCTTGATTTGCAAGATTAATTTTGAAATCGATTCTTATTTAACATTTTTATAATATTTTATTTTTTTTTTAATTTTTCGGTTACTATTATGTTTTTATTGATGTTGTATAAATGGTTAATTTTCTTCTTTTGTAAAACTAAATCTTATGAAGAACTTTTTATTAATTAAAAACAAATAGCTTACAATTTTTCTTTTCGCTTACATGGAGTGGAAGTGGGTGGTAGTGGGTGGGTATGGAAGTATACCTCTCCCTTGTTATCATAAATTTTCACATTTTTCTTATACCGTCGCCAATGTTTCATGTTGATATCTCAACTGGAAGTATTTTTAGCCACCGGCTACATACAAGTCAGACCACTGCGCAGTGCAAATAAATTGCTAAATTTGTAGGGCAGAATTGAATAAATAAATAAATAAAAAAAGATACTTCAATCTTTTTTACTCTTAGTTATGTCACTATTTTTACATAAATTTAAACAGTACTTTAAGCACTTTTATTCTGGTTTAATCTTATACAGTTAATTTTAATTCGGGTCATAACTTCATGATGCAATCTAACAAAATCTTCTTTTCATGTTCTACGAACCATAAATAAAATATTTTCGGATATGTGGTATTGGATCATTTGTTCTTCTTAATAAATAGAAAAGATTGATAGATATATAGATATTCAAGCGTTGAAAATATATTATTTAAATAAAATTTTCTCTGTGAAAATTATTAAATGAAATGTTCAGATTTTTTTGCTATGGTCCTAATAAAATAAAATAGCGCTTTATTTTAAAATATGCAATTTAAAAAAAAAAAGTATAGTTGACAACTCTTCTACCATTCGCGTAGGGCTGTTGTGGTTCTGATTAACTACATAAAAATTTAATAAATTATTTTTCGTAGCCAAGTGCCAATAAAATACCTCCTGGTAACATGTATACACAATGTGAAGAACACAGCGATGTTATGTGGTAAACTGAAAAATTGACTGTGGATAACAAGGTAGTGTTCATTTCGTGCTGAATATAGTGCAAAATGGAATTTTATTTGTGTTTATTAATTGAATTTTTTGTGTAATCGACGAATAAGGAATAGCGGTTGAAATATATACATTAGGGTGTCCCAAAAAAAAAAAAAAATAAAATAAAATGGGTGCCCAAGCATTTGTGAAAGCTTATAGGGTAAAGTATTTTTGTGATTTTTTTCGGATTTTTCAGAAGAGGTTTAGAGGTCGCTAAAGTCGAATTTTACCCAAAAGTCGGGATTTCCGGACATTTTTTGAGTTTTACTTGTTACTTGGCCCATAACCACGATTTTCTTTGTTACAAAGTCAATATTTTAAAAGAAGAATGGTCAAGCTTTACTTTCCTGTGTAGAAATCGTAAGTTTCGGTAATTTTTTTTGCTCATCTGGGTCCCCTTAATTACATTTTTCGTAAATTTTGCATAACTTTTGAAAGTAATGCTTTGTAACTTTTAAAATTTCTATCAAAGTAAAAAAAAAACTAATGCCGCAGTTTAAAATGTGGATAAAGGCTGAGTCATCTAAAAAAAAAATTTTGTGAAATTAAAAATATTCTAAAGTGTTTTTGCCAGTTATGCATCGGAAATATATTGTGCCAGCATGCTTTGCGTAAAGTAGTTCTTTCGAAAAAAAAAGAAAAGTAAAAACATTTTCTGTGTGCAAAAAGTTTTTCTACGATTTATAACAAATCGTGCGAATATTTATAATTCTATATATATAAAATACAAAAAATGTTTCTTTGTCCTTTATAGACTCTGAAACAACTTTTTACGAGGTGATTTGATAATATTGTTAATAAATTGTTTTAACGTTCCTCCTGGAAAAAATTAGAAAGGTACACAAGTGAACAATAAATGTTATGATATGGCTTTAGTTAACCCTTTCGCGGACACACGAAATTTAGAAAATGTTAGCAGAATGACACATGCGTTTATTTGGCTTATAAAACAGATAATTGAATTCAGATTTCAGTTTTGGGTTTGTGGTTTATTGAATATTAAATTTTTACTAAAAACAAAAAAATTATAATATGTCGACATACACCGACGTGTCCTATTTAGGGATTTTGATTTGTTATAGGGACACGTCGGATATGCTCGACGTCGGACAGAGCCGACATGTCCCATTTCATGCAATATGATATTACCGTGGGACACGTCGTCATTATCTGACAATAAAAGTATATTTTTCTTTTTGTTTAGTTAGGCTAAAATACAACAAATAATATGTAAGAATATTCAGTTTCAAAGTATAAATGTTCATTTATTTTAAGAAATTAAAAAAATTCGATTTCACAGTCAATTCATTTGGTTTTTGTGTACATATATAAAATTAATGTTTATAAAATAAGCAGGTTATTTATCTTCAAGTACTTATAATCTAATAACTAATATATAAAAATAGAAATAAAGGAAACCTAAAAAACTCATTCTAGATTTGACGATTGTTGCTGGTGCCAATCAGTAAAACAATTGCCAACACATAGTCCAGGTTTAACTTCACAGCCAGCACATCGAACACTGGTTTCCTTACGAACGCCATTCTTAGAACATTGACGACATCGAATATATTGTTTTTTTGTACCCTTGCGTGGTATGTTCTCCAAAAAATGATCAATTTGAATTGGAACTGTCAATTTACGTTTGCGACTAGGTTTTTCTGGATGAAATTTTGATTTCGGCAAATTTATCATAGCATATATCAATTCTTCTCTAAAAGTTAAAAATTCCATTTTTGATTTTGCAGGAAATCTTTTTTTGTACAACAAAAATGAATTGTGTACTGCCAAATCTAGCATTCGGAATATAACCTTTTTATACCACCGAATCGTCTTACGAGGACTTGAATAATATGAAGTCATTTGATCAGTGCGATCTACGCCACCCATAAATTCATTATATCTCACAATTTCAAGTGGTTTTGACTTTTCTACCCCAAATCGGTTCTTTGTTATAACCATCTGTGGACTGTAGCCGGTGGTAATACATAGGACATCTCTTTTGTCGTACCATTTTGATACATACACCTTTCCTTGTCTTTTCCAAATATACTGACCTTTTTTTAATTTTTTTTTTGTCACTTCAATTGGATTACCTTTTCGATTACTTCTTAACGTTCCAGTAGTGTGAGTTTTGAGCAGCAATAAATCATTAGATAAATTTATACTATTATAATAGTTGTCCAAAAATAGGTGATGACCCTTCCCAAAGTACGGAGTAACAAGTCGATTAACAATTGCGTCGATTTTTGAACCTTTCGTTGGATCTGGTTGTTTACCTTTATAAATTTCAATATTTAAAACATAGCTGGATGAGTCACATAGTTCAAAGAATTTTATTCCAAATCGTGCCCTTTTCGATTTAATGTATTGACGGAAAACGAGTCTACCTTTATGGAGTAACAACGATTCATCTAGCACAATTTGCTCAGAGGGACAGAAAGCAGCTTGAAAACTCTGATTTATCAATTTTACGAAATTAGATATTTTTGCCATATGTGACTCGCCTCGCAAATGATTAGCAGTAAGACATCTCAAGATTTGTTCGAACCTTCTGCCGGACATTGTCGCAGAGAATGCCGGGTGATAGTATAGTGCCGATCTCGAAAATAACTGACGAATATTTGGAACTTTAATTTGCCCTTGAAGTAGACACAAACCTAAAAATTTTAACATTTCAGGACGATCAACGGGTGAAAATTTCATCATCCTTTTGAATCTGCTACCTCTCTGCTGGTTACTTAATTGAAGTCCGTATTCATTCGTACAGCGAATAAGTAGGTCCATGATGTTGTTATTAAAAATTTGATTGAAGACATCAATTGGAAACGATGTATCACTTATTTCGATTTTTATACCAGACGAAGTAGAATCGAAATTAAAATTTGGTATCTCGCTAACCGTTTCATGCCAATCCTTGTCATTTTCATCCGCTTCTACATCGTCCGTTTCGGAGTGAATATTTTCATCCGCTTCTACATCGTCTGTTTCGGAGTCAATATTTTCATTGGGTTCTCCATCGCTGTCAATACATACACTTTCCTCATCACTATCAACGTCGTCTTCACTTGATGATAAATTTTCCATGGTGTAGTTCGAATCGTCATCGCCGTCAGTTTGATATGGATCCTCTTCTGACGAATCGTCGGTACAGCACTCATCAAACAATTGTTGTAAATGCTCTTGTCGCTTTTCGTGATCCATTTCTATAACTTAATTTATTTCAGTGTCAAAGCAAAAAAACAAAGGGAAAAAGAAAGTAAAAAGAAATAAAACTTACCAAAAATATTACGTCCTCACGCAATGACACTTTTTTTGGAACTGTGCAAAAATACAAACAACTATGTCGGCTATAGCCGACGTGATATTTTTCTCCCACTCACGAAAATTTCCGTTATAGTTAAACAAAAATAATCAAAAAAAATCGAATTGGGGCACTAACTTAAATCTGATTGCTTCTGCAGTGGCACACAATATGCTACTACATATAAAAGCAATGCAGTTGATGTCGCCTATGTCCGACGTGTTTATATACGATTTTTTTTCTATGTCGGCATATACCGACGTGTCCAATTTAAGCCATTCGTAGTGTCGGCTTATGCCGACGTGTCCGCGAAAGGGTTAACAATTCATGTTTAGCTGGTACACTAAACAAAAAAAGAGGTTTTTTTTTCTGTAGTTACCACATGCGGTTTAATTTACATCATTACAGAATTTAACAAGTGAAGTACTTCAGATATATACAAGTCATCATAGAATTAAAAGGTGGAATGGACCAGGTATATTTTATTCAACTGATTTGCTCCTTAAAATGTTACTGGGATTTCCCAATTTAAGACTGAAGAAGGCATTCTTAATGTCACAGGTAGTTTTAGTTTCAATAATTTTGTTGCTGCTTCAGGCAGCAAATTTGTTTTTTAACATTTGTTTGTCATTGCTATTTTTCAAGTGATAGTGAAAAGTTATAAAGTGTGTAAAATAGTGAAAATACCGTTTAAAAATAGTTATGACTTTGCTGAAGACAAGAAGTGTGTGGCTTGTGGGCAAAATGATTGACGCCTTTGATCCTGCTGAACCGCCAACGAAAATGCAAACACTGCAACGATTTTTCAAATTAAAATTTTTCGAAAAATACACGACATCAAAAAGCGCCAGAAGAATTGCAAACAATTTTAAGGATTTGTGGGAAATGAAGCAAAAGGTTCTACACATTGCACGCGATGTAATAAAATTGCACTCAAAGTGGTTACATCTATAATATTAATAGGCTAGGCGATTTTTTGTGACTGATATCTTGTTCTACCGTTTCATCTCGATTTTGACCAAACGTATATTATTTGAAAGATATTTCTTTTAGCCGATTTGCAGATGTACAGATTTTAAAATTTTTTCCTTTATTTTGAGTAAATTGCATTTAAAGTTGCTACTAACACATAAAAAAATTATGCAATGCTTTATTAAATTTGTTAATGTTTTTGTAATAAAAATTTCAAAATCAACCATATTGACTCTCATTGCAACAGAACCACCCATATTTAAAATTTGAAAAGAAAAAATAAAAACTAACATTAAAACAAATCCGATGCATAACTGGCAAAAACACTTTAGAATATTTATACCCTATACCACTATGTGGTTTGGGTATAATGACTTTGTGCTGCTGTTTGTAACAACCAAAAATATTTGACCTAGACCCATCTTTAATTATACCGATCGAATCAGAATCACTTTCTGAGTTGATTTAACAATGTCCGTCCGTCCGTCCGTCCGTCCGTCCGTCCGTCCGTCCGTCTGTGTGTCCATGTAAACCTTGTAATCAAACTGCAGGTCGCAAATATGAATATATTTTGATGAAATTTGGTATATAAGCTTTTCTCGGCCATGGGATGAACGCTATTGAAATTGGTGAGAATCGGTCCATGTTCAGACCTAGCCCCCATACAAATTACCCCTATGAAATCGTCATAAATTGCAATAAGATCCAAATTGTCATATAGATATTACTCAAATTGGGTTTGTATATGTTCATTACATCCATTAAATGAGTAGTCCAAAAATGATACCTTCGGCCCCATATAGAGCTGCTTCCCGATCTTCACTTAAATCTATTAAAAAACAAAAATATTGCACTGATTATTCTCAAATTTTGTGTGTATACATTTTTGGTAAATACAA
Source organism: Cordilura impudica (assembly GCA_963682025.1). Classification (NCBI taxonomy): domain Eukaryota; kingdom Metazoa; phylum Arthropoda; class Insecta; order Diptera; family Scathophagidae; genus Cordilura; species Cordilura impudica. The sequence goes on along the minus strand of OY821518.1, from coordinate 58,068,896 downwards.
GAGACTTTACCAAACATGATCAGGATCGGTCCATTTTTGGACCTAGTCTCCATATAGATATAGCATTCGATATGAACTTTTTCATATCTACAACCAAAAAAATTAATAAAAATCCCACTCAAATTTGGTTTTTGCTTATTTTCTATGTCCAGTTAGTTGGGCCTAAGAAATAGGGTTTCTAAACGCATGGTATAGGGTATCGTATAGTCGGTCTAGACCGACTATAATTTTCTTACTTGTTTTAATTTCACAAAATGGGTACAAAGCGTAAAAAAGGTATAACTATGGAACAGTAAGAGCAAATTCAATGTTTTTTTTTAATGACTCAGCCTTTGTCCACATTTTAAACTGCGTCACTAGTTTTTTTAACTTTGATGGAAATTTTAAAAGTTACAAAGCATTGCTTTCAAAAGTTATGCAAAATTTACGAAAAAATTTAATTAAGGGGACCCAAATGAGCAAAAACATTACCGAAACTTACTATTTCTACACCGAAAAGTAAAGCTTGAACATTCTTCTTTTAAAATATTGACTTTGTAATAAAGAAAATCGTGGTTATGGGCCAAGTAATAAGTAAAATTAAAAAAAATGTCCAGGAATCCCGATTTTTGGGCAAAATTCGACTTTAGCGACCTCTAAACCCCTTCCGAAAATCTGAAAAAAATCATAAAAATACTTTACCCTATAAGCTTTCAAAAAAAAATGCTTGGGCACCAATGAAAATCGAAAAATTATTTTTTTTGGGACACCCTAATATACATATATGTTAGTATGTGTATTTATGTGAGAAATTGAAAAAAATATATTTTTTACAACGATTTTTTTTAATGTCATTTTGAGGAAATTATAAAATACTTACATATGAACAATAGGGATATAAATTTTTTTTTTACAAAAAATTTCCAGGCACTACGCTATGGGGAATATTGTACTGATAAGATATCCGCACAGAATGCGATATATAAAGCCTTCCAATATTTTCTTTATTTTGTTTTTTTCATAATTTTAAAACAACATTACAATAACATAACAAATATGAAGCCTAGAAATAACTGTAAAATTAATATACAAATTTTTCTGATAAATTTTTTCTTATTTGATTCTGAAAATAATCGAACACTCAGTTTGCTTCCAAGTTATGTACCTATTTTCTTGTATTTGTTTTAGTATTTACTGCTGCTAAAATTTGTTGTTTCCTTTTTGTTAAAATTTAAATCCAAAATTTCGAAAAAAAAATATTTATTTAAATGCTTAAACTTGTTTAAGTGCCCGCAAATATTCTATTCATCTCAGTTTTTTTTTATTGTTCTCCTTACTTGTTTTACTGTATTTTTGTATTTATTCTATTTATGTGTCTTTAAATTAACATACCGTGAGCTAATTCCGATAAAAAATACTTAACATTACACTGATTTAATGCATAATTAGAATTGTTAGGATTTTTAGTCAATACTATACCAGCCATCAAAGAAATACAATTAACTTAAAATTTAAATGGTTTTAAAATTTTAGGGTTGATCCTCAGCAGCTGTGTTAAAATGGTAACGGTACCCAATAATGGTTACGGTTACCAGAGTTTAAGACAAGGATATGTAATAGTTTGGCTTGTTTTTAAATTTTTCTAACTTAATCTAACTTATTGTATTTTAAAATCACACCAATATGCCACCCAAGTAACTTTTTTTGTATTCTTACAATATATTTTTATATAACACCATTGTGGTATTAACAAATTTACTTGTAGCATAAACCCATATGCATGTGAACATTTTTTTTACTATATTTCTTTTGTGGGCATTAATATGATAAATTGTGGCTTGAAGAACACGTTCTGTGTTAACATGTAATATGCTTCTATTTTAAAAACAGAAGGAAATAGTTTAAAAGCAAATTTTAAGGTCAGTTTATTTTTGGTGAATTATGGTGAAAGGATTTAGGATAAGACATATTTTTTGTTTGAGAAGCAATATTTTAGTTATATTTTGTGCAAATTCATATATATTTTTTATTTACTTTCTTTGCTATTACAATTTTATAAAGCCTTTATTGAACAAAAAAATAAAATAAATGTTTCAAAAGAACTGCATCGCTTTAATACTACATTATTTTTTTTGTGCATGCGTTAGCACATTCATTTTTAATGCTTCTTTTCAGTAGTTCCCAGCAAAATAAAAGAGAAATACTTTAGTGAATAACAAATTTTAACTAGTATCAAGTGTTGTTAGGCAACTCATAAATATCTTAATAAAGTAATATCAAAAATAAATTTAACCATTTCCAATTAAAGTGTTTAGGATCAACTTTGTCTCCTGGGCATTAGGTTGCAATCAAATGTTATTTGAAATAATAATATTTTTTTAATAAACAAACCAATCAATAGAAAATTTATTTAGCAACAAGAAAAATAATCACCAATTTTATTTATTTTTTCAGAAAGAATCAGCAAATGTCACTGTAAAGTAGAAAGTGTGAGTAAACAATCAGCTATTTAAAAAGAGGATTATATATGTAACTTTTCATTGTGAATAAGAAGTATAGCCCTGATTCTTTTAGACAATTTAATACATAAGTTAATTTTGGTCGCAAGGGTGTCATACAGTTTTGTGTATAAAATCAAAAAACTTTCCGCGTATAAATTGATTTTTGAATATTTAAATTAGAGCAGATTTTGGCAAAAAAAAAAAAAAAATAAATTTTAATTCGTTTCTGAAAATCAGAATAGGATTTAGATTGGAATAACAAAGTTATTCATAAGTTATTTATTTAGTTAAAAAAAATTAAGTTGAATTTCTTCAACAAAATGAAGCTGACAAAAGTTTAACTAGTGTATCTCATTATACGGAGGAACAAGTAGAGTATTTCAAGTCCAAAAACATATAACACGTGGAACCCTACAGAAGAAGCAATTCTGCAATCTTTCAGCCATCTAATGCCAAGGAATATATGTAAGACTGTAACATATAAGTTAACACAAAATACATTTAAAATACATTTAAAATAAATATTTCGCTAACAACAACAACACACATTAAAAAATACCAAAATTAGTTCTCAAGCTGACGTTGCGTCTTCTGCAAAACAAACAAACAGTTATTTCACAACAATACCGTTGCACGCGCATCCGGCGCGATTACCAAAATACAGTAATTCTGCAAGGTAGTATTTTCCCACCAACAATATTGAACGGCATTGCACATGCCAACAAATAAAGCAGCTCATTTTACAATAATACCATTGCACGCGCAACACAGAAATTCTGCAAGGTAGTAAATTCACACCAACAACATTGAACAGCATTGCACGAGCGGCAGAATGACAACAGCGTGAATGAATGGCGTGATCAGCAAACCTGTTATTATAAATTAGGGTAGTTTTAAGAAAATCATTGCTTTTTATTTTGAATTACAAATAAAGACGGTTGTTGTGTCGCCATCAGCGCACAACAATTAATTTTTTTAAAACTAAAATTCCTAAAAGAATTTAATTGGCGCCCGAGCAGGGACCTGCAGGATAAAGGTCCTCCGGTACATTCAAAAAAAAAAGTCAAGCCTTACCAAGTGCCCTAGTAGTTCAAAAGGACAAAAGGGAGCGTACGTTAAGTCGCAGCTCGGTAAGCACGCGTTGTAAAATTCGCGTAGTGAAGTAATTATAAGTTTTACAAAATAAGAAAAATTTTCTAAATGAATGAACAGTAAAAATAATAAATAATAGTAACTAAAATAAATATTTTCGAATTTAAAAATAATAAGTGACAGTAAAATTTTTAATTAAAGAAAAGTGAAAATTAAATAAATACCTAAAACAAAATAAATAAAAAGAATAAGGAAAAACATAAGTGGAAACAGTGACTGTAGCAAATAGAAAAATTTTTAAGAGCTTAAAAAAGAAAAAACTTCAAAAATAAAGTAAAAAACTATTTGATAAATAAAAACAAAAATATTGCGTAAACTAAACTATAGAAAAGGTGAAAAAAACTAACTATTATAAAAAAAAAAATTAGAAAATTAGTAACTACTAAAAAAAATTAATAAAAAGTGAACTCCAAATTAAAACTAAAGATAAAAATTACTATTAACCAAGCACTAAAATTATTTTGTTATATAAGTGAACAATAAAAATAATTTATAATATTAAACAAAATAAAATTTTTTCAAAAGACAGCAAATTAAAACAAAAAAATTTTTTTTTTTTAAAGACTAGAAAGAAAAATCTAATTAAAATAATAGCTGAAAATTCATCAACTAATTAAGTTCGTGTAATCGTCGAAGTTCGAGAAAGCTGAACACTACCAGAGTAAGCTCCAGTAATCATCAAAGTACGAGATGCTGTTATTAATGTAAGAATAATTTTATATAAAATATCTTTTATAAAATAAGAGAAGAAAAGAAAAATAGTGACCAAATTAAATTTTAATCCTCTACAAAGAATTTTTTTTCATTCTATTTTTGATAATAATAATTAAATTTTAACCTCTAAAAATTTGCGTATAAAGTCCTAGTTGTATTTTTTTTTTTTTTTTGAAAATAATAAGACCTGATTTTTAAATTTACTTTAACAATCCAAATTTCTACTGTATTTTTTTTGTTAACAAAATTAAATTTTAATCCTTTAAAAAATTTTACGTAAAAATTGTTCAGTGTATTTAAAAAAAAAATAATAAAAATAATAAGACCTGATTTTCAAATTTAACAATCCAATTTTCTCCTTGAAACAAAATGCCTGACGAAACAATTGAACAACTCTCGGACAGACTGAGTAGGACACTGTCAGTGTCTACAAGTGGGACAACAGCCAGAAACGTAACTGGACTAAATGAAATTCAGAGGAACCAGATTATTGAAATAATTAACGAAGCTTTGAAAACGCCTTCAGATTATCTCTCAGACGAGGGTTTTGACCAACCCATAGGTGCAGTTACGACAGAATTAGGAGAATTAGACAAAGTCCCAGACATAATAAAATCACTTAGGGAATTTTCTGGAAAACCAGGTGAGTTCAACTCCTGGCGAAAATCCGTCGACAGAGTGTTAGACCTATACTCCAGCCTTAAAGGAACAGGACGATATTATGCAATTTTACATACTATAAGGACGAAAATTACTGGGGATGCAGATACTGCATTAGAATCGTATAGAACACCCTTAGATTGGCCTCGAATGAAGAAATGTCTAATGATGCACTATTCGGATAAGAGAGATATCGGCACTTTAGAATATCAAATGACAGTTTTGTGTCAGAGCAATAGGAGTATAACTGAATTTTATCAAGCTGTCTATCAACATCTTTCGCTGATACTTGATAAAGTATCATGTTTAAATCTAGACGAAGGAAGCCTTCGCTCAATGACAAATACTTACAGGGATAAAGCCCTGGATACATTTGTTAGAGGTTTAAATGGTGATCTTCCACGTTTGCTTAGCGTGCGTGAACCAACTTCTTTGCCCGAAGCATTACATATTTGTTTAAAATTGGATAATATGACATTTCGTATGAATTACGCTCATGGACAAATATCTAGAGGTAATATCCAGAAAGACAGAATTGGAGTAACCAATTCATTTTTTGGAAATCGACAGAAATTCTTTCCTGAGCTCGCTTACGTTGGTGGTATGACAAATAACAGACCACCATTGCCACCCCGTAATGGTCCTATACCAAATTATAATCCAAATTATACTCGTAACACAATTTTTAGGCCAACCGGTTATCAAAATTTTAGCCCAAGACCACAATTTAATCAAGGAAACCAAATCGGTTTTTCGAACCAATATAATAAACCCCAATATTTAACACCGAATTATCAAAAACCAACTCCTAGAGTAGAACCTATGGACGTGGATAGGTCTATCCAATCAAGGCACATTAATTATATGAACAGACCACCAGTTAACCAAGTTTCTAAGAGACCAGCTGGGGGCTCATTTCAAGGTCCAATCAACAAACTCCAAAGGAATTTTCATGTGGTAACCAACAATGAGGCAACTCAGCGGCAATTAGACCAGGTTCCACTAGATTATGAATATGCCCAAGAAGGAGGCGCAGTTGGGGGGATAACAGAAATGGACGAATATTATAAGGAATTTACCAACAGCGGACTTGAGATGTTCGAGCATTCACCTGAAGATCTCGAAACCGAGAAAAGTCATTCCATAACAACAGATTATGCACAAGAAGATTTACTAAACGATCTTAATTTTTTTGGTTAAATAGTTCCTCGTTACCATACTTTCAAGTTAGAACGAGGAACGGACAAACTCTCAAATTCCTTTTAGATACCGGTAGTAATAAGAATTATATAAAACCTAATTTAGTCACAAACCATAGACCTAATCAGGAAAAATTTAGTGCAAAATCTATTGCAGGAAATGTAGAAATTACGCATCATGTTCTTTTAAATATGTTTGGCATCAATGATGTCCCCATAAAGTTTTTTATCTTACCAGGATTAAGAACCTTCGATGGGATATTAGGCAACGATAGTTTAAAAGAATTATCAGCCGTGATTTACACTTCAAAGAATTATTTCACGGTAAAAGGGGGAATAAATATTCCAATATTCCAATACATTTCCCAAGATGTCAACAATATAGAAATTAGGATGGAACACCTTTCTGAAAATCAAAAAAGGTCTCTCGAAAACATTGTAAGTCACCATAAAAGTCTATTTGCAGATCCTGACGAAAGACTCACCTATACAACAAGAGTTGTTGGTGATATACGTACTTCCACGGACATACCAACTTATACCAGAAATTACCCTTACCCAATGGCCATGAAGGCAGTAGTTGAAGAGGAAATTAATAAATTATTAAAGGATGGGATAATAAGACCATCACGTTCGCCTTATAACTCGCCTATATGGATTGTATCAAAGAAACAAGATGCTTCAGGTAGACAAAAATATAGACTGGTCATAGATTTCAGAAAATTAAATTCGATTACAATACCAGATAGATATCCCATTCCCGAGATAAATGAAGTTCTCTCACATTTAGGAGGTAATAAATATTTTACTGTAATAGACTTAAAGAGTGGATTTCATCAAATACCTCTTAGAGAAGAGGATATAGAGAAAACGGCTTTTTCAGTTAATAATGGTAAATATGAATTTACAAGACTCCCATTTGGGTTGAAAAACGCACCGTCCATATTTCAGAGGACGCTGGACGATATCCTCAGGGAACAAATTGGCAAAACATGCTACGTTTATATTGACGATATAATTATCTTTAGTAAAGACGAAAAATCACATTTTAAACACTTGAATGAAATTTTTGAAACACTTAATGCTGCTAATATGAAAGTCCAGTTGGACAAGTGTGAATTCTTTAAAGAGGAGGTAGAATTCTTGGGATTCATTGTTTCTTACAATGGAGTAAAAGCAAACCCCAAAAAGGTCGAAGCAATAGTAAATTTTGCTTATCCTACCACACTAAAAGAGCTCCGGTCCTTTCTAGGCCTTTCAGGATATTATAGAAGGTTTATAAAAGGTTACGCAGACTTAGCAAAACCTTTAACTAAATTATTGCGAGGAGATGCAGGTACGATTTCCAAATCTGAATCAAACCGTAGGAAAATTCAAATGGATAATGAAGCCAAAAACGCCATCGATTCATTAAAAAATGCCTTAGTTTCTAGAGAAGTAATTCTCGCATATCCAGACTTTAAAAAAGAATTTCAATTGACAACTGACGCTTCTAATGTAGCACTAGGAGCCGTCTTAAGTAAGGATGATCAGCCAATAGCATTCATATCTAGAACTCTGTCAGAAGCAGAAGAAAATTACGCAGCCAATGAAAAGGAAATGCTTGCTATAATATGGGCATTAGGAAACCTTAGGAATTACTTGTATGGGTCAGCTAAAGTTGTCATCTTTACAGATCATCAACCGCTGACATATGCACTTAGCACAAAAAATAATAATAGTAAAATGAAAAGATGGAAAGCTATTTTAGAAGAATACAATTATGAAATGAAATATAAACCTGGTAGAAGTAATGTAGTAGCAGACGCGCTTTCTAGACCTCCAGCGACTGGAATAAATTCTTTATCAGGCACGGTGCACAGCAGTGACAGCTCTCCACAAGATCTTATTCCGAGCATGGAAACCCCAATAAACGTATTTAAGAACCAAATTTTTCTTTCCATAGGTGAAACACCCACTTACCAATTTAAAATCATATTCCCAGGCTATCATCGACACCTTATAAGCGAACCTAACTATGATGAACAAAAACTTACAGAAATTCTAAAAAAGTATCTAAATCCGTCTGTTATTAATGGTATAAAAACTCCTGAACCAATAATGGGGAAAATTCAAATAATTTATCCAGACCACTTTTCAAGTTATAAATGTCGATTTACACAATTGGTAGTTGATGACATAACGTCAGAACACGATCAAGAAAATATAATTGTGGAAACACATAATAGGGCTCATCGCAATGAGAAAGAAAACAGATTGCAAATTATGGAAAAATATTATTTTCCAGGAATGACAAATAAAATTAAAAGGGTCATAAAACTATGTTCGACTTGTAAGAAAAATAATAATGAGAGACACCCAAATAAGCCTGAGTTGAAAGAGACACCTATACCAACTCATCCAGGCCACACAGTCCACCTTGACATTTTTTCCACAGACAAAAAATTGGTACTAACATCGATTGACAAATTTTCAAAGTATGTCCAGACAAAATTACTAAAGGGACGATCGACAGAAGATGTTAGGAGACCTCTTAGGGAAATACTATTTTCTTATGGGGTACCGAAAAATATTGTCATGGACAACGAACCTTCTCTGAATTCAGCTTCAATCCTATTCATGATGAAAGACGATTTGAAAATAAACGTTTTCACAACTCCATCTTATCGAAGCGAAGCGAACGGACAGATAGAACGCTTCCATTCAACCTTAGCGGAGATAATGAGATGCCTTAAAAGTGATGGGACATCTAGAAATTTCGAAGAACTTTTGGAAAGAGCTGTAAATGAATATAACCATACCATTCATTCAACGACAAAAAAGAAACCTGTAGATCTTTATTTTGGTCGAACGATTGACTTTTCACCCCAAGATATAGAAATAACTAGATTATCTAACGTTGACCGACTAAAGCGCAAACAGGAAAATGACTTGACTTACCATAATAAAAATAAAAAACCAATTAAAGAATACGTACCTGGTCAGCTAGTCTACGTTAGGACAAATAAAAGATTAGGGACAAAACTTTCTAATCGGTTTAAGGAAGAGATAGTGAAAGAAAACCGTAATACAACTATAGTTACGGAAAGTGGCCGCATTATTCACAAGAGTCACATTAGAAATTGACAATTTTTTTTTTTATTTACATCCCATTTATCTTCTTTTTACAGATTACTAATTGGTACCGTCCTTGCGGATTTTAATATACTTGACTACTCTAATGCGAGATTAATAACCATTCAGAATGGGATAGCAAAAAAACAGAACGGCACCTTTAAAGTTATACATTCTATCGACTTAGAACAATATAGAATTTTATCACAGGACATTGAATCTACATTGAACACTAATATTACATATAGTCATCCGCTCCGTCCGTTTTTAAAACAACAAGTCTCCGATATTAATGGACTCCTTAATCGGTTAAGTCCACACGTAAGGAGAAGATCTATCGATTTTATTGGTAGCGCATGGAAATGGGTTGCTGGGACTCCAGACAGCCATGATTTTGAAATTTTAAATCAGAAAATTAAAAATGTATTAGAAAATAACAACAGACAAATGATTATAAACGAACTTACAACTAGCAGATTACAAGATATTTCAAACATTACAAATCAAATATTAAAAATAAAGCGGGAAGATTGGAATAATGAACTGGCAAATACATTAGAACACAAATTAACATTAATTGAAAAAGAATTACAAAATATTGAATATGCAATACAATGGGCTAAAGTAAATATTGTAAACTCATTTATCTTGTCAAAAACCGAAATTGAAAATTTAAATTATGTTTTAAGAAATTATAGTATTCCTATTTTTAATGTAGATGAATTGTTATCATTTGGAAGCGTAAAGATTGTGACAAATAACAAAGAAATTTTATATATTTTAAGTATTCCCATTGCCCAAAATGATATCTGTAAAATTTTCTTAGCAAAGCCAGTAAAAATTGGAAATATTATTGATAAAATTGAATATGGCAAAATTTTAGATTGTAATAATAAATTGTTCGCCATCAAAGAAAGCTGCAAAAGCTACAACGATTTAACAATATGTAATAGAGATAAGCTTGTAGAATTAAGTGATAAATTTTGTATAACTAGTTTATTTAGAAATAAAATAGGTAGCTGCACACAGGTTAACAACGAGCACGTCCCAGCAATAGAAGAAATCGGAAGCGACTTACTACTGCTGAATCAATACATTGGGAAAATTAAAGTGAACGAAGAAGAAATAGCATTAAATGGAACTTATTTGGTCAAATATTTCAACACAACAGTCAACATTGAGGGTCGAGAATACTATTCAAAAGAAATAAGTGGCAACAAACCTCTTCCAGCTTCATTACAACCAAAAGCATGGAATAGCAAAACCGAAGAAATCATATCACTGCAAAGACTCCAAAAATTTAATATGGGAAACATCAAAAGATTGGAAACACTGGAAAACAAAAATAACTTTCTACTAACATCAAGCCTCATCATCATTGTATCCGTTTGTGTTATTATCGCTTGGATTTCTAAGAAGAAGAAAACAAAAAAAGAAGATGAAATAATAGAAACGAAAGAAGCCCAACCAGAACATCCAATTGTTGTAAAATCTACAGAGGAAAAAATTAGGAAAAAGAATTCCACCATTTTTGACATCCACACATTTTAAGCAATCGGGACGACTGCATTTAAGGAGGGAGGAGTTAACACAAAATACATTTAAAATACATTTAAAATAAATATTTCGCTAACAACAACAACACACATTAAAAAATACCAAAATTAGTTCTCAAGCTGACGTTGCGTCTTCTGCAAAACAAACAAACAGTTATTTCACAACAATACCGTTGCACGCGCATCCGGCGCGATTACCAAAATACAGTAATTCTGCAAGGTAGTATTTTCCCACCAACAATATTGAACGGCATTGCACATGCCAACAAATAAAGCAGCTCATTTTACAATAATACCATTGCACGCGCAACACAGAAATTCTGCAAGGTAGTAAATTCACACCAACAACATTGAACAGCATTGCACGAGCGGCAGAATGACAACAGCGTGAATGAATGGCGTGATCAGCAAACCTGTTATTATAAATTAGGGTAGTTTTAAGAAAATCATTGCTTTTTATTTTGAATTACAAATAAAGACGGTTGTTGTGTCGCCATCAGCGCACAACAATTAATTTTTTTAAAACTAAAATTCCTAAAAGAATTTAATTTATATACATAAAAAAAAAATAAAATGGTTGGCAAAATTTATAATTTGACACCATTCATGCCTATGTGGGTATTTTAGTAATTTTATTATTTTACGATGCACAAACCCTATTTTTTATTGTAAGCCGATTTAGTAATTACAAAAGCCTTAGACAACAATGCTCAACTGACATATTTGCCCAAGTTTTAGATATATGAGATGTATCAGTTCCAACACTTTCGATAAAATATTTCCAAATAAAATATTGCCATTGAAAAAACGTTTAGTTTGCCATAGTGCAGTACAAAATTATAAAAAAGAAGATTTTCCACATACTACGGAAACACCCAAATTATAAATGTAGAATAAAACAAATGGGTATCATGTTGCAATACTTTGTGTCACCGCAATCCGGACATATTTGATTCAATAATATTTTTTTAAAATATTAATCACGTAAAAAACAATTAAATAAAAACAAGTAAGAAAATTATAGGCGGTATAGACCGACTATACTATAGCCGAAATCATGCGTCTAGAGACCCTATCTCTTAGGTCCAACTAATTAGATACAGAAGATAATCACAAACTAAATTTGAATAGCATAGTTATTAATTTTTTTGACTTTGGATATGAAAAAGTTCAAATCGGATGCCATATGTATATTGCTACTAGGTCAAAAGGTTACTTATTTTTTTTTTTTTTTTCAAAAACGTATACAAATCATATCTAAGAAAAATCTGTGCAATATTTTTGTTTTTTGATAGATTTAAGTGTATATGGGTAATTAACTCCACATGAGGACTATGACTAATGCCGTTTTCTTTTCTGACATGAAAAGTGTATTATTTTATATATTCTAAATTAAGAGCAACATTATCTTATACATCAATCGAAAGGTCTCTAAGAGCTGTGTTTATAAAATGCAAAACAATTTGATTATTATCCTCTTTGAAGTCATAGGGTGGAAATATTCAAAAAAGGGGAACAATGGGGAAATATTCTCACATAATGACTGCGATTTTTCTAAATTTACGAGGGCTTGGATTTGGAACCTTTCGGCTTTTGTAAGGTAGCTCTTAATTCAGAATATATAAAAAATACACTTTTGAAAAAAGTGCAAATAAAGTTCGACATTTTTTGTCAGAAAAGAAAACGGCATAAGAGTTTATTCTTGGCTTACTGATAAAATCCTGTAATAAATATACACAAACCCAATTTGATCGATATTTGTATGATAATTTGGATATTATCGGAATTTAAGACTAGGTCTGAACATGAAACGATTTTCACCAGTTTCAACACCATTTATCCTATCCCCAATAGAAGCTCATACACATAACTTCGTTAAAATATATTCATATTTGCGACCTGTATTTTCATTACAAGATTTACATGGACACACAGACAGACGGACATATGGACGTACATTGCTAAATCGACTCAGAAAGTGATTCTCAAAAAGTGATTCTGAGTCAATCGGTATAATAAGAGAAAAGTCTGGTCAAATATTTTTGGTAGTTACAAACATCAGCACATTATACACTGACTACATGGTGGTAGAAGTTATAAAAGGTGTATTTTAATTTTTTTTTTTATTTTTTTTTTTAAATATTCGGAAGTGAACATGCACTAATTATACACCTCATATGCCGAAGATATCTGTATGTGCTGACAATATGAAATGTAAAAGCGCAGGGACGCATTTTTGTTAATTTTAATAATTGTTACTCAAATTATATTCTTGAAGATGTTATCCAGTGGATAGCGAAATATTGAATAAATAAAAAACAACAATACTATAACCAATAAAAACAAAGTTTTTATTAAAACTTTTTCTTTTCTTATGCATATGAGTTTTGAATCCCTCCGTGACTGTGCATGACTTTGCGTGACAACTTTAGAATTAATCTTTGGTCACGACAAGTCTATGGGCCAAGTATCGGATTGATTGGATGAGGGAAAATGGGGTGTAAATCACTCCATGTCTGTGCGTGACTACGTCAAAGTTAATTTTTTATTCACAGCAAGTGTATGGGCAAAGTTTCAGATCAATCTCAGACTCTGTCTATCCGAGACTCAGTCTATCCGAGACTGTACGTGACTCTGCGTGACTGTGGGAGACTATCTCAAAGTTATTCTTTTTTCACAACAAGTCTATCAACCAAGTTTCAGATCGATCCGATAAGGGGAATGGATTTTAAATCACTCCGTGATTGTGCGCGACTATGCGTGACTTCGCGTCACTATGTCAAAGTTAATCTTTTTTTCAAAGCAAGTATATGGACCGAGTTTCAGATTGATCCGATGAGGGAATATTAAGATCACTCCATGACTGTGCGTGACTATACGTGACTGTGCGTGACTACCCCAAAACTAATCTAAAGTCACAACAAAACTGTGGGCCAAGCTTCATATCAATTGGATGGATATGAGTTAAAAGAAAGAGTTTAAGAAAATTCTCAAAAATTTGCTTCAAGCTCAATAAATTTAAAAATTAATAATTATTTTTATTTTTTATATTGACTTATATAATGCTTATATAATTAATCTATTTTTCTTTCAATGTATAAAATTTTATTAAGAAGTATTCGTGCATGAAGTCGTTGTTTTAAATTTTTAATTTACTTGAATATTTTGGTTCACCCCGCAGACCATCATCAGAATTCAAATGCGCCATTAAATAAATTAAAAATGATTTTCTTGTATAATAATTACTACCAACACTTTTCCTTCACGATGTAACGAAACTAAAATGTTGCCAATCTATACTAATATTATAAAGAGGTAATGTGTGTTTGTTTGTTTGTTTGTTTGTTTGTTTGTTTGTTTGTTTGTTTGTAGGAGGTAATCTCCGTAACTACTAATCTGATCTTCTTGAAATTTTCACAGAGTCTTACTGCGGATATGGGAAGTGCTATAGGCCATATTTTTTAAATATTTTTAGTGGGCGTGGCACCTCCTACGCAAAGTCAATTTTTAATATCATATACATATATTGGGTACTGTGATAGAGAGAGCTTTACAAATTTGTGTGAAGTCACCTATTGTTAATATTAGTGCCTACGCCGGAAATGGGCGGGATCGGATAAGTGGGCGTGGTACCTCCCATACAAGTAATAGTTCAATATTATATATCTCGAGTGCTGTGATAGATAGAGCTTTTAAAATTTTTTTGATGTCACCTATTATTAATGTGAGTAGTCGGATGCAAAATGGGCAGTATCGGACCAATAGGCGTGGCACCTGCCATACAAAGTAAATATAAAATGCCATATATCTGAAGTACTGTAATAGTGAGAGTCTTGGGACTTTGTGTGAGCCCATAAGTTATTTATTTGATTAGTTAGACAAAAAATGGGCGTGATCGGAGCAGTGGGCGTGGCACCACACATACAAAGTAAAAATTTAATATCATATTTCTGGAGTACTGTAAAAGAGAGAGCTTTGTGGCTTTGTGTGAGCCCATAGGTTCTTTGTGTGATTAGTCCAAGAAAAAAATGGGCGTGATCGAAGCAGTGGGCGTAGCACCGCCCATGCAAAGTAAATATCTAATATCATATAACTGGTGTAATATAAAAGGGAAAGACTCTACATTTTGCATGAGTCCATCAGATCTTAATGTGAGTAGTCCAATAAAAATTGGGCGGGATGGGATTAGTGGGCGTGGCACCTCCTATGTAAAAAATATGAAGCACTACGAAAGCGACAGTCTTTTGATAAGTTCATTAGTTATCAATGTGATTTGTCGTGGAAAAAGCAAAAATCGCTAAAAAGAAAAATTGCCAAATGATATTCTAAGTTCAAGGCCAAAGTTAAATGTTGCCAGATCTAATATGGATAATCCGTCTTCTTCTCATGGGCAGCTACATGTACTTTGCTCCAGTGTAGGAACGCCGAAAAATCTGATAATTGTTGTACCGAATGAAAAAAAAAAAACATTGTATATCAGCATCAGCATGCATTGAAAAAAAATTTATACTAATAATCTATACTAGCATAATAATAATGTGTGTTTGTTTGTTTGTAGGAGGTAATCTCCGTAACTACTCATGTGATCTTCCTGAAATTTTCACAGAGTCTTACTGCGGATATGGAGTGCTACAGCCTTAATTTTTTTAAATATTTTTAGTGGGCGTGGCACCTCCCATACAAAGTAAATTTTTAATATCATATATATTAAGCACTATGATAGAGAAAGTTTTGCAAATTTGTCTCAAGTCATCTATTATTAACATGAGTAGTGAGACAAAAAATGGGCGGGATTAGACAAATGGACGGGGTACCCACACACAAACTTAATATTAAATGTGATACATCTGAATTACTGTATTAGTGAGAGCCTTGGGACTTTGCGTGGGGGAGGGTGTAGCGAAGCACACCGGGTTACATCTAGTACCAAAATAAATCACTGAATATCGACCAATAGCAATCCTACCGTTCCTCTCTAAAGCATTTGAAGGAATACTACTTAATCAAATTACTTCGTACGTTGATGATAATCGACTACTTACTAACTGCATCTCTGCTCTCACTTGTGTATCTGAAGATTTAAGAAAAGAAGTTGATGATGGCTTTTTTTACCATGTTAGTATTGTTGGACCATTCCAAAGTATTTGACACTGTAGACCACAATATATTAATTCAGAAATTAGAGAAAATGATGAATTTTTCTTCAACATCGGTTGGCTTAGTGTCATCTTATCTTAAAAGCAGTATGCAATGTCTGGAAACCAAGTCTATAATGTCAAGTTTATTTTATGTTAACCCTCCGATGAGTGAGAAGGTCCCTATGGACCTTTTTGCCTTTTCAAACTGAAATTGCTCCTACTTCGGCCACTACAACCCCCCCCCAAAGTTACTCTGTTTTCCAAGAGTATTTTGTTGCGCATCTTTTGGAAAAAAAATCAAGCCGATCGGATCATTACTTTAGGAGTTATTGAGGTTTTAGTGAGAATAGTACGCGGACGTGTGAATAGGTCCGTATGGACCTTGTACTTAATTTCACTAATAAATGCATGTTTTTGCGCATCATTATAATTTTTTTATTGTTTCAACACATAATTTACTTGTTGTGAACACAAAGACCTAAACTCAAAGACATTAGGGATGATGATAAAAACAAAAAATTCTAAGAAAAATTCGAAGACATGAACTTTATTGCTTTCAAGGAAAGGCAAAATATTATAATTTTATACTACTAGCAATAAACCAGTTCTTAGAATTTTTTGTTCTTAGTATTTTGTTCTTCGAATCTTTTGTTCTTAGTATTTTTGTTCTTAGAATTTTTTCTTAGAATTTTTTGTTTTTATCATCATCCCTAATGTCTTTGAGTTTAGGTAGACGTACGAAAGAGTATAAAAGAAGTTGTAGTTTCGTAAACCAAATCAGTCAAAGTTTAGACAGCGAAGAGTAAAATCGTGTGTGATAGAAACAAAAATATAAATATGGCAGATGCAAGTAATTTGGACGTTGCTGAAATTGTTGTACGCCATAGTACACGTTACCAGCAAATGACTGCGGATGAAAGGCGTGCAGCTGATAGTAGATTTGCTGATTTTATGGACGAAGACATTGATGAAGAAATTGATATTGCTGCAATTGATAATTATGAAGTTGAGGATGATGAAGATCGCACATACCAACCTGCTGAAGAGTCAGATGCCGAAACTGAAGGATACGTTGAGCTAAATGAAGATACTGATGACGACGATGATGAAGAGGAAGAAAATGATGGACAGGAAACGAATGAAAGTTACTATATTGGTAAAGATGGTACCCAATGGAGTAAAAAAGCACCACCAACATCACGCAGTCGTAATCATAACGTGGTCGACTTCACAAGAAAGAAACCAGGACCAACAGGAAATATACACGACCCCTATACAATAATGCGTTCAATCATGACAATCGAAATAATACACTTTGTGCTACGTGAAACAAATCGTAAAGGCAGGGAGGTTACAGCTGCATGGAATTTGGCGAATCCCACGAAGAAAAAGGAGTGGAAGCCAGTGAAAGTGAAAGAGTTTGACGCCTTTGTAGCTATTCTTTTGTATGCTGGACTCACAAGATTAAACCATGAACCAGCTAAGGAATTATGGGGCGCGACGCGTGGCCCAATATACAAAGCTGCGTTGTCGTACGATCGCTTCATGTGTATAAAGCAATTTATTCGATTCGACAATGGAAATAATCGACAAGAGCGACTCATTAACAGAAAAACTGCGGCTATTGACGATATTTGGCAAATGTTGCAACATAACTTGGCAGCAGCTTACACTCCTCATGAAGCACTAACAGTTGATGAGCAGTTGTTCCCTTACAGAGGCCGGACCCGCTTCACACAATACATTCCGTCAAAGCCAGCTAAGTATGGTTTGAAAGTATGGTGGTTATGCGACTCACAGAGTTATTATCCTGTGAAGGGAATGATATATTCTGGACAACTGCCAAACCAACAACGGGAGATAAACCAAGGGCAGAACGTAATGCTGGATCTTGTGGAAAAATATTTAGATGCTGGCCGTACTATATACGCGGATAATTTCTTTACCACTCTTGACTTGGCGCGTATTTTGTTGAGGAGGAAGACCGCATATGTTGGTACAGTGCGCTACAACAAAACATTCATTCCACAGGAGTTCAAGACGAACCCGAAGCGCACCATCAATAGTACATTATTTGGGTTCAACGAAGGGGATATAGCGTTATGCTCATACGTGCCGAAAAATATAAAGTGGTGAACGTGCTCTCCACAATGCACTACACCTGCCTCGTTGACGAGCAAACCGAGAAGCGGAAGCCCTATGCCATATTAGATTACAACGCCAACAAATGCGGCGTTGATACCATGGATCAAATGCTAGGCACTTACAGCTGCAAAAGAGCAACACATCGATGGCCGTTGGCCATGTTTTATAATATGCTGGACGTCGCTGCATTGGCTGCTTTTACGATTTACAACGAAATGAAGCCTATAAAAAGGAGTGACAGACGGCCATCGTTCTTGTTACTGCTAACGAAACAATTGTCCACACCAAATATCGAAGAACGTGCCCTGAACAACCATATAACCTCATATCCAAGGATACGCAATGCGATGGAAGCATTCGATGGCAGGGTAAGAAAAACATCATCAAATTCAAGAACAGAATATATATTTATTTTTTTATTTTTCTTTTCATTTCAATTATTACCAAGACCGATGGAAGGCAATGCACCGTCGTTTGCGGCTAGGTCAAGTAGACCGTCATGTCGCCTTTGCCGTTCTGAGTACGGGCGGCAGCGGAAAACGCGGGCATACTGCTTCGGCTGCGGCAACGCTGTTTGCGGAGAACATAGCACACTTTTACATCGCTGCAACACTTGCGCACACGGCGGGGGCCAAGAAGTACACGCTCAACAACAATAATTTTTAAACTTTTTTATAATAGTCTTAAGAAAATTCAAGCAAAAAGAAAAAAAAAAAATTGAAAAAATTATTTTTGTATGTAGAATTTAGTTATCTATACTAATATTATAAAGAGGTAATGTGTGTTTGTTTGTTTGTTTGTTTGTTTGTTTGTTTGTTTGTTTGTTTGTTTGTAGGAGGTAATCTCCGTAACTACTAATCTGATCTTCTTGAAATTTTCACAGAGTCTTACTGCGGATATGGGAAGTGCTATAGGCCATATTTTTTTTAATATTTTTAGTGGGCGTGGCACCTCCTACGCAAAGTAAATTTTTAATATCATATACATATATTGGGTACTGTGATAGAGAGAGCTTTACAAATTTGTGTGAAGTCACCTATTGTTAATATTAGTGCCTACGCCGGAAATGGGCGGGATCGGATAAGTGGGCGTGGTACCTCCCATACAAGTAATAGTTCAATATTATATATCTCGAGTGCTGTGATAGATAGAGCTTTTAAAATTTTTTTGATGTCACCTATTATTAATGTGAGTAGTCGGATGCAAAATGGGCAGTATCGGACCAATAGGCGTGGCACCTGCCATACAAAGTAAATATAAAATGCCATATATCTGAAGTACTGTAATAGTGAGAGTCTTGGGACTTTGTGTGAGCCCATAAGTTATTTATTTGATTAGTTAGACAAAAAATGGGCGCGATCGGAGCAGTGGGCGTGGCACCACACATACAAAGTAAAAATTTAATATCATATTTCTGGAGTACTGTAAAAGAGAGAGCTTTGTGGCTTTGCGTGAGCCCATAGGTTCTTTGTGTGATTAGTCCAAGAAAAAAATGGGCGTGATCGAAGCAGTGGGCGTAGCACCGCCCATGCAAAGTAAATATCTAATATCATATAACTGGTGTAATATAAAAGGGAAAGACTCTACATTTTGCATGAGTCCATCAGATCTTAATGTGAGTAGTCCAATAAAAATTGGGCGGGATGGGATTAGTGGGCGTGGCACCTCCTATGTAAAAAATATGAAGCACTACGAAAGCGACAGTCTTTTGATAAGTTCATTAGTTATCAATGTGATTTGTCGTGGAAAAAGCAAAAATCGCTAAAAAGAAAAATTGCCAAATGATATTCTAAGTTCAAGGCCAAAGTTAAATGTTGCCAGATCTAATATGGATAATCCGTCTTCTTCTCATGGGCAGCTACATGTACTTTGCTCCAGTGTAGGAACGCCGAAAAATCTGATAATTGTTGTACCGAATGAAAAAAAAAAAAACATTGTATATCAGCATCAGCATGCATTGAAAAAAAAATTTATACTAATAATCTATACTAGCATAATAATAATGTGTGTTTGTTTGTTTGTAGGAGGTAATCTCCGTAACTACTCATGTGATCTTCCTGAAATTTTCACAGAGTCTTACTGCGGATATGGAGTGCTACAGCCTTAATTTTTTTTAAATATTTTTAGTGGGCGTGGCACCTCCCATACAAAGTAAATTTTTAATATCATATATATTAAGCACTATGATAGAGAAAGTTTTGCAAATTTGTCTCAAGTCATCTATTATTAACATGAGTAGTGAGACAAAAAATGGGCGGGATTAGACAAATGGACGGGGTACCCACACACAAACTTAATATTAAATGTGATACATCTGAATTACTGTATTAGTGAGAGCCTTGGGACTTTGCGTGGGGGAGGGTGTAGCGAAGCACACCGGGTTACATCTAGTAAACAATAAAAAGAAAAAAAAAATTAAAAAAAAAATTTTTATATGAAAAAAAACATGATTTACAAAAAAGGTCCGTAGGGACCTTTTCACACGGCCGTGAAGTTCAGAACTGTCACTCATCGGAGGGTTAAACGAGGAGATCCGCAAGGGTCACTTTTGGCCTCTTCTTTTTATACCCTATAACACTATGTGGTTTGTGTATAATGACTTTGTGCTGCTGTTTGTAACTACCAAAAATATTTGACATAGACCCATCATTTATTATACCGATCGAATCAGAGTCTCTATCAGATTCGATTTAACGATGTCCGTCCCTCCGTCCGTCCGTCTGTGGGTCCATGTAAAGCTTGTAATCAAACTGCAGGTCGCAAATATGAATATGTTTTAATGAAATTTGGTAGATAAGCTTCTGTCCGCTATAGTATAAACGCTGTTGAAATTGGTGAGAATCGGTCAATGTTCAGACATAGCCCCCATACAAATGACCCCTATGAAATCAACATAAATTGCCATAAGATCCAAATTATCATATAAATCTTAGTCAAATTGGGTTTGTATGTGTTTATTACATCCACTAGTCAGTTGTCCAAAAATAATCCCTATGGGACAACTCTTAGTCATAGGCCCCATATAGAGCTGTTTCCCAATCTTCACTTAAATCTATCAAAAAACAAAAATATTGCACTGATTTTTCTCAAATTTTGCTTGTATATATATTTGCAAAATACAAGAGACTTTACCAAACATGGTCAGGATCGGTCCATTTTTGGGCCTAGCACCCATATAGATATAGCATCCGATATGAACTTTTTCATATCTGCAGCCAAAAAAATTAATAAAAATCCCACTCAAACTTGATTTGTGCTTATTTTCTATATCCAGTTAGTTGGGCCTGAGAGATAGGGTCTCTAAACGCATGGTATATGGTATCGTATAGTCGATCTAGACCGACTATAATTTACTTACTTGTTTCAATTTACTCTAATAATCTTCCCAATCAGTTGTTGCATATTAAGGTTCGCTTGTATGCTGACGGCGCACAATTATTTATATATAAGCAACAGAAATGAAAGTCTTGAGGACTGCACCAGAAAATTGAATGAGGATCTTAACATAGTTTTTCTTTGGGCCTCAGAAAATGGATTAAGCTTAAATCCACGAAAATCTAAATATTTTGTTACACGCCAAAGGGCTAGCAAAATTATAATTAAGCCACACATACTTATAAATAATCAGCCGATTGATATTGTTGAAAGCGCAAAGAATTTAGGAGTTATCTTCAATAATACGCTTACTTGGTCTGATCATGTAAATGCAGTATGTGGCAGAACTTATTCTATGCTTAGAACACTCTGATATTAGAGATTAGAATCTTACTCGTGAAAACATTTTTGTTACCGATTCTGATGTATGGATGTAAGGTTTTCTCCTATTGCGATTCAGAAAGTAAACGAAGATTAACGTTGTTTACAATAACATTACTAGATGTGTATTCGGATTGCGGAGATTTGACAGCATTTCATCGTATTCGAAGAAACTATGTGGTTTATTATTTGAGGACCTATTGAAAATACGCATTTTAATCTTTTACATAAAATTGTTATCGCTCGAGAGCCTGACTATCTACTTAATAGATTAAAATTCAGTAGACTTAATAGAACCAAAAATATAATTCAAATTAATATTAAAATGGCAATTTTATATTAATGCTATTCGTCTTTGGAACATGCTACCAGCAAACATTAAAAATATAAGCAGCGCACGTTCTTTTTAAAAAAAATTATTTGAGCTACACTCGTAAAAGTAATATCTGTATTGTTTTTCTTTTCTAAACTCTTGTAACTCATACACTCTGTCTATCTTATCCAATTGATCCGAAACTTGGCCCGTAGTCTTGTTATGACTATAGATTAATTTACGGGCAGTCACGCACAGTCACGCACAGTCTCGGAGTGATCTAAATATTATTTCCCCTCATCCGACCGATCAGAAACTTGGTCATACATTTTCTGTGAAAAAAGATTAACTTTGACTTAGTGACGCACAGTCACGCATGGTCGCGCACAGTCACGGAGAGATTTTAAGCGGATTTCCCCTTATCCGACTGATCTGAAACTTGATCCATTGGCTTATTGTGACAAAATATTAATTTTATACGGCATCCGTCATGAAACATAAGTACTTGAAGTATTTCGCTATTAATTTAATTATTTATTTGTAATTTTAGCGCCATCGCGTTCTCACACACACAATTTCGAGTTAATTTGTTGTTTACATTGTTTTCACAAGAAAAATTGTTTAGAAATTGATAATTGTGGTAAGTAAAAAGAATTAATTTTTATTTGCGTAACTATTATTGGTAAGTTTTTTTGTTATATGATAATAAAAACAGAAAATGGATCGCGATAAAAAATTTGCACTTTTAGCAATTAAAAACTCCGAACTCGCAAAAAAAAAAAATTAGAATTGAAGTTAGCAGCAAAAAACAAAAAAGAAACTAATGAAAAAAATTGTGATAATAAGCCATCGTTCACACCGCTAAAAGAACAAGCGCAAAATTCTACATCCTCGAAGAATTTTGCTATGCAATCGCTATCATGTCCTGATCAAAACATACCGTCAACAGCGCCTTATATTGAACAAAATAAAATTACAGATGTAGATCATGACTCGCTACTTTCAGCTGAATCTTCAAATGTTCAATTGACAAAAAATGGCTTGGAAAACAAAAATTTATACAACACCTACAGAAACCAAGAAGGCTGCAAAATTAAAGCAGCAAACATTAAAATTAAATTTGAAGAAGGGCTGCAACAAACTATGTATCAAAAAAAGAATGCCGTCAACTCAGTGAAGACCAGCGTATTATGCTTAATACAACTTTTTCTGAATTAGAAGCTCGTGAAAGAAAATGGTTCATTTATAACCACATGACAACGATGCAGGCTCAGCGAAGAAGATCAAATTCAACTGTGAGATCAGTTACTGCAAAATATACGCTACCTACCGCAGAATCCACCGAGTTGGTAGTGTGCAAAAAAATGTTTTGGCTACTTTGGGTTTCGAACATCAAAATGATAGGGTAGTGCGTAATGTACTTGCATCAAAAAAAAATTCCTATGCTCCTGGCCCAAAGGGCGACAAACGGGGCAAGCACAATTCACATAACGCTTGCGATAAAACTTCGATTCAAAAACATATTGAAAGTTATCATCCAACTATTTCCCATTACAGAAGAGAGCATGCACCGAATGTGAGATATTTGCCGAGTGATATAACAATCAAAGACATGCATAAAAATTATAATCTAAAAGAAGAGAAAAATGTATTATATGCATTATATAGAAAAGTGGTTTCTGAGAATAATATTTCATTTTCGAAATTGGGACATGAAGAATGCTGGTCATGTGAAAAAAGAAACAATCATGAAAAGAAATCAGAACATTCAAAATCTACTCCAGCAGCCGATTGCGAAGATTGTAATATGTGGAAAACCCACAATGAGAAGAGTATCGCAGCACGAAAAGAGTACAGAAAGGATTGTGATCAAACTGAAAATGATAAATGTGTAATCGTTTCTGCAGACTTGCAAAAGGTAACAATTATTTTAAATTAAAAATATGTTAACACAATCTCTGTTATTTTGATAGGTAATAATGCTTCCTAGGTGTGACATGTTCAAGGAAATCATGTTTACTCCCCGAATTATTGCATTTAATGAAAGCTTTGTACCGGTTGGAAAAAAAACAAGATAAGCCAGTTGCAGCTATTTGGCACGAGGGAGTTTCCGGCAGATCCAAAGAGGATATTTCAGCATTTTATGCGTTTTTCAAGCTCCGTAGAGATACCAAAAATTTCATTTTTTGGCTTGATAACTGTGCTGCGCAAAACAAAAATTGGGCATTGTTTAGTTTTTTTGTATATATTGTTAATTGCTCGGAACATAATGTTGAAAACATAATTTTAAAATATTTTGAACCAGGACATACGTTTATGTCTGCTGATGCTTTTCATCATCAAGTTGAAAGTTCTTTAAAACAGAAAAAAGTGTATGACATTACAGATTTCAAAGATTGCGTTCAAACGAGTAATTCAGGAAAAGTTGAAGTCATTGCAATGCAAGTTGAAAATTTTTACGAATGGAAGGACCACTCGTCTTAACACAAGCTTAAAACAACTGTCCCGAGAGTCTATTTAAATGAATGTATACAAATAAAATTTGTAAAAAGCAATAGCTTCTTGTTATACAAAACTAGATTTACTGATAAAAATTACACAAACTTAATTTTCATAAAAGCTGCATCAATAAAATCTGGAATTTTAAAACCTGCAGCCAAAACGATTCCTCGTGGTATACTTAATAAAAGAAAACAAGACCTTATAAAAAAGCTCAAAGATATTTTGCCCAACAACAGAATGGCATTTTGGAAATCTCTTCCAGAAACTGAAATTGCACCGACCGAAGAAAGCGATTGAACCTTTAAATTTACCAATAAATTCATAATTTTTTTAAAACGTTTAATGTCTAAATTACATATGTTTGTTTTTTCTCTATTTGGCTTTTGTCTTGTTTTTGAATATGTTTTTATTGATATGAAATAAATCTTTTATTTTTATTGTGAACAAATGCAAAGAAATCTTGAACTTATTTGCACAATTTGGTTTTTGTTATATTTTATGGCTAAGTAAGCTAATGAAAAAACCAACCCGTAAAAACTACGTTTTTGCCTATAAATACTTTATATACGACACACAAAAAAAAAATGTTTTTTTTTTATTTTATTTTTAATTTAATTTTTTATTTTTAATTTTTTTTTATTTTTTATTTTTATTTTCTTATATATGAAACGCAAAAAAAAAAAAAATTGTATGGGAGGTACAATAGGTCGTGGACCTAGGGATCTGAAGTGTACACATGGGTGTCAAAAGTCAATGTGCAAAATTTCAGATCGCTAGGATGACGACAAGTGGGCCATTTTTGACTTTTATTTTTTTGGGCACACGTACGTACGGCTGTGAAGTTAATATAAAGTATTTTAAAAAGTCATATGTCCATTTACTCTACTTTATCATAAAAATTTCCCCTATTTGTTACGATAATAAAATTGCATAAGGAAATATGTTTTTAATAAGTTTTTGAAATTTTCAAAAAACATATAATTTAAAGGCGCGAAAGACAAAAAACTAAAAAGCTTAATATCTCAAAACTACTAAAATGGAGATGTGACTTTCTTGCTTAGCACGGCAGTATTGCACTCATTAGTTTTAATGTCGTACTTGCTAGCTCATTTTGGGAGGATCGAAGAAATAAAAGATTATTCATATTTTTTCCACTATATAAGTTTTCATTCAATATATCTCTTCCTACTTTTTCAATATACATGTTTTCATAAACAATAATATTTGGATAATAGGAATTTGTTTTAATAAAACCTTTCTAGAAACGGCCCTGCATAAACTTAGAATCTTTGTTCATTCTGCTTTTATCAATTAAAAACAATATCTTTTATAAAGAAATATCTTTTATAAAGAAATTGTTTTCATAATTTTTCATCACGCATTTTATTCATGGCAATCATTTTTTTTTGCTGGGTATCAGTAAATCTGCAATGACTTATATGTTATTGTTAAAAAAAAAAAGGAAATATTCTCAAACACTATAAAATTTTTACTGGAAACTTCACCTGATACACTGATATTATTTTATTTTTATTTATTTTATTTTTTTGAAGCTAACAAAGATGAAAAGTAAAGATCGCTAAAGAAAATATATATTAAATTGCAAAATTTGTATGCACCGAAATATTATGCACCCTCAATGAAGTTGATGACAAATAAGCAAATTTCTCAGTAGATAAAAAATTTTCACAGCAAAATGGATGGTAGAAACATGTTTGGACGCAGAAAAAAAATTTTAGGCATGAGTTATTACTCAAGTTTGATGCAAAAAAACCAAATATTTTATAGCATGTATTTTATACTATCATAAATATTACTCATAACAGATATTTGAAAACATCCACATCAGAGTTTTATCGGGTTATTAAGTTAACGTCAGCGAATTAAAATATGTTGATTTACTCTCCTTTTTGTCAGCAACACCATCGAAACTATCATTTTCAAAACAAGAAAAATTGGAAGTTAGTGTAGTATTTTTCAATTAATATAGTAAAATAAAATTATTGAATAAAAAGTTTTGAACTAAATTCAGTGCAAATTGGCAATATCATAATATTATTTCTGGCTTGACTTTCTTTTCTATCAGTTTTTCTTCGAAGTTAACATCTTCATTAAATTGCGAATATTTGGCCCAATAAAAATACATGTAAAATAAAACATATTTTAAGTTTTGGAGCATGAAGTGAAAAATATAATAAAAACACAATAGTAATATAAAAAAGAATTAACTAAACTAAAAAATACAATAATACATAAGTTAGGTATACAAAAATCATAAAATTTTTAGCTACAGAACTTGACGAGAAAAAATATAAAAATTAAAAAATTAAATAAAATCTAATCAGAAATTGCACCAAAATTATATCTATACAGAAAATATGAGAAAAAATGCATTGAAAACAACTAAACTGCAATTTAACAGTGGATAATAATGTTATATATTGAATCTGGGTAGACTAAAACAATTAAAAGTATAAGTTTTTATTCTCAAAGGACAGTGGTCGGAAATGTAAAAAAAAACGAATATTTGACTAAACTTTTAACTGATGTTGAAATTTCTTTGTATATTTCTTAAGCAAATCCAAGTCACAGTAAAATAATTGGATATTGCCAATTGTAAGCAATTGCGGCACCCAACTTTACTATGCCCAATTGATTATGCCACATTTTTTCTAGCTACTCAACAAAAAGTCATTCTGTCATACAAATCTAAAGGACTTAATATATTTCTTTAGATGCGTTTAAATTCCGCTATTCAACATTAGGTTAGTGATTAAGAAAGTCACCCCATAAAAGACAATCATTTTAGCTTAGACATCATCATTAGCTTTCTTTTGCAAATACAAATATTTAATAAAGAATCATCAATCAATTTTATCTATTTTTGAAAAACCTCAAAGGAATTAAGATTAAATCAATGTCAGTCATGACACAGTTGCTTGACATTTTGACAGATGTCAAGTTAAGTGTTATATAGGTATACAAAAAATGTTTTTGTTAATGCCAATTATTGTCAACGTACGGTTCCCTTCATAAAACACATAAAAAGTTTATTTATAGTTTGCATGGAAGAACTAGATAAATTTGTGATTATTCTTAAATCCAATCCTGTATATGAGACTATCAGAAAGGGAAAAATTTTAAGAAGCTTACTTTAAAAATACAAAATAAAAATTGGTGTTTTTGAGAAATTTTACAACAAAAGCTAAAAACCTATTGAGATTTTAGCTCATATACAAAAACTACAAAAGTAAGCTCTCACAAATTTCAGTAGCCATTTAACAGTATCGGCAATATGTCAAATGAAATTTCATAATTATTCCATTAAATAAAAAAGAACAAAAAATACTTTGAGGCCCAAAAATTCAAATAGAAAATTGGCGGCATACTGCTATTAAATGTGTACATAAACAATTCAGCGTGCCTTTAAGTGCACACAGAGAATGGATTTGTTGTGGCAACCGTATTTGTTGTTGACTTTTTGCTTTGGAGTAAAATTTTGCACCACGAAAAAAGTATAATTTTGTAAAGATTTCAAAAAAATCATTTTATTTTAAGAAAACCTTTTAATATTGCTTAAAATTTGTGACCATTACATTTTATAAATGAGTTCCTAAAGATAACAACTACTGAGAAATTGGGTGCGGCTTAATATTGCACCATAGTATATAGTCTTCATTAGGCTCTATACATGGGGTCCAGTATTTTTCAAAGTTTTGTGTTCCTTTTAAATATCATAAGATGTTTTCTCAGGTTCCTCAAAACAAGTGTTTGTTCTATCGATGACCTATTCGTTCTTCTCAAACATCTTACCGCCACACCATTTATTCAAGTTTGAAATGAGGAAATAGTGGCAGTACTATAAATCTGAAGAATATTCTGGATAGGTTAGCAGTTTGCAATAGCGAATATAAACTTGTAGAGTGATGTATTGCCATGTTGAAAGAACATTTTTATACCCTATACCACTATGTGGTTTGGGTATAATAGACCCATCTTTCGTTATACCGATCGAATCAGAATCACTTACTGATTCGATTTAACGATGTCCGTCTGTCCGTCCGTCTTTGTGTCCATGTAAACCTTGTAATCAAACTGCAGGTCGCAAATATGGAAATATTTTGATGTAATTTAGTATATAAGCTTTCATCGGATGAACGCTGTTGAAATTGGTAAGAATAGGTCCATGTTCAGACCTAGCCCCCATACAAATGACCCCTATGAAATCGACATAAATTGCCATAAGATTCAAATTGTCATAAAGATCTTACTCAAATTGGGCTTGTATGCGTTTATTACATCCATTAATGAGTAGTTCAAAAATGATCCCTATGTGACAACTCTTAGTCATAGGCGCCATATAGAGCTGCTTCCCGATCTTCACTTAAATCTATCAAAAAAAACAAAAATATTGCACTGATTCTTTTCAAATTTTGTTTGTATATATTTTTGTAAAATACAAGAAGACTTTACCAAACATTGTCAGGATCGATCCATTTTTGGGCCTAGTTCCCATATAGATTTAGCATCCGATATGAACTTTTTTATATCTGCAGCCAAAATAAATAATAAAAATCTCACTCAAATTTGGTTTATGCTTATTTTCTATGTCCAGTTAGTTTGGCCTAAGAGATAGGGTCTCTAAACGTATGGTATAGGGTATCGTATAGTCGGTCTAGACCGACTATAATTTTCTTACTTGTTTTAATTGCTAAAATTCCCGTGGAAAACAGTGTAGTGCATGAGTGCTATAACGTTTAATTACAAAGATAATAAGTTAATCCATAACGAACATATTTTTCGGAAGTTTAGCGATATCTTCACCAACATTAATTAAACACTGCTTTGGTTTACTTCCGATTTCATTATGTGGTGAAGGAAATTGTATTTTGTTGCGATTCTTATGTGTTGAGTATGCAAGTTATTGGAAGCACATTGTTTATGCATATTTAAAACATTAACAAATATTTTATTGTTATCTATAGATAATTCAGAGAATAAGAACTATTTCATAAAATACATTCAATTGGCAATCCCCTTCCTTAATTAGTATAATTTCTTAGTACAAATATGTTTCCAAAACTCATTTGTTAACCATAACATATTTATCAAGCATAACTAACAAATAATGTAATGCAATTTAAAAAAACAAATTGCTCTAATGCAATTTGAAGATGTTAAAACTAACAAGGATTTAAGTTTTATACAGGATGGAATTATTTCTTGTGTAGTTACCGGGTGATGTGTGTTTTACTAGTTTGTTTAAATGCGACCAAGTCGTCCCCTTGAAAATTATGTTAGTGAAGTTATTATTTTCAAGAAAATAATCTTTATTTCGAAAATCTATTTTTAAATAGTTTTTGGTAAGTTTTTTAAGGAAATTAACTTTTTTAAGAAAATGTATTTTTTAATTAACTTTTTAACTTTTAAAAACATTTAATTTTTTAAGAAAGAATAGTTTAGGTATTTTCAAAATTTAGGTTTCTAAGAGAAGTAGCTTTTTAAGAAAAGTTACGCTTTTATGGAAAGGTTTAAGGTTTAAGAAATTCGAAATGATCGAAATTCGCATTGTGTAGTTATGAATTTTTAGCTGCTATTTTTAATAATTGTATAAATAATGCATATTTTCCTAATAGTTGAAAAATTCTCAAAATATTTCCTAGTAGGATGAAATATATTATTTCAGAAGCTTATACGTGCATTATAATTTTGTTTTAAAAGAAATTGCATAATTTAGAAGTAATAACAACTGGAGCGATACATGTTATTTATCTGCTCTTGGGTTCACCATGAAATTATTGTTCTTTCGGCATTTAAAACGAATTTTTTTAAACTCTCCACGATTCTTACAATTGGTAATTAATAGCAATTTATTTTTCGGCCATTTAAGATTTTTTTAACACATTGACGGGCAGTAGGAATAAGTAAAATTCGAAAATTAACACCATATGTTTTTGTAATTTTTAGAATACTAGAAGTATAGTTTTACTTTGTCTGCTTAAATAAACTTAATTTTGATTAGTTAAACAACTTTCATTAGGCTGCAGCTGTAATCGCCATATAACGTACATACTGAAGCTGCAAGTCGTGTAACAGTTGGAAAACGAAACTCAAACTAAAAAATTGTTTCCAAAATATGGCACTAGGCTTGTATTAGTACGCCGGTAAATGCATGTTTGTGCCAGTATAGCCGTAGTGTCTAAAAATGGCCGTTTTGTTTTGGACGGCTATTGACGTCATGCTACATAGTGAACTTCGCTTTAACGGCTATAGATAAAAGTGTCCGTCAATGTGTTCAAATTTCTTTTTCTTCATTTTTGTTCCTCGCTTGATATATTGTCAAGTTTGTTACTATAATCTACACTTTATTAGTTTTAAGACATTAAATTATAGCTTAAAATTTTCTTTGTTTATCATATTCAAGTTTATGTTATGCTATTTTCAGAAAAGGCTCAATTAATATTAAATAAAAAATAAATAAATATACCAAACCATAAAAACCAAGTTTTTATTATGCTCTCTTTATTTGTAAATTAGCTGAGAGAATTGGTTTTGCTGTAAAGAAATGGGAAAATGCCCGTTAGGTCTATAGGAAATGCATGCTAAATGGTAAAAATGAATGTCATGTGCATGTTTTTGTTTTTTCGAAAGATTTTTGTATTTTCAGCTTTGAAAATCATTTTTCTTAATTCAGCATGCAATTTCCTTACATTTAGCATGCAATTTCCCTACATTTAGCATGCAAATTTTTCTCATTTGTAACAGAAAAATTACCATTTATAGCATGTATTTTCCCATAAATTTGCCCAAATTTAGCAAACATTTTGCCATTTTTTACATGCATTTTTACAGGAATTTTCCCATAATTTAGCATGCATTTTCCCACATTTACCAAGCGCTTCCCTTAGCCCCAACTTAATTTACCTATATGTAATTAAAAAATTGATTGACTGAAAATATCAAAGTCAAAATTCAAACAATTTTTTATGCAAAAAATGTATTAGCTTATTTTATTGTCACCATGAGTCTCCTTGCAAAGGTTAAGCTCGATTGGATCAAGGGAAAAGGGTTTAAAATCGATCGAAAGATTAGTCGACAAGCAGACGAGCAAACACTATGAGTTAATATAAAGGAGTACAAAGGGAGTATGTATTACGTAAGAAAAAGCAAATATTGTGACAGTTGTACAACCTCAATTTGTTTGATACAACATGTTATTTTATTTATTCCCTTAAAATCCATCCTAACCCACACTACTTCGAATTATCTTTTAGCAACATTTACGCAACACTGTCCCATTGATGTTTTAATTTCATTAGTCCCCACTTCGATGAATGAAATTGAAGAAGAAATACGATTAACTCACTCACTAAAGATCCCGTTAGTTTTATAGTGAAAAAGGAGAAAAATTGGCATTCATTAATCACATTAGTAACTACCGAGATCATTAGCTTGTAGAGGTTTGGTACGATTGTGAAAACTCTTGGAATAAACTTTGATTTTAAAGTTGATTTATTGTTAAGTGAAAGCAAAGGTTCTACCATAGAATTGCTAAACGGAGTCAAATTTTACAAGTTTACATAAATTATTTGGTGTACATCAAAGAAGTAAATTATAGCTGAATTTACTACACTCTTACGAGTACGGTCCTGCCATTTAAATTATTTAAATAATATAACGTTTACCTTTCCTGACTTTTACCATAAATGAAAAAATAAAAGTCGCAAGCTCCTTCCAAAAATTATTGGAATCCGTGGCAGGGGTTTTGTCCCCCGAAAGCCACGTGTCAGCCACCAACGTGTACACGTAACACTGAGGAACACGGTTTTTATTAATGTGTCCTATTACCATGCTTTAGTTAAGCGCTAATACCATTGCGATATTAAAACAAAAAAATCCTTTTGTGATATTAAAAAGAAAAAACTAATTTGATGCATGGAAAGATTTCCTACCAGCTCGCAGCTAAATAGCTAATTCGATTACCTTACCTGATTAAGCAAAACACGGATTTAACTTACCAACAATGACAAAACCAACAATACCTAACACAGTCAACCGAAATTGTTTTCATATCTTTCGATATTTCTCATTAAATTGATTTTATTAACCCTAACACCTAACTTTTCCTATATACCCTAATTATTTCTATATATAACTCTCCCTATCTTACACTAAAGTTACTGCCGTTTTACAAATTAATATAATTCATTCATTTGGAGTATAGAAAAGCATTTCATCTTAACTTAGTCCATGCTTCTCCGGACTCCAAATTCTCCTTCATTATTCGTACATAAAATTTAACTAACTCTACCACAACAACACCTGCACAGGCCTATGCAACGTGGGATTGAATTACTCATTCAGTTCTAATGTTATGATCTTAAGTATTGCAATACCTTTTGTTGTTTTATAACACTTCTTAAAATTTAATTTATTTCTCTTATTTTTCTTAACATTGTTATTTGTTAATATTAGTTAGTATGTAAGGTGCTCTTATCCTACAATATGGGAGTTCGAATTAGTAGTTACTAAGTTTCATTCATGAAAATTTAATAAAATATTGGAAGTTAAAGTGAACTAAACAGTGTTTGAAATAAAGAGAGACAAACTGGAAAGATTTCGGGGTTCCCTTAAATATATCAAATGGATAAACGGTGAACTAATGGTTGATACGGGCATGTGGTCAAATCATCATGATCACAATTGGCAAAACCGCTAGGTAGTTGTATTTTAGTTTCAGCTTAGTAAACATGTGTATTTTTTGTCCGTCTGTTTATCGTTTTGATAACATCAGAGTTATGGTTATAATTTAAATATTCAAACTCCTGCCATTAAATCTCTATATCGTCTCCAGAACCACAACAACAAAGATAAAAATTTTTCTCCTAATGCAGTGCTTATGGTCAAACTATGTTCCCAATACGACAAAAACTTCATATTGAAATGTCTCTCTAATTACCGTAAAGCATACAAGACCGAACTGAAACTATCACATTTCGGCTTTGGTGGCGATCGCACCTTCTACGTCAATGAAAACTTGACCACCACTAATCATAAAATACTTCGACCTGTAATTGAATTTAAAAAGAAAGGGCTGATAAATACAGCATACACTACTCGATGCTTAGTATATATTCGATTCAATGGTAATGACGAACCAGTTAGAGTTGAGACTATTGAAGGGCTTAACAATTTATTTCCTGCCAACAACTGATGATTTGGTAATGGTTTTAATAGTAAATTGGTATTTCTGTCTTCATTTATTAATTCTTCTTTTAGTATTATTTTTACTATTTTTTATATACGTAACAAATTTGATATACTTTTTAGATTTTCTAACACTTTTTGTAAATTTCATCCTTCTTTATCCTTGCGTTGCTTTTTTAATCCTTCATAATGATTTTGAACGGCGATAGTTTATCTTTCAGTTCCAAAGACGTTACTTATAATCTTATTCGTATTTTATGCAAACAAAGATCTGGTTTATATATATGCCATATCAATGCGCAGAGTCTTAATAATAAGATTGATGAATTTAGGTTTATCTTTGAGAACTCAGATGTTGATATAATATGTGTTTCGGAGACATGGTTCAATGAAAAAGTTGATGATAAAATGACTGGATTAACCAGATTCAAAATTTTTCGCTGTGATAGGAATACTCGTTGTGGTGGTGTAGCTATTTTTGTTAGAAAAGGCATTATGTGTAAATTTCATAGCAAATCTAAACCTCATGAAAAGGTTGAACATATATTTGTTGAAGTTTCGTCCCATTGAAAACAATTACTTGTTGGATGTGTTTTTAGAAGAACAGACTTTGATGTTTTTCAAAATATACTTGAAAATATAACTCTCAATTATGAAGATATTTTAATATGTGGGGATTTTAATTCAAACGTTATCAATGAGACTATTTTACTAGACATAATGCAATCAATTGGCCTTACTCCAACTAACATCTTTGTCAGTCGCAAAAAGAAAGTCTTACTCTATGATCAGATCTCAGCACCTTGTTTTTCAAACAAATGCCGTAGGACTATGCTAAAAGTAACATTTATGATCAACCTAATTAATGGTGAAATCTATTCTGACTTTCTTGTCAACAATATAACTTTTAATGTTCCTCAACGAGTATCACGCCAATTCCAACCACTCTTTGTTAAATCTTTTCAAACCAACTATGCTCTAGCTGATCGATTTAGAAGAATTTGTTGTGTTTATAATAATCTTTATCAATTAATTGATTTTTCGTTGAAGAATTTGTAGTGTTTATAATAATCTTTATCAATTAATTGATTTTTCGTTGAACACTGATGTAATTAAGCGTAATATCATTATTTTCTTAAATTCCTAACTATTTGTTTTTATTTTTAAATCATTTAATTGTTTCAATATATGTACATATGTAATTATATCATTTATACAGGTCTGTAAGGATTTATTCCATTGACCTAATAAATAAATAAATAAATAATAAAAAAAAAAAGCACGACTTAATTTTTCTATCATTTGACTCTAAAATGCAGGTGGTGGATGACGTAGTTACTTATTATGATTTTAAACAAATGGATCGAAATGCGATGTTATTCGAATTATCTAAAATCGATTGGGACTCAATTTACTACATGCCTTCGGTTGACAATCATATCAGTTTTTTAGAACAAAATTTGGCACATGTGTTCCACAAATCTGTACCTTTAAAAACAACAAAATACAATAACAAAAATAAACCCTGGTTCAATCAACAGATTAAGGATAAAATCTATGAAAGGGTAAAGCTTTTAAAAGTTGGAAACTGTTTAAAACAGATAATTTAAATGACAATGCTAGAAAACAAGTAAATAAAATGGTAAAAACTGTTAAATCTGCATACTACTCTAGCCTATTTATTTCTGCTGCACACTCTAAAAAAACGTGGAAACTCATACGAGAAATTGGTGTCGGCAAATCTAAGGAAATTGTCAATTCTGACATAAATGTTGATTCTCTTAACGAATCTTTTACAAATATCCCTGACATCCCCATAAACGATGGATATTATACCCGCAATACAGATATTAGTTCAACTTTATCGGAAAATGCTTTTTGTTTTCAATGCGTAAACCAACTGAAAGTACTCTCCACACGCCAAGCTGTGAAATCTAATGCTGTTGGTTCTGATAACATACATCCCAGATTCTTAGAGGAAATTATCCCTCAACTGCTACCTCAAATTACCCATATTTTAAACACTATTATCACAAAAAGTGTATTTCCTCAAAGTTGGAAAAATGCTAAAATTTTACCTGTTCCTAAATCAAATAAAGAATATCGTCCTATTGCTATCCTACCATACTTGTCTAAAGTGCTTGAAAGGTTATTGCATCAGCAAATTGGAAAACATGTCAAGAATATGGGCCTTCTCTCAGACAGACAATCAGACTTTCGTCCTAAACATAGCTGCATA
Source organism: Cordilura impudica (assembly GCA_963682025.1). NCBI lineage: Eukaryota > Metazoa > Arthropoda > Insecta > Diptera > Scathophagidae > Cordilura > Cordilura impudica. The sequence continues at coordinate 58,032,721 of OY821518.1, read as the reverse complement.
GCTGCACTCATTGATGTGTCTGAAGATATTCGTGGGTATATTTATAGTGGTAACATTGCATTTCTAGTGCTTTTAGATCATTCGAAGGCATTTGATACTGTGAATCATGAAATACTCTGCATGATGGTAAGAACTTTTTTTTGGTTTCTCTCCTTCCGCAACTCGTCTTATATCGTCTTATTTAGAAAATCGGCAACAATACGTTAACGCCAATAATAAAATATCAAACGTGCTTCCAGTAAAAAAGGGAGTTCCGCAAGGTTCGATTATAGGACCACTTCTTTTCACTATATATAAATGATTTGCCTAGGTAACTTTCGTATTGTAAAGTTCATATGTATGCTGATGATGTGCAACTTTATGTTTGTAGTCGTTTCGATGAATTAATCGAATTCACTTATGGGCTCTGGCAAATGGGCTATGTCTCAATCCTTCAAAGTCTAAATGCATCGCTATTACTTGAAGATCAGTGCCTTCCCTTGCTATACCAGATATTATGCTTAACAGTCAAATTATTGAAATTACACAAAAAAACAAAAATCTTGGAATTATTTTCAATAAACCTCTCACTTGGTCTGATCATATAAATGTCGCTTCGGGAAAAACGTATTCAATGCTTCGATCACTGTGGAAAACTCAATAGCTTACACCAGTCCATGTACGAGTTCTACTTGCAAAAACCTATCTAATTCCAACTTTGTTGTACGGAAGAGAACAATTTGCTAGCTGTGATTCTATTAGCTCTAGGAAATTAACAACTACGTTTTATTCTATATTAAGATACGTCTACAATTTTAAAAGATCATCCCACATAACACCGTATGCACGAAAACTTTACGGTGTGAATTTTTGCGATCTCTTGAAGATACGATTATTGATACTGATGCATAAGATTATATTTACACGTGAGCCTACATATCTTTTTAATCGAATATCCTTTTCTAATTCAAGAAGAAATAATTCTATAATTCAAATAAGACATAAAAGTTTGGTCTCTGAATGGCAGTTCTATATACACTGCATACGTCTTTGGAACTTGCTACCGCCAACATTACAATATTTAAGCAACGCAGGACATTTTAGGAAACAAGTTTTCCAATTTTTCAATACCATTTAAATATTGTTTGAACTTTGCTTTGTTTTTAATATATGTATGTAAAATAATTTTTGTTATCTTATTTTTACACAAATTATAAACTATGTTATATTTTCATTAAATACTGTATCACATTATACCGATCCTGTACTTTAATTATAGGACTCCTAGTCTTGTTGTGCAGGAAACCAAATAAATAAATAAATTATTGCATGTTAAATTTTTTTGTTAATGGTTATGGAATTTTGGGAAAATTAGGAGCCAAAAAACCCACCCTATGCGGCGAGCCCTAGCTTGACAGAACGTGCCGTCTCCTTAGCTGTCCGTTAGCATCTTGAGCAATTTTTTTTTTTGAGATAATACCATTACAATATACTTCTTTAGATAAGGTATTTAAAAAATGTACAATTCTAAGAAAATATAAAATTTTAAGCATTCCACATTAAAATAACTTTTTTGCTGAAGCACCCTGCTAATGTGACTGTATTTTTTGTACAAATAACCTTATTTATATATGCAATACGGTTTAATGTTAACCCTTTGACGACGAATGGGACACATATGTCCCATTTGGTTTTTTCGTCATTACAGGTACATTTTTCAATTGATTTGGACCAAATAGGTACTGTTCGATAAAAAACAAACGCCTTATCTGGGTTTCATGTTAAATTTAAGGGTTTGTTGTTGCAACTGGGGTTAAGGGCATCTCAAAGTCAAAAATTTGAATTTTTTTTACGGCAATTTTAGTTTCCTAATATCTCGGGTTCTAAAAGATACTGTTGGTTTAATTTTTAATATTAGATGTACCAATGCTTTATATAAATTTATTGATTAACGAATTTTAAATAATTTCTATACTTTTCACGGGGGGCTGAAAATATTATGGGACATATGTGTTCCATTCATCGTCAAAGGTAAAAATAAAGGAGACTTTCTAGAATTTTTTTTTATTTAATATTGTATAATTAAAAAACAAAGAAAAACAACCAATTCAGTAACAAACATAAAAAAAAACTCAAAAAACGTAAAAAAAAGACATAAACATAAACTTAAAATATTAATTTCAAATTATAAGATCATATAATTGGGACATATAAAATAAATCAAAATCGCACTTAGTTGTGATAAATTTCAAAACAATTTCTGTCCGCAGTAAAGCACATTGCTTTTTTACATGCGAAACAAATTATGTTTGTTCGATTTTCGATTCCATTTTTTGTTTAAACAACACATCGCTTCCTGACTCCTCCTTCCGTTCTTGTTTGATAATGTCCAGCTAAATCCCGTACTGCCCCCAGTCTTGACCGTGTAAATGATTCTCGTGGTGTCGAGGTAATACTCACTTTTCGACTACAAAACCCGTCTATTAACTATGTAGCCAACTGCGTACGAAACTCCAGATGTTTTATAGAAAATGGTTTTGAATTACTTTCGGATATCAAGTCATACACTATGTTTGAGTTTTGCACACCCAAATCCATTAAATCAAAAAACAGATGAAGATAAAATCTGATCTTCGATTTACGATCATATTCATAGCTGGACTGAAAATAAATAAATAAATATTTCTTACTTAAAAAGTTACTTAGAAGATACTTAACGCTATACATTTTCTTGGTCCATAAGATCAACGCCACCCATTCCTGCGTTATATTGGGAAATCCTTTTTGGACATGTCACATTAATTTTATTTGCAGATCCAGCCTGGCGTCTTTTGACGATTGGATTTATGAAATTGGATCCCATATGCACTGCACGGTTATCCATCCATTTGACAATTGCAACTCCTTTTGACACAAAGCTTTGGAAGTCTCCACGATCAAAAGAGTTATCGGCGTAGAATTTTGGCATTTGTGCACGATTTTTACGCAAAGTGCCACAGGCTCGTATTCCATTGGTCATAAGTTTATGTAATAATATTAGGCTATTGAAAAAGTTATCGAAATATAGTTCTTTTCTCATATTTTCCAGACCTGCTGCTATATCTATAATAACGGTATATATATCAATTTTATAACCACTCTTAGCATCGCAACGACACCACAATTTAAACGCCCCAGCTTATGGGTTTGTCTTTCATATATTGTTTTATTATATTGCGGCCCTTAAATTTTACCATATGCTCGTCTATAGACTGGCATTTCCTCGGCTTAAATTTTTTCCAAATGCTGAGTTGAAATGATTTATTACTGGTCTAATTTTAAAGGCTCGATCGTATGATGGGTCGCCACGGCCTGGCTGTTCAGCATTATTGACAAAATGTATGCTGGAAACGGTCTCGGGTCATAACTTTGGAAATAAACAGTACTGAATATATTTCCATCGGTGACCACTACAATCTTATTTCTGGCAATCTGTGGATACTCATTGCTATAATCATTCCAAAAAATGCTTTCAACTCTTCTTCACTTATAGAAAATATTATACCTTTCAGCTCAAAATAAAGTTTTGTTTGGTGAATTATGTGCTCTACTAGTGTGTCGAAATCACAAACTGCATTGAATACTTCTAAAACAGTTGGGACCTCCTCATCAGCGCTTACCTTTGGATTTAAAACCTGTCCGTATATGTAATCAGGGTCGGTATAAGCTGGCGAAACGTAACTTTGATTGGGTTTTTTCCACTGAAATTTAACTAAAAGTTCTTTGGCATCTTTGGGTTTGGGAACACCTTTTGTCATTGACGCATCAGTCTTTTTGCCCTTTGAAGGTTTTTCGGTCTGCAGAATATCTTCGATTTCGATTTCGGCTCCGTTCGCTAAATCTGTAAAATCATCCAAAACAGCACTATCCTCGAAGTCTAATTCAAACACATTTTCTTCATCTTCACTATCCGATGCGTTCAAAAGCTGTACAATTTCATCCTTAGTTTTATAAAATCGACGCAATCTGCTCATTTTCCATAATTATGGTTTACAATAATTAAATGGAAAAGCACAACTAAAAACACGATAATTGATTAGAAACTAATGGCTTGAATAGTTTTTGTGTGCTTTGCAATCTACATAAAGCAACACTTTGCCGCATGCATTATCGTGCAACCAGCATTATATTATATTATATTATATTATATTATATTATATTATATTATATTATATTATATTATATTATATTATATTATATTAATTTTTATAATATAATACCAAAATTTGACAAGAGAAGTTAACGTACAGTAATGCCAAAATATGCCAAGAGAAGTTCACGTATAGTAGAAGTAAAGTTGATTGTCCACGCATAACTTTCCTCAGTTAATAGCTCAAAGGAAAGAGCTTGATCCACTGAGTTTTCTTAGACTTATGTCAACAGCCTACGTTAATTAGAACTCTAGTTATAGAGGTTTGAGTGAAGGAAAATATTGAAAAAATTTTGAGAAAATTATAACTTGAGTAAGGTGGGAGTTGAGTAAATTCCAATGCTTGATGACATACCTGTGTCTAAATACCTTTCATTCAAAAAGAGTTAAGGAAATCGGCCGGATGGAACGGCCAGACGGACTGACTTTAGTTTTCATAAATTCTTTTAATATATAAGATGCCAAATAATATTTAATACGAAATATTTACCTTTGACGACGAATGGGACACATATGTCCCATAATTTTTCTCGTTGAAGGAGTAACAATTTTTAAATTTTGACAACATTTTAGTCTTGAAATGTTGTGTTTCTGAGAACGAATCCGCAAAAAAATTTTCAAAATTTCTAACGGAAAATTCTTCGTCGTCAAAGGGTTAAATGAAAAATGTAATTTTAATGTTGAAATGTACAAACAGCCAATATCTAACTTGTACAACATAATATAGGAACAAATTAGTTTCATATGTTTATTTTTAAGGACTAAATTCTTGCTGACAAATGCAATTCATGGCACACAAGTGGACTAAGCATTATTTTAAAACATAATGTGTAGTAGTATAACACTTTTTTCAAATGGCTTATTTACTGACGAATTTATTGCCGAACGACCCGCGATGCTTTTGGCCAATTTTGATGATACTTAAAAATACCAATGCCATCTACCATATCAGTTAGGTGTATATACCATCGAATGCAAATGGATATAAAATAGACTACATAAAATCTACCAGGTTAATTCTAATATTAAACAGGACTGTATATCGTAATATATGAATATTTTTTATCTATGTAATTATTACCAAATATAATGCAATTTGAAAAGAAATAGTTGTATTTATATTAAGAGATGAACTACTGTTAGCCAAAAACTGTACGTTTTGTATTTCTGCATCTATTGGCATTTATACCATTTACAGCCGTGGAGATTAAAAGGTCCTTTAAATTGAAATTTCTTTCTATTCAGCACACGATTAATTTTGTTTCTAAAAATTGTTGCTTTCTTCTATAACTTGTCACTTTGAGAATAATTGTTATTCACAGACATTATTCGTTTAATAAATACAATTTACAATTTTTCACATTAAACCTCAATGAAATATATTTGTTCAGTAATAAAAAGTACATAACGTGAACATTATCCTGCATAGACAAAATCCATCAGATAAAGCTATTATCATAAGTGCAATCAATCTTAACACAAAACATCAACGATGATGTCAAAGACCATGGTTATTAGCAAAACAAACAATACTTCGAAGTAAGAAAAGACCTCGCGGTGACTGTTTTCTGAGATAGAAGAAGCTGAAATGTTTTCTCTGAATATCATTATACGCTAAGGACTAAGCTAAATCAAACTGTAAATTCTATGAGACTCCTGCAGAAGATAAAACCAATTTAAATATTTCTTATATAAATGCAAACAAAAAGTCTATCAGAACATGAAGAAAGTGGAAGGTAAGCAAAAAATTTAAATAGTCATTCAAGCCATACAAGTGCACTACAAAAAAAAACTCAATCTGTTTAAGATTTTCTAATTGGCCGCAAGGTAGAATAACAAAACACAAACATTTACATAGAAAAATGTTAGTTTTGTGCAAAACACAGCACGCAAATGATTTTAGTCTGTTAAAACCGTTTTAATGATATTAATGTTGTGTTAGCTATATTGGCTCACTGGGCTGTACAAAAAAATATCACAAATATCAATAACGACTTAGGTGTAGAATATTGGCCATTAATAGAACAAACTTGGAAAAGTCCAACAAAAGACAGGAATGCAAGAAAGTAACGAAGGAAAAACACTACTCACTGGTACTGTTTTCTGTCAGGCGGCTCTAAAAGCAGATAAACTATATTGCTAAGACGTGTTACAAAACGCCAGACTGAATAATTAGCAATTTTCGAAATTTTAAGGTTTCTTAATTTCAAACAAAATAAATTTTACAAAAATTTGTGCTATTATCTTATATTGTAATATATTTAAACGAATATTTTAAAGTGAAGATTAAAGATTTATGGGCATACTAAAGAACTAGCAACTAAATATAATTGGCCACATAGATTTTATATATTAAAAAAACATAACTATTTTCTTTTAGAGTCTTATTGATGTGTAAACATCTGTACGCGCAGGGGGGTAAATTTATATTTCACAATACAATCCCAAAAACAGCGTAATACATCGGTGTGAGCTGATGTGTAAATCGGTGTGACTTTATCTGATTGTATTTGGGAAAAAATTATGGCATGTTCTTTTCTAAACATTTTCCAATTGTCTTTCAAAAAACATCAACTGTATTTCAGAAAATATCAATAGAATTAGAGAAAACTTCAATTGTATTTCAGAAAACATCAATATAATTTCAGAAAACATAAACTTTATTTCAGAAACCATCGATATAATTTCAGAAAACATCAATTGTATTTCAGAAAACATCAATTGTATTTCAGAAACCATCAATATAATTTCAGAAAACATCATTTGAATTTCAGAAAACATAAATAGGATTTCAGAAAACATCAATATAATTTCAGAAAACATCATTCGAGTTTCAGAAAACATCAATTGAATTTCAGAAAACATCAATAGAATTTTAGAAAACATCACTTGAATTTCAGAAAACATAAATAGAATTTCAGAAAACATCAATATAATTTCAGAAAACATTATTCGAGTTTCAGAAAACATCAATTGCATTTCAGAAAACATCAATAGAGTTTCAGAAAACATCAATTGTATTACAGAAACCATCAATATCATTTCAGAAAACATCATTTGAATTTCAAAAAACATAAACAGAATTTCAGAAAACATCAATATAATTTCAGAAAACATCATTCGAGTTTCAGAAAACATCAACTGAATTTCAGAAATCATCAACAGAATTTTAGAAAACATCAATGGTATATCAGAAACCATCAATATAATTTCAGAAAACATAAACTTTATTTCAGAAACCATCAATATAATTTCAGAAAGTATTATTTGAATTTCAGAAAACATAAATAGAATTTCAGAAAACATCAATATAATTTCAGAAAACATCATTCGAGTTTCAGAAAACATCAATTGAATTTCAGAAAACATCAATAGAATTTTAGAAAACATCACTTGAATTTCAGAAAACATAAATAGAATTTCAGAAAACATCAATATAATTTCAGAAAACATTATTCGAGTTTCAGAAAACAGCAATTGCATTTCAGAAAACATCAATAGAGTTTCAGAAAACATCAATTGTATTTCAGAAACCATCAATATCATTTCAGAAAACATCAATGTAATTTCAGAAAACATAATTCGAGTTTCAGAAAACATCAATTGAATTTCAGAAAGCATCAATAGAATTACAAAAAACATCAATTGTATTTTAGAAACCATCAATATAATTTCAGAATACATCATTTGAATTTCAGAAAACATAAATAGAATTTCAGAAAACATCAATATAATTTCATAAAACATCATTCGAGTTTCAGAAAACATCAGTTGAATTTCAGAAAACATCAATGGAATTTCAGATATCATCACTTGAATTTCAGCAAACATAAATAGAATTTCAGAAAACATCAATATAATTTCAGAAAACATAATTCGAGTTTCAGAAAACATCAATTGAATTTCAGAAAGCATCAATAGAATTACAGAAAACATCAATTGTATTTTAGAAACCATCAATATCATTTCAGAAAACATCATTTGAATTTCAAAAAACATAAATAGAATTTCAGAAAACATCAATTGAATTTCAGAAAACATCAATTGAATTTCAGAAAACATCAATTGTATTTCAGAAACCATCAATATAATTTCAGAAAACATCATTTGAATTTCAAAAAACATGAATAGAATTTCAGAAAACATCAATTGTATTTCAGAAAACATCAATTGTATTTCAGAAACCATCAATATAATTTCAGAAAACATCAATTGTATGTCAGAAAACATCAATAGAATTTCAGAAAACATAAACTGTATTTCAGAAAACATCAATAAAATTTCAGAAAACATCATTTGAATTTCAGAAAACATAAATAGAATTTCAGAAAACATCAATATAATTTCAGAAAATATCATTTGAATTTCATAAAACATAAATATAATTTCAGAAACCATCAATATTATTTCAGAAAACATCATTTGAATTTCAGAAAACATAAATAGAATTTCAGAAAACATCAATATAATTTCAAAAAACATCAATTGTATTTCAGAAACCATCAATATAATTCAGAAAACATCATTTGAATTTCAGAAAACATAAATAGAATTTCAGAAAACATAAATAGAATTTCAGAAAACATCAATATAATTTCAGAAAACATCATTCGAGTTTCAGAAAACATCATTTGAATTTTAGAAAACATCAATAGAATTTCCGAAAACATCAATTGTATTTCAGAAAACATCAATTGTATTTCAGAAAACATCATTTGAATTTCAGAAAACATCAATTGTATTTCAGAAAACATCTATTGCATTTCAGAAAACATCAATTGAATTTCAGAAAACATAAATAGAATTTCAGAAAACATCATTCGAGTTTCAAGAAAAATCAATTGAGTTTCAGAAAACATCAATAGAATTTCAGAAAACATCAATTGTATTTCAGAAAACATCAATTGAATTTCAGAAAACAGCATAATCGACTTATTTTTTATGCACTGGAAAATATGATGATGTTTTCTTTAATTATTACAAGTTTACACGTCTCCCTTGTGATCGGACTCACATGATTTTTTTTTATTTATGTTTTTCTATAAGTGTCAGATCGATTTCATTTAACGCTATCTAACGCATTTAAATTTACGCCCATATGTTTCATTCTCGAGTTATTGAGAAATGCTTAGGTTGTGTTTAAAAGCCGCCAAATTACCATTGACATTAGCAATTTTACCGAAGGTATTTTGCTCAGTTGGCAAGTACTCCTCAAAAGCAATTAATTTGGTTTTCTAAAAAGAGATCGTAAAAAAAAAAAAAATAAGTTAATAAAAATCGTATATATAAAATGCGGAAAATTAAATGGGTAGTTAGCCGTTGATGGCTAATGTTTAAAAATTTAATGTATTCGATCAAGATGGTATTGATTAACTTGTAATTGTTATTTTAAAAAATTATTCCCATTTTATCATTTATCCAAACACTGATATACCTTGTCGCACTTCGCTTCAATTTATTGACATGTTTTATTTCGTAATCAATTTTTCCTAAGAAGTTTGTATTGTGCATCTAAAATATTTAATTTTATTTATATTATATTTGTTTTTATTATTTCAGTGCTTGCTGATGTACAATAATTTTGTAACCTATACCACTATGATGTTTGGGTACTGCTGCTGTTTGTAACCACCAAAAATATTTGACCTAGACTGAGTCGATTTAGCGATGTTCGTCCGTCCGTCTGTCCATCAATCCATCCGCAAATATGAATATATTTTGATGAAATTTGGTATATAAGCTTTTATCTGCCATAGGAAGAATGCTGTGGAAATTAATGAAATTCGGTCCATGTTCAGACCTAGTCCCCGTACAAATGACCCTATGAAATCGACACGAATTGCCATAAGATCCAAATTATCCAACAGATCTCAGTCAAATTAGGTTTGTCTGTGCTCAATTTATCCATTAATCCAAAAATATTCCCAGTGGGAGAATTCTTAGTCGTAGGCCCAATATAGAGCTGCTTCCCGATCTTCACTTAAATCTATCAAAAAACAAAAATATTGCACATATTTTTCTCAAATTTGGTTTGTATATATTTTTCAAAGTGACTTTACCAGATATGGTCAGGATCGGTCCATGTTTCGATTTAGTACCCATAAAAATATAGCATCCGATATGAACTTTTCATATCTGCAGCCAAAAAAATTAATGATAATGCCACTCAAATTTGGGGGGTCTCTAACTCATGGTATAGGCCACCATATAGTCGGTATAGTCTGACTACTATTTCTTACTTGTTGCTTTCATTCAGTGCAAAATTTATAAATTTTTCGGCGTTCCTACTCTGGAGCAAGGTATATATATTGCTGCCTACGAGAAGAACATGGATTTTCTAATTTAAATCCGGCAACACTTAAGTATTGGCCTTGAATTTTGAACATCGTTGGTAATTTTTCATTTTAGCGATTTTTGATTTTGGCGATTATTAATTTTCGCGAATTTCGGTTTGGCGATTTTTACTTTTGATGATTTTGAATTTGGCGATTCTTCCAATATTTTCCACAACTACTCACATTGATAATTAATGCACTTATCAAAAGTTTCAAGACTGTCGCTTTTGTACTTCTTCCTATTTTTTTTTTTGTATAGGAGGTGCCACGCCCACTGATTCCATCCTGTCCAATTTTTATCGAGGCAGTCACATTAATATCTGATGAACTCGTGCATAGTGTCGACGCTTTCCCTGTCGTAGTACACCAGTTCCATTATACTAGATATTTATTATGTATGGGAGGTGCAATGCGCACTGTTCCGATCACGCCCATTTTTTGATCGACTAATAACATAAATAACCTATGGGCTCACTCAAACTCACAAGGTTCCATATATGTGACATTTAATAATTACTTTGTATGGGAGGTGCCACGCCCATTGGTGTGATTCCGCCAATTTTTTGTCTGACAACTCATGCTAATATCTGATGGGCTCGTGCAAAGTAGAAAGGATTTCCTTTTTACAGTATACTGGTTATTATATTTATTTATATTATAGTTATTATATTTTTAATTTATATTGGCGGTGCCACACCCACTACTCCCATGTAGTACATGTATAACTTACGGGTTCATGCAAGTTTCCAAGGCTCTCACTGTTGCAATACTCCAGATATATGAAATGTTATATTTAATTTGTATTGGAGGTGCCACGCCCATGACTTCAGACAAATTTGCAGGGCTGTCGCTTTTATACTACATACTTTCATACTACACAAAGTTTAAAAACTTTAACGCCGTATCTATGCCGCTTATTAAGTATGTATTGCCGGAAATGTCTCCTTCCACGGAATGCAACGAAGCTTTCGTCAATAAGCACGACATTTTCTGGAACATACGCCTCTTTGAATTTGGACTGGAGCATATTTAGAACGCCAGATATTTTGCGAAGACGGTCATTCAGATTTGCTTGGTTTTCATTATTTGAAGTATGAAACATGCTCAGTAAATGTTCAAATATGTATAAAAATCAAATACCTCACAAAAGTAGGTATTCGATTTTTATACAATACTAGCTGGACTGGGCAAACGTTGTTTTGCCCTTAATGAATTTTTTATTTTAGTTAGAATCTGTATGTACCCATATAAAAAAACGTTTTTGCCTTTGTTAATATTAATTGAAAACTCTTAAAGAAAAACCATGTTTTATTTATGAAAATGAAAATAAATATTTATTGTAAGAATGACCAATATATCTATAATATTAATAGGCTAGGCGATTTCTTGTGATCGATGTTTTGTTCTACCGTTTTATCCCGATTTTGATCAAACGTATATTATTTGAAAGGCATTTATTTTCAGCTGTTTTGAAGATTTACTGATTTTAAAATTTTTTGCTTTATTTTGATTAAATTGCATTTAAAGTTGCTACTAACACATACATAATATTATACAATGCTATGTATGGTTTTGTAAATTTGTTAATGTGTTTGTAATAAAATGAGTTTGTTTTTTATGTTGATTTGTAAATTGGCTATAATTGATTAGCATACTTTAAGGGTCTTTATTTAATGAAAAAATTAAATTTCCTAGAATTTGCGATCGAATTTCGAGGGCTGGATTCCGCTAGTTTCTATTATTGTAATTCCAAAAAGAATGAACAATATTTTTAGTTTCATTATTCTGGCAGTAAATGAAAGAATTTGCTGGCTTTCCGACACGGGAACATGCCACATATAGTTACTCGTGGGAAAAACAACTGTTATCGAGGTCCAAACCACATATTTGCAATGATTGTCCTTGAGATTTATTGATGGTCCAATCTGATCGGAAATTGCAACTTTTGAATATTATCGGTGTGTCGGTAGGAATCATAGGAATTCTTAGCAGCAAAACATGTTCTCCTTACAATTTTCCTTTAAGAATTGTGGACTCAATAACATTGGGCATTATTCTCTTTACAATTAACCTGGTTACATTACATAGTCTCGAAGCCTCAACGGTTACGTAGCAAAATTATTGGAGAACCAACTTTTAATTTTAATAAATGTGGCGGTAGACCGGGCACATCAAGTGAATTTAAAAATTGGAGAATTGACTGCTTCATTTTCTTCAACAACGCTATCCATAGATTTGAAAGAAAACGTTTCCGAATCAATCATGTCCTGAATAACAACATGTTATCGACAGCGACATATTTTGCGGCTAAAATATCTCTTTCACTTAACCAATCATGGTTACGATATTAATATTGAATGTCGGGGAATACATTTTCAATTAATTCATCGCGTGACGATATAAATTGACAAAAATCTTGTGGATATTTTAATAGTTTGATTGGTTGGGTTAATATTGATTTTACCATTACCAAGATCAAGTATTTGTTTTGAAAATTGGACAGCCATTGGATCATTTTAAATCGTACTGTTTGTTGTTAATTTGAACGCTACTACATACATAATTTTGATGATTTTCAGCAGGTATTTATTTGTTCAGCATAGGTTGATTTTGGTATGACTGGCAATGTTTGACGAAAATCTCCAGATAATAAACAGCCTTTCATTACCTTTCAAACCTTTGAAAGTTCTATGTAATGCTTCTAAAGAATATTTGTGAGCCATGGTACATTCATCCCAAATAATAATACTGCATTTTTGCAGAACTCTTGCCATAACGGAATGTTTTTTGATATTACAGACGGCATTCCCATTAGTTTGTACGTTTAACGGTGATCTGAGTGCTGGATGAGCTGTATGACCACCATGCAATAATGTTGCGGCTATTCCTGACAAAGCAATAGCCAATGCAATTTTTCCTGCATTTTCGGTTAGAATATTTATATATAAAAATATTTGTGAATTTTGTAACATATAAAATTTAAATAAATTTGACAACTCATTATTTTTCGAATGCCAGCGCCATCTACCTGGGCCAATAAAAAAATTTTTGGCATCATCTAACATACATATATGTATATCCTTAGTTTCAGTAAAATTGCACCGTAAATAAGAATATTCGAAATAACTTTACCCCAGCGCCACCTAACGGGCCATTTATACATACAAAAATTTCTTATGACGAAACTTACATACGTTCTGAATTGCAGTCAAATCGCACTGAAAATAAGAATTTTGTTTATAACTTGACCTCAACGTCAGCTAGAGGGTTAAAACTAAAAAAAAAAAAACACAGAAGAGCTCGAACCGAACCTATCGTGCGAATCTTAGCTCGACAGCTCTTATGTTTCCGGAGATCATTCGTTACAAACAAGTGCACCAACTTTTTTATATACTATATATATAGATGTTTCTGGACCCGTAATGCCTTTGTTGTGGTACTTCAAGTAGGCCCATCCAAATAATAATTCCAAGAAATTTACGCATTTCTGAAGGATCCGTATCAACCCATTTTGCAAGCCTCTTTGTCTGCGACTTATTGGACGATTTTCGGCTGCAATAGTATGTTGCGCAGCAAACCTGTAGCTTTCTGTAACAAACAGATTTATCATGTCTTCGGATATAAAATAGTCAAAAAAATCTGGAGGAGTTTTTTTAGTTAAAGTGGCAGCAACATCAGGATTCATGCCTGTATATATCGGAGACTCAACAAATTTCAATCGATCTCCACCAGCAGGCCCCATGTTCGACTATTTATGAAGTTTGCAAGAGGAACATCTTCGTCAGGATCTTCATCCAAGTCCATTGCTATGTCCTCATCACTATCGTACAAGTCCCCGTCATCAATTTCTGATTCTGAATTTTCAGAATCTGGCTCAGAGTCATTATCAACAAATGAATTATCTGAAAATCCTGCAACTTCGTCTTCAATCGATTTTGATTTTTCGAGCTCACGTGTTAAAACTTTTCTAGACATCTTAAATTAAACCAGTAAAACAAATAAATGAAAAAAAATATAAAAATCAAAAAGGTAAAAAGATAAAAGCATGAAAATATAAAATTAGAGTATGCCCACTGGTGGCCATTTGGGCCCAAGATGTAATTTGACATTCTGGGACAACGTGACCACCGGTGGTCACAAAAATAAAAAACAGGAAAAAAACACCAAAAATACATTTGGTTTATTAATGCAAAAGAAATGTGTTTTCCCCACAACAAAATATTGCAGAATTTTATGTAAATAAAATAATATACCGATTTATTTCTAACATGCAGTATATATATATAGAATATATGTATATTATGTGTATTATTTAATATGTGTATGTATGTATGTATATGTAAATATTACACAGAAAAATAAGTAAGAAAATTATAGTCGGTCTAGACTGACTATACGATACCCTATACCATGCGTTTAGAAACCCTATCTCTTAGGCCCAACTAACTGGACATAGAAAATAAGCAAAAACCAAATTTGAAAAAATTTTGAAAAAGTTCATATCGGATGCTATATCTATATGGGGACTAGGTCTAAAAATGGACCGATCCTGACCATGGTTGGTAACGTCTCTTGTATTTTGCAAAAACATATACAAACAAAATTTGAGAAGAATCAGTGCAATATTTTTGTTTTTTAATAGATTTAAGTGAATATCGGCAAGCACCTCTATATGGGGGCAAAGGGAGCATTTTTGGACTACTCATTAGTGGATGTAATGAACGCATATAAACCCAATTTGATTAAATTCTATATGACAATTTGGATCCTATGGCAATTTATGTCGATTTCATAAGGGTAATTTGTATGGGGGCTAGGTCTGAACATGTACCGATTCTCACCAATTTCAATAGTGTTCATCCCATGGCCGATAAAAGCTCATATACCAAACTTCATCGCAATATATTCATATTTGCGACCTGCAGTTTGATTACAAGGTTTACATGGACACACAGACGGACGGACGGACGGACATTGTTAAATCAACTCAAAAAGTGATTCTGATTCGATCGGTATAATTAAAGATGGGTCTGGGCCAAATATTTTTGGTTGTTACAAACAGCAGCACAAAGTCATTATACCCAAACCACATATATGTATGTATAAATACAACATCAAAAGTTATTTTTGTGTTTTTCTCTTTAAATAAATTAATACATAAAAATAGTTTTTGCTAAATTTACATTGTTTTTTTTTTTTATTGACAACTAGGTATTTTAGCATTATTTGCTTTAGATGCTGCTGAATTTTTACCCCCTTTACATATACTAACTCCTAGTGTCTGCTTGTCAAAAAAATTTTGGATTGATTTAACCCCTTTCCCGTGACCCAATCGATCTGAAAGTTTGCAGGCAGGCTCGTGGCAATGACAGAAATGATCTAATAAATCTTTTTAGGGATGCCAAAACAATGGAAACTGTTAAATTTTTCTACCAGAGTTGATAAAAAAAAATGTACAAAGGGTTAGGTTTTATTATATTATTACCACAATGACCACCAAAACAACAAGTCCAGCTATGACAACAACACAACATTTAGAATAACAACAAGAAAAATAGAGAACATCATATTTTTAATTTTTTTTTTTAATTTTCAGAGATTTCCCTGTACCTGTTCCACCGATTTTAATGATTTTTGAAATAGAAATCTTCTCACGAATTTGGTGAATCATTCTCACTGAAAATGATCGTGACAAGAACAACATAGAAAATTATATTTTTTCAAGACTTTTTTTAGTTCTTCATTAAAATCTCGGGCCCTGATCGACCGATTTGGACGATTTTAAATAGCAAACTTTTCAGGATGTTAGTGAATCAATTTTTATATCAAAGAGCACCCTAGCTGCCTGATGTATGCCGTCATCGTGATTTCCACGGACGGACAGACGGACAGACGGACATCGCTATATCAACTCCGGTTGTTATAAGGATCACAAATATATATATTTTATGGGGTCAAAATATTTTTTTCTAATTATTACAAATGGAATGACAAATTTATATATACCCTCTGCACACTGGAGTGGAGGGTATAAAAAGTAGCATTTATCATATTACGACTAGTATATTAACTAATACTAACTTATTATAATATTAATTAAATTTATTTGTAGTAAATTGTAAAATTGAGTTTTACATTGTCTGGCGAAATTTGCTTGATTTAAATGTTTTTTAAATTTAAAATAAAAAATTAATTTACACGATTTATGTTAATCGGTGTTTTAATAATTTAATCGCGATTTCACGTTGAATCTTTTGGAAAGATTAATATATGCTTTATAAGTGTATAACTTTTTCTCTTTTTTTTCAAATTAGAAGAACTAAGGTTATCGTAAAGTATACGCAGAGAAAAGAGTACTTATTGTCGACGTATCGTACCGACGTAATGAAAAAAACCATGGTTATTTCAAGGTTAACTTTCCGCTGGATTTTAACTTACCAACAAGTATTCCTTATGGAGTTTTGGATATCCTAAACCAGAAGTTTTCGATTATTTTTAGGAATCCTACACTTCCCAAATTATTTCTAGTGGATTTAGTAAAAATGTCCAACTTTATGGATGTAGTGGTGAATGTATGTATATAGACGATCCAGTCCAAAAAAATGAAAATGTGACGTCAGATGTTACATGTACTAAGAAGGACACCACTTGGAATGAATCCTTTATCGGGTGTTTCCAAGTTCCTCAATAGAAGAAGCAACGGTGTCGATGTCGCAACGTGCTCTGTTAAATTTTATGAATAGTAAATTTTGACGGTTTAGAAAGCTGAGAAACATCTGAATTTTTTTTTGTATTCCACACTTTTTACCTTAAACACACTTGATTCCGTAACACTGATGGTTATCGAGTTATGATTTAAGAATTTTTTTCACGCACCAATAAATTTAAATTTTAATATGTACTACTGAGTTGCTCTCCACGCTGTGGGGTGTATCAGAAAAACGAAGTAAAGTGATTTCGATTCTACCATGTATAGTTTGAGAGAAGACTGAACTCGTACAAAAGCAAAAGAAAATACAAAAATTGTATTCGATAGTCGAATTCAACCAGCTGTGGTTTAATACTAAACTCAGGTGGCAACATCATCTCATTTGCATAATAATAACCATTGGGTATGTATGCGTTTATTACATCCATTAATGAGTAGTCCAAAAATGATCCCCTTGGGACAACTCTTAGTCATAGGACCCATATAGAGCTGCTTCCCGATCTTCACTTAAATCTATCAAAAAACAAAAATATTGCACTGATTCTTCTAAAATTTTGTTTGTATATATTTTTGCAAAATACAAGAGACCTTACCAAACATGGTCAGGATCGGTCCATTTTTGGGCCTAGTCCCTATATAGATATAACATCCGATATGAACTTTTTCATATATGCAACCAAAAAAATTAATAAAAATCCCACTCAAATTTGGCTTATGCTTATTTTTATGTCCAGTTAGTTGGGACTGAGAGATAGGGTCTCTAAACGCATGGTATAGGGTATCATATAGTGGGTCCATAATTTTCTTACTTGTTTTTTTAATGTTACTGTTGCATTTATCTACTGTAGGTCTAAATAATATTATTTCACATTTTTCTATATTTATTTTCATATTCCAATCCAAGGCAAATTGTTCCACGATATTGAGCAGGTTTTGCAAGTTTCTATTAATTTTATCAATTGTGCAGTCAGCATAATATTATAATATCATCTGCAAAAGCCATAATATTTTCAATTTTGCTAACTAATTTTGAATATATTGAAAAGTATAGGTGAATTGACAGTACCCTATTGTAACTCATTAATGATTTAAACATTTTTCTGATTTTATGTTTCTGGTGAAACACTATAATAGTTCTATGACTTATCATATTATATACTAGCACTATACCCGCTACGTTGTTAGCTTAATTATTATATTAACTAGTGGATTGTGTGGCGCCTAGGCGCCCGTTTATTTTGACTTTAACAAACAAATTTTTTTTCCCATTTCAAAATTTTCCTATATTTTATATATTTAAAAAAAAATTAATTTTAATGATTTTAAAATTTAAAAAAAAAAATAAAAAAATCGGAAAACAGTTGTAAAAAATACAAACCAAAAACTTCGATTTTCAAATGAAGTTTTGTAAAAGGTCCTTTAATGTATATTTTCGCATAAGTTTGCCAGTAGCCAACCTTTGCTTTATATTTTCTGCTTCTATACATAAGAAGTTTTTAATATTATATGATTTTAAAAAAATATTTTATTTTGGTAGAAACTCGGTAATTTTAGTCTTAATAATTTAATAATTTAATTTATGTTTTATAACTTTTTAAAATGCATCAAAATAAGTAAACTTATTCAACTAAAAAAAATTTTAAACCTTTCGGACAAAACAAACAAAAAATACTACGGTTATAACGAACTTAGTCTATAACGAACGAATTTGGCCGGTCCCGCCGAGTTCGTTATAACCGAACTCCATTTTAATGTAGAAAAAATAGAATAGCATAGAAAAAAAAAACGCGTAAGAGCAAGGTTCCTAAAAGTTTCTTAAGGGGGGGGGGGGGGGTTTAAAGGTTTTAAAAGTTAATAATAATAATTAATTGCATAATTCTTTTTTGAAGACATGAATACACGTTATAGCATAACATTTAAAAAATCTTTGAAAAAATTTTCAACTAAAAATTTTAATAAATAAGTCCGTGACAGCCAATATCCGGAGGCGTTGTTGTTTTGCGGTGAACATCATAACTCGTTACCCCACCATGTGAAAAAAAAAATCGAAATGCGTTTAAAAGATGACATGTTTCCTGAAGTAGTGACGAAGAGTTTTTCAATTTTTTTTTTGCAGCATTTTGAAGTGAAAAACGATTTTTGCTATACAATTTCGGGAATTAAAAAATGGGGAAGAAAATGGAATTAAAAAAAAAACTTCGTGGTTACCTGATGGTTTTTGTGTAGATATAGTGTCTAAAATTTCAAAAGAATCGGTCAAGAAGATGTTCACGGACTTCGAACATTTATTGCGGGAAAATCGACTTAAAATTTTTTAAAAACTGATTTATGTATATGTGATATACCGTATGAGGCCGGTCGCTGGAAACGCTGTATATTCTTAAGTTTTGCTCTGATTTACTTAAAATTTTGATACAACACTCTCGACATGTTGTGCATTCAGGAAGAGAAATGCAAAAAAAAGGTTTTAAAACCTACCACCCCTTAAGGAAATGCAAACACCAATACACCAACGTACACAAAAAAGAAAAAAATATTTCATATTTCATCATACATGTAAACTGAAAAAAAAGAGAATTACATTTTTTGCAAAGTTATCTATAAATCTAAAAAAGAAAAAATAAAAAATGCGCGCGTATTAGTTTTACTTCAAAAAAAATCGCTTTTAATTCTTCCATTATAATTTCAATAAATTATTCAAATTAAAATCTTAAATATACCTTTTAACGTAATTTATGTTTGTCCAAATTTTTTTAAAAGCATATTGTGCAAAAATTAATATTATGAGTGAAAAAAAAATTATTTTACCACCTCTCTTCTAAAATTACAATGTAATTTAATTATGCAAAGTCACAATAATTTAAATTGTAAACTTAATATTGCACTATTTTTTCAAAGGCTTTTCAATACAGAGCTATAAACGAAATCGTACGTTGGACAACAACAAAATCTACATTGAAGATCTCTTTTTTCTCAAATATTTATCAAAAAAAGCATGCTCTTTGGTAAGTGCTGGCCATCAATGAACTGAGCGAAAGTACTCTTAACAATACAAAACAATTTTGAGATGAAAAACAAAACAGACAAACGAAGAAGTTTAGTAAATGTTGCCAATTTTGACAACTTATTGTAATTTCGACGATTTTGCAATTTTGCCAATTTTGACAACTTATTGTAATTTCGACGATTTTCCAATTTGTTAAAATGATTTGTTAAATTTGTAAAAATGATGATTGAAGATTTAAAATTATCAGTAGTATAAAAATTACGATTTCAAGGGTTACCAATTAATGGATTGTTTATCGAAAATTGATAGTTTTTGTTCAGTGTAAATGGAAATTACAAAGTATGTATAGATTTAATTCTGGGTCAAGTCGTTTCAAAACGGAAATACCTTGAATAGCATCTCTATTTAAGATTTAAGTTTCAATTACGCGATACTTTAAATCTATATTATATGTTTCAGCTATATATACATGTCAATAAAATTATTTAGTTGATTGCTGTGTTAAATTTTTTTCGTTGAAATTTCACCACTAATACATTTTTATATATAGAAATATTCAATGCTGTAATAATATTCGTAATATGAATGATATAAATAAATTTGATTGTTTCCTTTTGTAATATTTTGTAGAGTTTTATTTTTATTATCTTGACAATTTCTTGTTTTCAAAATGACGATTTGGCGATTTAGTTTCCAAAATTGTCGATTTTCAGAAGATTTTATTAGCAGCACTGGTTGGTAACATAGAAGAGAGAAAATTGTGTGTGGGTTTGTATAAAATGAGAAAGATTAAATTTTGTTTGTGTATTTCGCATAGCTTTGTAGGGAGTGCTATGTGTATTATTTCAGCGTTACAGAATCAGTCAGTCAGTCAGTGAGTCAGGGATCAGCGTAAATATATATAAGATTATTTAAGCCATAATAATATTTAAAAACAAACAGAAATATAGTTTGAGTGACAATACGATGGAAACTTTTAATAAAATATATTTTTGACGACTTGGATGGAACCTTTTATTAGTTTAAACATTTGTACGTTTTATTTATTTAACAACGAAGAAATATTAATATTACTTCAAAAAAAATTAACAAAACTTAAAAGTATTAATTTTTATGCTGTTGACAAAACAATGGAAACCTTTACTGTACAATAACACTGTGGAATAAAATGATGGTCATGATCTTGGGGGGTGGATGATTTCTATACCGAACAATTGTATTAATTTATTTTAGTAAAACTCCCGAAGTGTTTAAACGTTTTGGGTCCATTTAAATATATCATTTTTTGATATATTAATGCTGGCCAGACGATTTTATCGTTTTATTCATAGAATATTTCGCACAAATATTCTTTTGTCTGCGGCTATCACTAAAATCATCTATTATTCTAGATTTTAACTCTTCATTAAACTTTATTCTTGCCATTATTTTATAATAATTGAAAGAAAACATCAGAATTTATAAATATTTAAATAACGGTTAAAATTTTTAAAATTTTTTTTCACTGGTTCTTCTATTTTTTTATTATTTTGATCAACTCTGCTAAAGAAATTTAAAAGTTTTCACTGCTTTGGCATCACTTAAAAAACATATTTTTTTTCGTTTATCTATTTTTTTTAGTTGTATTTTCTGTAACAAATGTGTTGTCTTCCAATATAGAATACACCCTATAGTAATTTCGTAAAAGGAATACATAATTTTATCACTAAGCGTAATTATTAAAAATCAAAATTGGCAAATTTTGATTTTTGTAAAAATTTTCAATGTACTGCGACCTATTCTATTTAAATACCACTTTTTATTCATTATAGGTTCGAAAATTATTCAAAAATAATATTATTTGTAATATTGATGGCTTAGTTTGGAAAGAAGTAACTCAAGCCATAGGACAAACGCTATTGAAATTGCTGAAAATGGGTGCATGTTTAGACCTTATCCCCATTCAAATGACGCTTATGATATCGACTTAACTAGCCGTAAGATCCAAATTACCAAATAAATTTCAGTCGAATTTGGTTTGTGTATGTTTATTACATCCATTAATCCGTAGACCAAAAATAAATCCTATAGGACAATTCACTTAAACCTATCTAAAACAAAAATATTGCACAGCTTTTTCTCGGTTTATATATTTTGTTGCAAAATATAAGTGACTTTACCATAAATGTTCAGGATTGGTTAAATTTTCGACGTAGATTTGGTTTATGATTTTTTTTTTAAACCCAATTAGTTGGACCTAAGACCAGTTCTCTAAACGCTTGGTATAGGATATCGGTCTAGACCAACTATCATTTTCTTTCTTGTTTTCTTAAGAAAATTTACTTTTAGAGGAAAATTTATCAGTTGAAAAGTATCAGTTTTCGCATTTTTTGGCCGTTTTTACCCCCCCCCCCCAAAGGGATCGAATTAAAACAAAGTTTATTCTTCTCCGATGTATGTGTCTCTGGTGGCATCTAATATGTCAGATTTCATATTCCCAAATTACTTTGTAAGGAGGATACAAAAAGGAACATTTTTACACTTCCGTTTTTTCCCACCCCCTCCTTTAACATCCGAATTTTCAAAAGCTTCCGTCTCATTTGATGTTTCTATCTTTTGTGGAATCCACAAACTATATTTTATATTTTTTTTTGTTTAGAAGATATCAGATATATAATTTTTACCTCTCTGGCCGTTTTTCTTCCCGCACATGTTAGAATTACCGATAAATTCATCCTTGAGTGATGCCCACGTTTTCAATGGAGTCTGTATACCAAAATTCATAAATATAGACTAATATGTTAAGAATTTCCAAAGGTTTCCCTCTCATCGGGTGTTTCTATCTCCAGTGGAATTGACGAACCTCCTTCTATATTTGATTGTTTAGAAGATACCAAATGTACCTTATTAGAATTACCAATGAATTCATCCCTGACTGATGCCCATGTATTCGGTGGAGTCTGTATGACAAAATTCACGTATACAGATTAATATATTAAGAAGATACAAAAAGGTACAATTTCCTCTTTTTTGACCGTTTTTACCACCCTTAAAATCGGAATTCCAAAATTTTTCATCGAATCTGAAGTCTCTAGTGGAATCCACATACTGTATTTCATATTCCTAGATTCATTTGTTTAGTAGATACCAAATGTAAATTTTGTTCCCTTTTATTTTCCGCTTTCTAGCTCCTTTAAGCGCGAATTTCTAAGAATCCCTATTTCAATTCGAATCTGCCTCCCAAAAGGACCCCACATTCCAAATGTCATATTCCTGGGACTATTTTTAAAAATATTCCCTTTTGGTACGCTTTTACCCCTTTTTACCCCCTTAAGTGCTAATTTCATATTCCTGGGACCATGTTTAAAAATGTTCCTTTTTGGGCCGTTTTTGTACCTTTTTAACCCCTTAAAATGCGAATTTTCAAGTTTCTAGGTTCAGCGGTTTGGGCTGGGCGATGTTGAATGATTCAGTCAGTCAGTCAGTCACTCACGCAACTCTTTTAGATATATAAAGATGAGTATTATTAATGCAATGGAAATTTATAATAAATTTGTTGTATATTAAACCAGCTATCCAAACGTTATCAAAAACTTTTTCCATATCTATTAAACAAGCTCATGTACATAATTTTTTATTCCAATTTCAATTTATATTCGATGAAAGTAAATGTATGGCATTCATAGTCGAGTGTTTGTATTTAGATCCAAATTGTTTTTCAATAATCAGGTTGTTGTTGTTACAAAATTTATTTATATTATATTTATATTATTTATGCACATTTCTAAAATTTTACTAATATTGGGGAGTAAGCTTGTTATTTTACTAACAATTTAGCTACTTCATCAAACTTTGGTTATTATTTAAAGGCAAATTTGATTCTTGTTTTTTTCTTTTTTTTTTTGGTTCAACAGGGGTATCTGCCAAATCGTTCAGCACATTACCAACAAAAACTTAGTAAGGCAGAACAAAAGTAAATTAAATAGATTTGCAACTGCGTTCTTTGCCAATAATAAATTGGTATCATATGTATTTTATATTTTTACTTTATTTAATAATTAAATCGCATGGAATAATAAAAAAGGTTCGTTGTCGATTACTTGTAAAATAACTTATAAATATAAGACTTAAACCAAGGCAACATAAATTCATTAAGACGGCATAGTACTAGCGAAAAATTTATTTATTGAAATGTTAATACAACGACCAAAATAATGTTGAAGTGGAATAAATTCTACCTCTAACATGAAAATATCCTTATTAAGGAAATGATTATTAAACTAGACAAGAGTTATTTCACGTCATTACCATGACCACACATGTGAATGATTATTTGTTGAAGTACATATATTATTAAAACTTTGAAACTTGAAAGCAGTAACTTGGTAGCAAAATAAAAAAAAAAATGTTTTAGTTTAATAAAAGCATGAATGTTAATCCAGAAATAGTAATGCCACAAAAAATAAAATTTCTATTCACAATTTTAGATGTTATAACCCGCAGTTATTTTCGAAGCAAAGACATATAGGCCTTACGTAAATATCTGGTAGGTTGTAGACAAGGCCTTTATTGTGCACTATCCTTCAGTTTCGATTGTATACAATTGTGGTTACCTTACTGTTATACATTTTATGTTAAAGTTTTGTTTATATTATTAATATTATTACCTCTAAATATACACACTTCTCTTCTGAATTACTTATGTAGGTTTTTTACATCAAATCTTATTAAAAAGTTCATCTTATTACAAGTATATCTTTTATGTGGTATTTTAAGCTTATATTAAAAATTTAATATAACAAGGATGAAGTAAGTATTACACAAACAAAAGAATCGTAAGTCTATACAAGTCTTTAAAGAGGCTGATATTTAACTTGTTTTCTTTGTTACATTCGGTATCCATGGTGTAGAATAAAATTCAAACTTTGATAAAGGCTGTCTTTAAACTTTATTAAAGATTGTTATGGGTTGAGTAATTGTTTTTCGAAATGTTTGTAAGCTTTTTTGGTTGTTGCAAAAATATTTAGTTCAAAACAAAAGTACAAGGAAGGTCTAACAGGCATTTTACTTCATAATTTGAATTTATATTAAAGTGGTTAAAATTACATTTCTCATAAGATGGAAATTTCAATTAATGACTATATTAATTCTTATGGACGAGAATACGGAAAATGTAAACAAAGTAGTATTTTATACAAAATAAAACTATATATGTATACAACGCTGCCAACATTTAGTAAGTTAATATAGCAAAACAGCACCACAAAATGCACTAAATGGTTCTAGATAAACAATTTTTTATAAATAATTTTTTAAGTTAAACGTATCTTTCCTCATTTTCAGGCCGAAGTATAATTATACTCTATACCACTATGTGTTTTGGGTATAATGACTTTGTGCTGCTGTTTGTAACTACCAAAAATATTTGACCTGGACCCATCTTTTAATATACCGATCGAATCAGAATCACTAACTGATTCGATTTAACGATGTCCGTCTTCCGTCCGTCCGTCTGTGTGTCCATGTAAACCTTGTAATCAAACTGCAGGTCGCAAATATAAATATATTTTGATGAAATTTAGCATGTAAGGTTTCATCGGCCATAGAATTAACGCTATTGAAATTAGTGAGAATCGGCCCATGTTCAGACCTAGCCCCCATACAAATGACCCCTATGTAATCGACATAAATTGCCATAAGATCCAAATTGTCATATATATCTTACTCAAATTGGCTTCGTATGCGTTTATTACATCCATTAATGAGTAGTCCAAAAATTATACCTATCGGACAACTCTTAGTCATAGGCCCCATATAGAGCTGCTTCCCGATCTTCACTTAAATCTATCAAAAAAACAAAAATATTGCACTGATTTTTCTCAAATTTTGTTTGTATATATTTTTGCAAAATACAAGAGCCTTTACCAAACATGGCCAGTATTGGTCTATTTTTGGGCCTAGTCTCCATATAGATATAGCATCCGATATGAACTTTTTCATATAAGCAGCCAAAAAGATTAATAAAAATCCCACTCAAATTTGGTTTATGCTTATTTTCTATATCCAGTTAGTTGGGCCTATGAGATATGGTCTCTAAACGCTTAGTATAGGGTATCATATATTCGGTCTAGACCGACTATAATTTTCTTACTTGTTTTTTATATAAATTTTTTGAACATTTGATGAAATTAGTTAAAGGAGAGATTGGGTCATATTTAATGTGCATTGAAGAATTTACAAAATTATGTCCTGATTTGAAAAATTAGAAATTTTAAATGTCATTGAACACTTCATCGACTTCAGCGTCTGAGTAGAGAAAGTATATACATTTTAATCTCGATAATTCCTATACCTGCTAATACGGACATCGCGGTAATCCAGACAGTTCATTGTCTTACATTGTTGACTCAATAATCCGGACACTAATCATATTTTTTACCTCTAAAATTCGGGCACCTTTTTTAGTTTTTGATGTTTGATCGACTTGTGCTCTCTTTGTTCTTTTTTACTGAGAATTTAAAACTTCTAAGCATGCATGAGAGCGTAAAATAACACTGCTCTTAATGTTATTGGTTAAATATTGCACTTGACAAGAACTCTCTCAAATTTCGGTTATAATTCCTATAAATCTGTCTACTCAACGACTGAGTAAGAGGGAACAACAATACGTGTGAATTGTGCGTACCCAATTGCATGTCAATTTCTTTTTTTTTTTACTACTCTGTTACATTTGTTACAGTCGTAATCTTAAAGGTTGCATAAATTTGCGTGGGTAGACATATTTAAATGTTCATTATCTATTAAACTTTTGTTTATCTAAACTATATTATAAATTAGTAATGGTACCAAAAGTAAAACAAAAACACACTTTCTTATGATCCTACTTCTGTTTAACCTTTTATTGAGAAGCTACACGCAAAAGTTTCTGAAACGGGCATAACATATTCTCAAGTCTATAATGCAGATGAGACTACATTATTTTGGAGGAAGCTGCCAGAAAAAATACTTGCTTTGCATTCTGAGAAATCCGCACCAGGTAGCAAAATTGGTAAAGAAAGACTTACACTTCTGGTTTGCTGCAATGCTACTGGAGAACATAAACTTAAACTGCTCATGATCGGAAAAGCTAAAAACCCAAGAGCATTTAGAAAAGTAAATCAGCTAATGTTTAAGAACTGGTTTCAAACATCATTAGCAGACCTTGATAAGGACATATGTGTTATGTTTTTGCCACCAAACAGCACGGCTCTTATCCAACCTATGGACCAAAATGCCATTCGAATTTTAAAAATTAATTATCGTAAAAGTTTTTTATCCCTTCTTTTATCCAGTACAACAACTGTAGTGGATACTTTAAAAAACTCTTCTTTGAAAGACGTTGCTTTTCTTACATCAAATGCTTGGAACATTGTTGATGAATGAGCTCTTAAAAATGTTTTAATAAAATTCCATATGATGAAGAATAGAGCTCAGATGATGATCTGCCTCTTGCGATACTACGCTCCAGTGACTCCACTGAAATTTTTGACTTACTTGTCGATATATCTCCGGATGAGTATCAAAACACTGAAATAAATGAGTGGTTGAATGGTGATACTGAAATATCTAGTGATGAGGATGAGGATGAGGAAGTTAATATCGATGACAGCAATCGCGATGACAATGAAAACGGCGTTTCAAAAACAATACCCTCTGATGCTATATCTGCGTTTGGCACGTGTATAAAATATGCAGAGAAGCAGGATTTTTCGGCTGGAGATATTTTAAAACTTATAAGTCTAAGAGATATTGCACACAAAAACAAAAACCCATCAAAGCATCGCCAAATAAAAATTACAAAAATTTTTAAAGATACTTAAAAAAGTTAATGACCTTCTAAGAACAAAAATATTTAAATAAAAATGATTGCTTTTCAATAAAAATCACTTTCACCTATCTTTATTGTATAATTTCGATTTTTTTGTTAAGTCTTGGAAATCCGGACAATTCGGTATTTCGGACACTGCCTGGTTTCTAATTGTCCAGATTATCGAGATTATACTGTATATCTAAAACGAGACTAAAAATTACTTCAGTTTAGAATAAATTAGTACTTGATTTTTCCATTCATACTATTCGATTTATCTTAAGCTTTATTTTTTAAAAAATTAATAAGTTAATTTTTATAGTAAAAATAAGAAGTTTTCTGATCCCAATTGACTCCTGTTTAATCTGATTATTTAAACATAACTTTTCAAAAGTAAAACTTTAATAAAAAGCACAAATTCCAGCTAACTATTTACATGCAAATGTATCTTTTAACATTTTGGCCATTTAATTTTACTAAATTAGCGAAAAGCGCTTTTCATTAAAATGTACCTTGTCTTAAAAAGTGAATTTTCTTAAAGAGATGGCTTTTCATAAAAAGGTATTTTCATCATTTTTCATCGGGTTTTTGTAAACCCTCCCCACCAGTGCACAGAGGGTATCAGCTTCTCAATGCGTCTGTAACTTATCGAAATAAAGACCGTAGACCCCATAAACTAAATATATTCTCAATCCTTATAAATGGAGAAGTCGATCTGGCGCTGTTCTAAAATTTTTGTTCTTCTAGCCGATATAATGTTAAATCAAGCCTTTTTTAACTTTAAGTGTCGGCAACATAGTTATGGCATTTTGTTTAGAATATAACGCTCTTAATTGTTTTTTGTTTGTTTGTATGTTTGGAATAACGGGTCTTCCAGTCAGAAGCACCTACAAAACTCAAATATGTTTATAAAACTTCCTGTCTCGAAAACATTTAATTGTGGTTGAACACAAATGAACGTAATGCCCGTGATCCAATATTTTGCAAGTTAATGAAAATAGATAAATAGAGAAAATTCATTGACGCAAGAAAATAATTTTCTATTCCGACCAAAATCATCTCCAGTTAAAACAAAATTAAACTTCTGGAGCGGATTTGAAGAGAACCAGAAAATGTAACTAAAATATGTTAGTTGTTTAATTCGATACATGAAGAAAGATCCCATAACCATTTACAGAAAAGGGATTACAGAGGTATACGGTTATATTTTTGAATAAAAATAACAGATAGACAATTAATATATACTAGCAGATTCCAGCCCTCGAAACTCAAGCGCAAATTCTAAGAGATTTTATTTTTTCATTAAATAAAGACCCTAAAATTATGCTAACAATTATAGCCAATCCACAAATCAACACAAAAAACAAACTCATTTTTATTACAAACGCATTATCAAACACATAAACACACACATAGCATTGTATAATTTTATGTATGTGTTAGTAACAACTTTAGATGCAATTTACTCAAAACAAAAGAAAAAATTAAAAAATCTGTAAATCTGTAAATCGGCTAAAAAGAAATACCTTTCAAATAATATACGTTTGGTCAAAATCGGGATAAAACGTTAGAACAAAACATCAGTCACAAGAAATCGCTTAGTGTATTTATATTATAGATTTTTTAATTTCAATTTTTGAAAAGTACTTTGTTTATTCTTTTTAAATTTTCGATGTTTATTTTTTAATTGGTAATTTTAGCTTTACAGTTTTATCATCTTTGTTTTTTATTTTTGAGTTTTCTATTTTATTCTTTTTAAGTTTTAAGTGTTAATTTTTAATTTTTAACTTTAATTTTTAATTTTTAGTTTTACTTTTTATTTTTTAGTTTTTCATTTTGCATTTTTCACTTTTATTTGTCATTTTTCATTATTCAATATTCATTTCTCATTTTTCTTTTTTCCTGTTTTCATGCTTTATTTCTTATTTCTCATTATTTATTATTAATTGTTCAATATTCCTTTCTCATTTTTCTTTTTCATGTTTCGTTTTTCATTAGGGATTACATTTATACCCTATACAACCATGTGGTTTGAGTATAACGACTTTGTGCTGCTGTTTGTAATTATTAAAAAAATTTGACCTAGATTCATCTTTTATTATACTGATCGACACAGAATCACTTTCTGAGTCGATTTAGCGATGGCCATCCGTCCGTCCGTCCGTCTGTCCGTCTGTTCGTCTGTGTGTTCATGTAAACTTTGAAATCAAACTACAGGGCGGATATATGAATATATTTTGATGAAATTTGGTATATAAGCTTTTACTGGCCATAGGATGAACGCTGTTGAAACTGGTGAAAATCGGTTCATGTTCACACCTAGTCCCCATACAAATGACCACTATTAAATCCACATAAATATACATAAAATATAAATTATCTTATAGATCTCAGTCAAATTGGGTTTGAATGTGTTTATTATATCCCTTAATAAGTAGTCCAAGAATAATATTATTCTATGGGACAATTCTTAGTCATATCCCCATATTGGAGCTGCTTCTCGATCTTCACTTAAATCTATCAAAAAAAAAAAAATTTGCACAGATTTTTCTCAAATTTGGTTTGTATATATTTTTTCAAAACATAAGTGACTTTACCAAATAATGTCAGGTTCGGTCGATATTTCGACCTAGTCCCCATATAAATATAGCATCCGATATGAACTTCTTCATATCTGCAGCCAAAAAAAGTAATAACAATGGCACTCAAATTTGGTTTATGCTTATTTTCTATGTCCAGTTAGTTGGACCGAAGACATAGGGTCTCAAAACCATGGTATAGGGTATCATATAGTCGTTCTAGACCGACTGTCATTCCTTACTTGTTTTTCTTTACCACTATATATTATTTCTTTATTATTATATTTATAACGATATAAAAAAAAACAAGTAAGAGTGTTAAATTCGGCTATGCCGAATCTTTGATACCCTCCACCTGGGTTTTACGTTTACATTAATATCTGGACTTCTTGCACTATTTGTAACAAATGTATATAAAATATTTGCATATGTAAACACTTTCATAAACCTATTACTGAATTATTACAACAAATGCTCTGAATTTTCAGCATTTTATAGAGGTGTCTACATATTTTAGGTCATAAATTGGCACAACGACTCCCGATTTATCCCATTTTAAATACTAACCTGATCCAGATAATTACAAACAATATTAAGTTTAAGCAGGTAAATGGTTTATTTTGTAATTTTCTTTTTAATTTAAATTTTTTAATATAAAGGTGCATTTTATTTTTTACAATCCTTTTCAATTTTCCAGACCTATTAGTATAGGGCACATTTGTGAGTCCGCATAGATCAACTTTCAACTCTTTCTTCTTTTTATTGTATTAAATCTATCTTTGGGTCTTTAAATTAATTAAGATAATTAAGATGAAAACAACAAATTGTTTTTTTTTTTAGTTAATATCTGAATATTTTACTGATACAAGGCAAAACTAAAATTGCCAAAAATTTCAGTCAAAACTATTTTGAATGTATTTCTTAAATATCGCATAATTTTTTTCAATTTTAAACTTTAAAGTCTTTTTAAGTCTGGTAATAACTCTATAATATGAAGGAAGTAAATATGTGGATTCTTTAATAACAATGACAAGTATAAAACACTTTTTTGTGCATAACATTAAAATATTATAAATTTGAACATAATTAATTTTAGAAACATAATTAACTTTAGAAAAATGTCCGATTCGTTTTTCGATTATGCTGAAAACACATCAAAGAAATACAGAACATAAAGATTTTGCTTCAGTTAGTTGAGAGACGAGAAGCTAATGGATGGCTGGAACAGGTCAAAGGTGACGACTATAAATGCAGATGCAAGGCTTTTGAAAATATATTAAAATGCGATAAATCAGATCTAAGTATACATGCTTATAACGACTGTTATAAAAAATCTTTTAAAACCAACAGTATTGCCATAATTTGAAATTGTAAAGATGCTAAAAATGCTTAAACGTACTGGACTCTAAAAAAAAAGATGCTAAATTTTTTTTTCAAATTTCATTACCTTTATATTGAAAAATTATATACTTATTAATAAATTCTTTGGTTTTTAAATCGAAAAATTAATATAAAACATATGTTTAGATTTATATTTTTTAAATTTTAATTAAAATTATTTTGGATTTCATCTGAAATTTTTATTAACATCAAATTGAGTTTATTTTAAACTTAAATTAAATATTTTTTTAATTTTAGAGGGATTTTTTTTTATTTAAAATATAACAGAAATTACATTATTAAAAGATACGATTATATTAGAATAATTGGTTTATGGAATCTAACATTTCTGTGATGTCTTCATCTTCAAGTTCTTCTTTGCTCTGATATTTTTCTGACGATCGACTCTTATCAACGACATCGCTCGGTATATTGTAAGTGTGACAGCACCGATTTTTCAATTTCAATCCTTCTTTTATACGTATTACAGAACATAACAACTCGGATTTTATTCTGTTCGAAGTTTGCTTTTAACTAAAACCATTAAACTAAACAAACGTTCAACTTCGGCTTTTGAGAAAGACAAATCTAATATAGACAATATTGATAACTCCTAAAATGGATTTTCGCCAATAGAATTTTTCAATCCATAAAGAGGTTGTATTCAGTGTTGTATCCCAGTTTTGTTCTTTGATATAACTCCATTGGATTTGAATTTTTTCTGTTTCAGATGATATAAATTTAAACTCTTCTAATATATTGGTTATCTGTTCTTTTACCCGATTTAATGTGTTTTTGGCGTTTTTTTAATACAATAATATTTTTTGGCAATCGACTTTCTAATTCATTAAAAACTGTTATTGTTGTTTACATTCTTCTATTTCAAAATGTTTTGTTATATTTGTTGAAAGAAACGAGCAGAGTGGTAAATGGAGTAGTACACAAAATTACTGTACTACACTTTGAGAAATAAAAACATATCAATACCATTAAAATTATATATTCAAAAATAATGAAAAAAAAAAAAATATATCAAAAAAGATGCTAAAAGCAACTTTTTATTAATAAAAGATTCTAAGTTAGCATCTAGCAACTTTTGATAAATTTTGGATGCTAAACGACAAAAAAAAGTTGCTAAATTTAGCAACTAAAAAGCTAAAACGGCAACACTGAAAACCAAGAACAAATATTCCGTTTGAGTTGTAACATCTCATTTGCAAGCCATTTTAATTAAGCAGCGTTCACACTATGTGTTTTGCTTGTGTTTTTCTTATTGTTTTAGCACGTGCAATTTGTACACATAGTGTGAACCCTTTCAAAAATTGTTTATGTACAACACATTTGGCAAGACATATGTAAATTTCTCAATTAGAGCAGGTTCTATTTTGGCATGAAAACCATATGAAAATACAATACTGCTTGTGGCGAAAGAAAAACAGAGTAAATTATAAAGATAAATATTGAAAGAAAAATAAATTGTTTAATATTAATTAACAATTAAAAAATATATAAAATATATTACTTTATTTTTGTAAATTCACAAATTAAATCAGCTGTTGTTTTCATTTAGAGGTTATGTCATACGGAAATACATATGTACGTTTGATCGCAAAAATGATGAATTGTATGTAAAACGCCAATTTTGACACACACGCCGAATTACGTATGGATCGTAAAACTGAATTTACATATGGAAAATATACATAGTGTAAACACACCTTTAATTGTGTAAATTTTAAATGAACATCTAATCATATCAAAAAGATGAATTATACAGAATTGCAAAAATATTTTTTTTATAATATCTGTATGTTTTTTATATTATTCTTATGTAATTCTCATGATATTTTTATCTTATTTTTTATATTTTTTTTCTTTATTTTTATGTTATTTTTACATAATTGAAATTGAAAATGTACAAATTAAAAATAAATTTAAAAAAAGTAGTGTAGGGAAAAAAGGGAATTTTTTTCATAAGCGTAGAGATTTCCTATTAAAACACAATGTAAAAATTCACAAGACAACGCAACGTAAACCTGCTTTGTTCAAAAGCTTCCATAAGACTGAATGAAATTGTTGCTTACTTTACTCTTTGGTGAGTATTTTCATTTTTGTTCGGCTGCATACATATAAGAAGCCAATTAGAGTTCGGTTTACTCGTGCTGCTATGCATATGTTTGTGTGTTAACAAAAATATACGATATCCCAGTCATCATTTCGAAGATTGTTTTAACAAAAATTACCTTACTGTGTCTTCTTCGAGCACTTTTGATGATTAAAAACTGATTAATCACATGCGCTATTAGAAAAAGACTAGATAATGATTTTTGCTTTCTCTTAAAAAGTGATTTATAGAAAAATTGCATTAAATAAGACTCAAAAATGAGTCGAAACTGATCAGAAAAGCGGATAAAAAGGGCTCTCAAGAAGATTCGCGGGTAAGGTAATATTTAATCCCAACAAAAGAATATTTTGTGATCAGCAAAAGGGCGCATTTATAACTGTTTTAATAGCACATATGAGTCAAAAAGACTCTACATGATCATTTCTTGCATAAAATGCTTACTGGGATTTTATTCACTATCTGTAGAAACAGGGTTTTTAAGTAAAGAGCTGTACGCAGCTTGTTAAGGAATCTCAACAGAAAATTTTCATATATTTCTTAAAGAAAAAAAAGCACAAAAGTACCTTTCAGTGCAACGCTAACAATCAGCTGTTTTCTGTCAATTATTAAGAATTGTGAAATTGAAAACAAGTCAATTCTGCTTTATTTGGCCTGCTAAACGCTTTTTAAGCTCAGTATCAAAATTACCCATCCGCTTCTTGTTTTTCTTTGCCGAATTTTGTTCATTTTTTTTCCATGTTTCCTGAAAAATAACTTAATTTTTTTTAGCATATTACATTTTGTTTATGCTTACCTCTCCTGTCAAAATTCCTTTCAGAAAGAACGAAAAATTTGATATTCCTGCTCAAAGCCTGGGTTGCCTAACTTAATTTACGTAAAAAAAAGTAGTAAAAACAATACTACTTTTTTAAAAAGCTGCGGACTATCAACAGAAATTTTTAGACAGAAAAATTCCTTAAGCATTTCTGAAGCGTTTTTTTATATGAAGTTTTTGATTCCTTAGCAAGCTGCGTACAGGCCTTAAAACAAATCTGCATATAATTTCAATTCTATTTCGTTCACAATGATACGATCACTTTGTTTACTAGCTACTAGTAAAATAAGAAAATAGTATTATAATACAGCGTAATGATGAATTGTACTTCTCAATTAGTTTATTTTTAATGTGCCATAAGAAGTTCGGTTTGTGCTAAGAAAAGCATGAATATATGTTTCCCAGGGCGAAGCTTAATCATTGCACTATGATTAAGTTGAGCTCCGCGACTATTCATAAAGTGAATAGCTCATGTCAAAAATTTTTGGTAGTTGGGAATGGCGTTTGTGTTAAGAAAAGCATAAATGCATGTTTCCCAGGGCAAGGCTCGATCATTGCACATTGATTGAGCTGAGCTCCGCGGTTATTCTTAATGTGGATAACTGTTGAAACAAAATTTTGGGAATGGCGTTTGCCTCCGTCCCGACATTAAATAACAAATTTTAAAAATTTATTGTAATTAATAACATCTGACAAAAAATAGTATTTTTCTAACCACCAATTTTTTTTACAGGGTACATAAATATTTTATGGTTTACCTACCTACTACTTTTGAATGGAAGTATGCAGGGTTTATACATGTTCTAAAAATACAACTCTTAAAACCATACTATTTTTTCAACTCTAAAAATTTCAGAATTTTGTAAAAAATAAAATAAAATACCGATTTATTTTAATATGCGCTTATTATGGATATACATATACAGAATATATGAATATTATTTATAGTATTTTGATATTGGCAACAGTAGTACGTATCAATTTGTAACATTTTGTGATGTTATAAAAATCGCAGAATATTGATATTGATTTTATATAGTTTCTTTTATTAATTAATTAACTTAAATATTACACCAAAAAATATTGATATTGATGAATTTTTATATTATTAACACAACGACCACAAAAACAACATGCACAGCTATGACAAAATTCAAAATTTAGGAAAACAATATAGGAAAACGTCATATTTTTTTTTACCTTTTCAGTGATTTCTCGGCACCTATGAAACCTATTGTCATGATTTAAAAACAGGAACCTTCTCATGATGTTAATGAATCATTCTCACTAAAAACAAGCGCCCTATCTGCCCTATTGAGGGCGTTATCACAAGAACACATATTCAAATCATATTTGCTCATGACTTTTTTTAATTCTTCGCTCAATTCTCGGGACCAGATCAACCGATTTGGACGATTTTAAATAGCAAACTTCTCAGGATGTTAGTGAATCATTTTTTATACCAACGAGCACCCTAGCTATCCGATTGAAGCCGTCATCGTGATTTCCACAGACGGACAGACGGACAGACGGACAGACGGACAGCCGGACAGACGGACAGACGGACAGACGGACATCGCTATATCAACTTCGCTTGTTATAAGGATCACAAATATATATATTTTATGGGGTCCAGAATTTTTTTTCTAATTATTACAAACGGAATGACAAACTTATATATACCCTCTGCACACTGGAGTGGAGGGTATATAATTAACAATACTACTAACATAGCTCATGGTAATTGTGTTTGTTGGTAAGATTGCATTATTTGTTTTCCGTGGCCTTTGCGAACTGTGAGAGTTGTACAAAAATTATGTTCAACCAATAAAATATTACAAGAAACACATTAGGTTTTATGTTTTTTTACAGGTGTCTACAATTTTTAAATCTTATCGCAGCACAATTACACCAATTTTAACAAAAAAGAAAATTATAGTCAGTCTAGACTGACTATACGATACCCTATACCATGCGTTTAGAGACCCTATCTAATAGGCCCAACTAACTGGATAGAGAAAATAAGCGTAAACCAAATTTGAGTGGGGTTTTTATAAATTTTTTTGGCTGCAGATATGAAAAAGTTCATATCGGATGCTATATCAATATGGGGACTAGGTCCAAAACTGGACCGATCCTTATCATGTTTGGTAAAGTATTTTGCAAAATTATATACAAACAAAATTTGAGAAGAATCAGTGCAATATTTTTATTTTTTGATAGATTTAAGTGAAGATCGGGAAGCAGCTCTATATGGGGCCTATGACAAAGAGTTGTCCCATAGGGGTCATTTTTGGACTACTCATTAATGGATGTAATAAACGTATAGAAACCTAATTTCAGTAAGATCTTTATGACAATTTGGATCTTATGGCAATTTATGTCGATTTCATAGGGGTCATTTGTATGGGGGATAGGTCTGAACATGGACCGATTCTTACCAATTTAAATAGCGTTCATCCTATGGCGGAGAACAGCTTATATATAATAAATTTATCAAAATACATTCATATTTGCGACTTTCAGTTTGATTACAAGGTTTACATGGACACACAGACGGACGGACGGACATCGTTAAATCGAATCAGATAGTGATTCTGGTTCAATCGGTATAATAAAAGATGGGTCTAGGTTATATATTTTTGGTAGTTACAAACAGCACCACGTCATTATACCCAAACCACATAGAGGTATAGGGTATAAAAATGGAATAAGCGAAAAAAAAACGTCACTCAAACCAAGAGAAGCTTGATAAATACTATGGGGACTCCGCACATTCGACTTCAGTCAAAAAAAGGTGATTTACTGACTTTCGTTGTGGTCGCACAAATACAAATGACGCTGAACTTTCTGGACGGCCAATTGTGGTCAATACACCCGAAAATATCGAAAAAAATCCACGATATGGTGTTGGCCGATCGAAGAGTAAAAGGATACCATGGGCACTTCATACGGCAGTGTGTTTTCGAGTTTAAATGGTCAGTTGGGTTTAAGAAAGCTCTCTGCAAAATGGGTGCCGCGTTTGCTTTCAACTGAACATAAACGTTTTTTTTTTTTTTGTAAACTGTGTTTATTTAAAAGTCACGGACATATTGATCCGCCGTCGTAAGTGAACAAAATATTGCTTGATTAGACCGCACATAGGCTATTAAAATCCATGAATTTGTCATTAATTGCCATAGAAAATGGGGATTAATAAATTTGAGTAAAATTTTCTGATTATATCAGTTGTAGTTATCTGTACTTGATAAAAAATTTATCGATCCTGACCCTAGTTAGTATGGTAACTTAGATTTCTTAATAAATATGCAAACTAAAATTATGTAAAATCTATTCGTTTCTCTCCTTTTTTTATATATATTTAACCATTTTGCCCCTGTTGGGACAATATGTCCCAAAAAGTTTCGGTATAACATTATAACGAAATTTTCAAAGAGGTGTTCACTTTATGCTATTTTTTGGTCTAGACTTAATGCGGCCTACATTATATAAGCAAAAAGTTTAAAGAGGAAGTGTATCTCAACACGTTTTTAACCTGTAACATTAATCAGGGTGCTAGTTAAAAGGACATCATGTACAGTGACATGTGCATATATATACCATAAACCACTGGAGTCAGGGTATAGTGATTATGTGATATTCTTTATAACTACCACAAGCAGTTGACCTTCTGTTACACCTAATGACTCAGAACAAATTTCTGAATCGATTTAGCGATGCCCGTCCATGTGTCCGGCTGTCCATCTATATGTTCGTGTAAATATGAAATCAAATCTGAATACAGGTTTTTTGGTATATAAGCTTTTGTCGGCCATAGAAGAAACACTGTTGAAATTGGTGAAAATTGCTGCATGTTCAGATATAGGACCCATAAAAACCCCTATCCGACCAATTAAAATTGTCTTAAAATCGAGATAATCTTATTGAAGTATATCGATATATATGTGGTATTTGTGTATGTACTATTACCACTAATCAGCAAAAAATGGGACCATTTCTATTTAGAGCCCCATATAAAGCTGATTCCTGATCTTCACTTATATCTTTAAAAAAAAGTATTGAATAAGTTTTTTTTAAATTTGATTTCCATGTGTTTTTGAGAAAACTAAGTGACTTTACCAAAATGGTCATAATCGGTCGATTTTTGATCTCGTCCCATATAAAAATAAAAGACGATATGAACTTTTTCATATCTCCTCTTAAGGCGCGCTATATAGCGATAACAGCAATACCAATAAAATTTTGTTTTTGCTAATTTTTTATATCCAGTTATTGCTCAGCAAAGTTGGATAGTCGACTGTCTATCGAATTGCATGGTATAGGGTATCGTACATTCAGTCAATACCGGGTATAATTTTTCTACTCGTGTTATCCGCGAAAGGTCGAAGTTTTTGTCTTAGGATACAAATTTTGCGAAGGAATATCATAAAAAGTAGATTTTTCAAAATTTCAAACAATATTTTAAAAAAATTTTAAATTTGAGACATAGACATACAGTTGCATTTGATTTTAAATATTTTAGCTTTTAAAGGTCAAATAATGACAAATTACGTTGAAATTGAACTTCAAAACTTTTTTTTTTATAAGTATAGTTACGTAAATTTCGTAATTGAAAAAAAGAAGAAAAATTTTAAAATTAGCTTCTTTGCAGAAACATTCATACTTGTCTCCTAATTTTTATTTAGTTCAGGAACGAGTAAAAACCTTCTCCCTATATTTGGGATTAGAAAGTAATAGTTTATCGGCAATGAGTTGTTTTATTTTCATTTCATTTCGAAATGTCATTTTTATTTTTTTTTTTTTATATAATTTGCCAAACTAAATATTATATGGAAGTGATCTTTGATATTTTTCACAAAATCTCTTTTTAATATTAATTTGATTTTGTTATCTTCAAAAAGCCACCTTCAATGAACGTTTGTGAGATTTAAATGATTCTTTTTTTACACTTTTGAGCCGACATTTTTTCGGCGAGCATAAAAACCTTTGGAGTCTTTTTTGTTAACACTTCTTAATGGAGTCTGGAATAATATTTGTACCCATTTCTAATAAATTTTGCGAGATGCGGCCGAAATATACATGCCAAAAAGTATTGGTAAATTAAAGGTACTAGTGTCTTTTTTTAACTATAGGAACAAATTTCTATTAAGTACGACTGTAACCACAACCCGTATAATCTTTAATATTTTTTGATACTAATCTGATGAGTTAACTTGGAAGTGTCACAACTAAAGCGACACAATAAGTCTTCAACTTCCCTTTTTTCTTTTTGAATAATAAGTCAACATTGAAAAAGGGTCAACTATAGGGCTGCTGCAAAAAAAAAAAAAAAGAAAAATGTTCACAACAATATTTTAAATACGATATATAATTTGCTATAGAAACACATTAATAAATGTTGTGACAAACATCTGTTTAAGGACTTAAAGCTTTTTCCTATACTTTCCTTATATTCTGCAGCACGAGAAAACTATTTACATACAATATTTTTTTTATACATTTTATAAGATATACTAGCTCAAACGCATATACCGAAAAACCTGACAATTTATGTAAAATGTTGAATTTACAAATGTAGCAGTTGTAAGCTGATATTTGTATGTAAATATTTTATTTGTACAAATACCCGCAAAACTCAGAAACTTGGTGAGGCACAGTAGTTAAATTAAATGTTTCGTTTAAGAATAATTTTTTGTAAAATTAGTATAGAAACATATTCATTTATTTGTTTATTATATTTTTATTTAGTTATCTATTTTTGAATTTATTATATTTATTTATTTATTTATTACTGATTACATAATAAAATTATTGCTACTAATATTATGAATTAATTTAATATTTACAATTTCTTAAGAAGTTTACACTCTGCTAGGAAGTTGTTAATTAAGTGGATGTTATGGCTAGAAATGTATATCAATGAACTTGAAGCTAAATTTTATTTGAATATATTGCCTCTTAAATATTTGTAATCTTTCCAATCATCTAGAATATATATATTGTTGAGATGGGTATTACATGCTGAACGCCTTGGAGTTGTCGGTTTTTCTAAGCAGCATTTATATGTTAAATTATATAATTATATAGATGTAAGGCTTTCATGTTTTTTTAATATCTTAATTTCAAATTGCCAAATTGCAGACAACTAAGCCAATCATCCCACTATGCGCCGCATGGTTTTCTGCAAAAAAAAAAAAAAGACACAAAGTTTGTCTTTGTATGTTATTTTTTATTGTCATGAAAGTTTTCCATCATTTCTGACAACATGCTTTTGTTTGCACAACAACATTAAAAAAGGTAAAAAAAAACTTTTGGATATTGTTGATGACTTTATATGTATAAAATGAAAATAAAAAAATCCCTTAATAATATGTCAAGTTAAAATTTATTTTTTGTGTTTATTGACTCAAGTTTTGAAAACTGTATAAAACCTTTAAATATAAAATGTAATCTCAAAGGATTTGATTATTGACTTAGACCCGGTGACTTATTCAGAGAAAATTTACTTTATTTTTCTTATGTATTTTTAATAGCGAAAACCGAAGGTTATTTCTGATAGTTTACTGGCGCTGTGGACATAAAGTCGTTTGACAATTTGTCATTATTTGTTTAACCAAATTACTAAAAACTTTGGAAATTCAAAAATTCTCAGCCGGATATATGTATTAAAAATTCAGTTGTGTAATGACAAGTAGTCTATTTGTGAGGAAAAAAATAATATAATTATTTTTCATATTAGCTTTGATCTAGACTTAATACGAATGAAGTCATTTCATAAGAAATAATTTTTCCATGTAGCGGGCATGTTAAACAATGGAAACTAAAGACAAACCATAGGATACCTTTCACCATAAGTTTCTAAATATGATCCAATATACATACTTAAATCTCACTCACAATTATGAATTTATTAATGGATGTGACAAATAAATATAAACTAAATATAAATTAAATCTGTTTATATTTTATTTTACTATAACATTTTCTTTCCTCTGCATGTCCAACAAAAATTGGATAAATTGAAATGCGGTGCAAATGAGTGCTTTTTTCGAAATACAATTTTTTTTCTCGGAGATACGAATTTATCTAGAAAAACTGAGTGATATGAGTACTTTTCTTTTAATATATTAAAATGTATTTCGCTAAGCCTTAAAATTTGTTGTTTTTTGTTATATGGGCACTTGTTCCCAAAATGGTACAATCATCACAATGTTTACTGGGTTACTGCTTTTCCAAAAAATACATACAAGTGAAATTTATATTTGTACAGGTACGTATGTGGAATGTGATGTTCGTAACTACCAAAAAAATTTGGTAGCCGATTTAGTGATGTCCGTCCGTTTGTGTGTCCGTATGTGTGTCCATGTAAACATTTTACTCTAAGTAAACGCCGCAAATATGAACATATTTAGATGAATTTTAGTATATTAGCTTCTATCGACCACAGGAAATTGAAATTGGTGAAAATCGGTTCATGTTCAGTCCTACTCCCCATACAAATGACCCCTATGAGCTCGACTTAAATTGCCATAATATCCAAATTATCATATAGATCTGGGACAAATTGGGTTTGAGTGTGTTTATTAAATCCACTTATCAGGAGCCCTTAAATGAATTCAGTAGGAGAAATGATAGTCATAGCGCCCATATGAAGCTGATCTTCATTAAAATCTATTAAAATTACAAATTTGGTTTGTATATGTTTTTGAATAACAATGAAACTTAAATTTTGTTTGTACTTATTTTCTATATCAGATTAGTTGGACCTAAGAGATAGGCTCTCTTAACGCATGTTATAGGGTACCGTATAGTCGGCCTAGATCGACTATAATTTTCATTCTTATTTTAAGGTATATTTGTATTTTTTAAATGATTATCGGCCATTTTTTTTTAAATAGAAATGATTCATATCCGTGTCTTTACTTCTTTTATAAAGGGTGTTTTTTAATCACGGTAGAACTTTAAAAGGCTTACGATAATTTTTGAACAGATTTCCTACTTTACAAAATTGATCATAAATATATTTACAAAATTTTTTTTATCTTTTATAACAAACAGAAGTGAAAGTAAATTATAGTTATTATTCAGTTAGCTGCACTGTTGCTTCCAACTATTCGATATTCAATTATGCATCATTTCTGACCAGTAGCAGACTTTTCGCTTATTTTCGTATGTCCAGTAGACCATCCCGATTTAAAATTTTCTTCGAAATTTTTGTTTTAACCAACTTTTTTTTTTAATCTACAAAGAAAACCAAGAATTTTGATATGGGCAATTCCACCGAAAGGTCTACCAAGACCAAAAAACTAAAAGTTCTTGAATCCAATTTGTTTAAACATATTTTCATAGGAAAACAATCAAATTTAACTAACGTGAAAAAATTTTACATTTATTCATAACCCATTTCGAGATATTCGAATATAAAGTCGAGCAAGCCAATTCTTTCTCATTGGGACATTTCTATTGCACCATTTGTTTTGATAAAAGTTCTTAAAGAGAAGCATTTAATATTGACTTTTGCTTTTAAAAAATCTTTCTGGAGATACAAAGAGCTAAAAAAAAATGCATAACAAACTATGCAATTAAAAATAACGGTAAGTTGTTGCTATGCTTTATCACATATTTCGATGTCCCGTGCGACAGTGAAAAACAACATTTGTAATTAGTGCGTCAAGTGGACATGACGAAAGTTCATCAAATATTGAGAACAAACACAGATTTTTATTACAAATAAAATAAAAAAAAAACTTTTTGAAAAGTAATAAATTCTGTGATCTTGGTTCTTATATAAAGTTGGTCACGTGCGACATGGTAAGTGTGGATTTTAAAATTTAGAAAAAATATTTTTTCTTACATAAATGATTTATTTAAATACATACTTTTAAATTACTTAAATATAGATGAGTATAAACGGCGAAAAAAATAAAGAGAGATGCAAACGGTGGAAAGAAAAGTTGAAGGAAGATGAAATAAAATTACAAGCCAATAAATTAAAAAACAAGGAAAGAATGCGGAATGCTAGACAAAAGTGGAAAGCGTTGGCTGAAGGACACAATGAAATGATTGAAGAGAAAAGACGGAATGAGCGCATACGTAAGAGACAAAGTCGAAAGAAACTAGCAGAAATGCGAAACGTAAAACGAACACAAAGCGAGGCTTATAAGTCAAAGCAAACGTTGGCAAAAGCTGTAAAAAAAAGTGGAGGACTCGTTGCCAAAAGACATACAGAAAAAATTAAAGGTACTAGAATTTTTATTAAGAAAATATAAGCAGCCCGTTCAAATGAATCAAAAGAAACCCAATTCCAGCAATGCACTACCTGAAAATGTAGTTAGTTCCATAAAAAAGTTTTATTTTAACGATAACATTAGTGTGCAAGCTGCGGGAAAGAAGGATACAATTTTGTTTGAAGGAGAATTAATTGCTAAACGATTTATGATAATGACAGTGGCTGAAGCATATGAGCTTTATAAAAAAGATTATCCAAACCAAGCAGTAGGCAAATCCTCTTTTTTTAGTATGCGGCCATGCCATGTGCAATTACTTAATAAAATGGCACACAATATGTGTGTTTGCATGTGTCATGCCAATTTCGGATTTTTGTTGGAAAGCTTCTCCAAAATAATAGCATCATTTCCCAGCAATTTTGAAAGCTTTCTTAAATCTGTTTGCTGCAATATTCATAATGAAAATTGCATGACAAGCAATTGCACGAAGTGCATTACGGATTTAAAATACCAATTTATTCCTCTAGCATACTTAGAAAATATGGAAGATGAAGTAAACTGGCAGCATTGGCGAAAAATAGATAATCATGTA
This sequence comes from Cordilura impudica, assembly GCA_963682025.1. NCBI lineage: Eukaryota > Metazoa > Arthropoda > Insecta > Diptera > Scathophagidae > Cordilura > Cordilura impudica. Next base: position 57,987,960 of record OY821518.1, on the reverse strand, counting down.
GCTCTTACAAATACTGTTGCAACTTTTTCTGACCTAATAACTCATGTGGAAAGCAAATTACCCCCGTTTAAAACTCACTTTTTTGTGAAAAGGGCTCAGGAAAAATATTTTGAGGAAACCAAGAGCAACTTAAAGCCTACTGAACTAGCCATTCAAATAGATTTTGCCGAAAATTATAGGCTAACAAACCAACATGAGATCCAAAGTGCTCATTTTAGCTATCGCCAGGTATCCATTTTTACTTGTGTTGCTTGGTTTGCAGGAGCTTCAAAGTCGTTTGCTGTCATAACTGATAAGCTAACGCATAACAAACACGATGTTTTTATTTTTTTGATAAATCTCTTAATTGAAATTAAAAAAGGTTATAGAAGTTTTCAAAAATATTTATTTTTTCTGATGGAAGCCGCTCTCAATTTAAATTATATTTAAATTATATATATATAACAACTAATTATTCGTTTTTAGTATTTAAAAAAAAACCTTTAAATTCCTGTTTCACTTCTTTACATATAACTCAGAGAATTGTAACTAGATTTTGATAAAGTTACATTCACTGAAAAGGCAATAAAATTTTATTTACCCTTGCAGAAAAAGAATTGCAATTTTAGCCAAAATTTTTGTCACTATAGGGCGATTCTTACCCTCCAAAAATTACTGGTTTTGTGGTCTTATTTTTTCGTCTTAAACAAAATTGATGCATAATATTTAAGTTCTGTGAATGCAGGATCATAGAGAATTTAAAAGCGAAAATTTTGATATATAAGAAAGCTATATATCTAGTTCATTTTATATTATGGTGTTTTAACCTATACAGCAATAATCGTTTTTTATTTTTTTTTTGTTTTTTATTTCATATGTGCAATAGCCATTTGCGATGCTAATTTAAATTAGAGTCAAGGATCAAGAAAAAAGTTTACATTCAGTTCAAAAAAGAAAACAAAAGCATCGTTAATTTTTGAGTTGCTGTTTTGTTGTTGGAGTTTGTTTAAGATTGTGCTTTTTCTGGTGTTATCATGTGATTTGTTATAATGCTCAATCGCTTGCACGAGGTTGTTTTCTTGGGTTGCAAGTTCCACTGTATTATTTATGACGATTAAGTTTTTAAATATTTTTTTATTTTTTTGTAATTTTCGTTTTATACTGCATTTGAAAATAAAAAAAAACCTAAAAAATGACTATTGTTTTATTGGTTAAAACACCATAATCTCTTATTAAATTAACTAGATATATAGCTCTTGTATACACCAAAATTTACGTTCTTTAATTTTCTATTTTCCTGTATTCACAGAACTTATATATTATGCATCAGTTTTGTTTCGGACAAAACCACAAAACCAATAATTTTTGGAGGGTAAGGATCAAAAAATTTTATTTAACGCCCTATAGAAACAAAACATTTGGATAAAATTAAAATGCTTTTTCCGCATAGCTAAATGAAATTTTATTGTCTTTCCAGTGAATGTAAAATGTCAAAATCGAGTTACAACTCTCTGAGTTATACGCAAGAAAGTTAAACAGGAATTGAAAAAAATTTTTAAAGTAACGATTTTTCTTCAAAATAAAAAAAACAAATTGTGCGGATAGAAACACTTGGTCAATAATTAAGTGCTGTATACCAAAATTCTTGGTTTTCTTTGTAGATTAAAAAAAAGTTGGTTAAAACATTAATTTCGAAGAAAATTTTAAATCGGTATTGTCCAGTGTCCAGGTATTCTAGTTTCCATTGATTAAAATACTAAAGATAAATTTATATTCCCTTCTCAATAATATTTTAAACAAATCGTCATTGATAACTTTTCACGACATGTTTCTGGTATTTTGTTACCTATAAAATCTTTAATCCTTATTCCTCTTTTCCTGGGCTTCCTCTGATAGATCTTCAAGTGATACTAAATGATATTTAGTTACATTTTACCATTATGAAGGGATTTTATGGACTATTATGGGCCCTCCTTTCCCTGCGTATTTGGTTGTTTTTATTCTTGTAGGTACTTCGGTATAATTACCATTTTTTTCAGCATCAGTTTGTTGATTGTACGCAAGTACGTTGCGGATTATTCTAAATCTAAAGCTAAGGTTGACATCAACACTGGTTATTTCAAACAATGTTTCTGTATCTGGATAAAGTTTTCTTGCTGTATTAACGCCACTCGTATTGCCTGATCCTGCTTCTGTTTGATCTATAATCAACACATATTACATCCATTCATTTTGGATATGTTCTTTAAACTTCTTAATTCCTTGTTGGTGTGGTTTTTATACCCTATACCACTATGTGGTTTGGGTATAATGACTTTGTGCTGCTGTTTGTAACTACCAAAAATATTTGACCTAGACCCATCTTTTATTATACCAATCGAATCAGAATCACTATCAGAATCACTATCAGATTCGAGTTAATGATGTCCGTCCGCGTGTCTGTCCGTCCGTCCATCCGTCCATCCGTCTGTGTGTCCATGTAAACCTTGCAATCAAACTGCAGGTCGCAAATATGAGAATATTCTCAAATTTGGTTTATCTTATTTTCTATGTCCAGTTAGTTTGGCCTAAGAGATAGGGTCTCTAAACCAGTGGTGGCCAAAAAGAGAAATGAGAATGTTTAGTTGTGTTTAACAAAAGTGAGAGTGTATATTTAATATACACATGGAGAAATGCATTTGTTTTCTTTTGTTTGCGTTGTTGGATTGTTTTACTATTTTTGCTTATATATGTTAAATGTTAACTTATTATGTTTAAATATTAAGTTTGTTTAAATATTTTTGGTTTGTGTGTTAAAATTATGTAATGAATGATTTAATGAAAAAATTAAATATATGAATTCAATTGTTTGTAATTAATAAATAATTTTTTTTCCTTCAAGAAAACAGGTACGTGAGTTCTTTTCACATAGTGTGTTGTCTTAAAAATAAGTTTAAAAATATTATAATTCATTGGTTTTCAGAGGTTTTTTGTGTTAAAATTAAGTAATGAATGATTAAAAAATTAATATTTATGAACGTAAATTTAATTCAAATGGTTTTTAAGTGTTTAAATTATGAAACTCAATTAATTTATCTATGTCAATTTCTTTGTTGTAACATTTAATTTTGAGCAAAGTTTCTACATGGTTGTCAGACAATTTATTTCGATATTTGCTTTTAATTTGAGACAACGACGAAAATATTGCCTCGCATATATATGTTGTCGAAAACATTGAAATAAGATTCAATATAAGATCCCTACTGGCACCATATTTTTTGGGACAAATATTTTTCCAAAATGGAATACCAGTTTCCAATGGTAACGATAAATCGTTTCTCATATTGACCAGTTCTTGTTGAATATTTAATGGTACATTTTCCATTGAACATGTCAGTGGGTTGTTATAAATATTAACAACCCATTGCATGCCAAAAATATCTTTAAATCTTAGTTTAAAAGTTTCTATAAGTTTTTTAAGTTCTTCTGAGAAGAGGTTTAACTTATTAAAATTTGGAAATTTGGAATGTATTTCCGAAACTTTTTCAAAATTTAACAAATTTTGGGAAGCCATTTGATTTTGCAAAATCACTAATTTTCTGCTAAATTCAGTGATTGCATATAATGTTTCGTAATTGGTTTTTTCTTTTCCCTGTAAAACTAAATTTAAATTATTAATGTGTCGGGTTATGTCAGTAAGGAATGCTAATTCCAATAAGAAGTCGGGACATTTAATGACTGTAAGCAAGCCTGTGTCCTTTGGGGAGGCCTCAGATTGCAATAAAGCATCAATTTCCACTCTTAGGCTAAAGAGTCGCTCTAAGCTTTTCCCTCGACTTAGCCATCTCACTTCCGTAAACAAAAGGACGTCTGCATACTCCGCATTTACTTCCTCCAAAAATGCCACCAACTTCCTATGCATAAGAGCATTATGACCACCTCTTAAACGATTTATTATTTTAATGGCTGTTTTCATTGTATCAGCAAAGCCAAGAGATTTAGCGAATAGGGCTTGTTGATGTATGATGCAGTGAAATGTTGGAATATTTATTCCTGCTTTTAATAAGTGCCCTAGAAAAACGGTTGCACCGTCCGCGCAGACAGTAGACAACTTATTTCTGTTTATTAAGGACAAAACATTCCGCTCAAAAGATGAATAAATCGTCTCACCATTAACGTTTCCATAGAAGGATTCAAGTTTTAATATTTCTTCAAAAGAATTAAAATTATCGTCTATTGTGCGAATACAAATGATCATTTGGCTGGTGTCATTATTGTCAAGACTTTCGTCGAAACAAACCGAAACGAATTTAGCATTTGTAATCCGCTTATTTGTTTCGGATTGTATAAATAACCCAATTTTTTCTGTTCGACGCATAATAATGTTGTGGGACAAAGCCATTTCATTCACAATATTTTCCATTTTTTTCCCAACATCCCCAAAAAATGGAAAAACTGAAATACAAATTTCTTTCCATAATTCCCCATCCTCAAAAGGTCGACCTTTTTTAGCTAAGGCTAAGGAAATTGTATAGGTCGCCTTGAGTTGACCACTTGTAGAGGAAATGATTTGGTCATGATTGGTATTCATGAACTGATTATATTTAATTATTAAATCTTCTTTTAACTTGATAATTAAATTAGACCTAGCAATTCCAGTAAGAGAATGCATATCTGAGTGGCGGTTATAGTGCCGCTTTAAATTGCATCTAAATTTATCTTTAATTTTTTGGTTGCAAACAAGGCATTCTGCTTCATTAAAAATATTTAATGAAAATAAAAATGAAGTTTCCCAACCAATATCCCACATACTGAATGAAAATCAAAAATGTATTTCGTTATTAATGTATTTCGATTTATTAAAAATCAAAAATTTAATATATTAAATTTATATAATTTTTTAAAAATTTTATTTAATTAAAAATTTTAAATTAATAATATAAATATTATTAAATAAAATCTATTTAATTTTAAATCAATTATTTAAAATAGAAATATAATATATATAAGTTCTATTTTAATGTGCTGTTTGAATATTTTACCAGTGTATCTATTTCATAAAATTTAATCATAAGTTATCAAACAAAGCGACGACAACCTGCCTTTGTTGATGCTGGTACGCAACTGAGTGAATTTTTTTTGTTTTTTCCTCTCAATTTTTTTTTGGTTCGTAAACGTTCGTGCTGCGTGTGTGTGAAACCCGACCAAACTTCGTCGTTTCAACAAGAGTTGGCCGTCACTGCTCTAAACGCACTATACTATACTATACACTATATTAACCGACTATAATTTTCTTACTTGTTTTTATTGATCCTGTATGTCCAAAAAAAAACTGATTCTAAATGTTTAATAAATCATATTGCTGTATATAACGGTGATCAGCCAAATTGATATGCATCGGTATTATTTAGTGATTTTCCCACGTCTTGGTTTAATTGGCTTGATGTTGTTTGGCATATAGTGTAGCTAGTTGAAGCCTTTATGTCACTCAAAGGTTTGTTAACTTTCCCATTTATCAATGGTAGCACTAATTGGTAGATCACATCAATTATTTGACTGTCAAACTCTAATAAATTTTTTGACACTGAGGTAAAACGCAATGCTGACATCTTGAAATTAAGTTACTATTTTAATAGTTGGTGAAAACTATAAACACAATATTTTAAATAATTAATTGTAATTTTATTTGCCTTAAGCAAGAATAAAATTAAAGAACAAACTTGACAACATATGTAGACACCTTCTTGTGGTTTATTTGTTTACTTTAACAATGTCTGTGAAAATATGTAATGCAGAAAATAGTTGAAAAATATATGCATGTTCTTAAGTAACCGCAGACAAACTGTCTGTGTACTTTGTTTTATTTTATTTATGAACATTTTTCACAAAGTGAAAAATTCCAAACTTAATTTGTAAAAACAAAAATAAAAACATAAAAGTTTTGACAACATGTGTGCATGTTACTAAAAACATTTTAATACATATTTTTGTACAAAGGAAACATTCTTTATATTTACAACGTTTTTAATTATATGATGGCAGGATCACGGATTTAGAGTTATATATTCTGGCTTGTGTAATACCATTTATTCCTAACAAGGGTGTGTATAAGACTGTATAAAAATTTACCACTTTTTCAAACTTTAGCTACATACTCATATCTATAATATTAATAGGCTAGGCGATTTTTTGTGACTGATGTTTTGTTCTGCCGTTTTATCCCGATTTTGAAACGTATTTCTTTTTAGCCGATTTGCAGATTTACAGAGTTTTAAATTTTTCCCTTTATTTTGAGTAAATTGCATTTAAGGTTGCTACTAACACAAAATAAAATTATACAATGCTATGTATGTGTTTATTAAATTTGTTAATGTGTTTGTAATAAAAATGAGTTTGTTTTTTTTTGTTGATTTGTGAATTGTCTATAGTTGATTAGCATACTTTTAGGGTCTTTATTTAATGAAAAAATAAAATTTCCTAGAATTTCGAGGGCTGGAATCTGCTAGTTTGAATTAAAGGTTTAAAGCAATAATAAAGTTCTAACGGAAAAGGATGATTCATATTTTAGGTTAACAATTTAAATTGACTTTCCATACGAATTTATTTACAATGCTAAAAACTTGTTATAAAAATCGAATTTAAAGTCATTTTTAGCTCAAGCTAAAATACAAATGTAAAAAACAGCTTTTAGCAACACCTTTAACAATTTTTATTATTTTGCTGTTGAGAATTTGGTGTGATGTGTATGACATCTACGATGAAGGACATTGACAGATTCAAACTAGTAGCACTAAAAGCATATTGGCTAAAAAAAATGGAAGGCAAAAAATGTTTCTAATACGTATGACTCTTTAGCTCAAAGTAGGAGATTGTATTTCATAGATTCAAGTATTCAATAAAAAAAAAATTTCATAAAATATTTAAGTTATTTTTTCCTACATATTCATATTCATACTCTACATTTGGATCTATAAATCCAATCTTCTGCTCTGAACTACAGAGTTATAAGTATTACACAGTACAACACATAATTTTCGGACTCAATGCTGATAACACTGTGGAACAAATTCAGGTTAGCAAAAGTTAGGTCGAGACTGAGAGTCAGGGGTGAAAATAGAGGCTAAATTAGAAGACCCGTATCGCGGCGTTTGTTTATGTTATTTGGAATTTTTTTTAATCGACCTTCGAACTTTGCAATCAAATGCCGATTTCAGGATATTGTTTATATGGTTTTTTGGATATAACTCGTCGACTAATTGATAATTTTTCAATCTGTAAAATTTAAGTTATTGCTAGAGACCTGTGCAACAATCAAAAATTTTTAAAAAAATTTATTTAGGAAATTTTTGTGGTGCTTTTGAAGCAAAATGTTGGAAAAATTATTTTTTTCATGCTTTTTTAAAATATTTTCCACAAAACTAAATCTTTTTTGCTCTCTGTTTGATCTATAATATGCTTCACAGTTTCTTCAATAAATTTCATTTGAAAAGAAAACTATCATAATACAAAACTCGCGTTTTCCAGCTTAAAATTAATTTACTTCTCATTTTTTATGTACCAATTTTGTTCAGTGTTGGTTTTGAGGAAACATTGAAAAATAAATTATAAAAAATATATGTTTGAAATGTTAGTTATAAAAAGTTTTAAGTAAAAAATTAAATAAATTAAATTAATGATTTGGCCAGTTGCCGTTCAGCAGGCGGCTGTGGATCACATCACTGCTCTCTCTACTATCGTGATCATCGTCATCATCATCAGAAAGGTCGATAATTTCGTCCAACAGATATTCTGGAATTTCATCTTTGTCTTCCCCTTCTTTCTCTTTTTCCTCGCTTCCTCTTCTTCAAATGTGTTTTTATACCACCAACAAATTTCAGCGAGTATTGCATCTGGAGGTTTCTTTCCTCTGTACCTGAAACTAAAACAGTTTTTCGGTACCACTAACAACCCCTTCCTGAATTTTGGCGTTACTTAGTCTTGGGAAAATGTCTTTTAAGCGGTAGAATACTGCTGGTCTTTTTGCGATACATTTCAAAAAATTTTTAGCAATGCCAAGTTTAATGTAGAGCAACGGCAACAAAATTTTCATTTCAGGAACAAGACTTTCGTGTAGCCTATTGCCATTTCCGTTCAATGCGACTATTCCATTTATGCTGTTTGTACTGGTCTCTTCCTTTAATACCTTCTCCGTATCGTGAATCCCAATCGCACAATAAACATGGATATTTTGGACGGCCAGATGCTGTTAAGCCTGTAATCAATGAATCTATTTTGAGGTCGCAGCAAATGCGCCACTGGTGTTCGTTATATTTGACTACTTCCAGAATGTGTTTCAAATTATCGAAATTTTCACTAGTGTCTGTGCTATACGCAATCGGAACAGAAGGCATCCTATTTGTCTTGTGCAAAAGCACAACTTTTAAGCTGATTAGCGAACTATCGATAAATAAACGCCAATCATTTTTTTAGAGGTTAACCCTATCGTCTCCATTAACTTTTCAATATCGTTGCACTAAGCGAAATTTTTTGCATCATTCATATTGAAGAACTTTTCTCTTTTTGCCGTTTTTGATATGCTGTTGCTTTGGTACCTTTCGCCAGCAAATTATTTCCTTTCAAAAATGAAGCCAGTAGTTCTGATTTTTTCTGAGTCAAACACAAATTTGCAACACTTCCATCCAACTGGTTTTGTGTGACAAGGATTGGGTCCTTTGATGTTTCGTAGGATGTACCTTCACCAGGGTCGTATTCTGAGAAAAAATCCATGGAATCTGAGAAGAAATCCATGGATGTAGCACCGGCGGTTGTAGTACTGATATCTGTTTGAAGATCAATACTTCGGTATGCTGGTACTGGAACGGATTCTGAGTTCGGTAATGGTAATTGGACACTTGGCACTGCTACATAAGTTTTATTCTTTGCTTTATTTCTATTCAAAGTTTTATGGTAGTTGATACATCCATAGCAATTTTCTTCTTGATGCGGGCTGTTGTCTAACCACATCATTGGTATACCAAAAGGCATAGCCTTCTTCTTTTCACTTTTACATTGCATAAGAGTTGAATAGCAATTAAATCAAACTTTTTTAGGGGCATCGTTTACGTCAGTGATAAACTCTTGCGAGTAATATTGTTTATAGGCTTCCAAAGAAAAAAATCACTCGCATTGCCACATTTTTCATCGCTTGCTATGAAACGTCCACAAACATTACAAAAATGGTCCATTTTACATTTTGGTTCTGACATTTTTAATACAATATATATTATACAATGTTTTTTTTTTGTTATTTTTATGAAACCGATGCACTTAACTTAAATCACTCACAAAATGAAATAAGTTCCAAAAAAATTAATAGCGAATTTCACCACGACCGAGCGAAAATTCAAAGACATCAGATTCGGCTAAGTTTCTAGTCTTAACTAAACCTTCATTTTTGAAATTAGTTCGCTTGTACGTACATACTGCCGCACATAACACATCTTTTTAATACAATAATAACCACATCAACTTTTCCGTCAATGTGGAAACATGCGAAAATGATTCCAGTTCCTAAACAAGATAAGAGCTATAGGCCTATAGCAATATTGCCATTATTATCGAAGGTCTTCGAACGCTTAATTCATTAACAGATAAGCGAACATCTTTATGAAAACAAATTCCTATCTGATAGGCAATCAGGATTTAGGCCAAAGCACAGTTGTATCTCTGCTCTTGTGGATGTCTCAGAGGAGATAAGAACTAAATTAGATAACAAGATGATGTCATTTTTGATTCTTCTGCATCATTCTAAAGGTTTCGACATAGTGTAGTACTCAACACTTTGCTTTAAGCTTAAAAATATGTGCAATTTTTCGCGTACCGCTACAAAGCTTATTGGCACATATCTCAATGGTAGAAGTCAATCTGTTTACAATGGCATTGAGGTATCAAACACTTTACTAATTAAGCGTGGTGTACCTCAAGGTTCAATACTTGGTCCACTTTTGTATTCCATATACTCCAATCACTTACCTTCATAACTAGAAAATTGTAAAATACAAATGTATGCAGATGATGTGCAGCTTTACATCAGTTGTATGCAGCCGGATGCCATAAACTGCATCAGAAAAATTAATGAAGCCCTCAAAAAAGTACCTAGATGGGCATCAGCCAATGGGCTTTGATTAAATGCGAAAAAGTCAAAAGCAATGATTATTGGAAACTCTAATTTTCTACCTACCACTCTGCCACCACTACTTTTAGATAACTCAACTATTGAGGTTACCGAAACTGCCAATAACACCGGGATAATTTTTAACAAAAAACATAACTGGTCTGATCATGTAAATGCTGCCTGTGGAAAAACGCATGGTATGCTGAGAACTCTGTGGATGACTCAATATTTTACACCATTAAATATTCGCATGCTCCTTGCCAAAACCTATCTACTGCCGACACTTTTATATGGATGCGAGCTAATTGTGATTCAATAAGCAAACAAAAGCTAAAAGTAACTTATAACAATGTTGCCAGATACATATTTGAACGTAGAAGATTTGATTAAATCTCGCAGTTTTCAAAGCGTATAAACAATGTTTCATTCGAAAATCTGCTAAAATGCCGAACTGTAATATTTCTGCACAAAATAGTTAACACAAAGCAACCATATTATCTTTACAAAAGGCTACAATTTTCCCGGTCTCATAGAGGGAATAAAATAAACTCAATTCGGTATCAAAAACAAATATCTGAAAGACATTTTTTTGCGGAAACTATAAAACTTTGGAACCAACTACCTCATAATATACAAACCATTAGCAATGCAAAGCTCTTTAAAACAGCAATATTTCGCCACTTTGATTAACTTAATTTTTTGGGTTGCACTTAAAATTTTTTTCTTTCTCATTTTTAAAAAAAATTTTTTTTTTCTTCATTTATTTAAAATAAATATTTATGTGTAACTACCTATCAGTTTTGAACAAAATTAATTTTTTTAAAAAACTTAGATTATTAAAATTATTCTTTAATTATGTCATATAATATTATGCTTTTTTATTTTATGTTAAATTAAATAACACCTTCTGTCTTAACTTTATCTCCCCAGTACTGTAATATTAATAAGATCCTATTTCTTGTTGTACTGCATTCTTCAAATAAATAAATAATTATTTAATGAATTAATTAATAAAAAAAATCGCTACCTGTGCGGTGGTTGAAAACAAAAAAGTTGTTTTACTAATTCCTAATTCTTGGAACTTCCCTTTTTAATTACTTTACCTAAATCGCTATCTATTTAATGGTTTTGGGATTTTTAACGAAAAATATCGACTAAAACCATTTTTTTTTCAAATGAAATTTATTGCAGAAATTTAGAAGCATATTATAGATCAAACAGAAAGCAAAAAAGACTTAGTTTTGTGGAAAATATTTTCAAAAAGCAAATAATTTTTCCAACATTTTGATTCATAAGCACCACAAAAATTTTCTAAATAAATTTTTAAAAAAATTTTGTTTATTGCACAGGTCTCTAGCAATAATTTGGCTTTTACAGATTGAAAAAATATCAATCAGTCGACGAGCTATAGCCAAAAAACCATATAAACAATATGCTGAAAATCGGCATTTGACTGCAAAGTTCGAAGGTCGATTAAAAAAAATTCGAACTAACATAAACAAACGCCGCGATGCGGGTCTTGTAATTTAACCTCTATTTTCACCCCTCACTCTCAGAATCGACCTAACTTTTGCTAACCTGAATTTGTTTCACAGTGTTATAGGAACGTTTTGTATACTATTTATTTCGAAACGTTTCAAAAGTTATATTTTCAAACGTAGATGGAGTTTTTCACTGATAGTTTAAGAGCAAAGTGATTTCATTAGCTTGTTGCTAAAATGAAGGGTACATCCTGTACAAGTGACGGAAACGGTTTAGCCTGGTACCACCATTTAATCTGCTTAGCATTCTTGTTACATGATTTAACGTAGAGGTTTTTACACTATAACTACCTATCACCTGTCCTTTACACAAATACATCGAACATATGGATAATGCCGGCGACCAGTATTCTGTTATTATTGACAGGCAGATATTGCACGTGGCTATACGGCTATATTGTTATTACGAGTAATAAGAGTTACTTCCGGTGAAGCAAGTAGATATTTACTGTTTAGTTTATATAGCTATTGAAAGTTTTCGCATTCATATAGTTTTTCTGTGAAACCACCTATATTTATATTCCACACTTAAAAATTTTAGTTTATGCTATCAGTATGTACGGAAGCTTCTGATGGCTGTCCCTTAGTAATTGATATAAATCGTTTTGCGGTCTTTTCTTTTTGGGACATTACACATTTTTTTCACTGCAATCGTCGACATAAAATCAGCTACTATGTTTAAATTGTTCGTTTATATATGTAAGTTTTCCTAAAGGAGCCTATATATTATCCGTTATTAGTTATTCCTTTTTTCATACCTTATTAATATTTATTGATATGTTTCACTAAAATTTTCTCTGTGTTAAACACTTAAATAATTATTTTGTTATAATGGATTTTAAATTAGAAAAAACTTTCCATATTATTTCTCATTTTGGGGAAGTATGTACAGATTTATATTTTGTTTGATAATGTATAAAGCAAGTGATATATGAATTTCAACTCTTTATGATGCAAGTTTTCACGAACAATATTTCACTGCGTCACTTTGGCCAATAATTTTACACAGATATTCCGTGGGAAAAAAATTTTCAAATGACAGTTAATAATTTAAACAGTTAAATAATAAATAAAGCTGATATATCTAATTAACATAAAATATCTGTTTAACTTCGCTGATGCCAATTAGATTTGAAGCGATGTAACAAACGAATTTTGTTCTGCCTTCAATTAATATTAATGTAACATGCCTGTAAATGATGTTGCTTTGCCCTCTGCTGATTAATTATAACAACTAATTATTTGTAGACCTTTTTTTAAAGTCACAATGTCAGTGACAACATTAGCATAAACGAAAGGTTACATCAGCTATGATTTGCCTGACAAACTTTTCGTTGTAATTGCTTGTTTTTGTTAATTAATTTTCGCGACATAATTATATTTGTCAAGATTTGTTGGGCTGTTTTTTTTTTCTTTACAATTTGTCATGTTTAAGCAAACTGAATAATGTATCGTTTGATATAAAGGGCTCACTTTTTGATTATTTATTAAGGCGATTAAGAAAATTGAGTACAATGATTATGTATTTAAAAGTAACAATTTTAATCATTTAACAGCAAAAAAAAACTAAATAAGAATACTTGATAAATAACGCTATCATAAGTTGACAAATTAAATATCAACACAGCTACGTTGTTTATATATTTTATGAAAAATGATTTCACCACATTGCAAATAATTTATAATGAAATATTGTATAAATCACATACCGTAAATAATGTCACTTATCCACTAGAACAATTTTAATAAATTAAGTAAAACAGGTGGTCTATGTACCGATATAGTACCCCGTATTCTTCGATTCGGATGTAAATATACATACATCCTTTAATTCATATTTATGTGATTTAACTATATAGATATTATATTGATTATAGGTTTATGGGTTTCCGGGTACGAAAATACAAAAAATAAAAAATTATTTATTATTTTAGATTCAATGCATATAATTATTAAATCATGGCATAGTTTTATTCACAACCATATGGACTTACGTCGTATGAATAATATCTAAATTCATAAAATTAAAAATCATTCGTCTAAGTCTTAACCCTGCTTTTCGGTTGAAAAATCACTTACCAAGTAAGGTTCCACTTTAGTCTACTGTTTATTTTTCACAATAATTATAAATAAAACTTTTTTTTTAGCAGATATTTTAAATAAATTATGTTTATGGCAATATGTGGATAGCAATTCCACATTTATTTTGAAGCCCATACGTATTATTTTTTTAGACATTTAAATTAACGGCCAGTTTTTACTGAGTGATCTAGACTAAAAGTAATTTTATATTTTTATTGTTTCATTTCGGGGATTCTCCATTTCTATTCATATACATACATATGTATGTATGCATACATCAAGGATAAGTTTAAGTTCAGTTCTTGCTTGGCTTTTGATGTGTTTAGTTTGTAAAAGAGAACACAATGGAAAATCGGCGAAATATAAAAAAACACTGCCGTTGCTGAAATTCGAAATTAATGCGACTCAGATATTTCAATTTCTTCCATGTTAGATGAAAATATTGAAAGTGAAAGTTACATTGATACATGTGAATATGAAATGGAAACTGGTGAAGAAAATGAAGCAACTTGTGGTACAGATGTATTATGCATTGTGAAAAAAATACAATGGAGTGCAACTCTTTTACAACGTCACATTGGAACTTCAGCAGATAATATTATATCATTACCTCCAAGTGCAACACGCTTCAGGTCATCCTGATGTAATGATGTTTTATCTACTTTTCTGCTATTCCTTCCTGCGAGAGTAGAAACAAAAATAATGAAACATAGGTATAAATATGGTAGAACTAAATTTGACAACAAGTGAAAAGACTTAGAAGAATCCATTTTGTGGGTACATATTGGAGTTCTATATCGGTATATACAATGTTTTTTGTCTGGTATATATGAAAAGTGTTTATCATGATAATTTTGTATTGTAGAGGCAAAAACAAAGATTTGCATGGTTTTTTGGATGCAACATTTTTGGTCATCCAATTTTCCGGTCTGTTATGAGCGGGAATAATTTTAAAATGATTACTAGCGCTTTTCGCCTTGATGACGTTATCACTAAAGGATCACAAAGTAGTGACAAGTTTGCTCCCATCCGTAAGTTATAGTACTATTAGGAAACTCTTCGTCCAATGTTTTATAACTGTCATGAAAATGGCACTATTGATGAGCAACTAGTTGGTGTTAGAAGACGATGTTTTCTTGTGCAGTATATGCCTTCAAAGCCTGTCAAATATGGGCTTAAAATTTTAGCTAGCTATAGACTCAAGATCATTATACATATTGAAAATACAATTATACCTTTGAAAAGTCAAAAATGAAAAGCCTGAAAAAAATCAAGGATAACGAGTGTGTTGAAGTTGACAGAAGACTAAAAGGGTAAAATATTACAGCTGATAAATTCTTTTCATAATTTGAGTTGTGGAAAAACTTTTAAAAAAGAAACACTTCGCAAAAACAAAATTTTTATCCCACCGAAGCTCTAATTTTCAAAAATTGTTCCTTCAAATACATCCGTATTTACTTTCAGTGAAATCAAAACACTTGTTTCCTATATTGGCCATAAAAATAAAGGTACTATATGAGCACTATCCATAAGAAATGTTAAATCGGTTTCAATAATCATAACTAGCAGATTCCAGTGCTCGAAATTCGAGTGTAATTTCTACGCAGCTTTATTTTTCTACTTAGCCAATTCACAAACCAACATTTTTATGGTATATTGTGAGTAAAGATAACAAACGCATTAACAAATTTAATAAAACACACATAGCATATGTATAATTTTGTGTATGTGTTAGTAGCAACTTTAAATTCAGTTTACTCAAAATAAAGGAAAAAAATTTAAAAATCTGTAATTCTGAAAACAGCTAAAAAGAAATACCTTTAAAATAAAAATTGGGATAAAATGGTAGAAGAAAACATCGGTCACAAGAAATCGCCTCGCCTATTAATATTATAGATAACAAACCTGCAATCGTTTCATATTATAACTCTACAAGGGTTGTTGTTATTATATATTGCTTCTGCAATAATTTTTGTTTAAATAGCTTAGGAGGCGTTGATACTGCTGATCAAATGACTAGCTACTACAGCATTAAAAGAAAAACCAACCGATGGCCAAATGTTTTGCTTTCAAATATAGTTGATATATCCGCACTGAATAAATTTCTTTTATGTATAGAAGTCGAACCGCCGTGGGCTGTAATATGAGCCAAATCGCAGAAGTCCTGAGTTTCTACGTTAGCTAGCTATGGTCCTATCAGAAGAATACATGTTGAAAAGGATAGCCAAACCTAAAAATCCACTTGCAGCAGAGCTATTTATTCCAAAGCAAGCTTAGTCATCAAATAGTGGACCATCTACAAGCGGCGGTGTAAAAACTGCAGGTCCTAGAAAACGGGGAATTTGCAATTGCTGTAAGTCCAAGTATGATGCGAAATGCATTTTATGCAAAACATTTGTATGCATATTGAATCGAAAAACAATTTCTACATCTTGCTGCGAAAAAGCAATAAGCCATAGCTGTTTCACCTTACTTTTACACATGAACAAAACTAAATAAATTGCATTGAACAAAATGGTCCATAGCCTAAGATAAGTAACTTTTTATTTGTTTCTGATCGATTTTAGGAAAGATGCCTAAAAACGAACTAAAAGCATTAAAACAGAAAAAAATACCTGAGCTGAAGTTTTAGTTTGATACGATTAGCCACTTCAAATTTATAACAAAACAAATACAAAAAAAATACCAAATTGGCCAAACCTAACAGCAGGGTTAATATAATAAAAAAAAAAAACTTTAAAAAGTACCTTTTCTCCCAAACTATATTTTCTTAAAAAAGATACTTTTTCATCAAAAACTTCCTTTCCTCGCACAAGAAATATTGTGAAACCAAATTAGAAAAAAATCTTTCCTTGGAAAGTATGTTTCCACAAAAAAGTAGGTTTTCTTGAAAAAATACCTCCTGAAAAAGTACATTTTCTTAAGAAAGTACACTTTCTTAAAAATCGTAAATTTTCTTTAAAAAATAACCTTTTCTTAAACAAGTACGTGTTCTTAAAAAGCAACTTTCCTTATAAACTTAAAAAAGTACAGTTTTTTAAAAAATTAAATTTTCTAAAGAAGAAAAGTAAAAGTAAAATAATCTAACCCATAAAAATAAAGTTTTTATTAAAACTCTTTCTTTTTTTATGCATATGAGTTCTGAATATCTCGGTGACTGTACGTGACAGATAAGGGAAAATGGGTTTTAAATCGCTCCGTGACTGCGCGTGACTATGTGTAACTGCGCGTGACTAAGTCAAATTTAATCTTTTTTCACAGCAAGTGTATGGACCAAGTTTCAGATCAATCGGATGAGGGGAAATGACATTTAGATCACTCCATGACTGTGCGTGACCACGCGTGACTGTACGTGACAAAGTCAAATTTAATCTTTTTTCATAGCAAGTGTATGGACCAAGTTTCAGATCGATCGGATGAGGGGAAATGACACTTGGATCACTCCGTGACTATGCGTGACTACCCCAAAATTAATCTGTAGTCACGACAAGACTATGGGCCAAGTTTCAGATCAATTAGATAAGGGGGAATGGGATCAACCCATGGCAGACAGACAGACAGACAGACAGACAGAGTGTATGAGTTAAAGGAAGAGTTTAAAAAGTAAATTTTCGAAAAAGTTTCTTATCTATATCTACATATATATATATAAAATTGAATGTGTGTTTGTTTATTTGTTTGTTTGTTTGTTTGTGTGTACCTTATAGGAGACCAAACCTCTGGACCGATCTTTGTGAAATTTTCACAGCATTTAACTGGGACTCTGGCATGATTAATAGGGTACTTTTTTTTTTGACCACGCCCACTTTTACGCCCACTTTTTTAAAATTATGTAATTGCTCCCATATAGTTTTTAACAGATTTACTTCAAATTGTATACACATTATACTCCAGGCGAGGTAGAAATAAACATTTCTTACGCCACGCCCCCTTTCACGCCCCTTTTCACGCCAAATTTTGTTTGAAAGTTTTAAACTTTTTTTTCTCTGTACAAATTTGTTCCTTCCAACGGATTTTTTTATTTGGTAGTATATTGCTCTTAATACTGTTAACGTCGCCATATAACTATGAACCACGCCCATTTCACCGCCCCCTTTTTTTTTTACTTATACCACTAAAAATGTTTGCTATACAAAATAATTTTTTTGTAATATGTATTTATCTAAAGTTTTATACACTTTTTATCTACAGGTAAGGTAGCCATACATTTTTTTATTACCAAGTCCCCCTTTTTCGCCCCATTTTATCTTAAATCATAATTAATCTGCTTTCAATCTATCTATATATATATAAAAATGAATGTGTGTTTGTTTGTGCTTTATAGGAGGCCAAACCAAAGAACCGATCTTCCTGAAATTTTCAGAGCGTGTTACTGTGACTCTGGAAGGAATAATATGCTATATAAATTTTTGATTGGACAAAGGGGCGGTGCCACGCCCATATAACCAAAAATTTAAAAAAGTCATATCACGGGAATTTTTTTACCTACAGCAGTCATATTTGGTACATATGGTATTAGCATGAATAGAAATACATACAAGAAGAAAAGTGGGCGGGATCATGCCCCTTTTTAGAAAAATAAAAAATCGTAATATCTTCTAAACTACTGGAAGGATCGTCATGAAATTTTCACAAAAGGATATTTTTGCGAAATAATAAGACCTTAGCTATATAAAGTTGTTAGTGGGCAAAGGGGCGTGGCGTATATATAAAAACGTTGATGCATTTGATTGTAACGGATGATCTCCGGAACCATAAGAGCTGCCGAGGTAGGATTTCCAGCATAGGTTCGGTTCGAGCTCTTCTGTGTTTTTTTTAGTTTTAACCCTCTAGCTGGCGTTGGGGTCAAGTTAAAAACAAAAATTTTTACTTTCAGCGCGATTTGACTGCAGTTCAGAATGAACGTATTTTTCGTCATAAGAAATTTTTGTATGTATAAATGGACCCGATAGGTGGCGCTGGGTAAAGTTATTTCGAATATTCTTATTTATGGTGTGATTTCCAGCATAGGTTCGGTTCGAGCTCTTCTGTGTTTTTTTTTTTAGTTTTAACCCTCTAGCTGGCGTTGGGGTCAAGTTAAAAACAAAAATTTTTACTTTCAGCGCGATTTGACTGCAATTCAGAATGAACGTATGTTTCGTCATAAGAAATTTTTGTATGTATAAATGGACCCGATAGGTGGCGCTGGGTAAAGTTATTTCGAATATTCTTATTTATGGTGTGATTTTAATGAAACTAAGAATGTACATATATGTATGTTAGAAACATTTTTTTATTGGACCCGGTAGATGGCGCTGTCGTTAGAAAAATAATGAGTTGTCAAATTTATATAAATTTTAATAAATAAACTCACAAACGTTTTTATATATAAATATTCTAACGAAAAAGAAGGAAAAAGCCGCTACATTATTGCATGGTGGCCGCACAGCTCATTCAGCACTCAAATCACCGTTAAACGTACAAAAAAATGAGAATGCCGTCTGTAATATCAAAAAACATTCCGGTATGGCAAAAGTTCTGCAAAAATGCAGTATTTTTATTTGGGATGAATGTACCATGGCTCACAAACATTGTGATTTGATTTGATAAAAGATTTGAAAGGCAATGAAATATTTTTTGGTGAAGCTCTCATTTTATTATCTGGAGATCTTCGTCACACATTTTATATAGGTATATACAGATTCTAACTAAAATAAAAATTCATTGAGGGCAAAACAACGTTTGCCGGGTCCAGCTAGTAAAATGTATAATTGCATTTCCTGAAAAAAAGTTTCATTTCTGAAAAAATCATCTTTTTTAAAAAATGCATGCATTCCCAAAAAAAGCATATATTCTTTAAAAACTAGATTGTCTTAAAAAAGTTCCACTTCTTAAAAATAAGATTTTTACTGTAAAAGCACATTTGCTTAAAAAAACCTTTTCAAAAGAAATTTGGCTTCCTAGAAAATTAGCTTTTCTTTAAAAGCACCCTTTCTTAAAAAAACAAATTTTCTTAAAATCTAACATCTTTTAAAAAAGTACAAACAAGTCGCTTAAGTCTGCTTTAACATTTCAGGGAATTTTGATATCAAAGTTTTTGATTAACAGCCTGCTATTTATATTAAAAACTCTACTAATAATTAGCACCACATTATTACATAAATTTGTTTTGACTATTAACAGGTCGCCGTAAATCACGCGGTTTGACATTAAAAATTTTCTTAAATCTGAAAGTGAAGTGTATTTGCAACTGAGGAATCGAGCTGCTATTTTTTTAGAAAAACATATTTTTTGTTTTGTTTTTTTCTTTTTTTATTTTATTGTAAGGAAAATATCTTTAAAACAAAATTTTCAGTGTCAATTCTAGGGCAAGTTTTCAACCGAAACAAATGGATGTGAAACTGTATCCTGCAAAATATATATGAATTAATGTTTACTCAAACAAATATAAATAATAACACTGTGGAACATTTTTGGGATTATTGTCTGGGGGGGTGAGAAATTCCAAGTCAGGGTGATGGTACTAGGTCAATATAGTAAAACCCTCAAAGGGTTTGGCGTTCGTATATGTCAGTTTTTTTATGACCTTTTAAATTTTTTCCTTATCTTGATGTTTTTTTGCTTAGTTGTAACATTTTGGCAAAAACGTAGTTTAACATACCTCGAGAACCACTTGTCCGATTTTGATGAAGCAAACTCAAAAAAATTTAGAATTACAATTTCTTTAATCCGTTCATCTAACGTTTTTCTTTATAATCAACAGTTTTGCCGGTAAAAATAAATTTGTGGAGAAAAAAAAATATTTTTTTGCCTAAAAATTAATATTTTTTTCTTTTTAAATTCATAAAAAATCCAAAACGGAAAAAGAGGTCAAGCGTTATTAATTTCGTGTAAAGTCACATAACCTATAAACAAAATGCGACATAGATCATAGAAATCGATTAACGCGTTCTGCTTTTATTTACAATTATTGACAAGAATATTGATATTTGTTTTTATTCAGAAAAGTGTCATTTATCGCCTTTTTATAAATTTTATTTTTATTTATTTTAATAAATATTGCCTAGACTTTTTCGATGGTGGTTGTTCGGGACTAGTGGCATCGCATTCATCGCTATCATCAGTTTCTAAATCACACATAATGTCAATGTGTGACTCCACTGTTGGCCCTTCTGCATCTCCTGAAAATTCTTTATCATCAAGATCATCCTTGTCTTGCCACACAAGCTTACTCCACCAGCAAATTTCCGCAATTATTGCACTCGGCGACTTTTTGCCTCTATATCTGTAAGTTTTTGTTTTATTAAAATGAGTTTGAAAAAATAAAAAATCAGTATTACGTCATTTCAAATGGCATAGCAACTTGATGATAGCGTTCATCTTGTTCATCAGATTCGGTAGCCAATTGTTTGCTGAAGTAGTCCAGATGATGATGTAAATAATGGATTTTCAAGGACATGTGGACACCAATTTCCGAGAATGCTCTTAACATCCTTGCGACAGAAACATCGTAGTTGTTAGAAAGATGCTTTCCCAACAAGCCTTCTATTACTTCTTTGATTGCCTGCCATGCATTCAATTCAGCGTCAATCAGAAGATTGTTGAATGCGTCACTTTTAATCAGCTTTCGTATATCTGGACCATTTAGTACGCCTGATTGGAAAAAATTAATTTGTTAAGATGGAAAATCATGGGTAATGAATGTGATATTATAACTTACCTTCTTTAATTTTACTTTCGCTGAGTCTCGGGTAAATTAGTTTCAAACACAAGAAAACTTCATCTCTTTTGGCGACAGTTTTGATAAAATTCTTAACAATTCCAAGTTTAATATGCAGTGGAGGTCACCGGAAAATCGTGTGTCCCAATCGCACAAAAAGCACATATTTTTTATATAGCCGCTTTGAAGACCGCAAAGCATTGCTACAACTTTTAAATCGCAGCATATGCGCCACATATGTTTGGCGTAGTTAAACTTTTTTAAAATATTTTCCAGTGCATCATATCTTTCTTTCGTTTCTGTACTATAGGCGATTGGAACTGAAGGTTTTTTATTGGTCTTATGCAGTAAAACCGCCTTCAAGCTGATTTTTGAACTGTCAATAAATAATCTCCAGTCATCTGCTTCCTATTTTATTTCCATTGCGTCCATCAATTTTCCTACATCCGGGCAATATGCAGAAGTTTTTTCATCATTCACAAGGAATAAACTTTGGGGTGCTGCCTGACGACTTCGATAAGCTGTGACTTTCACACCGGGTGCCAACAAATTGTTTGATTTCAAAATGGAAGCCAGCTCTTCCGATTTATGCTGCGTTAATTCCAACTTGGCAACAATTGAATCAAGCTTATTTTGATTTATTAAAATTGGCTCATTGGATACTGCTGGCTCATATGGGGGATCATCACGTGTATGATATGTCGGAGCAGTCGTAGAAGAGAAAATATCTGGGCTAGAAGCTTTTGGCACAGGAATGTGGTCCGAATGAGGCAATGGTGTTGCGGCACTTGCAACACAATCGTAATTATATGATTTTCTTATCCTTTTTGCGGCTCCTTTATTCGCACATGCATAGCAATTCAATGGATTGTGACCTTCGCCAGGATTAGTCCAAGTCATTGGGATACCGAATGGCTTACTTTCACGTCTTCTATTTTTCCAATCCATTAGACGGTTGTAGCAGCTTTTACACACTATATTTGGTACCCAATTTTCGTTCACTATAACATTTTGTTTGAAGTACATCTCGTATGTTTGAACAAAATCAGTACTGAAATTTCCCCTTTTTTAATGTGTTGAGACATATTGACCAAAGCAGTAGCAAAAGTTATTTATATCTGACTTGCACAGTTCCATATTCTGTTCACTTTTGTTCACCTTTAAAAATCTGGTGAAAAATCGCTTTTACTGTCCGCGTTCGTCGGCACTTGTTGAATGACAAAAATCACAGAACCAGTGTGAGAAAGAGAAGAATTATAATGACAATGCATGTTTTATGTGAACATTACAGAACCAGTGTTGCCACATCAATATTTCTCTTTTAGTATATTAGAAAAATATGAGAGAGCTCGGCTTGTGAGTGTCAATGTTTTCTCCAAATAATGTTGTGCATATCTGGAGCAAATTTTTGAAATTCATACATTTACCTAATTGTGAATAAATGAGAAACGCGTGTATCGATTTTCATGATCTATGCCTTTTTTTGCTCATGAGTTATGTGAATTTACGCGAAAGTAATTAGTTTTGGCACTTTTTTCCATTTTGGATTTTTTTATGAATTTAAAAAAAAAAAAATATTTAAATTTTTAGGCAAAAAATTCTTTTTCCCTTCATACATTCATTTTTAACTTCGAAAGTGTTACACATATAAGAAAACGGTATAGAAACAGATTAGAGAAATTGTAATTCTTAATTTTTCTAAATATGTTTCATCAAAATCGTACAAGTGGTTCTCGAGTTATGTTAAACTACGTTTTTGCCAAAATGTTACAACTAAGCGAAAAAACTCAAGATAAGGAAAAAATTTAAAAGGTCATAAAAAAAAACTGACACATACGAACGCCAAACCCTTTGAGGGTTTTACTATACTGACCTAGTACCATCACCCTGACTTGGAATTTCTCACCCCCCAGATTGGCTGTTGTACTGTGTAATTAATTTTCAATAAAAAGTAGCAAATATTTCCAAGTCTTGTGAAACCAAAAATCTATAGTAAAAAAATAACTAAAAAATTAGGGTTTTTATACAAAATTCGCAGTAATTTCAAGATTATTTTCGTTTGTTGTCTCTCCTAAGATGACAGTGAATTAATACATATAGATAAAAATAATATTCTTGGCGAAATAATGAAAACGATCTTTACATTAATAAACTAATATAAGTTCGCGGTTAAAAAATAGATTTAACCACAAATTGAGAGGAAAATATCATACACAGAGAAACGTTTAACCTCTCAAACGCTCACGTGAACAAGCGCTTAATGAGTGTTGTTTTTTTCATTCAATAATTGTTTTAATTTACTAAGGTGTTTATTTTTAACCCAATACCCAGTTACTATGGTTGACGTGAGCGAATGAGCAATATTTCTATAACGAAAATGTTACAAAAGGTACTGCTAATGCTATTTTTATACCCTATACCACTATGTGGTTTGGGTATAATGACTTTGTGCTGATGTTTGTAACAACCCATCTTTAATTATACTGATCGAATCAGAATTACTATCTGATTTGATTTAACGATGTCCGTCCGTTCGTCCGTCTGTGTGTCCATGTAAAGTTTGTAATCAAACTGCAGGTCGCAAATATGAATATATTTTGATGAAATTTGGCATTTAATCTTTTATCGGCCATGGGATGAACACTATTGAAATTGGTGAGAATCAGTCCATGTTCAGACCTAGCCCCCATACAAATGACCCCTATGAAATCAACATATATTGCCATAAGATCCAAATTATCATACAAATCTTAGTCAAATTGGGTTTGTATGTATATATTACATCCATTAATCAGTAGCCCAAAAATGATTCTCATTTGACAACTCTTAGTCATAGGCCCCATATAGAGCTCATCCCGATCTTCACTTAAATCTATTAAAAAACAAAAATATTGCACTGATTCTTCTCAAATTTTGTTTGTATATATTTTTGCAAAATACAAGAGACTTTACCAAACCTGGTTAGGATCGGTCCATTTTTGGGCCTAGGCCCCATATATAGCATCCGATATGAACTTTTTCATATCTGCAGCCGAAAAAATTAATAAAAATCGCACTCAAATTTGGTTTATGCCTATTTTCTATATCCAGTTAGTTAAGCCTGAGAGATAGGGTCTCTAAACGCATGATATAGGGTATCGTATAGTCGGTCTAGACCGACTATGAATTTCTTACTTGTTTTGATTTGCTATATATCTTCAAATAGTTCCTAACTTTAAGAAGGTTCAAAAAGTTTTTGCAATTGTTGGATATGGTAAGCTATTATTTTTTGAATATTTTTTTACTTTAGCATCCAAAACAAATGTACCATTAAGTAACAGACAAAGGAATATTATGTTTGAAAACTAAATCCTAGAGGTAGTTGTGTTATACAATGAAAAAATTTATAAATTGCTAAATTTCTTTACATATGACAGATTGATGGTTTGAGTATATTTTTTTGGCACTGGTGTTGTGTTAGCTTTTGAGCACGTAGTCGACATGAATAAATTGACTGTTAAAGTTACTTGAAGTGAGTACTGAAGTGGGAAAGTAAGGCTACCTTATCTTCTCTTAACACATAATAATAATCCAATAACGTTAAGAACTTTCTACAAAAAAAAAAAAATAAAATTATAATATCGAGTGTCAGGAAACCAGATAATTGGTTCGTGTAGTTGTCTTAGCCCCATTTTTGCCATTACGACACTGGCTCAAAAAAACATTGATCTGTTTTGCCACAACGAGTTCCTAAAGCCTTAAAAACGGTTCAAAAAAATGCTGCCGCAGTATTAAAATATATGAAATGAGTTTTTTTTTTGTATTTTTTTATATATAATTTTAATTGCAAAAATATCGAAAAACCGTATCGTAAAAACCTATTTTCGAAAAAATAAAATAAAATAAATAGAAAAAATTTTTCTTACGAGCTTTTGTTGTTTTAAAGTTGTTGGAATTAATTTATAGTCCGGAGAGTTATGCAGCATTCTTCGACAATTTTTCTTATTCGTACCACTTGTTCTATTTGTTGATTGAACGGAAGTTTCGTGCCACTGAAAGGATAAGATCAAGAGTTGCCTATGATAGGAGTTGCCAATGATATCCTTGCCACTGGCCGCCGCCCTCTCAAAAAGTATGAATACGATTACTGCAGTTAAAAAAAAAAGTTATTCCTTACTCAATGGCAGGACAATTCAGAAGCTACCGTTATTTCGAAAATTTTTTGCAGATTGTCCAAAACTTTATATTAACCGTTATTGAGAAGATCGTGAGATTTTTCTTCACCAGCAGCAGCTTATCAATGACTTTGACAAACTTATGAATGGTGTAGGTCTGCTTGATAACGCTGTATCTAATTACCATGTTGCGGTTCATGGTGGTAGGCATTATGGACGAATGCAGTCATAGAATTACAGTAAACTTAGAAAATCTACTATCTTATTGCTACAGCTGGAGAAAGCTAACCACTAGGTAGAAAAATACTGCTCTTCCAAGAAAAACCGGGCGAAAACTAGCCTGTAGGGGATTTGGTAGCACGCTGATGTCCATGAGCACGTTATTTGGAAAACTCCGGACAATGAATGGAAAAGATGCAGTGAATGTCATTCACAAAGGGTACAAAATCTAATGTTACAATATACATAATGTTACATTGCACAGTTAAAGTTTATAATACCAAAAACAGTATGTTCCCTAACTTATTCTAATAAAAAACAAAAATAACAAGTAAGAAAATAATAGTCCGTCTAGACCGACTACACGATACCCTATACTATGCATTTAGAGACCCTATCTCTCAGGCCCAACTAACTGGATATAGAAAATAAGCATAAACCAAATTTGAGTGGTACTTTAATTAATTTTTTGGCTGCAGATATGAAAAAGTTCATATCGGATGCTATATCTATATGGGGACTGGGCCCAAAAATGGACTGATCCTCACCAATTTTGCTAAAGTCTCTTGTATTTTGCAAAAAAATATACAAACAAAATTTGAAAAGCATCCGTGCAACATTTTTGTTTTTTGTAGATTTAAGTGAAGTTCGGGAAGCAGCTCTATATGGGGCCTATGACTAGGAGTTGTCCCATAGGGATCATTTTTGGACTACTGATTAACGGATGTAATAAACACACACAAACCCAATTTGACTAAGATTTATATGATAACTTGGATCTTATGTCTATTTATGTTGATTTCATAGGGGTCATTTGTATGGGGGCTAGGACTGAACATGGACCGATTGTCACCAGTTTCAACAGCTTCATCCTATGGCTGTTAAAAGCTTACAGACCAAATTTCATCGAAATATATTCATATTTGCGACCTGCAGTTTGATTACAAGCTTTACATGGACACACAGATGGACGGAAGGACGGACGGACGGACATCGTTAAATCGAATCAGATAGTGATTCTGATTCGATCGGTATAAAAGATGGGTCTAGCTCAAATATTTTTGGTAGTTACAAACAGCAGCACAAAGTCATTATACCCAAACCACTATGTGGTTGGTATAAAAACCATTTGACTGTATATTAGACCTGTCCAAAATTTTCAACACAATGTTTTTAACTTAGTTTATCCACTTTATATATCCTTGGGTCAAACCAATAAGAACTGTGTCAAAAAACATAAAAAAAGTTTTACCAAAACTCAGCGCAACGCGCCTGAAGTCAGGACTTGAGTGTTCCACGATATGACGAAAAGTATGGTTACAAAATTACAAAATATTTTTGAACGTAGGAATTTTTTTTAAAGTTTAAAAGCAAATATCTTTTGTTTTAATTAGTTAATCTATTTGTGAAAAAAAGTGAGAAAAAATTAAGAAGGATATTTTTTTACAGCATCCGAAACATGGAATTTCACAATTTTCATTATGAAGTTCAGTTTTTCTCGCCTCCTATTTTCGAAATGTTACTCCATCGGGTATGTGCATTTTTTTTATATATTTTTGTGGACTATTGGCTTTAAAAAAATTGGGCTTGAAAAATTTTTTGTAAGTAATGCGGGTGGCGTTAAAAAAAAATTCAAAAAACTCGATAAATGTATAAATTTTTAATTGTTTATTAATGAAATATTTGTAACTTAACCTAGGAAGATTTGATTTTTAGAAATTTCATGCATATTCTTTCGGTGTTCGGCTACCACTTGTAGGAGATACTGCTTCTGCTCTTCGTTGCGCGTTGTTGATGAGTTGAATTCTGAAATCAGTGCAACACCTCGTTCTGCGATGTCGTTGACAATTTGCAAGTTCTTCACAATAGCCAGGCCATTCAAAAAGCCCTCATCTTGCATCCACTCAGCCACCTCTAAGTCCATAAATCACGTTGGTAATTGCAGCTTCTCAAAAAACGTTCTTGTATGCGTTGTAACTATATCTTCCAGTTTTACTGTCGCTATGTTAATTGATGGTAATGCTCTCTTCTTGGAATTAAGTTTTCCAGCGCTATTTCTGAATGAAGCTACCATTTTATTTAAAGTTTCTGTACTCAAGCTTTTGTCATAAAATGATAGCCCCGCCAACTCCTCTCCAAGGTACCAAAGGTGATTGGTAAACTTCTTCAATGCTATTTTTCCAACATCACCATCAATTGTTTTATAACTGAAATAATAATAAAATATAGAATTAAAATTTGTTTCTTAATTTATAGTAGAGTACATACCTTTCAAGAACCTTGAGCAATAATAGGTCATTGTTTGGTGCTGATGATAGCAGAGGCGCTAACAACCAGAATCTTGCATAAACGACAACAACGAACAGACAGATTTCACGAATTAATTTTTCTTCCTCCGTTGTTAACTGAAACTGCTTCCTGAACATAAAAATTTTTAAACTATAAATTGCCTTAGACATCCATCTGGCTCTATGCATGGCACCAGGACATTTAAAAGTAAATTCCCTACTCTCAGCACCGCCAAGGAAGATCACCACAAGTTCCAAAAACTCTTTATAGTCTTTTCTTGCGTGTGATTACTGAAATGATAGAATGAAGATAGCAATTAGAAAGCAACATAATAGAATATTAAAGATTTCAATTAACTAACCGCAAGTTGATTTTTGGTGAAAACAAGTGTTTCATGCATCGATCCCTGCACTTTATTCAAAATAAGCTCATCTGCTATTCCAGTTTCGAAGATGTTCGTGTCGATGGTTTTCCATTGTCGTTGAAATCGTTTGAATACAGGAATATCCGGACTGCTGGTTGAACCCTCGGAACGCGAAAATACAGCCGATAAAATGATCTCAAATATATGATGCCTGCAAGGAAAATACAACAGCTCTTGTCCCAGCTTCCTCTCAAGTAGAACGCATGTTCCATTGAATCTGCCTGAAAATAAAAAACAAATATTTATTTTCAAAATGAGATCATTATATTTGTTTTAGTTTTTCTCACCTGTGTTTGAAGCAGTTGTGTCGAAGCACAATGCACCGATTTTAGATGACAAATTCCACTCGTAAATTAATTTATATATAGCTGAAGCCTGATTTTCCCCACTTCCCGAGCCTATGCAAGGAACTCCAAGCAGCTGAGATTTACCTCCCGCTGTGACTATTACTGGTAGCCTATCAACTCTTTCATGACCTGTAATATTTGGTAATAGCTTACCATCCCAATGAATTATGGCGGGAGAATTTAGACAAAATGTAGTTTTTAAGTTCTCGGCAGTCGCCATTCTGCACCGCATTCTAGTCCTTCTAATCGTTGACCGGCTCAGCACAACTTCACTTGCATTATATCCCATTTCCACGGCCATAGATCCCAGTATCAGCGTTGCTTTAGTATCTGAAATATTTGCTCGATCCAAAGCTGAAGCTATTGTAGGTTATACGATACTTTTCTTTTTCTGTGATTTTGTTTCATAGCACTTCCATTCGTTTTCCTTTTTGCCGGAATCTTCACAAATTACCGAGCTTGCCGATGATGTACTTCCTGTTTCAATGTTGTCATGAGCAGTAAGTTTTAAATTATTATTTAACTCATCTCCCTTTATATTAAAAATATCCTCAAGACTCCGCATGAACTTGTTCTCCTTTTCAACTTGGCACACAGTTCTACGGCTTTTGCTCTTATTTAGACTACACCAAACTTTAACGATCCTGGCGAGTTTCATCTTGGAGTTAATTGTTTGTGTAACATTTATATGAAAGTTTTTAAAAACAACTTCACACGCTGAAACAGCTTCATTTAAAGTCTGCTTTGCTAGCTTTTTCTTTTTAAATGTAGGTATAAGTAGTACGATAAAACAATTCGCTTGGTTGGCAAGCAATTGCTCTCCAAACGAACTACCTCATCACCTACTAAATAAATTTTTCTTGCCGATGCACGTGTTTTGTTCATTTTTTTTTTAGTACTGCACACTTCAAACTTTGTAATTGTCACTTTAACACTTTGACGTTTCATACTTCTGAAATATCGAATTCAACTGAAGTTTGACTTAAGAGTCTCAGTACTATTTAAACTTTTTTTTTTTTTTTACAAAATACAGTTCAAGTAATAAAATGAACGTTATAAATACTTTTTCATATAAGGGACTTCTTTCTGAAACATGGTTTCACAATTTTGATGGAAAACCCTTGATGTATGACTTCTTTGCGCAATTGTCATTTTATCGAGTTTTTTGAATTCTTTTTAACGCCACCCGAATTACTTAAAAAATTTTTCAAGCACAATTTTTTTAAAGCCAATAATCCACAAAAAAAATATAAAAAAAATGCACATACCCGATGGAGTAACATTTCGAAAATAGGAGGCGAGAAAAACTGAACTTCATAATAAAAATTGTGAAATTCCATGTTTCGGATGCTGTAAAAAAATATCCTTCTTAATTTTTTCTCACTTTTTTTTCACAAATAGATTAACTAATTAAAACAAAAGATATTTGCTTTTAAACTTTAAAAAAAATTCCTACGTTCAAAAATATTTTGTAATTTTGTAACCGTACTTTTCGTCATATCGTGGAACACTCAAGTCCTGACTTCAGGCGCGTTGCGCTGAGTTTTGGTAAAACTTTTTTTTATATATTTTGACGCAGTTCTTATTGTTTTGACCCAAGGATATATAAAGTGGATAAACTAAGTTAAAAAAATCGTTTTGAAAAATCTCATACGTTTTTTGGACAGGTCTACTGTATATAAAAAAAATTTGATTTGCACCTTACTAGCCAAAGTTGCGTTTTCACAACCGATTTTTATCTTTTTTCTTTTTTAGTGATTGGGAGTTTGCTAAGACCCACCTCATCAAAACTTATAGTCATATCTACACGATTTCGTTGGGATGGGTTAACAAAGGGTACATTTATAGAAAAAGTGCTTCTCTTTGATGATGCAGTTTTTAAGGAAAATGCTACGAAAAGTTATTTGTACATGCAACACTTATACAATTTTAAGAAACTAAATAGTAATTTAAGGCGGTTTCAGGGTCAGTGAGTTCGAAACTAAATACTTACTTAGGTGCGTACATATTATAGGGAATCGTAAATCGATCAGGGTTGACACAGTCG
This sequence comes from Cordilura impudica, assembly GCA_963682025.1. NCBI lineage: Eukaryota > Metazoa > Arthropoda > Insecta > Diptera > Scathophagidae > Cordilura > Cordilura impudica. The sequence continues at coordinate 57,957,047 of OY821518.1, read as the reverse complement.
ATATATTATATGTTTAGTTGTGTATAATCAAAAATTCCACAGAATTTTCATAAGTATGTGATGCAATGGGATGAAGTGTGCTCCGCTTTCCTATTATAACTGCAGCACCAATATGTGTATAAAATACACATTCCAACAGCAGCAAAGTTTTAGTGTTAATGTAAACATTTATATTTCAAATATAAACAAATATATATTATTATTCAAGAACTTATGGAATGATGTTTACATAAACTTGTGTAACTTTTTATCTATTTTTTTTTTGTAAAATCTTTTAAAATTTAAAGCGATACATATTGACCAAAATTTAAACACAAAAACACTTGTATATTACGTTAACTTTCAATTGTATTTGGAGCATTGCTTAAAATTTTTCTATTTAGTATTCAACATCTGTGTAAATAACAACAACTCAGTACGTGATCGTATCATATGACGTTTATTTTGTAATACAAACAGCAGGATAGCACTAAGTAACTCAACTAAATGCTTCAAGTAAGTCCTTGTAGTAACAAAAGAAAAAAACATTTAAAAAAAATTTCAAGAATTTAAGTTTGAAGTTTACAAATTCACAATGATCCGTTAAGTTACGATTTTTTGATAGCGGGATACTCTATGAAATCACAAAGGGTATTAAATTAGAATTACTATAAATATGCTTATTTAAAACATCGGTATATATGGTAGTTTTAATACTGTTCCAACTACTTTTATGCCACGCATATGTACGTGCCTTATTACGTATTTTGATTGGGATAAAAAATACCATACAGTATTTTTAAATACGTTCTGAATAAGAAACTTAGACTATTGTATATATTATATATTTCCATGTAACTACAAATCTAACATACATCCAAAAAGCAAAAAACCCATTATTAAGAAGCCCTGTTGGTTACCTGCCCTTTCAAATGCAATAGCAGACCTTAATTGAAATGACCTAGAACAAGGTTTTATTTAATATAATGTAATTGGTTGAGTAGTCCTGTTTTAATCCTACAAACCTACAGTGAAATCTTAAGCATTTGAAAGTAAAATTAGATTTATTTGTTGGCAAACACATCATTTTATTAAACTGATTATGTTATAACTATATCTTTAAAGATATTGTTAATGTTAGCTTCAAGTCAGGTCTTCTATAACTGTTTAATATTTTCTATAGAAGGCATAAGGTATTTAGAAATAACACATCAAAATAAATCTATACTTATTAATTATTATTAATAATAATTAATAATAATATAATAAAGAGGTAATGTGTGTTTGTTTGTTTGTTTGTTTGTTTGTTTGTTTGTTTGTAGGAGGTAATCTTCGTAACTACCCATCTGATCTTCCTGAAATTTTCACAGAGTCTTACTGCGGATATGGGAAGTGCTATAGGCTATAATTTTTTTAATATTTTTAGTGGGCGTGGCACCTCCCACACAAAGTAAATTTTTAATATCATATACATATATTGAGTACTATGATAGGGAGACCTTTACAAATTTGTGTGAGGTCACCCATTGTTAATATAAGTAGCCATGCCGGAAATGGGCGGGGTCAAATAAGTGGGCGTGGTACCTCCCATACAAGTAATAGTTCAATATTATGTATCTCGAGTAATGTGATAGAGAGAGCTTTTCAAAATTTTCTGATGTCACCTATTAGTGTGAGTAGTCGGATGCAAAATGGGCAGTGTCGGAACAATAGGCGTGGCACCTGCCATACAAAGTAAATATAAAATGCCATATATCTGGAGTACTGTAACAGTGAGAGTCTTGGGACTTTGTTTGAGCCCATAAGTTATTCATTTGATTAGTTAGACAAAAAATGGGCGTGATCGGAGCAGCGGGCGTGGCACCGCCCATACAAAGTAAATATATGATATCATATAACTGGTGTGCTGAAAAAGGAAGCTTTGACACTTTACATGAGGCTAGCAGATCTTAGTATGAGTAGTCGAACAAAAAATTTGCGGGTTCACACCAATGGGCGTGGCACTCCCCATGCAAAGTACCTATTTAATGTCATATATCTGGAGTACTGTAAAAGAGAGAGCTTTGTGGTTTTTCCTGAGCCCATAGGTTCTTTGTGTGATTAGTCGAACAAAAAAATGGGCGTGATCGGAGCAGTGGGCGTAGCACATGCAAAGTAGATATTTAATATAATATAACTGATGTACTATAAAAGGGAAAGACTCGACATTTTGCATGAGTCCATCAAATGTTAATGTGAGTAGTCCAATAAATATTGGGCGGGATGGGATTAGTGGGCGTGGCACCTCCTATGTAAAAAATATGAAGCATTACGAAAGCGACAGTCTTTTGACAGTTCATTAGTTATCAATGTGATTTGTCGTGGAAAATATATCGCCAAATCAAAAATCGCCAAACGCAAAAATCGCGAAAAATAAAAATCGCCCAAAAACAAAAATCTTTGCAAAAGCAAAAATCGATAAAAAGAAAAATTGCCAAATGATATTCTAAGTTCAAGGCCAATAGTTAAGTGTTGCCAGATATAATATGGATAATCCATCTTCTTCATGGGCAGCTACATGTACCTTGCTCCAGGGTAGGAACGCCGAAAAATCTGATAACTGTTGTACCGAATGAAAAAACAAAAAACATTGTTTATCAGCAAGTATCGAAATAAAAAAATCTGTACTAATTATCTATACTAGCAGAATAAATAGGTAATGTGTGTTTGTTTGTAGGAGGAATGTCCGTAACTACTCATCTGATCTTCCTGAAATGTTCACAAAATTTTACTGCAGATATGAAAAGTGTCACAGACTGTATTTTTTTTTTTTTTTAATATTTTTATTGGACGTGACAGCTCCCATCAAAGTAAATTTTTATCATCATATATATTAAGTATTATGATAGAGAAAGCTTTGCAAATTTGTCTCAGGTCATCTATTATTAACGTGAGTAGTCAGACAAAAAAATGGGTGGGATTAGACAAATGCGCGTGGAAACCCCACACAAACTTAATAACAAATGCGATATATCTGAGTTACTGTATTAGTGAGAGACTTGGGACTTTGCGTGAGCCCTTTCATAACGAGGGGGAGGGTGTAGCGAAGCACACCGGGTTACATCTTGTAATATATAATATACCCGTATAATATGTGACAATAAATTAATATATAACTTAAGTCATTTATAGTGTCAATATTATATCATTTTAACACAAGTTTAAGTCTTAATTTTTAATTAAATGTATGAAAAATATACACAACTAAATGAGAACCTTAGTTCACTACGTATACAGGAGTATATTACGTTTATTAGTTATACTGGTGCATTCTAGACTACATGTTGACACTTAGATTTGGAGTAGCTATTTTGAACTAGAACACATTTAACAGTGATACAAAAAAGAATTAAATATTAGTTTGACTAAAGTGCCAATCTTCTGACATACGAAAGAGCTGATAATGCCAAGCGTTGGCGCAGAAGAGGAACAAAGAAACTGAACATTAAAACTTTTAATCCACTAAGGCCCACTGGTTATTTATGTACCCAGTAAAACCTCCACACTTAAAAATTCTAACTGCTCCCAGGTGAAATTATCGCGATAACTGATTTCTTATTGTAATGGGGTAGGATGGACCGACAGAAGAAAAAATCAAACATAATTATCTTCAACAGTTTGCATCAAGTATTTTATCGGTTAAAGTCGCGTTTTTTTTTTGCTCAGTATAAGCGTTGTCAATTTTTAGAAACTGGGAAAAACAAACAATGCGCATAGTTTCCAGGAGGGCTAAAGTGTCCCTTCTTAATCGTCCTTTGGACAAACCGGGATATGTTAACTCACCTAGTCATTACGCCAGATCAAACAGAAATGTGTATTTAAATACCCGACATGCCTTAGTGTGTACTTAAAACATAATTTTTTATTGTATGGAAATTTTTGTGTGAGGTAAACAAAAAGCGTATGAAAATCAGAATGTTCGTTATTTTATTCAGAGACGACGACATATATAAAAAAATAAATTACTGAGCCTTAGAATTGGAAATCTTGTGATAATACAGAAAGCAAGGAGGGGATGTATGTTCATCTTGCAATTCAAGCAACTGTATTCGCTTTTGACACCACATTGCGGACAACGTGTTTTCCATAGCCGCTGTTAATGTATTCATTTTTAAAGGCCAATACCACTTCTTTCCCCGAATCCTAATACCATAATTATTGATTGCGTTGTCACCTACACTCCTATGCGATGGTTATATCGATTGACCAAATGAGGCTGGTCAACTGTAACCATCTTTCGTTGCTTTCGGCATGCTTCTTTGCGCGGTCCATTGGTGTATGACTTACGACATTTCATAAACATGCAACGACATGAAAAGACGGAAAAAAGGGCAAAAAGCATAATCGATAGACCAAACAGCAATGACTTATCTTTCCAGCACAAAGCGAGTATAGAATTGTTCGTATTAAAATGAAAGTCAGATGTCCCGCGAGATTTGTTTCGCATTTCTTTTATATTCGTCAATGGTTCGATTATCATGAACACTTCCCAAAGCAAATAATACGTCGTGCGATAAACGAGTCATTTATTTGTGACTTGTGAAAAAATTGTCAAACGTAACAGTGTGATGTTTAATTTTTTTTAACCTTTACTGAGAAATACTTTCTTTTATCAGCGCGCATCCCAACGATTCCCGATCTGACCAATAAAAACGTATATCATAAGCCAAAACTTACCTTTACGACAGTTCTTATAATTAGCTAGAATTTATGAATACTAACATTTTTCTGATCTATACCACTTTTTCCGCAACTATTGCTCTTATTTAGCTTGCACATTACAGAATAATCACCACTGATTTGACAAACCTTCTTTTGCGTTCGTACGTACACACAGTGTCTGGCTAATTGGGGGGAACAATACATTTCTACTCTTGGTGAAGGAAGGAAAACGTCAAAAAAGGCTGCGGTGTTTTTGGCGAATATGATAACGAGGAGGAATGCATATTTCCATTTATTAAATAATGGCACGCATTCAAATTTTGAACGAAATTTTGAGCGATGTTTATACCCTATACCACCATGTGGTTTGGGTATAATGACTTTGTGCTGCTGTTTGTAACTACAAAAAATATTTGACCTAGACCCACCTGTTATTATACCGATCGACTAAGAATCACTTTCTGAGTCGATTTAGCGATGTCCGTCCGTCCGTCCGTCTGCGTGTCCATGTAAACCTTGTAATCAAACTACAGGTCGCAAATATGAATATATTTTGATGAAATTTGGCATATAAGCTTCTATCGGCCACAGGATGAACGCTGTTGACACTGGTCGAATTCAGTCCATGTTCAGACCTCGCCCCCATACAAATGACCCTTATGAAACCGACATGAAGTGCCATTATCATATAGATCTCAGTCAAATTGGGTTTGTATGTGTTTATTATATCCATTAATCAGTAGTCCAAAAATAATGCCTATAGGACAATTCTTAGTCATAGGCCCCATATAGAGCTGCCTTCCCGATCTTCACTTAAATCTATTAAAAAACAAAAATATTGCACAGATTTTTCTCAAATTTAGTTTGTATATATTCCTTCAAAATAAAAGTGACTTTACCAAATATGGTCACGATCGGTCCATATTTCGACCTAGTCCCCATATAAATATAACATCCGATATGAACTTTTTCATATCTGCAGGCAAAAAAATTAATAACAATGCCTCAAATTTGGTTTATTCTTATTTACTATAAACCATCGTATAGGGTATCATATAGTCGGTCTAGACCGACTATAATTTCTTACTTGTTTTTTAGAAAATAAGTCAAAGCGAAAGTATCACACCATGGTCTGTCGCGTACTTAAATACCCATACTATATCTCAGATGTTCGAGCAGATATGGATTGTCAGGCACACATATCAAAATTTTATCAAAATCATACGAGCCGATCTATGGGCGGGTCTTTATGGTCATCTAAATTTTTTTCTCTGATGTAAGATTCTCTGTTTTTCAGGAAAAATCCAGCAATGAGAAAATTTATAAATAAAAATCTCCAGCAGCTATATGGAGCCAGAGGATGACTATTTTGGTGGGTGCCAAAATACCTCACTGACAAACGTAATATATCTTTGTAAGGTTTTTCTGTTGTTTACTTCAGAAATGAGCTTCGATTACATTCAGATAGGATACGAAAAATAAGAAATAAGAAAGTAAATAAAATAAAAATTACATTTAGAAAAAAAAAACACAGAAAAACTCAGGCCAAGAAAAAGTAGAAAACATTTTTTTCTATCACACTTGGTTTCACAGAAATCAGACTATAAGAGATGATAGATCGTTATGAAGATGATAGTAGTTCAACATGCAGGAGGAGAAGGAATATCGAAATATAAGCCAAATTAAATAAATCAGAGTCCACCTGTATGACTTTATCTTAATATTTCCTAGTTTTTTATGCAGGTTGGCAACAGTTTTGTTCGAAAACATGTTTTCAGGTTTTTTGACTAAGCATTCGTTATCTCCTTTAGGTGCGAAAAAGGAGTTAGAGATACTGAATTTATTATTTTTTCTTTTCATAATTGCTCCACAATAACAAATTGCAAATTGTCCAGAGATTCATAGTCTAACAGCCATACAATATTTTGCATTTTATAAAAAAAAAAATATTTTATTTTTGTTTTCTGTCAACAAATTACAAATTGTTAATAACCTTATCATATAGTAATCGTAATCCTGAAGGTACGTTGAAATACCACTTAGTACCTTGTTTTAAATATAATAGTTTTTCAAAAAAAATTTTCCAACAATAACAAAATGAAAATCTTAACCCTGCCTTACAATGATTTAGCAATTTTGGGAGATTTCAATTCGAATCTACTAAAAGAATCGTGATTTAACCCATTAACGCCCAAATGAAAACGGTGAACAATTTTAATAATTCAATTTTTATTATCAGTATTAAAACAGTTTTCTTAAAATAATATAAAAGAAAAAAAAGAAAAAAAATATTAAAAGTTGTGTTTTTAGAGGTGTACTAAGTTTAGTACAATGGGCGCTTATGAGTGGTATTTTGCAAAACATCCTCTTTCCAAACATAGCGTTTTCAGGCACTTATCACATGAAGTTTTAACTCGATTTGAGCACATAACACATCTAAGTTGGTTTGGTATTTTTTGGGGGTTGTGGCCATTATTTTTTCTGCCTTCTCCGTCAATTCCAAAAGACGTTGGCCTAGCTTTATTTGCCTTCTTGTCGCTCAGATACATACGTGCTATATGCCTACGAAACCATAACTGATCAACACTATCATCAGGGTTTGCAATGCAGTATAATCGCCATGCATTTGAAATAGTCATGTCGACTACGTAAGTAAACAATACCCACCACCACTTTTTTCCTTTCACTGCAATTCGGTACATTCCTATAGACTGATCCATTTGATCTACCCCTCCCATGCCTTTATTATAACTTTGGAAAACATGAGGTACGGGTACATCAACTTTTTGTTTCTTCAGAGAACACCATCTTTTAACTTTCCCTATAGGCTCTAAAGTATCGAAATTTGTTCCAATCGTGCAAACATTATTATCTTTCCATCTAACCATAAGAATTTCGTTTATCTTATCAAAGCTATGGTCGTATTCAGCCCTGGGTTTTTTACGCATATCCTTCGATGAAATCAATGGACACCGTTTAGTTCTATTTTCGCGCAAGGTTCCAGTAGATCTGTATCCAAGGTTCTTCAGGTCTACAAGCAGGTCGTAATTCGTAAAAAAATTATCAAAGTAAACTGCATGTTCCTCTGGTTTTGTTGGCGCTTTTGTTAGCAAATTCTTCACAACACGAGAGCCAAGAGGTTCAGTGGTAGCCTCGGAAGTTTTGCCACAATATATGTCAAATGTATAACAATATCCGTCGAAGCTGGTCAACGCCCAATTCCGATATCCGTACCGCACAGGTTTACCCATTATAAATTGTTTGGCTGAATGGTGTCCAAAGTACTTAACCATTGATTCGTCAATCGACAAATTTTCATGTAACATTCCGAATTGACAAAACTTTTTTTGTAAAATATCACAAAGTGGGCGCATTTTGAACATCTTATCAGTAGATGTTATAGCCAAAGCGTTATCTGCAAAATGCAGGTTTCTTTTAATTTCCAAGAATCTATTTCTTGACATGCACTCTGACACTAATGGCACACCTAGGTCGTCATCTAAGCTCCAATATGACCTTTCACTAGGTAGTTTATGATATCCGGTAAGTATAAGTATGCCCAAGAATTTACGGAGTTCCTCTTTGGTAAAAACGCTTTCGTGCCTATTGTTTTGTCCTGCATATATTGTGCTTTGCGTTGCGATAAGCTCTAACACTTCATCGTCAAAAAGATGCTCAAAGACTTTCACTGGGGTCATACCATGTAAGATTTCCGAAACATTAGCACGTCGTTCTTCAATATGTTTTTGATCTGGAGTAGATGGAAAAACTGAATAAAAGGGGGCACATTTTCTCCAAGTTGGTGACGCTGCACTATTTTCAATTCTTTTTCTCTTAGGCACATTCCGTGAAGTAGATGACGCGAATATTTTGAGGGGTTCGTCGTCATCGCTACTCCATTGCTCTTCAACGGCAGTGGTATGTCTGTGAGTACTAACTTCTATATTACCGGGAACATCTCGAGGTAATTTGTTTCCATACAGGTCGTCGTCTCCACCTTCCTCTTCATCGGTGATAACACCTGGATTGGGTGGCACCATAAATACATCGTAAGTAGCATCATCTTCACTATCTTGGCTAATAATGTCCTGTATTGCTTCTTCTAACCCAAAATAGTTTTTGTTGCGTGTAAAAGTATATCGGTTTGCCATTGTATACTTTCGAAGTTTATATTTTTAGTTAATAATATTTATAAAAGGTCGCTATTTGAAAGAAAAACACACAAAAAACAAGAAAAAACTTCAACTCGAAAGCACAGTACAATAACAAAAATGTTTTCACTTTGCTAATTTAATTTACCTCAAGCGCCCAGTGTACTAAACTTAGTACAGCAGCTTTTTATATATTACAGCACGAACAAATCTATACGAACTAAACCGTTTTATGTAGTTTTTATTACAATGTGATGATATCGAGCAAATATAATACTTTTTAACGCTTTTCAAAGTCAAATCATTTACACTAAACTAAATAAGCACTCACTCGCCAAGACGAAATAAATCGCTAGCACAAAACGGGGATTACCCTTATTCTTAATTTATAACTATGATTTATTATGGATACATAGTATTGCATGTACTCTTATTAACAGGTAAAAAGCGTTGCCAGAGTGAAAAATTTCATTAGATGATTTTTATTTCAACTTAAAGTGATGTACTATTTATAGTACAGTGGGCGTTAATGGGTTAAAGACAGTATGCAGTCACTAGGACTTACACCACCGACTATTGCAACACTAACACACTTTACAACATCCAGCAATACATTGATTGATCTAATATTTGTCGCTAATCCATCGAAGGTGCTGCTGTATGATCAAATCTCAGATTCCAGTTTTTCTAAACATGATCTGGTTTTTCTAGCCTAGCCTGGTTTTCTAGCTTCACCAAGAAGATCAAATTTTTTTATACTATCGTGATTACAGGAATCTTAACTATAGTTTGTTGTACGAAAATTTCAACTTATTCAATTCAATGTACCAAATTACTTCTGTTGATGACCAGCTAGAGTTTTTAGAACATAATATCTTAAGCCTCTTTGATGATATAGTTACTCTAAAAAAGAAAAAAAATTACCACAAAGAGTAAACCATGGTTTTCAACTGATATCCAGCAATCAATAAAATGCAGAGATTTTGCTTATTCCCGGTGGAAACGTTTCAAAACGAATGAATTGAAACTCGACTTTCGCACTGCTCGAAGTGAGGCTAATTCTAAAATAAGAATGGCTTAAACTAACTACTATTGCGAACGACTTTCATCAGCCATTGACTCCAACGATACATGGAAAACCATTCGAGATATTGGTATTGGCAAAAATAAGATAAGCTGTCCAATTGAAATAAGCTGTCCAATTGATGCAAACGAACTTAATAGCGTTTTTACTTATCTTCCGACGACAATAGTGAACAGTACAGATTCGAACAACAATATTATGAATAATAGCTCCTCTTTTAAACAAACTGCATTCGAGTTTTCTTGTGTCAGTCAGTTTGATGTATTGTCCAGTTTTTCATTAATAAAATCAAATGCCGTGGGTTACGATAACATACATCCCAAGTTTATTAAGATCATTTTGCCATTAATATTGCCTTACATAACACACCTATTTAACACCAGTATTACGTCAAGTTCTTTCCCTACTAAATGGAAAAATGCAAAAATAATACCTATTCCAAAATCGCTATATTATAGCTATATTAAGCTTTCTATCAAAAGTAATGGAAAAACTACTACATCTACAAATGAGCAATTATATAAACGAAAATCAACTAATGTCTGACAAGCAGTCTGGATTTCATTCTAACCACAGTTGTACAACAGCTTTGGTTAATGTAACCGAGAACATAAGGCGTGAACTTGACTGTGGTAATATAAACTTTTTGGTACTTCTCGACCATTCAAAGGCGCTCGATACAGTAAACCATCAAACACTACGTATGACGGTTCAGCTGTATCTGAGTAGTCCAGTAAGCACCATAGGAGAATATGTTGAAAAGCTAAACTATGACCTTAATAAAATACATTTTTGGGCCACTGCAAATGGACTTTGTCTAAACCCGCATAAATCAAAATATTTGATTATTCATAAAAAAAATCATATGAGTCCGGTCACAGGGAAGATGTGTAAACATCTAGTAATTAAAAATTTTTTTATGTCATTTTTTAAAATCAAACAGAAAGCGTCATCTATTTATCACTTATAGCAAAAACTGTTTCAGCTAATTCAACAACCCTTTACTGTAAAACGTTAAAAATATCCCAATATAAACGTATATAAGTGATACATAGATGACGCTTTTAAAAAAGTGGCATTAAAAAAACAATGTTATATCATAATTTTTTCACCAATACAATCATAAGTCACACAGCGTTATCTGTTTCAGCTCACACCGATATGAGTTACGCTGTTTTTGTGATTGTATTGTGAAATAAAAATTTACCCCCCTGCGCGTATAGATGCTTACACATCAAAAACTTTTCAGCCTGTTCTTGAACATGATATACTAATAAACCATCAGAAAATCGAGGTTGTAAAAAAGGTAAAAAATCTTGGCATAGTGTTCAATAACAACTTGACTTTGTTAAGCCACGTAGATACACTTGTGGTTCAAACGTATATAAAGCTGCGACTACGCCAGCAAGAAAAAACTAAATATTTTGTACAACAATATTGTTAGATATGCTTATGGAATGAAGAAACGTGATAGTGTTTTGACTTTCTCAAAAAGTCTTTATGGAGTCTCATTCGATAGCCTTGTTCTAGTCCTCGTGGTTGGTACCGAATTCGTTTTTAAAGTATAGAAAAATATAGAAAAGGCAAAAAATTCCAAAATCCAATTATATGGATACCATTCTCAGAGCTATAGCAGAAGTCCAGTCAAAATTCGTGGGGCGTATCATATATAGTTTTGTTCGTCTTGTCATAAGGAATCCATCGATATATCATTCGTTGTTCTGGTCCTCGTGGTTGGTACCGAATTCGTTTTTAAAGTATAGAAAAGTATAGAAAAGGCAAAAAATTCCAAAATGCAATTATATGGACACCTTCTCGTCATAAGGAATCCAACGATATATTAATCGTTGTTCGGGTCCTCGTGGTTGGTACCGAATTCGTTTTTTAAGTATAGAAAAGTATAGAAAAGCCAAAAATTCCAAAATACAATTATATGGATACCTTCTCGTCATAAGGAATCCAACGATATATTATTCGTTGTTCTGGTCCTCGTGGTTGGTACCGAATTCGTTTTTAAAGTATAGAAAAATATTAGGGTTTTAATATTTTTCCACAAAAATTATTTACACCGAGAAACCCCTACATCTTTATGATCAAATACAATTTGCTAGAACCAGAAAGGGCAAAAAACTTATTATCTCTATGCGTCGATGCCTTGTGTCAGAATGGCAATTTTTCATAAACGCCCACATGTCTTTGGAATGCAGTTCCACACAACCAACAATTTTAATAATTTCTTGTATTTATTAATTGTACTTTATATTAAATAAGTTATAAATTTTTTTGTTTTATTTAATTTTGTGGCTCATTTTTAAACGATGAAAATCCTCTACTTTGACTATAAGACATGCCTTGTTGTACAGGAAATTAATAAAGAAATAATTATTATAATTTTTCATTCCATTTAATTTATTTAGGGACTTTTCAATATATAGGCAATTTTCTTAAAAAAATACCGGTTCATAAAAAAAACCCTGTTTTAAAAAAGTTCATATTCATAAAAAAATACATTTTCAAAACAAGTAGTTTTCACAAAAATGTACAGTTTCGTAAAACGAAAATTTTGTAAGAAATATATTTTCTTTAAAAAGTAAATTTTTGGTTAAAAAATACCTTTTCGTAAAAATAACCTTTTCTTAGAAACAAACAGTTTATAAAAAAAGTATCACCTATGAACATATTCTCAAGAAAGTACAATTTAATAAAAAGTAACTTTTCATAAAAAAGCACATTTACATAAAAAATTACGTTTTCATAAAAATAGCTGTTCATAAGTTCTTTTCATAAAAAATAATCTTTTCTTAAAAAAATACATTTTCTAAAAAAGAACGTTTTCATGAGCTTTTCATGAAAATTTAGCTTTTCATAAAAAAATTCCATTTCGTAAGAATTACATTTTCCGAAGAAACCAATTTCACAAACCGTACCTTTTCATTAGAAAATACTTTCTCACATAAAAGTATATTTTCATGAAAATTACCATATCATAAAAAAGCACCATAAGAAATCACATTTTCTTTAAGAACTGCCTGTTCATAAAATGTACATTTTCTTAAAACGGAAAATTTCCTTCAAAAAGGTACATTCTAAAAATTTAAAAATAAGATTCCATTTACACGTGTATTACTTGAGTTTCTGGATATATGTATGTGCTTTATGAAAATTTGCATATCTCAATTTATTTCTCTTATTATTAAAGGTCAAAGCTAATTTTTATAGTAAAAGTTAGAAAAACAGTTCTCAATAGTATATACAACAGAAATCCACAAAATTTGGAAAAAAAAAAAAAAATAAAGATCCTGAAACCAGAGTATGCTCTTAGAAGTTCCTTTGGGCCCTGAATCTAAAACAAAATTTAGAATTTCTCAATCATATTTTTTAAAATTCATTGAAATTGAATAAAATTTTCTTCCCAACCCATTCTGCTCAATCAACTTTCAAGCTTGACAGACAACAATTTTCTAACATATTGTTTATTAAAATATTAAAGAAAGTTTGTGGACAAACGGTTTTGTTATGCACAAAAGTTAAACATTTTTCAGCATAACTCACTACAATATTCCTAGAAGCATATTTGCAATTTTTGCTAACAATGTGTTATTTTGTTTATAGTATCCTGCATTGTTTACTTGTACAAAACTAAACAATGGTTGGAAAAGCATGTTGCCTTGAGATAAATTATCATGTCGTAGCTTTTGTTACATGAGAAATTGTTTACATATTGCCAATTAGGGGAAAAGATTTTAATGTTTGTTCAAATAGTTTAAAACTCTTGACTTTGGCATGTGGAGATTTTAATTGAATAAACAATATATTAAAAAAATTGTTTTGTTGTTAACAA